>CM029015.1:94560326-97060326 GCA_016801055.1 Panax notoginseng | reverse complement strand
TGAATTATCCATACACTAAGGGCCAAGGATATTCACTATTACCACATCCACGAATTATCCAAGCACTACGTGTCAAGAATATTCGTTAGTATCACCAGTGGTCATGGTCATGCCAAAAAACAATTCATATTTTCACCCTTGGCCGAAGAGAACCCATGGTCATGATCATACTAACAACTGTCCATCAATGCACTACAGGCCAATGAGGACTTTTACCACATCATTTGTAACATTGTAGGTCATGATTATATCGATACAAAATTTCTGGTCATAATCATACTAATCAACAGTCCATCTATGCACTACGGGCCAAAGATTACTTTCATCACAATATAAGCATCAGGATGATGACAATGATATAAGAATTAATCAAACGAAATCAAGGATTAATATTAATGATTTTTAATTTATCTAGAGTAAAAAAATATGCAAATTGTCAACATGATAACTGCTTTGTGAATTAAAATTCAAGAATAATATTCATGTATCAAAAATAATTTGAACAGAAAAGAATCAATTTTTTGTCGTGAATAGTACCCCGGGATGAATAGTACCCCGTTAATAGTACCTTATGAATAGTATTTCATGAATAGTGTCGTACGTATGAATTGTACCGTACGTATGAATTGTACCGTACGTATGAATATTGCCGTACGTATGAATAGTACTCCGGCATGAAAAGATTAAAATTTAATAAGAATGTTTAGAAAAATATTATTGTGAAACGATACTAGATGAAGCGCAAATTTCAAAGATATTCTACTAATTTCAAGGAGTATAGAAGTAATACTTAACAAAATGAGTGTAGAATTCAGAATCTGAAAAAAAAAATATTACTTACATACTACAGAGTATGGAAGAAAATATTATTTCTTACGAATATTGAATAAAAATAATATCCCTTTCAACTGTTGAACAAAAATAATATTTCTACGAATATTGAACGAAGATAATATTCCTTAAAAATATTGAACAAAAATAATATTCCTTATGAATATTGAACGAAAATAAAATTTCTTACGAATACAAAAAATAATATCGTAAGCGAATATGAAATAAATAATGCCCCTTACAACTGTTGAAGGAAAATAATATTCCTTACGAATATTGAACGAAGATAATATTCCTTACGAATATTGAACGAAAATAATATTCCTCACGAATATTGAACGAAAATAAAATTCTTTACGAATAAGAAAAATAATATCGTACGCGAATATGAAATAAGCAATACCCCTTACAACTGTTGAACAAAAATAATATTTCTTACGAATATTGAACGAAGGTAATATTCCTTACGAATATTGAACGAAAATAATATTCCTTACGAATATTGAATGAAAATAAAATTCCTTACGAATACGAAAAATAATATCGTAAGTGAATATGAAATAAATAATACCCATTACCTTAAAAGGAGAGTATTTTTGACTGATAGTGCGGAGATATTCTTAAAAAAAATTATACTATTTTCTACACTCAAAACTTCCTAAAACTCGAAAGAAATATGCTCAATTTTATGAAAGAAGAATTCTCTGATTCTGGTGTGCTTTTAATTTCTAAACTAAACATCCTATTTATAGGAGAATGATAGGATACTTTTAGAATTTTCACGGGTGAACAGTGGGGGAAATCACGGACGAATTCTCGGCATAGAAATAAGAATTCACATGATTTTTACTATGATGCACTATGCAACACTAATCAAGCACTGTGCAACACTATGCAGTACTATGCAAACAATAAAATATAATATATTTTGTTCTATATATAAAACAAAATTTATATATATATATATATATATATATATATAAACAAAACTGAGATAACTTTCTCCCGACGATTTTGAAAAATGGATAAGTGGGGGTCCATATAATAAGCCAAATTTATAACAAATACTTTATAAAAATCCCCTCTATTTATCTTAACTCACTTGGCTTCACAAAACACATTTTTAACAACATTTATTCATCATTAATATTATAACTCGCACTATTAACTACCAGATCATTCCCAGGGAAGAGGGGGCTTTCCGATAAAGACTTCTCTTTATTGGCGTATAATTAGGTGACCAAACCCATTTCTTCGATAGAACTTTCTAGACATCGTCAATAATGCAAATAATAATATGAATAACTTTGTCGACTCAATTATAGATTTAATAATATAAAATATTATGACAATAATTGAATCAATAACGTGAGATACTATGCAACAATTATTGTGGTAATAATTGAATAAAACTGAGTGACTTCTCACGTAAGCATCAATAATTAAAGATATTGTACAATACAATGTGCTACTATGCAACCACGCGTATTGCTATACTTTTATCACCAGATATTTCAACAGCTAATGGTAAAACTTCTGCCGTTATGGGTTAAATGCTTTTTAGGTCACTCTACTTTAAGTCGACTTACAAATGGGTCACTGAACTTTTTTTTCTTACAGTCAACTCACTGAACTTGTATATATTAATAAAACGTTAGAAAATCCGTTAAGTCTGTTGAATTTTAACGGAAATGTCCATATCAACAGCTGAGTTGAAAAAAAAGCTTATGTGTCAATAATTATACCACGTGGCATTTATTATGTGGATCTAAAAGGAAAATATATACCAAAATAAATTTGTATGTAATTCTTTACAAATAATAATATAAATTAGAAAAGTTTTTCAAAAATAAAAATAAAAATAAAAAATATATTTAAATATTTAGAAACTTGCCTCGTGCGTAGGCTAAAAACGATTACTACTCCCGTTCATCACAAGTCCTACACACATACCATATGTATTCACAACATTCATTAGTTACATTAATACAAATCTTATAGGTCTAGTTTTCTCTTTTAATACAACTTGTTAACTTGGTTTAAATTCTGTTCATTGCCATCATTCACATATACAGGACTGAAATCTCAAATCTTAAGTTTAAACAACATCATATCATCTCATGGACATCGTTTTTTTAACGTGGTTTAACCAGCTACAAAACATAGTAGTATTAAGGTCACAAGACCTTTTCTAATTTATTTTTATAATTCTCTTATTATATTGTCCATTAGTCACACTTTCACTTAATTATTTAATATAAAATCCACTTTATTTAACAAATCATTACCCTTCTAATTTAATTACTTAATTAAATTAGAATATTTTCATTCCCTCACTATTATTACACTCGAATAAATTATTCCACAATAATTTCCATCGAATATTAATATTATTCCATAAATATTTCAACTAAAATATTTATTTTAAGTGATAAATATTTTAATAATAATTTCCATCTAATATTTATTTTAATCCATAAATATTTCAACTAAAATATTTATTTTATTTTATGAATATTTTAATAATAATTTCCATCGAATATTTATTTTATCCCATAAATATTTCAACTAAAATATTCATTTTATTTTATAAATATTTTAATAATAATTTCCATCAAATATTTATTTTATTCCATAAATATTTTAACTAAAATATTCATTTTATTTGATAAATATTTTAATTAATTAATTAATTAATTATTTTTATTTATTTTTTATTTTTATTTATTATTATTATTGTAACGACCCCAAAATAGGTCCATTCCATCCAACCCATTCTGAGTCGTCAAATACATGGTACAGAAAACAACTACAACTTTATTACAACAATTGTCGTGCAAAATACAACAACACATATGCTGTGAGTTTGGATACAAATATATACCAAATGTGACATTGGACACCATCATGTATCAGCACTTCACAAAGGTACCTTACATAAAGGTATAGTCAAAAACTGTTCTAGAAATTAGAATCTTTGGGAAGTGCTCAAGGAAACCTTCGTACATGGGAGGCCACGCGTCTAGGTTATGATAGATATCATATGGCCACAGAATTATCCTTGGTTGACCCAATAGACCCCAAAGAAAAACGAGAAGATTACTATCATATTCTTCCCAATGGCGAGTCTTCTCTTGACTTATCATTATCTCCACTGTCTCTAATTGAGAATTATACTTCAAACAAACACCAAGATTATATAGGTAGTGCCCATAGATATACTCAGCAAGTGGATGAGCACAACCATGTCCTATGATGACACGAGGTTGTATGTCATTAGACATCTTGTATGATAGTGACAAAACACCCTTCCAACGTTGGGTTCGCCTCACCCTATTTTCTTCACCAAATATAACTACTAAATGATGACCACCGTTCTATTCCCTTGTTACCCCCGCTCGACCCAGCTACACTCTTATTACCTGAAAGGAATTGTGAAGCAAAAGGGTGAGCACAACTAGCTCAGTAAAGAATATCATGACTAAAGATAATTAAATTATCAATAGCCTTCATCAATAATAAATCAGAGATTTAGAACATATGGTAAATGATAAAAATTTCAACCATAGTTGCAGCGGAACGAGCAATCCATTAGAAGAGTCAAATAGACTATAAAGTCTATTATCTTCTCCATGTTAAAAATCCACCAACAATATTTTATCCATGTAACATCACTCAACAGTTCCTTTTCACAATCATATGAATAACTCATAATCATAATTGTGACTATAAATTTTTCTTCGCACCCAGGACGAAGAATATTTTCATCACCTGTCTTTACCTGAAACATCAAAGATCATGGTTATACCAAATCACAATTCCTGTTCATAATCATACTAATAACTTCATCTTTGCACTACGGGCCAAAGATATTCATCAACAAGTCATCTTTGCACTACAGGCCAAAGATATTCATCAACGGTTCATCTTTGCATTACTGGCCAAAGATATTCATCTACAATTCATCTTTGCACTACAGGCCAAAGATATTCCTCAACAATTAATATTTGCACTACAGGCCAAATATATTCATATCTCAAAGAAATATATAATCATTTCAGAATTTATATACACCATAATTATAACCATGTTAATCAATTCATCTTTACACTTAAGCTAAAGATATTCAATTGTAAATTCAATGGTCATGATCATACCAGTCACAATTCAACTTTGTACTACAGGCCAAAGAGAACCCTAGTCATGATCATACCAATAATCTACCCATCTTTACACTCCAGTGAAAGAGAAATTCAACATCAGGGTTATAAAAATGTTATATATGATAATAAAATCAATATAATCAACGTATAGATTTAATCTCAAGAGTAATATTCATAAATCAACTATAATTTGGTTAGTAAAAGAAACCAATTTTGTCGTGAATAGTAACTCGTGAATAGTAACTCATGAATAGTAACTCGTGAATAGTAACTCATGAATAGTAACACCGACTCAAAAAGGTAGAAATTCCACAATAAAATCCATACCAATATTTCGGTATAATGATATTGAAAGAATAACATTACTTAAATTTATAAACAATTTATTTTAATTGTTTACACTTTACTAATTAATGCATTTAATCATCATAAAATGCCAACTCTTACAATTTCATCATCAATAACCAAAACCTTCATCAAAAATCTGCATATACCTCATATAGGATTCTCAAGCCATAAAATCCTATTTTCCAATTTTTTTTACTTCACATAACATATTTAATTCATTTACTCATAACTAGTACATTTTCATGAAAAATACCAAATCAGTTCCAAAAATATTTCTTTTCTGGAATTTAGCAGAATATAGTCCCATATTGAACATATATTTTTCTCAGAATTTTTAAAAGTCATTGACTATTTTTCATATGGCCAAAATAGCCGAATATTTAAACATTTATCAAAAATTATACTTTTATCTAAAAATTCTGAAATTCACAGGGTATAATCTTATCATATACATGTACTCCCAATAAAAATTTCATCAATTTTGGAGTTAACCACAAGGAATTATAAGCTATTACTTTTAAAATAGTCTTTTCTCATAAAATTCATAACTCTCAATCTATACATCCAAAAATCACCATTTTTGGACACAATCAAGAAAACTCATCAGAATATCATTTCAAATTTTTCCAGAATTTTTGAAGGACAGAAAAATTACGAAACTGAAAAACATAACAACCCTTAAAATTCTTTACTATCCCTTACTATCCCTTACAATCCCTTACCTCAAAAGAGCAGTACTTCTGATCGGTATAAGGCTGAAGAAAATTTGCACTGAATAGTAACTCTCAAAGTATCTAAATACTCACAAAATATGCTTCATAATATAGAGAGAGAAAGAGAGAAAGCTTATGTTTCTGGTGTGATTTTCAATTCTAACTTAGCCCTCTATTTATAGGAAAATTTTGGTAGGTTTGACCTGCAACCTGATGGCTTTACCTGCTACTATTCCCACCCACCACATTTGAAATATAATTCAGCACATTTCTTCACCAACCACAAGTGGGGCCCACCAATTCTAGAATTTTCCACCAAAATGATAAACTCCGAAAATTCAACAATTTCTGAACCAGTCATCTCGTAAAATTCATAATAAATCATACGTTCATTTTTAACGGTTCAAAATTTGTGGGCATATACTCAACTTATATATGTATAACATATCCAAAAATTACCACGATCCAACGGTCGGATTAAAAATTATAACCCCCGCAAAATATCTCAAAAACCCTAATTTTTAATACCTCCATTCCAACAAAAATACTGATAAAAACCTCAACATTAACTCCTTCATTGTTAACCACAAAAATATGTCCCTCGTTTATATCCACATAAAATAAATATTTCCTTATCATACGAATCAATAATTAATTATTCACAAATAATATTACAGAATCACATTTATGACAACCAGGCCGTTCCCAGGAAAGAGGGGGCTTTCCAATAAGGATTTTTCCTTACTGGCGCGCAATTAGATGACCAAACCTCTCCTTAGACAGAACTTTCTAGTCATTGCCAATAATGTTATCTAATAATATTATTCAAATAATATGAATTATTGATCTGATAATGGGAAATACTGTGCAGCAACAATTATTGAACAACAACAATATAAAATTTCAACGTAGCAATTATTGAATCAATAAAATAAAATATTGAACAGTAATTACTGTAACAATTATTGAGTAGTGCCTTCTTACGTAAGAATCAATAATTTTAAAAATACTGTGCAATACCGTGTGCTACTGTGCAATAACGCGTATTACTGTATTTTAATCACCGGGTATTCCAACAGTGTTAACAGTAACAACTACGTCGTTATTTGTAAAAACTCAAATTTGTCGTTTTGTTCACCTGACAGTTATTCGTTATGGGGCCCATAAATAGCTGCGCCGTCGTACGAATATTCCCCGACAGAAAAAATATTCCACGACCAAACGAATATTCCCCGACAACAATGATTATTTTATAACCACTTGTGTATTTTGAAAAAATCATATATCACCCTTAACTTTAACATTTATCAATTTAACCATTTACTGAATAGTAATTATAAGAAAAATTGAATACTTTTATTTCATAAAATTCGGGGTCTTACAATCTCCCCTCCTTATGAAATTTCGTTCCCGAAATTTACGTACCTGGTATTTCAAAGAGTTGAGAATACCTTCCTTTCATTTCAATTTCCATCTTCTTTGTCATCATAATTTCTCCATTACTCATCTCCTGTATTTCAAATAACATTCTAGAATACAGCTTCAAAATAAGTGTTAATTTAACAAATTAACATATCACATAATATCCCGATATTATGACTGACCAACAAATAAGCTTAGGTAGGACACACTAGCGAAGGATTTACTCATCTCTCCCCTCCTAGTTGTATTCCCCGATCTCCGCCAGAGATCATATCCCCAAGCTCTGATACCAAATGTAACGACCCCAAAATAGGTCCATTCCATCCAACCCATTCTGAGTCGTCAAATACATGGTACAGAAAATAACTACAACTTTATTACAACAATTGTCGTGCAAAATACAACAACACATATGCTGTGAGTTTGGATACAAATATATACCAAATGTGACATTGGACACCATCATGTATCAGCACTTCACAAAGGTATCTTACATAAAGGTATAGTCAAAAACTGTTCTAGAAATTAGAATCTTTGGGAAGTGCTCAAGGAAACCTTCGTACATGGGAGGCCACGCGTCTAGGTTATGATAGATATCATATGGCCACAGAATTATCCTTGGTTGACCCAATAGACCCCAAAGAAAAACGAGAAGATTACTATCATATTCTTCCCAATGGTGAGTCTTCTCTTGACTTATCATTATCTCCACTGTCTCTAATTGAGAATTATACTTCAAACAAACACCAAGATTATATAGGTAGTGCCCATAGATATACTCAGCAAGTGGATGAGCACAACCATGTCCTATGATGACACGAGGTTGTATGTCATTAGACATCTTGTATGATAGTGACAAAACACCCTTCCAACGTTGGGTTCGCCTCACCCTATTTTCTTCACCAAATATAACTACTAAATGATGACCACCGTTCTATTCCCTTGTTACCCCCGCTCGACCCAGCTACACTCTTATTACCTGAAAGGAATTGTGAAGCAAAAGGGTGAGCACAACTAGCTCAGTAAAGAATATCATGACTAAAGATAATTAAATTATCAATAGCCTTCATCAATAATAAATCAGAGATTTAGAACATATGGTAAATGATAAAAATTTCAACCATAGTTGCAGCGGAACGAGCAATCCATTAGAAGAGTCAAATAGACTATAAAGTCTATTATCTTCTCCATTTTAAAAATCCACCAACAATATTTTATCCATGTAACATCACTCAACAGTTCCTTTTCACAATCATATGAATAACTCATAATCATAATTGTGACTATAAATTTTTCTTCGCACCCAGGACGAAGAATATTTTCATCACCTGTCTTTACCTGAAACATCAAAGATCATGGTTATACCAAATCACAATTCATGTTCATAATCATACTAATAACTTCATCTTTGCACTACGGGCCAAAGATATTCATCAACAAGTCATCTTTGCACTACAGGCCAAAGATATTCATCAACGGTTCATCTTTGCATTACTGGCCAAAGATATTCATCTACAATTCATCTTTGCACTACAGGCCAAAGATATTCCTCAACAATTAATATTTGCACTACAGGCCAAATATATTCATATCTCAAAGAAATATATAATCATTTCAGAATTTATATACACCATAATTATAACCATGTTAATCAATTCATCTTTACACTTAAGCTAAAGATATTCAATTGTAAATTCAATGGTCATGATCATACCAGTCACAATTCAACTTTGCACTACAGGCCAAAGAGAACCCTAGTCATGATCATACCAATAATCTACCCATCTTTACACTCCAGTGAAAGAGAAATTCAACATCAGGGTTATAAAAATGTTATATATGATAATAAAATCAATATAATCAACATATAGATTTAATCTCAAGAGTAATATTCATAAATCAACTATAATTTGGTTAGTAAAAGAAACCAATTTTGTCGTGAATAGTAACTCGTGAATAGTAACTCATGAATAGTAACTCGTGAATAGTAACTCATGAATAGTAACACCGACTCAAAAAGGTAGAAATTCCACAATAAAATCCATACCAATATTTTGGTATAATGATATTGAAAGAATAACATTACTTAAATTTATAAACAATTTATTTTAATTGTTTACACTTTACTAATTAATGTATTTAATCATCATAAAATGCCAACTCTTACAATTTCATCATCAATAACCAAAACCTTCATCAAAAATCTGCATATACCTCATATAGGATTCTCAAGCCATAAAATCCTATTTTCCAATTTTTTTTACTTCACATAACATATTTAATTCATTTACTCATAACTAGTACATTTTCATGAAAAATACCAAATCAGTTCCAAAAATATTTCTTTTCTGGAATTTAGCAGAATATAGTCCCATATTGAACATATATTTTTCTCAGAATTTTTAAAAGTCATTGACTATTTTTCATATGGCTAAAATAGCCGAATATTTAAACATTTATCAAAAATTATACTTTTTTCTAAAAATTCTGAAATTCACAAGGTATAATCCTATCATATACATGTACTCCCAATAAAAATTTCATCAATTTTGGAGTTAACCACAAAGAATTATAAGCTGTTACTTTTAAAATAGTCTTTTCTCATAAAATTCATAACTCTCAATCTATACATCCAAAAATCACCATTTTTGGACACAATCAAGAAAACTCATCAGAATATCATTTCAAATTTTTCCAGAATTTTTGAAGGACAGAAAAATTACGAAACTGAAAAACATAACAACCCTTAAAATTCTTTACTATCCCTTACTATCCCTTACAATCCCTTACCTCAAAAGAGCAGTACTTCTGATCGGTATAAGGCTGAAGAAAACTTGCACTGAATAGTAACTCTCAAAGTATCTAAATACTCACAAAATATGCTTCATAATATAGAGAGAGAAAGAGAGAAAACTTATGTTTCTGGTGTGATTTTCAATTCTAACTTAGCCCTCTATTTATAGGAAAATTTTGGTAGGTTTGACCTGCAACCTGATGGCTTTACCTGCTACTATTCCCACCCACCACATTTGAAATATAATTCAGCACATTTCTTCACCAACCACAAGTGGGGCCCACCAATTCTAGAATTTTCCACCAAAATGATAAACTCCGAAAATTCAACAATTTCTGAACCAGTCATCTCGTAAAATTTATAATAAATCATAAGTTCATTTTTAACGGTTCAAAATTTGTGGGCATATACTCAACTTATATATGTATAACATATCCAAAAATTACCACGATCCAACGGTCGGATTAAAAATTATAACCCCCGTAAAATATCTCAAAAACCCTAATTTTTAATACCTCCATTCCAACAAAAATACTGATAAAAACCTCAACATTAACTCCTTCATTTTTAACCACAAAAATATGTCCCTCGTTTATATCCACATAAAATAAATATTTCCTTATCATACGAATCAATAATTAATTATTCACAAATAATATTACAAAATCACATTTATGACAACCAGGCCGTTCCCAGGAAAGAGGGGGCTTTCCAATAAGGATTTTTCCTTACTGGCGCGCAATTAGATGACCAAACCTCTCCTTAGACAGAACTTTCTAGTCATTGCCAATAATGTTATCTAATAATATTATTCAAATAATATGAATTATTGATCTGATAATGGGAAATACTGTGCAGCAACAATTATTGAACAACAACAATATAAAATTTCAACGTAGCAATTATTGAATCAATAAAATAAAATATTGAACAGTAATTACTGTAACAATTATTGAGTAGTGCCTTCTTACGTAAGAATCAATAATTTTAAAAATATTGTGCAATACCGTGTGCTACTGTGCAATAACGCGTATTACTGTATTTTAATCACCGGGTATTCCAACAGTGTTAACAGTAACAACTACGTCGTTATTTGTAAAAACTCAAATTTGTCATTTTCTTCACCCGACAGTTATTCGTTATGGGGCCCACAAATAGCTGCGCCGTCGTACGAATATTCCCCGACAGAAAAAATATTCCACGACCAAACGAGTATTCCCCGACAACAATGATTATTTTATAACCACTTGTGTATTTTGAAAAAATCATATATCACCCTTAACTTTAACATTTATCAATTTAACCATTTACTTAATAGTAATTATAAGAAAAATTGAATACTTTTATTTCATAAAATTCGGGGTCTTACAATTATTATTATTTGTTTTTGCCCGCCGGGGTGGGATAATTTAGCTTGGTAATGCCCGCCGGGGCGGGGTTAACCAGATTCAGTTTTTGCAGTTTCTGCAGTTCGCGAATAACACAGAACAAGGCCAATTTAGGCCAAAATCTCACACAAACAATGAATACAGTTTCAATCATATGTTCTAAACTTAACATAAACATTCTATAACATTCTTAGCATGCTTTTAACAAATTTAATCACATAAACATCAAGATTTGAACTCATAATTTTCATGTTCTTGCTATTTTTCAAAGTTTCGTCAAATTTCATGAAATCACAAATTACAGATTCACCCAAAATCACAAATTACAGATTCACCCAAAATCGTAAATAAACATCATATATTAGATTATTTATGCATATAAACAATTTATAACAACTTTTCAGCAATTACTCATGAAAATTCCAATTACAGAAACTAAAATCCAATTTTCATGAAAAGTTTCTAAGTACGTAAATTAAAAGTTTAGGCTAAGGAATTACCCTACTAGTTTGCATATATGATTCAAAGATGATGAAGTTCTTCTCTTTTTCTTCTTCAATTCACACTTTTTGTGACGCCCCCAAAATAGGTATACACAATCCATTCTGGGTCACCAAATACATAGTATATAATTCAAATACAAACTTAATTATACAACTGTCGTGCAAAATACGACAAAACATAAGCTGAGAGTTTTAACACGAATATTGTCTTGTAGACAATATCCAAACATAAATGGAGTCCTCATTACAATTATTATCACACTATTTCATAAAATAGTGAGGACTACTACAGCCACCATCTCGAACCGCCACTCCATTCCTCGACTAGTTCCGGCTATGCTCTCATTTCCTAAAGAGAACAATGAAAACAAAGGGTTAGCTCAACTAGCCCAGTAAAGAATATTATGACTAAGATAATGCAGAATAAATTATCGTTAGCCTTCAACAGTGTAAAACTGATAGAATACAATAAACAACAAGTTTAATTGTAGCGGAACAAGCAATCCATTATAAGAGTCAAGTAGAGCATACTATCTACTATCTTCTATGATTTAAAAGTTCATCATCAATATTTTATTGCTGTAACACAGCTAAATAAATAATCCACATCAGCGAATTATTCATGCACTACAGGCCAAGGATATTCGTTAGTATCACATCCACGAATTATCCATGCATTACGGGCCAATGATATTCATTATTATCACCAATGGTCATAATCATGCCAACAACTGTCATCAATGCACAACGAGCCAATGAGAACTTTTACCATATCATTTGTAACATTACAGGTCATGATTATACCGATACATAATTCCTAGTCATAATCATAACAATCAACACCCCATCTATGCACTACGGGCCAGAGATGACTTTCACCACAATATAAACATGATGAAGATGACAATGACATAGGCATCAATCAAACGAAATCAAGAATAAATATTAAAGATTTTTAATTTATCAAGAGTTTAAAAATATCCAAATTGTCAACATGATAACTGCTTTGTGGAGTAAAATTCAAGAATAATATTGTATCAAAAATAATTTGGATAGAAAAGAAATTAATTTTTGTCATGAATAGTACCCGAGTGAATAGTATCCCATGAATAGTACTTCAGGAATAGTACCCCGACATGAAAAGATGAAAAATTAACAAGAATGTTCATAATAATATTTTTGTGAAAAGATACTAGAAGAAGCGCAAATTTCAAGGATATTCTACTAATTTCAAGGAGTATAGAAGCAATACTTATCAACATGAGGGTAGAATTAGGAATACGAAACGAAATAATATTACTTACATACTACATAGTATGGAAGAAAATATTATTTCATACGAATATTGAACAAAAATAATATCCATTTCCTTAAAAGGAGAGTACTTCTAAATGGTATAGCGGAGATATTCTTGAAGAAAACTTATACGATTTTCTACACTCAAAACTTCCTTAAACTCAAAAGAAATACGTTCAATATTATAGAAGAAGAATTCTCTGATTCTGGTGTGATTTTCAATTCTAAACTAAGCATCCTATTTATAGGAGAATGACATGATACTATTTGAGTTAGAAAATCATGGGTGAACAATAATTGAAAATTCACATGCGTCGAATTCGTTCGGCTGAAAATTTTCTGATTTACTATGACGCATTATGCAGTACTATGCAAACACTATGCAGTATTATGCACAATAAAATATAATATATTCTATTTTATTTAAAAAACAAAACTTATATATATATATATATATATATATATATATATAATAATAATAATAATAATAAAAAACAAAACTAAGATAACTTTCTACCGACAATTTTGAAAAATGGGTAAGTGGGGGTCTATGTAATAAGCCAAATTTTCAACAAACACTTCATAAAAAACCCCTCTGTTTTTCTCAATTTACTTGGCTTCACTAAACACATTTTTAATAACATTTTTTATTAATATTATAACTCACAATATTAACAACTAGATCATTACCAGGAAAGAGGGGGCTTTCTGATAAGGACTTCTCCTTATTGACGTGCAATTAGGTGACCAAACCCTTTTCCTCAACAAAACTTTCTAGATATCGTCAATAATACAAATAATAATATAAATAACTTTATCGTCTCAATTATTGATTTAATAATATAAAATATTGTGACAATAATTGAATCAATAATGTGAGATACTATGCAGCAATTACTGTGACAATAATTGAATAAAACTGAGTGACTTTTCACGTAAGCATCAATAATCAAAGATACCGTGCAATAATGTGTGCAACTGTGCAACCACGCGTATTATTGTACTTCTATCACCGGGTATTTCAACAGTTAACGGCAAAACTTTTGCCTTTATTTTTATAAAAAGCTATTTCTATCTTTTTCTAACTTTGGCAGTAATTCCGTTGTGGGGTCCACCAATGATTGTGCCATCGTACGAATATTCCCTGATAAAAATGAATATTTTCCGACCAAACAAATATTTTATAACAACTTGCTTAATTTGCAAAATTGATAAATATTACCTACAACTATAACATTATATCAAATCCGCACCTTATTACCCAAAATGATATTTAGAGAAAATTTAATCTTTATTCATAAACGTTGGGGTCTTACAACCTCCCTTTCTTATGAAATTTCGTCCTCAAAATTGGTGTACATACCTGGTATGTTGAAGAGGGGAGGATACCTTGATTTTATTTCAGATTCTAACTCCCAAGTCATTTCCTCAACATCGTGATTTCTCCACAAAACTTTGACTTGAGGTATAACCTTGGAGCATAAAATATGTTCCTTCTTATCCAAGATTTTAACAGTTACCTCTTCATACGTTAAATCTTTCGCTATCTCGTCTAGTTCTAATTGAATAATATGGTTTGGGACTTCCACATATTTACGTAACATAGATATGTGAAAAACATTATGAACACGAGACATACTTGGCAGTAAGGCGAGTCTATAGGCCATAGTTCCTACTCGATCGAGGATTTCAAATGGGCCAATGAATTGAGGATTGAGCTTTCCTCTCTTTCTAAATCACGTAACTCATTTCTATGGAGCAACACGTAATAACACATGATCTCCAATATTGAATTCCACGCTCCTTCAATGAAGATCAACATAACTCTTTTGTCAATCTTGTGAGGTTTTTATACGTTGTCGGATCATTTGAATCTTTTTCGTAGTCATACGTATCAATTTCGGTCCCAATAATGTTGCTTCACCCACCTCGTCCCATAATATTGAAGAACGACACTTTCATCCATATAACGCCTCGAATAGAGCCATGCCTATACTTGCTTAATAACTATTGTAGAAGAATTTCACTAATGGCAAGAACTTGTCCCAACTTCCTTTGAAGTCTAGGACACAGAGTCTTAATAGATCTTCAATAGTTTGAATAGTCCTCTCCAACTGTCCGTCCATTTGGGGATAATATATAGAACTGAATCATAAATCCGTGCTCATAGCTTTCTGTAGACTGACCCAAAATTGTGAAGAGAATCTTGGGTCTCGATCAGAAACTATGGATACTGGCATACCATGCAGTCTTACAATCTCATTTATATATATACGAGCAAGACATTCAAGTGAATAAGTTTCTTGTATAGGTAAGAAATGAGCAGACTTGGTTAATCTATCAACAATGACCCAAATTGCATCTATGCCTTGAGAAACCATGGGAATACCAGTAACAAAATCCATGATAATGTGCTCCCACTTCCATTCTGGAATTTTAAGTGGTTGCAATGGACCTTTTGGCACTTGATGCTCTGCCTTGACATGTTGACACGTTAAACACCTTGAGATAAACTCTGGGATCTCTCTTTTCATATTGCTCTACCAAAATGTATGTCGAAGATCATGATACATTTTGGTATTCCCAGGATGGATTGCAAACGGTGTGTTGTGCGCCTCCATCATGATTTTATACTTCAAATCAGAGTTGTTAGGAACAAAAAGTCTGGAGTTGACTCGAAATATTCCTTCTTCATCGATTCTTACTTCTGAAATAGCAGCTTCTTGCACCTTATTCTTCATATGCATCAGCTCCAGGTTTGTAGCTTGAGCAGCTTTTACTTTATTGATTAAAGTCGGTTGTACTCATATATTTGACATCATCACGTGGGTCCCTGTAGTCTTTAACTCTATCTCCATCCTTTGTAAGTCATACCAAATGGGCCTTTACGTAGATAATATCGCACTCATATCCACATATGATCTTCTACTTAACGCGTTAGGTACCACGTTCGCTTTTCCAGGATAGTATTGAATGGTATGATCGTAATCTTTCAATAGCTCGAGCCAACGTCGTTGACGCATGTTGAGTTCCTTTTGGGTGAAGATATATTTAAGGCTTTTATGATCTGTATAGATCTCCACCCACTACTAGAAAATCGGCCTATAGCGGCGGTTGCTGACCGTTGCTATAGGCCAAAAGACCGTCGCTAAAGGTTTTAGCGACTGTCGCCGACCGTCACCATAGAAGCCATCGCTGTAGGTTTTAGCGATGGTCTTTTGGCCTATAGCGATGGTAATGTACTCAAATGGCTTAATAATGTACAACAATTTTTATGTTACTCTTTCTCAAATGAAGAAAGACACTGCTAAAAGCATGCTCCTGCCTAATAGTTATAAAAGTTCATGTGCACGTGACGTGAAGTAGGAACACTGCTAAAAGCATGCCTATAAGTCTATAAAAGAGAGTATATTATATTATCTGAAGTTTGGAACCCTACCCCTTATTTCTTTACCCACCCACACAAAGATAATGGAAGACAATATACTTCATTGAGTCTGACTTCATCTTTATGCTTGAAAACCAACAACTTAATACTCGCGGGGGGGGGGGGGGAGTTCTTGTCAATTTTCTTCCCCTTCTTTATCAAAATTCCCACCTCAAGAAAACAAATTAAGGTTTATTAAAATCACAATCCTTCCCATTAAAAATGATATATTTTTATATTTTATTTTTTTACAAGATTGCAGTGAAAATTAACTTATTTCATTTTAAATGTGATCAAGTGGAATACATTATCATATTCAACCATACTAATATTACAATATACAAAAGGAGGCGGTGGGATTCATCCAAATGAACATCACATATCCCTCCCTGACACTCCACTAGAATTTTCAATAGATTCTCATTACTTAATAAACTTAACACAATCTATAAAAGGGCGGTTTAGAACCTTTCCTTTTTTTCTTTTTGTTTACTTGATAAGTAGAACCCTTCCAATTCTCCATATAAATTCTTGCAAGCAATATATCAAGATTCACAATAGAAAAAATTAATAAGAACAAATTGTTATATGCTGCAACAACTAGAAATGAATAAAATATAGAACAAAAAAGGTAGTTGTAAAAATAGTGGGATATGAAATAATAACATTACCTTGAGAAGGAGTAGGGGGAATGAAGAAACAGGGATGCTCTCAAAGCAAGCATTTAACTTTTCAGTAAGACTGAGTTGGGGTTCTTGTATATCCCACAAATCCTCCACTTGCATCCCCAATTTTGCTTCTGGGCTTGATAGCCCACTCTTTGGACTAATCTCACTCTCTTCCATTATATCTTTCTCTTTCTGCAACTCCCACTCCAAAATTAAGAAGATGATAACAAAATTATCCTATACTTACCTCTTTCTTTCAAAGATGATTGGAGCCTAGTACTCGGATAATATAATATAATAGGCAATACTCTTTAGCCAATAGTAAGGGAAAAGAGAGTATAACCTTAATTGGTATGTCAATACTCTTTGGCCAATAGTTACAAAACTTGTCTCTTGATTGGACATGAACCAAGCCAAAGATGAAACACTGTCAAAATTAATAGAGAGGCCAAATAAGAATATAATGTATTACTCAACCACATTTTTTCTCGGGTTGATTTTCTGTTTGACAATACTTGATAGCCAAACATACATCAAGATCAAATTTTAGAGAAATAAATTTAAGGCAAATCTTCCAGTGAAAATATGCTCTCTCAATCCCAAAATTGTTGGTCTTCACTACCAATGATGAGCTTTAAGAAATTCCTCCAATACATTTCTCATTTTGAAAGCTTCCTCAAAGTAATTTTCCTAAATATAAGCAGTTAGTCACTTGATAAAGCCTTTTCTAATAAAGCAGAAAGATGTTACTCAACTGATTCATGTCAATGGTCTGCAGGGCTTCCCCTATTAATAATAGGTAGCAGATTACAAGCCACGCTACATCATCATAACAAGTATTTAACAACTTATTTTCCTTTATAACCTCTCTCAATCTTAACCCCCTCGGTCTGCAACTTTTTATAATAGTTATACTACTTACCTCGTCTAACTTATCCCCACCCTTCACAAGAATAGAGTAATACACCTTCTTCGATTTTCCATCGAGTGTTTCTTCTCTTTCATCAATATACGCAACACGTAAAGATGAATACCTGAAAATTATCACAATACCTAAAGTACTGTTAATTTGTGAGATCACTATAAATTACAACTGATTATCTACAAATATTGTAACCTAATTTAGCATGAGATTCAAAATGTTGGCATAACAACTTTGATCTCGAGCATCACTGAATTTTTTATACGTGCCATAGACCTAACAAGAAATAACATAGGTAAACTTCAAATCTGCCAAAGCTTGGGCACGTTCCTTGAGATTTCTATGGTCCTCCTTTATATCAATAGTCCGGTAACCACCAAAGATAGCTGTAAAAGAAACATCAGTGGTCAATAAAAATAATTGCCTTCACTTCAAGTCATTGTAGCTATTGATTGAGTTTAAGAGGTGAAAGAATAATTACTAACCATCATCCCCGGCAAAATCCAGGAAGTATTGAAGTTCAAGAGCTTCCTTATAGTACATCATTCCTCTCACTGGAAAATATAAGCACAAAGTCGGTATAAATCCAAAGATAACTAACTAGTATAGTAGTATATTTTTATAACCATAACAAACTAAATACAAATCTACAAAGAATTGTTGGGCTAATCTCCAATATTATCTAGTAAAACAATAAGCCACACATGAGAACACAGAAATAGTTACTGCAACACAACTGAAATATATACATACATATAACAGTCCATAGCAACTAACTAGTTTACTCTCCTATCCTGTATGAACTACCGACACAGCATATATGGCTACTGGAAGTCTTAAAAAATAAAATAAAAATTGGTTGAGTAATGAACTTAGAGACTGTGAAGCTGTGGAACTGGTATTTCATACACAGTTACAAGGTAGACTACTTTCTTTGTTTCATTTTTGGCTTACATTGATTAACCTATGATAATCTACAAGGAAGCAGAAATAATTTTTTTACGTAATTATTGTTGGACTAATTGCTTATTTTCTTACGTACGTTCTTGTTTAATCTAGAGCAAAAGAGTTTTTATCCTTGGGCAGATTATGAGTCAGACTGGAGATTGAATTGCCAGATTATTTATTCTTAAAAACTTAAGTTAACACTACAGTACTCATAATAATAATAATTTTATTTCATTAACAGAGCATCTACAAAAGATTATGACGAAACGAGGTTGGCCACCTTGTTTTCTTATCTGTTAAATGGTAGATCCATTTTTATAATTTGTATTAGCTTAAATTCAGCTCAACCCATTTAACCAACCTACTTGGGGTAACTTCCCTCATTTATACTGATCTGCCAAAACTTTAAACAACCTTGCAAGAACTTGATGCCTTCAACATCAATACAGTTATTAGTCAGAAAATAATGGCATTTTAAAACTCTAGCATGTAGAACTAGCAAATATAGAAGCCAAAGTTTCTGTAAGTCCATTAAATTAATAAGCATGTGTTGACTAATCTGCATATCTTAGGAATTATAGGAATTTAAGGATTTTGCTTGACACAGGGAGTTTGTGCCGGATCCGAAAAGAACATTAGAGCATGTTGTATGCAAAGATTACAAATAACAAAACAAAGGCAAAAATGAACAAATAAATATTTACGAAAATTGTAAATTTGATATTTTAACATGAGCAAAGAATGCCATTCTAATTTTCTTTAATTATATGAAGACCGGTGAGTAGAAAATAAAGCAAAGAATGTATACCATATGAACAGCCCAACTCTGGATGCACGGAAAACAAAACTGATGTCCACATAGAAGAACCACCCTAGTTGAACTGAAATCTGTCCAACATATAACCCATGACAACACTAGGGTTTTGCGATTCGTAAAAGTGTGCCCAATCCAAGTACGTAGAAGATGACGAGTGGCTGATCGAGTAACAAGAACAAGTTGTAGAGGAAGAGTAACGAGAGAGTGTGTTAGAAATGAGGGTGATGACTTGAGAGGACGAACATAATTTGGGGAAAAAATTGGAATTACTGAAATGATTTGGGGGAAAGTGGGAGGGTTTTTTCTATAAAAAAACTCTTTACCGATGGTTCCGTGCCGACCGTGGCTATAGATACCCTATAGCGACGGTTCCGTTCCCACCATCGCTATAGCTTGTTGCTATATGTCGAATTTCTAGTAGTGACTTTCTCCCTATACAGGTAATGCTTCTAGATTTTAAGCGCAAAAATGACAACTACTAACTCTAGATCATGAGTAAGATAATTCCTCTCATATTCTTTGAGTTGTCGTGAGGCATAGGCTATGACTTTCCCATGTTGCATGAGAACACATCCTAACCCTCTGCCTGAAGCATCACTGTAGATGACAAATCCCTCCAAACCAGATGGTATTGTCAGAACATGTGTCGAAATGAGTCTCCTCTTGAGTTCTTCAAAACTCTTCTCACATTCCTCGCTCCAACCGAATTTTGTATCTTTTAGACTTAGCTGAGTTAATAGAGTAGCAATTCGAGAAAATCCTTCCACGAATCTCCGATAATAACCAGCTAAGCCTAGAAAGCTACGTACTTCAGTCATTGACTTAGGTTGCTCCCAGCTTTGTGTTGCTCCCAGCTTTGTATTACTTCAATCTTTGCTGGGTCAACAGATATTTCGTGATTCGATATCACGTGCTCAAGGAATGCTAGTTCCTCAAGCCAGAACTCACATTTCTTCAATTTGGTGTATAGCTTGTTTTCACGAAGCTTTTGGAGTATCAGCCTCAAGTGTTTCTCATGATCTTCACGGCTTTTGGAGTATATGAGGATGTCATCAATAAAGACAACTACAAAATGATCCAAATATTTCTTGAATACTCTATTCATCATATCTATGAAGGCAGCAGGAGCATTAGTCAATCCAAAAGATATGACTAGGAATTCGTAATGCCCGTACCGAATTCTAAAAGCAGCCTTTAGAATGTCATCAATTTTAATCTTTACTTGATGATATCCGGAATGAAGATCGATCCTTGAAAAGAATTTAGCGCGTTGCAACTGGTCAAACATGTCATCAATGCGAGGCGACGAGTACCTATTTTTGATGGTGACATGATTCAACTCCTGATAGTCAATGCAAAGTCGCATACTCCCATCTTTTTTCTTTACAAATATTACAGGAGCACCCCAAGGAGACGTACTAGGACGAATGATATCGATGTCTAACAATTCCTGCAGTAGGGTTTTTAACTCCTGAAGTTCAATAGGAGCCATTCGATATGGGGTTTTGGAAATGAGTTTTGTACCAGGTTCAAGGTCAATACAAAACTCAATTTCACGCTCTGGGGTAGGCCAGGAAGTTCTTCAGGGAATACGTCAAAATATTTATTAACAATAGAAATATCATTCAAATCTGACGTATTTTTGTTTAAATCCGTGACATGGGCTAAGAAAGCTTGACATCCATTTTTCAATAAATGAATGGCTTTATAGCTTGATATGACAATGATTGACTTTAATGGTTTGGTTGCTTGAATTCGCATAATAGGTTGGTTAGGAATATGAAAGCTAACAACCATACGAAAATAATCAATTTTAGCATGATGAGTAGTTAACCAATCAATCCCTAAAATCACATCAAATGCAAGTATTTTCAAATAGATATGATCGACAGGTAACGTGAGGGTGCCGATTTGAATCAAACAAGATTTATAAATAGTGGATGTAATGAAGGTTTCTCCCAACGGAGTTTCAGCAGACAAGTCAAAGTCTAATTTCTCCGGAGTTAAATTTAAACGTTGAGCACAAGTATGAGAAATAAAAGAATGGGTAGAACCGGTATCAAATAAGCTATAGACTTCAACAGTTTAAAAATTGATAGAATACAATAGACAACAAATTTAACTGCATCGGAACAACCAATCCATTAGAAGAGTAAAGTAGAGCATGATGTCAACTATATTTTATGATTTAAAAGTTCATCATCAACATTTTATCTCTGTAACACATCTCAATAAATAATACACATCACTGAATTATCCATGCACTACGGGCTAAGGATATTCATTGGTTATCACATCCACGAATTATCTATGCACTATGGGCTAAGGATATTCGTTATTATCACTAATGGTCATTATCATGTCAACAATTGTCCATCAATGTACTTGTAATATCCGAGATTTCTATATAATCTAACAATTTCAATAAACAAACTTATGTGAAATTCTTATGTGACAATTATTCATAAATGAATTATTTAATTTCATTATATGTTATGCGATAAGATGTATTGGAATGGTTGGTACAGTTGAGTCAACTATTCAATTTGGATAAGTATGAAATTAATTCTAATTAATTTCGTGGGATGACTTTAAAACATGACTTTGAGTTCGGAACAGAATTTAGTGACGCGGACAGCGTATTTGAGTCCGGAACGTCGAAATTAGTCAGGATAGACTGTAACCACGAAAATGTGTCACGGTAGACTTTTTGGTCAAAGTCAACCGGTTGATTTTTTTTTTGGGAAAAAGTCAACTACTAATTTTGAAGTTGAGTTTGACGAAACAGATAGTTCCATGACGTCCGGGACGTCGACTTTAGTAGGAATCGATATAAGTATCGAACACGTTTTGCTACGAGGGGCAAAATGGTCAAACTGATTATTAATTGATTAAATGATTAAAATAATGTTTTTATTTACATAAATTTCAGTTGCTGGGAGTCCTTGTGACAATCTATATGGGACAAGGGAGGGAGTATACATATTATAAGGATTATTGAGGGAGAGGGGGTTACTCTTGTGTTATTAAATAAAAACCTTTCATTTTCTTAACTCCTACCCATAATTAGCCTAATGAATTGTGAGTGTAATGATATCTGATCATGGGGGAGTTGTAATGGGTTGGAGATTTCACTTTCATTACACTATATATGAGATATATGCATTCCATCTAAGCCTCTTCTTCCTTTCACAACAACTTTCTAACTAGAGAGCAAAAAATTAAAAAAAAAAGAGAAGAAAATATTGAGGGTTTTAGAGTGGTTCAAGGTGGGCTACGAATTCTGGAGAATCTTGCAAGCAAGGAAGGTGGTTAGCAAGCCCCAATCAAGAAGAATTCGCAACCAAGGTAAGCTATGAGATCCACTTGTATGTTCTTGAGGAAAAATAGTGAAAAATACATGTATAGCTATGATAAATGTTTTGTTTTGGCTTAGTGATGCCATGATTTCGTGTATTACTGCTATGTGGATGATAAGAATGAAAATTCTGGTATATAACATGTTACTATTACATAAAGAATCATAGAATTCATGTGTGCATGCTAACTATTTGATAAAATGCCTCTTAGTTGCTAATTTGATCAAAACATGAAAAGTTAGAGGGTTTGATTGTTGTAACATGTGTATATATGTTAGTAAATGTGGTTTGGATAGTAGGAATCAAATCCATGCATGCTAGAATCAAAATCATGATTTTCTCAAAAGTTGGGTTAAACTAGTTTGCATGATTTTTCAAGATTTTTGGTCACTCGAAATCATGTCTTAGATAATCCATTTGTTGCATGTAATAATTTTGTAAAATAGTATGTAACATGAAGTATAACATGTCCAAATTTCATTCGGATCGAAGCTATATTGAGTGAGATATGAAAATCGTAAACAAACATGTTAG
The DNA here is from genome assembly GCA_016801055.1 of Panax notoginseng. Classification (NCBI taxonomy): domain Eukaryota; kingdom Viridiplantae; phylum Streptophyta; class Magnoliopsida; order Apiales; family Araliaceae; genus Panax; species Panax notoginseng. The sequence continues at coordinate 97,036,193 of CM029015.1, read as the reverse complement.
AAACCGGAAAAAAAAGGGAACTGTGAACTACTGACCCTAAAGACAAAATTCGGTGCTAGCTAAAGTTTCCAGAAAATTGTAGACTTTTGGGTGATTATAGTACACTGTATAAGCTTTCCATAGACTCCGGAACGGACTAATTCCGACTTCGGAGCAAGGAGTTATGACTGTTCAAAGTAGTTGCATCAAATCTGTCCAACAAATTCGGAACAGTCCCCTTGCACGGAGTTTCTGGAATTTTGTGCTTGGAATTTGAAGATGGTCCCTGAACGAAAGTTGTAGCCCCAGAAGTTAGCTTCGCGTGGGCGCAAGAATCGCTCAAAAATGTTTTAAAACGAATGAGTTATGACTGTTTTAGCGAGGTATGGTAAAGCTGAGAAAAAAAATTAAATAATAAAAAACTGTTATGTTTGGGCATTTTTTTTAAGTTCTGTTTTGGGCTGCCTATGATGTCTAAAATGGGTGGCATATATTTTCTAAATATATTCTCTTTTGATGTTTATAGCATATCCAATAGGAGACCCTTATACTTCAAACAAGATTGTGTATGAATGGTGATTAACGAGACACATGTGATTAGGTTATGTGAAGGTTAATTGCTAGCGTTAATTGTAGCAGGCTTATCAGGCAAGTTTCCTAACCCTCATTTCTATTGGATATTTATTAAATCCTTACTAATATTATCGCAGTAAGGGTAAGTATTGGACTCGTGATAGTTATTTATTCGTGCAAGTTTCTTCGTTGAAAATTCATACAAACTTCAATTATCTTGCAAACTTATCGATGATTATTCAGTTATTATTTTTAACTGCCATATGTTTAAAATTTCATTTCATTATCGAACTGTTCTAAAGTATGTTCCTGGCCTTTGTTTCCGGCTAGTTATTATTCATGAAAAAAGTGATTTAAAACAAATCTTTCGAAGCTATTAAATGTTTACCAATCCAAATTGCTTTGGTGCGGTCTCACATGATTACTAAGATGAACAACCCGAATAAACGGGCAAACAGATGTCTGGAAAATAGTCCCATTTTGCTTATGCAGCTTAAAACTTAATACTTGTGCACAATGTAGGGTACAATAGGCTGATCACCTGGCGTACTTGCAGAGACCGTTTACAGTCTATTTGATTGTTAAACCGTCTGATGGTTTTTGATGAAAGAAAATATGTTCAGGGTATTTTACACCCCTTAGTATGATATTGAAAATTCTTAAATTTCTAATCTTGATGTTCCTATTTAACGCTTGATAATCATTTCAACTATTGAGGTTTAACTATTCAACTGTTTTCACTCCTGATGTATGTTTTCAAATTTCATATATACTTGCTGGGCAATTCGTGCTCATTCTTGTTTCAACCTTTCAGTTAAGGGTGAGAAGGCTGAGGGTTCGGGCAAGGACAAGGGAAAGACTAAGATGAAGTGATGCTAATGTTTATGTAATAAGTTAATTATTTCCGCATATGTGTAATGTAGCGATAAACGCTAAGACTAAGTTCCAGTATGTTTTAAGGTTGTAAAGACTTGGGATTTTATTTTGAATAATTATGTAATAGTTAATATTATTATTCCTTATTGTTAAAGTTTACTTAGATAGATGATGATGTATGTTGTATCGCGAGCACCAAGTCCTGTAATCGATGTTACACGGATTTGGGGGCGTCACAGGTTGGTATCAGAGCTTTAGGTTATAAACCTTAGGTGGGGAACCTTGGGCTATAACCTTAGAGAGAGTTAGTGGAGATGATAGGGAGATGAACTCACATAGAGTTACAAGTGTGATGTGATGGTTCAGTTTTTACAAATTTTAAATACTGTAGAGTAAATTATGAGATAATAATATTAAGTTCATTTTGAACAGATAGATGGCTAGAGGAAGACGTCGCCAAGCACCCGAGGGGTCAGACGGTAATGCTTTGTAGACATGTTAGTGGGGTCACTTCAAAATCGAACCTCGAATGTCAATAACCCTCCAGTGGCCCCAGTGGCACACTTTAAAGACTTCAAAAGCGCGGGACCACCTGAGTTCAAAGGAACTACGGAACCCATCGAAGCCCAGACTTGGGTTAAGGAAATCGAAAAGGCGTTCGCTATCGCCCGAGTAGGAGACGACCAGAAAACTATCTTCGCCACGTATTTGCTGAAAGGTGAAGCCAACTACTGGTGGGAGGCAAATCAGACCCGAGCTGGAGAAGGTGTGATACCTTGGGAAGGGTTCAAGAAAATCTTTTTCGAGAACTATTTTCCTGTTAGTATGCAGAGTCGCATGGAGATGCGATTCCTGGAGCTGAAACAAGAAGATATGACGGTACCGCAGTACGCTGCAAAGTTTAACGAGCTGGCGAGGTTCGCACCTCATCAGGTCGACACTGAGGAGAGAAAAACGAGGAGGTTTGAGCAAGGCCTCAAACCATGGCTATACAGCAGACTTTCGGTGCTGCAGACGAACAGTTTCGCGACTCTCTTGGAGAAAGCTAAAATTGCTGAGGGCGGAAGTGAAGCCCTAATGAAGTTCAACAAGGAGAAAAAGAAGAAGACTGAAGGAGAAAACCGTGGAGAAGGAAGCAGCAGCAACGGTGCAAATAAGAGGAAGTGGAAAAGCAACAACAACAACAACAATAATAATGTCAACTCGGGAAACCCTTGGGGCAAACCAGGGGAATCAAAGAAGAGGACTGAGGCATGCAAGGAATGTGGAAGGAATCACTCGGGGGCATGTCTAAAGGGGAAGAATGTCTGTTTCAATTGCGGGCAGGAGGGGCACATCTCTCCCAACTGCTCTGCACCGAAGAGAAATGGATGTTTCAACTGTGGAGCATTAGATCATCAGGCAAGGAGCTGCCCAAAGAAGAACTCAGCAGGAGGAAATGGAGGGAGGGGACCAAGCGGTGGAACTCTCATAATTGGTGGACCACCAACTCAGAATCGACCAACAGCAAGGACTTTCAACATGACGGTTCAGGATGCGGTTGCGTCCAGGGACGTGGTTTCAGGTATCATTCCGGTCAATGATATATCTGCTTACATATTATTTGATTCAGGTGCTACTTATTCCTTCGTATCGCTTGAATTCTCCCAACGCTTAAACTTACCCCAAGAAGAATTAGAATCTCCTGTGATCATAGAAGTTGCTAATAAGAAAGTTCTTCCCGTTAAACATGTTCATAGGAATTGCGTTGCTGATATCAGGGGATATAAGTTACTTGTGGACTTAATCCTAATTCAATTAGGATAATTTGATGTAATTTTAGGGATGGATTGGTTATTTAACCATGGAGCGATGATAGATTGCCAGAAAAAGTGTATAAACCTTAAGACTCCCGAGCAGTCTAAAGTAGTGTTCTATGGGAATAGGTCGCCAAGACACTCGAGCTGTCTGACGATGATGCAGGCGAGGAAGTTACTAAAAAATGGATGTGTAGGTTATTTGGCCCATATCATCGATACTCAGAAAGTAGGGTTAGAAATCGGACAAATATCAGTAGTGAATGAATTTCCAGATGTATTCCAGGAAGAATTGTCAGGCCTTCCGCCGGATAGAGAGGTCGAATTTGTTATTGATTTAGTACCGGGAACGGCACCAATTTCGAAAGCCCCGTATAGAATGGCACCGGCAGAGATGAAGGAGCTGATGGTACAGTTGCAGGAATTATTGGATAGGAAGTATATTCAACCAAGTGTGTCTCCTTGGGGAGCACCAGTGTTGTTTGTAAAAAAAAAGGACGGGTCGATGAGACTGTGCATCGATTATCGAGAGCTGAACAAGGTGACGATCAAGAACAAATACCCGTTACCTAGGATAGATGACCTGTTTGATCAGTTGAAGGGAGCGAAATATTTTTCCAAAATCGATTTGAGGACGGGGTATCACCAGTTGAAGGTGAGAAAGGAGGATGTACCTAAGACAGCGTTCAGAACTCGTTACGGTCACTACGAGTTTCTGGTAATGTCATTCGGGTTAACAAACGCGCCAGCAGCGTTTATGGACATGATGAATCGGGTATTCAAACAGTATTTAGATAAATTCATAGTTGTGTTCATTGATGATATCCTAATCTATTCCAAGACTCAAGAAGATCATGCTGAACATTTAAGGTTGGTATTGGAGGCGTTGAGAAAAGATAAATTATACGCAAAATTTTCGAAGTGCGAGTTCTGGTTGGAGAAGGTTCAGTTTCTAGGCCACGTAATCGACAAGGACGGAATCTCCGTGGATCCAGCAAAGGTGGAAGCGGTACAGAATTGGGAGCAACCAAGAACACCGACTGAGGTGAGAAGTTTCTTAGGATTGGCGGGCTACTACAGACGGTTCATTCAAGATTTTTCGAAGATAGCAGGAACATTGACGAATTTAACGAAGAACTCGGTGAAGTTTGTCTGGACTGAGAAGTGTGAAGAGAGTTTTCGAGAACTCAAGAAGAGATTGAGTGAGGCACCGGTGTTGTCGTTACCAGACGATACAGGTGACTTCGTGATTTTTAGTGATGCGTCACACAAGGGGCTTGGCTGTGTGCTTATGCAACATGGTAAAGTCATTTCGTACGCATCGCGCCAGTTAAAAGATTATGAGAAGGGATATCCTACCCATGACCTGGAATTGGCAGCGGTAGTATTTGCCCTCAAGATTTGGAGGCACTATTTATATGGTGTGAAGTGTGAAATATACACGGACCATAAAAGTCTGAAGTATATTTTCACGCAAAAGGAGTTAAATATGAGGCAGAGAAGATGGTTGGAGCTAATAAAGGATTACGATTGCGATATTTTATATCATCCGAGAAAAGAAAACGTGGTAGCAGACGCGTTAAGCAGAAAGGGCAGTGGTAGATTGGCAATGCTAACAGCTCAGGAGGAGTTAATCAAGGAGATGGCCAGTTTGGAGCTAGAGATAAAGAGGCCGAGAGAGCCAGATGGGAAATTGTTCGCAGTAGAGGTTCGTCCAACTCTATTAGACAAGATCAAGGAAGCACAAGGCGGTAATGAAGAATGTGAGAAAATGAAGAAAAGAATTTTCGACGGAGAGGAGCTTAAATTTAGCATGGGTGGTGATGGTCTGTTAAAATTTGAGGAGAGAATTTGGGTGCCAGCGGTATCTGAGTTAAAGGAAGAAATCCTGCAGGAAGCTCATAGTTCAAATTACTCAATCCACCCGGGAAGCACAAAAATGTATCAGGATCTTCGTCACTATTATTGGTGGCCCAATATGAAAAGAGAGGTCGCGGAGTGCGTTAGCAAGTGTTTAACTTGTCAGCGAGTCAAGGCGGAACATCAAAGACCGAGCGGGTTACTTCAACCTTTAGAGATTCCGGAATGGAAGTGGGAGCATATCACGATGGATTTTGTGGTAGGACTTCCAACTACGCAGAAGGGTTACGATGCAGTGTGGGTGATCGTCGACCGATTGACCAAGTCAGCGCATTTCTTGCCAATCAAGATCAGATATACCTTGGATCAGTTGGCAAGGCTTTATATCAAAGAGATCGTTTCCAGGCATGGTGTACCAGTATCAATTGTGTCAGATCGCGATCCGCGGTTCACAGCAAATTTCTGGAGAAGTTTTCAGGAACTCATGGGAACGCAGCTGAGATTGAGCACCGCGTATCATCCTCAAACAGATGGGCAGAGCGAGAGAACTATTCAAACGCTAGAGGATATGCTGAGAGCATGTGTGATGGATTTCAAAGGGAGTTGGGATGACCTCCTACCGTTGGTGGAATTTGCATACAACAACAGCTACCATGCGAGCATCGGGATGCCACCTTATGAAGCTTTATATGGAAGAAAATGCAGAACGCCTTTGTGCGGGGATGAAGTGGGAGAACGACAATTGCTAGGGCCAGAATTGGTGCAACAAACTGCAGATGTGATCAAAATAATACGAGCGAGGCTCGTGACGGGTCAGGATCGACAGAAGAAATATGGAGATCAACATCGGCAACAACGAGATTTCGACGTTGGCACTTATGTGTTTTTGGGAAGAAGGGAAAACTTAGTCCCAGATGCATAGGACCTTTCGAAGTATTGAGGTGAGTGGGTGAGGTAGCTTATGAAATAGCCTTACCTCCGGAGTTAGAACATATACACAACGTATTCCACATTTCAGTCTTAAGACCATGTAAGTAGGACTACAAGCATGTCATAGAGTATGAACCCTTTCTGTTCGAAAAAGACTTAACTTACGAAGAGGTTCCAGTGCAGATAATTGATAGAAAAGAACAAGTGTTAAGAAATAAAATAATACCTTCTGTTAAGGTAATATGGAGGAACCACAACGCCGAGGAGGCTACGTGGAAACTCGAGGAAAAAATGATGAAGAACTACCCTAACCTGTTTGTTTGATGTGTAATGATTCCGGGGACGGAATCCTTATAAGGGAGGGTGAATGTCATATCCGAGATTTCTATGTAATCTAACAATTTCAATAAACAAACTTATGTGAAATTCTTATGTGACAATTATTCATAAATGAATTATTTAATTTCATTATATGTTATGTGATAAGATGTATTGGAATGGTTGGTACAGTTGAGTCAACTATTCAATTTGGATAAGTATGAAATTAATTCTAATTAATTTCGTGGGATGACTTTAAAACATGACTTTGAGTTCGGAACAGAATTTAGTGACGCGGACAACGTATTTGAGTCCGGAACGTCGAAATTAGTCAGGATAGACTGTAACCACGAAAATGTGTCACGGTAGACTTTTTGGTCAAAGTCAACCGGTTGATTTTTTTTTTGGGGAAAAAGTCAACTACTAATTTTGAAGTTGAGTTTGACGAAACAGATAGTTCCATGACGTCCGGGACGTCGACTTTAGTAGGAATCGATATAAGTATCGAACACGTTTTGCTACGAGGGGCAAAATGGTCAAACTGATTATTAATTGATTAAATGATTAAAATAATGTTTTTATTTACATAAATTTCAGTTGCTGGGAGTCCTTGTGACAATCTATATGGGACAAGGGAGGGAGTATACATATTATAAGGATTATTGAGGGAGAGGGGGTTACTCTTGTGTTATTAAATAAAAACCTTTCATTTTCTTAACTCCTACCCATAATTAGCCTAATGAATTGTGAGTGTAATGATATCTGATCATGGGGGAGTTGTAATGGGTTGGAGATTTCACTTTCATTACACTATATATGAGATATATGCATTCCATCTAAGCCTCTTCTTCCTTTCACAACAACTTTCTAACTAGAGAGCAAAAAATTAAAAAAAAAAGAGAAGAAAATATTGAGGGTTTTAGAGTGGTTCAAGGTGGGCTACGAATTCTGGAGAATCTTGCAAGCAAGGAAGGTGGTTAGCAAGCCCCAATCAAGAAGAATTCGCAACCAAGGTAAGCTATGAGATCCACTTGTATGTTCTTGAGGAAAAATAGTGAAAAATGCATGTATAGCTATGATAAATGTTTTGTTTTGGCTTAGTGATGCCATGATTTCGTGTATTACTGCTATGTGGATGATAAGAATGAAAATTCTGGTATATAACATGTTACTATTACATAAAGAATCATAGAATTCATGTGTGCATGCTAACTATTTGATAAAATGCCTCTTAGTTGCTAATTTGATCAAAACATGAAAAGTTAGAGGGTTTGATTGTTGTAACATGTGTATATATGTTAGTAAATGTGGTTTGGATAGTAGGAATCAAATCCATGCATGCTAGAATCAAAATCATGATTTTCTCAAAAGTTGGGTTAAACTAGTTTGCATGATTTTTCAAGATTTTTGGTCACTCGAAATCATGTCTTAGATAATCCATTTGTTGCATGTAATAATTTTGTAAAATAGTATGTAACATGAAGTATAACATGTCCAAATTTCATTCGGATCGAAGCTATATTGAGTGAGATATGAAAATCGTAAACAAACATGTTAGAAACCGGAAAAAAAAGGGAACTGTGAACTACTGACCCTAAAGACAAAATTCGGTGCTAGCTAAAGTTTCCAGAAAATTGTAGACTTTTGGGTGATTATAGTACACTGTATAAGCTTTCCATAGACTCCGGAACGGACTAATTCCGACTTCGGAGCAAGGAGTTATGACTGTTCAAAGTAGTTGCATCAAATCTGTCCAACAAATTCGGAACAGTCCCCTTGCACGGAGTTTCTGGAATTTTGTGCTTGGAATTTGAAGATGGTCCCTGAACGAAAGTTGTAGCCCCAGAAGTTAGCTTCGCGTGGGCGTAAGAATCGCTCAAAAATGTTTTAAAACGAATGAGTTATGACTGTTTTAGCGAGGTATGGTAAAGCTGAGAAAAAAAATTAAATAATAAAAAACTGTTATGTTTGGGCATTTTTTTTAAGTTCTGTTTTGGGCTGCCTATGATGTCTAAAATGGGTGGCATATATTTTCTAAATATATTCTCTTTTGATGTTTATAGCATATCCAATAGGAGACCCTTATACTTCAAACAAGATTGTGTATGAATGGTGATTAACGAGACACATGTGATTAGGTTATGTGAATGTTAATTGCTAGCGTTAATTGTAGCAGGCTTATCAGGCAAGTTTCCTAACCCTCATTTCTATTGGATATTTATTAAATCCTTACTAATATTATCGCAGTAAGGGTAAGTATTGGACTCGTGATAGTTATTTATTCGTGCAAGTTTCTTCGTTGAAAATTCATACAAACTTCAATTATCTTGCAAACTTATCGATGATTATTCAGTTATTATTTTTAACTGCCATATGTTTAAAATTTCATTTCATTATCGAACTGTTCTAAAGTATGTTCCTGGCCTTTGTTTCCGGCTAGTTATTATTCATGAAAAAAGTGATTTAAAACAAATCTTTCGAAGCTATTAAATGTTTACCAATCCAAATTGCTTTGGTGCGGTCTCACATGATTACTAAGATGAACAACCCGAATAAACGGGCAAACAGATGTCGGGCAAATAGTCCCATTTTGCTTATGCAGCTTAAAACTTAATACTTGTGCACAATGTAGGGTACAATAGGCTGATCACCTGGCGTACTTGCAGAGACCGTTTACAGTCTATTTGATTGTTAAACCGTCTGATGATTTTTGATGAAAGAAAATATGTTCAGGGTATTTTACACCCCTTAGTATGATATTGAAAATTCTTAAATTTCTAATCTTGATGTTCCTATTTAACGCTTGATAATCATTTCAACTATTGAGGTTTAACTATTCAACTGTTTTCACTCCTGATGTATGTTTTCAAATTTCATATATACTTGCTGGGCAATTCGTGCTCATTCTTGTTTCAACCTTTCAGTTAAGGGTGAGAAGGCTGAGGGTTCGGGCAAGGACAAGGGAAAGACTAAGATGAAGTGATGCTAATGTTTATGTAATAAGTTAATTATTTCCGCATATGTGTAATGTAGCGATAAACGCTAAGACTAAGTTCCAGTATGTTTTAAGGTTGTAAAGACTTGGGATTTTATTTTGAATAATTATGTAATAGTTAATATTATTATTCCTTATTGTTAAAGTTTACTTAGATAGATGCTGATGTATGTTGTATCGCGAGCACCAAGTCATGTAATCGATGTTACACGGATTTGGGGGCGTCACAGTACTAGGGGCAAATGAGGACTTTTACCACATCATTTGTAACATTGCAAGTCATGATTATACTGATACATAATTTCTAGTCATAATCATACCAATCAACAGTCCATCTATACACTACAGGCCAAAGATGACTTTCACCACAATATAAGCATGAGGATAATGACAATGATATAAACATCAATCAAACGAAATCAAGAATAAATATTAAAGATTTTTAATTTATCAAGAGTTTAAAAATATCCAAATTGTCAACATGATAACTGCTTTGTGGAGTAAAATTGTGACGCCCCCAAATTCAGACCACACTTGTCTCAAGTTTGGTTGTCACGTACTAACTCTAATAATAAATCAACATCTCACATAGCGAAAAAATAGAATAAATTACATTGATATAATATAATTATCCTCATCCCAAACACTATAAGAAAAAGGTCTATCTACGACCAATGATATCAGCGACCACACTACCCGGTCGCTGATAATAGTAATAGTGACCCCTATCTTCGACCGAGAAGGATTCTAGTCGCTAGTTTATATCAGCAATCGCATGTGGTCGCTGGTCAGTCGCCGGAATGAATTTCCCTCCAAAAAATTAGTGCAAAACTTTAGCGCGGCGACCACTCTATATCAGCGATCGCTAGCGGTCGCTGATATGTCCACATCATTAAAAATTAGCGACCGCCTGCTGATTCTCATGAACTTAATCAAATTCAGGCATTCGCTCGAATCAATACAGAAGAAAAAAAGAGAGAGGGAGAAATAGACGAGGGAGAAGAGGGAGTAGGGGAAGAAGAGAAGAGGCGGGATATTGCGCCTTCATCACCAACATCGCCAGCCAACCAACCACCGTACCACCGTCGATATGTTAACTTTTCTTTCTCCTCAATGGATTTGGGCACATGGCCATATCATTTAATTCCTATTTTGTTTGTTTGATTTGCATATATTCTTTGTTGCAATAGTAATTGGATGTTTTATACTTAGCAGAACTTATAGTATTGGTTTCTTATTACTATAGTATGGTTATTATAAGGAAAACAGTCTATTTTTAGTTGCTAGATTCCTTGAAACGGATGTGGGGAATTACAAATGGTCAAGTTTGTAATGTTTTGTACTTTGTATGAAACTAAGTTACTCTGTATGTAAAATTTATAGAGTACTGATTTTTAAAATCGAAATAAAATACTAATTCATATATTTCTGGTGAAATTAGAAAAATAAAACTAAAATAACACACTGCTAGAGCGTACTAGTCATGCTCTTATCATTATCAAACAAAACTCAAAATTTCATTTATTTAGATCAATGGTCTAAAATTGTGATTCTATTTGTACCTAAACACAAAAGGACAGTTTCAGTAACATGCTTTAATTTCGGTGGCATGCAATTTGTTCTCCTAGATGAAATGTGTGTTCTATCAGTTACACTTGTTGCTTACAAGATTTATCGAGTATACCTCCTTGGGTTTTGTCTAGTTTCCTCCGGTATCGTATTTCTGTAACATTCCAGATTTTTTAAATGTAAATTATAAATATTTATTGATTTATATAAATATTTATTAGATGTGTTTATTATTGGATAAATAATTGTTCAATTAGATTGATTTGATTTAGTTAATTATTTAGTTGTTAAATAATTAATATGTGGATTGAGTTATGAGATTAAGTGAATTATTTAATAAATTGTTATTAAATAAAGTATGACAAATAACTATGTTATAAAGAGTTATTAAATTAAATTAGAGTAGTTTAATTTAACTCTTTGCCAAACAAGGCTTAAGTATTAATCCTTAATTTTTAAATAGGTTGCCAAACGAAGCCTTATGGCTTTTGGGTTTCTTTTGAATTTAAATTATTAATAAAATAAAATAAATATATAAATAAAATATATTTATATTTATAAGTTATACGTTATATAAGTTATATGTTTTTGGTAATTGATAGTATTTAGTAGTATTATAATGACCACATGCGTTTCTTTTATTTACGTTGGCTTATTAGTTTTAGAGTACGCATAGATTATCATTTGATTTTTAGTTTACGCATTTGTCTAAACCTAAGCCTAAGTAAGAAAAGGGAGAGTCTGAAAGAGAGAAGCAAGAGAAAGACAGGTCTTTGAATTCTTCAACTTTTATCAGTGATTTACAAGTGTCGCTTGAAAAAATTAAAGGTATGTTATATAAACCTTATCATATATATTTTACAGTATATAGTCTCTGTGAAATTGTAGGTCTCGATTTCATAAAAATCACTATGTATCAGAATGTTACAAAAAAAAAAATCTCTTGAAAAACCATGTTTGTATAATTAGTTAGAGAATTGTGATAATATGTGTAATTTTAATTGTTATCACTAGCATGTGTATCTGTATATATATATATATATATATATATATATATATATATATATATATATATATATATATATATATATATATATGATTGTATGCTAATTACAGGCTAAAGGAAGAAATTGGTTTTACAGTGAGTATATATGTACGTATATGATTTGTAGAGATATCAAAATTAATATATGCTAATTGTGAAATTGTGAAATTTAACTGAGAATGGGTGTTTAGTCATGAATGTCAGATCACGCAGTACAAAGAAATCAATTTGATTGCTACCAGTAGAATTTCAGTTCACTGTGTCAAGAAATATGTCAAACATAGAGTTTTAATTTTTAAAACATTGTTTTTTTACGGACTTGTCTCTCTAAATTTGTTGTTCAGTAGTTTTAAGTTAATATATGTATGCTTGGTGAGGTTATGTGTAAATTACATCAATTATATGTATGTAATTAGTTGCTAAAATTTCTTAAACAGACCAAAAATGGTCTTCGTGCTCAGTTCTGTTAGTTTTTGGCGCCCCAGCGCCAAAAAATGGAGCCCCAACGGCAAAATTCGCGCCCTAGCACCAGAAGTTCGTGCCCCAGCGCCAATCTCACACTGCAGCGCCACTGGTTAGCCTAGTTCTCACACCGCGGCGTGGGGACAGAAGTCTGAGTCAGACAGTTTTGGCCTCCTGTAGTAAAATGGCCATAACTTTCTCATACGAACTCTGATTGAGGGGATTCAAGATGTTCCGGAACGAGGACGAATAGACCTACAACTTTCATGCTTTACGTTTTTTAATTTGAGGTCTATAAAAGTAGTCAAAATGGTCATCTTTAGGACTGTTGTCTTTTTGGGGGCAATCGGAGGGCGTCGGGCATGCACATATGCATGTGTAGTGCTCCTGACGACAAAAGATGATGTCCTAAGTTACAAAACATGTATGTTAGTAAATATAATGATGCTTAACATTAATAAATAATGTATTAGATAAGTTATAGAAGCATAGTAAGCATACACAAGAGAGAGGCAAATCGGGCGTGTGACAAATAAATGTCGAAACGCCGTGCCAAGACTTAAGCACTTGAATGAACTTCGATTATGAAATATAGTGAGATATAAGTTGAAAGTTAACACAATCTAATTGAACATTGTGCGCTAATTAATAGGAAAGATTATGAGATGTGGAGTAGGGTTTACATTACAATTACTATGTGTTGTTATGTGACTAATAGTTGATGTGTATGATTATATAATTGTGTAGGGCACGTGAAGTGCAGATAACTGTAAGCTATTAATCTATTATTGGTAAACAACGATCAAGGCAAGTCTTTCGATTCCTATTTTCTACATGAACTTGATGAACTGTTTTAAATTGCATGACATGTGATATGTGTTATAAGCAAGCATAATATATTATACATGTTGTATCATGAAATGTTAAAGTCAATCTATGACTACAATGTTTTGGTTAAATAATGATGATTGAGTAAGGAACTCAATTTTTATAATTGTTATGTGAATTAAAAGCATGCATGCCATGTTACTTTAGTTATTATGATATGCATGTTGAGCATGTTATTATGTGCTATGTGATGCATGAAAACTGTTAGATTTTGCTGGGCTGTCGAGCTCACTCTTGCAAATAACAACTTTTGCAGGTCAAGGAATTAAGGTAAGGATATGTGCTAAGTGAGTTATATAGATCTATATTCACGAAGATTATTTATATTTTATGAAAAATATATGTAAGATTTTGAATGTAAATGTTGTTGAGTTGTAAATTGAGCTATCCAGTGTATATGGATATCTATTTATGATGTAAGACTTTGTATAGTCAGTTTATTGTAGCGATTCATGATATATATTTGAATCGAATATATGTAATGTTAAGGTTGCGAGTCAGGGCAAGAAACAAGAAAATGTACAAAAGTTTTAAATATTCCGCAATTTTAGTGATTTTAATATCGAATAATGATGTAAAATAAGAGGTTAAATGTATGGTTAACGACCGAAGTTGAAACTTTAAATAGTATGAATTTTTGAGTCGTTACAGTTGGTATCAGAGCCAGGTTAGGTTTGAAACCTTATGTAAGAGTACCTTAGGCTATAACCTTAGAGAAGAGAGGTGAAGATAATGAAAGAATAAGCTCAGATAGAGTTTGAACAATAAGAAGTAATTTAAAAAAAATTTAAAGAAGGGATTAAAACTTGCGTGACAGGATTCAAAGAAGAATCTCGCAGAGTTATAAGGAATATGAATGTGGGGTTACTCAACTCCAATAATAATAATAAATAGACAGTGTCTATAAAGAGAGTGATAAAGAAGTTAAGAATAGAGAGTTATATTTAAGTATGGTGGAATTGTACTCTTTAGTAGTTGATGTATAGTATCTGGGCTAAACGATTCCTTCATAGAGCGGAGGTATATACGAACTAGCAACTCGAAACCTAGTTTGTTGGTTGTTTGTGGGAAACCACTCAGCGAACCATGTTAAAACTGTTAGAGACTCGATGTGTGCCAAGTGTGTAACTCGAATGAAATTTTGGGCGATGTAAATAAAGTTAGAAATTCTTAAAGGAAGAATTGTTATATAAACAAGAAGATTCAAAGAAGAATCTTGAAGAGATATAAAGATAAGAAATGGGAGTTTCCTAACTCCAATAGCCAAGATAACGAATAATGTCGTAAATGATGAAAAAAAGGGAAAGAATGAGGATCGTAAATCAAAACGATCACGAGTTAAGAAAAGAATTTTAAGGGAGATGATTATAGAATAAGATCACGACGTGATCTATTTAAGTTATAAAAGAAAGATGGTTTGTAATGGTTGAATGATTATAACTTGATGCTATGAAGATAATGTACTATGATAGTATGAGATAAACTCATGAGGAGTTATAGATAATGTGATACGAGGAATTCGTATCGAGTAAAGAGCAAGTTATAAGCAAGATAGAGTTAGGAGGGATTTCAATTGAGGACTCAAGTGGTGGCTGAGTTGTACAAACTTTTGTATGGGCGAGGGTTTTATGCTTGTACTCAATTTATCACATTGATAATCATTGAAATGTTTATGTCGCGCTATTTGCTATAGGCCTGTTGAGAAGGTGATTATTTTCTCATGTGTATAACAGATAGGTAGAGTATAGTTAGAGAATATTATAAGGTTAAGTGCGAGTTCTTAAAACTCATATTTATGGTAGGTTTGTGACTCATAATTATATGGTATGTTTTTGAACCCCTCAGCGAATGGACGCCTATGTTATGACTATGATAAGTTCTTAAACTCATATAATTGTGGCAAGTTCCTGAACTCATAACGTGTGGTAAGTTTGATGAACTGGGTATAGATAATTGTGAATGGAGTATTGAGGATGATAGGAATAGATAGACATATTAAGCAATGGATCATCATAGAAAGTGAAGTTGATGGTGGAAGCATAGGTATTCTAAATCAATTAGCTATGCTAGACTTTCGAAATTTATTGACTTTGTGCTGATGTTTACACTTTTATTTTCTTGAAAAATATTAGATCAAATGACGGAACCAATGAGTTTTAACAACAATACTGTTATTCGTATGTCTATGCTAATTACTTCGGCTAGACAAAAATGATTTGCAATATATCAAAATGTATTTTATATCATTAATGCATCATGTAACCTGGTGCAAAGATGATAAAAACGATGGAGTCATCAATGCAGTATTACCCAGTGTTGGATGTGATCTAAGGATCGTCAGCCCACCATGGTATGATGTAGTATGATAAAATCACCAAACGACGGAATCCTCAACAGACTGTAAATACAATGCGGTATCATGACGTCATAGATTTTTTTTTTTTTGAGATTTCTTTAAGATATGAGAATACATATGTATATATGTATATGTATATTTCGGTTGATGTCCGAATTATTGTAGAGGTCAATGCTATTTGATTCAGCTAGACAAATATAGAAAGATGTTCATGAAATTCAAGAGTTTCTTGAGAAGTTATGCCAAACCAAATTATTTTGGTGCGGATTCAGATGTTGAAAAGCTAATATGAACAACCCTATTATTAGGGGTTATGCTTAGTTTATACTTTGTGTTGAAATGTTTGTGCACAAAACATTGTACGAAGGATTGATCCCCCTAAGTACGTGGAGTCCTTATAGTCTTATGACTATTAAAGTTAAAGTTGAAAAATTACTTATAACCGTGGACATGATTCTTGGTCATCAGACCCTCAGTTGAATGCTTGCACTCTAAATTCTGAGATGAACAACTCTTTTAATAGAGGTTACGCTTAGTTTACACTTTGTGCTAAAATGTTTGTGCACAATACATTATACGAAGGGCTTAACACCCTAACTACAGAGGTCCATATAGTCTTATGACTGTTAAAGGTTCAAGTCGAGATATACTTGATAACCTGGGGACGTAGTTCAAGGTCTTGTGACCCCTCAACATGATTGGATAATCTTTTAAAATCTCGAGTTATTCATACTACTTCCCAATTATTGAACAATTGTGGAAGATTCTTGTTATTCTGCAAGATGGAAGTGAAAAAGGAAAATATTTCTTAGAAAGAAGTAAGTCGTAGAATACGACACTGAATGATGAATGCGTTGATTAAGTGAGAAAAGAGATTTTGAAGTGAGAAGTAGATGAGTTATCAAAGAATAACGTGAAACTTTTAATATAAAAGTTAATAATTGTAGAAAGATCTTTGTGAAAAGAAAGTGGTTATAAAAACCAATGAATGAATGAAGTAGTGACGTAAAATCTATTTTGATAGATTGAGTATTAATTGATAAAATTTTGAGGACGAAATTCTTAGAAGAAAGGGTGAGTGTAATATCCCGAGTGTTGATGATAACGATCCTTAAAAAAAGGAATTGAGTTCAAGTGAAAGTTATGAAACGAAACCTACAATTTGTTAAAGTAATGAATGTAGTAGGAAATATAAAACCTATATTTAGATAAAACGATGAAAGATTACTCTAAGTTGTTTGTTTAATTTGTGTCTTCGATTCTGAGGATAAAATTTTAGTAAGTAGGGAAGATTGTAACGAATGAGTGGTTTGAGTTGTGATTCTGAGGACAGAATCCTTATAAGAGAGGAATGATGTAACATTCCAGATTTTTTAAATGTAAATTATAAATATTTATTGATTTATATAAATATTTATTAGATGTGTTTATTATTGGATAAATAATTGTTCAATTAGATTGATTTTATTTAGTTAATTATTTAATTGTTAAATAATTAATATGTGGATTGAGTTATGTGATTAAGTGAATTATTTAATAAATTGTTATTAAATAAAGTATGACAAATAACTATGTTATAAAGAGTTATTAAATTAAATTAAAGTAGTTTAATTTAGCTCTTTGCCAGACAAGGCTTAAGTATTAATCCTTAATTTTTAAATGGGTTGCCAAACGAAGCCTTATGGCTTTTGGGTTTCTTTTGAATTTAAATTATTAATAAAATAAAATAAATATATAAATAAAATATATTTATATTTATAAGTTATACGTTATATAAGTTATATGTTTTTGGTAATTGATAGTATTTAGTAGTATTATAATGACCACATGCGTTTCTTTTATTTGCGTTGGCTTATCAGTTTTAGAGTACGCATAGATTATCATTTGATTTTTAGTTTACGCATTTGTCTAAACCTAAGCCTAAGTAAGAAAAGGGAGAGTCTGAAAGAGAGAAGCAAGAGAAAGACAGGTCTTTGAATTCTTCAACTTTTATCACTGATTTACAAGTGTCGCTTGAAAAAATTAAAGGTATGTTCTATAAACCTTATCATATATGTTTTACAGTATATAGTCTCTGTGAAATTGTAGGTCTCGGTTTCATAAAAATCACTATGTATCAGAATGTTACAAAAAAAAATCTCTTGAAAAACCATGTTTGTATATTTAGTTAGACAATTGTGATAATATGTGTAATTTTAATTGTTATCACTAGCATGTGTGTGTGTGTGTGTGTGTGTATATATATATATATATATATATATATATATATATATATATATATATATATGATTGTATGCTAATTACAGGCTAAAGGAAGAAATTGGTTTTACAGTGAGTATATATGTACGTATATGATTTGTAGAGATATCAAAATTAATATATGCTAATTGTGAAATTGTGAAATTTAACTGAGAATGGGTGTTTAATCATGAATGTCAGATCACGTAGTACAAAGAAATCAATTTGGTTGGTACCAGTAGAATTTCAGTTCATTGTGTCAAGAAAAATGTCAAACATGGAGTTTTAATTTTTAAAACATTGATTTTTTACGGACTTAGTCTCTCTAAATTTGTTGTTCAGTAGTTTTAAGTTAATATATGTATGCTTGGTGAGGTTATGTGTAAATTACATCAATTACATGTATGTAATTAGTTGCTAAAATTTCTTAAACAGACCAAAAATGGTCTTCGTGCTCAGTTCTGTTAGTTTTTGGCGCCCCAGCGCCAAAAATGGAGCCCCAACACAAAAATTCACGCCTCAGGGCCAGAAGTTCGCGCCCCAGTGCCAATCTCACACTGCGGCGCCACTGGTTAGCCTAGTTCTCGCACCGCGATGCAGGGACAGAATTCTGAGTCGGACAGTTTTGGCCTCCTGTAGTAAAATGACCATAACTTTCTCATACGAACTCCGATTGAGGTGATTCAAAATGATCCGGAACGAGGACGAATAGGCCTACAACTTTAATGCTTTAAGTTTTTTAATTTGAGGTCTGTAACAGTAGTCAAAATGGTCATGTATGTTAGTAAATATAATGATACTTAACATTAATAAATAATGTATTTGATAAGTTATATAAGCATAGTAAGCATACACAAGAGAGAGGCAAATCGGGCGTGTGACGAATAAACGTCGAAACGCCATGCCAAGTGTTAATGAACTTAAAAGTGTTTCAATTTAATAGAAATGAGTATTATAGGATATGAAATGGGTTTAACATAAAACCAATAAGTAGTCTTAGCAAGACTTAAGCACTTGAATGAACTTCGATTATGAAATATAGTGAGATATAGGTTGAAAGTTAACATAATCTAATTGAACATTGTGTGCTAATTAATAGGAAAGATTATGAGATGTGGAATAGAGTTTACATTACAATTACTATGTGTTATTATGTGACTAATAGTTGATGTGTATGATTATATAATTATGTAGGGCACGCGAAGTGCAGATAACTGTAAGCAGTTAATCTATTATTGGTAAACAACGATCAAGGCAAATCTTTCGGTTCCTATTTTCTACGTGGACTTGATGAACTGTTTTAAATTGCATGACATGTAATATGTGTTATAAGCAAGCATAATATATTATACATGTTGTATCATGAAATGTTAAAGTCAATCTATGACTACAGTGTTTTGGTTAAATAATGATTATTGAGTAAGGAACTCAATTTTTATAATTATTATGTGAATTAAAAGCATGCATGCCATGTTACATTAATTATTATGATATGTATGTTGAGCATGTTATTATGTGCTATGTGATGCATGAAAACTGTTAGATTTTACTGGGCTGTCGAGCTCACTCTTGCAAATAACCACTTTTGTAGGTCAAGGAATTAAGGTAAGGATATGTGCTAAGTGAGTTATATAGATCTATATTCACGAAGATTATTTATATTTTATGAGAAATGTATGTAAGATTTTGAATGTAAATGTTGTTGAGTTGTAAATTGAGCTATCCAGTGTATATGGATATCTATTTATGATGTAAGACTTTGTATAGTCAGTTTATTATAGCGATTCATGATATATATTTGAATCGAAGAGATGTAATGTAAAGGTTGCGATTCAGGGCAAGAAACAAGGAAATGGACAAAAGTTTTAAATATTCCGCAATTTTAGTGATTTTAATATCGAATAATGATGTAAAATTAGAGGTTGAATGTATGGTTAACGACCAAAGTTGAAATTTTAAATGGTATGAATTTTGGGGTCGTTACAGTTGGTATCAGAGCCAGGTTAGGTTTGAAACCTTTGGTAAGAGTACCTTAGGCTAAAACCTTAGAGAAGAGAGGTGAAGATAATGAAAGAATAAGCTCAGATATAGTTTGAACAATAAGAAGTAATTTAAAAAAAAATTAAAGAATTGATTAAAACTTGCGTGACAGGATTTAAAGAAGAATCTCGCAGAGTTATAAGGAATATGAATGTGGGGTTACCCAACTCCAATAATAATAATAAATAGTCAGTGTCTATAAAGAGAGTGATAAAGAAATTAAGAATAGAGAGTTATATTTAAGTATGGTGTAATTGTACTCTTTAGTAGTTGATGTATAGTATCTGGGCTAAACGATTCCTTCATAGAGCGGAGGTATATATGAACTAGCAACTCAGAACCTAGTTTGTTGGTTGTTTTTGAGAAACCACTCAGCGTACCATATTAAAACTGTTAGAGACTCGATGTGTGCCAAGTGTGTAACTCGAATGAAATTTTGATTGATGTAAATAAAGTTAGAAATTCTTAAAAGAAGAATTGTTATATAAACAAGAAGATTCAAAGAAGAATCTTGAAGAGATATAAAGATAAGAAATGGGAGTTTCCTAACTCCAATAGCCAAGATAACGAATAATATCGTAAATGATGAAAAAAAGGGAAATAATGAGGATCGTAAATCAAAACGATCACGAGTTAAGAAAAGAAATTTAAGGGAGATGATTATAGAATAAGATCACGACGTGATCTATTTAAGTTATAAAAGAAAGATGGTTTGTAATGGTTGAATGATTATAGCTTGATGCTATGAAGATAATGTACTATGATAGTATGAGATAAACTCATGAGTTATAGATAATGTGATACGAGAAATTCATATCGAGTAAAGAGTAAGTTATAAGCAAGATAGAGTTAGGAGGGATTTCAATTGAGGACTCAGGTGGTAGCTGAGTTGTACCAACCTTTGTATGGGTGAGGGTTTTGTGCTTGTACTCAATTTATCACATTGATAATCATTGAAATGTTTGTGTCGCGCTATTTGCTATATGCCTGTTGAGAAGGTGATTCTTTTCTCATGTGTATAACAGATAGGTAGAGTATAGTTAGAGAATATTATAAGGTTAAGTGCGAGTTCTTAAAACTCATATTTATGGTAGGTTTGTGACTCATAATTATATGGTATGTTTTTGAACCCATCAGCGAATGGACGCCTATGGTATGACTAGGATAAGTTCTTAAACTCATATGATTGTGGCAAGTTCCTGAACTCATAACGTGTGGTAAGTTTGACGAACTGGGTATAGGTAAGTGTGAATGGAGTATTGAGGATGATAGGAATAGATAGACCTATTAAGCAATGGATCATCATAGAAAGTGAAGTTGATGGTGGAAGCATAGGTATTCTAAATCTACTAGCTATGCTAGACTTTCAAAATTTATTGACTTCGTGCTAATGTTTACACTTTTATTTTCTTAAAAAACATTGGATCAAATGACGAAACCAATGAGTTTTAACAACAACACTGTTATTCGTATGTCTATGCTAATTACTTCGGCTAGACAAAAATGATTTGCAATATATAAAAATGTATTTTATATCATTAATGCATCATGTAACCTGGTGCAAAGATGATAAAAACGATGGAGTCATCGATGCAGTATTACCTAGTGTTGGATGTGATCTAAGGATCGTCAGCCCACCATGGTATGATGTAGTATGAGAAAATCACCAAACGACGGAATCCTCAACAGACTGTAAATACAATGCGGTATCATGATGTCATAAAAAAAATTTGAGATTTCTTTAAGATATGAGAATACATATGTATGTATGTATATGTATATTTCGGTTGATGTTCGAATTGTTGTAGAGGTCTATGCTATTTGATTCAGCTAGACAAATATTAAAAGATGTTCATGAAATTCAAGAGTTTCTTGAGAAGTTATGCCAAACCAAATTATTTTGGTGTGGATTCAGATGTTGAAAAGCTGATATGAACAACCCTATTATTAGGGGTTACGCTTAGTTTATACTTTGTGTTGAAATGTTTGTGCAAAATACATTGTACGAAGGATTGACCCCCTAAGTACGTGGAGTCCTTATAGTCTTATGACTATTAAAGTTAAAGTTGAAAAATTACTTATAACCGTGGACATGATTCTTGGTCATTAGACCCTCAGTTGAATGCTTGCACTCTAAATTCTAAGATGAACAACTCTTTTAATAGAGGTTACGCTTAGTTTACACTTTGTGCTGAAATGTTTGTGCACAATACATTATAGGAAGGGCTTAACACCCTAAGTACGGAGGTCCATATAGTCTTATGACTGTTAAAGGTTCAAGTCGAGATATACTTGATAACCTGGGGACGTAGTTCAAGGTCTTGTGACCCCTCAGCATGATTGGATAATCTTTTAAAATCTTGAGTTATTCATACTACTTTCAAATTATTGAACAATTGTGGAAGATTCTTGTTATTCTGCAAGATGGAAGTGAAAAAGAAAAATATTCCTTAGAAAGAAGTAAGTCGTATAATACGACACTGAATGATGAATGCGTTGATTAAGTGAGAAAAGAGATTTTGAAGTGAGAAGTAGATGAGTTATCAAAGAATAACGTGAAACTTTTAATAGAAAAGTTAATAATTGTAGAAAGATCTTTGTGAAAAGAAAGTGGTTATAAAAACCAATGAATGAATGAAGTAGTGACATAAAATCTATTTTGATAAATTGAGTATTAATTGATAAAATTTTGATGACGAAATTCTTAGAAGAAAGGGTGAATGTAATATCCCGAGTGTTGATGATAACGATCCTTAAAAAAAGGAATTAAGTTCAAGTGAAGGTTATGAAATGAAACCTACAATTTGTTAAAGTAATGAATGTAGTAGAAAATATAAAACCTATATTTAGATAAAATGATGAAAGATTACTCTAAGTTATTTGTTTAATTTGTGTCTTCGATTCTGAGGATAAAATCTTAGTAAGTAGGGAAGATTGTAACGAATGAGTGGTTTGAGTTGTGATTCTGAGGACAGAATCCTTATAAGAGAGGAATGATGTAACATTCCAAAATTTTTAAATGTAAATTATAAATATTTATTAATTTATATAAATGTTTATTGGATGTGTTTATTATTGAATAAATAATTGTTCAATTAGATTGATTTGATTTAGTTAATTATTTAGTTGTTAAATAATTAATATGTGGATTGAGTTATGTGATTAAGTGAATTATTTAATAAATTGTTATTAAATAAAGTATGACAAATAACTATGTTATAAAGAGTTATTAAATTCAAATTAAAGTAGTTTAATTTAGCTCTTTGCCAAACAAGGCTTAAGTATTAATCCTTAATTTTTAAATGGGTTGCCAAATGAAGCCTTATGGCTTTTGGGTTTCTTTTGAATTTAAATTATTAATAAAATAAAAAAAATATATAAATAAAATATATTTATATTTATAAGTTATACGTTATATAAGTTATATGTTTTTGGTAACTGATAGTATTTAGTAGTATTATAATGACCACATGTGTTTCTTTTATTTACGTTGGCTTATCAGTTTTAGAGTACGCATAGATTATCATTTGATTTTTAGTTTACACATTTTTCTAAACCTAAGCCTAAGTAAGAAAAGGGAGAGTCTGAAAGAGAGAAGCAAGAGAAAGACATGTCTTTGAATTCTTCAACTTTTATCAGTGATCTACAAGTGTCGCTTGAACAAATTAAAGGTATGTTCTATAAACCTTATCATATATGTTTTACAGTATATAGTCTCTGTGAAATTGTAGGTCTCGGTTTCATAAAAATCACTATGTATCAGAATGTTACAAAAAAAAATCTCATGAAAAACCATGTTTGTATAATTAGTTAGAGAATTGTGATAATATGTGTAATTTTAATTGTTATCACTAGTGAGTATAAAGGAAGAAATTGGTTTTATAGTGAGTATATATGTACGTATATGATTTGTAGAGATATCAAAATTAATATATGCTAATTGTGAAATTTAACTGAGAATGGGTGTTTAGTCATGAATGTCAGATCACGTAGTACAAAGAAATCAATTTGGTTGCTACCAGTAGAATTTCAGTTCATTGTGTCAAGAAATATGTCAAATATGGAGTTTTAATTTTTAAAACATTGTTTTTTACGGACTTAGTCTCTCTAAATTTGTTGTTCAGTAGTTTTAAGTTAATATATGTATGCTTGGTGAGGTTATATGTAAATTACATCAATTATATGTATGTAATTAGTTGCTAAAATTTCTTAAACAGACCAAAAATGGTCTTCGTGCTCAGTTCTGTTAGTTTTTGGCGCCCCAGCGCCAAAATTCGCGCCCCAGCAACAGAAGTTCACACCCCAGCACTGAAATTCGCGCCCCAACGCCAATCTCACACTGCGGCGCCACTGGTTAGCCTAGTTCTCGCGCCACGGTGCGGGGACAGAAGTCTGAGTCGGATAGTTTTGGCCTCCTGTAGTAAAATGGCCATAACTTTCTCATACGAACTCTGATTGAGGTGATTCAAGATGATCCGGAACGAGGACGAATAGACCTAAAATTTTCATGCTTTAAGTTTTTTAATTTGAGGTTTATAACAGTAGTTAAAATAGTTATCTTTAGGACTATTGTCTTTTTGGGGGCAATCGGACGGCGTCGGGCATGCACATATGCATGTGTAGTGCTCCTGACGATAAAAGATGATGTCCTAAGTTACAAAATGTTGGGTAAAATTAATACACACAAAACACGCAAGTGTACGTGGTCAACAAGTAATATAGTAATGAATAAAATATCGTTCCCACGAGGACAAAATACCAAGAGTCTTAACTTCACAATTATCAATTTTATATTAACCCTAATTTTATTAAACTAATCAATTAAATGGTTTTCAAAGTAACTAATTAAAAGCAACTAAATTAATGAATAATTAAATTATCACAAAAACAATCACCAATAACGAAATCCGAAAATTTTCAAACAATTAATGGAGAATTAGACTTATGATTTCACCCTAAGCCTCACTTTGATATTCAAACCTTTATTCCAATTCAACTTAATATTCCAGTTTATTAATCAAGAACACGAACGTAGTAAGCGCCACCTCTCGATGCATTAATACCATATTAACATCAATCCATAATTAAGATAGAAATTCGTTAAACACCTAATTTAACCAACTCACTATATCTCTATGTGAATTGCAATCAAAAAGGTTGAAGCTTAAGCTCTCTACACGATTACATGAGATGTCAAGCGTATCTCTACCTTAACAATAATCACAAATATGCTATCGACATAATTTATGACACATGCTATATTAACTAGGTCTAGATTCGAATCTCCTCTCTCGATTCCTTTCAAATCCACAAAGAACTGTTGATCAGGCAATTCATAAATTCACGCACAAATTAACATAGATAAACTAGAAATATCTTATTGAATTAGAAATCAAAGTTATAGAATCATCGTTACGCTCAAAGATCCATCACAAGTCTAATAAATAAATTAGTTCATAACGAATGAATTAAAAACTGAATAATTTGTTGAAAACATCAACCCAATTACAAACAAATGGAAGAGAAGAAGAATTATAGAAAAACCCCTTCACGTAGCCTCGATTTGCAACTATCGAGACAATCTCTGAAAATTACTCCTCCAATGCTCGCTCTTCAATTCCTTGAATTCGGGCAGAAAATCTTGCCTTTGTGTTATAGGATTGTTGTTTTTCTAAGTGGTAGCCAGCTCTCCTGACTTCTGGATGAATTTTCCTTTTATTAGAGTCCAAAACGTACCAGCCAAGCCCACAAACCGCGCCCTAGCAGAAGTCGAAACAGAACAGGACAGTTCAGGAAACAGGACCCCTGCCCCGGCGGGGGGTATAGTGTAAAACAGGCCCGCCCCGGCAGGCTAGTGCACTGACTTCAAAAATCCTTAAGTTCCAATTTTTTACACTTTTGCTCCAAAAAGACCGCCTTTTCATACCAATTGCATCCATGACTACCCTACACATAAAATAACATGAAACAAGTAAAAACGAACACAAAATATGAAAATAAATACTAATTTAAACTTGAAATGAATATCGATTCGTGTATATAAAATCCACTTATCAAAATCCCCCAAACTTAAACCGTGCTAGTCCACGAGCACAAACAAACTACATGTAATGCAATAAAATGCAATAACAATCTAAATGCCTAAAATCAAATAAAATCCAACAACATCGCATAAACTGATTTATTCTATCAGCCTCAGAGAAAACAAGCAACTTTACAGTACAAATTATCAAACCAATCCATGCTTACATATTAATTCTCAATTCGTGAACAATTATCACTGGTATAGCGTGTGTGTGTGATCAACATCTAAGATAACTGATATTGACCCAAATTCAATACATAAACAACTTCTTAGAAGGAATTATACAGTGCAAACTTAAAAATCTCAAAAATAAGCACGATTCAACTAAAATTAAACTTAACCAAATTCAAGGGTACATGCATGATACTTATACTTTCTTTTTCTTGAATTTCTTTTCTTTTCTTCTCATACGGGGCTTTTTTTTTACTTTACTTTTCCCGTTTTTTCTTATCTCTTTTTTTTCATAGATGGTTGGTGAGTGCGTTTTACGCTCCATCTCACTCTTGTGTTTATGGGGAGTACTTCACCTCAACCCACCACAAGACTCAACATATTGCATTCTTTTTTTTTACAATTTTTTTTTCAAAGCTTATATATCCCACATATATTCCCCCAAACTTAGGTTATTTCCTAATTCCAGCCTTCACTGCCTATCCTTGTCATTTCCTAGTTCACGCTAGCACTATCCTTTAGAAACCCTTTATGTATCAATTTGAACTAACCGGTCAACAAAGATGTTATTAGTGCTACCCTTTTTACAACAGTTTCAAACAAATCCAATAATCGATTCATAACAGTAATTATATCACAGTTCTAATAATCTATACTATATTGGTTAACTTGTTCACAATCTCATCATTGGCCAGAATAACCTGTAGAATGCGACACCATTGGACATATGCAATTTTTTTTTAAACATATGAAAACATTGCAAACTCCTAACTAATATGCAAAATAAAATTTATAAAACAGCATGCATGCAACTAAACAAATATAACTCCCCCAAACTTAAATAAGACAATGCCCTCATTGGATAAAAATATAAGGCACGAGGAATTCCCTGAAACTGTTTAAGTCTGAGGCGGTGGTTGGTGCGCATCCTCATCAGAATCACTAGGAGGAAATCGAGGTAATGGACCGGGTTGTTCATATGGAAATTGAGCCACCGGGTTGAAACTTTGGAGTGTTGTATTCAATGAGGCGAAAGATGCGTTCATGGCATCAAACATGTGGTCTTGGCGCATCGCCAATCGCCGGGTTTTCGGACGTGTCACCCTATGCTGTGCAGTCATTTGGTGCTGTAACTCAAGGAACTGAGTACTAGAAAATGCCTCAGGCTGCAGATCCTGCTCGGTTCCTTGACCACCCATTGTGTCATCCTCGTCCTCCGAAGTATCTTCAGCTTCCGCCTCATCCTCCGAAGCTGATGGAAAAACAAATCTTAGACCTCTAGGATGCGATTCGCCGCCAGGCCATACTGAGTACCGCACTATCATCCGAGTATCCAAGAGCTACAGCGGCATCAGAGTAGGTTCATCATTGGACCAACGCACTCCAGCTTTACGACACAACCCACATATGAGAGATGGGTGTGGTAAGCCGCCAGAAAAGTTGCCCTGGAGACATCGTCGAATAGAAAAACTGATAATTGCCCCTATGTCGATGAGGAAGTCTTGCACGATGGCATACAGGAGAAGTGCCTTTTCCTTGGTCACATCCGAGGTGTGCGTGGACGGTAGCAATTTAGCACAGAGGAAGGCATACCAAATTTTTCCGTACCGACTTAAGTCCTTGCTGTGAAACACTGTGCCTCCCTTTCTACCCTTTATCCAAGTAGTACCTGGCTTAGTCATGTTCTGAATAACCTCCTCAAAGTCGGGGTCGAAATCCCGCATATAGGCATACTGGCACTAGTGGGGCACCCTCAGCTGATAATATGTATTGATTGCATCAGCACTGAATGGGACCGTGCGACCCCGCACGAAGGCCTTGAATGGTGCCTTGTCCTCGGCGTTCGCATAGAATTCCTTGACGACATTCACAACGGCAGGATCGGGCTCCGCCGTTAACTGTAATCACCCTTGCTGATAAATTTATTGCATCATCTCCCCATCATTCCCCTCGGGAGCCAGCCCCCGCTCCGGTGTAAGAGCCTTGGTAACCATATAATCGTACCGGTCGGCGGCGGTGGCACTTCTAAATTTTCGGCGGTCATAAATTTGTGTCGGTGGAGTGGGACTTGAACTCGCCCCCCGTTGGTGTTTGGGTGTTGGTTGAGATGCCATTGCGTGTTAGCGGTGAACTCTTGCTAATAACCACTTCCTCTCCCCAAAACTTGTTTCAGTCAATCTATCAAACACTTGGCGTGCATATCTCGTTCGGATCCCCCCAAACTTAGATTATTTCTATGGACTGTCAGGAGAGAGAAGATGAAAGTTTGATGTTAATGCAATGTAACTTACCCTTAAGTGTGTGTAGCCCAATTGCTTGAAGAATTCAGGTGTAATGGAATTGGTATATTGGAAATAGGAGTTAGGGTTTATAAAGAGTGATATAGGGTGGAGAAGGTGGTGAATGTGATTGACATAGTGTGGAGGATGTGGGGTAGAAGGTGGGTAGAATGATTTAGGTGGTGGTAATGGTGGTGGTAGTAGGTTAGGATCGTGGGTTATGGTGAGGAGAGAAAAAAAAACTGAAGTAGTAATAGTTGTTAAGTGAGGGGAAAGTGGTTGGGGCGTGCGGTTTTAAAGTACTTGTCTGCACAAAAATCGGGACCCCCGCCCCGGCGGGGGGTGCTAGGCCAAATAGGCCCGCCCCGGCGGGCTAGTCCCCTGCTAAAATTTTTGGTCCAAAATTTTGGAGATGAAAATTTTTCCAATTTCCCTCCATTGTGTAGGCCTTGTTGCTCTGAGTCGTGTTTGACCTCTCCTGAAACCAAAAACAAGCAATACGTTGAATTAATGATGACTTGGAGTTTTGATAGATTTTTAGTATTTTTCAGAGAATTTTAACAAACTTAATTATTGACAAGTCCTAACTACTACTTCATAACTATATCCTAACAAATTAAACGTGAAATATGAAATATAAAGAAATATTGGGTTGCCTCCCAATTAGCGCTTGATTTTAAGTCGTTCAGCCTGACTACTCCCTGTTTTACTGGGTATCGGCGAGGATGATGTTGTCGGCGTCCCAATTCGACTTGCCACCCCAGTAGTGTTTTATCCGTTGACAATTGACTTTGAACGTTTCTAGCGGATTGCGACTGTAGAGTTCAATGGCGCCATGAAGAAATACTTGTTTTATAGTAAACGGTCCCGACCATCTTGACTTAAGCTTTCCGGGGAACAAACGTAGCTGCGAATTGAACAAGAGGACTGCTTGACCCGGCTCTAATGTTCGTTGCACAATTATCTGGTCGTGCCATTTTTTAACTTTTTCTTTGTAAAGCTTGGCATTCTCGTAAGCTTGGAGGCGGAATTCGTCAAGCTCGTTAAGTTGGAGTAGCCTCTTTTCTCCCACTGCGGCTTGATCGAAATTCAATTTCTGTATTGCCCAATAAGCCTTGTGTTGTAGCTCTACCGGTAAGTGACATGCCTTTTCGTACAAGAGTTGATAAGGTGACATCCCGATTGGTATTTTGTATACAGTCTGGTACGCCCATAATGCGTCGTCCAATCGAAGTGACCAATCTTTTCGACTCGAATTTACGACTTTCTCCAGAATTTTCTTAACTTCTCTGTTCGATACCTCGGCTTGCCCATTAGTTTGAGGGTGATACGCTGTAGCCACTTTGTGATTGACCCCATACTTAGCCAAAAGAGATGTAAACGACTTATTGCAGAAGTGACTTCCTTCATCACTAATTATTGCTCTTGGCGTGCCAAACCTCGTGAAAATATTTTTCTGTAGAAACTTGAGGACCACCTTGGCATCATTAGATGGCAATGCTGCAGCTTCAACCCATTTAGATACGTAATCCACCGCGAGCAGAATATACTGATTGCTCAAAGACGACGGAAATGGTCCCATGAAATCGATGCCCCATACATCAAAGATTTCCACTTCCAAAATTGTTTGTAGGGGAATCTCATTCCGTTTCGATATGTTTCCCACCCTTTGGCATCTATCACATGTTTTCACAAATTGGTGGGTGTCTTTGAACAACGTAGGCCAATAAAACCCAGATTGAAGAACTTTTGCTGCAGTGCGCTCAATTTCGTAATGTCCACCGTACGCCGATGAATGGCATTCTTATAGTATGGTTTGGATTTCACTGTATGGAATACATCGTCGTATCATCTTATCGGCGCATTGTTTAAACAGATACGGCTCATCCCACATGTACCACTTGACATCGTGAAGAAACTTCTTTTTCTGTTGTCGTGTGAGATCTGGGGGAAGAATCTTGCTTACCACATAATTCGTGAAGTCTGCATACCACGAAAATTCTGTATGCACCCCAAATAACCGCTCATCCGGGAATGTCTCATTAATCACGCCTCTATCTTCATTCGTTTTCTCCGGATTTTCTAGTCTTGATAAATGGTCGGCAACTTGATTCTCCGTCCCCTTTCTATCCTTAATTTCTAAATCAAACTCTTGAAGTAGGAGAATCCATCGAATAAGGAGTGGCTTAGCGTCTTTTTTCGCTAATAAGTACCGAATCGCCGAGTGGTCTGTGTAGACTATTACCTTAGTCCCGATCAAATATGCCCGGAATTTGTCGAACGTGTATACTACTGCAAGCAATTCCTTTTCCGTAGTAGTGTAGTTCATTTGAGTTTCAGTTAGTGTTTTGCTTGCATAGTATATGGAGTGAAACACCTTGTCTCGTCTTTGGCCCAAAACAGCCCCAACCGCATAGTCGCTTGCATCACACATGAGTTCGAATGGCATTTTACAGTCCGATGCGATTATCACGGGGGCTGTAGTTAACTTCTTCTTCAATAATTCAAACGCGGATTTGCATTCCGCAGTAAAGCTAAAAGTCGCATCCTTCTCTAAAAGACTGCATAGAGGTTTTGCAATCTTAGAGAAGTCCTTTATGAACCTCCGGTAGAATCCAGCATGCCCCAGAAAACTGCGAATACCCTTAACTGAGCTCGGTGGAGGTAGTTTCTCGATCGTGTCCAACTTTGCCTTGTCCACCTCCAATCCGTGAGCCGACACCTTATGTCCCAATATTATGCCCTCTTCAACCATGAAGTGGCATTTTTCCCAATTTAGTATGAGGTTGGTGTCCTTACAACGCTGTAATACCATGACTAGATTCTCTAAGCAAGTGTCAAAAATGCTTCCATAGACCGAGAAATCGTCCATGAATATTTCAACGTTTTTCTCCACCATGTCCGAAAAAATAGCCATCATACACCGCTGGAAAGTTGCCGGTGCATTACACAGTCCGAATGACATCCTCCTAAATGCAAAGGTGCCATAAGGGCAAGTGAATGTTGTCTTTTCTTGATCCTCAGGAGCGATAGCAATCTAATTATATCCCGAATATCCATCCAATAAGCAGTAAAACTCATGTCCCGCTAACCTGTCTAAAATTTGATCGATAAAAGGTAGGGGAAAATGGTCCTTCCGGGTTGCCTTATTCAATCTCCTATAATCAATGCACACCGTCCAACCTGTTACTGACCTTGTTGGAATTAACTCATTATCCTCATTCTGAATTACTGTCATTCCCCCTTTCTTCGGCACACAATGAATCGGACTTACCCATTGACTGTCGGAAATTGGATATATGACTCCGGCATCCAATAATTTTAGAATTTCCTTCTTAACCACTTCTTTCATGATTGGGTTAAGTCGACGTTGATGCTCCACCGATGGGCTTGCATTACCCTCCATCAGAATCTTGTGCATGAAAAATGACAGGCTAATGCCTTTTATATCCGCAATCGTCCATCCAATTGTTGATTTGTGATCCCGAAGCACCCTTAACAACTTTTCTACCTGCAATTCGTTAAGTGCAGCAGAAATAATTACCGGTAAAGAATTTAAATCGCCTAAATACGCATACCTGAGATGTTTAGGGAGTGGCTTAAGTTCCAATAACGGTGGCTCCTCCAATGATGGTTTCAATTTTTTTGCAACTGTATCCTCTGTGTGCAGAGGTTCAACCGGTGCTCTGAATCGGCTAACTCGTGGCAATGAGTCTAGCATATGTAATAAGTCCACAAATTTTAGGTCGTCTTTTTCCTCATCCCCCAGTAAAGTTGTTTCTAATGGATCATTGCTTAAACACTTGCTCATATATTCGCTGGTAATCTGCTTAATTAAGTCCATTCGATTACACTCTTCCTCGTCCGTAGGATATTTCATGGCCTTAAACACATTGAATTTTACTTATTGATCTTGGACCCTCATTGTAAGTTCTCCTTTTTGCACGTCTATGAGTGTCCCTCCTGTGGCCAAGAAAGGTCTTCCTATGATGATCTGGATGTTCTTATCTTCCTCGAAATCCAGTATGATAAAGTCCGCAGGAAATATAAACTTATCCACTTTTACCAAAATGTCCTCTACACTGCCTCTCAGATATGTGACTGACCTATCCGCCAACTGTAATGAAATATTCGTAGGCTTTGGCGCGGGCAAATCCAATTCTGAATATACTGATAATGGCATCAGATTTATGCTTGCTCCCAAATCACATAGGCATTTGTTGAATGATATCTTCCCGATCGTGCATGGGATAGTAAAGCTTCCCGGGTCTTTAAGTTTAGGTGGAAGCTTTTTCTGTAACACTGCACTGCACTCCTCTGTTAGTGCCACTGTGTCGAAGTCTTCCCATTTCTTCTTCCTTGACAGAATTCCCTTCATAAACTTCGCGTAACTCGGCATTTGCTCCAGGGCCTTTGCAAATGGAATGTTAATCTGGAGTTTCTTGAACACGTCTAAAAATTTCGAAAACTGCTTATCGGACTTCTATTTTTGGACTCTCTGCTGAAATGGCGGTGGAGGATGAACAATCGGCTTATTGTTTAGCTTTGGTTCCTCTGATTTGTTCCCCTCTACTGCATTACTGTCGTCGGCTTTTTCCTCTAGTGTTGCTGAATTTTCTGCACTAATCCCACCGAGGTGTTTTCCACTTCTCAATATAACTGCCTGAATTACTGTCATTCCCCCTATCTTCGGCACACAATGAATCAGACTTACCCATTGACTGTCGGAAATTGGATATATGACTTCGGCATCCAATAATTTCAGAATTTCCTTCCTGACCACTTCTTTCATGATTGGGTTAAGTCGACGTTGATGCTCCACCGATGGGCTTGCATTACCCTCCATCAGAATCTTGTGCATGAAAAATGACGGGCTAATACCTTTTATATCCGCAATCGTCCATCCAATTGTTGATTTGTGATCCCGAAGCACCCTTAACAACTTTTCTACCTGCAATTCGTTAAGTGCAGCAGAAATAATTACCGGTAAAGAATTTAAATCGCCTAAATACGCATACCTGAGATGTTTAGGGAGTGGCTTAAGTTCCAATGTCGTTGGCTCCTCCAATGATGGTTTCAATTTTTCTTCAACTGTATCCTCTGTGTGCAGAGGTTTAACCGGTGCTCTGAATCGGCTAACTCGTGGCAATGAGTCTAGCATATGTAATAAGTCCACAAATTCCGGGTCGTCTTTTTCCTCATCCCCTAGTAAAGTTGTTTCTAACGGATCATTTCTTAAACTCTTGCTCATATATTCGCTGGTAATCTGCTTAATTAAGTCCATTCGATTACACTCTTCCTCATCTGTAGGATATTTTATGGCCTTAAACACATTGAATTTTACTTATTGATCTTGGACCCTCATTGTAAGTTCTCCTTTTTGCACGTCTGTGAGTGTCCCTCCTGTGGCCAAGAAAGGTCTTCCTAGGATGATCTGGATGTCCTTATCTTCCTCGAAATTCAGTATGATAAAGTCCACAAGAAATATAAACTTATCCACTTTTACCAAAATGTCCTCTACACTGCCTCTCGGATATGTGACTGACCTATCCGCCAACTGTAATGAAATATTCGTAGGCTTTGGCGCGGGCAAACCCAATTCTGAATATGCTGATAATGGCATCAGATTTATGCTTGCTCCCAAATCACATAGGCATTTATTGAATGATATCTTCCCGATCGTGCATGGGATAGTAAAGCTTCCCGGGTCTTTAAGTTTAGGTGGAAGCTTTTTCTGTAACACTGCACTGCACTCCTCTGTTAGTGCCACTGTTTCGAAGTCTTCCCATTTCTTTATCCTTGACAGAATTCCCTTCATAAACTTCGCGTAACTCGGCATTTGCTCCAGGGCCTTTGCAAATGGAATGTTAATATGGAGTTTCTTGAACACATCTAAAAATTTCGCGAACTGCTTATCGGACTTCTGTTTTTGGACTCTCTGCTGAAATGGCGGTGGAGGATGAAAAATCGGCTTACTGTTTAGCTTTGGTTCCTCTGATTTGTTCCCCTCTACTGCATTACTGTCGTCGACTTTTTCCTCTAGTGTTGCTGAATTTTCTGCACTAATCCCACCGAGGTGTTTTCCGCTTCTCAACATAACTGCCTGAATTACTGTCATTCTCCCTTTCTTCAGCACACAATGAATCGGACTTACCCATTGACTGTCGGAAATTGGATATATGACTCCGGCATCAAATAATTTCAGAATTTCCTTCTTGACCACTTCCTTCATGATTAGGTTAAGTCGACATTGATGCTCCACCGATGGGCTTGCATTACCCTCCATCAGAATCTTGTGCATGCAAAATGATGGGCTAATGCCTTTTATATCCTCAATCGTCCATCCAATTGCTGATTTTTGATCCCGAAGCACCCTTAACAACTTTTCTACCTGCAATTCGTTAAGTGCAGCAGAAATAATTATCGGTAAAGAATTTAAATCGCCTAAATATGCATACCTGAGATGTTTAGGGAGTGGCTTAAGTTCCAATGCCGGTGGCTCCTCCAATGATGGTTTCAATTTTTCTGCAACTGTATCCTCGGTGTGCAGAGGTTCAACCGGTACTCTGTATCTGCTTACTCGTGGCAACGAGTCTAGCATATGTAATAAGTCCACAAATTCCGGGTCGTCTTTTTCCTCATCCCCCAGTAAAGTTGTTTCTAACGGATCATTGCTTAAACTCTTGCTCATATCTTCGCTGGTAATCTGCTCAATTAAGTCCATTCGATTACACTCTTTCTCGTCCATAGGATATTTCATGGCCTTAAACACATTGAATTTTACTTCTTGATCTTGGACCCTCATTGTAAGTTCTTCTTTCTGCACGTCTATGAGTCTCCCTCCTGTGGCCAAGAAAGGCCTTCCTAGGATGATCGGGATGTTCTTATCTTCCTCGAAATCCAATATGATAAAGTCCGCAGGAAATATAAACTTATCCACTTTTACCAAAATGTCCTCTACAATGCCTCTCGGATATGTGACTGACCTATCCGCCAACTGTAATGAAATATTCGTAGGCTTTGGTGCGGGCAAACCCAATTCTGAATATACTGATAATGGCATCAGATTTATGCTTGCTCCCAAATCACATAGGCATTTGTTGAATGACATCTTCCCGATCGTGCACGGGATAGTAAAGCTTCCCGGGTCTTTAAGTTTAGGTGGAAGCTTTTTCTGTAACACTGCACTACACTCCACTGTTAGTGCCACTGTTTCGAAGTCTTCCCATTTCTTCTTCCTTGACAGAATTCCCTTCATAAACTTCGCGTAACTCGGCATTTGCTCCAGGGCCTCTGCAAATGTTAATCTGGAGTTTCATGAACACATCTAAAAATTTCGCGAACTGCTTATCGGACTTCTGTTTTTGGACTCTCTGCTGAAATGGCGGTGGAGGATGAACAATCGGCTTACTGTTTAGCTTTGGTTCCTCTGACTTGTTCCCCTCTACTTCATTACTGTCGTCGGCTTTTTCCTCCGGTGTTGCTGAATTTTCTGCACTAATCCCACCGAGGTGTTTTTCGCTTCTCAACATAACTGCCTGACATTGCTCATGATTACCCTTCGGATTTCTTTCGGTGTCGCGAAGTAATGTTCCTTGTGGTCTACTATTCAATGCCAACACAATTTTCCCTATCTGATTCTCTATATTCTTGATAGCAATAGCTTGATTCTTCAAAGCCAAATCGGTGCTAGTTCTGTACCTTGCCCAGGATTCCTCATCATCGGATTTCCTGTCCTGCTGTTGAATCTGTTGTGGATGACTATGAAATCCAGGGGGATATGATGGTCGGGGAGCTTGATTTTGCTGAGTATTACTCCACGAGAGGTTTGGGTGGTTCCTATTCCCCTGGTTGTAGGTATTTTGGTATGTATTTTGTGGATTTCTGTTGTAGTTGCCTATGTACTGAACGGATGCTGGATTTATTGCACACTGCTCTGTCAGATGATCCCCCGCACATAATTCGTATATTGCCATAACCTGCTGAACTTGTTGAGTTTGAGCCCCTGCTAACGTCTTCACCGTCTCATTCATCTTATCAAACTTCATGGATAGTGCAGAAATGGTTGCGTGTATAGATGTTAATCCATCTATTTCCAATATCCCAGCCGCCTTTGCCTGTGTCATTCTTGATGTGGGCCACTGGTAGTTATTTGCCGACATTATTTCTATCAAATTGTAAGCATCCTCGTAACTCTTAGCCAAGAATGCACCCCCCGATGCTGCATCAATACTTGCGCTGATATTTCCATATAGCCCGTTATAGAAGGTGTTCATTTGTAGCCACTTGGGCAAACCATGATGTGGGCACTTCCTGAGTAATTCTTTGTATCTCTCCCATGACTCATATAGTGACTCTCCACTCTGTTGCTCAAATAATGTGATGTCACTTCTCATTTTTGCAGTCTTTGCCGGTGGGAAAAATTTGAGCCCAGCCTTTTTTAAGCCAAATCCTCCCACCTAGTGATCGAACCCGGCGGTAAAGAGTGTAACCAACTCTTCGCCTTGTCCCGTAAGGTAAATGGGAACAAGTGAAGTCTTACTGCCTCGTCCGACACCTCGTTGTACTTGAACATGTCGCACATTTCAAGAAAATTGAGCAAGTGCTCATTTGGATCGTCGTGTGCCATTCTCCCAAACTGACATGAATTCTGCATCATCTGAATAGTCCCAGGCTTTATTTCAAAAGTGTTCGCATCAATTGCAGGCCTAGTAATGCTTGACTGCAAATCAGTCACCGTAGGTGTGGAAAAATCCCTCAACGCTTTCTGGTCTTCGACAGCCATCGTTCCTTCCTTATCAGAATTTTCAAATTCGGTTCTCGTTTCCTTAATCCACTTACTCAACTTTTGAAAACGTCTGTCAATGTCGTCCTCAAAAGGTAGCAAGTCTGGATGTTTAGACCGTGTTTACATAAACCGATGTCGAAAACCTAAAATAGAGAAAACAAAAAAAATGTTTAAGTAAAAACAGGACTAATTAAACTGATATTGTAAAAACAAATATTAAAATCTTGGCTAAATTGTCCCCGGCAACAGCGCCAAAAACTTGTTGGGTAAAATTAATACACACAAAACACGCAAGTGTACGTAGTCAACAAGTAATATAGTAATGAATAAAATATCGTTCCCACGAGGACAAAATACCAAGAATCTTAACTTCACAATTATCAATTTTATATTAACCCTAATTTTATTAAACTAATCAATTAAATGGTTTTCAAAGGAACTAATTAAAAGCAACTAAATTAATGAATAATTAAATTATCACAAAAACAATCACCAATAACGAAATTCGGAATTTTTTGAACAATTAATGGAGAATTAGACTTATGATTTCACCCTAAGCCTCACTCTGATTTTCAAGCCTTTATTCCAATTCAACTCAATATTCCAGTTTATTAATCAAGAACACGAACGTAGTAAGAGCCACCTCTCGATGCACTAATACCATATTAACATCAATCCACAATTAAGATAGAAATCCGTTAAACACCTAATTTAACCAACTCACTATATCTCTATGTGAACTGCAATCAAAAAGGTTGAAGCTTAAGCTCTCTATACGATTACATGAGATGTCAAGCGTATCTCTACCTTAACAATAATCACAAATATGCTATCGACATAATTTATGACACATGCTATACTAACTAGGTCTAGATTCGAATCTCCTCTCTCGATTCCTTTCAAATCCACAAAGAACTATTGATCAGGCAATTCATAAATTCACGCACAAATTAACATAGATAAACTGGAAATATCTTATTGAATTAGAAATCAAAGTTATAGAATCATCGTTACGCTCAAAGATCCATCACAAGTCTAATAAATAAATTAGTTCATAACGAATGAATTAAAAACTGAATAATTTGTTGAAAACATCATCCCAATTACAAACAAATGGAAGAGAAGAAGAATTATAGAAAAACCCCTTCACGTAGCCTCGATTTGAAACTATCGTGACAATCTCTGAAAATTACTCCTCCAATGCTCGCTCTTAAATTCCTTGAATTCGCGTTGAAAATCTTGCCTTTGTGTTATAGGATTGTTATTTTTCTAAGTGGTAGCCAGCTCTCCTGACTTCTGGACGAATTTTCCTTTTATTAGAGTCCAAAACGCACCAGCCAAGCCCACAAATCGTGCCCTAGCAGAAGTCGAAACAGAACAGCACAATTCAGGAAACAGGACCCCCGCCCCGGCGGGGGGTATAGTGTAAAACAGGCCCGCCCCGGCGGGCTAGTGCACTGACTTCAAAAATCCTTAAGTTCCAATTTTTTACACTTTTGCTCCAAAAAGACCGCCTTTTCATACCAATTGCATCCATGATCACCCTACACATAAAATAACATGAAACAAGTAAAAACGAACACAAAATATGAAAATAAATACTAATTTAAACTTGAAATGAATATCGATTCGTGTATATAAAATCAACTTATCACAAAACATGTATGTTAGAAAATATAATGATGCTTAACATTAATAAATAATGTATTAGATAAGTTATAGAAGCATAGTAAGCATACACAAGAGAGAGGCAAATCGGGCGTGTGACGAATAAACGTCGAAATGCCGTGCCAAGTGTTAATGAACTTAAAAAGTGTTTCAATTTAATTGAAATGAATATTATAGGATATGAAATGGGTTTAACATAAAATCAATAAGTAGTCCTAGCAAGACTTAAGCACTTGAATGAACTCCGATTATGAAATATAGTGAGATATAAGTTGAAAGTTAACACAATCTAATTGAACATTGTGTGCTAATTAATAGGAAAGATTATGAGATGTGGAGTAGAGTTTACATTACAATTACTATGTGTTGTTATGTGACTAATAGTTGATGTGTATGATTATATAATTGTGTAGGGCACGTGAAGTGCAGATAACTGTAAGCTGTTAATCTATTATTGGTAAACAACGATCAAGGCAAGTCTTTCGGTTCCTATTTTCTACGTGGACTTGATGAACTGTTTTAAATTGCATGACATGTGATATGTGTTATAAGCAAGCATAATATATTATACATGTTGTATCATAAAATGTTAAAGTCAATCTATGACTACAGTGTTTTGGTTAAATAATGATGATTGAGTAAGGAACTCAATTTTTATAATTGTTATGTGAATTAAAAGCATGTATGCCATGTTACTTTAATTATTATGATATATATATTGAGCATGTTATTACGTGCTATGTGATGCATGAAAACTGTTAGATTTTGCTGGGCTGTCGAGCTTACTCTTGCAAATAACCACTTTTGCAGGTCAAGGAATTAAGGTAAGGATATGTGCTAAGTGAGTTATATAGATCTATATTCACGAAGATTATTTATATTTTATGAGAAATGTATGTAAGATTTTGAATGTAAATGTTGTTGAGTTGTAAATTGAGCTATCAAGTGTATATGGATATCTATTTATGATGTAAGACTTTGTATATAGTCAATTTATTGTAGCGATTCATGATATATATTTGAATCAAAGAGATGCAATGTAAAGGTTGCGATTCAAGGCAAGAAAGAAGGAAATGTACAAAAGTTTTAAATATTCTATAATTATAGTGATTTTAATATCGAATAATGATGTAAAATTAGAGGTTGAATGTATGGTTAACGACCGAAGTTGAGATTTGAAATGGTATAAATTTTGGGGTCGTTACAATTTTTGACTTTTGAACTAGGCAACAACAGCACATTTGGTCAAGATGCAAATGAGAATTAGAGGGAACTAAACAAATATTTATCAAGAGATCAAGTATGTAATGTTTTGGACTATTTTGGGTATCAAATGACTTTATAGGACTAATAGTCCCATATTAAAGGACTAATAGTATGCCTTCTTCTGCAATCTTGATATACGCAGCGTTATAGTTTCTAGAACACATTGCAAAGTCCATTGGTTGTTCTTCAAACTTGACCATCAAGATATTTTCACCACCTAATGTCCTATGTAGAAGAGTTTTTGTTGTGTTCAAATATGGACCCTAGAATATAAAAAGGTAATGAATATATGTGATGTTATGTTAATTGCTTATACATTCTTGTTGCTCTTATATGCCTACAAATGGTCAAATATGCATGCCCTCGTGCATGTGGATAGTCCATATTATAGGGGAGACTCTATCAAAATTTTTTTGTTGATCGAGTAATTTAGACTTGTCCCAATGTATATGCGGACCATGTATGATGCAATGATTCATATTCTACCCCTAGGAATCTATTGGTTGGTGTCAGTTAAAATATGTAGGATGACATAAGACCATACCTCAGTCTAATTTAAGATCCACAACAATATACCATGCCTTTGGGTAGTCGATCTCAAGCTGTGTAAATATGTTCTGGCATGTATCCTTGTTCAATTCCTGAATAATCATATATGATGCACACTCATGTCATAATCTAGACGTGATTCATATTGAGAAGAATGTGTTCGACAATGTGTAAGTTAAACATCGTCCTCCTCTAGAAAGCACGTAAGTTAAACATCGTGTAAATTATTATTCATATTATAATAAAATTACTTATCTTTAATGTAAATTGTTGTATATTGTAGTAATTTTCAAGATAGTAAAATTGTGAAGTGCATTTCACAATTATGCTTACAAAACTGGCCTACACCAGTGATTACGTGGGCGAGCACACCCCTCGCCCATAAGGATGCAGTTTGGACTGAATTTTAGGTATATTTTTTTATTACTCTAATAGATAATATATAGTTAATCAAATAATATTATTTAGTAATGTTGGATTATGGTAATATCACAGTTTTAATATTATTATTGTTATTTTATTTACAGAAAATGTATAGATGGGACGACGTACAAACATCAGTTATTCAGACACTGTTCTGGCAGAAGTGCGCCGTCCGAACTAAAGATAATCTGAACAAGGAACGACAGAAAGCCCTGCATAATGCAGAGATTGACCATCAAGGATAGGGTGAGTAGTATATACATGAGCATAGCCCCTGGTGGTGCGCACAACCCATATGGGTTCAGATGTGTGATCAATGAGGAGCTGCGAGCTGGGTCAAGAGACGCAAGACTGCCGCTTCGAACAGATCCTCAGGTGTATCTGAAGGCGAAAAGGCAAAAGGCACGTATTGGGGCGGAAGTATATCATAGTTGCAGCATACTGCTGCCAGGGTACGTATGTATATCAAGCTTATTGGCTTAGTTATTTGTTTTTATGTTTACAGTCATATTTTGTAGCTAAAATATCATGTGTTTACATATTAATATAAGAACATGTACTGTAGGAGTCTCAGTCTCAAGGTCAACCTATCAATTGGTTGGATGTGTATGTGGCCACCCGTGATGGTCTGCCTGAGGCTATTCAGATAGCGGTAATAAGTTAAATTTATACTAATATGTTGTTTATAAATTGTGATGACCTTTTTTAGCATTTTTTTAACTATTTAATTGTTAACCTTCTGACAGGACACTTATAAGAGCTTAATGAACGAGCGCTAACCTGAAGGCACCCCGCGTCCGCCGATTGATCAAGAATTATGGGAGACGGCGTCAGTCGTGAAGAAAAACTATGTTAAAGGACAAGGACAAAAATGACGCCCGACCATCAGTGGCACATGTAGATCTGCTACCCAGTCTACATAGTCATCAGGTCATCCAACCTATCATACTCTTGCTGACTGTGTGAGAGTGATCTGTCGAGATCATGTTCTTCTACATATACTGGGCGGGCATCTGTAGTCTCTGAGTCCTGATGAGCTGGCGGATGGAGTGGCAGCAGCAGCACGACATCAGGATGGCGATCATGTATACTTGGATATTGTTGTGTCTTACTTATGTTTAAATAATTTCTATTATTTAGCTTTCCCTAAGTCATCCACGTACGTCAACACATATAACATGTTATATTCTTTTGCTAATTACAGGGTCCTACTAATTTGGATGATGATGCATGAAGAGCTACACTTATTTTTTTAGATATTTGGGTAGTTGCCTTGTACTTTTATATTCATTCTTTGGACAATTGTATTAATTCATATTGTGTTGGTTTATTTATCTGCAATGAATGGATGTTTATATATACTGTTGTGCGTCGATGTGTTGGGATATATATATAAATCATGGATGAATGTTTATATGGATGCTTATATATACTAATGTGTTGGGATTGAAAGCAGGTACAAAGAAGGGTATATGTTTTTTGAGAAATTCATAAAACAAGAAAAAATATTAAAAAAAATATCAATATCAGCGACCGCATGCGGTCGCTACTACAAACAGCGGTCGCTGATAACCTTTTGGAACTTAGCGACCAACGCGATCGCTATTTTTGGTCGCTGACACGTGTGCTATGCCATCCCTGACAATTGACTCATCATGACTCAGATTAGCGACGGCGTCGGTCGCGGAGAAGTCGGTCGCTAATAATGGTCGCTGGTGTTCAATTAGAGACCAGATTATCTGTGACTCGTATCAGCGACCACATTCGATCGCTAATAATCATCTACGATCGTATGCGGTCGCTGATATGCGGTCGCTGATAAGCCTTTTTGTTGTAGTGAAAGTCTCGCAACCGTGACTAATACAATACAATACATCTTAAACTAAACATAACTTAATATAAATAAGTTCTTCTACAGCCACACAATAGTACATTCCTAGTGGGCTCACCACGTTCTTCTCCAAAGCCTTCTCTTTACCCTTGTCCTTGCCAGAGGGCTCACCACGTTCTGCCTTAACTGAAATGTTTGTAGGGAAATCAAGGATGAGCAACAATTTTGCCCAGCAAGTAATATAGCAACAAGGTAATCAATATGGTTTTAAATTTCTCAAGGGTATAACAACAATGATAGTTCGAGATAGCAAGAAGTATCGATGAATATCAACAATAGTCACTATGGATAGAAAATATCAATAATATTCCATGATAAATCAATTCAAGATATCAAATTAATGAATACTGAGCAGTCACTAAGAATTATGAACTTTTCCTACATTTAACATAAATAGACTAATAATTCTACAAAATGAGTACAACAGGTGATCAGCCTAAAGTACCCAATGTCAATGCATTAAATTTAATCTTTCTCAAGTGTGCACGTCAGTTTCCCGACAATATATAATTCCCCTACCAAGAGGGTTGTTCATCTCAGTTATAAGAGTCCGCACCAAAAAAAATTGGTTTGGATATCTTTTGATCAATATCAATAATCTAGCCGAAACAATGGCCTAGACAGTTTTCTTTCACAGTACATATAAGAAGAATTATCGTTTGAATTAAAGCTTGAAATTTCATTACGAAGTATTATTTCTTCGAAGTTCTACTTATATGATCAATAATTGCACAAGTTCAATTAATGCTCAATAAAGAGTAAGGTTCGAGTACTTGCCTCAAGCGTAGTTTACCAAAATATAGCTTATCAACACCCTTTCGAACCCTAACATAATATAGTCACGTGTATAGGATATTCATTAGTTACATAAGCTCATTCATGATATATAAGTTTTAACCACACACATAAGCATCTAACTTAGTTATATAATCTATACGTACTACATCACAAAATCCTACATCCTCAAAGCACAAAATCGGATTGTATGACACCATAAAGTCAAACAACGCATTTTCAAATCATTGCTTTATAGTTTGTAAATACCTTTTTGAACTTCATTCTTGAAAGTTATAATTACTTATCAACTTATTCGATTCTATCACCTAATATGCTTCTTACCACATTGGATAGTATACTAGTCACATAACACAAGTTAAAGTAACCATATGAGCCTGCTTCGAACACCAAATTACAAATAGAATGCAAAAGTGACTACAGAATGGCGCAGCTACGCCCTGACTAAGCTTAGGGACGACGCAACTGCGATGTCCTCTAGCCTGGCCAGAGTTGAGCTTCTGCTCTCCTGATTTCAGTCCAGCTCTAAAATACTAACATGCATATAATTAACATGCATACATGCTAGAGGTCTTCTTATAAACATATAACCATTCTTGAGTTCACTTTTACAAGTTTTTGTTTACGATTTACATAGAATTAAAGCATAACAAGGTCATGTAATCATCATGCTTTACCACTCTTGCCATATGTCCACATATAGGTCATATAATCTATTAATACACATGCTCATAGTGTCCACATCGTTTATTCATAACTAGTATTGATATTGCTTTAAT
This sequence comes from Panax notoginseng, assembly GCA_016801055.1. Classification (NCBI taxonomy): domain Eukaryota; kingdom Viridiplantae; phylum Streptophyta; class Magnoliopsida; order Apiales; family Araliaceae; genus Panax; species Panax notoginseng. Next base: position 96,991,574 of record CM029015.1, on the reverse strand, counting down.
AACAAACTTAAACTCATGCTTCGTCTACTACCGTTATATCAAACACATAAGGACCATGTTTAGAGACATAATGGTCATAACCATGCCATCTTAAATCTTTAGAATCTCTTTTCTCATACTTAATGCACTTGGTCTTGAAAATATATTCAAGTTTGCTTTTGAAATCATTTTAAACTTGAACAATGCAATTTAACACATACAAGGCAACTTTAGAGCTCTTATCATATGTAGTCAAGTCATGTTAACATCTTCTCAACATCGGAATGTTCATCACGTAGTATTTATGTAACGACTGAGAAATTCGGATCCTTTGTAAAAAACTTTTAAATAAATAAATAATGAATAAAATTATATTATTTGTTATTATTATGTGTTAGTAAGATGAATGTCGTTCTATAACCTAGAAACGTCGGAACATCGTAGTATTTTAACTACGTGAAGGAATTAAAGTTTTTGAATTTCTAAGACGAAAATAAAAGCTTTCTGAGAAATTTTTCAAAAAACACTATTCATCGATTTCTGCTTGTGAATTATTTTTGAATTTTCGAGAAATACATAACGTTAGAATATCTAGGTGACATGGATTATGTAATAATAATTCAAGTATGGAAAACATAATATTTCGCATGCGGACTTAATTTGAGAACATTAAAGATTAAAGTTAAATGAAATGGAATTATGGGATCTTGTATGAAGTGCAAGTCCAATAAGAATTAAGGTGCACGCCCAAGATGTAGTAATGTTAAGCCCAAGTGTTTGTTAATATAAAGTCCAACATGGATTAATACAAGCCCAAAAGAATAAGCTAGGCTATTTGGATTAAAGCCCAAAATAAGAACCAATGGGTAGCATGATCCATGGGGAAACCCATGATAATATGGGTGAACTTGGTGACTAAGAACTTTATGTGGTGGGCAAGAAATTAGTGTAATGACCAAGTTTACTTAATTGTTAAGTATTGAATAGTATGGAGGTGTAATACGGAGGTGGATGTGCTTTTGACTATTATACCCTAACTTAGGAAGTCTATAAATAGCAAGTTGGATTTCATTATTTGCTTGTTCATTTTTCATCCAACAACTTTCATTTACAAAGTGCTTAAGTGTTAGAGAGAATAAGCAAGAAATAAGTTAGACTTTCATATTATTTTCAAGAAGAAGAAAAGCTAGTTCTTCAAGGGTAAGACTCTTGTCCAATAATCTTCTATCTCTTCCATGATAGCTTGATATAGAAGTGATGGTACATGTGTGTTAAGAAGTAAAGAGAATGATTAATCAATGAACTTAAGCCATATAAGTCATGAATAAGCAATTCAAACTTAAATAAGTTATAAACTTATGAAGAACACTTATGAACTTTTCATATGTCTACCTTAAGAAGTTAGTATGTTAATAAGATGTAAGAATGTTGGTTAAAGGACTTAAACTAGCATAAGTCATGAGAATTGAAACTATATGTAATTTATACTTTGATAAGTAAATAAGTTTATGAAGAACATGTAATGACTTAATATGAAAATAAGTTGTTATAATATGTAGGTGGAGATGTCTATTTGATGGATTAAATCCATTTGGAGTGATGAACAAATCATTAGTAACGAAGTTTTGCCAGAATTCACACAATTGGACGATAATCGTCGAATTCGTGAAATTCTCAGAATGGAAGTCGGATTTTATATTTGAGTTCGGAAACATTAGTTTTCGATGGAGATAAGTCTTATTTGGCATTATAGAGTTGCGGACTCAAAAATGACCGAATTCCGAATTAGAACGAAGAAATGAGCGTTGAACATTCACGAACATTTATCATTTTCGTTAAAAATGAACCAATAGGTGAATTTAGAGTTAACGAAGTCAAAAAGATAAAATTATTGCATGAACACGTAGAGTATGTGATTTGTGAACCATAAGCTCTTGAATGAGCCAATTCGGACTTATAACGAAGAAGTTACGAGCCCGGGAATCACACAAAATTGAAAAAACTAAAAAAATTTCTGGTGCACAGAGCTGGCGCCGCGGCGCCAGCCCAAGGCCAAATAGGTGGCGCCGCAGCGCCGCAGCGCCGAGCATGGCCGAGACAAGCTATGACCTATTGAAGTTTGGCGCTGCAGCGTGGACCATTGTACTAAAGTTGGTCCACTGGGGAAAACCTACTGTCGAGTCGCGCCGCGGAGTGGGTCAAGGAAGGAAAGTTGGCATCGCAGCACAAACCTTAGGGTTTACACAATGAAGAATGTTTATAAGTAGAGCAGAAATGGTAATTGATTAACAATGAACTAAAGCTTAATTATATCATTGTTAAGGTATGTTTAAACCTCAAGTATGATAACTAAATGTTGAAGATAGTCAATCGAACATGAATGAAATGATAACGTAAGAACAATGTAACAGAATGCTGGAACCAATAATAACAAATCTAAGTCATTATTAGATTGAGAAGAAGGGTAAGATTCTTTAGGAACCATGTATGTTATTCATGACCTAATGGGTTATGTGATGTTATCATCTACTGTAGAGACCTTAAGGACGTAAAGTGCACATGTTATAACTACAGCAGACGCTAAAGGCTAGTGTTCTAACCCTTGTTCCAGTTCAATCCGGACAAGTTTTGTGATTCATGTATTCTTACGCATGAACTAATGTTTGATGAAGTCAAAGCCAATTCTTTCGGCTAGACTTATGATATGTTGGATTTCTTATAGTCTATCAAAGTATTGTCAATGTTTTACCAAACTATGTTGGCGTGGTTTTCAAATGAGGACTGAGTATGCTAAAAAATTTTATCGTCAAACGACAGGCATGTGAGGTTGCCACAACTTAAACGTATATACGTTTAATGAATGTAGTGTTGATCAACATAGAGTACTATAGACTGATCACCTAGACGTGCTCATAAGCTATGTCTAACTTACGGACTTAGTGTCGGGATGTCCTTTTCAAAGAACCTATGCAATGCTCAAGGTCTTGGACCGGAATTGATGTTTTACTGAATATTGTCATTGTAAAATGTTTTGAAGGAAAAGAAGTGCTATTTTGAATTATCAATAGTACTTTGTAACTATTATTCAGTTATTGAAGATATACAATTCCTATATTTCAAACGTGTTATTTTATTAGAATTGGTATACTTGCTGAGCTAGTTAGTCTCACTCTTGCTTGAACCATATGAATGCAGCTAAGATCGAATGGACCGATGGATCCGACAAAGATAAAGGGAAGGCTAAGGCGAACCCGTAGATAACCTATGAAATAGTATAGGTTTGTAATGATAATATTTGATATTATGACAAGAACAAATGTAACGGTTATAAAGAACCTTGGGAATGTTAATATTATTTCAGAATATATATATAAGACATATTTATTCTTTTGAGGCATTTCAATGGAATGTTTGTGTGAACTGTAGCACCGTGTAGCACCATCTGTCGGGTTTGACGATGCCCGGATTTAGGGCCGTCACAGGTTGGTATTAAAGCATTAGGTAATAAAACTTAAGGGAGGATTTAAACCTTAAGTCATAACCTTAAGAAAAGTCAAAGAAATAAAAGATAAAAATTGTGACACCCCCAAATTCGGGTACTTCGATTCCACGGAATTTGACGTTCACGATACAAACATCATCTATCTATCTACCCATAATAAATGCAAACCATGCAATAGATAGAATAAAACTTCTCCTTAAAAGGATTACAACATTCGAATAATAATAATAATACAATCCCAGGTTTAAACTAACCTTAAAACATCTGTGCGGAATTCTAAACAATTAAGTCTTAACAACATCATAACTCAAGTCTTAAACATAAATCATCATCAATAAAATAAATACAAGTCTTCAACACTTACTAACTTTGCCCTTGCCCTTACTAGTCGAAGGTTCATCACTTCTTTCATTCTTAACTGCAATGTTATTATTAAGCAAGAGTGAGCTCAAATGCCCACAAGTATAATAATGAAACAACAAAATAATAACATGCGAATAATCAAAGACATCTGAATAAAAGCTAGACTTTTGAATCAAGAATAAATAACAAGAATCAAAAGAATTCTGAGGGTCATAAGACCTTGAACTATGTCCTAGGTTAACAAGGGTTATACTTGAAACCTTTAACAGTCATAAGACTATGGACCTTCTTCTCGTACTTAGGGGGATCAGCCCTTAGTACCATACTGTGCACAATATCTTAACGCTAAAGCGTAAATAATCCCCTATACAGGGTTGTTCATCTCAGTTTGACATTCGAGTCCGCACCAAAGGAAGTTTGGTTTGGATAATTTCATCAAGGGTTCTGAAATTTAGAACGCTCATCAACTATGGACTAGTTGAATCAATAAGGTTCACTAGTCTAATAAGGTTCAACAATAATTGATATTTGATTAGAATAATAATCTCAAAAATATACAATAGGACAATTATTGTATAACTGAATCATGCTTTGGAAGGATAATTAATCTTTAATATCATGCTTGAACTTGAATAATAACAAGGATAATTTATTCGAGGTAAATAATAAACTTGAACAATAACGACAAGTAGGGTTAGGGAAACTTGCTCGACATAAAAGTAACGTTTAAGTTCAAATAAACTTGCTCAATAGAATGGAGTTAGGGATAGGATACTTGCCTCGTGCGTAGATTACACTTTAACTAAGCACGTTATTTGAATTAAATCCTACATACCATTCACATACACAATACTAGTTAATTATAACTTAACTGTTTATCAAAAACTCATTCTCTTTGTCTACTTTGATTTATTGACTATACTTAATCACTTTATCACATTTACTGCCACATAATACCACTTCATGAATAATAATCTAATTATGTAATCAATAATTTAATCCACATGTAATTATGTTATTTACATGTTATACAACTATTTTATCATCACATTATTCTTTTAACATGTTTACATGTTTATTACAATAATCCACTAACACATTGTTAGACTTAAATATTTTTTTTTTAAAAAAATACATTTCTAAATTTTTTGGGGAGTGGCGCTGCGGCGCCACGTTTGTACTAAGGCTTCGCGCTGCGGTGCGATGGCGCTGTGGCCGGGCCCTTGGCGCTACGGCACTATGGCGCCGTGGCTTGGGTCTTGGCGCTGCGGCGCGAGAAATGAACTGGTACCCGGCGCTGCGGTGCGGCACACCAGACACAGAAATGGCAGTTCGCGAAAAATCGCAGAACATGCCAATTTCTCCCAATTTCTTATTTTCTACTCAAAATTAGACATACCCACAAGTTATAGTTCATGTATATTCATCATACAACATCTATAAAGTGGTTTTAACCCATTAAAACATATAATCACATATTTAAATCATGTAAAATTGGACTGTTCTTGATGTTCTTGAAGTTTTTGAAGAAAACACATAATTTAGCCGTACGGATTCGTTATAACACCGAATCCGTTCGTTTAAGGCTTGATCTCTTCGTATTAACATGCTCAATAATATAAGAGTGTAAAATTTAGGGATAATATATAATGAATACATCAATTATCACATATATGGCCATATGGCCATATCACGTACTCTGTTTATTTTGAAATAACATACGTACGACATGCTTTCATGAAACTGATCACATGGCTTACATGGTACATATAATTAAACACTATTTGATATATCATAACACACATACAACTCATAATCAATACTCGTAACTCAATTACAGAGGTTAAACCAAAAACTATGAAACCCTTTTTTTTATGAAAACTAAAAGACGTGAAAAAGAAATTGGAAGGAGAGATTACCCAGAGTATAAGGTATATATTTGTAGACTTAGAAGCTTTCTTCAATTACTGAATTCTAACAAATCCTCTGAACTTTCTCTTGAATTCTCTATGACTCTTAACTTAGCAAAAATGAAAAACACGATCGACTCAATCATTAAGTGCAGAGTTGAGGTCAATTATTCCATTCCTGGCTTAACTGCCCCCAACTCCTCCTAAGGCCATATTTGGCTAGCAATTTCAGATCAATACTCTTTATTTTAATAAAACCTTTTATCATATAGTTTAATTAATGTCACACTCCTTTATAAAATAAACTCATATCTTATTTAATTTATTATAAATAAAATATAAAATTTCTCATAAATTCACATAGTCATATAATTAATTTTCTCATTAATTAATAATGACAAATTATTAAATCTCAAATTAATAATTAAATTAATTAAAGTAACAGCATGCTTAATTAAATAATTCATTTAATTTATTAAGCTCACATAATTACAAACTTTGATAATAAAAATTCTCTACATTAATTTAATAAATGTAACACATATAATTAAATTAATCTACCACAATTGCATCAATTAATTATTTAATCCAATAATTAAATCATCGAAAAATATTTATTTAATTCAATAAATATTAAAATTACTTTACAAAATTCTCGTTCGTCACATCTTTCCCCCTTAAAAGGATTCTGTCCCCAGAATCACGACTCAATATATTTCGACCCGTTACATTCTCCCCTCCTAACAAAGATTCTGTTCCCAGAATCACTTACAAATAATTAAGTAAATAAATGAGGGTAATTCTTCATCATATTCTCTTCGAGTTTCCACGTAGCTTCTTCAGCGTTGTGGTTCCTCCAAATTACATTAACAGAAGGTATAACTTTATTTCTGAGAACTTGTTCTTTTCGGTCAACAATTTAGACAGGAATTTCTTCATAAGATAAATCTTTCTCAAAATGCAGGGGTTCGTATTCAATTACATGCTTGTAATCAGGTTTGTAAAGTCGTAACACAGAAACATGGAAGACGTTGTGGATATTCTCGAGTGCTGGAGGTAAGGCTACCTCGTACGCAACTTCTCCAATTCTTCGCAGTACCTCAAAGGGTCCAATAAATCTTGGGCTCAATTTTTCTTTCTTTCCGAACCTGATCTTTCCCTTCTAGGGAGAGACCTTCAAGAAAACATAACTACCTGATTCAAACTCGATATTTTTACGATGTGGATCAGCGTATTTCTTCTGTCGATCTTGAGCTGCTACCAGTCGTGCTCGGATCACTTTGACTATTTCTGCCGTCTGCTGTACCAATTCTGGCCCTAGCAATTGTCTTTCACCAACTTCATCCCAATAAAGCGGAGTTTTGCACTTTTTGCCGTATAACGCTTCGTAAGGCGGCATACCAATACTAGCGTGGTAACTGTTGTTGTAGCCGAACTCTACCAACGGTAGGTGATCAACCCAATTTCCTTTGAAGTCCATTACACAGGCTCGTAACATATCTTCCAGTGTTGGAATCGTTCATTCGCTCTGTTCGTCTGTTTGAGGGTGGTAAGCTGTACTCATTCGCAGTTGTGTACCCATGCATTCCTGAAGACGTTTCCAAAAATTTGATGTGAAGCGCGGATCCCTATCGGAAACAATAGACACCGGCACTCCGTGCCTCGAAACAATCTCTTTCACATATAATCTTGCCAACTGATCTAAGTTAAATCTGATTTTGATAGGAAGGAAGTGCGTGGATTTCGTCAGTCGGTCAATGATAACCCATACTGCGTCGTAGCCTTTCTGAGTCGTCGGAAGGCCAACCACGAAGTCCATCGTAATATGTTCTCATTTCCATTCTGGGATCTCCAACGGTTGTAGCAATCCACTCGGTCTCTGATGTTCTGCTTTAACTTTCTGGCATGTCAGGCATTTGGCAACACATTCTACAACATCACGTTTCAAATTCGGCCACCAGAAATGTTGTCGAAGATTTTGGTACATTTTTGTACTACCAGGGTGAATCGAATATCTTGAACTATGAGCCTCACTCAAAATTTCTTCCTTAATTTCTTGTACTGGCGGAACCCAAATTCTGCTTTCAAATCTCAATATTCCTTCCTTATCCATCTTAAATCTTGGTTCGGTTCCTTCAGATATCTTCGATGTTACCTTTTTGCATTCATCATCCTGAAGCTGAGCCTCCTTCACTCTATCTAGTAGAGTTGTACCAGATTGCATCTGAAATAGCTTCTCATCAATCTCTATAGGATACTTCACTTCTAACTCCAGTTTCTCCATATCTGCAATTAGCTCCTGCTGAGCAGTCAACATCATCAATTTCTCACGACCCTTTCTACTTAAGGCGTCGGCAACCACATTAGCCTTACCCGGATGGTATAAAATCTCATAGTCATAATCCTTGATTAATTCCAACCATCTTCTTTGACGCATATTCAAATCTTTCTGTGTAAAAATATATTTCAGACTCTTGTGGTCCGTATATATTTTACACTTCTCCCCGTATAGATAGTGCCTCCAAATTTTCAAAGCAAAAACAACTGCAGCTAACTCCAAATCATGGGTTGGGTAACCCTTCTCATAATCCTTCAACTGCCGTGACGCATACGCAATGACTTTGCCGTTTTGCATCAGCACACATCCAAGTCCTTTATGCGACGCATCGCTAAAAACAACAAAATTTCCTGTATCATCCGGAAGAGATAACACAGGCGATGTACTCAACCTCTTCTTTAATTCTTGAAAACTCTCCTCACACTTCTCCGTCCAAATAAATTTCACAGCTTTTCGAGTTAAATTCGTTAACGGAGTTGCGATCTTAGAAAAATCTTGTATGAATCTTCTATAATATCCTGCTAATCCAAGAAAACTTCTTACTTTTGACGGCGTTCTCGGCTGATCCCAGTTAATCACAACTTCTACCTTGGATGGATCTACCGAAATTCCATCTTTATCGATTATGTGACCAAGAAATTGTACTCTCTCGATCCAGAATTCGCATTTCGAAAATTTAGCATACAACTTCTCCCTTCTCAATACTTCTAACGTTAACCTCAAGTGTTCTTCATGTTATTCTTTGGTTTTGGAATATACCAAAATGTCGTCTATAAATACCACCACGAATTTATCCAAAAACGGCTTGAATACACCATTCATTAGTCCCATAAATGCTGCAGGAGCATTCGTAAGACCAAACGACATTACTAAAAACTTATAATGACCATATCGCGTTCGGAACGTTGTCTTTGGTACATCCTCTGGCCTCACCTTCAGTTGGTGATAACCACTTCTCAAGCCTATCTTGGAAAAGTATCTTGCTCCCTTCAATTGATCAAACAGATCATCGATCCTCGGTAATGGATATCTGTTCTTAATCGTGACCTTATTCAGTTCTCTGTAGTCAATGTAGAGCCTCATCGATCCGTCCTTCTTTTTCACGAACAACACCGGCGCTCCCCACGGTGATACGCTCGGTTGAATGTACTTTTTGTTCAACAATTCTTATAGTTGTACCATTAATTCCTTCATCTCTACTGGCGCCATTCGGTATGGTGCCTTCGATATTGGAGCAGTTCTGGGCACCAAATCAATCACAAAGTCTACTTCTCTATCTGGTGGAAGTCCTGGCAAATCGTCTGGAAATACATCGACGAAGTCCCTTACAATCGGTATCTCCTCTACCTTCGGGTTCTCTTTTCGACTGTCGACTATGTAAGCTAAATATCCTACACAGCCTTGCCTTAATAACTTCCTGGCCTGCAACATCGTCAGACAACTCGCTTGTCTAGGCGACTTGCTATCATAAAACACAACCTTTGACGGAGTCATAAGGTTAATACGCTTCTTTTGGCAGTCAATTACAGCCCCATAATTGGATAGCCAATCCATACCCAATATAACGTCGAATTCCCCCAATCGAATAGGGATAAGATCTACGTTCATGATATTACCCTTAATATCCACCCTACAGTTCTTAAACACGTACTTAACAGGGATTATTTCTCTATTCGCAATTTCTATGTTCATGGGGTAATCTAATTCATCCATAAGAAAATCTAAACTATTAGCAAAGTCTTCGGATATAAAAGGAACAAGTAGCACCCGAATCAAATAAAATGTAAGCATTAATTTCATTGATCGGAATGATACCTGACACCACTTCACGAGACTGGATTGCATCCTGCACCGTCATGTTGAAAGTTCTGGCGGTTGGTCGGTTTGTTGTAGGTGGTCCGGTGATGGTTAAGGTATTTCCACTACTATTTCCCCGGTTTCCTCCTTGTCCTGATCCTCCCGATCCCTTCTTGGGACAGTCTCTTGCTAAATGATCTTTCGAACCACAGTTGAAACAAGCACCCTTCTTTGGGTTTGGATAATTTGGTGCTATGTGGCCTTCCTGACCACAATTGTAGCACACTCTCTTTCCCTGCAAACAAACTCCTAGACGTGCCTTGCAGTAAGTCGGACATGCTTCTATCTTCTTTTTCTGCCCTCCGTGTTGACTTCTAGCTGTCGAGTTATCCGTCCACTTCCTCTTCTGATTATTATTATTCCCAGTATTACTTCCACCAGTCTTGTTATTACCTTCATTCTCACTCTTTTTCTTTTTCTATTCTTGGTTGTACTTAGTCACTGCATCACTTCCTCCTTCCGCGAGAATGGCCTTTTCCAAAACTCCCGCAAACGTGTTAAGTTGAAACATTGATACCTTGCTGTATACCCAAGGCTTCAGTCCTTGTTCGAATCGTCTGGCTTTCCTCTCGTCAGTGTGTACTTGATACGGGGCAAACCTTGCCAACTCATCGAATTTAGCCGCGTATTCAGGCATGCTCATGTTTCCCTGTTTCAGTTCCAGAAATTGCACCTCCATCTGATTCTGTGAACTAGCTGGGAAATACATTTCGAAAAACATCTCTTTAAATCTCTCCCACGTAATTACACATTCACCTCCTCGCATCTTGTTTGCCTGCCACCAGTAGCTAGCCTCAGACTTCAACATAAATGTCGCAAAAACGGTCTTCTGATCTTCTCGAACCCTAGCAACGTCGAAAACCTTCTCCATTTCCATCACCCACGTTTGAGCCTCGATCGGGTTTCTAGAACCTTTGAACTCTGGCGGTCCCACCGCCTTAAAATCTTTAAACGTTATGCTAGGTGGAGCTTGTGATTGGTTATTCATGACTCCAATTAGTAAATTCACCAACTGCTGACCAGGATTAGCGTTGGCGTTATTGTTATTATTGGTTAACTCTTCCTGAGCCGGTTGACGTTGTTGTCTTCTCCTTGGCGGCATTTTTCTGTTAAATAAACATTTATTAGAACTTTATTTATTTCTCTACATAGTTAAGACATTACTCAACACTTTAACATATCACTTAACACATCATCTCAAACAACTTGATATCTTTTCATTCAAATAAAAAGTTTTAATATTGAACTATAGCATACTGCTATTTACATCATCTATCCTGAAATAAAGAATCCACAGGATTTAAAACATTCAAATATTAACATATTCCTTAGTTCATAAACACATCGGAATTTACATAAAACTATATAAGTCTTTCACATAAATAAACAGATTCTAATCCTGTCTTCCAAGGTGCTCAATAGCCTTGCCACGGTCCTTATTCATGATACGAGACATCGTCCTGCGATCCAACATATACGATGGAAGTCCTTCAAACTGGATGGGGTACCTTAACACTCACTCTTGAACCTCATCCATTGCATGATTAAGTATGGCATACGTGTCTTTAAGCTTTGCCTTCTTTGCACGACTATCATCTTCTGCACGATCAGCTCGATGTGATTCTCTTACCCATCCTTCCTCTGCTATTTTCAGTCTTCCGGAGGTTTCCTTCAGTTCCTTCTTCAGCTTCTCTATCTCCTCGGTCTTACCTTCGGTTTGACCCTTCTCATGAACCAGATCCCACTCCACGTTTCCTAAATATGTATGAAGGGTCACAATCTCTCTATCATTCTCCTCTAAAGTAGACTGCTGAACAGTCGCTCGCTCAGTCAATTCATGAACCTCATCTTGTAACTCCACGTTACGATCATATAGTGTGTCATACATCTCAGCATCAACAGTGTACCGTGGTAACTCTTCTTCTTCCTCTTCCTCATCAAAGTCCCCCTCAAGATCCTCCTCAGGATTAGTCTCAGGCTCATACTCCTGACCAACAACGGTGATCAATGGAGATGGCTCCCTCTGAATCAACTGCTCCCTGACAACATGAATGTCTTGGGGCTCCTCCTCCGTAGGTACTCGAGGTTCCTCCTCTCTAGCTCGACTAGCTCCTCCAACATCCGACATCCTGACAACCAAAATTTTAAGTTTTAGTTACTAATCCGTGCTAGCGAACACATACATTAACACATAGACACATAATGTATTTTATTATCTTCAATGAATTACCAAAAATTCATTTCTTAAAACTCGATAAGAGTTTTCCTTTACTATCTTCTTTCTATGAGGTTACTACCTAAGGTTGTTTCCCCCACCTAAGGTTCATAACCTACGGCTCTGATACCAACCTATGACACCCCCAAATCCGGGTACTTCGATTCCACGGGATTTGGCGTTCACGATACAAACATCATCTATCTATCTACCCATAATAAATGCAAACCATGCAATAGATAGAATAAAACTTCTCCTTAAAAGGATTACAACATTCGAATAATAATAATAACACAATCCTAGGTTTAAACTAACCTTAAAACATCTGTGCGGAATTCTAAACAATTAAGTCTTAACAACATCATAACTCAAGTCTTAAACATAAATCATCATCAATAAAATAAATACAAGTCTTCAACACTTGCTAACTTTGCCCTTGCCCTTACTAGTCGAAGGTTCATCACTTCTTTCATTCTTAACTGCAATGTTATTATTAAGCAAGAGTGAGCTCAAATGCCCACAAGTATAATAATGAAACAACAAAATAATAACATGCGAATAATCAAAGACATCTGAATAAAAGCTCGACTTTAGAATCAAGAATAAATAACAAGAATCAAAAGAATTCTGAGGGTCATAAGACCTTGAACTATGTCCTAGGTTAACAAGGGTTATACTTGAAACCTTTAACAGTCATAAGACTATGGACCTTCTTCTCGTACTTAGGGGGATCAGCCCTTAGTACCATACTGTGCACAATATCTTAACGCTAAAGCGTAAATAATCCCCTATACAGGGTTGTTCATCTCAGTTTGACATTCGAGTCCGCACCAAAGGAAGTTTGGTTTGGATAATTTCATCAAGGGTTCTGAAATTTAGAACGCTAATCAACTATGGACTAGTTGAATCAATATGGTTCACTAGTCTAATAAGGTTCAACAATAATTGATATTTGATTAGAATAATAATCTCAAAAGTATACAATAGGACAATTATTGTATAACTGAATCGTGCTTTGGAAGGATAATTAATCTTTAATATCATGCTTGAACTTGAATAATAACAAGGATAATTTATTCGAGGTAAATAATAAACTTGAACAATAACGACAAGTAGGGTTAGGGAAACTTGCTCGACATAAAAGTAACGTTTAAGTTCAAATAAACTTGCTCAATAGAATGGAGTTAGGGATAGGATACTTGCCTCGTGCGTAGATTACACTTTAACTAAGCACGTTCTTTGAATTAAATCCTACATACCATTCACATACACAATACCAGTTAATTATAACTTAACTGTTCATCAAAAACTCATTCTCTTTGTCTACTTTGATTTATTGACTATACTTAATCACTTTATCACATTTACTGTCACATAATACCACTTCATGAATAATAATCTAATTATGTAATCAATAATTTAATCCACATGTAATTATGTTATTTACATGTTATACAACTATTTTATCATCACATTATTCTTTTAACATGTTTACATGTTCATTACAATAATGCATTAACACATTGTTAGACTTAAACATTTTTTTTAAAAATACATTTCTGAATTTTCTGGGGAGTGGCGCTGCGGCGCCACGTTTGTACTAAGGCTTCGCGCTGCGGCGCGATGGCGCTGTGGCCGGGCCCTTGGCGCTACGGTGCTATGGCGCCGTGGCTTGGGTCTTGGTGCTGCGGCGCTGCGGCGCGAGAAATAAACTGGTAGCCGGCACTGCGGCGCGGCACACCAGACACAGAAATGGCAGTTCGCGAAAAATCGCAGAACATGCCAATTTCTCCCAATTTCTTATTTTCTACTCAAAATTAGACATACCCACAAGTTATAGTTCATGTATATTCATCATACAACATCTATAAAGTGGTTTTAACCCATTAAAACATATAATCACAGATTTAAATCATGTAAAATTGGACTGTTCTTGATGTTCTTGAAGTTTTTGAACAAAACACATAATTTAGCCATACGAATTCGTTATAACACCGAATCCGTTCGTTTAAGGCTTGATCTCTTCGTATTAACATGCTCAATAATATAAGGGTGTAAAATTTAGGGATAATATATAATCAATACATCAATTATCACATATATGGCCATATGGCCATATCACGTACTCTGTTTATTTTGAAATAACATACGTACGACATGCTTTCATGCAACTGATCACATGGCTTACATGGTACGTATAATTAAACACTATTTGATATATCATAACACACATACAACTCATAATCAATACTCCTAACTCAATTACAGAGGTTAAAGCAAAAACTATGAAACCCATTTTTCTTTATGAAAACTAAAAGACGTGAAGAAGAAATTGGAAGGAGAGATTACCCAGAGTATAAGGTATATATTTGTAGACTTAGAAGTTTTCTTCAATTACTGAATTCTAACAAATCCTCTGAACTTTCTCTTGAATTCTCTCTGACTCTTAACTTAGCAAAAATGAAAAATACGATCGACTCAATCATTAAGCGCAGAGTTGAGGTCAGTTATTCCATTCGTGGCTTAACTGCCCCCAACTCCTCCTAAGGCCACATTTGGCTAGCAATTTCAGATCAATACTCTTTATTTTAATAAAATCTTTTATCATATAGTTTAATTAATGTCACACTCCTTTATAAAATAAACTCATATCTTATTTAATTTATTATAAATAAAATATAAAATTTCTCATAAATTCACATAGTCATATAATTAATTTCCCATTAATTAATAATGACAAATTATTAAATCTCAAATTAATAATTAAATTAATTAAAGTAACATCATGCTTAATTAAATAATTCATTTAATTTATTAAGCTCACATAATTACAAACTTTGATAATAAAAATTCTCTACATTAATTTAATAAATGTAACACATATAATTAAATTAATCTACCACAATTGCATCAATTAATTATTTAATCCAATAATTAAATCATCAAAAAATATTTATTTAATTCAATAAATATTAAAATTACTTTACAAAATTCTCGTTCGTCACAAAAATTAACCCAATAAAAATGTATTATATATGTTATGTGTTTTTATTATTCTACTGACATGTACTAATGAAACTTATTTGTGTTGTTGTAGATGTCACAAGAAAATGGAATGAATAGAGACGTACATGTAGTCAGTGAAGGATCAGTTAATCAGATAGAGATTATACCGAACCCCATAGCAGAAGAGCCTGAGATAGTAGTTGTTGAGTCTGGAGACTCAAAGTGCCTAGACCTAATGTCTGTGTTTGACGGCATATTGGAGGAAGAGGTGGAGGCAGTATCCTTTAACCCAATAGCAATAGCAGTAGAGGTGGCTCCAGGGGAGTCAATGATGTCATTGTTTATGTCAGTATTGGATAGAAACATCCATTACTGTCAGGAGGTGAAGGAGCTAAAAGCCAAGCTTCAGGCTGTCTTGGAGGATAAGACAGATGTGGAGTTAATGTGGGAGAAAGAACATGATGAGAAAATTTTAGCCAATGACAAGGTCCATGAGCTGAAACATGAGGTCTTTGAGCTCAGAGGGGAGCTCAAGACCAAGAAGTAGAAGATAGGGAGAATGCCCTACATTCATAGGAGTTCTCATGCGGACTTACAGCAGCAGCTAACTGGTTATCCCATAGAGGTAGGGTAGACGCGGCATACTACCAGCCGCAATATTAGCACCGATCTTGCCAAGGCAGATTTTGATAATGCCTTAAGGCAGATGTAATCTATTAGTAGATAGAGTACTTTAGATATGTAAATATTGTGTATCTAGTAGTGACGTAAAACCCTCTTTTGTATATCAAAGGGTAGTCTTTTATAAATCCTAAATTTTTGGAAAGCAATTACGGGATAGTAATGTAATCAGCTTAGGCTGTATAATGTAAATGATGTAGTATTATACTACAATGAATGAATCAATATAAGTTTTTTCGGAACATATTGAGTAATGAATGTTGAAGTTATTGTTTAATCTTGAATAATAACTAACTAACAGGAAGCAAATAATAACTAATGTGTTGTTTGTTGTAACAGCAAAATGCTGCCAAGAAGAGGACCACATAATCAAGGCACTAACGTAAATCAACTAGAGGGAGGTCCGGTTAATCCAGTGCAGGAGTTTGTTAATCTGTTAATAGCCGCGTTCAATAGAAATGGGGCTAATATCCCCGTAAATCCTGGAGTAGTACGAGCTACTACATTTAAGGATTTTATGAGCGTAGGTCCGCAGGAGTTCAAAGGAACTACGGACCCTATAGAAGCCCAGAATTGGGTAAAAGAAATTGAGAAGGCATTTGTCATAGCAAATGTCAACGAAGGCCAGAAGGTTTCCTTTGCAACCTATATGATGAAGGGAGAGGCTAACTTTTGGTGGGAGGCCAATCAGGCTAGGGCCAGTATTGAGAACTTAACGTGGGTAAGGTTCAAGGAGATCTTCTTTGAGAACTAATTTCCCATGAGCATGCAGGGGAGGATGGTAATGAGGTTTCTCAAGTTGAAACAAGGGGATATAACGGTTCCCCAATACGCTACCAAGTTCAATGAATTGGCGAGGTTCGCTCCACACCAAGTGGACACGAAGGTTAGGAAAGCGCGACGGTTTGAGCAAGGCTTGAAACCCTGGATCTATAACCGTATATCGGTGTTCCAAAGTACTTCGTTTGGGACCATTTTAGAGAAGGCGATAATCGCCGAAGGTGGTAGTGCGGCGTTGAGTCAGTACCATAAGGACTAGAAGAATAAGGGGAAAGTTGATAGGGGAGTAAAGATAGAAGGAGGCAGCGGGAGTAGCGAGGGATAGAAGCGGAAAGTGTTTAACACTGGGAATACCGGAGTGAAGCAAGGAGAACCGAAGAGGAGGATGGAGGCCTGCAGACCTGTGGGAAGACTCACTTAGGAGTTTGTCTCAGGCGGAAGGCCGTTTACTCTAACTATGGACAGGAGGGGCATATTTCGCCTAACTTTCCAAGTTCAAAGAAGAACCACGAATGTTTTGTATGTGGGTCAACAGACCACATGGCAAAGAACTGCCCGACAAAGGGGATGGATGGGAATAAGGGCGCCAATAGCGGTAAGTTAGCTATTGGGGGTCCAGCACAGCTGGGTAGGCCGATGGCCCGCACCTTTAATATGATAGTCCAAGATGCAGTTACATCAGCGGACGTAATCGTAGGTATTATTCCGATCAATGACCTAAATGCTTACGTGCTATTTGATTCGGGTGCTACTTGTTCGTTTATAGCATGTGATTTTGCTAGATGATTAGGATTACTTCCCGAAAAGTTACTAATACCTTTAAATATTAAGGTAGCAAACGAAGAGATAATTCTTGTTGAAGATATTCATAGGAGTTGTTGCGTAGACATACGGGGTTATAAATTATCGGTAGATTTGTTACCTATAAAGTTAGGAGAATTCGATGTAATTTTTGGAATGGATTGGTTGGTTAACCATGGTGCAATTATATATTGTCAAAAGAAATGTGTGACTATTAGAACGTTGAGACAACCTCAGGTAGTATTTTACGGTAATAAATCGCCGGGGCATTCGTGTTGTCTTACGATGACACAAACTAGGAAATTGTTGAGGAAGGGGTGTGTAGGTTATCTGTGCCATGTTGTTGATACCCAAAGAGTGGGAGCGACCATGGAACAAATACCTAGAGTGAGTGAATTCGCGAATGTATTTCCAAGTGAATTACCGGGTCTTCCACCGGACAGGGAGACCAAGTTCGTAATAGACATTGTGCCAGGAGCGGCACCAGTTTCAAGGGCATCGTACCGAATGGCGCATGTGGAGATGAAGGAATTAATGGTGCAGTTACAAGAACTATTAGACATGAAGTACATTCAACTGAGTGTTTTACCGTGGGGAGCACCGGTACTATTTGTCAAGAAGAAAGACGGATCGCTAAGACTTTGCATCGACTACAGAGAGTTGAACAAGTTAACGATAAAGAATAAGTACCCATTGCCCAGGATCGATGATCCTTTTGATCAGTTGAAAGGGGTAAAGTATTTTTCTAAAATAGATTTGCGGATGGGGTATCATCAGTTGAAGGTTAGGAAGGAGGACATAACAAAGACATCATTCAGGACTCATTATGGTCATGATCAAGACATCTATAATTGGCCGCAGTTGTGTTTGCCTTAAAGCTATGGCGACATTATCTTTACGGGGAAAATTTTGAGATATACATGGACCACAAGAGTCTAAAATATATCTTCACATAGAAGGAGTTGAATATGAGGCAGAGGAGATGGCTGGAGTTGATAAATGATTACGACTATGAAATCCTGTATCACCCTAGAAAAGCCAATGTAGTGGCCGACGCCGTAAGTAGAAAGGGTCGAGAGAAGTTGTCTATGTTAACGACTCAAACTAAGTTAATAACAGAGATGGCTAGCCATGTTTTCAAATGATTCAAGTTATGAGATGCATGTATGGTTTTAAAGAAAGAGTCGATGCCAGTTTTAACTCAGCTAAACTAATCTTGATAGATTGATTGATTTATTTACAAGTCTTTCAATATAGAACTATTAACGCTATCCTATGCCAAGTATATGGTACGGATTCAAGGTAAGCTTGAGTATGAATAAACAAATATATTTTTCATCAATTATTCGATGGGCACGCGAGGTTGCCAAAACTTAAACGTACATACGTTTAATGAATGTAGTGTTGATCAACATAGAGTATTATAGGCTGATCACCTAGAAGTGCTCGTAAGCTATGCCGAACTTACGAACTTAGTGTCGGGTTGTCCTTTTAAAAGAAAGTATGATCTGCTCATGGTCTTGGACCAGAATTGATGTTTTATTGAATATTGTCATTGTAAAACGTTTTGAAGGAAAAGAAGTGCTATTTTGAATTATCGATAGTATTTCGTAACTATTGTTCAGTTATCGAAGATATACGATTCCTATGTTTCAAGCATGTTGTTTAAATGAAATTGTTGTACTTGCTGAGCTTGTTATGCTCACTCTTGCTTGAACCATATGAATGCAGCTAAGGACGAGCGAATTGAGATTTCCAATAGAGATAAAGGCAAAGAGAAGATGAATGATTAGTTTATCTTGTAATAGACTAGTAAGTATATATATTAAATTATGATGAACAAAGAATGTAATGGTTTAAGAACTTGGGAACGAGATTTATTATTATTAATGTAATAAGAATGTCGTTAAAATACACATTTTGATGTCGTTTCAGTAGAATGAATGTACAGTTATAAGTACCGTGTAGCACCAATTGTCGGGTTGGAAGATACCTAGATTTGGGGGCGTCACAGGTTGGTATCAAAGCATTAGGTTATAAAACTTAAGGGGGGAAGAACCTTAGGTTAATAACCTCGTCAAGGAAGGAAAAGTCCGAAGGAAGTAAACTTGAGTCAAATGAGTTAATAAGGTATTGAGGAAACTCAGTATCAAAAGATTTAAAAGATAGAAATTAACCCTAAATAAAATGTGATTTGTGCTTATACTATTGTGTATTATGTACTAATCAACATGTTATGTATTATTGTAGGATGTCGATCGATAGCTTGATGTATAGAGATATACTCACGGTGAGCGAAGAAATTGTGAACGGAGTAGAGCCTGTACCCATGCCAGTGGTGGAGGTACTAGTAGTGATTCTAAAGGAGTTAGAGTCAGAGCTAGAGGAGTACTTTTCTGAGGAGAGCTACTCCAAGGGAAAGATGGATATAACATCATACCTTAGTATAATGAACGATGCGGAGGAAGGAATGGAGGTAACATCGGTTGATACGGTGGTACCTACACAAGAGTCATCACCTCCAGATGCAATGAGATCATTGTATCTGGCAGAGCTTGACAAGAATGTGCAACTGAGTACAATTATGCATAATCAAAATGAAGAGATTAGTGCTCTTTATATACCGAAGGAGTCTGCAGAAGCAGATTTTGAGTCCGAGCATGATGAGAAGCTGCTCATGATAAATAAGGCTAGGGATTTTAAGTAAGAGGTCGATGAGCTTTGTAAAGAACTAGGGGAGAAGGGTCGGAAGATAGCATGGATGTCTTACATCCATAAGAATGCTCATGAGGATTTCAAGATGAAAGTTTCTTGTTATCCCACGGAGACAGGACAAACCCGTCACACTATTAGTTGGGATACTGTAGTGATGATTGCGAATGAGAAGCACGAGGACGTTGTTATGCATTATTAGAATGTTAGAATTATAAATATCTGTGTAGCGACGTAAAACTCTCTTTTGTATAAAAGGGTAGTCTTTTTCTAAATCCCAACTTTTGTGAAGTTCAATTGCGGGATAGAAATGTAATAGCCTTTGGCTATATATGGAAAACAAATTGTAAATAGTTTTAAACTATGAAAAAGCATATGAATATAATGAAGTTTTCGTGTAATATGCTTTGTTATGGTATAAGTTGTTATGTGGCAAATAATAACGAAGTAAGTAAATAGATAATAATGAAATTTTATCAGCATAATGACGCCAAGGAGAAGACAACATAATCAGGAAGCAGAATCATGTAGTGATAACCAAGGGGGTCAAAACAACCCTATGCAAGAGTTCGTTAATTATTAACAACTGCATTTAATCAAACCGGGGGTAGAGTACCCGTGGGACCTAGGATAGCCAGAACGATTACCTTTAAAGAATATAAAAGCATAGGTCCACTGGAGTTCGAAGGAACGACGGACCCAATAGAGGCCCAGACATGGGTAAAAGAAATAGAGAAGGCGTTTGCTATTACAAACGTAGTTGAGGCGCAAAAGACTTCTTTTACAACTTATATGATGGAAGGAGAAGCCAACTTTTGGTGGGAGGCTCACCAGGGTGGGGCTAGAATAGATGCGGTAACGTGGGAACAGTTCAAAAAGGTTTTCTTCGAGAATTATTTCCCTACAAGCATGCAATGGAGGATGGAGATTAAGTTCTTAGAACTTAAACTAGGGGACATGACGGTTCCCCAGTACACGGACAGATTCAATGAATTGGAAATGTTTTCTCCACCTTAAGTGGACACTCAGGAGAGGAAGGCTCGTAGGTTTGAGCAGGGCCTAAAACCCTGGCTCTATAGTAGGATTTCGGTGTTCCATAGTGTTTCCTATGGGACCATTTTGGAGAATGTGATTATAGTAGAGGATGGTAGTGAGGCGTTGACTCAATACCACAAAGAAAGAAAGAATAAGAGCAAGAGAGAGGGAGGAACCAAGACAAAGAGTGCCATTGGTAGTGGCAGTATGCCAAAAAGAAAGAATTTTAACTCCGGGAATACTGAAGTGGGACAAGGGGATCCTAAGTGTAGGATCAAAGCATGTAAGACATGTGGAAAGAATCATTTAGGAGTCTGTTTGAAGGAAAATTGGTTTGTTATAACTGTGGACAGGAGGGTCATATATTACTCAATTGTTCTAATCCTAAGAAAAACCATGGTTGTTTTGTATGTGGGTCGTTGAACCACATAGCAAGAAATTGCCCAAAGAAGGGGTCGGAGGAAAGTAAAGGTGTTAGTAGTGGTAAGTTCGCCATTACTGGACCACCATCATCGGGTAGACCTATGACCCGTACTTTTAATATGACGGTCCAAGATGTGGTTGTATTAGTGGATTTAGTAGCTGGTATCATTCCAGTTAATGCAATGAATTCTTATGTTATGTTTGATTGGAGTGCTACTCGTTCGTTTATAGCATGTGAATTTGCTAAGTGATTAAGTTCATTCCCGAAAGGATTATAAATACCTTTACATGTTAAGGTAGAGAATGAGAAAATAACTTTCGTTGATTATATTAGTGGAAATTGTTTCATACATAATAAAGGTAAGCAAGTATTGGAAGATAAGTATCGATAAAGTTAAGAGAATTTGAAGTAATTCTCGATATGAATGGGTTGATTAACCATAGAACTTTAATAAATTGTCTACTGAAATGTATGAATCTTCGATTTTTCTAAGAATACCCAAGGTAGTAATTTATGGAAATAAATCACTGGAATTTTCTTGTTGTCTAATCATGACGCAATTTAGAAGGATGTTAAGATAAGTTTAGGTTGTGGTAAAATCGTAACCCTTTGATGGTTGACATATGGGAGCTGGGCCAAATAATTCCTTCAGAGAGCGAAGGTATATACGAAACTGGCGACCGATCTAACTCACTGTGATGGCAGTGTAGATGAAACGATAACTTGTTTGTTGGTTGTTTGTGGGAAACCACTCAGAGTACCATATGGACTACTAGCAGAGAAGCGATGTGTGCTGAGACCTAGAGAAGTACTAAGAAGAAGATTAGAATGTAAATCATCAAAGACGATGAACGTATTAAGTAAGATATCTTCGTATGTCATGAAGCTGTAAGTTGGTAATGAAAGTAGGTCGTGTAAACTTAGGTCGAAAGAACGCGAACCCTAAGAAGTAAAGTTAAATAAACCAATGCGTAAGTCAAATATATGACTAATTGGTTAGCGGTTAAGAATAAATAACCGTTGTCCAAGATCGATGATCTAATTGATCAGTTGAAAATGGGCAAAGTATTTTTCCAAGATAGATTTGTGTATGGGGTATCGTCAGTTGAAAGTGAGGAAGAGGGAATGTACCTAAGATGACGTTAAAAACTCGTTATAGTTATGACAAGTTTCTGGTTATGTCGTTGGGTTGACTGATGTACTGAAGTTATATTTTCTGTAAGGGTCGCTAAGCAAGTTGGTGGCAAATTGATAGGTATGTAGGAATGAGACGTGAGAAAGGAAAGATAAGTGAGTTACCTGTATTGTTTTTATTAGATAATACAGGGAATTTTGTAGTGTATCTCGATGTTTAGCATAGATGACGAGATTGTGTGCTCCTGTAGCATGATAAGGTCATTGTGTATGCAGCACACCAGTTAAAGGATTATGAGAAGGTCTATCCTATTTATGATCTATAATTGGCAACTGTAGTTTTGAATTAAAAATCTGAAGATAGTATTTATATAGGGAGAAGTGTGAGATATACACGGACTCTAAGAGTCTGAAATATATCTCCACACAGAAGATGATTAGAATGGATAAGAGATCACGACTGTGATATGTTATATCATACTGGGAAGGTAAATGTAGAAGCCAACACGTTAAGTAGGAAGGGTAGGGAAAGCTATTGATGTCAACGACTCATAATGAGTTAATAACGAAAATGGCGAAAATGGAGTTAGAAGTTAAATTACGGAATAGAGTGGTAGAAATGTTATTCACAACGTAGACTCAATCCACAATAATGGAACGAGTTAATTAAGTACAACTAGGTAACGAGGAATGCAAGCGAATGAAGAAGAGGATGCATGATGAAGAGAAGTTCAAGTATAATCTTGTTTTGAGGGAGAAATTTGAGTTCCAAACAATTAGGAGTTAAAAGAAAGACTAATAAAGGGAAGATAGCGTAATATGTTAATAACTGTTTAACTTCCAACTCAAATTATTGATAGGAAGTGACAAGTCATGTAAATTAAGATAATACCTTCGGTAAAGGTGAGTGTGATGAACCACAATGCCGAAGAAGCGACGTGGAGACTCAAGATTAAAATAAAGAAAAACTTTTCTTCAATGGTGTAGGTATTATTAGCGAGATTCTAGGGACACAATCCTTATAAGGGGGGAGAGTGTGACGCCCTAGAAAATCAGAGTTTTAGGAGAATTAAATTTTTATTTAATTATAATGATTAAATAAATTTAATTGATTATTTATGGAGTAAGCTAATTGAAGGTCGTTCTATGACCTAGACATGTCATAATGTCGTAGTATTTTGGCTACGTGATGGAATTAAAGTGTTTGAATTTCCAAGATGAAAATAAAAGCTTTCCGACAAAATTTCTAAAAAATACTATTCACGTATTTCTGCTCGGGAATTATTTTTGAACTTCCGAGAAATACGTAACGATAGAATATCGAGGCGAGATGGAATATCCAATAATATTTCAATTATGAAAACCGCAGTTTTTCGCCTGCTGACATAAAACCTAACGGTTAGGAAAAGTGATTTTAGAGAAGGAATTTAAATGCGTATAATGAATTAAGCGACGATCGTATAATACGTAGGTATTGTGACGCCCCCAAATCCAGGTACTTCGATTCCACAGGATTTGGTGTTCACTGAACAAGCATCATCTATCTATCTACCCATAAATAATATCAAACCATACAATATATAGAAAATAAAATCTTCCCTTTAAGGGTTACAACATCTGAATAATAATAATACAATCCCAGGTTAACTAACCTTAAAACATCTGTGCGGAATTTTAAACAAATAAGTCTTAAACAACAACATAAGTCTTAAACATAAATACATCATCAATTAAAATAACAAGTCTTCATCACTTGCTAACTTTGCCCTTGCCTTTACTAGTGGAAGGTTCATCACTTCTTTCATTCTTAACTGCAATGTTATTATTAAGCAAGAGTGAACACAAAGGCCAACAAGTATAATAATGAAATAACAATATAATAACATGCGAATAAATCAAAGACATCTGAATAAGAGCTCAACTTTTGAATCAAGAATAAATAACAAGAATCAAAAGAATTCTAAGGGTCATAAGACCTTGAACTATGTCCTAGGTTATCAAGGATTATACTTGAAACCTTTAACAGTCATAAGACTATGGACCTTCTTCTCGTACTTAGGGGGATCAGCCCTTAGTACCATACTGTGCACAATATCTTAACGCTAAAGCGTAAATAATCCCCTATACATGGTTGTTCATCTCAGTTTGACATTCGAGTCCGCACCAAAGGAAGTTTGGTTTGGATAATTCATCAAGGGTTCTGAAATTTAGAACGCTCATGAACTATGGACTAGTTGAATCAATAAGGTTCACTAGTCTAATAAGGTTCAACAATAATTGATATTCGATTTGAATAATAACCTCAAAAGTATACAATAGGACAATTATTGTATAACTGAATCATGCTTTGGAAAGATAATTAATCTTTAATATCATGCTTGAACTTGAATAATAACAAGGATAATTTATTCAAGGTAAATAATAAACTTGAACAATAATGACAAGTAGGGTTAGGGAAACTTGCTCAACATAAAAGTAACGTTTAAGTTTAAATAAACTTGCTCAATAGAATGGAATTAGGGATAGGATACTTGCCTTGCTTGTAGATTACACTTTAACTAACTCGTTCTTTGAATTAAAAATCCTACATACCATTCACATACACAATACCAGTTAATTATAACTTAACTAATCAATATAAACTCATTCTCGTTGTCTACTTTAATTATTGACTAAACTTAGTCAAATTATCACGTTGTCACATAATTTATACTTCATGAATTATCAAACTAATTATGTATTTAATAATTCAATTCACATATAGTATTTTATTATATGTTAAACAACTATTTTATCATCTCATAATACCTGTAACATGATTACATGTTCATTACATCAATCCACTAACACTTGTTAGACTTTAACATTTTAAAAATACATTTCTGACATTTTCTGGAGAGTGGCGCTGCGGCGCCACTAATGTGCTAAGGAGTCGCGCTGCGGCGCGGTGGCGCTGTGGCCGGGCCCTTGGCGCTGCGGCGCTGTGGCGCTGTGGCTCGAGTCTTGGCGCTGCGAGCGCTGTGGCGTTGCGGCGCGAGAAATCAGTTCTAGAGCTGGCGCCGCAGCGCGAGACCCCAGAAACTGAATCTCAGTTCGCGAAGAACACAGAGTTCAGCGAAATCAACACATTTTTAACACTAATTTCACCAAATCACATATACCCACATGTTATAATTCATGCATAATCATAATACAACATCTATAAAGTGATTTTAACCTATTAAAACATATAATCACATATTTAAATCATAAAAATTTAGACTGTTCTTGAAGTTCTTGAGGATTTTGAACAAAACTTATAATTTAACACTACGTATTCGTTATAAGGCCAAATTCGTTCGTTTAAAGCTTGATCACTTCGTATTAACATGCTCAATAATATAAGGGTGTAAAATTTAGGGATAATATATAATCAATACATCAATTATCACATATAAGGCCATATGGCCATATCACGTACTCTGTTTATTTTGAAATAACAAGTCATCAGATTACTACATGTTTTCATGAACTTGATGATATGAAATCATGTAATATATATACAAAACATGTTATGCTATTCTTACTATCACATAAATTCATATAATAGTACAATTCCCAAATCACAGAGATTAACAGAAGTTTTGAAAGCCAATTTATAAAAACTAAAAGACGTAAATGTAGAAATTGGGTTTGGGAGAAATTACCCAGAATACAAACTAGAAGAGTTATTCCAAATGTTCCTTTTACAAAAGCCTGTTGATTACACACTCACTTTATCTCCCAGACTTCTCAATCCTCTCTGTAATTCTCACTGAACAATTCTTAGACTTAGAAAAAAAAATGAAAGGAATGAGAAGACGTCGATTGAAATAGAACTGACGCGATGTGGTCAGTTGCCCAGTCATGGGTTAACTGCCCATAACCTCCCTTAGTGCCATGTTTGGCTTAGCAAGAAAATAACTCAAAGCTCTTTATTTTAATAAAACCTTTTATCATATAGTTCAATAATGTCACCCTCTTTATAAAATAATTCCCATATTTTATTTAATTTACTTTAAATAAAATATAATAATTACTCGTAAATTCACATAATCATATATTCAATTATCTCATTAATAAATAATGTCAATTTATTAATTCTCTAATTAATAATTAAATTAATTAAATAACATTATGCTTAATTAAATAATTTATTTAATTCAATAAGCTCACATAATCACATACTTGAATAATAAAATTCTCTACATTAATTTAATAATGTAACACATATAATTAAATTAATCTACCACAATTGCATCAATTGATTATTTAATCTAATAATTAAATCGTCGAAAAATATTTATTTACTTCAATAAATATTTAAAATAATTTACAAAATTCTCGTTCGTCACATCTTTCCCCCCTTAAAAGGATTCTGTCCCCAGAATCACGACTCAATAATTTTGACCCGTTACATTCTCCCCCCTTACAAAGATTATGTCCCCAGAATCGCAACTCAATAATTTTGACCCGTTACAGGTATTGTACAAGGTAATGAATACGAGTATTATACGAATATTTATGAATAATGGTATGTCGTATATGAATAAGTATACGTGGTGGAATACGATAATAATACGTATAGAATACGTCCTAAGGCTTTAAGCCATTTGTGAGTGGACTTGTAGATTATGTAGGATGTACAAGTCCAATATGATTTAATATGAAAGTCCAATAAAGAGTAGTGTGCAAGCCCAAGTGTTTGTAATGTGAAGTCCAAAGTAATTTAATGTAAAACCTAATGTATAAGTTAATCTAATTAAGCTAGAAGCCCAAAGTGTGAACCTATGGGTTAAACCCATGGGGCAACCCATGGGTGATCCAATGTGATGAGCAAGTAAAGTAAACTTAAAGGCTAAGTTATGTGATTAGCAAGTATACTTAATGGTTAAGTAAATGTGATGGCCAAGCAAAAAGTGTGGGGAGCAAGATAACTTGATGGCTAAGATAGGAATAGTGAGGAGGTGGATGACTTTTGACCATTATAACCTAACCTAGCAACTCCTATAAATAGCAAGCTTGGATTTCTTTTGTTGGTTGTTTATTTAATCCAACACTTTATAACTTATAAGTTGAGAGCTTATTTGCTTGAGAGAAAAAGCTACAAAAGCTAGAAAAGCTAGAAAAGCTAGAAGGTTAGCCTTTGTTACTTCAAAGAAGCAAGGAGAAGATTAAATATTAACCAAGTGATATTCAAGGGTAAGAAATCTTAAACCATGATGCTCTTTCTCTTAATTTATTAGAGAAGTGGGTAGTGGTAGAACATGTATGCTAAGGAATGATAAGAATGATTAATCAATGGACTTAAGTCATATAAGTCATGAATAAACTATTCGTAATCATATAAGCTATGAACAAAGGAAGAATTTGTAGAAACTTGTAACATGTTTACATTAATGAAATAGGTATAATAAGATGAAGCAAGAATGATGGTTAGGAGTCTTGAACCTCATAAGTCATGAGAAATGGAAACATAAGTATTTTATACTTTAATAAGTTATAAGATCACAAAGAACAAGTAATAACTTATCATGCTTATAAGTTAATGAAGTATGTATGTAGAGATATTAGTATAATGGAATGAATCCATTTGAAACGGTTTAAAAATCTCAAATAACGAAGTTTTGGCAGAATTCACACGATTAGACGATAATCGTCGAATTCGTGAAATTCTCAGAATAGAAGTCGAATTTTGATGTTGAGCTTAGAAACATTGGTTTTCAATGGAGACAAGTCTTATTTGGCATTATAGAGTTGCAGACTCGAGAATGATAGAATTCCGACTTAGAACGAAGAAACGAGCATTGAACATTCACGAATGTTTATCGTTTTCGTTAAAAATGGATTAATAGGTGAATTTTTAGCAAATAAAGTCAAATAGATAAAATTTTTGCATGAACACGTAGAGTATGTACTTTATGAACCGTAGGCTCTTGAACGAGCCAATTCAGGCTTATAACGCAGAAGTTATGAGCCCGGGAATCTCACATAAAAAGTTAACTGTCAAAAATTTTCTAGTGCTGAGTACTGGTGCCGCGGTGCCAGTCAAAGAAAAGTAAGTCACGTTGCAGCGCGAGGCCAAGAGCATAGCCACTATTAGTTGGCATCGCAGCACAGCCATAATGAAGGAGACTCGCGCCGCAGCGCCGGGTCCGATTTCTAGCCTAATGCGTGGCGCCGCAGCGCGGCACAGAGAAGAAAAGCCGGCGCCGCAGCGCCAACCTTAGGGTCTAGATAGTGAAGAATGGTTGTATATTGAGCATGAATGGTAATTGATGAACAATTAACTAAGGATCTTAATGTAACATTATTAAGACATATTTAAGCCTTAAGTATGTTCACTTAGTGTTAAAGAAAGTCAATTGCATGTGAACGTAAGAATGGTATAACGGA
The DNA here is from genome assembly GCA_016801055.1 of Panax notoginseng. Lineage (NCBI taxonomy): Eukaryota > Viridiplantae > Streptophyta > Magnoliopsida > Apiales > Araliaceae > Panax > Panax notoginseng. Next base: position 96,962,423 of record CM029015.1, on the reverse strand, counting down.
AAGTCAGAACCAATAATAACAAATCTAATACATAATTAGATTGAGAAGAAGGGTAAGATTCATTAGGAACCATGTATGTGCATTCATGACCTAATGTGGTATGTTATGTGGTTATGTGTTGTAGAGACCGTAAAGACTCAAAGGAAACGTAATTTTACTGTAGCAGACGCTGAAGGCAAGTTTTTCTTAAACACTTGTCTAACCTTCGTGTTAGCCAGGTTTTCAAATGATTCAAGTTATGAGATGCATGTATGGTTTTAAAGAAAGAGTCGATGCCAGTTTTAACTCGGCTAGACTAATCTTGACAGATTGATTGATTTATTTATAAGTCTTTCAATATAAAACTATTAACGCTATCATATGCCAAGTATATGGTACGGATTCAAGATAAGCTTGAGTATGAATAAACAAACGTATTTTTCATCGATTATTCGATGGGCACGCGAGGTTGGCAAAACTTAAACGTACATACGTTTAATGAATGTAGTGTTGATCAACATAGAGTACTATAGGCTGATCACATAGAAGTGCTCGTAAGCTATCCCGGACTTACGGACTTAGTGCCAGGTTATCCTTCTCAAAGAAAGTATGAACTGCTCATGGTCTTGGACCAGAATTGATGTTTTACTGAATATTATCATTATAAAACGTTTTAAAGGAAAAGAAGTGCTATTTTGAATTATCAATAGTACTTCGTAACAATTGTTCAGTTATCGAAGATATATGATTTCTATGTTTCAAGCATGTTATTTAAATGAAATTGCTGTACTTGCTGAGCTTGTTATGCTCACTCTTGCTTGAACCATATGGATGCAGCTAAGGAAGAGCGAATCGAGGTTTCCAGTAGAGATAAAGGCAATGCGAAGATGAATGATTAGTTTATCTTGTAATAGACTAGTAAGTATATATATTATATTATGATGAACAAAGAATGTAATGGTTTAAGAACCTGGGAACGAGATTTATTATTATTAATGTAATAAGAATGTCGTTGAAACACACATTTTGATGTTATGAGTACCGTGTAGCACCAATTGTCGGGTTGGAAGATACCCGAATTTGGGGCGTCACAGTACTACATGTAACAACCAATAACCAGGTCATACATCATCACAATCAAAAGTTATTAAGCTTTGAACTAGCTGTCAGAACGTGTTCATCATATTTTGGGCTGCCCAGAATTTTTAGTCATGGCCGATGAACGCCCTTTGTGGCTTTCTAACATGCAATCTGTTGATGATATGGTTAGTCTAGTCGTCGGGCTGTGTAGACAATCTAACAGAGTACAAGTTCTAAACATTTATCATGTCTAAACATCAACAAGATGCTCGATCTAAGGCCTTGAACAAGCGGTCAGAGCTATTTTTCACTTTCTGGGTTACCCAGAAATGAAGAACAGTTCGACCAACCACCTTTGGGCTTCCACAACTTGTGATCTATGTAATGCTTTAGTGATCTAATGCTGGTAACCAACATGTAAAAGAATAGATCTATTACATAACATCGATCTAACAACTACACAATGAGTAGATAAGGTCTGATCAAATCATGTCAGGCAACACATTCATATGTTTTCTGGGTTACCCAGAAAACAGAAAAAGTGTCCGTTTTGGCTAGTTTGACTGGCTGCTAAGTCCAATATGTTTATCATTTAGGTAATCTTAAGGCATGAACATATAATATATATACCATTCTACAACTTAGATATAACAACAGCACCATAACACTTAACACCTGACAGATCCGAAGACTTAAAAATCGTGTCAGACTCTGATTCACACTTTTTGGGTTACCCAGAAAGTTATGGTCGTGCTTGGTCAACTCATTTTGACCTCGATTATCTGACAATCTAAGCATGCTTTGGTCCTGATACAAGTTCTAGATTACAGATCTTACAGCATACAACAAGATAAAACATTTAAACAACAAAAACTCATAACAACCAAAGATTTATGAGGTCTGACATTCATTGTCAGACTAATTTTTTTTAACTTTTTTCAGATTTTGTAAAACACTAGATCTGAGCATATAGATAGATGTTATGGATCTAACATCTATCAACCCAAATCACTTAAATAGACTACCAACAACATGTTTTAACACTAAAATATAACATCTAACATCAAATCAAATGATTTTCAAGTTAGGGTTTTTGTACCTCTTTACACCTTCAGTTTGAATCTGATCTTTGATGATTGTGCTTCGGTGTTCTGGGGACTTAGATATGGACTGAATCACCAAATTTTTTTGTGGATTTTAGATAGCGATGGTCTAAGATGAGAGTATGGGTACAAATGGGGTAAATAAGACACTTTCTCTCTCTTGATCCTTATATAAAACTTGATGCAATGTATTTGGATGGTAATAATGGCTGAGGTGTTGGTGTATTGTAGCTCCTAGCTAGATTAGGGTGGCTTGCCAAGATCTTGCTAGATTTTCTAGCAATAATTCACTAAATGGGACAAAAAGGGTATAATGGTAATTTTGCTATCAATTTTAAGGGTATTCTTGTCCAAGGTACTTAAATCTAGGGTTTAATCACTAGATTTTAAATTTTAAAGTTTCTCAATTAATTTCTAGGGTTTGAAAAATTAAAATTAAAGTGTAATAAAATTTTAATTAAAACACACTAATTAAAATTAGGGTTTTTAATAGAAAGTTAGGGTTTAAATAATTAGGGTTCCTTAATCTTATTAGGGTTCCCACATTAACAATTAGAGTTTCCTAATTAACATTATAATTTACTAAAATAATAATTAGGATTTCTAATTTTAGCAATTAGGGTTCCTAATTAGCAAATTAGGGTTTCTAATTTAATTTAGGGTTTTTCAAATATAAATTAAGTTTTAACTAATTAACATAAATTCTATAATATGCAACATAATTCACATAACACAATTTCTGACCAATCTTAAACTCTAGTTTTGAGTTTCCAATTATGGTTTATGACAGTAATACAAGGGTTGTTTTCGTGATACACCATAATTGACTAAGTAGTATTAGTCTGCACATATACAGTATATATTTATACACTGAAAAATCAAAATATAAATTATATTATATTATTATTCTCATCCCTTGAACAATAATCTCAATTTAGGGTTTGGATTTCATATCTGATTTATCTTTCATATACAACATTAATAATTAAGTTAAAATAATTAACTTAAATATTCTGAGCAAATTCATATAATAAAATATTTATTATTATAATTTTAATAATCATTTCATATATTATTTAAATAATATAAAATCATGTTTTCATGAAAAATAATTAATAAAAATATTTCTGCTACAAAAATTAAATTAATTTATTTAATATAAGTATTAAATAAATAAAATATCTTTAATACTAAATAATTATTGAAATTTATCTTAAAATATTAAAAGTTATGTTTTATAACTTAAAATATTATTAAATACCTTATTATCATTTAAAAATGATTTTTAACACAATAAAATTATTTTTAATTAATTTATTTAATACATTAATTAGATAAATTAAATACCAATAATATCCAAATAAATATTAATATTTATGAAAAATATGTCAAATTATTAAAAGTTTATTTCTATAACTTAAAATAATTTTTAAAATAATTTTTGTAATTTTTAGAAGTTATTTTCTATTTTTAAATGATTTTTAGAATTTAAATTAATTAAAATTAATAGAACTGTCGCTATAGGTTTTTAGCGACAGAAAGTGTTGTCTAAAGTGTTCTTGAGCCTTCAAAGTCTGTTTTCGAGTTGGGTAATTTTACCATTGATAAATTCCAATATGTGAGGTTTCTGGGCAAGTTAACACATTTTCCTTGTAGTACTAGTGTCACACTACATGTTACAACCAATAACCCGGTCATACATCGTCATAATCAAAAGTTATTAAGCTTTGAACTAGCTGTCAGAACATGTTCATCATATTCTAGGCTACCAAGAATTTTCAGTCATGGCCGGTCAACGCCCTTTGTGGCTTTCTAACATGCAATCTGTTGATGATATGGTTAGTCTAGACGTTGGGTTGTGTAGACAATCTAACAGAGTACAAGCTCTAAACATTTATCATGTCTAAACATCAATAAGCTACTCGATCTAAGGCCTTGAACAAGCTGTCAGAGTTGTTCTTCACCTTCTGGGTTACCCAGAAATGAAGAACAGTTCGACCAGCCACCTTTGGGCTTCCACAACTTGTGATCTATGCAATGCTTTAGTGATCTAACGCTTTCAGTGTGTAAGAAACATGTAAGAGAATAGATCTATTACATAACATCGATCTAACAACTACACAACGAGTAGATAAGGTCCAGTCAAACCATGTCTGGCAACACCTTCATATGTTTTCTAGGTTACCCAGAAAACAGAAAAAGTGTCCATCTTGGCTAGTTTGACCGGCTGCTAAGTCCAATCTGTTTATCATTTAAGTAATCTTAAGGCATGAACATATAATATATATACCACTCTACAAGTTAGACACAACAACAACATTATAACACTTAACACTTGACAGATCCGAAGACTTAAAAATCTTGTCAGACTCTGATTCACACTTTCTGGGTTACCCAGAAAGCTATGGTCATGCTCGGTCAACTCATTTTGACCTCGATTATCTGACAATCTAAGCATGCTCTGGTCCTGATACAAGTTCTAGATTATAGATCTCACAACATACAACAAGATAAAACATTTAAACAACAAAAACTCATAACAACCAAAGATTTATGAGGTCTGACATTCATTACCAGACCAATTTTTTTAACTTTTTCCAGATTTTATAAAACACTAGATCTGAGCCTATAGATGTTATGGATCTAACATCTATCAACCCAGATCACTTAAATAGACTACCAACAACATGTTTTAACACTAAAACATATCATCTAACATCAAATCACATGATTTTCAAGTTAGGATTTTTGTACCTCTTTACACCTTGATTTTGAATCTGATCTTTGATGATTGTACTTCGGTGTTCTAGGGACTTAGATATGGACTGAATCACCAAATATTTTCGTGAATTTTAGAGAAAGATGGTCTAGGATGATAGTGTGGGTACAAATGGGGTAAATAAGGCACCTTCTCTCTCTCTTGATCCTTATATAAAACTTGATGCAATGTATTTGGATGGTAATAATGGCCGATATGATGGTGTATTGTAGCTCCTAGCTAGATTAGGGTGGCTTGCCAAGATCTTGCTAGATTTTCTAGCAATAATTCACCAAATGGGACAAAAAGGGTATAATGGTAATTTTGCTATCAATTTTAAGGGTATTCTTGTCCAAGGTACTTAAATCTAGGGTTTAATCACTAGATTTTAAATCTTAAAGTTTCCCAATTAATTTATAGGGTTTAAAAAATTAAAATTAAAGTGTAATAAAATTTTAATTAAAACACAATAATTAAAATTAGGGTTTTTAATAGAAAGTTAGGGTTTAAATAATTAGGGTTCCCAAATTAATAATTAGGGTTTCCTAATTAACATTATAAATTACTAAAATAACAATTAGGATTTCTAATTTTAGCAATTAGGGTTCCTAATTAGCAAATTAAGGTTTCTAATTTAATTTTGGGTTTTTCAAATATAAATTAAGTTTTACCTAATTAACATAAATTCTATAATATGCAACAAAATTCACATAACACAATTTCTGACTGATCTTAAACTCTAGTTTTGAGTTTCCAATTATGGTTTATGACAGTAAAACAAGGGTTTGTCGTGATACACCATAATTGACTAAGTAGTATCAGTCTACACATATACAGTATATATTTATACACTAAAAAATTAAAATATAAATTATATTATATTATTATTCTCATCCCTTGAACAAAAATCCCAATTTAGGGTTTGGATTCCATATTTGATTTATCTTTCATACACAACATTAATAATTAAGTTAAAATAATTAACTTAAATATTCTGAGCAAATTCATATAATAAAATATTTATTATTAAAATTTTAATAATCATTTCATATATTATTTAAATAATATAAAATCATGTTTTCATGAAAAATAATTAATAAAAATATTTCTGCTACAAAGATTAAATTAATTTATTTAATATAAGTATTAAATAAATATAATATCTTTAATACTAAATAATTATTGAAATTTATCTTAAAATATTAAAAGTTATGTTTTATAACTTAAAATATTATTAAATACCTTATTATCATTTAAAAATGATTTTTAACACAATAAAATTATTTTTAATTAATTTATTTAATGCATTTATTAGATAAATTAAATACCAATAATATCCAAATAAATATTAATATTTATGAAAAATATGTCAAATTATTAAAAGTTAAGTTCTATAACTTAAAATAATTTTTAAAATAATTTTTATAATTTTTAGAAGTTATTTTCTATTTTTAAATGATTTTTAGAATTTAAATTAATTAAAATTAATAGAACTGTCGCTATATGTTTTTAGCGACAGAAAGTGTAGTCTAAAGTGTTCTTGAGCCTTCAAAGTCTGTTTTCGAGTTGGGTAGTTTGACCATTGATAAATTCCAATCTGTGAAGTTTTTGGGCAAGCTAAAACGTTTTCCTTGTAATACTAGTGTCACACTACATGTTACAACCAATAACCCGGTCATACATCGTCATAATCAAAAGTTATTAAGCTTTGAACTAGCTATTAGAACGTGTTCATCATATTCTGCGTGCCCAGAATTTTCAGTCATGGTTGGTCAACGCCCTTTGTGGCTTTCTAACATGCAATCTGTTGATGATATGGTTAGTCTAGACGTCGGGCTGTGTAGACAATCTAACAGAGTACAAGCTCTAAACATTTATCATGTCTAAACATCAATAAGCTACTCGATCTAAGGCCTTGAACAAGCTGTCAGAGTTGTTCTTCACTTTCTGGGTTACCCAGAAATGGAGAACAGTTCGACCAGCCATCTTTGGGCTTCCACAACTTGTGATCTATGCAATGCTTCAGTGATCTAACGCTTTCAGTGTGTAAGCAACATGTAAGAGAATAGATCTATTACATAACATCGATCTAACAACTACACAACGAGTAGATAAGGTCCGGTCAAACCATGCTAGGCAACACCTTCATATGTTTTCTGGGTAACTCAGAAAATAGAAAAAGTGTCTGTCTTGGCTAGTTTGACCGGCTGCTAAGTCCAATCTGTTTCTCATTTAAGTAATCTTAAGGCATGAACATATAATATATATACCACTCTACAACTTAGATACAACAACAACATTATAACACTTAACACTTGACAGATCCGAAGACTTAAAAATCTTGTCAGACTTTGATTCACACTTTCTGGGTTACCCAGAAAGCTATGGTCATGCTCGGTCAACTCATTTTGACCTCGATTATCTAACAATCTAAGCATGCTCTAGTCCTGATACAAGTTCTAGATTATAGATCTCACAACATACAACAAGATAAAACATTTAAACAACAAAAACTTATAACAACCAAAGATTTATGAGGTCTGACATTCATTATCAGACCAATTTTTTTAACTTTTTCCAGATTTTGTAAAACACTAGATCTGAGCCTATAGATGTTATGGATCTAACATCTATCAACCCAGATCACTTAAATAGACTACCAACAACATGTTTTAACACTAAAACATATCATCTAACATCAAATCACATGATTTTCAAGTTAGGGTTTTTGTACCTCTTTACACCTTGATTTTGAATATGATCTTTGATAGATATGGACTTAATCACCAAATATTTTCGTGAATTTTAGAGAGAGATGGTCTAGGATGAGAGTATGGGTACAAATGGGGTAAATAAGGCACTTTCTCTCTCTTGATCCTTATATAAAACTTGATGTAATGTATTTGGATGGTAATAATGGCTGATATGCTGGTGTATTGTAGCTCCTAGCTAGATTAGGGTGGCTTGCCAAGATCTTGCTAGATTTTCTAGCAATAATTCACCAAATGGGACAAAAAGGGTATAATGGTAATTTTACTATCAATTTTAAGGGTATTCTTGTCCAAGGTACTTAAATCTAGGGTTTAATCACTAGATTTTAAATCTTAAAGTTTCCCAATTAATTTTTAGGGTTTGAAAAATTAAAATTAAAGTATAATAAAATTTTAATTAAAACACACTACTTAAAATTAGGGTTTTTAATAGAAAGTTAGGGTTTAAATAATTAGGGTTCCCAAATTAATAATTAGGGTTTCCTAATTAACATTATAATTTACTAAAATAATAATTAGGATTTCTATTTTTAGCAATTGGGGTTCCTAATTAGCAAATTAGAGTTTCTAATTTAATTTAGGGTTTTTCAAATATAAATTAGGTTTTTCCTAATTAACATAAATTCTATAATATGCAACATAATTCACATAACACAATTTCTGTCCGATCTTAAACTCCAGTTTTGAGTTTCCAATTATGGTTTATGATAGTAATACAAGGTTTGTCGTGATACACCATAATTGACTAACTAGTATCAGTCTACACATATACAGTATATATTTATAGCACTGAAAAATTAAAATATAAATTATATTATATTATTATTCTCATCCCTTGAACAAAAATCCCAATTTAGGGTTTGGATTCAATATCTAATTTATCTTTCATATACAACATTAATAATTAAGTTAAAATAATTAACTTAAATATTCTGAACAAATTCATATAATAAAATATTTATTATTATAATTCTAATAATCATTTCATATATTATTTAAATAATATAAAATCATGTTTTCATGGAAATAATTAATAAAAAAATTTCTGCTACAAAAATTAATTACTATAAGAATATAATTTATAATGATCAATAATTCTAAAATTATTTATAATTTTTTAGGTAATAAATATATTTGCATTTATCATACACATTACTTGACACATATTCCCATCATTAAAATAAAAAAAAATTATATACAAAATTTCTTATTTATTTACATAGAAAATATCGGGTTATTACATCCATTACTGCTTACTCCACGACTATCTCTTCATGTGCTCTTTTCCTTCTTCTCTTTGTTATACAGACTTAAAGCTTCACTTCCTCCATCTGTAATAATAGCCTTTTCCAACAACGTTACAAAAGAATCAATCTGAAGAACCGATACCTTGTTAAACAACCAAGGCTTCAGTCCTTGTTCGAAATGCCTAGCTTTCCTTTCTTCATCTACCACCTAGTGTTCAACAAATCGGGCTAGTTCATTGAACTTAGCCGCGTATTGTGCCACCATCATATCTTCTTGCTTAAGTTCTAAGAAGTTTACCTCCATCCTATTCTTCATGCTCTTCGGGAAGTAATTCTCGATGAACAGAGTCTTAAATCTCTCCCATGTTACTACTCCTTCTCCCGCTCTCTGTCGATTCTCCTCCCACCAGTAGTTTGCTTTACCTCTCATCATGTGTAGGTTGCAAAAGTCGTCTTCTAGTCTTCACCCACACGAGTGATGGTGAAAGCCTTCTCCATCTCTTTGATCCACGTCGGCGCCACGATCGGATTAGTAGTGCCTACAAATTTTGGGGGCCCTACACTCTTAAAATCCTTAAAGTTTGTGACTGGAGCTGCTTGGGGAATGGGTGGTACTGGTTTGTTCTTCCCCTAAGAGATTCTCCTAACAAGTCTACTAGCCTCTGAATCGGGTCTACTGGCCCTCTCTCATCATTAACTGACTCTTCCGGTGCAGTTATTCTACGTCTGGGCGACATTTTGCTGCATCACAAAATTTTCATTTTTATTATTATCTTAATATTATTTAAACATTTCTCAAATAAGAATAACATTTTATAATACGTTTATGAAATAAGATCATTTATATTGATATGCCAAATTGTTACATTACATGATCTTTTCTAGCATACTTCTATAAATGACAACAACATATCCCCTCTTAACCCAAAAGACGGGGACAACACCAACATACTACCCCTCTAACATTTTTCAAAAGTTGGGGTTTACAACTATCTCACATCTTACACAAAAGATTGAGATTTCAACAACAGATTAAACAACACATAAATAAATATAATACTATAACCACTAAATTCTACATCTAGACTTAATCTAACATTCCTCATTCTTTGGCACTCTGGTATTCCTTCTAAGTGATGTTCACCACAAAATCTCGGCTTATGGTGTGCCGGGTCTACCCCTGTTCTGCCGGGTAATGATGTACCCCATCAATCAACCTCTCTATGGTCGTGCGCAAAGCATAGCTCATCTTGTTCATTTTCCTTCTCTTGTATCTCACCTCATCCTCTAAGTCATTAGCCCGACCATTAGTTTCTTCCCACTTCTCCTCGAAGTGAATCCTATCCATCACCTCCATCTCTAACTGAGTACGGAGAGCCTGCTTCTCCGTCCTCTCGCTCAACTCTTTCTGCTCCATTTCTTCTAACTTCCTTGTCAGCTCTACATTCCTAGCCACTGATCGGTGAAATAAAATCCCCATCTAGTTCCCTACCTCCTTTCGGTGAGCAATCTCCACCTCCATCTCCTGCATCACTAATTTCCTCTGATGGTCCTCGTACCTCAGTTTTTGGAACTCAGACTCCCTCTCCCTAGCCTCACCCTCTAACTCCTGAACCCTGCATCCTAGCTCCAAAATCTTCTCCTCATACTCTCCCAGCATTCGATCCTCAAAAGTAGCCTCGTCAGAGTCCTCCATAGGTTCAGGCTCCTCCTCCATATGCTCCTCCTCTGGATCAGACTCCTTGGGTAAAGGCTACATCTCCTCCTCCTCATCATCCTCATCAATAGGGGCCACTACCATTATGGGCTCCACTATCGAAGGTGCGTCATAGACCACGTGTATGTCACACGGCTCCTCCTCTACCACTCGGCTAGGTCCTCCCATGTCAGTCATCCTATAACCACCAACATAAGACAAACAAACAATAACTCCATTAGGATGTTAAATAACATAAGTTCATTGTATAGAATGAAGTTATATTCTATAACACACTAAATCACCCTCTATGAAAACTTTATATGAGTTTCATCTCTCCTTATCTTCTAAGTTCTCCTAAGTTATAATCTAAGGACTCTCGTTCCTAAGGTTTATAACTACAGCTCTGATACCAACCTGTGACACCCCCAAATTCAGACCACATTTGTCTCAAATTTGGTTGTCATGTACTAACTCTAATAATAAATCAACATCTCACATAGCAAAATAATAGAACAAATTACATTGATATAATATAATTATCCTTGTCCCAAAGTCTCGCAACCGTGACTAATACAATATAATACATCTTAAACTAAACATAACTTAATATAAATAAGTTCTTCTATAGCCACGTAATAGTACATTCCTAGCATTATGGAATAACTACTCCAAAGCCTTCTCTTTACCCTTGTCCTTACCAGAGGGCTCACCACGTTCTGCCTTAACTGAAATATTTGTATGGAAAGCAAGGATGAGCAACAATTTTACCCAGCAAGTAATATAGCAACACTACAAAAAAATGGGATTTCAGTAACAACCGATTTTCGTTGCTAAAGGTGCCAAATTTTGTTGCAAAAGGGTTTTGGCAATGACTTTCTTGTCGTTGCGTCTTTCGTTGCGCAATGAGCGTTGCTAATTATTCCGCAACAAACGTATTTTTTTCGTTGCCAAAAGTAATACATTTTGCAACGAAATTTGGCTTTCATACAGAGACATCGATCCTTTAGCAGCAAAATATATTGTTGCAGAATAATTAAAATTTCGTTGCTAAAAATCCCATTTCGTTGTAAAAGCCTGCTAATTGGCAACGAAATGAACTCTTCTTATTTTTTTAACAACAACCATGTATTTTCGTTGCAATTGATACCATTTTACAACGACATTTTTCGTTGCAGTAAATTATGAAAATTGTTGCCTAAGCTTGCTTTCGTTGCGGAATGTAAACTTTTTAGCAATGATTTTCGTTGCTGATTATATTATTTGGCAATGACATTATGCTGAATCAGCAACAAAAATGTTTGTTGCTGGTTATTTTTCAATAGCAACGAAAGTCGTCGATTAACAACGATATTATATATTGTCGTTTCTTTATATGTGCAACAAAAGTTAATATGATTAGCAACGATAAAAAATGTTGTCTTTTATTTTAGTATTAGCAACATTATCCTCTCCGTTGTTATTAGGTTAATTTTTCGTTGCCAAATATTATATTTTTAATGCCATTAGCAACGAAAATTTGTTGCTAAATGTATAAAAAATTGTTGCTATATTGAAACTTGTTCAATGCTTTGATAACGAATTATATTATTGCCAAATCAAAATTTGACATTCTTTTTGTGTATCTGGCTGGCTCAATGTCCCCATAGCAAATAATGGCAAAAATACAAAAAAACTAAAATATTATTAACTTAATAAAATCATCCACTACATAATCATTCATTATCTTTATAATTAACCATCTAAAGCTACCACAGTTCTTCAATCAAAGTATATATCTACATATATAGAGAGAAAGTACACTTCATAATTTCGTCCCTTGTCTTCCGTAAACGTAGCACGAAAATTTGATACCCAGTATTATAAGGCAGGTCATAGAAGCAGTCTTCCTGCACATATTTAAAAATAATAGCAAGTCAGGAAAATGAAGCAAATAGGTCACCAGAGGCACTTAGTGCCAAAATCAATACACAAAGATAATTGAGTTGCTACGTGGTACTAATATACACTGTATTGCTCCTAAGTAGAAAAAGATAAATAGGGAATCACAATATTATTTGCTACAAATCCAAATAGAAAAAGAACCTTCAGTGCGACTATATGATTGCTCTGTTATAAGAAAAAATTAGAATCTTAATCGGCCATTTCATGAATTGATTTCAGTAAGCATAGTGGTAAACATATTTTATGTTACAAGACTTGTAGATTATTATTATATGTTGACCTCAAGTCAGGATTCAGTCACATTCAACAACCACAAGCATCACACAATCTTAAATACCATCACACAATCTTAAATAACAATGTTTAGATTTCTATATAGAAATGACAACAATTATGGAAGGAGGCAAAGTGAAGATAGTTAGATTTCCATGGATACACATCTTCAAGAAAGTAGTAACCATGACAATCTATCATTCGCTGAATCACATATATAATTTTCAAGTTAATTGTAGTATCAGTAGTAGGCTAAGAGAAGGAGGCAAAGTGAAGATGGGAAAATCTGTTATAATCAAGTAAATCATTCACATCAGAATACATATGGGCTACTGATTTCCCTAAGCTAAGTAACTCTCGTGTCTTCAAGCACTAGGCCAAATTTTTGGCTTCAAGATATTTATTGTTCCCTACAAACAAGGATTCTTAAGGTTTTCAGAGGATATACCTCTAACATTTAACCTTTAGATGGATAGATAAGGTGTTATGGCTAGTGGAAGATTATAGAAGCTCACACCCTTATCAGCATGAAGCTGTAAAAAGTGACTACAATTTTCTAAGTTCTTACATGTATCTTAAAATATTGTTCTGCAACTTCAGTTAGGTGTTTTAATGCTACAGAACCTAGTTGAAGTCCTGATGTATAAGGTCCTGAATGTGATTTAACATATCCAATTCTTCTACTCTCGAAACTAGTCAACGATATGTATTTGGAGTAAGTTTTCTTAATAAAATTGAACATTTGAATTTCACGGGCCTATATAAGTAGGAAGTACACTTCAGTTCTGAACGTTGTGTTCATTTGTTAATATTTTTAGATCATACACACACACATATACGGGCCTCAAGAGGACAAGCTACCGATCCCCACGGTATTACTGAGCGGGTAATCAAAGTATATATAAGCAGACAATTCTGAATGGTACTTTTATACTATCGTGGTGTTCTGTTGAGAATTAATTATGTTACAATGATTAATCATTGATATGAAAATGTAGTACAAAGTAATCCAAAACGAGGTTCAAGTAAATTAGAAAGCAAGAAACCCATCCTGAACATAATTCTGTCTAATAAATTAATAGCTTTATTACGGCAAGACAAGAGAACGATAAGGGTTATATTCTCAACATGACAGAGGATGCAAATCAGAAATAGGGATTCTGTAAGACCCCAACTTTTATAAATAAAGATGAATTTTCTATAAATATTATTTTTGAATATTATGGAGTTAATTTGATATAATGTTATAGTTGTGGGTAATATTTATAAATTTTACAAAGTAAGCAAGTTGTTATAAAATATTCGTTTGGTCGGGGAATATTCTTTTTGTCGGGGAATATTTGTACGACGGCACAATCATTGGTGGACCCCACAACGGAATTATTATCGGATTGAGAAAACGACAGAATTATCTTTCTATAAAAATAACGGCTGAGGTGTTACCGTTAAAACCGTTAAAACTGTTGAACTACTCGGTAGTAAAAGTACAGTAATACGCGTGGTTGCATAGTAGCACACGGTATTGATTATTGATGCTTACGTGAGAAGTCACTCAGCTATACTCAATTATTGCTACAGTAATTGCTGCATCATATCTCTTAAATTATTGTCATAGTATCATCTGTATAATATGTTATATTATTAAATCAATAATTGAGACGTTGTGGTAAGTTTAGTTATTTTATGGGGGGCCATATGTCATCATCTAAGAGTCTCTTCGTCAATAGTAATTACCGTCGTCAATAGTATTTACCTTGGTCAATAGTAATTACCTTCGTCAATAGTATTTACCTTGGTCAATAGTAATTACTTTAGTCAATAGTAGTTGTCCCTTCAATATTACCAAGAGTCATTTGACCCTTCGTTAAGACCAAGAGTCATTTGACCGTTCGTTAAGACCAAGAGCCACCCTCAGTTTTTCTATAAATAGAGGCCTAGGGCTTCATTATTTTTCACGAATTCATTCAAGCTATAGAGAGAGAAAGTATAGAGAGAATAAGAGAGAGAGAGAGAGAATAAAAGTATTCTGCTACATCACTTTTCCAATATCCAGTTCTTTTAAGGTAAGGGATATTATTCTTTTGTATTCAAGAAGAGAATTTCTGTTATTCCATTTCTTTATTATTCTGTTGGAATAACCTGTATATGCGGAATACCCTATACTTGGTGACATTCTTCTATTATTCTGTCTTTGTTATTCTGTTGGAACATCCTGTCTGTGTGTTTTATACCGGACTTGGTTCCGTTTTATTATTATTCTGTTGGAACATCTTGTCTGTGTGTTTTACACCGGACCTGGTTCCGTCTTGTTACTATTATGTTGGAACATCATGTCTGTGTGTTTTACACCGGACCTGGTTCCATTATTTATTATTCTGTCGGAATATCCTGTCTGTGCGTTTACGCCGGACCTGGTTCCATTATTATTATTCTGTTAAGAATAACCTGTCTGTGCGGTCTATCGCATGCATGGTGATTTCTTTTGTTATTCCATTCTTTATTGTACTCAGTTGGTTAAGTTTTGACTTCTATACTCCATGAAATTGTGGAATATCCTTGATAATTGCGTTTCATCCAGTATCTTTTCATGAAAATATTCTTCTAAGCATTCTTGAATTTTACTCCACAAAGCAGTATCATGTTGACAATTTAGACGTTGTTAATTCTTGGATAAATTAATTCTTGAACTTGTTTTATTGAATTTTTATATCATTGTCATCATCCTCATGTTTATAAAATGTTGAAAGTCATCTGTGGCCTGTAGTGCATAGATGGACTTGGTATGATTATGACCAGGGATTATTCGGTATAATCATGACCGTAATGTTACAAATGATGTGGTAAAAGTCCTCATTGGCTCGTAGTGCATTGATGGACAGTTGTTGGCATGATCGTGACCATTAATGAATACACGAATATCCTTGGCCGTAGTGCAGGGGTGATTCGATGATGTAGATTATTTTATTAAGCTGAGTCTCAGCGATCACAGTGTTGAAAAACCTTTTAAATCATAAAAGATAGTAGAGTTTATTTTCTACTTGACTCTTTTAATGGATTGCTTGTTCCGCTGCAGTTAAACTTGATGTCTATTATATTTTATCAGTTTAACATTGTTGAAGGCTAATGATAATTTATTCTGCATTATCTTAGTCATAATATTTCTTACTGGGCTAGTTGAGCTCACCCTTTCTTTCACTGTTCTCTTCAGGAAATGAGAACGTAGCTGGGACAAGTCGGGGAACGGAGTGATGGTCCGAAGGATAGTATTAGTTAGTAGTCCTCACTATTCTATGTAATGGTGTGTTAATAAATGTAATGAGGACTCCTTTTGAGTATGAATACTCTCTAGAAGATAATATTTGTATTCAAACTCACAGTTTATGTTTTGTCGTATTGTACACGACAGTTGTATTAGTAAGTTGTATTTGTATTCTGTACTTTGTATCTGACGACCCAAGATGGGTGATGTATACCTATTTTTGGGGGCGTCACAGTTGGTATCAGAGCTTAGGGATATGATCCCTGGCTAAGATGTGAGAATAGAACTAGGAGGGGAGAGACGGGGAATTCCTTCGCTAGTATGACATACCTAATTTTATTTGCATGGTATTTAATTGGTCGGTCATAATATAAGGATAATATATGACATATCAATTAATTTTTATTTTGTGGCAGTATCTGAAAATGGCATATGAGAATGTTGAGAATAGCAATGGAGCACAGACGACTGTTGATTCACCACATATCAATAATCAGGATAATGTGCATCAAGAAGGTGTCAATCCTCATGCAAACAACAACACTGACCAAATGATGAATGATCAAATGTTCAGAGGCTTTATGCAATTCATGCAACAATAGGTGAAAGCGGCTCCTGTCCACAACGTTGGTGGAAATACTGGAAACTCTCAGGCGGTCACCGCTAAAAAGTTTAAGGAGCTGGGACCACCGGAGTTTAAGGGACAACCCAAACCACTTGTAGCTGAAACATGGATAAAGCAGATCACCAAGATATTTGATGTCTTGGGTTGCTCCGAGGAGCAAAAGGCTCCCTTTGCCGCCTTTATGTTGCGAGGAGAGGCAGATTACTGGTGGGAATCGATAAAGCGTACTCAACCTGCCGCACTGAAGATGTCCTGGGAGAAATTCCAAGAGCTGTTTAACGACAAATACTTTCCCGAGAGTATTTGTTACATGAAGGAGGTGGAGTTCATCAAATTGGAGCAGAATAATATGACCGTGTCGCAGTACGAGGCAAAATTTACGGAGTTATCCCGGTTTGCATCCCACCTAGTGGATAATGAAGAAAGAATGACGCGGATGTTTTTAAGAGGTTTGAAGCCGGAGATACGTCAACATCTTGTTTTTCATAAACTGTGTTTGTATTCAGATGTTGTAAATAGGGCTCAGTTGGTGGAGCGCGATAACGAGACAACACAACCAAAAGAGAGCAGCCGACAAAATGATAATACCAGTGAGAGCAGTCATCGAAGCGGTGACAACAAGCGTGGAGGGAATCAACAGGCCATAAATTGTAACCACTTCGGTGGTAATCAGGGCCAAAACAATAAGAATGGACATTTCAAGAAGAGGAGATTCAACAATGATGGAAAGACGTCAGCACCAGCACCTGTCGTTAAGGAAGGAGAACGACCACCTATCATATATTTCAAATGCGGAGGGGAGGGGCACATCAGTCCAAACTGCGCGATGCTGTCCAAAGCATGTTATAATTGTGGAAGAGAAGGTCATTTAGCCCGATTTTGTCATTTACCGAAGACAAATTCAGCTAGGATGGAGGCACCAAAAGCCGTCCCAGAAAAGTCAAAACCGGTTGTGCAAGGGAGAGCGTTTGTTGTGAACTCCCAGAGAGCAAGGAACCCGAATGAGGTCATCACGGGTAAGCTTATCATAAACTCTAAAGAAGTTTATACTTTATTTGATACCGGTTTAACCCATTCTTTTATTTCTCCTACTTGCGCTCATCGATTAAATTTGATTCCGGAGAAATTAGACTTTGACTTATCTGTGGAAACTCCGTTGGGAGAAACCTTCATTACCTCCACTATTTATAAGTCTTGTTTGGTTCAAGTTGGTACCCACACATTACCTATCGATCTGATTTCATTAAAAATACTTGCATTTGACGTGATTCTAGGGATTGATTGGTTAACTACTCATTATGCAAAAATTGATTATTTTCGTAAGGTTGTTAGCTTTTATATTCCTAATCGACCTATTATGCGAATTCAAGCAACCAAACCATTAAAATCAATCGCTGTCATCTCAAGCCATAAAGCTATTCGTTTATTGAAAAACGGATGTCAAGCTTTCTTAGCTCATGTCACAGATCTAAACAAAAATACGTCAGTTTTGAATGATATTTATATTGTTAATAAATTCCCTGACGTATTCCCTGAAGAACTTCCTGGCCTACCCCCAGAGCGTGAAATTAAATTTTGTATCGATCTTGAACCCGGTACAAAACCCATTTCCAAAGCCCCATATCGAATGGCTCCTATTGAACTTCAGGAGCTAAAGATCCAACTGCAGGAATTGTTAGACATTGGCTTTATTCGTCCTAGTACTTCTCCTTGGGGAGCTCCTGTTCTATTCGTGAAGAAGAAAGATGGAAGTAAGCGACTTTGTATTGATTATCGGGAGTTGAATCATGTCACCATCAAAAACAGGTACCCATTGCCACGTATTGATGACCTGTTTGACCAGTTGCAAGGAGCACAATTCTTTTCAAAGATCGATCTTCGTTCTGGATATCATCAGCTGAAGGTTAGAACTGAGGATATTCCAAAGACGGCTTTTAGAACTCGGTACGGACATTATGAATTCTTAGTCATGTCCTTTGGATTGACTAATGCTCCTGCTGCCTTCATGGATATGATGAACCGGGTATTCAAGGAATATTTGGATCACTTTGTGGTCGTCTTTATTGATGACATCCTTATTTATTCCAAAAGCCGTGAAGATCATGAGCAACACTTGAGGCTGGTACTCCAAAAGCTTCGTGAATACAAGCTTTATGCCAAGTTGAAGAAATGCGAGTTCTGGCTGGAGGAGGTAGCATTCCTTGGGCACGTAGTATCAAGTCGTGGAATATCGGTTGACCCGGTAAAGATTGAAGCTATTCAAAGCTGGGAGCAACCTAAATCAGTGACCGAGGTACGTAGCTTTCTTGGTTTAGCTGGTTATTATCGGAGATTCGTGGAAGGATTTTCTCGAATCGCTACTCCATTAACTCAGCTGACTCGGAAAGATACAAAGTTTGGTTGGAGCGAAGAATATGAGCAGAGTTTTCAAGAACTCAAGAGCAGACTCATTTCAACACCTGTTCTAACAATACCACATGGCTCGGAGGGATTTGTCATCTACAGTGATGCTTCGAGCAAAGGGTTGGGATGCGTTCTCATGCAACATGGAAAAGTCATAGCCTATGCATCAAGACAACTCAAGGAATATGAGAGGAATTATCCTACTCATGATCTAGAGTTGGCAGCTGTTGTCTTTGCACTTCAAATTTGGAGGCATTACTTGTATGGGGAGAAAATGGAGATCTTTACGGATCATAAAAGCCTCAAATATTTCTTCACTCAAAAGGAACTCAACATGCGACAACGACGTTGGCTTGAACTGTTGAATGATTATGATCATACCATTCAATACCATCCTGGAAAAGCGAACGTGGTAGCTGACGCATTGAGTAGAAGATCATATGCGGGTACAAGTGCAATATTAATAACGCAAAGGCCCATTTTGTGTGACTTGCAAAGGATGGAGATAGAGTTAAAGACTCCAGGGACCCATGTGATGATGGCGAATATACGAGTAGAACCGACTTTAATTGATAAAGTTAAAGCTGCTCAAGCTACAGACCTGGAGCTGATGCCTATGAGGAAGAAAGTGCAAGAAGGTGCTATGCCGGAAGCAAGAATCGATGAAGAAGGAATACTTCGAGTCAACTCCAGACTTTGTGTTCCTAACAACCCTGATTTAAAGTATGAAATCATGATGGAGGCGCACAACACACCGTTTGCAATCCATCTTGGAAGTACCAAAATGTATCATAATCTTCGTCATACATTTTGGTGGAGCAATATGAAGAGAGAGATAGCGTTGTTTATCTCAAGATGTCTAACTTGTCAACGAGTCAAAGCGGAGCATCAAGTACCAAAAGGTCCATTGCAACCACTTGAAATTCTAGAATGGAAGTGGGAGCACATTACCATGGATTTCATTACCGGTCTTCCTAGTGTTTCTCAAGGTATTGATGCGATTTGGGTCATTGTTGATAGATTGACCAAGTCTGCTCATTTCTTACCGATACGAGAAACTTATACACTTGAACGTCTTGCTCGTATGTACATAAACGAGATTGTAAGACTGCATGGTATGCCAGTATCCATAATTTCTGATCGAGACCCAAGATTCACTTCACGATTTTAGGTTAGTTTACAAAAAGCTATGGGCACGGAGTTACGATTTAGTTCAGCATATCATCCTCAGACGGACGGACAATCAGAGATGACTATTGAAACTCTTGAAGATCTATTAAGACTCTGTGTCTTTGACTTCAAGGGAAGTTGGGACAAGTTCTTACCATTGGTGGAGTTTTCCTACAACAACAATTATCAAGCAAGTATTGGCATGGCTCCATTCGAAGCATTGTATGGAAGAAAATGTCGTTCTCCAGTATGCTGGGATGAGGTGGGCGAAACAACGTTGTTGGGACCGGAGTTGGTACGTATGACTACAGAAAAGATTCAAACGATCCGACAACGTATAAAAACCTCACAAGATCGACAAAAGAGTAATGCTGATCTTCATCGAAAGGACGTGGAATTTGATGTAGGAGATCATGTGTTCTTACGTGTTGCTCCATGGAAAGGAGTTACGAGATTTGGAAAGAGAGGAAAGCTAAATCCTCGATTCATCGGTCCATTTTTAATCCTCGATCGAGTAGGAACTGTGGCTTATAGACTCGCTTTACCGCCAAGTATGTCTCATGTTCATAACGTTTTCCACATATCCATGTTACGCAAATATGTGGAAGACCTGAACCACATTATTGAGTTAGAACCGGACGAAATAGCGGAGGATTTGACGTATGAATAAGTTCCTATTCAAATCTTGGATAAGAAGGAACATATTCTACGCTCCAAGGTTATACCTCAAGTCAAAGTTTTGTGGAGAAACCACGATGTTGAGGAAATGACTTGGGAGTTAGAATCAGAAATGAAATCAAGGTATCCTTACCTCTTCGACATACCAGGTACGTACCCTAATTTCGAGGGCGAAATTTCATAAGAAGGGGAGGTTGTAAGACCCCAACTTTTATAAATAAAGATGAATTTTCTATAAATATTATTTTTGAATATTATGGAGTTAATTTGATATAATGTTATAGTTGTGGGTAATATTTATAAATTTTGCAAAGTAAGCAAGTTGTTATAAAATATTCGTTTGGTCGGAGAATATTCTTTTTGTCGGGGAATATTCGTACGACGGCACAATCATTGGTGGACCCCACAACGGAATTATTGTCGGATTGAGAAAACGACAGAATTATCTTTCTATAAAAATAACGGTTGAGGTGTTACCGTTAAAACCGTTAAAACTGTTGAACTACTCGGTAGTAAAAGTACAGCAATACGCGTGGTTGCATAGTAGCACACAGTATTGATTATTGATGCTTACGTGAGAAGTCACTCAGCTATACTCAATTATTGCTGCAATAATTGCTGCATCATATCTCTTAAATTATTGTCATAGTATCATCTGTATAATATGTTATATTATTAAATCAATAATTGAGACGTTGTGGTAAGTTTGGTTATTTTATGGGGGGCCATATGTCATCATCTAAGAGTCTCTTCGTCAATAGTAATTACCGTCGTCAATAGTATTTACCTTGGTCAATAGTAATTACCTTCGTCAATAGTATTTACCTTGGTCAATAGTAATTACTTTAGTCAATAGTAGTTGTCCCTTCAATATTACCAAGAGTCATTTGACCCTTCGTTAAGACCAGGAGTCATTTGACCCTTCGTTAAGACCAAGAGCCACCCTCAGTTTTTCTATAAAGAGAGGCCTAGGGCTTCATTATTTTTCACGAATTCATTCAAGCTATAGAGAGAGAAAGTATAGAGAGAATAAGAGAAAGAGAAAAAATAAAAGTATTCTGCTACATCACTTTTCCAATATCCAGTTCTTTTAAGGTAAGAGATATTATTCTTTTGTATTCAAGAAGAGAATTTCTGTTATTCTATTTCTTTATTATTCTGTTGGAATAACCTGTATATGCGGAATACCCTATACTTGGTGACATTCTTCTATTATTCTGTCTTTGTTATTCTGTTGGAACATCCTGTCTGTGTGTTTTATACCGGACTTGGTTCCGTTTTATTATTATTCTGTTGGAACATCTTGTCTGTGTGTTTTACACCGGACCTGGTTCCGTCTTGTTACTATTATGTTGGAACATCATGTCTGTGTGTTTTACACCGGACCTGGTTCCATTATTTATTATTCTGTCGGAATATCCTGTCTGTGCGTTTACGCCGGACCTGGTTCCATTATTATTATTCTGTTAAGAATAACCTGTCTGTGCGGTCTATCGCATGCATGGTGATTTCTTTTGTTATTCCATTCTTTATTGTACTCAGTTGGTTAAGTTTTGACTTCTATATTCCATGAAATTGTGGAATATCCTTGATAATTGCGTTTCATCCAGTATCTTTTCATGAAAATATTCTTCTAAGCATTCTTGAATTTTACTCCACAAAGCAGTATCATGTTGACAATTTGGACGTTGTTAATTCTTGGATAAATTAATTCTTGAACTTGTTTTATTGAATTTTTATATCATTGTCATCATCCTCATGTTTATAAAATGTTGAAAGTCATCTGTGGCCTGTAGTGCATAGATGGACTTGGTATGATTATGACCAGGGATTATTCGGTATAATCATGACCGTAATGTTACAAATGATGTGGTAAAAGTCTTCATTGGCCCGTAGTGCATTGATGGACAATTGTTGGCATGATCATGACCATTAATGAATACACGAATATCCTTGGCCGTAGTGCAGGGGTGATTCGATGATGTGGATTATTTTATTAAGCTGAGTCTCAGCGATCACAGTGTTGAAAAACCTTTTAAATCATAAAAGATAGTAGAGTTTATTTTCTACTTGACTCTTTTAATGGATTGCTTATTCCGCTGCAGTTAAACTTGATGTCTATTATATTTTATCAGTTTAACATTGTTGAAGGCTAATGATAATTTATTCTGCATTATCTTAGTCATAATATTTCTTACTGGGGTAGTTGAGCTCACCCTTTCTTTCACTGTTCTCTTCAGGAAATGAGAACGTAGCTGGGGTAAGTCGGGGAACGGAGTGATGGTCCGAAGGATAGTATTAGCTAGTAGTCCTCACTATTCTATGTAATGGTGTGTTAATAAATGTAATGAGGACTCCTTTTGAGTATGAATACTCTCTAGAAGATAATATTTGTATTCAAACTCACAGTTTATGTTTTGTCGTATTGTACATGACAGTTGTATTAGTAAGTTGTATTTGTATTCTGTACTTTGTATCTGACGACCCAAGATGGGTGATGTATACCTATTTTTGGGGGCGTCACAGATTCTGTTCCTTGGAAGTTAGCATTCGAAGATGAACTAGTCATAGTTTCATATTGCACTGAAAAAAAAGGTTGTAATAACAAACAGAAGCAGAGATTTTATTTATTGGAATGTCCAAAAGGGATATGAAATTAAAATCAATAAAGTAGCTCAAATATTTATCAGAAAGACCACTACTTGGGCAAACTCTATGTAACAAGTGCCCAAAACCCCACAGAAACTCACTATGGGAACGAACTTTTATCAAAGGAATACTACAAAATGCAAGAAATTCTAGGCAACACTTGTAAAACAGACCTTTATGTATTAAGGTTGCATAAACCGATCATGGATATTCACTCAAAATAAATAGTTCTTGAAAATTGTTTTTTTCTTTCTCTATTTGTATCTTTTTTTTGGTAAACATTTCTTGTATTAGAAAGAAGAAGACTATTACATAAAAACAATAGGAATGAAGATGGAACTGATTATTTTTTTTAAACAATACCAGGACTAGCTTCATGTTGATGGGTTGCACAATCAGAACCATCTGAGGGAACCGCCGAATCAATTTTGAAAAACCCAAAGTCCATTGATGATAGTATAAAATGGCATAAAGTCTGCAAGGTTATTAACACAACTTACTATTTTCTTTTGATAAACAAAAATGACTTGATAATTGAAACTAAGACCTAAAAGGAAACAATACTATTTAATGCTATATTAACATATGTGTAATAGTATTATTTACTTGTGTTACTAAATATAATATTTTCTATCACAGTAAATTCAAACCTTGTATGCTTTATGAGGCATGTACAGAACAAAAGAAGCAATTTCCTGGTTTTCTGTTTCAGAGCCATAACTTTCTTGTCATTTTTTTCCCGTAAGCCCTCAGGCTTTATATAGAACTCTATTTTAATGCAACGGAAAATTAAACAAGAGCCTTATTAATGATGAAACATATTGCCTATCCTGGTTTTGGTAATGATGAGGATACAAACCAAGAAGTACTAATCAACTACCTACTTCGTGGAATAAAAAGAAAGATCAAACTGGCTAGTATGAAAGAATCATGGAATGGTAAAAAATAATCGTGGAATAAATCTAGCTACATATGATTTACAAAAAACATAACTAACTAACGAAAATCAACAGATATAGAACAGAAAAGCAATAAATCTGGCTTATGTATTGTTGATTTGGATTAATTTAAGTCTGGGTTTGAGACTAATATATATATATATATATATATATATATATATATATATATATATATATATAGATGGAGAAAGAGTGATGACAGTTGGAGAGAGGGGCTTAGCGACTTTGAGTGTTTCCATAAGAATCACACATTCTGTGATTTATGTGGGTTCTGTGATAACTTAATCCATTAAATCATGGGTTTGATGGGCGGGTTGATGGGTTGGGTTTTGAATTGCTAACTCTAGTTATAGGTGTGGAAGATCGGTCAGAAAACAAGAGAGGTGACACGAAACAAACCAGTGGAAGTTATGACAGGTTCAATAGTTGCATGTTTTGTGAGAGTTTCCATGCATTCTTCTTTTGTCATGTGGAAGATCAAACACTTCTCGATCATATGTTGTACCTAAATCAATAAAGTCACCTCATTAGATGTCATCAAAACTTAAAATAGCTGAGAAATCTCATAGAAATATAAAACAAAAAGGAACTAAATTTAAGACAAAAGGCAATGAACCAAAAGTCATAAGAAACATGCTGATCAATAAATAGAAACAGGTAAAAGAAACATAATTCAACCAAAGGAATATGTACATATAATGATCAAACACGAATACCATGTGTATGTATGAAGCAGAAGAGTCCCCCATGATACTATGGTATATATCATAAATATATGATGTTCTTCACTACCTAATGATTCTAGCAAAAGTAGACAAGTACCTGTGAGATTATGATTCAGCAATAACATAGCCCATACACAAACACATACATTAACAAATCTAAAACAGAGAAAAACTTAATACAAATCCAAGAAGAGAATAAAGCTTAAAAATAAAACAATGATCGAGTTTATAGGAAATTAAAAGCATCTCCACTGGATAGGAGAGGGAAGTATTCTGACAATAATCAAGTACATAATTAAAATTTTGAAACCGCATTTAATTCTGTAATCAGCACAAAGATGAACTCATAATACACATCAAATGAGCTCAGCATTAAACCAGAGCAAGAACAACTAAAACAAAAATTCTCTAAATCCCCAATTTATACATAACATCATAAATTTCTTAAATTGAAACCTAAATATGTGTGTAAGTTTACTTTAGATTTAATTTGTGTGTGAAAGTAAAATTACAAGCTATTGCGCGTGTTAATGCGTGTAAAATTGGGAAAATGGTCAAATTAAATACTAACCATTACTTACAGGTAATAGAAGATAACAATGGAAGAGAATTAGGCAAAGCAAGCCGCCATTGTCGTCGAAAATTGCAGAAATTGGAATTGGGGCTTCTTCTTTTTCTAAACTAGGGTAATAATGAGTGGGAGGAGAGAGAAGGGAAATGGAGTAGTGAGGCGGAGGAGAGTGGCTGAGGAGGGTGAGAGAGGAGGAGGATGAGGAGGCAGCAGGAGAACGAGAGAGGAGGAGGCGGTAGATCGAGTATCACTTCTCAAGTTGATCGCTCATAGTCCATTTGAACAATTTGTGTTTTTACCTCAATTTATTTTAAGCATAAAAATACAAAATTTTAATTCCAAAAATTAAGACAATATCTTAAAACTATTTTTTTATTTATTTGTATAAATAATTATTTTACCAAATATTATCTTTGTACTACGGTATTTAATTAGTATAACACATACATATACTTACATAATTTATTTTATATGAAAAATTGTATACATTTGCTATTTTAAAAATATTTATAATAAACTAATTTATATATCAATATATTAACTATGATTATGTAAAAATTTAATATTTTAAAAAATATTTTAATTCATAATGCCCTATTCGTATTCGTATCCAATATTCGACGAATTTTAAAAATATTATCCGTATTCGATATTCGAAATAATATTCGAATACGGATAATATCTGTTTCCATTATTTTATTTGAATGAACAGATTATTAAAATATTCGTGTATCCGAATTTGTTTATCAATTCCCTAATAAACAATTTAATCAAATTTTTAGAAAAAAAAATAAAATTGAATAATTATTGATCACTATTTATTTTTGAAACGATACATATTAGTTAAACATCCAAATCATAAAGGAAAGGAAATTGTCAAGCATGTCATCATCCATCATTGATGATCATAAAAATCAATCAAAATTTAAATATCCTAGAGAAAGTATTAATTAATAACATTTTCAATAAAAGATAATATTAATTTATCATTCACTCTTATTCTTGCACGCAAGTTTAAAAAATAAAATATTTGTAACAAACTAATAACTATAGATTTGTTCTTTAGTATATTATTTTTCTCATTATATGAACATATTAGATATTTTACACTTTACAATCGTAAAAATATATTAATTAAAATAAAATGAATTCATTTCAATTTATTAATATTATATTAAAAGTGTTAGTTTCTATTTTTAAATAATTTTCATATGATAGTAAAAACTAATTATTACACATGTAAGGAACGTTATTTGAAAAACAATTATGTTTACATAATATTGATAATTAAAGTATTCATATATATATATATATATATATATATATATATATATATATATATATATATATATATACACACACACACACACACACACACACACACACACCCACACATACAAGTTGTTCGAATACGAATTCTGGATACAGATACAAATTCAAACGTCGGATACCAGATATCCGTTATCCGTCAAATATATTTAAACGAATACATCTATATCCATATTCGTATTCGTTTATTTACGGATACCTTAAGACCCAATACTAATATATTTAATTTGTTTTGAATACAAATAATATCAATTTTTTTACGAATACGAACACAGATGGATACAAATTTTCTGATAATCATTTTCAATCCTATGGAAGAATACTAAAAAAATTGGATCCCATCTCATATATTCAATCCAATAGAATTTTCATAATCTTCCAACCTTTCATAAAAATACTATTCATGCACATTTTAAATTTTGAGATACATTTTAAAATTAATTCATAAAACCTATCATTAAAATTGAAGAGAATTTAGTTAGAATTTTAAATCAAAAAATAGTTAGTTTACAATTAGATAGATTTGTAGTGAATTTGAGAACTGCACAAAATTAAATTTTAAAAACTCAAAAGGTATCTCAAATATTTATTTATTTACTTGTAATATAATTTATTTGTATTATGACTCACTAATTCATGATTCATGTAACTACATTTAATATCTATTACAATTTACACAATTATTAATATATATTTCTAATTTTTGTTTCAAATAATAAATCACTATTAACTTTTTAAAAAATAATTTGAAATATTTTTAAATTTAAAATTGACACGATTCAATTATGTTTTGAAAACAATAAAACTTATAACTAGTAGTATTTATTAGGTATTTTATGATATTCATATTTGTATTGATATAATTCAATCTCAATTTTGAGTTTAAAAATGACTTTTAAAAAGTCAATAATAATCATATAAAAAGTCAATAATAATCATAATAATCATATGAGTTTGATATTCTTATTTCACCTTTATTTTACTTTTATATATTTGAAATAAAAGTATAAATTAATTTAATACATTAAATAACTTAAAAGATTAATACAAACTGGCTTGAAAAGCCCGAAGCAATATGCCAACTTTCCTCCTATTTTGGGCCAATGCCCGACCTAAGTTTGAAAAAAATCCGGCCTGCCTAATTTTTTTCCACCCCTACTCTACTGTATGAAATCTAAAATTGTTCGAGGAAGAGGAGGGAGAAGTCATGGCGTCGGTGTTGAAGAACATGTTGAAGTCGATCAGGGAGAAAGGCACTAGAAACTTCGTCAAGGAGCTTAAAGATGAAGGATACCTGTTAGTCTTCTTTTTCCAATTGCTTTTGTATATATTTATCTAATGTATCCTTTTTCATATCGGTTGTTTCAAATTTTCATTTATAAGTTAATTACTCTGGATAAGTTATGGTTGATTTACTATATCTGCTGTTTTCTTTTGTTCAAATGGTCCTATCTGTGCCTCTATACCCACTCATTTCTTCTTCTATTATATTGTTTTCAGTTTGTCATTTCCCTCTTAATTATTGTTATTGTTATTGTTATTTCTTGGTTTCTGATTTCAATTTTTGCTGAACTTAGGTTGTACTTGCACGTAGCAGCAGAGTTCGGACTACTACTGATATTGACCCACTAATATGGTTGGCTTATTTACAGGTATTGCTTATTCTCATAGTCAGTGAACCTTTTATGTGCTTTCTGTTCTATTTCACATATGTTATACTCTTAACTATTGTAGGTTGAAGGAGAAAATGCTTATCAGTTCTGTCTTCAACCTCCTGATGCACCATAACTTATTGGTAACACTGTAAGTGCAGCTACACATTTTATCATTCAATGAGTCTTTAATACTCCTTTTTGCATCACTTTATATGATCTTCTATGATCACACCACTCTTCCTTAGCACCCACTACCAAAAAAATCTTATCTAAAAAGATTATCAGTATATTAATAACAGATTATATAAGGTGTTAGGAATATTTAATGATTAAATCTAGAATTTACTTACTACATATTTCCTGGTATGACTTACTGTTGTATGTCTTACGAATAAAAAGTGATATATAGTTTAAACTTTATTTTATATAACATGGTTGTTCTTCTATTCATCTTCATGCAATTTTTTCTCGTTAATTGTTTGGTGTTCAATTTAGCCCAAGTATAGTGATCTGTAAAATAATTTTTGAACTTTTATGATTGTTTAATATGCCTACAGTTGCTAGAAATGTTGCTTTCGATATTTAGGTCTTTGTTTTTGTTCCCCTCCTATCCTTTTGCAGGAGAATTTTGATACATATTAAAGATTCCATGGGAATATGTGTATTATAATTTAGAACATTTGATTTATGCATCTTATACTTAAATGCTATGAGATTCTTAAGGCTGCACTGTATTGTGTTGGAATAAGTTTTTGTCAGTGCATCTCAAGTTTTGTTTTTGTAACTGATGCGAAGATTAAGTAACTATTTTATATGCAAAACTTTGTGAATAGCTAGAGCAACTATTCCATCGAGACTCGCTTAGCATATGTAGTGAGGCTTTAGCCGGAACCCGAGGTAGAAGCGACTCGAAGGCCCTAGATATTCATATAGAACTTGATCTACTTTCCAAGTTTCATTTTGAAATTTTCTTTTGTTAATAATAAGTTCAAAATGTATATTATCTAGTTGGGTTTTCTTTAAATGATTTGAACTATTATGTTCATTTAGGAATACCTCAACCCGACTTAAGCTCTAAATTTTAGTTCTATAGTTCTGCAGATGATTTTGAAGCTTTGATATGATTTACAATGTATAAAAAATATGACTGACACTAAATTACCGTCTAACAAATATAATTATAGTATACTTGCATG
The DNA here is from genome assembly GCA_016801055.1 of Panax notoginseng. Classification (NCBI taxonomy): domain Eukaryota; kingdom Viridiplantae; phylum Streptophyta; class Magnoliopsida; order Apiales; family Araliaceae; genus Panax; species Panax notoginseng. The sequence goes on along the minus strand of CM029015.1, from coordinate 96,932,353 downwards.
AATGAGATAAGGGCATTATGTTTCAATGATGAAGATTAGAAGATTTTCTTTTGCGTGCTCATTTTATTTGTTTCTTAAATTATCGTATTAGTTCTATCTGATTTTATCTGGTTGACTTGCAGCCAGCCTGACTAAGCATATTAAATTGGACCGCTATTTGCATCCACACTTCCAGTACGACATGAGAGTAAGGATTGTTGTTTACTCCTAGTTTCTGGAATCGTACAAGAGTGTTATGATTGAAGCAATGGCGAAGGCATTTGGAGTAACAGTGGATTTTATTGATTTGTATGTTGCTTCATTTCCATGGATACACTTGATTTGCCATAATCTTGTTTTACAATGGTTTCTTTTTTTCCTTTTAGTTGTGGTAAATTATTCATTTTGTAATTTACTATTTCCATCGTCTTCAGGGAGCTTTCAGTGATGTTATGTTGCTTCTGCTATGTGTTTCTGCTATGCAACTCGTTTGTTTCTTGGTGTGCTATTGCTTTGCAAACCTATTTGGGCTATGGTATTGTTTATTGTTTTGTTGGTCGGATGCTCTGCAGTGTTCTTGAAGTCCAATGCAGTACTCATTTGCTCTGTCTTGACCTTATGCTCTTGTATTATCTTAGAATCTGAGTTTCACTGTTTGTCATGTTGAGTTTCCTTTCTTGACATTTTGTATTGATCTGGGGAATGCCCCTAAGTATATGTATATCTTTTCTTTTATATACATTTAAATTTAGCAAAAAATAAATTAAATAATATGGAATAACTTATAAGTACAATTTATACAACTTATATGTACAATTTATATTAGTAAATTTTAATTGATTTTTATGATCAATTATGAATGATGATGTATTTGATATGTCTCCCATTTATGATATGTATTTTTACAACTTTAAATGGTTGTGATTTTTTAGTAATTGGTCAATATTTTTTTATTTTTACTTTTTATAAATAAATTGAATAAATTGTTTATTAGGTGATTAACGTTCGAATTCGGATATTTGAATAATTTGTTTATTCGAATAAAAAATGGAAACGAATATGTTCCGCATTTGGACATAATTTTTAAATACTAAATACGAATATTTTTTTACAATTCTCCAAATACCGAATATGGTCTTACAAAAACATGCTTATTGTGATTATCTTAATTTAAGGCAACATTTTAATAGTCGTTGCAAAAATTTGTATAAAATATGCAACGAAAATAAAAATTGTTGCCAATGAATGAAGTCCATATTATGCAACGAAATATAGCAACAAAAAAACTTTCGTTGCCCACGATGGGGAGAAATCAAGTGGTTAGAAATTTTGTAACGAATTTCTAACGAATTTTGTTTCCAAATTTTGCAACGACTTATGAATTTTGCTGTAAAAAGTGAAAGCCTGACACAATCTACAACGAAGGACAAGTTTCGTTGCTAAACATACACTTTTAGCAAACGACTTATAAAGTCGTTGCCTGAAAAATCGTTGCTAAAGCCCCATTTTTAGCAACAAAAAAAACTTTCGTCGCCCACGATGACGGGAAATCAAGTGGTCGAAAATTTTGCAACGAATTTCTAACTAAATTTTTTCCCGCCAATGAATTAGCAACGAAATTTTGCAACGACTTATGAATTTCGTTGTAAAAGGTGAAAGCCTGACACAATCTGTAACGAAAGACAAATTTCGTTGCTAAACATATACTTTTAGCAACGACTTATAAAGTCGTTGCCCGAAAAATCGTTGCTAAAGGCCCATTGTTTTGTAGTGCAACAGGGTAATCAATATGGTTTTAAATTTCTCAATGGTATAACAACAATGATAGTTCGAGATAGCAAGAAATATTGATGAATATCAATAATATGGACAGAAAATATCAATAATATTCCATGATAAATCAATTCAAGATTTCAAAGTAATTAATACTGAGCAGTCACTAAGAACTATGAACTTCTCCTAGAACTAACAGAAATAGACTGATAATTCTACAAAACGAGTACAACAGGTGATCAGCCTAAAGTACCCTATGTCAATGCATTACATTTAATCTTTCTCAAGTGTGCACGTCGGTTTCTAGACAATATATAATTCCCCTACCAAGAGGGTTGTTCATCTCAGTTATAAAAGTTTGCAACAAGTAAATTTGGTTTGGATAGCTTTTGATCAATATCAATAATTTAGCCGAAACAATGACTTAGACATTTTTCTTTCACAGTACATATAAGAACAATTATTGTTTGAATCAAAGTTTAAAATTTCATTATGAGGTATTATTTCTTCGAAGTTCTACTTGTACGATCATTAATTGCACAAGTTCAAATAATGCTAAATAAGGAGTAAGGTTCGATTACTTGCCTCAAGCTTAGTTTACCAAAATATTCCTTATCAACACCCTTTCGAATCCTAACATAATTTAGTCACGTGTATAGGATATTCATTAGTTATATAAGCTCATTCATGATATGTAAGTTTTAACCACATAAATAAGCGTCTAACTTAGTTGTATAATCTATACGTACTATGTGACGCCCCCAAAAATAGGTATACATCACCCATCTTGAGTCGCCAGATACATGGTAAAGAATTCAAATACAACTTAATAATACAACTGTCGTGTACAATACTACAGAGCATAAACTGTGAGTTTGAATATAAATATTGTCTTCTAGAGAGCATCCATACTCAAAAGGAGTCCTCATTACAATTATTATCACACTATTACATAGAATAGTGAGGACTACTAATGCTATCATCTAGGACCATCACTCTGTTCCCCGACTAGTCCCAGCTACATTCTCATTTCCTGAAGAGAAAAGTGAAATAAAGGGTGAGCTCAACTAGCCCAGTAAGAAATATTATAACTAAGATAATGCAGAATAAATTATCATTAGTTTTCAACAATGTTAAACTGATAAAATACAATAGACATCAAGTTTAACTGCAGCGGAACCAATAATCCATTAAAAGAATCAAGTTGAGAATAAAATCTACTATCTTTTATGATTTAAAAGGTTTTTCATGACTTTTATCGCTGAGACTCAGCAAAAAAATAATCCACATCATCGAATCACCCCTACACTACGACCAAGGATATTCTTTAGTATCATGACCACGAATTATCCATGCACTACGGGCCAAAGATAATCGTGTTTTTATCAACGGTCCTGATCATGCCATAAAATAATTCATCTTTGCACTACGGCTAAAGAGAATTCATAGCCATAATCATACCAAAAACTGTCCATCAACGCACTACGGGCCAATGAAAACTTTTTTCACATCATTTGTAACATTACGGTCATGATTACACCGAATAATCCCTGGTCATAATCATACGAAGTCCATCTATGCACTAAAGGCCACAGATGACTTCCAAAATAATATAAACATAAGGATGATGACAATGAAATAAGAATGCAATAAAACAAGTTTAAGAATTAATTTGTCCAGGAACCAATAACGTCCAAATTGTCAACATGATACTGCTTTGTGGAGTAAAATTCAAGAATTCTTAGAAAAATATTTCCATGAAAAGATACTAGATGAAGCGTAAATATCAAAGATATTCTACTAATTTCATGGAGTATTAGAAGTCAAAGTTTTACCCAACTGAGTATAATAAAGAATGGAATAACAAAAGAAATCACCATGCATGCGATAGACCGCACATACAGGTTATTCTAACAGAATAATAAATAATGGAATCAGGTCCGGCGTAAACGCACAGACAGGATATTCCGACAGAATAATAAATAATAGAACCAGGTCCGACGTAAACGCACAGACAGGACCGACATAATAATAAATAATGGAACCAGGTCCAGTGTAAAACACACTGACAGGATGTTCCAACAGAATAATAACAAGACAGAACCAGGTCCGGTGTAAAACACATAGACAGGATGTTCCAACAGAATAATAATAAAAACAGAATCAGGTCTGGTGTAAAACACACAGACAGGATGTTCCAACAGAATAATTGAAGAATGTCACCAAGTATAGGGTAGACCGCGTATACAGGTTATTCCAACAGAATAATAAGAAATGGAATAGCAAAAGTTCTCTTCATGAATAAGAAAGAATAACACCCCTTACCGTTTTAAAGAAGAACTGAAATAAAGAAGTAGTTAAGTAGCATAATACTTTTCTTCTTTCTCTCTATATTTTCTCTCTCTACAGTTCAGTGAATTCGTAAGAAAATAATGAAGGAATGAGCTTCTATTTATAAGAAAATAGAATGCATAGTAACTAATCCATGAACGGTCCAGATTGATTTACTTTAATCTGACGGTCCATATTTAAAGAAAAATCTTTTAAATATAATAAAATATATTATATTTATAGAATAACTTTAATAAAGTATTTTGTTTTATATAAAAAGATATTTCTGTTTTATTACGTTAATAAGACGAGTAAAACAAAACTTCATTATCGTTAAATAATTCATATTATTAATTGACAATAATTGAATCCAACTGAGTGACTTCTCACATAAGCATTAATAATCAATACCGTGTGCTACTATGCAACCACACGTATTACTGCACTTTTACTACCGAGTAGTTCAACAGTATCAACGGTAAAACTTCCGTCGTTATTTTTAATAAAATATTTTTGTCGTTTTTTCAATCCGATAATAATTTCGTTGTGGGGTCCACCAATAATTGTGCCGTCGTACGAATATTCTCCAACAAAAATAATATTCCCCGACCAATCGAATATAATACAACAACTTGCATACTTTACAAAATTTATAAATACTACCCACAACTATAATATTATCTCAAATTCACACCAATATATTTTAAAAAATATTTCTAAAAAATTAAATCTTTATTCATAAATTCTGGGGTTTCACAATCTCCCCTCCTTATGAAATTTTGCCCTCAAAATTTTCGTACGTACCTGGTATGTCGAACAGATAAGGACACTTCGTCAGATTCTAACTCTTGAGGCATAACCTTTGAGTGTTGAATACATTCCAGGATTTTAATAGGTACATCTTCATACGTTAAATTATCCGCTATGTCGTCCGGTTCTAAATCAATAATATATTTCGGGTCGTCCACATATTTACGTAACATCAATACGTTAAAAAATGTTATGAACACGCGACATACTTGGCGGTAAAATGAGTCTATAAGCCACAGTTCTTACTTGATCGAGGATTTCAAATGGGCCAATTAAATCGAGGGTTGAGATTTCCTCTCTTCATCGATTCTTGCTTCTAGAATAACGCCCTCTTGAACCTTCTTCTTAATATTCATCATCACTGGGTCCGTAGCTTGCACGGCTTTAACTTTATCGATTAAAGTCGATTCTAATCATATATTCGTTATCTTCACGCGGGTCCCTAGAGTCTTTAACTCTATCTTCATCATTTGTAGGTTATACGAAATAGGTCTTTGTATTAACAACATCTCACTCGCGTACGATCTTCTACTCAACGTGTCAGCTACCACGTTCGCAATCACATCAATGTAAGTATTTTCAAAGAGATAAGATCGACAGGTAACGTGAAAGTGTTAATTTGAACAAGATTTATAAATAGTGGAGGTAACAAAGGTTTCTCCCAACTGAGTTTAAACAGATATATCAAAGTCTAACTTCTCCGGAGTTAAGTTCAAACATTGAACACAACTAGGTGAAATAAAAGAGTGAGTAGAACCGGTATCTAACACGGTATACTCTTCGCAAGAGTTTATGACTAACATACCCGTGATAATTTTATTCAGGTTCCTCGTCACGAAAAAAAAACGCTCTCTCTTAAACTACCGCTTTGGCTTGTCTGGGACATCCTTTAGCATCACTATCCCAGCTGGACATGACTTCATCATACGACAAAATCGAGCTAGGTGACCTTCTCTTTCACAATTAAAACACTCTTTGGATTACTGCGTACAGTTTGGACGGATGTGTCCCTCCTGTCCGCATTTGAAACATACAACCGGTGGTCGTTCTTATTCCTTTGAAACGGGTGCTGGTACCGACGTCTTCACGTCATTGTTGAACCTTCTCTTCTTGAAATGTCCATTCTTATTATTTTGGCCATGATTACCACCGAAGTGGTTACCATTTCTGGCATGTTGATTCCCTCCATGCTTATTGTCACCGCTTTGATGACTGTTATCACCAGTATTATCATTTTGTCGATTGCTCTCTTTTGGTTGCGTTGACTCGTTATCGCGCTCTACTAACTGAGCCCTATTTACAACATCTGAATACAAACACAGTATATGAGAAATCAGATATTGACGTATCTCCAGCTTTAAACCTCTTAAAAACATCCGCGTCATTCTTTCTTCATTATCAACCAAGTGGGACGCAAATTGGGATAACTCGGCAAACTTGGCTTCGTACTGCAACACGGTCATGTTGTTTTGCTCCAACTTGATACATTCCACCTCCTTCATGTGACGAATGCTTTCGGGAAAGTACTTGTCGTTGAACAGCTCCTGGAATTTCTCCCAATACATCTTGAGTGTGTCAGGCTGGGTACGTTTTACAGATTACCACCAGTGATCTGCCTCTTCACGCAACATAAAGGTGGCAAAGGGAACCTTTTGCTCCTCGAAGCATCCCAAGACATCAAATATCTTGGTGATCTATTTTAACCACGTCTCCGCCGTAAGTGGTTCTGGCTTTTCCAAAAACTCCGGCGGTCCAAGCTCCTTGAATTGCTTAGCGATGACCAACCGTGGGTTGTCATTGTTTCCTCCTGTATTATGAACAGGAGCCGCCTTCGCCTGATGTTGCATGAATTCTAAAAAGCTATTAAACGTACCGTCGTTCGTCAATTGATCAGTGTTGTTGTTTATAAGAGGATTATCGCCATCCTGTTGCACATTGTCCTGGTTATTGATATGTGGAGACTCAACTGTCTCCTGTGCTCCATTGCTTATCTCAACATTTTCAGATGCCATTTTCAAATACTGCCACAAAAATAAGGGTTAATTGACATATCACATATTATCAATATACTCTGACCGACCAATTAAATACCAAATAAACTTAGGTAGGTCATACTAGCGAAGGAATTTCCCGTCTCTCCCCTCCTAGTTCTTATCTCGCATCTTAGCCAGGGATCATATCCCTAAGCTTTGATACCAACTGTGACGCCCCCAAAATTAGGTATACATCACCCATCTTGAGTCGCCAGCTACATGGTACAGAATTCAAATACAACTTAATAATACAATTGTCGTGTACAATACGCAGAACATAAACTGTGAGTTTGAATATAAATATTGTCTTCTAGAGAGTATCCATACTCAAAAGGAGTCCTCATTACAATTATTATCACACTATTACATAGAATAGTGAGGACTACTAATGCTATCATCTAGGACCATCACTCTGTTCCCCGACTAGTCCCAGCTACATTCTCATTTCCTGAAGAGAAAAGTGAAATAAAAGGTGAGCTCAACTAGCCCAGTAAGAAATATTATGACAAAGATAATGCAGAATAAATTATCATTAGTCTTCAATAATGTTAAACTGATAAAATACAATAGACATCAAGTTTAACTGTAGCGGAACCAACAATCCATTAAAAGAGTCAAGTAGAGAATAAAATCTACTATCTTTTATGATTTAAAAGGTTTTTCATGACTTTTATCGCTGAGACTCAGCTAAAAAAATAATCCACATCATCGAATCACCCATGCACTACGGCCAAGGATATTCTTTAGTATCACGACCATGAATTATCCATGCACTATGAGCCAAAGATAATCGTGTTTTCATCAACGGTCCTGATCATGCCATAAAATAATTCATCTTTGCACTACGACTAAAGAGAATTCATAGCCATAATCATACCAAAAACTGTCCATCAATGCACTACGGGCCAATGAGAACTTTTTTCACATCATTTGTAATATTGCAGTCATGATTACACCGAATAATCCCTGGTCATAATCATACCAAGTCCATCTATGCACTACAGGCCACAGATGACTTTCAACATAATATAAACATAAGGATGATGACAATGATATAAGAATTCAATAAAACAAGTTTAAGAATTAATTTGTCCAGGAACCAATAATGTCCAAATTGTCAACATGATACTGCTTTGTGGAGTAAAATTCAAGAATTCTTAGAAGAATATTTCCATGAAAAGATACTAGATGAAGCGTAAATATCAAAGATATTCCACTAATTTCATGGAATATCAAAGTTTTAACCAACTGGGTATAATAAAGAATGGAATAACAAAAGAAATCACCATGCATGAGATAGACCGCACAGACAGGTTATTCTAACAGAATAATAAATAATGGAATCAGGTCCGGCGTAAACGCACAGACGGGATATTTCGACATAATAATAAATAATGGAACCAGGTTCGGCGTAAACGCACAGACAGGATATTCCGATAGAATAATAAATAATAGAACCAGGTCCGGTGTAAAACACACAGACAGGATGTTCCAACAGAATAATAACAAGACGGAACCAGGTCCGGTGTAAAACACACAGACAGAATGTTCCAACAGAATAATAATAAAAACGAAACCAGGTCCGGTGTAAAACACACAAACAGGATATTCTAACAGAATAATAGAAGAATGTCACCAAGTATAGGGTAGACCGCGTATACAGGTTATTCCAACAGAATAAAAAGAAATGGAATAACAAAAGTTCTCTTCATGAATAAGAAAGAATAACACCCCTTACCGTTTTAAAGAAGAACTGAAATAAGGAAGTAGTTAAGTAGCAGAATACTTTTCTTCTTTCTATCTATAGTTTCTCTCTCTAGAGTTCAGTGAACTCGTAAGAAAATAATGAAGGAATGAGCTTCTATTTATAGGAAAATGGAATGCATATTAACTAATCTATGAACGGTCCAGATTGATTTACTTTAATTTGACGGTCCATATTTAAAGAAAAATCTTTTAAATAAAATATAATATATTTTATTTATAGAATAACTTTAATAAAGTATTCTTTTTTATATAAAAGGATGTTTCTATTTTATTACGTTAATAATACGAATAAAACAAAACTTCATTATCGTTAAATAATTCATATTATTAATTGACAATAATTGAATCAAACTGAGTGTCTTCTCACATAAGCATTAATAATCAATACCGTGTGCTACTATGCAACCACACGTATTACTGCACTTTTACTACCGAGTAGTTCAACAGTATCAACGGTAAAACTTCCGTCGCTATTTTTAATTAAATATTTTTGTCGTTTTCTCAATCTAACAATAATTTTGTTATGGGGTCCACCAATAAATGTGTCGTCGTACGAATATTCCCCGACAAAAATAATATTTCCCGACTAATCGAATATAATACAACAACTTGCATACTTTGCAAAATTTATAAATACTACCCACAACCATAATATTATCTCAAATTCACACCATAATATTTAAAAAAATATTTCGAAAAAATTAAATCTTTATTCATAAAATCTGAGGTTTCACATACTACATCACAAAATCCTACATCCTCAAAGCATAAAATCAGATTGTATGACACCATAAAGTCAAACAACATGTTTTCAAATCATTGCTTTATAGTTTACAAATACCTATTTGAACTTCATTCTTAAAAGTTATAATTACTCATCAACATATTCGATTCTATCACCTAACATGCTTCTTACCACATTGGATAATATACTAGTCACATAACGCAAGTTAAAATAACCATATGAGCACGCTTTGAACATTAAATTACAAACAGAATGCAAAAGTGACTGCAATATGGCGCAACTGCGCCCTGGCTAGGCTTAGGGACGGCGCAGCTGCGCTGTCCTATAGCCTAGCCAGAGTTGAGCTTCTGCTCTCCTGATTTCAGTCCAACTCTAACATACTAACATACATACAATTAACATGCATACATGCTAGAGGTCTTCTTATAAACATATAACCATTCTTGAGTTCACTTTTACAAGTTTTTGTCTACGATTTACATAGAATTAAAGCATAACAAGGTCATGTAATCATCAGGCTTTACCACTCTTTCCATATATCCATATAGAGGTCATATAATCTGTTAATACACATGCTCATAGTGTCCACATCATTTATTCATAACTAGTATTGATATTAATTTAATAACATACTTAAACTCATGCTTCGTCTACTACAGTTATATCAAACACATAAGGACCATGTTTAGAGACACAATGATCATAACCATGTCATCTTAAATACTTAGAATCTCTTTTCTCATACTTAATGCACTTGGTCTTGAAAATATATTCAAGTTTGCTTTTGAAATCATTTTAAACTTGAACACAGCAATTTAACACATACAAAGAAACTTTAGAGCTCTTATCATGTGTAGTCAAGTCATGTTAACATCTTCTCAAGATCAGAGTGTTCATCATGTAGTATTTATGCATATTTGATTTGATATATCAAGCTTCCTTTGAAAAAGTTCTCTAACACAAAGTCTAACAAGTTTAATCATGAGCAAAGGAACTATAAACATTATATCATGCTCATTTATGTTTGAAATCAGTCATGTATATAAACTACTAAGTTCAAAACTTGTAGAACATATATTCCAACAAAGTTCATTTACAAAACTTTAAGTTCTTATTATAAATCCCTCACTAAATCATGTTGATCACTTCATACTACATCAGAAAGCTTTATATCTCATGCTATACTTCTTTTCAGGTATATATATATATATATATATATATATATATATATATATATATATATATATGTCATAATACCAAATTACCCACACATAGCATAACAAAAGCCAGGAAGTGGTTCTGGGTTACGGCGCAGCTGCGCTGCACCCTAGTAAAAATTGGGCGTAGCTGCACCTTGCCTGGACCAAAAGCAGTAACTTACTCTGTTCTGCAGTGTATCAACTAACAATGATTCTAATCGGTTAAAGCATGTTTAATTCCATCATTGAAGGTTCCATACATGTACTCATACTTCCTAAACACGTGATCGCATGCTAATTCATATCAATTGACAAAGAATTTTAAGAAATTTCAAGAATTTGACAAAACCCAACTAAGAACAAAAGTTAGAATTTCTACCTCCTTGTAGCTTAATTTGATTTCCTATCTTCCCAGATTATGCTCTCTCAACTCCCAGCAACTCAACTCTCCAATGTAACTTATCAACTAATTCTTGCAACTGAGAAATGAAGAGTTTGGCTGCCATTTATAGAGAAATGGCTGCCCAGTTCATGGCTTTGTTCCATGATTTAATTCAAAGGAAAATGGAAGGAATCAATAGACAATGAAGAGTTGGCCAACCACCATTTGACTAGCCATCATCACTACAAATTCTAGCCTTTTTAGTTTGCTGAGTTTTACGTATTGAAGAAGTAGGCCACTGTTCATGTACTAGGGGGTCACTCATTTTGGGACATAGTTTAAATCCCAGCAATAAGCTTTGGTTGGTTCCTTTAATTCCCAAAATAAAATGTTAATGTACAATTGTTACAATATTAGAAAAATTTAGGGATTATTTATGTACTCACATCATATATTCCATGTACATTAGTCCACATAATTTAATATTTAAAACATGTGGGAACTTAATTCAATATCTCATTTTTACTATTAATCACCCATTGGTATAGAAATAAATATATTAATAATACATCTTTATTTACTCCTATACTTTAGAGTATACATTTAATTGTCTCATCATATAGGATGAGATAGTCAAGCTTATTTAAATCAGCCTTATGTTTTAAATACTTTTACTATATAATTTTTGTATGTCATTAACCACAATTAAATGTCACACCTTATTTAATTATAGGTAGTAGGTATTTATATAATACTACTATCCACATTTTTCATATTACACATAGTGACATGAAATAATATTTAATAATAATATTCACTTAATAATAATGGTAATTGATCCATTATCTTTCTCATTCTTTGTTAATACTAACAACTCATTATTGTAACTCATGCACTCGGTGGAATTATTTTTCCAAGTATTGCTACCGGCGTAGCTGCGCTGGTTTACAATGCAAGAGTGGTGCATCTGCGCCATTCTGGAAATTTTTCTAACTTAGTTACTGTTACCAAAAATTCCTATTAATTAATCCCTTTTTCTTAATAAATAACACCCTCATTTATTATCTTGCCATAATTATGTAATTTACTTCATTCAATACCACTTACAATATAAATTAGTTAATAATATAATATTAACTAATTATTCTCTTCCTAATTAATTTAACCACTTAAATTTCCATTCTCATGTCACATAAGGCATTTCTCAATTCTCATCACAACTTCACAAATATAAATTCAATTTGAATTAATTGAACTACTCGTCTTACTACACATCAATATTTATATTCAAATAAATATTTATTTTCTTATTATATTAAAATAATTATTATTTATGAAATTCTCGGTTCTTACAAAAATTTAAGAATAATATTGTATCAAAAATATTTGGACAGAAAAAAAAATTAATTTTAGTCATAAATAGTACCCTGGGTGAATAGTACCCGGTGAATAGTACTTCGAGAATAGTACCCCGTGAATAGTACCCCGACATGAAAAGATTAAAAATTAACAAGAATGTTCAGAATAATATTTCCGTGAAAAGATACTAGATGAAGTGCAAATTTCAAAGGTATTCTACTAATTTCAAAGAGTATAGAAGCGATACTTATCAATATGAGGGTAGAATTAGGAATACAAAACGAAATAATATTACTTACATACTAAAAAGTATGGAAAATTTTTTTATTTCATATGAATATTGAACAAAAATAATATCCCTTACCTTAAAAGGAGAGTACTTCTGAATTGTATATCGGGGATATTCTTGAAGAAAATTTATACTATTTTTTACACTCAAAACTTTCTTAAATTCAAAAGAAATACGCTCAATAATATAGAAGAATAATTCTCTGATTCTGGTGTTATTTTCAATTCTAAACTAAGCATCCTATTTATAGGAGAATGACATGATACTATTTGAATTGGAAAATTACGGGTGAACAGTAATTGAAAATTCACGGGTACTAAATTCATTCGGCTAAAAAAAATTTGATTTACTATGCAGCACTATACAGTACTATGCAAATACTATGTAGTACTATGCACAATAAAATATATTATATTCTATTTTATATAAAAACAGAACTTATATATATATATATATATATATATATATATATATATGTAATAAAACAAAATTGAGATAATTTTTTATCGATAATTTTGCTAAATGGGTACGTGGGGGTCCATGTATTAAGCCAAATTTACAACAAATACTTCATAAAAAATCCCTCTATTTATCTCAATCCACTTGGCTTCACTAAACACATTTTTAATAACATTTTTTTATTAATATTATAACTCACAATATTAACAACCAGATCATTCTCAAAAAAGAGGGGGCGTTCCGATAAGGACTTCTCCTTATTGGCGCGCAATTAGGTGACCAAACCCATTTTCTTGACAGAACTTTCTAGACATCGTCAATAATGCAAATAATAATATAAATAACTTTATCGTCTCAATTATTGATTTAATAATATAAAATATTGTGACATTAATTAAATCAATAATGTGAGATACTATGTAGCAATTACTGTGGCAATAATTTAATAAAACTGATTGACTTCTTACGTAAGCATCAATTATCAAAGATATTGTGCAATACCGTATGCTACTGTGCAACCACGGGTATTACTGTACTTCTATCACAGGGTATTTCAAATAGTTAACGGTAAAACTTTTGCCGTCATTTTTATAAAAAGTTATTCCTATCGTTTTTTAACTCTGACAGTAATTCTGTTGTGGGGTCCACCAATGATTGTGCCGTCATACGAATATTTCCCGACCAAACAAATATTTTATGATAACTTGCTTACTTTAAAAAATTTGTAAATATTACCCACAACTATAACATTATATCAAATTCACACCTTATTATTCAAAATGATATTTAGAAAAAATTAAATATTTATTCATAAATGTTGGGGTCTTACACTTTCTCCCAATTTTCTCTCCCAATTTTCTCTCTAAACTCTCTCTGTATTTTTTTTCTAAGTTGGGTTTTAGGAAAATGTATGTAATGACATAAAAGGAGAACCGATAATACTTGCGCATACTGGCATTGTCGTGGTCAGTTAATCCCTTAGTGGGTTAACTAGCCAACTCCTCTTTGGGCCATGTTTGGCTAGCCTTTAAAAGACTATTTTTCATTTATTTTAATTAACTCACTTATTATATAGTTTAATAATGTCACACCCATTTAAGTAATTAATCAAATATATATTATTTAATTCAATTAAATAAAATAGAATAATTCCACATTAAATCACATAGTCACATAATTAAATTCTTATTTATTAATTATGTCAAGTCATTAAATCTCTAATTAATTATTAAATTAATTAGAATAACATTATATGTAAGACCCTAACTTTTACGAATAAAGATGATTTTTTTATAAATATCATTTTTAAATATTAAGGAGTAAATTTGATGTAATGTTATAGTTATGGGTAATATTTATAAATTTTATAAAGTACACAAGTTGTTATATAATATTCAATTGGTCGGGGAATATTCATTTTAACAGGGAATATTCGTACGACGGCACAATCATTGGTGGACCCCACAACAGAATTATTGTCGGATTGAGAAAATGACAAAAATATCTTTTTATAAAATAACGGCGAAAGTTTTACCGTTAATTGTTGGAATACCTGGTGGTTAAAATACAGTAGTACGCGTTGTTGCATAGTAGCACACGGTATTGCAAAGTATTTTTGAATTATTAATTCTTACGTAAGAAGACTCTTCCCAATAATTGTTACAGTGATTACTGTTCAATATTTTATTTTATTGATTCATTAATTGCTACGTTGATGTTTTATATTATTGTTGTTTCAATAATTATCACTGCACATTATTTCCCATTATCAGATCAATAATTCATATTATTTGAATAATAGTATTAGATAACATTATTAGCAATGTCTAGAAAGTTCTGTCAATGAGAGGTTTGGTCACCTAATTGCGCGCCAGTAAGGAGAAATCCTTATTGGAAAGCCCCCTCTTTCCTGGGAACGGCCTGGTTGTCATAATTGTGATTCTGTAATATTATTTGTGAATAATTAATTATTAATTTTTATGATAAGGAAATATAAATTTTTATGTAGATATAAATGAAGGATTTAATGTTGAGGTGATTTGTCGGAATGGAGGTATTAAAAATCAAATCAGTGTTTTTAAAGCTCTATTGCGTGATTATAATTTTGATCCGACCGTCGGATCGTTGTGATTTTTGGATATGTTATACATATATAAGTTGAGTATATGTCCACAAATTTTGAACCGTTAAAAATTAATGTATGATTTGTTATGAATTTTATGAGGTATTAAAAATCATCTGTTTGTGGATTTCAGATATTTTCAGTTTAGAATTTAGAAAAACTTAAAGCTACAAAGTTGTAGAGAATTCGATCTCGTGTGGAATGGATATAAAATTCATATTTTTCTAATAAAATGGTTATTTATTATGAATTATTGAAGTTTCAGAAATTAAAATATTTTTATTAAAATAATGGGTGGGACCCACTTCTGTTTTTCAAAACATGTGGGCTGAATTTTTTCAAAGATGGCTTGCTTAGATTTTCAACAAAGGAGGTACGTAGAAGAAGAAAAGAAAAATTAATATTTTATTAATTTATTCTCTTTTGGCGTTCTAGCATTTTCCTATAAATAGGGCGCTTAGAATAGAATTAAAAATCACACCAAAATTAGAGAATTCTTCTTCTATAATCTTGAGCGTATTTCTTTAGAGTTTTAAAAAGCTTTGAGCGTAGAAAATAGTGAAAGTTTTCTTCAAAAATATTCCCGCTATACCAGTGGAATACTCTTCTTTTCAAGGTAAGGGATGTTATTTTTGTTCAATATTCACTTGAAATAATATTTTCTTCCATACTCTGTAGTATGTGAGTAATATTATTTCGTTTTAGATTTCGAATTCTATACTCGTTTTGTTAAAATTTTAGCTTCTATACAATATTAAATTAGTAGAATATC
Source organism: Panax notoginseng (assembly GCA_016801055.1). Classification (NCBI taxonomy): domain Eukaryota; kingdom Viridiplantae; phylum Streptophyta; class Magnoliopsida; order Apiales; family Araliaceae; genus Panax; species Panax notoginseng. The sequence continues at coordinate 96,916,333 of CM029015.1, read as the reverse complement.
CTTGATATTTACGCTTCATCCAGTATCTTTTCATGGAAATATTATTCGGAGCATTCTTGATAAGTTTTTAACTTTTTCATGCCGAAGTACTATTAACGGGATACTATTCACTCGAGTACTATTCACCCGGGGTACTATTCATGATAAAAATTGATTCGTTTTCGGTCCAAATTATTTTTGGTATAAAATTATTCTTGAATTTTACTCCACAAAGCAGTATCATGTTGACAATTTGGACGTTATTGATTTATGGATAAATTAAATTATAAATTTTTAAAAATTTATCCTTGAACTTGTTTTATTGAATTCTGATATCATTGTCATCATTCTCATGTTTATATACTATTGAAAGTTATCTGTGGCTTGTAGTGCATAGATGGACTTGGTATGATTATGACCAGGGATTATTCGGTATAATCATGACCGTAATGTTACAAATGATGTGGTAAAAGTCCTCATTGGCCCATAGTGCATTGATGGACTGTTGTCGGCATGATCATGACCATTGATGAATACAAGAATATCCTTGGCCCGTAGTGTATGAATAATTTGTGGTCGTGATACTAATGAATATCCTTGGCCGTAGTGCAGGGATGATGTGGATTATTTATTATGCTGAGTCTCAGTGATAAAAGTGATGAAAAACCTTTTAAATCATAGAATATAGTAGATTTTATTCTCTACTTAACTCTTCTAATGGATTGCTTGTTCAGCTGCAGTTAAACTTGATGTTTGTTATATTTTATCAGTTTAACACTGTTGAAGGCTAACAATAAATTATTCTACATTATCTTAGTCATAATATTTCTTACTGGGCTAGTTGAGCTCTCCCTTTGCTTTTATTGTTCTCTTTAAGAAATGAGAATATAGCTGGGACTAGTCGGGGAACGGAGTGACGGTTCAAATATTTGCATTAGTAGTCCTTACTATTCTGTGAAATAGTGTGATAATAAATGTAATGAGAACTTATTTTGAGTTTTAATACTGTCTAGAAGACAATAATTGTATTAAAACTCACAACTCAAGTTGTATATTTAAGTTTGTATTTGTATTATGTGCCATGTATTTGGCGACTCAAAATGGGTGATGTATACCTATTTGAGGGCTGTCACATTATACTTATTAAATAATTCGTTTAATCAAATAAGTTCAATTAAATGCATACTTTAAATAACAAATTCTCCATATTAATTTAATTAATGTAACACATATAATTAAATTAATCTACCATAAATGCATCAATTAATTATTTAACCCAATAATTAAATTATCGAAAAATAGTTATTTAATTCAATAAATATTCAAATTAAATTACAAACATCTCGTTCGTCACACCTTGTCTATAAATAGGACCCCTCATAGTTCATAACTTCATTTACTTGAAATTTTGTAAGTATTAGTAGTATAGAGAGAGTTAGAGAGAAAAGAAGAAAAACTAGAGAAGTGCTTACATTTTGGTGGAGTTCAAGAAGGAGAAACAAAGGTGGAGAGCTACTTGAGGTTCCTAGCTAAGAGGAAGAAAGCCTTCAAGAAGTAAGTTCATAACCTAACTTTAGTTTTTTGCAAGATAAGTTAGTATAAATGATTCTAATTAGAAAAATGCATGCTTGGTTGTGGGAGTTTGTGTGTTATGGGATCATGACGGATCCGAAGTTATAAGGATGGATATTGGAAGCAAAATATGTGATTTATATGTCTTGGTAGGTGATCTAGGTTAAAATGAACCATGGAAAAGCATGTGAGCGTGAAACCTAGAATGAAATATTTATGAACATGAGGCTTGACGATAAATGTCATAAAATGTGTAAGATATGTTGATGATCCAAAAATACTATGTTGAACATCTATGAAATATGATCATAACCCAAGTTGAATCATCGAATTCGGACGTAAAAAGAACTCGTAGCTAAATAATTGATAAAACATGTTAAGTGTGAACCCTAACTTGGAAAAATCAATAATTTGATTAAATAAATATTTTGAAAAAATTGTTCAAGATATCAAATATTGAAGACATGTAAGTTTATGAGATAATGGAAGTGATTTGAACACATTTGGATATAAAATGAACAAGTTATGGAAGCTTAAATCAAAAAGGGTAAAAAATCAAAATGTTAAAAATCAGATTTTCATATTCTTCTGGGGAGCGACTAGGCGCTCAACCCAAACTTATTTCAAGCACCTAGGCGCTAAGCCATTTTATGAGTTGGGTCGGTCCCATTTTGGTCGGGTTAAACGGGTCAAAGCTTTTTTTTTTTAAAGATAAAATGAGATAAAATAAGATTAATAACAAGATAAAATAAAATAATAATTAATAATTAATTGTGAGTTACTAATAAACAATTAAAATGAGATTTTAATTGTACATTAGTAGTTACTTTGGCTTAGATTAACCAATTAAAATAATAGTAAGGATTATTTTAAATATGGTTAATAAATTGTAAACAATTAAAGTAATATTAAAGAATTATTTTAATTGTAAAGATTATTTTAAATTGAAAGATAATTGTGGATTAATTATGAAGTAATGAAGAATAAACTATTAAATAATTGTTAACTAATAACTCTAATTATAGATTAAGCAAATAAAATAGTAACTAGATTATTTTATTTGTGTACTAATAAAGTACGAATAATTATTAAGAAAATTATTGAAAGAGTGATAAAATAATACTAAGTAAAGTAAGAATACTTTATTTATATAATGAGACATGGATAAATAAAATAAAGTGAACAATTGATTAAACAAGTAAAATAATAAAAGAATTATTTTATTTGTGGCAAATGAAGTAATTGTGTATTGTGAAGGTTAACGAATAGTAATTAAGGAAAATTACTTAAAGAATAATTAAGTGATAACAAGTAAAGTAAGAATCGTTTATTGGTCTATGAATAAATAAATTAAATTGTGAACCATTAATTAAACAAGTAAAATGGTAGAAGATTATTTTATTTGTAGTGAATAAAGTAAAGACTAATAAATAGAATGAAGAGAGTGATGAATAAAGGAATAATTAATTAAATAAATTGATTTGTGAATCTTAATTATATGAGGTATGTGATAGATCAATTAGGTATATATGTGGAAAAATTACAGAGATTAATCGTTAGAATGACTATGATAAACATATGTTCTTCAAAGGATAAGAAGCCAAGGTCAGATATAATCAACGACTTGGGCAAGTTCCCTAATTCTTACATTGCATATATTGTATAATCCGAATTGTTGCCATATCAACCATATTTAGATCGATCAAATATCTATTACTATTCAGAAATCATTTGTATACCTTGACGTTGTTGCAAGCTGTGACAACCCCAAAATAGGTCCATTCCATCCAATCCTATTCTGAGTCGCCAAATACATGGTACAGAAAATAACTACAACTTTATTACAACAATTGTCGTGCAAAATACAACAACACATATGCTGCGAGTTTGGATACAAATATATACCAAATGTGACTCATGTTCCAACCGTGGACATCACCTCACAATGATACCTTACATAAAGGTATAGTCAAAAACTGTTTTAGAAATTAGAATCTTTGGGAAGTGCTCAAGGAAACCTTCGTACATGGGAGGCCATGCGTCTAGGTTATGATAGATATCATATGGCCACAGAATTATTCTTGGTTGATCCAATAGACCCCAAAGAAAAATGAGAAGATTACTATCATATTCTTCCCAATGGTGAGTCTTCTCTTGACACATCATTATCTCTACTGTCTCTAATTGAGAATTATACTTCAAACAAACACCAAGATTATATAGGTAGTGCTCGTATATATACTTAGCAAGTGGATGAGCACATCCTTATCTTATGATGACACGAGGTTGTATGTCGTTAGACATCTTGTATGATAGTGACAAACCACCCTTCCAAAGTTGGGTACACCTTACCCTATTGGATTCACCAAATAAAAGTACTAAATGAACTTTTCTATACTGCTTCGGGAGAACAACCACAGCTAGAGACCACCGTTCTATTTCCCCGTTACCCTCGCTCGACCCAGCTACACTCTTATTACCTGAAAGGAATTGTGAAGCAAAAGGGTGAGCACAACTAGCTCAGTAAAGAATATCATGACTAAAGATAATTAAATTATCAATAGCCTTCATCAATAATAAATCAGAGATTTAGAACATATGATAAATGATAAAAATTTTAACCATAGTTGCAGCGGAACGAGCAATCCATTAGAAGAGTCAAATAGACCATAAAGTCTATTATCTTCTCCACGTTAAAAATCCACCAACAATGTTTTATCCCTGTAACATCAATCAACAATTCTGGTCCACAATCATATGAATAACTCATAATCATAACTATAGTTCTAAATTCCTCTTCTCATCTAGGACGAAGATAATTTTTATCACCTATCTTTACCTGAAACATCAAAGATCATGGTTACACCAAATCACATTTCATGTTCATAATCATACTAATAATTTCATCTTTGCACTACGGCTAAAGATATTCATTTGTATCACCAGTTGATCATGTTTATCTCAATATCTGTTCATCTTTGTACTACTGGCCAAAGATAACCCATAGTCATGATCATACCAGAAATCTACCCATCTTTACACTCAAGTCAAAGAGAAATATCATCATTAGGGTTATAAAAATATTATATATGATAATAAAATCAATATAATCAACATATAGATTTGATCTCAAGAGTAATATTCATAAACCAACTATAATTTGGTCAGAAAAAGAAACCAATTTTGTCGTGAATAGTAACTCGTGAATAGTAACTCATGAATAGTAACTCGTGAATAGTAACTTATGAATAGTAAACTCGACACAAAAAGGTAGAAATTTCATAATAAAATATATACCAATATTTCGGTATAATGATATTGAAAGAATAATATTTCTTAAGCTTATAAACAATTTATTTTAATTGTTTATACTTTACTAAATAATGCATTTAATCATCCTAAAATGCCAAACTCATAAGATTTTGTCACAAATAACCAAAAACCCTCATCAAAAATCTGCATCTACCTCATATAGGATTCTCAAGCCATAAAATCCTATTTTCTAATTTTCTTACTTCACAAAATATATTTAATTCATTTACTCATAACTAGACCATTTTCATGAAAAAAATACCAAATCAGTTTCAAAAATATTTTTTTTCTGGGATTTAGCATAATATAGTCCCATAGTGAACATATATTTTTCTCAGAATTTTTAAAAGTCATTTACTATTTTTAATATGGCCAAAACAGCCGAATATTTAGACATTTATCAAAAATTGTACTTTTATCTAAAAATTCGAAAATTCACAGAGTATACTCCTATCATATACATGTACTCCCAATAAAAATTTCATCAATTTTAGAGTTAACCACAAGAAGTTATAAGCGGTTACTTTTAAAATAGTCTTTTCTTATAAAATTCATAACTCTTAATCTATACATCCAAAAATCACCATTTTTGGACACAATCAAGAAAACTCATCAAAATATCATTTCAAATTTTTCCAGAATTTTTGAAGGTCAGAAAAATTACAAAACTGAAAAACATAACAACCCTTAAAATCCCTTACTATCCCTTACCTCAAAAGAGCAGTACTTCTGATCGGTATAAGGCTGAAGAAAACTTACACTGATGAATAGAAACTCACAGAGTATCTAAATACTCACAAATTACACTCAATAATCTAGAGAGAGAAAGAGAGAAAACTTGTGAATTCTGGTGTGATTCTCAATTCTAACTTAGCCCTCTATTTATAGGAAAATGTTAGCACGCCGAATCAGACTTAACCTGTAACCTGATGGCTTTACCTGCTACTATTCCCACCCACCACATTTGGATAAAAATCTCAGCACATTTCTTCACCAACCAAGAGTGGGGCCCACCAATTCTAGAATTTTCTACCAAAATGACTAACTCCGAAAATTCAACAATTTTTGAACTAGTCATCTCGTAAAATTCATAACAAATCATACGTTCATTTTTAACGGTTCAAAATTTGTGGACATATACTCAACTTATATATGTATAACATATCCAAATATTACCACGATCCAACGGTCGGATTAAAAATTATAACCCTCGCAAAATATCTTAAAAACCCTAATTTGATTTTCAATACCTCCGTTCCGACAAAAATACAGATAAAACATCTCAACATTAACTCCTTCATTTTTAACCACAAAAATATATCCCTCATTTATATCCACATAAAAAAAATATTTCCTTATCATATGAATCAATAATTAATTATTCACAAATAATATTACAGAATCACATTTATGACAATCAGGCCGTTCCTAGGAAAGAGGGGGCTTTCCAATAAGAATTTTTCCTTACTGGCGCGCAATTAGGTGACCAAACCTCTCCTTAGACAAAACTTTCTAGACATTGCCAATAATGTTATCTAATAATATTATTCAAATAATATGAATTATTGATCTGATAATGGAAAATACTGTGCAGTGACAATTATTGAACAACAATAATATAAAATTTCAACGTAGCAATTATTGAATCAATAAAATAAAATATTGAACAGTAATTACTGTAACAATTATTGAGTAGTGCCTTCTTACGTAAGAATCAATAATTTCAAAAATACTATGCAATACCGTGTGCTACTGTGCAATAACGCATATTACTGTATTTTAACCACTGGGTATTCCAACAGTGTTAACGGTAACGATTACGCCGTTATTTATAAAAACTCAAATTTGTCGTTTTCTTCACCCGACAGTTATTCGTTATGGGGCCCACAAATAGCTGCGCCGTCGTACGAATATTCTCCGATAGAAAGAATATTCCACGACCAAACGAATATTCCCCGACAACAATGATTATTTTATAACTACTTGCTTATTTTGAAAAAAATTCACATTTCACCCATAACTTTAAACTTTTATCAATTTAACCATTTACTGAATAGTAATTATAAGAAAAATTGAATACTTTTATTTCATAAAATTTGGTGTCTTACACAAGCATTGAACTTATCGTTCTTAAATGCATAATAAAAGTTGTCTAAGCCTTTGATTCGGCTAGACTATTATCATGTGTTAGAAAGCTATCCAACCAATTGACTTGGTGCGGACTCTCGTATATCAATTGAGATGAACAACCCTCTTTGAAGGGGAAATTATATAATTATCGAGAAATCGGCATGCGCACATACTAGCATGTTTAAATGTTATGCATAACGTAGGGTACTTTAGGCTGATCACCTGTTGTACTCGTTTATATTAGATTTGCAGTATAATACTGTTAATTCTAGCAAGAGTTCTTAGTCCCTAGTTACTGCTCAGTGCTTATTCTTATTTATACTTCTTTTTATTCTTGAACTATCATTTACTGTTATACCTTTGAGATTCAAACTTTATAATTATTTATTCTTATTGTTATATTACTTGCTGAGAAAACTTGTTGTTCATTCTTGCTTCCCCAAAAACAATACAGTTAAGGCAAAATAAGGCGGTACTTCACGAAAAGGCAAAGGAAAGGGCATGGCTACGAAATAACTTAGTCCTTTAAGTGCATGAGAACTATTATGATTATTATTATAAAGATGTATTAAGGAATGATTAACTTATGTTTAAGTTTAATTATTGGAACATTGTATTAACGGTCACGAGACATTGGGACAAGAATATTTATGTCATAACAATGTAAATTATTCTATTATTCTGCTGTTAATGATTTTAGTATGATATTAGAAGTTGCATGTGATGCATAGAATTCGAGATATGAGTGTTTAAATTTGGGGGCGTCACAGTAGGTTTACTCGGTGGTGTTGGTCCAATAATAGCTAGCTTGCCACTACTAGTACCCTTGCTACCCTCTGACCTCTTCTTCAGGCATTTCCTCGCTATGTGGTCCATCGACCCAGACACGAAACACCCATGGTTCTTCTTAGGGTTAAGACAGTTGGGTGAAATGTGACCCTCCTGCCCACAATTATAACAAACCGACTTCCCCTTAAAACAGACTCTGAGATGAGCCTTCCCGCATGTCTTTCATGCTTCAATCCTACGCTTAGGAATTCCCTTATTTTGCTCTGGTATTCCATGATTTAAAACCCTTCCTCTTGGGCACACTACCACTACCACTAGCTCCCTCAGCCTTGGGTACCCCTTCTCCTTTATTCTTATTCTTCTTTTCTCTATAGTATTGACTCAAAGCGTCCCTACCACCCTGGATAATAATTGCCTTCTCCAAGATTGTACCGAATGAAGCGCTCTAGAACACCAAAATTCTACTATAGAGCCAGGGCTTCAGTCACTGTTCAAACCTATGAGCCTTCGTCTCCTCAGTAAACACTTGATGTGGAGCAAACCTCGCCAGTTCATTGAACTTGGTTGCGCAATGGGGAACCGTCATGTCCCCCTACTTATGTTCTAAGAACATAATTTCCATCCTACCCTACATACTCGTAGGAAAATAGTTCTCGAAGAAGACCTTCTTGAACTGTTCCCACGTAACCGTACCTTCTCTAGCCCTACTCTGGTGAGCCTCCCACCAGAATTTGGCTTCTCCCTTCATCACATAGGTCGCAAAAGAAGACTTTTGTGCCTCCCCAATATTTGCTATTACAAATGCCTTCTCTATCTCCTTCACCCATGTTTGGGCTTCAATAGGGTCCATAGTTCCCCTGAACTCTGATGGACCTACACTTTTAAATTCCTTTAAGGTAGTCGTTCGACCTACCCTAAGAACCACTGGTACATTACCCCTAGTTTGGTTAAATGCAACCGCTAATAAATAAACGAACTCTTGCATAGGGTTGTTCTGACCCTCTTGGTTATTCTCATTACGTGACTCAGCTTACTGATTACGTTGTCTCCTTTGGCGACATTTTTTCCTGTTTAAATAGATAAAGTTTCATTATTATTTACTTATCCCTTTTTCTTGGTTATTATTCATTAAAAAATAACACATAAATAAAATCAACCACATTTAACAAAACCTCGTTATATTAATATGCTTCTTCATAGTTAAAACTATTTACACATTTGTTCCATAGCTACAACTATTACATTCTTATCCCGCGATTGACTATCACAAAAATTGGAATTAACAAAAAACCACTCTTAAATTATACAAAAGAGGGTTTTACGTCACTACACAGATACATAAGATATTTACATATCTATACTTCCTCTATCTACTACTAGCACTTCCTAGCAGCATTCTCGTGCTTCTCGTTCATAAGAATCCCCACAATATCCCGACTGATAGTGTGACGAGTCTGCCCAGACTCAATCGAATAACAAGCGATTTTCTGCTTGAAATCCTCATGAGCACTCTTATGGATGTAAGACATCCGTGCTATCTTCTAGTTCTTCTCTCCTAGTTCCTTACAAAGCTCATCGGCCTCGTACTTATAGTCTCTAGCCTTATCCTTCATAAGCACTATCTCGTCATGCTCTAACTAAAAATATGCTTCTGCAGACTCTTTTACCTCATAGAGGTCATTAACCCCCTCCCTCAGATTCTGCACATCAGTGCGCAGTTGCTCATTTCGGTTAAGCACTGCCACATACAATGCCCACACTGCCTCTAGAGGTGTTGGCTTTAGTGCAAGTATCACCGTATTAAACGATGCTACCTTCATATCCTCATCCTCTTCGGCCACCACAACAAAATATGATGCCTAAGTCCTCTGACGGATCATCTGTGACACCCCTAAATCTAGGTACTTTTATTTCCACAAGATTTGGTGTTCACGTAATGAAAACATTCATATCTAACTACCCAATCGTAATAAATTGAATAATAAAACCTACATTATATCATTATTGAAAAGTCTATGATCATAATAGTAAATAAAAGTACAAATCAGCATCACTTGTACATTTTTTCCTTTCCTTTGCTAGTTGAAGGCTCATCTACCTTCTCAACTTTAGCTGCAATGAGTGTATAAATATGCAAGAGTGAGCAAAACAATTGCTCACTGGATATAACAATAAATTAATAGGATAATAATCATAATACTTGCTAACGAATAGGCTCATCAAGTCTTGAATAATACTCCAACAATGATAATCAAAAACTGGAATCCAAAATATGGAATATATGTAACTGAGGGTCATAAGACCATGAACTATGTCCACAGTTGTGAGTAATATTTCAACTCCAACTTTAACAGTCATAAGACTATAAGGACTCCTCGTACTTAGGGGGATCAGCCCTTCGTACAATATATTGTGTACAAATATTTTAACGCTATGCGTAAGTTATCCTCTAATAATAATAGGGTTGTTTATCCCAATATTTAGATTACAAATCCGCACAAAAGAAAGTTTGGTTTGGATAAGCTTTCAAATGAAATTGAAGTTTAACGAACATCAACTAGAGGAATAGTTGAATCAATAGTGTTTGATAACCACAAGAGATGGTTGATAACAACATAACATAGAATAATTGAGAATCATAAATGAACTGATTATAAATATTAAACTCATGCTTGAAATAACTATAGAGCATAAGTATTCAACAAAATGAATAAAATGGTAAACCTTTGCTTGAACAATCAATAAGCTAAGGTTAGAGTTTTATAACATTAGAAATGAAATTTCTGAACGTACATCAACTAATAGCAAGCTGGAAACTAAAAACTTGCCCAACATGGTATTAACTCATGTAAAGAATTAAAACAGTTTAATAATAGAGACGAGAGTTCAAAAACTACGTTTATTATTCAATAATAGAACTTAAGAAACTTGCTTAACTATAAACAAATTAGAGTGAATCAATCAAATGAGAATTTTAAATAACACTAGAGTTAAAGTTTGCTCGAATGAATTTTAGGAACAATTGACTTATTCAATAACAATTAAGATAAAAAGCTTCCTCAATCAAAAGAATAAAGTTGCACAGTGTAATAATAGAACTACTCAACGAAAGTGTAGAGTTAGAAACTTTCTCAATGTAAAAACATAGGGTTTAGAAACTTGCCTTGAGCGTAAGCTATAAAATTAAACTCACAATCACCTACACATAATTTTAGAACCACAATACCTATTAGATATGCTAACATACCATAACATGTTCATTACCATTTATATTTCAGAAACTCTAAGTGCTTTACTTCGCAACACTTGTTTAACTTTCATTATGTATACTAAATTATCACATAACACGTTTTTTTTTATTTACTAATCATTTTTGCAACTTTGAATTTATAATACACATAACACCACTCTGTATTAGCCTTGTTGTTACATGTTGGACACATTACCATAACCTTTAGCTATGCCACAACGAACGACCAAAGTCTGCAGAATTAGCAGACTTCAGTGTCTGGAAATGGGCACTCGCGCGGCCGCGAGAGTTTTGTACTGGGAGGCCGCGCGCCCGCGTGGCAGCTGCGCGCCCGCGCCTAAGGGCTGCACGCCAGCGCGACACACAAAACTCAGTTTTTGCAGAACAGAGCTTTGACACTTTTCTTAAGCCAACTAACACGAATTTTACCCACCAAACAGTGGTAATAATACGTAAGATAAATATAACAGTATCAGAAACATGTTTGCTAACATTTACAATCAATTAGCACAATTTATCAACAACTAGAACTATTTTAATTTCTCAATTTTCATGTTTTTTCATAAAAACTCAATTTTCTTGATATTCATTCTAAAAATCATCACTGTGAATTCAATACTTGACCAAATCATCTCATTCAAATTATGTTATGTTCGTATCTCAATGAATTATCATAAACAAGCGTCAATTTATAGTTTAACATAACAATTGACCATCTCAATTGATACTTACCTAAGCCATACAAGTAATACATCTACTGTCAAAATTTTCTTCTACTATAATCCGAAATTTGCATGCAATTATTGTTTAAACATACTCTCTAATCATAATTATATCTAATTACCATCAACAAATTACATAATCACAAGTTATAGAAAGTTAGAATTCACAGAGTTTGAAACTTCATGCCGTAAACTCATCCATACATAGACACACACACACACACACACACACACACACACACACACACACACACACACATATATATATATATATATATATATATATATATATATATAATATGGAGATCATGGAGATTATGGAGAATTACCTTCAACTAGCTTGCACAACCTTGCTAAACACTGAACTTGCTGTGAAATTCTTAAGACTCCTCTCCGATTCTATCTCAAGTTCTCTGAACTTCTTAGTTTTCTTCTCTTAGGCTTAGACTAGACAACTAACAAGTATGCATAAAAATAAAACTGATATAATAATACGTATACTTATTAGGATATCAGTTATAAAATTAACGTATAAGCTATAATTATATTATACTTATTATTTTATTTATTTTATATATATATATAACTAGAAATCCCAAAAGCCATAACGCTTGTTTGGCAAAAACCTTTTAAATATTAAAAAATTAATATATTAAGCCTTATTTGCAAAACTAAATTATGCTACTTTAATTCATTTTAATAACTCCTTATAATATAGTTATTTGTCACACTATATTTAATCAAGCTTTCATATTTATTTTAATTAATTAAAATCACAATTAATTAAATAAATCCTTTAATCACATAACATAATACCAATAATTAACATTAATTTGAAATATTAATATAATAATCATTTCCTTAATTCATCAATTATTTATTTAGCGAATAATTCACCAAATGAAATTAAATCAATTAAAGAAATATTTACTTAACGATAAACACATCCACTAAATATTTATATAATTCAATAAATATTTAATATTACATTTAAAATTTTGGAATGTTACATCATTCCTTCCTTAAAAGGATTCTGTCCTCAGAATCACCATTCAAACAATCAAATCGTTACATTCTTCCCTACTTACAAAGATTTTGTCCCCAGAATCGAAGATAAATAATTTGCATAGATTAAACAAATAACTCAGGGTAATTTTTTATCATATCAGATTCGAGTTTCCACGTAGCCTCTTCGACATTGTGGTTCTTCCATATCACCTTCATATAAGGTATCACTTTATTCCTGAGCACTTGTTCTTTCCTGTCGACTATCTGGATAGGAATCTCTTCGTAAGACAAATCTTTATCGAATTACAATGGTTCATACTCAATAACATGCTTGTAATCGGGTTTATACGGTCGCAACACTGACACATGAAAAACATTGTGCACATGCTCTAATTCTGGAGGTAAAGCTACCTCGTAAACTACTTCTCCCACTCATCGCAAAATTTTGAAAGGTCCAATAAACCTTGGGCTGAGCTTTCCTTTCTTGTCGAAACGAATTTTCCCCTTCCAAGGAGAAACTTTCAAGAACACGAAACTTCTTGCTTCAAACTCACGATTCTCCCGGTGTTGATCAGCATACTTTTTCTGTCGATCTTGAGCAGCTACCAATCTTGCTCTGATGAGTTTAATAACTTCAAAGGTCTGCTGTACCAGTTTTGGGACTAACAGTTGATGCTCACCAACTTCATCCCAGCATAGTGGAGTTCTACACTTTCTGCCGTATAACGCCTTGTATGGCGGCATACCAATACTTGCGTGGTAACTGTTGTTGTATGCAAATTCCACCAACGATAGATGATCATCCCAGTTTTCTTTGAAATCCATAATGCACACTTTGAGCATATCTTCAAGCGTCTGGATCGTTCTTTCACTTTGGCCATCGGTTTGCGGATGATATGCTGTACTCATTTTCAGTTGCGTTCCCATGCATTCTTGTAGTCTCTTCCAAAAATTTGATGTGAATCTCGGATCTCTGTCTGATATAATTGACACTGGAACTCCATATCTTGAGACGATTTCTTTAACGTATAGTTTCGCCAGCTGATCAAGATTAAATCTAATCTTTATTGGTAAAAAGTGTGCAAATTTCGTTAATCTATCCACTATCACCCATATCGCATCGTATCCTCTCTGAGTCGTTGGAAGACCTACCACAAAATCCATTGTGATATGCTCCCACTTCCATTCTGGTATTTCTAACGATTGAAGTAACCCGCTTGGTCGTTGATGCTCGACCTTCACTTTCTGGCATGTCAAGAATTTTGCAACACATTCTGCAACATCTCTTTTCATGTTCGGCCACCAAAAATGTTGCCGCAAATCTTGATATATTTTTGTACTTCCCTAATGAATTGAATATCTTGAGCTATGAGCTTTCGTCAAGATGTCTTCTTTAATACCTTGTACTGCTGGAACCCAAATTTGTCCCTCGAATCTTAACATTCCCTCAGTATCGACCTTGTACTTCACTTCTCTATCCTCGGCCACGCTTTCCTTTATTTTCTTGCATTCTTCATCCTGTAGTTGTGCGTTCTTCACTTTGTCCACCAAAGTTGGACCAGCTTCTATCTGGAATAATTTTTCACCGAATTCTTCTGGAAATTTGATTTCTAGCTTTAGCCTTGCCATTGCTGAAATGAGCTCCTCCTTATTAGTTAACAACATCAACTTTTCTCTGCCTTTCCTACTCAAGGCATCAGCAACCGCACTAGCTTTGCCCAGATGATAAAAGATCTCACAATCTTAATCATTTATCAATTCTATCCATCTCCTATGCCGCATGTTCAGGTCTTTCTGTGTGAAAATATACTTCAGACTTTTATGGTATGTGTAGATCTCAAATTTTTCTCCGTAGAGATAGTGTCTCAATATCTTTAATGCAAACACAACCGCCGCCAATTCTAAATTATGAGTTGGATACCCTTTCTCGTAGTCTTTTAGTTGCCTTGATGCATACGCAATAACATTGCCGTTTTACATAAGGACACAACCCAACCCTTTGTGTGAAGCATCACTATATACCACAAAGTTTTATGTATTATCTGGCAACGATAACACATGTGTCACACTTAACTTCTTTTTCAGTTCTTGAAAACTTTCCTCACACTTTTCTGTCCAAACAAGTTTTACAGACTTTCTCGTCAAATTTGTCGACGGAGTGGCAATCTTGGAAAAATCTTGAATAAACCGTTTATAATATCCTGCCAATCCCAAGAAACTTCTCACTTCTGATGGAGTTCTTGGTTTTTCCCAATTTATCACAACTTCGACTTTTGATGGATCTACCGAAATCCCATCGTTATCAATTACATGCCCAAGAAATTGTACACGTTCTAGCCAAAATTAACATTTAGAAAATTTTGCGTACAACTTTTCTTTTCTTAGCGTCTCTAGTGTCAGACGTAAGTGTTCCACGTGTTCCTCTTGAGTTTTAGAGTACACCAAAATATCATCGATGAACACCATTACAAACTTGTCTAAAAATGGTTTAAACACCCTGTTCATCAAATCCATGAACGCTGCATGGGCGTTTGTCAAACCAAATGACATTACTAAAAGTTCGTAATGTCCATAGTGAGTTTGAAATGCCATCTTCGGTACATCCTCCTTCCTCACTTTCAATTGGTGATATCCACTTCTCAAATTAATCTTAGAGAAATATTTAGCACCCTTCAGTTGATCAAACAAGTCATCAATTCTTGGCAATGGATATTTATTTTTAATAGTGACCTTGTTTAATTCTCTATAATCAATGCAAAGATGCATTGACCCATCCGTCTTCTTCACGAATAATACCGGTGCTCCCCACGGTGACACACTCGTTTGAATGTACTTCTTATCCAGTAGTTCTTGAAGTTACACCATTAGTTCCTTCATTTCCACCGGAGCCATTCTGTACAGGGCCTTCGATATTGGTGCAGTTCCTGGTGCTAAGTCGATCACGAACTCGATTTCTCTATCAGGTGGAAGTCCTAACAAATCTTCTGGAAACACATCCACGAATTCCCTAACCACTGGTATTTCTTCCAACTTCACACCCTTCTCCTTTTGAGTATCGACTATGTAAGCTAAATACTCTACACAGCCTTGACTCAATAACTTCTTGGCCTACATCATCGTCAGACATTTCATTTGTCTAGGCGATTTGCTACCATGAAAAACTACCTTTGACGGAGTCATAAGGTTTACACACTTCTTTTGGCAGTCAATTATCGCTCCATAATTGAATAGCCAATTCATTCCCAAAAGCACATCAAACTCTTCGAGTTTTATCGGAATTAAATCTACTGTCATGATATTCCCCTTAATATTCAACCTACAATTTTTGTATACGAACCTAACAGGAATCACTTCCCTATTCGCAATTTTTATGTTTAAAGGGGAATTCAACTCTTCACTAGGTATTTCTTACTTCTTAGAAAAATAATCAGATATAAATGAGCAAGTAGCACCCGAATCAAATAATACATATGCATTTATATCATTGATTTGGATAATACCTGACACGACATCTTTTGATTGCACTGCGTCCTGCACCGTCATGTTAAAGGTTCTTGGTGTGGGCTTATTTGTTGACGTCGGTCCAACAATAGTTAGTGAATCTCCACTAGCATTTCCCTCGCTTCTAGCTGTCTCACCCGACTTCTTCTTTGGGAATTCATGAGCAAAGTGATCCTTGGACCCGCACGTGAAGCAAACGTTCTTCTTAAGTTGAGTACAATTCGGGGCGATGTGACCCTCCTGGCCACAATTGAAGTATACTCGTTTCCCCATCAAGCACACACCCTTGTGAAACTTTCTGCACGTAGCACATGCTTCGAACTTCTTCTTTTGCTGGCTTTCTTGCTGATTTCTAGCTCCCCCATTCGCATTCCCCTTCCTCTTCAAACTGTTGTTGCCATTTCCACCATTATTACCTCCACCATTCTTAACTTCACCTTCACTCTTCTTCTTCATCTGCTCTTGGTTATGTTTTGTTACTGCCTCGCCTCTACTCTCAGCGAGAATTGCCTTCTCCATCACCGCTGCAAATGTTTTCAACTAGAATAAGGAGACCCTACTATATAACCAGGGCTTCAATCCTTGTTCAAACCTCTTCGCCTTGCATTCGTCCGTGCTGACTTGATATGGCGCAAATCTTGTCAACTCGTTGAATTTAGCGGTATACTCAGACACCGTCATCGTTCCCTGCTTTAGTTCCAAAATTTGCACTTCTAACTGACTCTTCAAACTCTTTGAGAAATAGGTCTCGAAGAACAATTCCTTAAACCTATCCCAGGTCATCACCCCTGGCCCTTCACGAGTCTTATTGGCCTGCCACCAATAACTAGCCTCTGCTTTCAACATGAATGTTACGAAAGTAGTCTTTTGATCATCCCCTACCCTAGCGACATCGAACACCTTTTCTATCTCCATAAACCAGGTCTGTGCCTCGACTAGATTCATAGACCCACGGAATTCAGGTGGTCCAACCGCCTTGAAATCCTTAAACGTTGTACCTTGGTTCTGTGGTTGATTCTGTAACGCTCCTGTCAGTAGCGTTATTAGCTGCTGAACAGGGTTTCCTTCCACATTGTTGTTGTTGTTTTCCTCAGTGGTTCTCTGTCGTGGTGGTTGACGTCTTGGAGGCATTTTCTGTTAAAATACATCCATTAGATTCTATTCAATCTTTAAAGTATTATATACTTAAATTGCACATCATAAGAGATTATCACATAACATATAACACTTTGAATAAAACAATAACTTTTATTCATTCATCATCTTTTAAAAACATCAAAACAATAGCATCACTGCTATTTACATTACTTTCCTGAACTATAATAGTTACAGGACAACATCATCATCATCTATCCCATTGGTTATATCATACCCGGGATTTACATTTCATTTATTTTCTAACCACATATCAGCTACGATATCCTACTAACATACTCCGTAGCCTTTTGACGTTCTTCTTCCATAATCCAGAACATTATTCGACGATCTAACACGTACGATGGCAGAGTCTCGAATTGAATCGGATAGCCCATGACCCGATCTTGAGCTCGATTAATCAATGTGTTGAATACGTTGTTCATCTCCTCCATCTTCATCCTCTTTGCTTGCGCGTCTCTTACTACTACCCCGGCTCGTTGAAAAGTTTCTTCGTACGCATCTTAGGCTCTTGCTCTTTTTGTAGCTTCTTTACTCAGCTTATTCTTCAATTCAGCAACCTCCTCGATCAGTTGTTCTTTCTCTACTTCAGTCTGAACTAGCTTCTCCTCGACATTACTCAGACGTTCATCTCGATCTATGATCTCACCGTCTTTCTGTGTCATTGCAGTCTGTTGTTCAGCTACTATCTCTTGCAATTCCTAAACGGTATCCTGAAGTCCCACATTGCGGTCATACACCTCGTCGTACATACGAGCAGCTATCGAGTTAAGTGGAATCTCCTCCTCCTCGTCCTCCTCATCCCCTGACTGTGGCAGCTCAACAGGGTCCTCCTCATCCGTCTCTATCTCATCCTCCTCATCAGGTACTCTTTCCTACTTAACTACTGTGACCGACGGAACTGTTTCCTGTGGCAGTAGTTGCTCCCAAATCACCTGAATATCTCGAGGCTCCTCCTTTCTAGCCCGACTGGATCCTCCTACATTAGCCATCCTGTCAACCAAATTTTAAGTTTAATTACTAATCATTACTACTTGACACTCACGAGCACATAAGTTGTAAACACATAAGCACATAAGTGTTTTATTACTTCTTCCTTAAAACTCGATAAGAGTTTATCATCACTATCTTTTCAAAGGTTACTTCCTAAAGCTTTTTCCCACCTAAGGTTCATAACCTAAAGCTTTGATACCAACTTGTGACACCCCCAAATCTATGTACTTTTATTTCTACAAGATTTGGTGTTCATGTAATCAAAACATTCATATCTAACTACCCAATCGTAATAAAGTGAATAATAGAAATATGAACACCTTAGGAATACCCTAACGGCGTAGTTGTTACAAATAACGGCGTAGTTGTTACCGTTAACACTGTTGGAATACCCGGTGGTTAAAATACAGTAATACACGTTATTGCACAGTAGCACACGGTATTGCACAGTATTTTTGAAATTACTGATTCTTACGTAAGAAGGCACTACTCAATAATTGTTACAGTGGTTACTGTTTAATATTTTATTTTATTGATTCAATAATTGCTGCGTTGATATTTTATATTATTGTTGTTTCAATAATTATTGCTGCACAGTATTTCCTATTATCAGATCAATAATTCATATTATTTAAATAATATTATTAGATAGCATTATTGGCAATGTCTAGAAAGTTCTGTCTAAGGAGAGGTTTGGTCATCTAATTGCGCGCTAGTAAGGAGAAATCCTTATCGGAAAGCCCCCTCTTTCATGGGAACGGCCTGGTTGTCATAAATGTGATTCCGTAATATTATTTGTGAATAATTAATTATTTATTCATATGATAAGGAAATATTTATTTTATGTGGATATAAATGAGGGATATATTTTTGTGGTTAAAAATGAAGGAGTTAATGTTGAGGTATTTTATCTGTATTTTTGTCGGAACGGAGGTATTAAAAATTAGGGTTTTTGAGATATTTTGCGGGGGTTATAATTTTTAATCCGACCGTTGGATCGTGGTAATTTTTAGATATGTTATACGTATATAAGTTGAGTATATGTCCACAAATTTTGAACCGTTAAAAATGAACGTATGATTTATTATGAATTTTACGAGATGACTAGTTTAAAAATTGTTAAAGTTTCAGAATTTATCATTTTGGTAGAAAATTCTAGAATTGGTGGGCCCCACTCTTGGTTGGTGAAAAAATATGCTGAGATTTTTATTTAAATGTGGTGGGTGGGAATAGTAGCAGGTAAAGCCATCAGGTTGCAGGTTAAGTCTTCTTCGGCGTGCTAACATTTTCCTATAAATAGAGGGCTAAGTTAGAATTGAAAATCACACCAGAAACATAAGCTTTCTCTCTTTCTCTCTTCATATTATGAAGCATATTTTGTGAGTATTTAGATACTTTGAGAGTTGTTATTCAGTGCAAGTTTCCTTCGGCTTTGCATTCCAGTCAGAAATACTGCACTTTTGAGGTAAGGGATAGTAAGGGATTTTAAAGGTTGTTATATTTTCCAGTTTCGTAATTTTTCTGACCTTCAAAAATTCTGGAAAAATTTAAAATGATATTTTGATGAGTTTTCTTGATTGTGTCCAAAAATGGTGATTTTTGGATGTATAGATTAAGAGTTATGAATTTTATGAGAAAAGACTAGTTTAAAAGTAGCCGCTTATAACTCCTTGTGGTTAACTCCAAAATTGATGAAATTTTTATTGAGCGTATATGTATATGATAGGAGTATACTCTGTGAATTTCAGAATTTTTAGATAAAAGTACAATTTATGATAAATGTCTAAATATTCGGCGGTTTTGGCCATATGAAAAATAGTAAATGAGTTTTAAAAATTTTGAGAAAAATATATGTTCAATATGGGACTATATTCTGCTAAATCCCAAAAAAGAAATATTTTTGGAACTGATTTGGTATTTTTCATGAAAATGGACTAGTTATGAGTAAATGAATTAAATATGTTATGTGAAGTAAGAAAATTGGAAAATAAGATTTTATGGCTTGAGAATCCTATATGAGGTATATGCAAATTTTTGATGAGGGTTTTTGGTTATTGGTGATGAAATCTTATGAGTTTGGCATTTTAGGATGATTAAATACATTATTTAGTAAAGTGTAAACAATTAAAATAAATTGTTTATAAGCTTAAGAAATGTTATTCTTTCAATATCATTATACCAAAATATTGGTATGAATTTTATTGTAAAATTTCTACCTTTTTGTGTCGGGGTTACTATTCATGAGTTACTATTCATAAGTTACTATTCACAAGTTACTATTCACTACAAAATTGGTTTCTTTTTCTAACCAAATTATAATTGAGTTATGAATATTACTCTTGAGATTAAAACTATGTATTGATTATATTGATTTTATTATCATATATAACATTTTTATAACCCTGATGTTGAAATTCTCTTTCACTAGAGTGTAAAGATGGATAGATTATTGGTATGATCATAACTAGAGTTCTCTTTGGCCTGTAGTGCAAAGTTGAATTGTGACTGGTATGATCATGACCATTGAATTTATAATTGAATATCTTAAGCTTAAGTGCAAAGGTGAATTGATCAACATGGTTATAATTATTGTTTATATAAATTCTGAAATGATTATATATTTCTTTGAGATACGAATATATTTGGCCTGTAGTGCAAATATGAATTGTTGATGAATATCTTTGGCCCGTAGTGCAAAGATGAACTGTTGTTGAATATCTTTGGCCTGCAGTGCAAAGATGGTCTGTTGATGAATATCTTTGGCCCGTAGTGCAAAGATGAACTGTTGTTGAATATCTTTGGTCGTAGTGCAAAGATGGATTTATTAGTATGATTATGAACAGGAACTGTGATTTGGTATAACCATGATCTTTGATGTTTCAGGTAAAGACAGGTGATGAAAATATTCTTCGTCCTGGGTGCGAAGAAAAATTTAGAATCACAATTATGATTATGAGTTATTCATATGATTGTGGAAAGGAACTGTTGAGTGATGTTACAGGGATAAAACATTGTTGGTGGATTTTTAACATGGAGAAGATAATAGACTTTGTGGTCTATTTTACTCTTCTAATGGATTGCTCGTTCCGCTGCAACTATGGTTGAAATTTTTATCATCTACCATATGTTCTAAATCTCTTATTTAATTCTGCTGAAGGCTATTGATAATTTAATTATCTTTAGTCATGATATTCTTTACTGAGCTAGTTGTGCTCACCCTTTTGCTTCACAAAACCTTTCAGGTAATAAGAGTGTAGCTGGGTCGAGCGAGGATAACAGGAAAATAGAACGGTGGTCTCTAGCTGTGGAGGTTCTCCCGAAGCAGTATAGAAAAGTTCATTTAGTAGTTGTATTTGGTGAATCATCTAGGGTGAAGCGAACCCAACGTTGGAAGAGTGTTTTGCCACTATCATACAAGATGTCTAACCACACACAATCTCGTGTCATCATAAGACAGGATTGTGCTCATCCACTTGCTGAGTATATTTACGAGCACTACCTATATAATCTTGGTGTTTGTTTGAAGTATAATTCTCAGTTAGAGACAGTGGAGATAATGATATGTCAAGAGAAGACTCACCATTGGGAAGAATATGATAGTAAACTTATCGTTTTTCTTTGGGGTCTATTGGGTCAACCAAGGATAATTCTGTGGCCATATGATATCTATCACAACCTAGAAGCATGGCCTCCCATGTACAAGGATTTCCTTGAGCACTTCCCAAAGATTCTAATTTTTAAAACAGTTTTGGACTATACCTTTATGTAAGGTGCCACTGTGAGGTGCTGTCCACGGTTGGGACATGAGTCACATTTGGTATATATTTGTATCCAAACTCACAGCATATGTGTTGTTGTATTTTATACGACAATTGTTGTAATAAAGTTGTAGTTATTTTCTGTACCATGTATTTGGCGACTCAGAATAGGTTGGATGGAATGGACCTGTTTTGGGGTTGTCACAGTTGGTATCAGAGCTTAGGGATATGATCTCTGGCAGAGATCGGGAAATATAACTAGGAGGGGAGAGATGAGTAAATCCTTCGCTAGTGTGTCCTACCTAAGCTTATTTGTTGGTCAGTCATAATATCGGGATATTATGTGATATGTTAATTTGTTAAATTAACCCTTGTTTTGAAGCTGTATTCTAGAATGATATCTGAAATACAGGAGATGAGCAATGGAGAAATCATTATGACAGGGAAGATGGAATCTGAAACGAAAGGAAGGTATTCTCAACTCTTTGAATTACCAGGTACGTAAATTTCGAGGACGAAATTTCATAAGGAGGGGAGATTGTGAGACTCTAAATTTTATGAAATAGAAGTATTCAATTTTTCTATTTAGTAAATGGTTAAATTGATAAAAAGTTAAAGTTAAGGGTGTTATATGAATATTTTTCAAAATAAGCAAGTGGTTATAAAGTATTCATTTTGTCGGGAAATATTCGTTTGGTCGTGGAATATTCTTTTTGTCGGGGAATATTCGTACCACGGCGCAGCCATTTGTGGGCCCCATAACAGAATAACTGTCGGATGAAGAAAACGACAACTTTGAGTTTTTACAAATAACGGCGTAGTTGTTACCGTTAACACTGTTGGAATACCCGGTGGTTAAAATACAGTAATACACGTTATTGCACAGTAGCACACGGTATTGCACAGTATTTTTGAAATTATTGATTCTTACGTAAGAAGGCACTACTCAATAATTGTTACAGTGGTTACTGTTCAATATTTTATTTTATTGATTCAATAATTGTTGCGTTGATATTTTATATTATTGTTGTTTCAATAATTGTTGCTGCACAGTATTTCCTATTATCAGATCAATAATTCATATTATTTAAATAATATTATTAGATAGCATTATTGGCAATGTCTAGAAAGTTTTGTCTAAGGAGAGGTTTGGTCATCTAATTGCGCGCTAGTAAGGAGAAATCCTTATTGGAAAGCCCCCTCTTTCCTGGGAACGGTCTGGTTGTCATAAATGTGATTCCGTAATATTATTTGTGAATAATTAATTATTTATTCATATGATAAGGAAATATTTATTTTATGTGGATATAAATGAGGGATATATTTTTGTGGTTAAAAATGAAGGAGTTAATGTTGAGGTATTTTATCTGTATTTTTGTCGGAACGGAGGTATTAAAAATTAGGGTTTTTGAGATATTTTGCGGGGGTTATAATGTTTAATCCGACCGTTGGATCGTGGTAATTTTTAGATATGTTATACGTATATAAGTTGAGTATATGTCCATAAATTTTGAACCGTTAAAAATGAACGTATGATTTATTATGAATTTTACGAGATGACTGGTTCAAAAATTGTTAAAGTTTCAGAATTTATCATTTTGGTAGAAAATTCTAGAATTGGTGGGCCCCACTCTTGGTTGGTGAAGAAATGTGCTGAGATTTTTATTTAAATGTGGTGGGTGGGAATAGTAGCAGGTAAAGCCATCAGGTTGCAGGTTAAGTCTGCTTCGGCGTGCTAACATTTTCCTATAAATAGAGAGCTAAGTTAGAATTGAAAATCACACCAGAAACATAAGCTTTCTCTCTTTCTCTCTTCATATTATGAAGCATATTTTGTGAGTATTTAGATACTTTGAGAGTTGTTATTCAGTGCAAGTTTCCTTCGGCTTTGCATTCCAGTCAGAAATACTGCACTTTTGAGGTAAGGGATAGTAAGGGATTTTAAAGGTTGTTATATTTTCCAGTTTCGTAATTTTTCTGACCTTCAAAAATTCTGGAAAAATTTGAAATGTTATTTTGATGAGTTTTCTTGATTGTGTCCAAAAATGGTGATTTTTGGATGTATAGATTAAGAGTTATGAATTTTATGAGAAAAGACTAGTTTAAAAGTAACCGCTTATAACTCCTTGTGGTTAACTCCAAAATTGATGAAATTTTTATTGGGAGTATATGTATATGATAGGAGTATACTCTGTGAATTTCAGGATTTTTAGATAAAAGTACAATTTATGATAAATGTCTAAATATTCGGCGATTTTGGCCATATGAAAAATAGTAAATGAGTTTTAAAAATTTTGAGAAAAATATATGTTCAATATGAGACTATATTCTGCTAAATCCCAGAAAAGAAATATTTTTGGAACTGATTTGGTATTTTTCATAAAAATGGACTAGTTATGAGTAAATGAATTAAATATGTTATATGAAGTAAGAAAATTGGAAAATAAGATTTTATGGCTTGAGAATCCTATATGAGGTATATGCAGATTTTTGATGAGGGTTTTTGGTTATTGGTGATGAAATCTTACGAGTTTGGCATTTTAGGATGATTAAATACATTATTTAGTAAAGTGTAAACAATTAAAATAAATTGTTTATAAGCTTAAGAAATGTTATTCTTTCAATATCATTATACTGAAATATTGGTATGAATTTTATTGTAAAATTTCTACCTTTTTGTGTCGGGGTTACTATTCATGAGTTACTATTCATAAGTTAATATTCACAAGTTACTATTCACGACAAAATTGGTTTCTTTTTCTAACCAAATTATAATTGAGTTATGAATATTACTCTTGAGATTAAAATTATGTATTGATTATATTGATTTTATTATCATATATAACATTTTTATAACCCTGATGTTGAAATTCTCTTTCACTAGAGTGTAAAGATGGGTAGATTATTGGTATGATCATAACTAGAGTTCTCTTTGGCCTGTAGTGCAAAGTTGAATTGTGACTGGTATGATCATGGCCATTGAATTTATAATTGAATATCTTAAGCTTAAGTGCAAAGGTGAATTGATCAACATGGTTATAATTATTGTTTATATAAATTCTGAAATGATTATATATTTCTTTGAGATACGAATATATTTGGCCTGTAGTGCAAATATGAATTGTTGATGAATATCTTTGGCCCGTAGTGCAAAGATGAACTGTTGTTGAATATCTTTGGCCTGCAGTGCAAAGATGGTCTGTTGATGAATATCTTTGGCCCGTAGTGCAAAGATGAACTGTTGTTGAATATCTTTGGCCGTAGTGCAAAGATGGATTTATTAGTATGATTATGAACAGGAACTGTGATTTGGTATAACCATGATCTTTGATGTTTCAGGTAAAGACAGGTGATGAAAATATTCTTCGTCCTGGGTGCGAAGAAAAATTTAGAATCATAATTATGATTATGAGTTATTCATATGATTGTGGAAAGGAACTGTTGAGTGATGTTACAGGGATAAAACATTGTTGGTAGATTTTTAACATGGAGAAGATAATAGACTTTGTGGTCTATTTGACTCTTCTAATGGATTGCTCGTTCCGCTGCAACTATGGTTGAAATTTTTATCATCTACCATATGTTCTAAATCTCTGATTTAATTCTGTTGAAGGCTATTGATAATTTAATTATCTTTAGTCATGATATTCTTTACTGAGCTAGTTGTGCTCACCCTTTTGCTTCACAATTCCTTTCAGGTAATAAGAGTGTAGCTGGGTCGAGCGAGGGTAACAGAAAAATAGAACGGTGGTCTCTAGCTGTGGAGGTTCTCCCGAAGCAGTATAGAAAAGTTCATTTAGTAGTTATATTTGGTGAATCATCTAGGGTGAAGCGAACCCAACGTTGGAAGAGTGTTTTGCCACTATCATACAAGATGTCTAACCACACACAACCTCGTGTCATCATAAGACAGGATTGTGCTCATCCACTTGCTGAGTATATTTACGAGCACTACCTATATAATCTTGGTGTTTGTTTGAAGTATAATTCTCAATTAGAGACAGTGGAGATAATGATATGTCAAGAGAAGACTCGCCATTGGGAAGAATATGATAGTAAACTTATCGTTTTTCTTTGGGGTCTATTGGGTCAACCAAGGATAATTCTGCGGCCATATGATATCTATCACAACCTAGAAGCATGGCCTCCCATGTACAAGGATTTCCTTGAGCACTTCCCAAAGATTCTAATTTTTAAAACAGTTTTTGACTATACCTTTATGTAAGGTGCCACTGTGAGGTGCTGTCCACGGTTGGGACATGAGTCACATTTGGTATATATTTGTATCCAAACTCACAGCATATGTGTTGTTGTATTTTATACGACAATTGTTGTAATAAAGTTGTAGTTATTTTCTGTACCATGTATTTGGCGACTCAGAATAGGTTGGATGGAATGGACCTGTTTTGGGGTTGTCACAGTTGGTATCAGAGCTTAGGGATATGATCTCTGGCAGAGATCGGGAAATATAACTAGGAGGGGAGAGATGAGTAAATCCTTCGCTAGTGTGTCCTACCTAAGCTTATTTGTTGGTCAGTCATAATATCGGGATATTATGCGATATGTTAATTTGTTAAATTAACCCTTGTTTTGAAGCTGTATTCTAGAATGATATCTGAAATACAGGAGATGAGCAATGGAGAAATCATTATGACATGGAAGATGGAATCTGAAATGAAAGCAAGGTATTCTCAACTCTTTGAAATACCAGGTACGTAAATTTCGAGGACGAAATTTCATAGGGAGGGGAGATTGTAAGACCCCAAATTTTATGAATTAGAAGTATTCAATTTTTCTATTTAGTAAATGGTTAAATTGATAAAAAGTTAAAGTTAAGGGTGTTATATGAATATTTTTCAAAATAAGCAAGTGGTTATAAAATATTCATTTTGTCGGGAAATATTCGTTTGGTCGTGGAATATTCTTTCTGTCGGGGAATATTCGTACCACGGCGCAGCCATTTGTGGGCCCCATAACAGAATAACTGTCGGATGAAGAAAACGACAACTTTGAGTTTTTACAAATAACGGCATAGTTGTTACCGTTAACACTGTTGGAATATCCGGTGGTTAAAATACAGTAATACACGTTATTGCACAGTAGCACACGGTATTGCACAGTATTTTTGAAATTATTGATTCTTACGTAAGAAGACACTACTCAATAATTGTTACAGTGGTTACTGTTCAATATTTTATTTTATTGATTCAATAATTACTGCGTTGATATTTTATATTATTGTTGTTTCAATAATTATTGCTGCATAGTATTTCCTATTATCAGATCAATAATTCATATTATTTAAATAATATTATTAGATAGCATTATTGACAATGTCTAGAAAGTTCTGTTTAAGGAGAGGTTTGGTCATCTAATTGCGCGCTAGTAAGGAGAAATCCTTATTGGAAAGCCCCCTCTTTCCTGGGAACGGTCTGGTTGTCATAAATGTGATTCCGTAATATTATTTGTGAATAATTAATTATTTATTCATATGATAAGGAAATATTTATTTTATGTGGATATAAATGAGGGATATATTTTTGTGGTTAAAAATGAAGGAGTTAATGTTGAGGTATTTTATCTGTATTTTTGTCGGAACGGAGGTATTAAAAATTAGGGTTTTTGAGATATTTTGCGGGGGTTATAATGTTTAATCCGACCGTTGGATCGTGGTAATTTTTAGATATGTTATACGTATATAAGTTGAGTATATGTCCACAAATTTTGAACCGTTAAAAATGAACGTATGATTTATTATGAATTTTACGAGATGACTGGTTCAAAAATTGTTAAAGTTTCAGAATTTATCATTTTGGTAGAAAATTCTAGAATTGGTGGGCCCCACTCTTGGTTGGTGAAGAAATGTGCTGAGATTTTTATTTAAATGTGGTGGGTGGGAATAGTAGCAGGTAAAGCCATCAGGTTGCAGGTTAAGTCTGCTTCGGCGTGCTAACATTTTCCTATAAATAGAGAGCTAAGTTAGAATTGAAAATCACACCAGAAACATAAGCTTTCTCTCTTTCTCTCTTCATATTATGAAGCATATTTTGTGAGTATTTAGATATTTTGAGAGTTGTTATTCAGTGCAAGTTTCCTTCGGCTTTGCATTCCAGTCAGAAATACTGCACTTTTGAGGTAAGGGATAGTAAGAGATTTTAAAGGTTGTTATATTTTCCAGTTTTGTAATTTTTCTTACCTTCAAAAATTCTGGAAAAATTTGAAATGATATTTTGATGAGTTTTCTTGATTGTGTCCAAAAATGGTGATTTTTGGATGTATAGATTAAGAGTTATGAATTTTATGAGAAAAGACTAGTTTAAAAGTAACCGCTTATAACTCCTTGTGGTTAACTCCAAAATTGATGAAATTTTATTGGGTGTATATGTATATGATAGGAGTATACTCTGTGAATTTCAGAATTTTTAGATAAAAGTACAATTTATGATAAATGTCTAAATATTCGGCGGTTTTGGCCATATGAAAAATAGTAAATGAGTTTTAAAAATTTTGAGAAAAATATATGTTCAATATGGGACTATATTCTGCTAAATCCCAGAAAATAAATATTTTTGGAACTGATTTGGTATTTTTCATGAAAATGGACTAGTTATGAGTAAATGAATTAAATCTGTTATGTGAAGTAAGAAAATTGGAAAATAGGATTTTATGGTTTGAGAATCCTATATGAGGTATATGCAGATTTTTGATGAGGGTTTTTGGTTATTGGTGATGAAATCTTATGAGTTTGGCATTTTAGGATGATTAAATGCATTATTTAGTAAAGTGTAAACAATTAAAATAAATTGTTTATAAGCTTAAGAAATGTTATTCTTTCAATATCATTATACCGAAATATTGGTATGAATTTTATTGTGAAATTTCTACCTTTTTGTGTCGGGGTTACTATTCATGAGTTATTATTCATAAGTTACTATTCACAAGTTACTATTCACGACAAAATTGGTTTCTTTTTCTAACCAAATTATAGTTGAGTTATGAATATTACTCTTGAGATTAAAACTATGTATTGATTATATTGATTTTATTATCATATATAACATTTTTATAACCCTGATGTTGAAATTCTCTTTCACTAGAGTGTAAAGATGGGTAGATTATTGGTATGATCATGACTAGAGTTCTCTTTGGCCTGTAGTGCAAAGTTGAATTGTGACTGGTATGATCATGACCATTGAATTTATAATTGAATATCTTAAGCTTAAGTGCAAAGGTGAATTGATCAACATGGTTATAATTATTGTTTATATAAATTCTGAAATGATTATATATTTCTTTGAGATACGAATATATTTGGCCTGTAGTGCAAATATGAATTGTTGATGAATATCTTTGGCCCGTAGTGCAAAGATGAACTGTTGTTGAATATCTTTGGCCTGCAGTGCAAAGATGGTCTGTTGATGAATATCTTTGGCCCGTAGTGCAAAGATGAACTGTTGTTGAATATCTTTGGTCGTAGTGCAAAGATGGATTTATTAGTATGATTATGAACAGGAACTGTGATTTGGTATAACCATGATCTTTGATGTTTCAGGTAAAGACAGGTGATGAAAATATTCTTCGTCCTGGGTGCGAAGAAAAATTTAGAATCACAATTATGATTATGAGTTATTCATATGATTGTGGAAAGGAACTGTTGAGTGATGTTACAGGGATAAAACATTGTTGGTGGATTTTTAACATGGAGAAGATAATAGACTTTGTGGTCTATTTTACTCTTCTAATGGATTGCTCGTTCCGCTGCAACTATGGTTGAAATTTTTATCATCTACCATATGTTCTAAATCTCTTATTTAATTCTGCTGAAGGCTATTGATAATTTAATTATCTTTAGTCATGATATTCTTTACTGAGCTAGTTGTGCTCACCCTTTTGCTTCACAAAACCTTTCAGGTAATAAGAGTGTAGCTGGGTCGAGCGAGGATAACAGGAAAATAGAACGGTGGTCTCTAGCTGTGGAGGTTCTCCCGAAGCAGTATAGAAAAGTTCATTTAGTAGTTATATTTGGTGAATCATCTAGGGTGAAGCGAACCCAACGTTGGAAGAGTGTTTTGCCACTATCATACAAGATGTCTAACGACACACAACCTCGTGTCATCTTAAGACAGGATTGTGCTCATCCACTTTCTGAGTATATTTACGAGCACTATTTTCTTAAGCTTTAATTGAGAATAGTCCATGAATTTATATTATGTATATGGTTGTGAAGAAAAAACTATTTTTATAGAGAGTTTTTGTGAATATATATTGTGAAGCTTAAAGTAGAAATTGAGAGTTAATTAGTTGTCTAATTAATAAATTGACCATCTAATTTGATAGAGTATGTA
The DNA here is from genome assembly GCA_016801055.1 of Panax notoginseng. Classification (NCBI taxonomy): domain Eukaryota; kingdom Viridiplantae; phylum Streptophyta; class Magnoliopsida; order Apiales; family Araliaceae; genus Panax; species Panax notoginseng. The sequence continues at coordinate 96,885,819 of CM029015.1, read as the reverse complement.
TGATTATTGATAAAGATACTTTGAATTAATTGTTTTGGTTGAAAAACAAAATTTACAGTGTTGATCTTCATTGAAATATCAAAAAGTGAGTTTTTATCAAAAATAGTGAAATTGGATGTTTTAAATTTATTGTTTATGTTGTTGTATGGGTAGAAACATGTTAGGAATTCTTGAATTATGTTTACATGAAGTTTTTGTATGAATTGCATGTGAATTAGTCTGTTAGAAACGAGCTTGTAGGCCAAATTGGCTTTTTCTTGTACTGTTGCCGAAGCTGTCAGTCGAAACTGCAGTTTCGCGTCGCGGCGCGGCCCAGCAGTACGTTAGTGGCGTCGCAGGGCCGGCACCACGCCACAGCGCGGCCTTGTAGCTTTATTCTCAAGCCGCAGTGCTATCTCCGCGCCGAACCACAGTATAAACTGTGGCGCTACAGCGCGAGTTAGCAGAATGGTCTAACAGTGTACTTTTTGTACACGAATTTTTAAGAAAAATTATGTGATAATAATAGGACTATAAAATGTTGATTTTAAAGTTTCTATACCTAGAATAAACGTGTTATTAGCCATTAAATTGTTTTATAACTTGATTATGTGATTAAAAATCCAATTTTTAAATGATGAACGTACTTAGTTATGTTGTAAAGTGGTAATGGCTAACTATGTCATGATGACATATGTTTATAGGATATTGTGATTCGTATTGTTCGGTTTAATCTACGAGCAAGGCAAGTTTTCTAACTCTACACTTTCGTTGAGCTAGTTCTATTATTACATTGTATAAATGTACTCTTTTTATTGAGCAAGTTTTCTAATCCTTTATCTTGTTGAACTAATTATTGTTTTCAATTCGATTACCTTATAATGATGCAAGCTGTTTAAACTTTGGTTTGATGTTGAATAAATTATTCTTGTATTTAACTTGTTGTTTAGCATGCACACCTATATATACTAATGTCAAACATTTTTATCGTTCAAATTGCTATGCATGCTTAATATTCAATTCTAATTAACCTTGGCTTAGTATTGTTCAAGCAAGGTGTGTTATAGTCATTCAAATTGTATGCTATTAGATTATTCCTAAAGCATGACTTTAGTTTACTATGATTGATTCAATCACGATTATTCTATAGTATAATGCTACTGGTTTTATTCAACTAATCCTTAGTCGATGTTCGTTGAATTCCAAATTACCTTGAAAGCTTATCCAAACCAAACTTCCTTTGGTGCGAACTTGTACTCTAAATACTGAGATGAACAACCCTATTGTTATGATTAGGGGTTAACTTACGCATATCGTTAAAATGTTTGTGCACAATACATTGTACAAAGGGCTGATCCCCCTAAGTACGAGGTCCTTATAGTCTTATGACTGTTAAAGTTGGAGTTGAAAGATTACTTGCAACTGTGGACGTAGTTAATGGTTTTATGACCCTCAGTGATGTATATTTTCTATATTTTTGGATTTCAGTTTCTGGTTATTATTGATAGAGTACTATTCACTTTTGATGAGCCTATTACGATAGTTATTGTTGTTATACTCTTGTTGATTCCCTATTATATCCAGTGAGCAATTGTTTTGCTCACTCTTGCATATTTATAAACTCATTGCAGCTAAATAAGAGAAGGTAGGTGAACCTTCGTCTAGCAAAGGAAAGGGAAAAACGTACAAGTGATGAAGATTTGTAATTTTTCTTTGATTAAGATGTTAGACTTTTATTATGATAATCTTAGACTTTGTTTTTAAAGAAGTTATGAAATGTTTTCCGCATTTGAATGATGATTAAAGGTTAAATAACCTGGGAGATTTTTATTATGTAACCCTTTAATTGGGAAGGTTTTTATTTATTCAGTTTTATTATGATTGGGTAGTTAGATATGAATGTTTGATCAAGTGAACATCAAATCCTATGGGAATGAAGTACCTAGATTTGGGGGTGTCATAAGTTGGTATCAAAGCCTTAGGTTATGAACCTTAGGTGGGCGAAAAAAAAGCCTTATGAAGTAACCTTCGAGAAGATAGTGATGATAAACTCTTATCGAGTTTTAAGGAAGAAGTAATAAAACACTTATGTGCTTATGTGTTTACAACTTATGTGCTTGTGAGAGTCGAGTAGTAATGATTAGTAATTAAAACTTAAACTTTGGATGACATGATGACTAATCACTACTACAAAATACTAAATAGACAACACTTAATAGACAACATTTTTTATAAAAACGTTGTGGTTTTTTTTTACAAAGTTTTTAAAAAAAACGTTGTAGATATATATGCTAAAACGTTATCTATTTAAAAGGGCATTTTTTTTATTTTAATTAGATAACGTTTTTTGTACAAAACGTTATCTATGAAGAAAAACACGGAGCATGATCAATTGAACTTAAAATTAAAGCATTACGTCTTTTTCTCTCTCCAAGGGCTCGGTGCAAAGGTCAGTGCAGAGAGAGCTTCGATCGATTTCTTCGAAGTTGCAGATCGAGATTCGATCGGTTTTCTTCGTTCCTTCTCTCTTCGTTTCTTCTCTCTTCGTTCCTTCTGGATGCTCTCCCGGATGGACTTCATTCCCTCCTTACTTTTCTCCTAATTTTCCCCGATTTGGTATATCTTTGAGCGCCATCGCTTCTTTCTTCGATAATCTTAATTCTCCCACTCCAACCGCCCAAATCCAGGGACATCATCATCGATCTCAGTCAAAGCCCTACTTGATTTTTTAATTTATGTAATTTGATGGGTTTAATTGATTTTATTTTACGGGTTTAGGTTTTGAATATCAATCGCTTTCAGATGAAACCAGATGGAGATGATGAGGTAAAGTTCTTCAGTTCTTTATGCTTTTAGCTTTTATGTAGTTAGAATTAAGCTTCTCTTTGGGCTGAGATTTGTCTATTTTATTGTATTTTATTCCCGATTAGAGGTTAATCTGTTGTCCAGGAATTAGGGCATTCTGGTGAGTGCCTGATGTATGAGAGCTTTTTGAAATTTTGGGATGAAGGTTCCCACAATGGGTTTTGTGGTGGGTTGATGTCAATGAAAGCTTTTTATATTTTTATTTTTATTTTTATTTTGATACTCCTGCAAATTGCTTACCTTTCTTCTGCAGGCATCTAACCGTAACCAGTATGAAGTTCTAAGTGCATCTGCTTAGCTGAATGATGTAAGTTCATGTCTCATTGCACTCCTCCAACTTCTTCTTTCCCAATCTTTCTGTTTAGATTGTGTACACAAAATCTAAGGAATCCTGATTTAGTTTAATCTCTATCCATAGCCTAGAAACTCAGAACTTTTATCAATTATCACTACTGAGTTAATGTAAAAAATTGATATTGGGTTTCAAGGAATCCTGATTAAAACTATTATGATACTTTAATCTTTGTAAGCATGGAGTATTATAAAATTTTCAAGTGGACTATAATGGGTGAGTGTATAATATTTGGTCTGGCCTGGTTAATTTTGTTGAAGTTGTCTAAGTGTTGTGATTTCAATGTATTTTTTATTTTATTTTTTGTTAAAGTGGTGAATCAGATGAGCATTGAATTCTTGTTGAAGTAACATGAATAACAAAACCACATCATGCCCTGTGCCTAATTCAACCCTTTAATTACTAAATGTACGTGATTCTCTACTAGTCGCAAGATCAGCCTTCTGTAGAAACTAATTCTAATTTTTGAGTGTAAGTTCTGTTCCGTTTAAAGAAAAGCCAGATTTTTGTACTACAGTAAGTGCTGCAGCAGATTCAATGTACTACTGTAGGTGAAGTTGGCATGGCCTTTTTAAAGCAGCAGGTGAAGTTCTTTATTTTTTTCTTTAGTTCATTGCAAAAAATAATAACTTGCTTGGATTAGAGAGAACAGAAAGAATGTTAAGAAGAAAGGTGTTCATCGATCTGCATCCACTTTGGCATGTCTGAAGAAGAAAGGTTCGTTTCGATTGAATTCTACACACTGCATTTATATAATTTGATTGATTTAGAGCATGAGGGGTTTTAAAATTCTTGGCCTAATTATGTTTGATTAAATTCTAGTGTATGGAATGGGACTTATAAAATATGGAGCTTTGGACTATTAGTTTCATTTGATTTGTCAATAAAAGAAGGGAATTTTAACGAAAATCTAGTTGTGGGTGGGTATAGAGCTGAAGATGGATCCAGTTGTGGGTGGGTTTAAGCTGAAGATGGGTGGGTATATATCGACAAAGGCTTGCCTTTAAGACCTGTAAGTTTTTCCCCTTCTAGGCCTTGTTTATTGTTTTAACTATAATGATATGCCAATTCTTAGCCACTCAAGTTTAGTTTGAAACAGTATTATTTAGAGTTCTGCATCCCTTCCAATTCATTTTATACAGTCCAGATCTTCTATATTTAATTAGCTTCACCCTTACATATTTGGTACTTATTTGCTCGTACCTTTTTTTGTACTTATAAATGATTTAGGATCAGAACATTTGCACACATTACAGCCGTTATGGGATTTGCAAGTTTGGGCCTGTTTGTAAATACAACCATCCGGTAACTTATGGCAACTCAGCTTCTTCAATTGGATCTGGACCAGGTCAGCCTCAGTATGGCAACTCAGCAATTGCAGATAGGGAGTGGGAAAGGGAGTCAACTCAGCAATTGCAGCAAGGTTGTGAGACCAATAGGTGGGCTATCTTCAGCCATGGACATGCTAATGGTAGGAGGTTGCCATGTTGTGATGCCCAAGTTTGAAGCTAAGTCAGCTCTCGAAGCCATGGAGCAACATCATGTAACTTCTCTTATCACTGTCCCTGCAATGCTATTGCAGGCCGATATAATCTACTTAAACAGGTTACATAGTTGTTTCTAGACAAATATAAAAAGTAATACATATTACATGTCACCTCCCTTTCTATTTCTGTTATCCAACATATTGCGTTACATAGCTATTTCTAGACAATCTGTATTTCAGTTGCTTATATGGTAAGATTTCCAGCCATGTGACTGTTAAATTATGCTTGTGTTTTGAAGTCTCAAAGTCATGCAACAAATCATAAGTAATCTCAATTTTGACATTGGATTAGTATAAAGTTGGCGCCATTGCAAAAGTTGTGAACCAAGACCATCAGCCACACCATGGAGTAAAGGCATCTGCTGATTAAGGTACCTGACACATGGAGATGATGCTGGTTTAATGCTTCCCCCAAAGCTGGCACCTATTCAGGTACCTGAAGGTCAAAATGTTCCTTTATTTGGAATATTTACTATGTTATTTATATAACTGCTATCATGATTGATTGGATGGAGGAAACATGTGATTGTTCAAGTAGTATATCCTCATGTGTTTGTGTCTGTTGCTTGTAATTAGAGACAGAAATGAGTCAAATGACAGTGTCAAACAGTAAAGACTGTCAAAATTGAGTGAGTTTCACTATTACTTTCTTATGTGGTTCATGGACTGATATGATATAATTTTTAACAGCCTGCTGATATAGCTCTCTTGATATTTTTGGCAGTTGAGTAGCTGCTTCCTGATTTGCATGAAAGATGATAGTATTGAAGGCATATATGATACTTTGACGAAGTACGTGATGAGCGGGCTACGTATGTGAGCAGCTACATGTAGAGCATATATTATAGTTTGTTATATATTTTGTGGATGTAGTAATTTGAATTACACGAATGGTATTATTGGAATGTATTTTGAATAGTTGATACATTTTGGCTTTAAATTTAAATGAGAATTTAGACCTTTTAGCTATATATCATGGCATTAGCATATTGCAGGTGTATTGGTAATGTAGGTGAACCAAACTTTTTTTTTCTTTTTTTTAATCTACAACGTTTTAAAAATATTGTGTAATCATACCTTCTACAACATTTTTATCTAGAAAACGTTGTGGAATCATACCTTCTACAACGTTTTTAAGCATTTGCTAATTTATGGTTAACAAATCTACAACGTTTTTTTTCTTAAAAACGTTGTGTAATGTGCTTAACTACAACGTTTTAAAAACGTTGTGTAAGGGTGTCAAATAGATAACACCCTTAACCACAACATTTTTTCTGACTGAAACCACAACGTTTTTTCCGCGTTGTCTATTTACTGTTTTGTAGTAGTGAATATAGGAGGATTCAGTCAGGCTAGGGAGGAAGGACCTCAGATGCCTAGAGAGGAGGAATCTCGTGACATTCAAGTGGTTTGAGAACAACTACTTCCACAAGAGTCAACCCCATTGCTCACGGTGGTCGAAGATGATGATGATGATGTAGAAACAGATGAGGAAGATCACGTGGAGCTGCCACAGACGGATGAAGAGGATGAGGAGGAATGGATTCCACTTAACTCGATAGCTGGTCGTATATACGATGAGGTGCACGACCGCAATGTGAAACTTCAAGATACAGTCGAGGAGTTACAAGAGATAGTAGCTGAACAACAAACCTCGATGGCACAGAAGGACGACGAGATCCAGGATCGAGAAGAACGATTGAACAATGTTGAGGAGAAGCTGGTTCACACTGAAGAAGAGAACGACCAAATGAGAGCAGAGGTTGCAGAGTTGAAGAGCAAGTTGAGAGAAGAATCTGCAAAAAGGGCAATAGCCGAAGACGCGTACAGTGAAGTTTATCAACAAGCCGAAATAGCAAAGGGAGACGCACAAGCAAAGAGAAGGAAGATGGAAGAAATGAATAACGTGTTCAACACCGTGATCAATCGAGCTCAAGACCGGGTCATGGGTTATCCAATTCAGTTCGATATGCTACCCTAGTTCATACTAGATCGTCAAACCATGTTCCGAGTTATGGAAGAAGAGTTTCGTAAGGCTTTGCAGTATCTTAATAGGACATCGTAGGGAGTGTACTTGAATTATGTTATGATAAATAATTTGTAAATCCCAAGTGTTATGCAATCTATGGGATATGATGATGATGTCCTGAAACTTTAGTAGTTCAGGAAAATAATGTAAATAGCAGTGATGCTATTGATATGATGCGTCAAAGAAGATGGATGGAACTGATAAAAGATTATGATTGTGATATCTTTTATCATCCAGGCAAAGCAAACGTGGTTACAGATGCCTTGAGTAGGAAAGGCAGGGAAAAGTTGATGTTGTTAACTGATAAGGAGGAGCTTATTACAGCAATGTCAAGGTTAGAGTTGGAAATTAAATTTCCAAAAGAATCTGATGAGAAAGTGTACCAGATGGAAGCCAGTCAAACTTTGGTGGACAAAGTGAAGAACGCTCAACTGTAGGATGAGGAATTCAGAAAAATAAGAGAAAATGTGGTCGAGGGAAAAGAAGTAAAGTATAAAGTTGATACCGAAGGGATGCTGAGATTTGAAGGACGAATATGGGTTCCAGCAGTACCAGATATTAAAGAAGACATCTTGACCGAAGCTCATAACTAGAGATATTCGATTCATCTAGGAAGTACGAAGATGTATCAAGATTTGCGACGACATTTTTGGTGGCCAAATATGAAAAGAGACGTTGCAGAATGCGTTGCAAAGTGCTTGACATGTCAGAGAGTCAAGGCTGAGCATCAAAGAGCAAGCGGGTTACTTCAACCGTTGGAGATACCAGAGTGGAAGTGGGAACATTTCACAATGGATTTTGTGGTAGGTCTTCCAACAACTCAGAAAGGATACGATGCGATTTGGGTGATAGTAGACAGATTGACAAAATCTGCAAACTTTTTGCCAATAAAGATTAGATTCAACCTTTATCAGCTGGTAAAACTATATGTTAAAGAGATCGTTGCACGACATGGAGTTCCAGTGTCAATTGTGTCGGACAGAGATCCGAGGTTCACGTCAAACTTCTGGAAGAGACTACAAGAATGTATGGGAACACAATTGTGAATGAGTACTGCATATCATCCACAAACAAATGGCCAAAGAGAACGAACGATTCAGACATTGGAAGATATGCTAAGGGCATGTGTTATGGATTTCAAAGGAGGCTGGGATGAACAATTACCATTGGTGGAATTTGCCTAAAATAATAGTTACCACGCAAGTATCGGCATGCCGCCTTACGAAGCATTATACGGCAGGAGGTGCAGAACTCCATTGTGCTGGGATGAAGTCGATGAACGTCAATTGTTAGGACCAGAACTGGTATAACAAACTGCTGAGGTTGTCCAACTCATCAGGACAAGATTGGTAGCAGCTCAAGACCGATAGAAGAAGTATGCTGATCAACACAGGCAAGATCGTGCATTTGACGTAGGAAGTTATGTATTCCTAAAAGTTTCTCCTTGGAAGGGGAAGATTCGATTTGGTAAAAAGGGCAAACTAAGCCCGAGGTTTATTGGACACTTTGAAGTACTGCGAAGAGTGGGAGAAGTGGCTTACGAGGTAGCTCTACCTCCAGAGTTGGAAAATATTCACAATGTTTTTCACATTTCGGTGTTACGACCATATAAACCCGACTACAAACACGTGATCAAGTATGAACCGTTGCAGTTCGAGAAAGATTTATCTTATGAAGAGGTTCCTATCCAGATAGTCGACAGGAAAGAACAAGTGCTCAGGAATAAAGTAATACCTTCTGTGAAGGTGATATGGAGGAATCACAACGCTGAAGAAGCTACGTGGGAACTCGAAGAGAAAATATTGAAAGAGTACGCTGAGTTATTTGTTTATTCTGTGTCTTCGATTCTGGGGATAGAATCTTTGTAAGTAGGGAAGAATGTAACGAATGATTTGTTTGAGTTGTGATTCTGAGGACAGAATCCTTGTAAGGAGGGAATGATGTAACATTCCAAAATTTTAAAGTGTAATATTAAATATTTATTGATTTATATAAGTATTTAATGGCAATTTGAGTTGATGTGATTTAGTTAATTATTTGTTGAATAAATAATTAAGGAGCTAATAAAATTAATTGCTATGAGATTATATACTAATTTAATTTAATAATTAAGTTAGAGAGCTAATAATGATTAAATGAATTATAGTATTTTAATTAAAATTTGTGATTTAAAATAAGGTGTTAGTTGGATTAAATAAAATTATAATTATAAAGAAATTATAGTTTTGTGATAATGATTTATGTGTTAAAGTAATTTAATAGATTAATATTTTAATTGATTATTTAATTAATTAGAAGTGTGACAAATAACCTTGCTATAAAGGAGTTACTAAAATAAATTAAGGGAGTTTAATTCAGTTTTGCTAAACAAGGTCTAATGCCTATTAAGTCTTTTATCTAATTGTGTTTTACCAAACAAGGCATAAAGATTAATGGGTTATTTTTAGTTAGTTAACCAAACAAGCCTTATGGCTTTTGATTTCAAAAAAAAATTATAACTGATATATTTAATATATATTATATCTTATATACGTTAGATATCTAGTATGTAGTTAGAGTTAGGGAGAAAAGTAAAAAAAAAACTCAAAGAAGAAGAAGAAGAGAAGAAGAAAAGTGAGAGAGAATTAGAGAGAAGAAGAAGCTTGAGAATCAAAAAGGGTTGGCCAACATCTTCTTCAAACAAGATACCATCTAAACTCTATTATTGTTGTTCTTTTCAAAGTTATAGTTGTATTCTCTCTCCCAAATTTCTCCATAAAAGCTTTGTAAAAGTGAAATTTTGTTATGTATGTGGTTTATATGATAATCTAGTGTTGTTAAACTATTTTCTTAAGCTATAATTGAGAATAGTCCATGAATTTATAGTATGTATATGGTTGTGAAGAAAAAACTATTTTTACAGAGAGTTTTTGTGAATATATATTGTGAAGCTTAAAGTAGAAATTGAGAGTTAATTAGTTGTTTAATTGATAAATTGACCATCTAATTTGATAGAGTATGTATGATTATTGATAAAGATACTTTGAATTAATTGTTTTGGTTAAAAAATAAAATTTACAGTGTTGATCTTCATTGAAATATCAAAAAGTGAGTTTTTATCAAAGACAGTGAAATTGAATGTTTTAAATTTTTTGTTTATGTTGTTGTATGGGTAAAAACATGTTAGGAATTATTGAATTATGTTTACATGAAGTTTTTGTATGAATTGCATGTGCATTAGTCTGTTAGAAACGAGATTGTAGGCCAAATTGGTTTTTTCTTGTATTGTTGCCGAAGCTGTTAGTCGAAACTGCAGTTTCGCGCCGCGGTGGGGCCCATCAGTACATTATTAGCGCCGCAGCGCCGGTACCACGCCGCAGCGCGGCCTTGTAGCTTTATTCTCAAGCCGCAGCTCCATCTCCGCGCCGCATCGCCGAACCACAGTATAAACTGTGGCGCCGCAACGCGAGTTAGCAGAATGGTCTGACATTGTACTTTTTGTACACGAAATTTTAAGAAAAATTATGTGATAATAATAGGACTGTAAAATGTTGATTTTAATGTTTCTATACCTAGAAAAAACATGTTATTAGCAATTAAATTGTTTTGTAACTTGATTATGTGATTAAAAATCTAATTTTTAAATGATGAACGTACTTAGTTATGTTGTAAAGTGTAAATGGCTAAATATGTCATGATGACATATGTTTATAGGATATTGTGATTCGTATTGTTCGGTTTAATCTACGAGCAAGACAAGTTTTCTAACTCTACACTTTCGTTGAGCTAGTTCTATTATTACATTGTATAAATTTACTCTTTTGATTGAGCAAGTTTTCTAATCATTTATCTTGTTGAACTAATTATTGTTTTCAATTCGATTACCTTATAATGATGCAAGCTATTTAAACTTTAGTTTGATGTTGAACAGGTTATTCTTGTATTTAACTTGTTGTTTAGCATGCACAACTATATATACTAATGTCGAACATTTTTATCGTTCAAATTGCTATGCATGCTTAATATTCAATTCTAATTAACCTTGGCATAGTATTGTTCAAGCAAGGTGTGTTATAGTCATTCAAATTGTATGCTATTAGATTATTCCTAAAGCATGACTTTAGTTTCCTATGATTGATTCAATCACAATTATTCTATAGTATAATGTTATTGGTTTTATTCAACTAATCCTTAGTTGATGTTCGTTGAATTCCAAATTACCTTGAAAGCTTATCCAAACCAAACTTCCTTTGGTGCGGACTTGTACTCTAAATACTGAGATGAACAACCCTATTGTTATGATTAGGGTTTAACTTACGCATAGCGTTAAAATGTTTGTACACAATACATTGTACAAATGGATGATCCCCCTAAGTACGAGGTCCTTATAGTCTTATGACCGTTAAAGTTGGAGTTGAAAGATTACATGCAACTGTGGACGTAGTTCATGGTCTTATGACCCTTAGTGATGTATATTTTCCATATTTTCGGATTTCAGTTTCTAGTTATTATTGATAGAGTACTATTCACTTTTGATGAGCCTATTACGACAATTATTGTTGTTATGCTGCTGTTGATTCCCTATTATATCTAGTGAGCAAATGTTTTGCTCACTCTTGCATATTTATAAACTCATTACAGCTAAAGAAGAGAAGGTAGGTGAACCTTCGTCTAGCAAAGGAAAGGGAAAAACGTACAAGTGATGAAGATTTGTAATTTTTCTTTGATTAAGATGTTAGACTTTTATTATGATAATCTTAGACTTTGTTTTTAAAGAAGTTATGTAATGTTTTCCGCATTTGAATGATGATTATAGGTTAAATAACCTGGGAGATTTTTATTATGTAACCTTTTAATGGGGAAGGTTTTTATTTATTCAGTTTTATTATGATTGGGTAGTTAGATATGAATGTTTGATCAAGTGAACACCAAATCCCGTGGAAATGAAGTACCTGGATTTGGGGGTGTCACAGCAAGTAACGTATGTACCAATCTATCCGAATTCATTAATCCCCAATTTAGTAATCCAACGATTGGGAACTATTTTAGTTTTATGCTTTCTAAGAATTTAGATCTCATTAGAATGATCATCATCATTATTCTAAATGCATTGCTTAAAACTATGGGTTTATCACATATTATAAAGTAACATCATGTAGATAATTAAAAGCATTTAATAAATTAATACTTTTTATTAATAAATGAATAAGATTGTTACAAAGCAAATACTTTATCATCAAACATGATTGGCTTGTGTGCATACTACTTTCAATCTCCCACTTGCACTAAAGTCAATCACCATGGTATCGCATACTTTTCTTCTCTAAGTGACGGTTATATTGCTATTGGATAAGCTTCAGTAAATGGGTATGTAATGTTGTTCTTGAGAGTCCACTATCTCTATAGTGATTTACCATCTTTCAATGTTTCCTCTAATCAAATGAAAGTGCCACAACACATGTTTAGATCCAAGATGAGACTTAAGAACTATTCCTAGTTCTGTAATGAACTTTTCATCCAAACAATCAACTTGCAGCTTCATTTATAGCTAAATACTTTGTCTTTGTCACTAAATCAACAACTCTTTGCTGTTTGAAACCTTTTCAATTCACTGCACCACCGTTCAAGATAACGCTTTACCTTAAAGTGGATTTTCTGTCGTCTTGGTCTGTTTGAATAAACTTAAGTCTGTTAAACCCTCTAGTTTTAATTTAGACCCACCATAAATTTTAATCACATCCCTAGTGCCGATTAAATACTTTAAGATGTTTTTCACTGTCTTACAGTGATCTTCTCTAGAATATGACCGATTATTATCAGGTCTCGTATATTTTATTATATATATGATTGTCACCCATGGAATCTCTCTTTTCAGGAGTCTGTGAGGACTATTAAGAGAGATACACTCAATGACTCATCAACATGAGACATCGCTTGAAATTTGACATGCTAAACAACTTTAGCATCAAAATGAATATACGTTTCTCGGGTTAAGCTGAGCATCCTTTTAAATCTATCTATATTGATTTGTATCCCCAATTAAGATACTCTTTCCAAATCATTCCTTATCCATAGTATATCAACATATAATACTAGGAATGTCACGACGCTCCCACTGACCCTTTTGTACACACCAGGTTCATTCTTGTTTTTGATAAAATCAAACTTTTTTGATTGTCTCATCAAAACGAATGTTCCATATTTGATAAGCTTGTTTCAATCCATTTCCCTGAGTGTCTAAAACTCTTCCCTCATCGTATGTAACTGGATAATCATCTTCTATGATGTGTACCTCATCATCATCATTTATGATGAATAAATACCTACTAGGTATCTTCGGTACTATTCCTGATTTACAATTCGGTTGTTATATACTAGGTCTATCTATAGGTTCCTCTTATTTGACTTATAGTGTTTTGTGGTTTTCGAACTCTTCAAGATCTATTATCCTCCCACTAGCCCCTTTAATGATAAACACCTTTATCTTAGAAGGTGGCGTGTTTCACAACAAACACCTTTTGCTAAGTAGGAATATAGAACATATACCCTAAACTTACTTTAGAATGTCCTACAAATTTGTACATGTCAAATCTTGTCCTAAGCTTATCCTTTGAAACCTTTTCACATAAGTTGGACAACCCCTTATCTTAACATACTTAAGATTAGGAATCCTCCCTGTCCATAACTTTTATAGAGTCTCGGGTTGAATTTTGAGGTTACATTTTGTAGATATGCAACCATTTCTAGAGTATTACCCTATAAGGATACTGGAATGTCGATAAAATCATTATAGACCGCACAATGTCCAACAAGGTACAATTTTTTCCTTTCAGATGCATTAGTCAATTATTGCGTATCAGGAGGCATCCATTATGAGAAAATCATTTGAGATGATCTAGAAACTCATTGCACAAGTATTCCTTCCTTGATTCGATCAAAGAATCCTAATACTTTACCAATTTGTTTTACTTCTGAATTCTTTGAACCTTTAAAATAATTCACACTTGTATTTTAGTAAATACACACATTCAACTCTTTGAATGATCATCTCATTTTCTTATACTAGTTTGTCCAATTTGCAAAATATATTTTCATGTAAGTCAAGAACACAAAATCCATTAAGTAATATTTCAGTTCTATACAAAACATTATTATTATAAATAGAAAATAATTGTTCTTAATTATAATAGCAAAGATTTAATTGTCCAACAATAAAATGGAAATAATGTTTCTAACTAGAACTGAAATACAATAACAATTTATTGACTTAATAGATTTGCCCGTAGGCAATGCTAAACTATAAGTTTCTATAGCTAATGCAGCAACCTTTGCTTAATTTTCCACACATAGAAAATACTTAGGAGATTGAGTAATAATCTAATAAGTGTATTTTAACAGAAAATGCCTCCAAGACGTCAACCATGACAAAGAGTTCTACCAATAACAACAATGCTGAGGCTAACCCAGTTCAGCAATTTATGACATTACTAACGGGAGAGTTCTATAATCAACCGCAGAACCAAGTTACGACCTTCAAAGATTTCAAGGCAATTGGACCGCCAGAATTCCGTGGATCCATGAGTCCAGTTGAGGCACAAACCTGAATCATGGAAATAGAGAATTTTTTTGATGTTGCTAGAGTAGGTGAGGACTAGAAGACTGCTTTTGCAACATTCATGTTAAAAGTAGAGGCTAGTTATTGGTGACAAGCCAATAAAACTAGAGGAGGTCAGGGAGTGATGGCTTGAGATAGGTTCAAGTGTCGATGTCGGGTTTTTTATTTGTCCCTTTTTCGTTACCTGTTCTTTTGTGTTCTCATTTTATGTGAGATTTGTTTGAAAAAACACGTCAAAAAGGTTCGACAAGTGTAATGTCGACGATTGGACTATAAGAGTCGCCAGTTGGTTTTTTAACTAATTGTACCAACACAACCGAGAAAAAGTTTCCACATTGACCCAGTGATGTGACACTTCTAAACGGGTCGGTGAAATTGAGAATCAATTAGGGTCCGGGGACTTGCTTATGCAGAGGGAATGTGTTAGGCACCCCCCGACATCCGTGTTGCCACGGTGACCGCCACTTTTCAAGAAACTGTTATATGAATGTGTGTGTGTGTGTGATAAACCGGGATTTCGAATAATCCAAAATTTGCGAATACTTTTTTTTTATTAATATTAATATTAATTATCATTTATGTGACAAGTATCGGTGATACGTGTATCGAGAAAGTCAATTTGTGTATTGACTAATAAAATTAGAGTAGAGTTGTGCTTAACAGCTTTAGAAACTCTAACCCTAATTTCTGAAAAGGGATTCAATAGAAAATATAATTAAAATAATTATATTAATGAGTACGTGTTTGTACTGAATAGAATTTTGATCAATAATAGATCGTATAAGGTTTGTAATTAATAAACCCTAATAAGGGATTAGAAACCCTAATCTCAGATTTAGAAAATCGATTGTACAGTTGAAAACCCTAATTATAATTTAGAAAAAATATTTTTCTAATTAAAACCCTAATTCATGGGTTATAAACCCTAATGACCATTTTGACCCTAATTGCTAAATTAAGCAATTTTAATTAGGAATATTAATCCTAATTAGCAAGATTGAATTTTATGATTAGGAAATATTAATATAATTATTGAATCCTAATTATAATTTTGGAATATTAATTTTTTATTTTAAAAATCGAAATTCGAAAATTTTGGAAATTAATTGCAAACCTAAAGGGTTCAAACCCTAAACCCTAACCCAAATCGTAAACCCTAGGGGTTTGGACAAATTCCATGTTTGCCATTAAATTAATTTTTCAAGTGACTAAAATACCCTTTTTGGATTTTTAATTATGTAACTTGCAATTTTGGCCAAGACCTTTAGTTGTTTACCAACTATATTGACTTTGTGAGTGCAAATCATCAGCCTCCAGCCGAAAAATGCCAGCCATACATTGCATCTAAGTGATTATATATAGATTCAAGAGAGAGAAAATCACAAAACTTGATCATTTGTCCAACCTAGCTCTCACCAACTCTCTCTCTCTCTCTCCTAGCATCCGAAATTCTTAAGTGAATTAGTCATATATTAATACTCTAAAACATCTAGATCAGATTGGTAGAGCCAAGATCAAAGCATCTTCAAGAAAAGGTATAACCCTAAGTTGATTTTTGATCCAAGTTGCTAAGAAATTTTTTTTGTTTAAAGTGTTTAAATCAGTGTTAGAAGTTGTTTTTAGTTGATCTATAATGATCCATGATGGGTCCATAGCATCAAATGGCTTTAAAACGAAGTTTTCAAAAACTGCTTAAGAACAGTCAAAGTTGTCTGACAAGCAAATGTCAGAGGCCACTGATCTCTGTATGTTTATGTTTTTTCTTGTTTTATGGTTTGAATTGGTAGACTGGTATGTTGTCTTTAATCTTCAAGTGGTAGTACAACCATCAGATGTCTAGATTTCATTTTATTCACGGTCAAAACCCGTTGACCGGGCATGACAATGAACTTTTCGGGTAACCCAAAAAGTGTAAGATCAGCGTCTGACATCTTTTTGAACAGCTCATATCTGACATTGTTGATTCTTTTTTAGGGTGGTTTTGTATCGAGCTTGTAACTTGACATTTGTACTGCACATGTATGGCTTCATATCGTGTATATAATCAGTAGATTGATCGGGGTAAGTGGTCAAACTAGGCCGTAAGGGCATGACTTGAATTTCTTTAAATTCTAGAAAAGCGTATGAACACTTTTTTTGACAGACTTTGACCGTATGATTCATGGTAGATCTGTTGTTTTTAGACTGAGATCTTGACATCTAGGTGTTCCTTGTCAATTATACTACATGTATGAATACTAAAACCACCAAAATAATGATCAGAACCTAGACTAATTTGTATTAGAAAGTGACTAGTCGAGGTTCTGGGTTTCTAGAAAAATCCAGAAACCGTCTGACAAGAACTTTGAGACGCTAGATCGTTTTGTTATTTTGTTGTATAATCATGATGTTGGTTGGATATTGTAGAGTTACAGTTTCACTACATAATCGATGCTTAACATTGCTCAGAACTAGTATAGATTGGAAATTACACACGGTCAAACGTGCACCCTTGATCACTGTCTGACAGTGTTCTTGAGCAACAAGAACACCTAAGGCGGCAGACAAGTGTCGCTATAGGCTTTAGCGATGGTTTATTTAATTTTTGAATTTCTGAATTTCCAAAAATTATTAAAAAATAGAAATAAATTATAAAAATTACTAAAAATGGTTTTAAAAAGCATTTTAAATTCTGAAAAATAACTTTTAATTATTTGGGCCATTTTTCTTTAATAATTATAAGTATTTGAATAAAAATGATATTTAATTTATTTAATTAGTATATTAAATAAATTTGAGAAAAATGATTTAATATTATGAAAAATTATTTTAAATAAGAATAATGTATTTAAAAATATTTTGAATTATAAAATATAATTTACAATTTTTTTGGAGAATTCTCATTAATAAATTAATATTAATGATATTAAATTTATTTAATTATGATATTAAATAAATAAATTAAAAATGATTTTATTAATTTAAAAATGAGAAAAATATTTTAAAAGTATTTTAAGTTATAATTAATGACTTTTAATATTTTGATAATAATTACATTAATATTTAAATATTAATGGTGATGATTTAAAAATAATTTTAATTATTTTAAAAATCATTGAAGTAGAATATTGATGATTTAAAAATATTTTAAGTTATTAACAATAACTTTAATATTTTTGACAAGTATGTTATTAATATTTGTATATTATTAAATATTAATAATGATAAGATTATTTGATAATTAAATAATTCAAAAATGATTTAAGTGTTTGAAAAATTATTATAAATTATAATAATTTTTTATAAATTATAATAATTGTTTATAAATTATTAAAAGCTTCCGAAAAATATTATAAACGATATTTGACTTATCTAAAATAATATTGAAGCTTAGAGACCAAGTTTAATTGACAATCAATGTGTTAATTGTCGGATAGGGTGACCAGAACACCGAGAATGGACCGAAATCCAACCAGACTGAAATAGTTAGACTAGATAAGTGTTTATATAGGTTATAAACACTAATGTGATTATGTGGTAATGTGCCTAGGAGAAGTTTGACTGTAGAATACAGTGTTACGTGTTATAAATGATTGTGCTAATTGTGAGACAGATATTGTTGATTATAGGTCTTACGAACGCAGTTAATTATATTGTGTAGCTGTAATCAACGCGAAAGGCAAGTTTCCTAACTCAACCTTGAGTTATATTCATTCAATTATTATAATGGTTAATTATTGCTAATTATACCATGTCTAAGAAATTTATTGTTGATTATTCGCAGTTAGTGCATATTTAATAATTCAAATTGAATTACTAATTCGGAGAATATACCATTGTAGTATAATTGTTGTTGGATATTCATATTCGTAGAAGATAGAATTGACAGTACAGATAATTCCTGTTTATTGTCAAATTATGTTGAGAAATGTTTTAGCTAATTATTTTGGCTAGACGAACATTTGTTAGAACTTGATAAATTTGAGAAGAGAATTTAATTGTTATTGATAGATCGATGCCAATTATTTCGGCTAGATCGATAAGTAAAAAGAATTTGAAATCACAGTATTTCATTGTTAAATCAAAATCTTGATGCTGAGACTTAGAAGAACAACCTTTTATATAAAGGGAACAAAATTTTTAAGTCGTAATTCGACCATTGCGCGCGACCTAAGTATTATGCATAATATAGGGTAAAAGGAGTTGACCGGCTCTAAGTACTTGTAGAGGGGTATTATTTAATCTTTATGGTTATCTGATACACCTACGTATGTATCAAAGTAAATCTTTGATAGATACCCGAGAAAATTAGTTCTAGATCTAGTGTGATCGCTCAGCATAAATCTGGAAAATATTCCACTTTGTTATTGCGTAGAATTGATCTTGATTATTTAATAGAATATCGTAGAAACTTTGAAAACGTTGTACTCTTTCATTATTAGATTATTGTGTTGCCTAAAATACGAGAAAACTTGTTATTGATTAACGATTTGTTCAGCTATTTCAAAGTTCACCGAACTTTGGTTTCATTCTAGCAAAATAGATAGTATGTTCTTATTGATTCGTATACATTTATTGTATGTATTAACTTGCCAGGAAAACTTGTTGCTCACACTTGCTATAAATAAAATATTCCAGCTAGGAACGAAGAGGCCAGCGGGTCAAAGAAGAACAAAGGCAAAGGCAAGATGCTGGAGTAGTTATAATGAACATTATTATTATGTTGTTTTGTAAACCCTTTTTGTTTATTTAAGGGGTATGTTGTAATTTTAAGGCTAGTGGTCCTGGGACTTATGTATTAACAACTTATGTTAATGAGTTATGTACTCCTATTTATATTTAAATGGGTAGTTAGTTGTTATTATTTTTTGAATCGTGAACACCAAACTCGGGGGTCAGGTAACCCGAATTTGGGGGTGTCACAGGTTGGTATCAAAGATGTAGTGACGAAGGTGTCACAAGTTGGTAGAAGAGCTGTAGGTTATAAACTTTAAGTGGGGTGGGGGAAAACCCTAGGATTATAACCATACGTGAGATAGAGAAAACTCATTTGGAGTTCTAAGTGAGAGATTGCCAAAGTATATCAATAGTGAGATAAGTGGTCACATAGTGTGAGAATTTTATACTGGCGAAGTACTAATCAAGTTATTTAAACTGATTGTAGGATGTCTGGAGAAGATCAAAAGAGTGCGGAGATGTTATTGGCTGTTGCACCGGTGCCAGAAGCCGAGGTGCCAACGCAAAGTGAATCAGTGGAGAAGGTGGGAGAAGGTGAACCAATGGTCAATCTGGGGAGCGATCATGACGATTATCCTGAGATGTATCTGAGTGGAGATGAGGAGGCAGTGTCTGAGCCAGCTAAGGTAGAGTTAAAGAATACGGTCAAAGTTGGAGAACAAGATCAACTATCTGCAGAAGTCCAGGATCTCCGAAGTAAAGTGTTTCTTCTAGAGGAGTTGTGGAAGACGGAGCGAGCGTTACGCGAAATGACTGAAGAAAGGAACGAGCTTAAGGCGAAGGTGGACAGAATGAAGGCTGAAGGTGGTGGATCATCTGAAGGAACCAGCAAGAAGGATAAAAAGAAGAGGAAGAGGGACAACGACAGCCCTAATTCTGAAAAGTCAAACCCAAGGAAGAAGCAAGCATGCAACAAGTGTGGGAAGACTCCCGCGGGAGAATGCATGATGTGCAAGAACGTGTGCTTTAATTGCAAGCAGGAAGGATATATTTCTCTGCATTGTCCTAAGCCGAATTTGAGGAAGTGTTTTTCATGTGGGCAGACGGGTCACAAATTCAACAAGTGTCCCATCAATAAGAAGATTGTTGAAGGGAGTGGTCGGTAGATAACTTAGATATATGTAATAGTATCTTTTGGGTAGAAGTTTATGATATTAAGTGTTGTAATATCGAGAACGATGTTTAAGCATATGTAAATATAAATATGTTTGTATGAATGAAATTTTTATTTTCTATATGAATATAAGATTAAGATTAATTTGTGTGTTCTTAAAACTCATACTTATGGTAAGTTAATGACTCATAATTATATGAAATGTTTTGAACCCCTCAGTGAATGGACGCCAAAGGTCTGACTAGGATAAGTTCATACACTCGTATAATTGTGGCAAGTTCCTGAACTCATAAGTGTGGTAAGTTTGACGAACTAGTAATAATTATGTGTAAATGGAGAATTGTAACTTTTTATGTAAAGTTGTGTCGTTAATCCTGGTATGATTTAAAAAGGAATAGTAAATATGTTAAGTACTATATGTACTATGTGCTATTTGAATGAATATGCAATTATATGAGAATTATGTGTTGAATTCTTATTGTGTTAAGAATATGTGTAAAGAGAGAGAATTAATATAAGATTTTTATTTAAATCAGATCATGCCGCCTAGACGACAGAATCGAAACCAACGAGAAGAACAGTCAGTGAATAACGAAGGAGGTCAAGCGCACCCAAAGCAAAATTTTGCAGATATGATAGTCGAAGCTATGGAAAATAGGGCTCCAGCAAGAGGAAGAGCGAGAAATCAGCCAGCTGATAGATTGGCTAACTTCAAGGACTTTAAAGCGGTAGGACTGCCTGAATTCAAAGGGACCACAGATCTGATTGAAGCCCAAACATGGGTGAAGAAGATAGAGAAAGCATTCGTCATTGCGCGAGTGGCAGAAGACGACTTTTGCAACTTACTTAATGAAGGGAGAAGCCAATTACTCGTGGGAGACTAATCAGGCTAGAGCTGGTACAGCGGTGGTGTTGTGGACAAGATTCAAGGAGTTATTCTTTGAGAACTACTTCTCAACGAGCATGCAATCTAGAATGGAAATCAAATTCAAAGAACTTAAGCAGGAGAACATGTTAGTAACAGAATACGCTGCCAAATTCAACTAGTTGGCAAGATTTGCACCTCATCAGGTGGACACATAAGCGAGAAAAGTGAGAAGGTTTGAGAATGGATTGAGACCGAGTATATAAAATAAAGTAGATGTGTTGCAGATTAACACGTACGCGGCCTTGATGGAGAAAGCTTTAATTGATGAAGGAGGGAGCGAGGTTGCATCTCGATTTCATCAGAAAAGAAAAAGAAAACCAATGATGGGGGAAGCAGTGGTGGTAGTAATCCGAATAAGAGGAAATGGAGTGAGAATACCCAGTCAGGTAATAAAACAGAAGATAATAGGAAAGGGAGGGAACCATGTTCTAATTGTGGGAAGAACCATGCTAGAGTTTGCCTGAAGAAGAAGGGAGTTTGCTATAACTGCGGGCAAGAGGGGCACATGTCACCTAATTTTCCCAGTCCGAAGAAGATACAAGGTTGTTATGCATGTGGATCAACTGATTATCTGGTTCGGAACTGTCCGAAGAAGAATGCTGAGAAAGAAAGTGGCAACAAGGGACCCAGTGGCGGAACCTTGGTAACTCGAGGACCTGCACAGCCAGGAAGACCAACAGCCCGTACGTTCAACATGACGGCGCAGGACGCTGTGGCTACTCAAGAGGTGGCAGCAGGTAATGATTTCGTTTAGAATTTTTATTACGCGAGTATTATGAGTCAGATATTTATCTGAATTGTTTTCTTTTATAGATTCAAGTCACGGGTTAGAATTGGAAACACAATTTAATATTGTGTTGATAAAAATGAATTGATGATACAACTTTAAAAGATTGTAGAGATTAAGAAAGCGGTGATTTCGAGGACGGAATCCTTTTAAGGAGGGGTGAATGTGATAACCCGGGATTTTGAATAATCCAAAATTTGCGAATAATTTTATTATTATTATTATTATTAATATTAATTATCATTTGTGTGACAAGTATCGGTGATACGTGTATCGAGAAAGTCAATTTGTGTATTGACTAATAAAATTAAAGTAGAGTTGTGCTTAACAGCTTTAGAAACCCTAACCCTAATTTCTGGAAAGGGATTCAACAGAAAATATAATTAAAATAATTATATTAATGAGTACGTGTTTGTACTGAATAGAATTTTGATCAATAATAGATCGTATAAGGTTTGTAATTAATAAACCCTAATAAGAGATTAGAAACCCTAATCTCAGATTTAGAAAATCGATTGTATAGTTGAAAACCCTAATTATAATTTAGAAAAATTATTTTTCTAATTAAAACCCTAATTCGTGGGCTATAAACCCTAATGACCATTTTGACCCTAATTGCTAAATTAAGCAATTTTAATTAGGAATATTAATCCTAATTAGCAATATTAAATTTTATGATTAGGAAATATTAATATAATTATTGAATCCTAATTATAATTTTGGAATATGAATTTTCTATTTGGAAAACCGAAATTTGAAAATTTTGGAAATTAATTGCAAACCTAAAGGGTTCAAACCCTAAACCCTAACCCAAACCTTAAACCCTAAGGGTTTGGACAAATTATATGTTTGCCATTAAATTAATTTTTCAAGTGACTAAAATACATTTTTTGGATTTTTAATTATGAAACTTGCAATTTTGGCCAAGACCTTTAGTTTTTTACCAACTATATTGACTTTGTTAGTGCAAATCATCAGCCTCCAGCCGAAAAATGCCAGCCATACATTGCATCTAAGTGATTATATATAGATTCAAGAGAGAGAAAATCACAAAACTTGATCATTTGTCCAACCTAGCTCTCACCAACTCTCTCTCTCTCTCTCCTAGCATCCGAAATTCTTAAGTGAATTAGTCATATATTAATACTCTAAAACATCTAGATCAGATTGGTAGAGCCAAGATCAAAGCATCTTCAAGAAAAGGTATAACCCTAAGTTGATTTTTGATCCAAGTTGCTAAGAATTTTTTTTTGTTTAAAGTGTTTAAATCAGTGTTAGAAGTTGTTTTTAGTTGATCTATGATGATCCATGATGGATCCATAGCATCAAATGGCTTTAAAACGAAGTTTTCAAAAATTTCTCAAGAACAGTCAAAGGTGTCTGACAAGCAAATGTCAGAGGCCACTGATCTCTGTCTGTTTATGTTTTTTCTTGTTTTATGGTTTGAATTGGTAGCCTGGTATGTTGTCTTTAGTCTTCAAGTGGTAGTACAACCATCAGATGTCTAGATTTCATTTTATTCACCATTAAAACCCGTTGACCGGGCATGACCATGAACTTTCAAGGTAACCCAGAAAGTGTAAGATCAGCGTCTGACATCTTTTTGAACAGCTCAGATCTGACATTTTTGATTCTTTTTTAGGGTGGTTTTGTATCGAGCTAGTAACCTGACATTTGTACTGCACATGTATGGCTTCATATCGTGTATATAATCAGTAGATTGATCGGGGTAAGTGGTCAAACTAGGCCATAAGGCCATGACTTGAATTTCTGGAAATTCTAGAAAAGCGTATGAACACTTTTTCTGACAGACTTTGACCGTGTGATTCATGGTAGATCGGTTGTTTTTAGACTGAGATCTTGACATCTAGGCGTTCCTTGTCAATTATACTAAATGTATGAATACTAAAACCACCAAAACAATGATCAGAACCTAGACTAATTTGTATTAGAAAGTGACCAGTCGAGGTTCTAGGTTTCTGGGAAAACCTAGAAACCGTCTGACAAGAACTTTGAGACGCTAGATCGTTTTGTTGTTTTGTAGTATGATCATGATGTTGGTTGGATATTGTAGAGTTACAGTTTAACTACATAGTCGATGCTTAACATTGCTCAGAACTAGTATAGATTGGAAATTACAGACGGTCAAACGTGCACCCTTGATCACTGTCTGACAGTGTTCTTGAGCACCAAGAACACCTAAGGCGATAGACAAGTGTCGCTATAGGCTTTAGCGACGGTTTATTTTATTTTTGAATTTTTGAAAATTATTTAAAAATATAAATAAATTATAAAAATGACTAAAAATGGTTTTAAAAATCATTTTAAATTCTGAAAAATAACTTTTAATTATTTGGGACATTTTTCTTTAATAATTATAATTATTTGAATAAAAATCATATTTAATTTATTTAATTAGTATATTAAATAAATTAGAGAAAAATATTTTAATATTATGAAAAATCATTTTAAATAAGAATAATGTATTTAAAAATATTTTGAATTATAAAATATAATTTTCAATATTTTTGGAGAATTATCATTAATAAATTAATATTAATGGTATTAGTTTTATTTAATTATGATATTAAATAAATGAATTAAAAATGATTTTATTAATTTAAAAATCATTTAAAAATGAGAAAAATATTTTAAAAGTATTTTAAGTTATAATTAATGACTTTTAATATTTTGATAATAATTACATTAATATTTAAATATTAATGGTGATGATTTAAAAATGATTTTAATTATTTTAAAAATCATTTAAGTAGAATATTGATGATTTAAAAATATTTTAAGTTATTAATAATAACTTTAATATTTTGACAAGTATGTTATTAATATTTTATATTATTAAATACTAATAATGATAAGATTACTTGATAATTAAATCATTTAAAAATGATTTAAGTGTTTTAAAAATTATTATAAATTATAATAATTGTTTATAAATTATTAAAAGCTTTTGGCAAATATTATAAACGATATTTGACTTATTTAAAATAATATTGAAGCTTAGAGACCAAGTTTAATTGACAATCAATGTGTTAATTGTCGGATAGGGTGACCAGAACACCGAGAATGGACCGAAATCCAACCAGACCGAAATAGTTAGACTTGGTAAGTGTTTATATAGGTTATAAACACTGATGTGATTATGTGGTAACATGCCTAGGAGAAGTTTGACTGTAGAATACAGTGTTACGTGTTATAAATGATTGTGCTAATTGTGAGACTGACATTGTGTATTATAGGTCTTACTAACGCAGTTAATTATATTGTGTAGCTATAATCAACGCGAAAGGTAAGTTTTCTAACTCAACCTTGAGTTATATTCATTCAATTATTATAATGGTTAGTTATTGCTAATTATACCATGTCTAGGGAATTTATTGTTGATTATTCGCAGTTAGTGCATGTTTAATAATTTAAATTGAATTACTGATTCGGAGAATATACTATTGTAGGATAACTGTTGTTGGATATTCATATTCGTAGAAGATAGAATTGACAGTACAGATAATTCCTGTTTATTGTCAAATTATGTTGAGAAATTTTTTAGCTAATTATTCTGGCTAGACGAACATTTGTTAGAACTTGATAAATTCGAGAAGAGAATTCAATTGTTATTGATAGATCGATGCCAATTATTTTGGCTAGATCGATAAGTAAATAGAATTTGAAATCACAGTATTTCATTGTTAAATCAAAATCTTGATTCTGAGACTAAGAAGAACAACCTTTTATATAAAGGGAACAAAATTTTTAAGTCATAATTCGACCATTGCGCTCGACCTAAGTATTATGCATAATATAGGGTACAAGGAGTTGGCTGGCTCTAAGTACTTGCAGAGGGGTATGATTTAATCTTTATGGTTATCAGATACACCTGCGTATATGTCAAAGTAAATCTTTAATAGATACCCGAGAAAATTAGTTCTAGATCTAGTGTGATCACTCTGCATAAATTTGGAAAACATTCCACTTTGTTATTGTGTAGAATTGATCTTGATTATTCAATAGAATATTGTAGAAACTTTAAAAACGTTGTACTCTTTCATTATTAGATTATTGCGTTGCCTAGAATACGAGAAAACTTGTTATTGATTAACGATTTGTTCAGCTATTTCAAAGTTCACCGAACTTTGGTTTCAGTCTATCAAAATAGATAGTATGATCTTATTGATTCGTATACATTTATTGTATGTATTAACTTGCGAGGCAAACTTGTTGCTCACACTTGCTATAAATAAAACATTTCAGCTAGAAATGAAGAGGTCAGCGGGTCAAAGAAGAACAAAGGCAAAGGAAAGACGTTAAAGTAGTTATAATGAACATTATTATTATGTTGTTTTGTAAACCCTTTTTGTTTATTTAAGGGGTATGTTATAATTTTAAGATTAGTGGACCTGGGCTTATGTATTAACAACTTATGTTAATGAGTTATGTATTCCTATTTATATTTAAATGGGTAGTTAGCTGTTATTATATTTTGGATCGTGAACACCAAACTCGGGGCTCAGGTAACCCGGATTTGGGGGTGTCATAGTGTGTGTGGGTCAATGTGCTGTTATTTGGAAGTAGTGTTATGCCTCGTTTGCACCTATATACAAAGGGTTTGAATTTATCTAAAAAAATTCAGTTTTAAACAAGATATAGCAGTGATGTTTTAGAAAAGAGATTTTTCAAACCCTTGTGCTCAATAGTAATTGAGGCCTTTGATACTTCCATTTTATTCCGTATTCGGCTGGATTGATTTTATTTTACAGATGTGAGGCATCTGTATGAAAATAATGTACAAAAAGGTGTTGAATTCCTCGTGGGTATGAAAACCATCTGAGGACATCCAAACATCACAGATAAATTTACAAGCTGCTTACAGCTGAAAAGGTCTATCATGGGAACCGATTCTAGATTCAGTGGATTGAATTTGTGATCACATGATTTCTAGGCTCACATGATGCCACAATTGATAAAAACGTAGTAAGTATGTATATATATAAAGGTTGTAAATATATATATACAGACATGATCACCAACCACGAAGCACCTCCATGGGGGATTGAGAATGTAAATAAGGTTGTAAAAGCTATCAACTGCCACGGAGAAAACTCCAGGCGGGACAAAATGTATAGAAAGCTGTAAAAATGGTTAACCACCACGAAGTAAACTCTAGGTGGGACAAAATTTAAATATATATAAATATATATATATATATATATATATATATATATATATATATAAGCGATAAACGCAGTATATATATATATATATATATATATATATATATATATATATATATATATATATATATATAACGGTTATTGGACTTTGTCCGATGAGCCTGGATTTTATATCCGGAGCATTTATTTACTTTCGTATATATATACTTATATATATGAACTGTGTGTCGAACTATGTTCGATGAGCCCGGATTAATATATATATATATATATATATATGTATGTATGTATATACGAACTGAAATAAAACTACGAACCGAAGTCTGGGCAAACACACGCAACACGACTCTCAACGTGAAGAACAGTGTGTGCAAAGATGAAGAGAAAGGCTTTAAAGTGTGTGAGAAGGCTTATAGTGGGCTGGCAAAGAAGACTTCTATATCTTTAAAGTAGATGAACACTTGCTTCTGCAGGTACAAAAGTAGCTATATATGAGCTCACAAGTGTTTAAAATGAGAAAGTATTCAGTATAGTGTAAGTACAAATCAAATTGGGCAGGTCTTTCTCGCCGTTTTCTCTTACAAAATGGCCACCCCAAGCCCTCTATTTATAGAGGGTGGAGCTGCAGGTGTACCAGAGGCTGCCCGGGGTGCCCTGGGCATCGCGGTTCCCACTGTCTCGAAGTACGTGTACGTATGCAACGTGATGTCTGCTTGAACTTTTAGAATTGTAATATGGGCAATAGTCACTCGGGATTGGTTTTCATTGGCTTTTATGGGATATTGTTGTGTAGAAATGTATGTCTAAAATGTTCAGATGGCGTGATGTGGCGTCAAGTTGGCGAGATGACGACTTTGCCCCTCACCGGGGTTATCTCTGGTTTGGGCTGATAAAGCAGACGTTGCTCAGGGTTATCGTTGAGATTGATTTGCTGCAATGGTGGAAGGTCCTCAGTGTCATCTCTGAGGTGTGCCTATCCTCCCGGTGTTATCTCTGAGTTGGTACTGAGTATCTCGTTGTGAGCGCCGAGATTGAAGCTGATTGCATGCATTTGAAACAAGCATTTCTGGGGTTATCTCCGGAACTGCCACTGCCTTCCTTGGGGTTATCTCCAAGGTTGGAATCTGCTATTCCCAGTGTTAGGACTAAGACGGAACATCTCGTGGTTATCTTCGGGCTGAAATGGTCTTCTCCGATTTGTGTTTTGGTATTGTAACTGCAGGCCTCGGGGTTATCTCCGAGGTTGGAATTGTTACTCCCTGTATGTGTTTCGGGGTTGAGGCTATTACTCCCAGTGGTATCCAGGGTCAAGCTGTTCCTCCCGGTGGTATTCAAAATGGATAGGAACCGTCTTCCAGGGTTTCCTCTTGAAAGACGAATAGTGCTCCTCTGATGTCAGATATGCAAAAAATTTCAAGTGTCTACAGATGCCCCTCTTTATCATATTCATGCAATGCAATGCATGGATAGGATAAAGAATCCTAGACACTTGAAATATAACATGAAGCATTTGGGTGATGCAGGTGTATGGGGTTGTCCCCTGGGAGCTGTCGTTGATACTCCTAAATTAACCTCACTTTCACTTCACAATTTATAATAATTAGCACAGTAGCAAGTAAGGATTGATCCAGTAGAGAGTAAAGTTGTTTTAGAATTATTCTACTATTTTAACATAAAATAAAGATGGGGGTTTTTGAAAATTATTTTTAAAATAAGAGAACAAGAATTAACGATGAAATTAACCAAATATGTAAAAACTTCAGTTCTCTAGTTCAGTTTTACCAAGTACAACAATCAATTAATCAAGTTATTATTATTTTTCCTTCAATGAAACTATTAGCCCTAGATAACAATAAGCTCTGCTATCCGAAATTCTCCTTAGATTATCACTGTATGAAACAAGCTCTCCACCAGATTCTAACTAGCATACAACCTAGAATAAGCTCTCTAGATTTAATATGATAGAAGCATTAAGAAATAAAGAATTAGGCTAATCCAAGCAACAAACACATAAGCTCGATTTGTTTAACTTGTCTTCTGATAATCTTAGTAATAAACAAAAGCTTGTCCACAATTATTATTACTAAGTTGCTACTTATGATAAAGACAGATATCAATTACACGTAATACCAATCTTAATCTAGCATATGATAATGATCAAACTAATTCAATTGGCCATATTAAATTAATTAAATCAATTAACATGCAATCAATGGAAACAGATTATCAGAAGAAATTTCACACAAGAAGAACTAAATAATAATACTCAATTAATCAATTACTTGTAACAATGATTCACCTCCCTTTAGAATTGAATAAAAAGAACTAGCCTGAATGAAAAGCTTTGGTCTTTTCCTTGTAAATCTTCGAACTTTCATAGGCTTCATTCCTCAATTCTTCCAACTCTTGTAACTACAATTTCCTGTGTACGCCAGCTACCTCCAAACTCATGTTGCACTGCTTGATTGCCCAAAAAGCCCTATGCTCCAACTCAACAGGTAAGTGGCATGGTTTTCCAAACACAATCCTGTATGGTGACATTCCAATAGGTGTTTTGTACGCAGTTCTATAGGCCCAAAGTGCATCATCTAATCTCAGACTCCAATCCTTTCTGCTAGGGTTAACTACCTTCTCCAAAATGGATTTGATCTCCCGGTTAGAAACCTCAGCTTGACCATTACTCTGCGGATGGTAGGATGTAGAAACCTTGTGTAGAACATTGTATTTCTTGAACAAAGCCGCTAACACCCTATTGCAAAAGTGGGTTCCGCGATCACTAATGATGGCTCGTGGTGTTCCAAACCTGACAGATATGTTAGTCCTAACAAAATCTGCAACAACTTTAGAATCGTCAGTCCTAGTGGCTTTAGCTTCCACCCATTTTGAGACATAATCAACAGCCAAAAGAATATATAAATTCCCAAAGGATTAAGGAAAAGGTCCCACAAAATCTATACCCCAAACATCAAAAATCTCAACAACTAATATAGGAGTTTGGGGCATTTGATTTCGTTGAGAAATATTTCCTGTCCTTTGGCAATTAACTCATGTTTTACAAAACAGATAGGAATCTTTAAAAAGTGATGGCCAATAAAAACCACTTTCCAAAACTTTGTTAGCAGTTCTTTTTGGACCAAAATGTCCTCCACAAGCATAAGAATGACAAAAGGAAAGAATAGATTGAAATTCATTGTTAGGCACACATCGTCTAACTATCTGGTCAGCACAAAATTTCCATAAGTATGGATCATCCCAAACATAGTGTCTAGCATCACTTTTTAATTTTTCCTTTTGGGATTTGGAAAATTCTTTAGGAAAATATGCACTTACCAAATAATTCACCGTATCTGCGTACCAGGGACTCTCAGTATGGATGGAAAGTAACTGCTCATCTGGGAAAGAATCATGTAACGGTAGTTCCTCCTCGTCTCGCAGTAGCCTACTCAAGTGATCCGCTACTAAGTTATCCGCACCTTTCTTATCCTTGATCTCTAAGTCGAATTCTTGTAGGAGCAGAATCCATCGAATAATCCTTGGTTTAGAATCCTTTTTGGTGAGCAAATACCTGAGAGCAGCATGGTCAGAATAAACTATAATTTTAGTACCAAGCAAATATGATCGAAATTTTTCTAAAGCAAAAACCACAGATAAAAGTTCTTTTTTAGTTGTGGAATAGTTTATCTGAGCCTCATTCAAAGTCCTCGAAGCATAGTATATGGCATGAACGGCTTTGTCAATCCTTTGTCCCAAAACAGCCCCCACTGCATAGTTGCTTGCGTCACACATGATCTCAAATGGCAACTTCCAATTTGGCAGTTGAATGACAGGAGCAGAAGTTAATAATTTCTTTAAAGTGTCAAAAGCCTCCTTGCATTCATCATCAAACTGGAAGTCCACATCTTTTTGCAGCAACTTACATAAGGGTAATGCAATCTTCGAGAAATCCTTGATAAATCTTCGATAAAATCCTGCATGACCAAGAAAAGAGCGAATCTCCCGCACGCTAACGGGGTAAGGCAAAGCAGATATAACATCTATTTTAGCTTTATCAACTTCAAGACCTTTAGATGACACAACATGACCAAGTACTATTCCCTGTTCAACCATGAAATGACATTTTTCCCAATTTAAAACAAGATTAGTTTCCATGCATCTATCTAGAACACGATTTAAATTATCTAAGCATGCATCCAAAGAATCACCATGAATCGTGAAATCATCCATAAAAATCTCGATGCATTCTTCTAAAAGGTCCGAAAAAATGCTTACCATGCATCGCTGAAAAGTACCTAGGGCATTACACAGTCCAAAAGGCATCCGTCGATAGGAAAAAGTACCAAAGGGACATGTGAATGTGGTCTTCTCTTGGTCCTCAGGTGCAATCACAATCTGGTTATATCCTGAAAAGCCATCTAGAAAAGAATAATAAGTGTGCCCAGCTAATCTTTCCAATATTTGATCAATAAAAGGGAGAGGAAAGTGATCTTTTCTTGTTACAACATTCAATTTTCTATAATCTATACACACTCTCCACCCTGTTTGCATTCGTGTAGGTACCAACTCATTATCATCGTTCTTGACAACGGTGATTCCGGATTTCTTTGGGACTACCTGCACTGGACTCACCCATTGACTATCGGAGATGGGATAGATGATGCTGGCATCAAGCAATTTGAGCACTTCTTTTTTCACCACCTCCATCATGGGTGGATTCAATCTCCTTTGTGCATCTCTTGTAGGCTTAGCTCCATCCTCTAACAATATCCGATGCATGCACATGGCAGGACTAATACCCTTTATATCCGCTATTGTCCATCCAAAAACTGTAACATGGTCCCTTAGGACTCTCAGCAATTTTTCTTCCTGCACCTTGGTTAGATTACTAGCAATAATTACAGGTATAGTGTCATTAGTCCCCAAATATGCATATTTCAAATGAGCAGGTAATTGTTTTAATTCTAGAGTTGGGGCTTGTACAACAGAAGGTAATAACTTTTGATGAGAAACAGGAAATTGAATAAAATGTACTACTAACTTATTTGAGAATTTTGGCAATGAATGTAATACAGCTACATTCTCCTTCAATTCCTGGGTTCGCGCAATCTCTCCTTCCCTGTCCATGTCCAAACTGTTGGTGATTGCAATCTCTAAACTGTCCCTATGTAGTTGTTCAAAAGCTCTATGCGCCAAGGAGTCTCTCACATCGATAGCAAAAACCTATCCTATATCACTAGGGTACATCATGGCATCATAGATGTTAAACTGGATTTTCTCGCCATCAAACTCCATAGTCAAGGTCCCATTATACACATCAATCATGGTTCTTGTTGTTTTCAGGAAGGGTCTTCCTAACAAGATGTGGGAAGGATTTGTGATGTATCATCTTCCATATCCATAATGTAAAAATCTGCAGGAAAGATTAGTTCGTTCACCTACACTAGGACATCTTCAATTACCCCTCGGGGGTAAGTGTTAGTACGATCAGCCAATTGAATAATCACACCAGTATTTTTCAAACGGCCTAGATTTAAGGAAGCATAAACAGATAAATGCATAACATTAATTGAAGCTCCTAAATCTAGCATGGCTTTTTCAAATCTGGTGTTTCCTATTTTGCATGGGATTGTGAACATTCCTGGATCTTAACATTTAGGAGGCATTTTTCTTTGAAGAACAGCAGATAAATTTTCTCCGACTGCGACTCTTTCATTGTTTTGCAATTTTCTTTTATTAGTGCATAATTCTTTTAAAAATTTAGCATACCGTGGCACTTGTTTAATTGCATCAAGGAGAGGGATGTTTACTTCTACTTTTCTAAAAGTTTCCAAAATTTCTTTTTCTTTTTCATCTCTCTTTGAGGTTTTAGAATTTCTGGGAGGAAAGGGAAGAGGTATGTCTTTAAGCTGATTAGGAGGGTTAGGTTGTACCTTGGATTTTTCTGTTTTCTCCTTAGCTGCTTCCTCTTCAAACTCTACGGGGGTCGATGGTGTATCCAACTGTGTTCCATTCCGCAAAGTTATGGCACTTGCATTCTCCCTTGGGTTGACTATTGTTTGAGATGGTAATTTTTCTGAGCCTCTGGATTCCAATATCCCCACAGTTGTAGCCAGTTGTCCTACTTGGTTCCTCAAATCTTAAACTGAAGTTTTTATCTCTTGTTGGAACTGCTGTGTTTGATTCATGAACTGTTGTGTTTG
This sequence comes from Panax notoginseng, assembly GCA_016801055.1. Classification (NCBI taxonomy): domain Eukaryota; kingdom Viridiplantae; phylum Streptophyta; class Magnoliopsida; order Apiales; family Araliaceae; genus Panax; species Panax notoginseng. Next base: position 96,852,526 of record CM029015.1, on the reverse strand, counting down.
TCCCATGAATTGTTGTGTCTGTCCCATGAATTCTTTGAACATATCCTCCAACGATGTTCCAGTAGGTGCAGGGACTGCTTGCTTCGGTTGATATTGAGGTTGGGCTGGTTGGAAGCCTTGTTGCCTAGGTGGAAATGCAGGTGGTGCCGCTTGCTTACTCCCATAACTCAAATTTGGATGATCCCTCCATCATGGGTTATACGTGTTTGAGTATGGATCATACTTTTTCTGAGGTGGTGGCTGATAATTTCCCATTGCATTAGCTTGTTGCACAGCCTCATCATCTTGTAATGTTGGGCATTCATCTGTATTGTGATTTGGTCGTAGACATATTTCACAAACCATTGCAATTGGCAGTTGACCTGTAGCTAATTTTCTAACCATAGCAGTTAATTCAGAAATTTGTTAACCATAATCACAAGTGCTTACCTCGCTTACCCTTATTGGTGCATGATTTGTTCTAGTGCTATATTGTTGTGAGTTTGCGGCCATGTTTGCAATTAAAGTCCTTGCAGCCTCTGGGGTCTTGTCAACTAGTGCTCCTCCGCTAGCTGCATCGATCATGCTTCTATCCATCGGTACCAACCCTTCGTAGAAATACTGGATCAGGTGTTGTTCATCTATTTGATGCGGTGGACAGTTGGAACAAAGCTTTTTGAATCTTTCCCAATACTCGCATAGTGTCTCCCCACTGAATTGTCTAATCCCACAGATCTCCTTCCTTATGTTGGCTACTCTTGAGGCTGGAAAGTATCTCTCCAAGAACAACTGCTTCATGTCATTCCAAGACTGGATTGAACCTGAGGGTAGGTAGTACAACCAATCCTTTGCCAATTCTGCTAGGGAGAATGTGAATGCTCTCAGCTTGATTTGCTCTTCGGTGATTCCGTTTGGTTTCATGGTGGAGCACACCACATGAAATTCCTTTAGATGTTTGTAGGGGTCCTCACCTGTAAGACCACGAAAAGTAGGCAATAAATGGATTAGTCCAAATTTAAGTTCAAATGCAACATCTAAATTAGGATATTCAATGCACAAAGGTTGTTGATTTAAATTAGGAGTTGCCAACTCCCTGAGAGTTCTATTGTTGTTTGGAATCGCCATCTCTTCTTCTTTGTCGGATTCGTTGGATAATAATTCCAAAGCTAAGTTGAGGCATAGTGATGATGCAGAAGCCTCGTCTATATCTGCAGAAGACTGTTGAACTTTAAGTTTTTCCTTCCTTAGCCTCCTTGCAGTTTTCTCAATCTCTGGATCAAAATCTAATATAGTAGCCTGAGAAGATCGAGTTATAAAACAATAACAAATAATAATAATAATAATAATAATAATAATAATAATAATAATAATAATAATAATAATAATAATAATAAAAATAGAATAAAAATAAAACGGCAAATTACTCCACGACAACGGCGCCAAAATTTGGGAGCTGTCGTTGATACTCCTAAATTAACCTCACTTTCACTTCACAATTTATAATAATTAGCACAGTAGCAAGTAAGGATCGATCCCACAGAGAGTAAAGTTGTTTTAGAATTATTCTACTATTTTAACATAAAATAAAGATGGGGGTTTTTGAAAATTATTTTTAAACTAAGAGAACAAGAATTAACGATGAAATTAACCAAATATGTAAAAACTTTAGTTCTGCAGTTCAGTTTCACCAAGTACAACAATCAATTAATCAAGTTATTATTATTTTTCCTTCAATGAAACTATTAGCCCTAGATAACAATAAGCTCTGCTATCCGAAATTCTCCTTAGATTATCACTGTATGAAACATGCTCTCCACCAGATTCTAACTAGCATACAACCTAGAATAAGCTCTCTAGATTTAATATGATAGAAGCATTAAGAAATAGAGAATTAGGCTAATCCAAGCAACAAACACATAAGCTCGATTTGTTTAACTTGTCTTCTGATAATCTTAGTAATAAACAAAAGCTTGTCCACAATTATTATTACTAAGTTGCTACTTATGATAAAGACATATATCAATTACACGTAATACCAATCTTAATCTAGCATTTGATAATGATCAAACTAATTCAATTGGCCATATTAAATTAATTAAATCAATTAACATGCAATCAATGGAAACAGATTATCAGAAGAAATTTCACACAAGAAGAACTAAATAATAGTACTCAATTAATCAATTATTTGTAACAAGGATTCACCTCCCTTTAGAACTGAATAAAAAGAACTAGTCTGACATGCTCTTGAGTCTGCACTCCAATAGATGATAGTTGATTATTGAATGAATAAAATCATGACTAGCATCCTCTATTTATAGTGCTAGACAAAGTCCTAAATCTTATAGGAAGTAGAAATCCAAACCCTAAAAGGAATTACAAATTATCCTAATTTCCATAAAGAAATAGAATTCAATTTGGAAATAAATCTTAGTCTAAAAGAAATCCTAATTACAATAGAATTGTAAAAACTATTCTTCTAGAATATAAAATTCAGATTTGAAATTGGAATTAAATCCCACAATTGTCATGTGCTTAAACTCATTGCCGCGTGAATCCAAATCCATTTATGATACTAATTGTTGAATCCTTGATTTGTTAGGAATCCCGTAAACCTCCTCCAATTTATTTCCAAAATCATGAAACCCCTTCAATTGTACCTAAAATAAAAATATAAGAATAATGAGTTTATTTAGGCACAAAATAAATACAAAAGATTAAGTATTAAGGAATAAAAATATAACAAATTTCATACTCATCATCCCCCAATATGCTGAGGATGATTGCTATCTCCCTGTAGCTTCTACTGGGGATTTGGCAATGATGACCAAATTGGATGTGCGATCCAACTTTTTGAGGATGTTGACGTTGGGGTTATCACCAAAGTCCTGAATCCTTGATACAGACTTGATTTCAAAGAAGTGCCTCTAATGTGTAAGATATCTGTGAGGATAAAGCTTTATCTGTTTGAGGATGTGTATAACATATTCCGTCATCAATCCTCCTTGATGACGTTGACCTTTCCTGGTTTGTATCACCAGGGTATGTAAATGTTCTGCTGGTTTTACTGCCAACATCAAATGTTGTCAGGGCTGCCTGACCTTTGTTGACGTGTGAACCAATGGTTTACTACGCGTTATAACCCCCGCCGGGGATACATTTGATCCTCTGTTGATGTGTAGATCAACGGATGAACTCCCTGCTAGGGATAAATGCCAAGGATGCTTGGACTTTGTTGATGTGTGTATTAACTGATGAAATCACCGGATGGTTTCTGATGCGACGTTGGGTTTACTTGCTAACAGCTGAACTGATGTTAAGGTTGCCTGACCTTCATTGACACGTACATCAATGGATGACAATGCGTTGTGATCCCCGTCGGGGTTGCTGTATCATCATTGATGTGTGTGTCAACGGAACATGCGTTGTAACCCCTGTCGGGGATACGTGTTGGATAATCGTTGTTGTGTGTGTCAACGGAACATGCATTGTAACCCCCGCCGGGGATACGTGTTGGATCATCGTTGATGTGTGTGTCAACGGAACATGCGTTGTAACCCCCACCGGGGATCCGCTGGGGAATATGAGTATCCGAGTATGAAATCCTCGAATAGCTCTCGATGCTTCGATGGGTTTACTTGCCATCGACTGAAATAACGTCAAGGCTGCTTGACCTTCATTGATACGTACATCAATGGATGACAATACATTGTGACCCCCGCCGGGGTTATGTACTTCGACATATGTACCGCGTTGTGACCCCTGCTGGTGTTGTTGTGGCAAAGTAGGATAATGATCCTGAATGAGAGAAATTGGACCCGTGTGAGGTATTGTTGAGCATGACTTGTATCGTCTGAGATCACCGGCATAGTGTGCCCTGTAGTTGGGCGAATACCAATGAATGATGTGAAGACCCACGGTTCAACCAGGATTGTAAGCTATTCTGCTCAATCGCGTAGCGTTTTTATTCCTGATTTGGCCTTTTCAGCTTGCGAGAACTCCTTTGCAACTCAAACTGGACCGAGCCGGAGGGGTGGGACCCATATAGGGGTGCCACAGGTAGTTATTGGGTGGTTGTGTCCCATTTCTCTGTATTTTTCAGTTATACAAAGATGATGTATTAGATGGTGATATACTTAGGAATGTATACACAGTTTTCTATTCCCTATATCATATTGCCATCTATTATCTGTAATGTATTTATCATGTTATGCATATGTATGTATATCCAGAGATATTCAGCATTGACCCCGGATGGTCTTATGACACGGCCCGTGCAGATGTCTTCTTCGATAGTTAGCCGTATTGATCATACCCCACCATTATTGGTGGTATCTGGTATGAGATTATGGTATGATAGCATGTCACCATCAGACAGGGTGACCGTAGATCATTTATTATAGCATACTATGACCTATTGATGTTTCAGGTTCCCATAGGATTCATGGATGGCATGCTGGAGCACTGGGTATCGAAGAGGCAGGTTTTCTAATTTTGGACCCAAGAGTTGACTCCCACTCTGGAGGAGTATGCACGGTTGAAGATGCTACTATTGGATAGACCTCGCGTGCATATGGCTTTAGGGGACATGACTCAGTGGTTCATGACCCTCACTGGATTGAGGCGTAGAGTGGTGCAGGATGAGCTTACATCTGGCCACGTTATATCCCAGTATTTTTTGTTTGACAGATTTGGCTCTGAGGATAGTTATATACGACATTTTGGGGATTTCACCACACCGAAGGATCATTGGCGTCTGGCCAGGGTGGATGTACTACTATTGTGCGTACTGTCATATATACATGCCACTATATATGAACGAGTTGGACATAAGAGTTATCATGGCGGTGAGAGCTCTCAGGGAGGGTCGTACCATCATACCTATGATTATAGCCGAGACATTGAGGTTAGCTACATACTGCTGCACTTATCCGACATGAGTATTTACGGGCAGTTCGGTCATGCTCTATGTGTGGTTTCTGTCACACCTGAGACCGATTGGCACTTTCAGACGACATGGGTATTGCTTCACCCATGATATAGCAATGTCATATTCATTTCAGCCTGCAGAGTGTACGGATGCTACATCTTGGTCCACTTTCTTAGATGATATTGTAGACCCATTTAGTATTCAGCTATGCATAGGGCTTAGTTCACCCTACAGCTTCATTACTCATGCTCATGGCATAGATTATCTCCCTTTGGCTAGTTTGAGGGGCATAACTACTTACCATTCACTGGCCGTGATGTCGCAGTTTGACTAGTTTCAGGATTTTCATCCTTTCGAGGGGGCGCTGGGACAACGTTTAGCTTCTCGCTATCTTTTAGCAGAGGACCGATCCCGTGTGTATGCATATTGGGATCAGCGTGAGATAGCCGCTTTCTCCATTAGTCATCTAGGTTATTCTGTAGAGTATTCCGCATGGATGGAGACATAGACTGTACCGATTGTGGTTGTATCCATATTATCGAGTATTGACTCAAATGGTGGAGAGCCCATGGAGGACATTAATTCTCACACCGAGGAGGAGCCATCTACTGGGTTGCCATTATTTTCTTTAGATTCTCCCAGTACTAGCACTGTCGTGATTCAACATTCAGCACAGTACCTTGAGCAGAGCATTCATCTGATGACCTTTGAGAGAGATCAGGTTAGATCCCTAATGTTGACATCTCTTGATGGGAGAGACGCAGCTCTGTTATAGAGGGACGAGGCATTGGCTCGTAGAGATGCCGTTGTTATTGAGCGGGATGAGGCCAGATCAGCCAAAGATGTAGTGATAGTTGAGCGGGATAGCGCCATATCTGCCCGGGATGTAGCCGTCACAGATAGTACTGTAGTGAGGTCCCTTACCACTGGCATGGTCGTAGAGACGAGCACTTACATTGATAAGCATATGATCACCATGTAAATGACTGTAGATCTATTGGGTCATGTGAATATCCTTGTATAGGAGACCACAGCTTCGCCTCATTCTTCAGAGAGGGATGCCGTGTTAGGCTTGTTAGCTCGCATATACATCGATTTGTAGATGGCCTTCTATTTTCCTACACAGACTAGCTTAGCCATTTTGTCATGTACAGTTTATATTATGTATATCAAACAACATTATATATAGCAGGGAAATATATTTTTGATCACTTCCCTTTTAGATATGCTTGAATACTTGCTTGATATTTATCTGCTACTTCAGGACTTGTGATCTTGATGTATTCTGAATTCCTCCTTGCTGGATGGACATTGAGTTATCTCTGGATAGTTCAGAATAGATCATGGATCTGTGTGTATCCCTACCATTTTTCGGTATATTGGGACCGGTTTCTGTATGGAAATGTGGAGAGGGTTGTGGCTTTTCTCTCTGAGATTGACCGCACCACAGATGGTCGCCAGTACCCCTATTTAGGAGGAGCCTAGTTAATTCCATCTCTAATGGATTGGTGTTGCTCTTCAAGGTACAACCACAGCTTAGATGGTCGCCGAATCTCCTATTCACGAGGAGAGGTTGGGTAATTCCATTCCTTTGGTTTGAAGCTAATGAAATGTGGTGAATTGAAGTTTGATCCCAGTACCATTGACAAGTATTTATGTTTTGGTTGGGGGTTAGACCGAACCATAAATGGCTGCCTACGTACTCCTATTGAAGAGGAGATCAGGTCTGCGTAGTTCAAACCTGGTGTAAGAGGTTTAACGCTGTTTATGAAAAGTAGATGGGTGTAGAAGCTTTATTGATGAAGAAGGTTGTAGAAATGTTTTTGTGGTTTTTATTTTTTTTTGTAGAAAAGGGTAGAAATGTTTTTGTTGTTTTTTGTTTATTACGACCGGGCCGTATAGAATATGGTTGCGTATGTACTCCCGTGTATCAAGGAGATCAGGTCGACGCAATTCACCCCTCAGGCTGAGTTGAAAAGCGTGATCCCATGTACAGGATAAACTGCGGGGAAGAAAGATTAGTCCCGTGTACAGGTCAAACTGTGGGGAAGAAAGTTTAATCCCATGTGCAAGATAGACTACGGGGAAGAGAAAGTTTGATCCTTAGTTGAGGATAAACTGCAGGTATGAAAAGTTTGATCCCATGTTTAGGTAGCCAAACTGCAAACGCGAGATGTTCAATCCGTAGTGGGATGACCTAAGTTGGATGAGCGCAGTAAAGCTAGGTTGCTGGCTTGAAGAGTGTGTTCCCTGAGGGGCAAAGTGTGGAAAAAAATTGTATGTGGTGAAGGGTTAAAGAACAGGAATGACTGGTGATCTGATGATCCAACACCAGGATGTTTGCTTGATGGTCACTTCAGATGTAGTATAATTTCACGGTGTCCGAGTTAATGAGCTATGGAAATTCATTGCCGTCCATTTCCTGCAATCTGAGAGCGCCTCCTGTCAATACTTCCTTGACAACAAACGGGCCTTCCCAGTTAGGAGCGAAATTTCCCTTAAATTGATCTTGGTTGTCAATGATCTTCTTTAAAACCAAGTCATGTTGTTTAAACTGCCGTAGCTAGACTTTTATATTGTAGGATCTGGCGATCCTTTGTTGATATAATTGACCATGGAAGATAGCTACTGTTCGCCTTTCATCTATTAGAGACAATTGGTGATACCTGTCTTGTACCCATTGATCTTCATCCAGCTGAGCGTCCATCAACACTCTGAGGGATTCCATTTCTATTTCTATGGGGAGTACTGCTTCCATACCATATGTTAATGCGTAGGGGGTTTCCCCAGTTGAAGTGCGCATTGATGTTCTATAGGCTAACAGACTAAGAGGCAATAGGTCAGGCCATCCTTTGTGATTGGTGGACATATTTTGCATAATCTTCTTGATGTTCTTGTTAGCCGCTTCAACAGCACCATTCATCTTTGGACGATAGATGATGGAGTTAAGGTGTTTGATGTGGAATTTACTGCATAGTTCCTTCATCATTTTGTTGTTGAGGTTCTTAGCATTGTCTGATACAATTACCTCTGGTTGTCCGTATCGACAAATGGCATTATTTCTGATAAAAGCAATGATGACTTCTTTGGCAACCATGGGGAAGGAGGCTGCTTATACCCACTTGGTAAAGTAGTCGATCATGGTGAAGATGAATCGATGTCCATTACTGGCTTTGGGCTCGATGGGCCCGATCACGTCCATTCCCCACATTGAGAAGGGCCAAGGTGAACTCATGTTGTGGAGCTCCCGTGGAGGGGCGTGGATAACATTCCCATGAATTTGACATTGATAACATCTCCTGACGTGGTCATTGCAGTCAGCCTTGAGAGATAGCCAATAATGTCCTGTCTGGAGGATCTTTTTAACAAGGAGGGGGCCACTCATGTGTGGGCCACAGACTTCACCATGGATCTCATCCACGAGTCTCTGAGCTTGGTCTTTGACAAAACATCTGAGAAGACCTAGTCCTGCATCTCTCTTGTAAAGTGTATCTCCACTCAGGTAGAATTTCATAGCAAGTCGATGAATCCGCCTTTGTTCAGTCAGGCTCGCCTCAGCGGGTGTAGATCCATCTCGTAGGTACTCCTTGATATACTGATACCAAGGTTGTTGGATGAGAGGTAGTTCGTCTGATACTTCTCCAACGTAGTTTCCATAGGCTGGTGCCTTTTATAGGGCTACTGTAACGCTTGGCTTTTGTTCCTTGTCAGGTATGTGAATCAAGGAGGCCAAAGTTGCTAATGCATCCACAAAGTCATTCCTTTTATGAGGAATGTGTATAAAGGGGATTTCTTCGAACTTCAATGCCATCTATAAAACCTGCCGATGGTAAGGCAACAAGCGTATCTCTTTGGTTTGATAGATTCCCATAGATTGTTTGATTACTAACTCTGAATCCCCAAAGACAGTTAACCATCTGATACCCATTGAACGGTCCAGTTTTAGTCCCATGGTATAGCCTTCATGCTCAACTGTGTTGTTGGTGCTAACAAATTGCAATTTGACGGCGACGGGATACTGCTCCCCCGTATCGGATACTAGAACTGCTCCAGCTCTAGAACCTTCCGTATTAACAGCTCCATCAAAATACATCTTCAATGCTTGGCGTGTCGTACTGATGTTATGGCTGAATTGCCATTACCCCTTCATCTGGGAAGTATGTTTCCAAGGGTTTGAAATCCCCTGAAGATGCGGCAGCCAGTTGATCCGCAATTCCTTGACCTTTAATGGACTTTTGAGTCACGTAGACAATGTCAAATTGTTGTAGGATCAACTGCCATCTGAACAGTCGACAATTCAGTATGGGTTTGCTGAACACATACTTAAGAGGATCCACGCGGGATATGAGATGGGTTGTGTGCCCATGGAGGTAATGTTGTAACCTCATGGCAGCCCATGCTAAAGCATAATAAGTCCTCTCAATCAGAGTGTACTTGTGTTCACTACGGCTGAATCTTTTGCTGAGGTAATAGATAGCTCGTTCTCGGCCTCTATCGTCTTTTTGTCCCAACATGCAGCCCATGACATTGTCACTGACGGACATGTACATGAACAGGGGAACATCATCCCTGGGTGGTACCAAAATAGGAGCTTTGACTAGTTGTTCTTTATTTGTAAGGAAGGCATTCTGGCACTCATCATTCCATTTCATGGAGGAGTTCTTCCTTAACAGCTTGACGATAGGTTCACAGGTTGCTGTGAGTTAAGAAATGAATCGGCTAATAAAGTTGATTCTTCCCAAAAATCCCCGTATTTCCTTCTCTGTCCAAGGAATGGGCATTTTCGTGATGGCCTGGATTTTGGTAGGATACAGCTCAATCCCTTTATGGCTGACTAGAAATCCTGGCAACTTGCCTGATTTAACGCCAAAGGCGTAGTTGGCTGGATTAAACTTCAAGTTGTACTTGCGCAACCTGTTGAATAGCTTTCTGAGATGGTCTAAGTGGTTCTCCTCCTTATGGGACTTGACAATGATGTCATCCACGTAGATGTCAATCTCTTTGTGCATCATGTCATGGAAAAGAACCATCGTAGCTCTCTGATAGGTAGCTCCGGCATTGATGAGGCCGAATGACAATCGTCTGTAGCGAAAGGTTCCCCAAGGAGTGATGAAAGCAGTTTTGTCATGTTCTTCCTCAGCAACCATGATCTGATGGTACCCCGCAAAGTAATCAGCAAAGCAGTACATGTCGTATTGCGCAGTATTGTCAATGAGAATGTGAATATAGGGCACGAGAAAGATATCTTTAAGGCAAGCTTTATTCAGATCCTGATAATCCACGCAGACTCGTACCTTTCCTCCAGGCTTATACATGGGAACATTGTTAGATATCCATTCAGGATATATGGACACCATGATAATGCCAGCTTAAAATTATTTCACAATTTATTCTTTCACCTTTAAACTCTATTTAGGTTTTAATCGCCTGAGCTTCTGCTTGACTGGCTTGAATCCCTCTTTAATGGGAAGGTGATGAAGAACAATGTCAGTGGACAAACCTACCATGTCTTCGTGAGACCATGCAAACACATCCTGGAATTGGGTTAGTAACGTAACCATGTCATTCCGTTGGTTTGGGGTAAGGTCTGAACCAATCTAGATTAACTTAGGGTTTTCTAAGGTTTCAAGATTAAAGGAGGTGGTTTGATCAAGGTTGGGTTTAGGCTTGTCTTCGACCCATTCTTTGATCTCCGAAGGCACCTCAACGTCCTCTTGTATTTCCAGCAAGTCTGAGTCCAACTTTTCATCAAAGTTACAATCCTTGTGGAGAAGAGGCAACTTATCAACAAGTACAGGTACCTCTAAGTTCAGAGTCCCGAAACAAAATATGCTTTCACTTAATATATATGAAACTGTTTAATCATAATGTTAGCATATACAGACAAAACAACTACTAATACTAGATAGAAAAGTAAGCAGTTATTATATCTACAGGGCAGAAAGAAGTCCTGCCCATTTTTACCCTTGTCGACCAATGCAAGGAGTGCTTCTCCAATTGTCAATGATAAAGTCCTGGTGGACTGCATTGATGGAGGGGCTGTCATCGTCCTCCTTTTCCCGAATGATGACCATGACGTCTGGGCAATCATCCTCTGGGTATATCTATTTGTATGTTCATCATGAACAATGATGCACATGCCCGATATTATTCGGACAACGTTTTGTTTGATTCTTTGTTTCTCTTCCTCCACTATGGGATCTGAAACAAAGACTTCTTTTGCTTTGAATGGCACTGGCTTGTGAAATAGCATAGCCATCACGTTGGTTGGCACCTTTACAGAAGGTTGTGCGGACTAAGCGTTTGAAGGCGAAGATAAATATCGCATGGTTTAAGTTGAAGGAATTTGCTGATGCTTATGAGGATTCCTCTGACTAGACCTAGCAGAATAGCCTAGTCGAGCTATCCTACTTTGACTGGCTATTTGGATAGGGTACTTAATACCTTAGTGATCTTTACCCAGCCCTTATCGTGGCTGATGACCCAAAGACATCATTTCTTGAGTAGCTGATATTACTTCGACAGAGATCTTGGGTACGGGCAATGGCGTTCCCAGAGCATGAAATTGAGGGTTGCTTACTTCCAAAGTGTGGAAACTGATCGGCTCAATATCGAAATTAAAACTGATGAATGGTATGTCACCTTGTTGAGGGCATTCCGGTTCAGCGTTGACTGTAACTAGGCTATTGTTGATAATGTATTTCAGTTACTGAAGAAGGGTGGAGGGGACTGCCCCAGCCATATGAATCCACGGTCTTCCCAAGAGTAGGTTGTATCCCGAATCTATCTTGAGTACGTGGAAAGACACGTAGAATGTATGGGGACCAATCTCAATTGGCAGCTCAATCTCTCCGACCAAATTGCGGCGGGATCCATCAAAAGCTTTGATGATCGTATGGCTAACTCGGATTTGATTGAGATTGATGTTCATCTTCAACAATGTAGCATATGGACAGATATTCAAAGATGAGCCTCCGTCTACTAAGACTCCAGCTAGCATATATCCAGAGGACAAGACCGCAATGTGTAACGGCTTACAATTGTCGGTCCCTTCGGGTGGTATGTCATCATCAGTGAAGGATATCACATTGTTGTTGAAAATGTGATCAACCAAATGTTGAAACTTTTCCACATCAACTGATGCTGGTAAATAGGCTTCTTCCAAAACCTTCAACAAAATCTTCCGATGATCTTTAGAAGTTAAAACCAAGTCCAAGATTGAAATTTGGTGTGGACCTTCTCTTAAGCTTAAAACCACCTTGGCTTCATTATGACCCATGGCACGGTGGAATTTTTCAATCTTCTCTTTGGGAATCTTCCCCTTTGTTTTGATGGTAGACTTTATCACCCGTTGGGGAAGATACAGTGGATTCTCTTTCATCACTGTATCAGTTGTATGCGAAGTGGATCCTTCAGCTTCTCCATAATTCCAAGGAACTTTCTGTAAGCTGACAACAGGATATTGTGGTCGGAAGGGTAAGTTAATTGGCTCTGGAGCAGCCACTTTCAAAGGATTGTTGCTTCCTCTGAGTTGAATGGTAGATATAGGGCATGGCTTGACAATGCCATCAGCCTCATTGGAGATAAGTGCTACCAATCCTTTCCATCTAGTAGGACAGGTATTCTTACTTCCTCGTAGCACAATATCATCGTCTGCTAGTTACAGGACACCGCTACCAATGAGATTCTGGATAAGGTGGTGGAGTGCCCAGCATTCTTCTGTGCTGTGACTGCGAGAATGGGAGTGATATTGACATACTTTATCCGCATTAAACCGCCCTGAACGGGGATTGATTGGAGGTAGGAGGGAAGTAATCCTTCCTTCATTGATTAGCATTTGAAGGATTTCCTCCATAGGTTGGCCCAGATATGTAAATTCCCTTCTGTTGGCAAAATCTCGACGAGCTTTGTCATTCGCTCTCTTTGCCACTTTGTCCTCCATTGTTCCACTTTTTGGAGGTGAAGAGGGAATATTCATGACAAGAGGAAGGATATTAGCATGCTCCTGGCTGATTAATTGGCGTGTGACTTGATGCCGGTAGGTCACTAGTTCGGCCAATTACTCAATTTGATTGCAAAGAGCTTTCATCTTTCGTTCTATTGAGAATTGGAACTTGGCATAATCCTACTTGTTAGCACCGTCTTTGGTGATTTGGGATGCTTCACCATTAGAATTAGAAATTTGTCCAGTGCTCCAAGTAACCATGTTGACTTCTTCCTCTTTGTATGGAGGAAGAGGGTTGTCTTGAACGTGACGTTGATCGGGTGTGGTGACCACTATCTCACCATTGTCTATCAGGTCTTGGATCTTATGTTTTAAGGCCCAACAATCTTGAGTATCATGTCAGTGACGCCCCCAAATCCAGGTTCTCTAACCTTAGATTCGGTGCTCACGATCTATCATCATCATAAGCAATCTATAACTATTACGAAATAATAAACATACATTGTTCATTATAATAAAGTTTCCATAGCATGGTCCCAAGGTCTTCTTAACCTTAACTTAAACACACCATTCATATTATAAAAGGTTTACATAAGAACTTCCATTAGATAATAATAATTAATATTCATTCTAAACAATTCCTGGATCTTGCCCTTGCCCTTGTCCTTCGTATTGGATCCTTCAGACATAGCTGAAATAAATGTCATGATATAGCAAGGGTAAGCAACTAATTTGCTTAGCAAGTTTATATACAAGGGAGATATATCATGACTAGAAAGAAGTTTTGCTTTCAATGTTCAACAATAATATAAGGTTGTGAAGGAACATGAATTAATAATCAACAATTGAATATTCGAATAATTGAATAACATGAACTGAGTGGTTTTGAGATAACCATGAACATTTGCCAAGGTTCTCAGTAATTTAAACTGGACCTCTTAATAAGTTTTAGTATTCAAGGGGATCAGCCTTTCATACCCCGTGATTTATGCATAAACACTTAATATTCCGGCATCGATATCATGCCTTAATCAAATTCGTCCTTTTCTCAGTCAAGAGTTCTTATCATATCAATTTAATAAGAACAGCTTTTTAAAACACATTTGATTTAACAAATTTAAACATGCTCGATCTAGTTGATACAATTAGCATAGATCTATCTCATAAACAGTTTATAAATGAAAGAACTTTAATTTAATTCACAGTTCAATAATAATAGAATAGGAATTCAATTGCACAAAGTGCGAATTTCAATAATCAATATATATGTGAATAATCATCAATAATTATTCACTAACATGCTTTAAAAATAATAAATCGAGTTTGAGTTAGGACACTTGCCTCGTCTGTAGATTACGGCTACACACTTAATTTATATCCACTATGCAGTTAAATTATCTTCCTTTGAGAGGCCTATAGTTAATCTTTCAATTAGTCATAGTATAACATTAGATTATGTAATCACATAAATATTATGCATTACATTTAGTTCTTATAAACATTATCATGTCTTGATAATGTTACTATAACAACATAATATTATTAATCTTGATAATATTTAATTCACCTCTTAGTATTATTAGTTCCCTAATAATACTTTCATTTGCTTACTAATATTATTAACATCTTAATATTATTTTAATACCTTATTAATATTATTAATCCTCTTAATAATATTTTAATTAATATTATTACTTTAATAATATCTTACTTATGCTTTAGTATCATTAACCATTTAATATTATTAATCATTTAATAATATTTTATTCATTTACTAATAGTTAGCCTCACCCTTCATTAAGTAGGTAGCAAAAATTATTTTCTGTTCGTCTGCTACTCTAGAAATAATGAAGGTCTTCTCAATCTCCTTCATCCACGTCTGGGCCTCTAACGGGTATGTTGTTCCTCTAAACTCCGGCGGTCCTACTGCCTTAAAGTCCTTAAAGTTGGCTAATTGGTTTCCCGCCTGATTTCCTGCAGGTTGAGCTTGATTCCTCATAGCTTCAGTCATCATGTTGATAAAGTCTTGCATTAGGTTTGGTTGAGCTCTCGCTGCATTATTAACTGACTCTTCGATCTCTTGGTTCCTTAGTACACGTCTGGGCGGCATTATCTAGTGGAACAAAATTCTAACACGTTACTCGGGTTTTATTATCATATAAGTACTTAGCATGTAACATGCTACTGTATTCAACAATCATATGATCATTATGGGAGAGTTTTAAATTACCAAGATTTTGGAAGTCTTTCTCCCTGATTAGTGGGTTAAGTTTGTTTTTAAAGAAAATTTTCCAAATCAGTCTCCTAGACTCACATAACATTAAATAGACAATTTACTATTTAAAATTTTCCAACACATATCATAATAATAATGCATTTATATTCATATACCAATCTTCAGTGTCTCACATGATTAATACAGGTATATTCTTATAAATAATACTATCCCATTTTAAACACAAAAGATGGGATTAACTCAAAATGATACTTCCCTACAAACACAAATACGGATACTACCTAACTACCTACTACCTCACACCTACTAAGGTTTACATCAACATAAAACCCTATTACACAAAAGGGGTACTAATGCCTCTATCTACAACTAGTCCATAGCATAATCATCACTGGTGGCCCTGCTGGGTCACCTGAACAGGCTCCGGGGGAAACCACCCCTCCATAGCTCTACGTCGAACGGATCGACTCGACTCTCCTATCTCGAATTGCGCCCTCCTAGTCCCACTGCGCTGGCCCTCATACGCTGCGTCTAGCGCCAGTCCTAAAGTCTCAGCCCTGACCTTCATGCAATGCAGTTCTAACTCCAATTGGTTCACTCGCTGGGCTGACTCATAAAATGCCTCCTCCATGCGAATCTTGTCTGCAATCTCCAGGTCAAACTCGCCCTGCATCGCCAGATGCTCTATGCTCAGCTCTCCGAACTTTTCCTTTTCATGCTCTAGCTATACCCTCAGCATCTCAACTTGTAACTGGGACTCATCCAACTTTCCCTTCTGCTCGACTACCTCCATATGGGCTTGATAAAGCCACCTCCTTGTATTGACCTTCTGTGAACTGAAGTGTGTGATTTTCAGCCTCCAGTTCTCCCACCCTGCCTTTCAATTGATTGATTCTCCTCAACAAATCCCCTATAAGAGGCCCCTGAGGGGCTTCTTTCGTAACATCACGCTCAATGAGCTCCTGATCTACTAAGTGACTGTCCTGGCGCTCGTCAGACATCCTACAATCACCATAAATAAAACCAACATCAGTACCACAATAAAATATATTCATTGATAAAATGAAATAATATTTTATTAAGTACAACACAAACTCGATAAATTTCCACAATCCATCTCTTAACATACTCTATAAGAGTTTTCTACTAAGGTTATAACCTAGGTTTCGCATTCCTAATGTTTATAACCTACAGCTTTGATACCAACCTGTGACGCCCCCAAATCCAGGTTCTCTAACCTCAGATTCGGTGCTCACGATCTATCATCATCATAAGCATTTTATAACTATTACGAAATAATAAACATACATTCTTCATTATAATAAAGTTTCCATGGCATGGTCGCAAGGTCTTCTTAACCTTAACTTAAACACACCATTCATATTACAAAAGGCTTACATAAGACCTTTCATTAGATAATAATAATTAATATTCATTCTAAACTATTCCTGGATCTTGCCCTTGCCCTTGTCCTTCGTATTGGATCCTTCAGACTTAGCTGAAATAAATGTCATGATATAGCAAGGGTAAGCAACTAATTTACTTAGCAAGTTTATATACAAGGGAGATATATCATGACTAGAAAGAAGTTTTGCTTTCAATGTTCAACAATAATATAAGGTTGTGAAGGAACATGAATTAATAATCAACAATTGAATATTTGAATAATTGAATAACATGAACTGAGTGGTTTTGAGATAACCATGAACATTTGCCAAGGTTCTCAGTAATTTAAACTGGACCTCTTAATAAGTTTTAGTATTCAAGGGGATCAGTCTTTCATACCCCGTGATTTATGCATAAACACTTAATATTCCGGCATCGATATCATGCCTTAATCAAATTCGTCCTTTTCTCAGTCAAGAGTTCTTATCATATCAATTTAATAAGAACAGCTTTTTAAAACACATTTGATTTAACAAATTTAAACATGCTCGATCTAGTTGATACAATTAGCATAGATCTATCTCATAAACAGTTTATAAATGAAAGAACTTTAATTTAATTCACAGTTCAATAATAATAGAATAGGAATTCAATTGCACAAAGTGCGAATTTCAATAATCAATATATATGTGAATAATCATCAATAATTATTCACTAACATGCTTTAAAAATAATAACTCGAGTTTGAGTTAGGACACTTGCCTCGTCTGTAGATTACGGCTACGCGATTAATTTATATCCACTATGCAGTTAAATTATCTTCCTTTGAGAGACATATAGTTAATCTTTCAATTAGTCATAGTATAACATTAGATTATGTAATCACATAAATATTATGCATTACATTTAGTTCTTATAAACATTATCATGTCTTGATAATGTTACTATAACCACATAATATTATTAATCTTGATAATATTTAATTCACCTCTTAGTATTATTAGTTCCCTAATAGTACTTTCATTTGCTTACTAATATTATTAACATCTTAATAATATTTTAATACCTTACTAATATTATTAATCCTCGTAATAATATTTTAATTAATATTATTACTTTAATAATATCTTACTTATGCTTTAGTATCATTAATCATTTAATATTATTAATTATTTAATAATATTTTATTCATTTACTAATATTATTAATCATTTAATAATATCTTATTCTATTACTAATATTATTAATTATTTAATAATACTTTAATCATTTATCAATGCTTAAATCAAATATTATTAACCATTTAATAATATTTTAAAAAAAATTTAATCTTAATATTTTTATTTACTTATCAATATCATATTCTAATATTATTAATATCATAATAATATTTTAATAATTTATTGGATTAATAAATAATTTATTCTAATTGTTCATCCTTTATTAAACCTCTTATTTAATATCCATAAAAGGTCGTTAATAATATTTATTATCATAAATTACCAAAGTGCTCTAAGATAGTCATGATATGATATATTATGAGTATTCAAGTATAAAAATCACATTTTTCTTATTAAAGACATCATTTAACTATTTATTTTCTTTTATTCATAACTTAACCATTTTTAGGAAAAATAGTAAACTTACTCCAAAAATTCTCAGCTTCTGTACTTTGACACAATATGAATCTACAAGGATCACCAAATTTTTCTGAAATTTTAGAAAATGATCTACTATTTTTAAAGTTCCCAAAACACTCGGATCTTGCTTCATTTTTAATAAATTGAGTTTTGCTCAGAAAAATCTGAAATTTTCAGGGTATGCTCTCCTAACATATATGAACTTACTGTAAAAATTGTGGAATTTTCCAGTGTATACACAGTGAGATATTCAACGGTAAAGTTTTAGGAGTCCTTTACGGAAATAGTCATTACGCACAATCTATAAGGCGAAACGTGTCTGTTCTTTTTCCTACACGTAGATAACTTCTCAAGGTACCTCTGTGAATTTTCTCAGATTTTTAAGGGACATGAAACTGTCCGAAACAGACCCAAGAAAAATAGGACAGAAACTATTTTAGGGTTTTTGAACCCTTAACATTCCAAGTGGGCTGTTTTGGGGAAATTAGCTCCAAAGGATTCAAAACTTGCTAGATTTGTGTTCTATTACTTGGATTTACTAGATAACTCATGTATCTAGTACCCTCCTTCGATGGATCACAAATCTAAGTTGGAAAACTTGAGTTACACAAGATTTAGTGGAAGAAAACAAGAGTTTTCACCCTTGGAGAACATATGCTCATATTCTTCCTCTAAGCCTTTGATCTAACACTCAAGATACTTAGTTCTATACCTGATGATATCTAGGACTAGGGTATCTTGAGTATTTGTTCATAACCCCAACAAAACTCAAGCTAAAGAAAAAAAACAAAGTAGAAGAAGAAGATGAAGGTTATGTTATACCTTGATTTAATGGCAACCTTCCTTGATTTACCAAAGTAAGTGATGAACTTTGGATGCATTAACAAACTAGTACTCCTCTCTTTCTATATATATGGCCAAACGTCTCTCTCCTTTCTCTCTCTGGAAGTGGCTAGCTTGGGAGAAATTATAAGAGGAAGAATGAGAGAAGAAATGAAATGAAATGAAAAGATGAAGTAAAAGGATATTTACAAAAAATATAGATACACTTAGTGTATCTAGCTATTATCCCCCATACTTTCTTTAACCCATGGATAAAAGCTTTGCCTGATCACTTTAATTAGTCTAATCATGATTAAGGATGCTTAATAAAGTGACAACCAATGGGAGCTTGACAACCATGTCCTTTTGTGTAAGAGTTACTACAAATGGACCTTGCTTAGCTTAATTAGTTGCCTTAAAAGGCTAATGTGGCCAGCCATATTTATGCCCACTAACTCCTTCATTTAGCTTTTATTTTAATGCATAAATTAGATAAATCAAATGTCTAAAATACCCTTAATCAAGTGGGCTAAGTTTGGGCTTGCATTTTATTTCTTTTGGGCTTCTCCTTTAATTGTTTTGGGCTATGTAATAAACATAGTCTAACAATTTTAATATATGTTACCCAATTTAATTATTTAAGATTTCCATTCCTAATCTTATGAAATTTAATTACCTATACATGTGACTTTAGCTCATAACCTAATTAGGTTCACAAGAATTAGGTTTAAAATTATTAGTCACTTAAAATAATAAGATTATCCACTTAAGTTAGTATACATATTAAATACTAACCTCTTCTTATTACCATAACCCTTAGATTATTTAATTGTCTCACCTAATTTATAATTAGGTTAAGAGGCTTTCATTTTTAATGAAACCTATAAATGTATATATCCATAACTATAGCATACATGTTAATTGACCCATGCACCATTTCACATATGTTGTCACATATTAAATCACTGTATAACACAGAGTTTTAAATATTAATAATGTACATACATATATAGTGACTTAAAATTCACGATTATTACAATGTCCAGGTGCCCCGGCATGATAAGCACATTTTTGAGCAGTATTAAAACCCCTACCATTAGGGCTAGCTGGTGGAAGAAGATGCGTGATTTTCTTCTGCGTGGTCAGAAGAGTGAGAATATTCTCGAGAGAGTCCCCTAAGGGTGTGAACACTCGAGGGCGTTTGACTTCTCCACCTTTTGGTACTAGAGGGTTTGAAGACTGTGCATGAAAGGGAGTGTAATTTCTCCTCTGGATAGGCATGTTCTGATTGCCTTTTTGACTATGTAGTATCAGGGAAACATCCTCTTCTTTCTTTTTATGGACCCTCCGGGGGTTATTTCCATAATTTTTGAATTGGATGTCTTCAGCAATAGCTTTAAGGCCAGCTAGGTCTTGAATCTTTCCTGACTTCAATCTCATCTCAGCCATTTTCCCATGTTTGATCATTTCAGAAAATGGTTTACCGATGCCAGCTAAGACTCTCTCATAGAAAGGAGCTTCTTGCATGTCGATAAAGGTCATAACCATCTCTGACTTTGACATAGAAGGAATAACTTGAGCAGCAAGGTGCCTCCACCTTTAAGCATACTCTCTGAAAGACTCGTTGGACTGTTTCTTGATCTTGGTAATCTGGTACCGGTCAGGAGCCATCTGAGACTGAAAACTGTATTTTGTAAGGAACGCGTGAGCTAGCTCTTCCCAGCTATGGATCTTTGAGTTGTCTAATCTGGTATACCATGAACAGACTTCTCTAGTCAGACTTTTTGGAATAGCTGCATTCTGAGCTTCTCATCCTTTACATAGGATCTGAGTTCTCCAATGAACACCTTCAAATGTGTGTAAGGATCTCCTAACCCATCATACTTTTCAAAGTCAGGAGTTTTAAATTTTTCTGGATAATGAACACAAAGGAATATACAAAGGTCGACATATGAAACACTCCTGTGTGCTCCAATTCCTTTGAAAGAACGCAAGGTTTCTTCCATTTGAAGAACTTTCTTTCTGATGTCACCGGTGTCTGGATCTTTTGTAAGATGGGTGGCATCATAACTTTTGTTGGTTGTATCTAAAAGTAGTATGCACACAAGCCAATCCTGTTTGATGATAAAACATATACTTTGTAACAATCTTATTCATTTATTAATAAAAATTATTAACTTATTAAACACTTTTAATTATCTACATGATGTTGTTTTATAATATGTGATAAACCCATAGTTTTAAACAATACTTTTAGAATAATGATGATGATCATTCTAATGAGATCTAAATTCTTAGAAAGCTTAAAACTAAAGTAGTTCCCAATCGTTGGTTTACTAAATTGGGGATTAGTGAATCCGGATAGTGTTGCCTAATTTTTTTATAGCACTTTAACACGCAAGTATACGCATTCAATTGTAATATTCAGCAAGCAAGGATATCGTTCCCACGAGGAAATAGACTAATATTTATCAATTACTAATTTCAATGCAATTAATCCTATTTTAAACTACAAAATTTTGTTTATGATTTGAAAATTAAACTTAACAAAACTAACAATTAAAACAAGAATTTCACAAGAATAACTTCAGATTTAACAGATTAAGATTACAACTTCCCTTAGTATTTCATTTAAACCAATTTACTTCCCATTTAAATCAATTAATTAATATGAATCATTATCCAAGAATGCTTTATAGAACTAATTTACACACTTTTTCAAAAACACGTGAACAAATCCTCCTAACTCCAATCCTTAAGACACAGAATTACAAGGAACACCACAGTTAATCAACTCACTATATTCCTATGTGAATCAAGTTAATTAGGGTTTTATGCACAAATTCTTTTAATGGATACAAAAGACACATAGGTATATTCCTATCCTACATGCTAATCGTATTAACCCTAATCAGATTATATGAACAGATGTTATCATATCCAGATCTCGATCTATACTCCATCTTCCAATTTTATATAGATTATCATAGTAATTGTTGGCCAAACAATTAATCAATAAGCAAAAGATATAATAATAATTCAATAAAAATCAACTTTCATTCAATGGGAAGATTTAATTTAAACTACATACCAAGTTCTGTTGCAATCTTAATAAAAATTTAGTTCATGATAATAATAAAGAAAAACATCATCCAGATTAATAATCCAAACATCCCAGACAATTACAAAAGATAAAACTAAAGAAGAGAAGAAGAAACTCTGAATTTGCTCCAATAATCTCTCTTTGATCTTCAGCCCTTGCAATTCTCTTTCGTGTTTTCCTTCGTTGTCCTCTCTGCAAATCTCTTGAAAAATTGAGTTGTACGTCTTTTCTAAAGTCTTCTCCTATTTGTATTGGTCTCCACCCTCTTTTAGATTCCTTTTTGGCTTCAAAAACCCACTTGGAAGTAGAAAACCCTCCTTTTTGTCGCACATGAGTGCCTAGGCGCTCAACCCAGGCCATTTCCAAGCGCGTAGGCGCTTGCTCAGGACAGCGTAATTACAAAAATACCACTCAGCTCTAATTTTCATGATTTTTTACCTTTTTTTCTCTCAAATGACCAATTTGTCCCTCCAGCTCCCACCTAAAAGAAATAAACACAAAACACATAAAAAGATACTAAAAACAATTAAAGATAGCAATAATTAAGTTTAATAATATCGGATTCGTAGGTATAAAATCTACTCATCAAATACCCCCAAATTAACCAATTGCTTGTCCCCAAACAACAAAACACAATGCAATAACTAAACATGCAATGCAAATGCAAATGCAGGTATCTACATGCCTAAAATTCCAGCAGCCAAACAGAACAAAATCTATTCATCAAGCCTCAGAGAAATCACAATAAACATGCTAGTACATCATACCAAGACAGATCAATAATTTCCTAGTCAATCATCAAATCTTACCCTGTCATTACTGATATAGTGCGTGTGTGCTCAACAACAATGCTAACTAATATAATGCTAAATACAACACATACTAGATCTCTTTAAAGGCATCATACAGTATAAACTCACAAAATTCACAAACAAGCTAGATCCAACTAAAGTCAAACATCCACCAAATTCAAGAGTCCAATCTGGGATACTTATGCTTTACTTATCATTAAGGGGGCTTTTTGCTCTTTTCCCGTTTTTTCTTTTTTTTTCAATGATGGATAGTGAGTGCGTTTTACGCTCCATCTCACACCTGTGTTTATGGGGAGTGTATTTCACGCTTCTTCTCGACCCACCACATGACTCAATTTATTCAACTCAATATCTTTTTTTAGCTTATGTACCCCAAATATTCCCCCAAACTTAAGTTTTTGTCTAAATTCAGTCATCTCCTCCTATTCATGTCTTTCATTCATTCAAACTAGTATTATCCTCAAGAAGTCCATTACGTGTCAATTTAGACTCAATCAATCAACATAGTTATTTTTACTATGTTATCCTTATTATATCAGTTTCAAACAGGTAAAGATTCAAATCATGACAAGAAATCACATCAAAGTCTTAACAGTCAATACTATACTTGTCTACTCAATTCCAATCTCATCATTGGCCAAAATAGCCTTAAACTATCTAACAGCTGGAAACATGCAAATACTTAATTTTTTTTAAAAAAAAAATTCGAATGAAAACTACATGAAAAACTACAAAATGAATAAGTTATACTAAATGAATGCAGCTGGAACTGGATGAACCCCCAAACTTAACATATGCAATGTCCTCATTGTATATAAAAAAACATAAGAAATTAGGCACTGAGGACTTCTCTGAAAGATTGAAGCTTTACTCTTCATCAGCATCATCTACTTCTTCTGTATTAGCATCATCCTTAGGAGCTAAGTCAGTCGGGAGGGTACACGGACAAGGGTGGAGGTGGTGGGAACTGTTATGGAGCGCCAATCACTTGCAGGCTTAGACCCCTGTGTGAACCTCCCCCAAACTTGGTTTAGAGAAAATCTTGAAGCTTGAACTTTGATTTGAATTGTTGCAGTTGGAATCCAAGTAGGAGATAAAGAAGTTGACTTTAGCTTGCTTTTTTCTTGATTGTGGTTTGGAGAAGATGAATTAGATTTTGATTGGGAGAGTGCAAGAATTGGTGTTATTGTGGTGCAAGGGCTTGGAAGGAGTTGCTTTTGAATTAGGAGTGAAAGGAATTGGGTTTGAATTAGAATTGCCTTGCTTAGGGCTTTATTTTTTTTCAAGTGCACAGGTAGAGCGCCTAGGCGCTTGAAATTGTGAAGGTTGGAGTGCCTAGGCGCTTGGGACCAGAATCTGATGGTGATGGTGAGCGCCTAGGCGCTTGAAAATAGCTTGGAATGGGCGCCTAGGCGCTTGGGCGTGTCTGGGCATTCTGCAGTTAAGCGCCTAGGCGCTTGGAATAGGCTTGTTTTGGGCGCCTAGGCGCTTGGGCCAGCCTTAGCCAAAATTTGTGCTCTTTTATCCTTCTAACCTGCAAGCCATGAACCC
The DNA here is from genome assembly GCA_016801055.1 of Panax notoginseng. Lineage (NCBI taxonomy): Eukaryota > Viridiplantae > Streptophyta > Magnoliopsida > Apiales > Araliaceae > Panax > Panax notoginseng. The sequence goes on along the minus strand of CM029015.1, from coordinate 96,828,122 downwards.
AATTCTCAATTATCATTTGCAAGGAGATTACAACTGAACATACAACCCTAAACTAAGAAAAAATATATAGCTAAATGAAATAAAATACTAAAATAAAATTAATGAACTAAAATTTAAGGAGATAAAATGTAAGTCTGGGTTGCCTCCCAGTGAGCGCTTAGTTTAACGTCCTCAGCCCGACTCCTTCAACTTTCTCTATCCAATTCCCCTTCGAAAATTGAGAAACCCTCCATCCATTAGTAATAACGTAACTTCCAAGAGTTTCCCATCAGTAAGGGTTATTGATTCAAATTCACCTAGCTTGTTCATTTTAGGTAGATTCTCTTTTACAACCTTCAAATAACTAGGCATTTTTCGAGTTGTATCTGTGAACGAATTTTTGCGTTGAAGCTTTTCCAAAACAACTGGTTCTTCATCTCCCTTCCCATTCTCTTCACACCATGGTACCAATTTTAAGCTAGCTTCCATGTCATATATAGCTTTATCGAAAAAATAGCTACCAATTGGGCACGAGATTGCAAATCTAGTCGGATCCTTAAACTTTGGTGGAGAAGATATATGGGGCACTATCAAAATTGGTTCATCTATGTCGGAACTTAAGGCTAGATCTTTGGCGACCTTCTTTTCCTGCTCCCCACTTGTCTCCTCCCTTTCCACGTCCTTTTCTTTTGGCACATCCGGTTCCAGATTTAGCAAGGGCAATCCATCAGTCTCGGGAACCATGTTGCTTGACACTTCACCTTGAGGGCGATTGATAATGGCATTGAAAAGTTATCCCACCTGGTTCTCAAGATTTTGAATCGACATCTCCTGACTATTCGTCTGCTCCTCAATCAAAACCATGAACTTGGAAATAAGTCCCTCCAAGTTTAAAATCCTTTCTTCTTCATGATTAGGAGCTTGAACTGGTAATTCAGGAGTGTATGATTGGCTTGGAGCAAAGGGTTGTACTAGATTGTTATCGCTCCATGAAATATTTAGCGGATTCCCCCAGTCATGATGATAATTACTGGAATATTCATAATTATTAGGGTAATCGTCGAAGTTGCCACTATATTGTACCGACTCGAAACTGATGGCGCATTGATGACTCGGATGGTTTCCACCACAATACTCACATATTACCGCTACACTTTGAATAAGTTGTGCTGATGAAGCGTTAATATTCCTCGAAAGTGTCCCAAATTGTGCTGACAATTCATCGAGTCCATAATTCTCTACCTCCCTTGGTCGAGTCATTCTCGAATATGGCCAATGATAGTCATAGTTGTCCATGGTACCTGAAAAAGAATTAGACTAGAGAGAGAAATAAAATAAAATAAAATAATATTTAAATTAAGATTAATTTAATTGAAATTAATAATGACAAAATATTAAACAAATTTCCCCGGCAGCGGCGCCAAAAACTTGTTGCCTAATTTTTTTATAGCACTTTAACACGCAAGTATACGCGTTCAATTGTAATATTCAGCAAGCAAGGATATCTTTCCCACGAGGAAATAGACTAATATTTATCAATTACTAATTTCAATGCAATTAATCCTATTTTAAACTACAAAATTTTGTTTATGATTTGAAAATTAAACTTAACAAAACTAACAATTAAAATAAGAATTTCACAAGAATAACTGCAGATTTAACAGATTAAGATTATAACTTCCCTTAGTATTTCATTTAAACCAATTTACTTCCCATTTAAATCAATTAATTAATATGAATCATTATCCAAGAATGCTTTATAGAACTAATTCACACACTTTTTCCAAAACACGTGAACAAATCCTCCTAACTCCAATCCTTAAGACACAGAATTACAAGGAACACCCCAGTTAATCAACTCACTATATTCCTATGTGAATCAAGTTAATTAGGGTTTTATGCACAAATTCTTTCAATAGATACAAAAGACACAGGTATATTCCTATCCTACATGCTAATCGTATTAACCCTAATCAGATTATATGAACATATGTTATCATATCCAGATCTCGATCTATACTCCATCTTCCAATTTTATATAGATTATCATAGTAATTGCTGGCCAAGCAATTAATCAATAAGCAAAAGATATAATAAATAATTCAATAAAAATCAACTTTCATTCAATGGGAAGATTTAATTTAAACTACATACCAAGTTCTGTTGCAATCTTAATAAAAATTTAGTTCACGATAATAATAAAGAAAAACATCATCCAGATTAATAATCCAAACATCCCAGATAATTACAAAAGATAAAACTAAAGAAGAGAAGAAGAAACTCTGAATTTGCTCCAATAATCTCTCTTTGATCTTCAGCCCTTGCAATTCTCCTTCGTGTTTTCCTTCGCTGTCCTCTCTGCAAATCTCTTGAAAAATTGAGTTGTACGTCTTTTCTAAAGTCTTCTCCTATTTGTATTGGTCTCCACCCTCTTTTAGATTCCTTTTTGGCTTCAAAAACCCACTTGGCAGTAGAAAACCCTTCTTTTTGTCACACATGAGCACCTAGGCGCTCAACCCAGGCCATTTCCAAGCGCCTAGGCGCTTGCTCAGAACATCGTAATTACAAAAATGCCACTCAGCTCTAATTTTCATGATTTTTGACCTTTTTTTCTCTCAAATGACCAATTTGTCCCTCCAGCTCCCACCTAAAAGAAATAAACACAAAACACATAAAAAGATACTAAAAAAACAATTAAAGATAGCAATAATTAAGTTTAATAATATCGGATTCGTAGGTATAAAATCTACTCATCAGATAGATTGGTACATACGTTGCTTGCTCATTGGATGAGGATGATTGATCTCATGATCATTTGTGTGGAGACACTAAAGCAAGTATGTATGTGCTTATTAGAGAATAAGTTCACTGAACGTGGCTCGCTAAGGAATACCTAATGGAGTTTTACTTGCCTGTCAATAGGAATTCCTATAGTGATAGTAGTACAAGTGATCCTCAGACTTGAGATCATCGTAATATCTTGTGTATGATGAGTTATATTTTGACTTATTCCTTAAGACCTTTAGGGTATATCAAAGGGTATGCTTGAGTATAATAAGTTTTACATAGAGATAATGTATGATCAATAAATAATCTACCACTTCTACTAAAAGAAGAGAAATGTCCTATGTGATTCGATAAATGACAACCCAGTAGTCCTTGGCCAAAACAAAATGAAATTAGAAAGGAGTTTCTAATTTGAATTATTTAGAGTTGTGCATTTAAGGATCGAAATACATATAATTAAATAAATAAGACTTGACAGTAATTTCATGTCTTATATTTAATTGGGACATTATATGTTGGAAGGATTGAATTGTACGGTAACTATTAACTCAAAGGTTCTTTTATGATTAATGCTGAAATCTATATTATTTAAAAAGTCGTTGATCGCTAGGGAGGCTTATCCCTATTGTAGAATAAATATTATTTATTTAAATAAATTAATCGTTTAATTTATTTATTTAAATAAGATTAGAATTGTTATAATTGATTTATTCACAACCGGTTTAATATGGAGAACCTAAAGGGTCACACCATAAAAAGAAGAATAATTATTTAAAAAGTTATTGGCATAATCGTAATAATATGTTAGCTATATTTAATTTAATCTATGGTGATAGAATAAATTAAATAACTTAATATTAATTATTTAATATTTTAAAAATAGTAAATATAAATTAATAAGAGGAGTCTTATTAATATTATTACAATTATTATTATTTTAATTTCTACAAGAGTTTAGGAATTAATTTAATATAAGTACTCTCATTTATTCTCAATAAGATTAGGACGCTAATTAATTAAAAGTTTAATTAATTATTCCTAATAAGATTAGGAGCCTAATTAATTAAAGGAGTTTAATTAATTAAAATAAATTCAAATTCCTTAATTGTTAAGGAGGGTTGACTATATCTATAAATAAGAGGAGTCTTATTATGGATCTAGAATTGTCTAGGATTTTGTCAAACACCCTTCTTCTTGAATCATTATTCTTTCTTGGTGGATCACCTGTAGAGGCCAAACACTTGGGTGGCTAACGTTAATCAAATAAAGAAACAAAACCTGGTGAATTCAAGTTGAACGCGAAAAGGATTGGAGGTGAACTTGTACCTGAGCGAGCTCGAATCTTCAAGGGTATGATTCTTGTTCTTCATATCTTTTCGTTTAATTAATAATTGTGCATAAAGGATGATCCGGGTATATGGTTTGTAAAATTTTAAAACTCTGACTTTCCACGTTTTCGCTTATTTTGTGCAATTTGATTGTGTTCCTGAATATTACAAACCTAACAGTGACATCAGAGCCAAACCTTTTTAGCAAATTATTAATTATTTTAATTTGATATGTATATTGATATGTGTTTAGAACAATTTAATTGGGCATAATTTTGTTATATAAAATTTATTTAATAAAAAAAAAATTCTCTCGCGAAATGGTGTAACCACGTTTTTTTAAAATTAAAATATGGAGATTATGCTTTTCGTGATTTGCGCATGTCATGTTGCAGCATATAAGGATTAGCTTATATATATATATATATATATATATATATATATATATATATATATATATATATATATATATATATATATATATATATTAACGTTGTACTGAATTCCTGTTGCTTCACAAAAGATTTGTCAATCAAAAGGGTGATTCACGAGTTCATATTATATATATAGTAGTTACCGATATATATATTAAAGATTTTGATTAAAATAAAATAGTTTATTTTATTTAAAATTAGACAAATTAAAATAAAATAGATTTATTTTGATTTAATTTGAATTAAAATAAAGGAGTTTATTTTGATTCAAAATTAGATTTTATACTAACTAAATTTGCCCATTAAATGATATCAATATATATATTGAATGTTTATTATTCATGAGATGAATATTATTTATTGATGCATATGGTGATATGTATGATAATAAATTGAATTGATTATGTACTATTGACCAATGTGATTGGATTTTATTTTAGTTGGATGCATAAATGTATGAGTTTTATTAAATGGGGTCTGCGTACCTCGTCTTCTCTAATTTTTTCATAATGTAAACTCTAGCTCTCTCCTATGTACTTCTCTATGACTGCTTATCAATGTTTCTATTTAGTTTAAATAGTTTTATAATATGAATAGTTAGAATTAATTTTGAAGAATTGGAGATCAATGAGCAAGGAGCACTTGAAGACCCGTTTGTAATGGAGCCATGATTTAAATGTAATAGTTATATTTAAATATTAATTCTTGCACCCCTAGGGTTTGACCTTTTGGTTCACTTGGTGGCTCTAGTGAACCAAACTAGAATAAAAGTCCATAATCAATCCAGGTAGAATATGGTATTCTATATGTGCATGCTTATACTATATATATATATATATATATATATATATATATATATATATATATATATGTGTGTGTGTGTGTGTGTGTGTGTGTGTGTGTGTGTGTGTGTGTGTGTGTGTGTGCACGCTAAACAAGATGAGACAAATTAATTACATGCAAACCCCTCAAAATTTTATATTAAGTCCTAAGCGTTCAAAGATATTTGGAATATCGAACGTCGCCTTCTAGCATGATAAAAATAATTGAGTATCAATTAATTATTATAAGTTTGTTGTGTCACCATGTGTCACCACAAGGCTTGTCTTAATTCTTTGAGATGTTAATTTTATCACATTTGATGCTTATAAAGAAAATTAAGCAATGTTGTTTTATTGTGTCACCACAAGGATAATATTTTTCTTTTATGAATATATGTAGTGCTAGGTTGAACTTAACTTGGATAATTTTGATTCGGATGTGCCACCACTTGATCAAAATAATCTACGAGGCAAAATACAAGGAGTTGCATAGTTGATGTAATTGACAAGAGTTGTCTACCTATTTATTTATATATAGTTTGTTGTGTCACCACAATGCTATATACATTTGAAATGAGATCCTTATTCTCACTAGCAAATCAATAATTAGATTTTGCCGAATTATATGAGTGAGGGTAATATTGTGACGAACGAGAATTTTATAAATTATTTTAAATATTTATTGAGTTAAATATATATTTTCGATGATTTATTTATTATATTTAATAATTAATTGATGCAATTGTGGTAGATTAATTTAATCATATGTGTTACATTATTAAATTAATGTAGAGAATTTCATTATTCAAGTATGTGATTATGTGAGCTAATTGAATTAAATGAATTATTTAATTAAGCATAATGCTATTTAATTAATGTAATTATTAATTAGAGAATTAATAAATTGACATTATTTATTAATGAGATAATTGAATATATGATTATGTGAATTTATGAGTAATTATTATATTTTATTTAAAGTAAATTAAATAAAATATGGGATTTATTTTATAAAGAGTGTGACATTAATTAAACTATATCATAAAGGTATTATTAAAATAAGGAGTTTAAACTTAGTTGCTAGCCAAACATGGCACTAAGAGAGGTTAGGGTCAGTTAACCCATGACTGGATAACTGACCACCAACGCGCCAGTTCTTATATCGACGTCTTCCTTGTTTTTTTTCTTTATTATTGCTTAAGTTTAGAAATATTCAGAGAGAAATTGAGAAGTCTGAGAGAAAATTTGAGTGTGTAATTAACAAGTGTTGAGAAAGGATCATCTGTGAATCATCTCCTCTAGATTATACTTTGGGTAATTTCTCCCAAACCCAATTTCTACATTTACGTCTCATAAATTGGCTTTTATATTGTTCTGTAAATCTCTGTATTTAGGAGATATGAGATGATTGTAATTCAATGTATGTGTTAATATGTATCAATCCGTGTTTAATTACATATATTACATGATTTCATATCATCAAGTTCATGAAAACATGTCGTACATATGTTATTTCAAAATAAACAGAGTACGTGATATGGCCATATGGCCATATATGTGATAATTGATGTATTGATTATATATTATCTCTAAAATTTACACCCTTATATTATTGAGCATGTTAATACGAAGAGATCAAGCCTTAAACGAACGGATTCGGTGTTATAACGAATCCGTACGGCTAAATTATGTGTTTTGTTCAAAAACTTCAAGAACAGCCCATTTTACATGATTTAATTCTGTGATTAAGTGTTTTAAATGGTTAAAATCACTTTATATATGTTGGGTTATGCTTATACATGAATTATAACATATGGGTATGTCTGAATTCGTGTTGTAATATTTAAAATTGAAATTTTTGGCTGTGTTCTGCAATTTTCGCGAATTGCAGAACTGTTTCTGGCTTTCCGCGCCGCGGCTCCAGTCCAAAGCTTTAAGCCCCGCGCCGCAGCGCCACGACGCCGCAGCGCCACGACGCCGCAGTGCCCGAAGTCCAGCCGCAGCGCCACGGCGCCGCAGTGCGAATCCTTAGTTCAATAGTGGCGCCGCAGCGCCACTCCCCATAAAATTCATAAATGTATTTTTTTAAAAAAAATGTTTAAGTCTAACAATGTGTTAGTAGATTATTGTAATGAACATGTAAACATGTTAGAAGAATAATGTGATGATAAAATAGTTGTATAACATGTAAATAACATAATTACATGTGGATTAAATTATTAATTACATAATTAGATTATTATTCATGAAGTGGTATTATGTGGCAGTAAATGTGATAAAGTGATTAAGTTTAGTCGAATAATTAAAGTAGTCAAAGAGAAAGAGTTTATAATGAACAGTTAAGTTATAATTAACTGGTATTGTGTATGTGAATGGTATGTAGGATTTAATTCAAAGAACGTGCTTAGTTAAAGTATAATCTACGCACGAGGCAAGTATCCTATCCCTGACTCCATTTTATTGAGCAAGTTTATTTAAACTTAAACGTTACTTTTATGTCGAGCAAGTTTCCCTAACCCTACTTGTCATTATTGATCAAGTTTATAATTTACCTCGAATAAATTATCCTTGTTATTATTCAAGTTCAAGCATGATATTAAAGATTAATTATCTTTCCAAAGCATGATTCAGTTATACAATAATTGTCCTATTGTATACTTTTGAGATTATTATTCTAATCAAATATCAATTATTGTCGAACCTTATTAGACTAGTGAACCTTATTAATTCAACTAGTCCATAGTTGATGAGCGTTCTAAATTTTAGAACCCTTGATGAAATTATCCAAACCAAACTTCCTTTAGTGCGGACTCGAATGTCAAACTGAGATGAACAACCCTGTATAGGGGATTATTTACGCTTTAGCGTTAAGATATTGTGCACATTATGGTACTAAGGGCTGATCCCCCTAAGTACGAGAAGAAGGTCCATAGTCTTATGACTGTTAAAGGTTTCAAGTATAACCCTTGTTAACCTAGGACATAGTTCAAGGTCTTATGACCCTCAGAATTCTTTTGATTCTTGTTATTTATTCTTGATTCAAAAGTTGAGCTTTTATTCAGATGTCTTTGATTATTCACATGTTATTATCTTGTTGTTTCATTATTATACTTGTGGGCATTTGTGCTCACTCTTGCTATATAATAACATTGCAGTTAAGAATGAAAGAAGTGATGAACCTTCGACTAGTAAGGGCAAGGGCAAAGTTAGCAAGTGTTGAAGACTTGTATTTATTTTATTGATGATGATTTATGTTTAAGACTTGAGTTATGATGTTGTTAAGACTTAATTGTTTAGAATTCCGCACAGATGTTTTAAGGTTAGTTTAAACCTGGGATTGTATTATTATTATTATTCGAATGTTGTAATCCTTTTAAGGAGAAGTTTTATTCTATCTATTGCATGGTTTGCATTTATTATGGATAGATAGATAGATGATATTTGTACAGTGAACACCAAATTCCATGGAATCTAAGTACCCGGATTTGGGGGTGTCACAAGTATAGTTTGATAAAAATAGTGGGAGATACCAATTTAAAACAAGACCTAATTTATTTTGGTAATTAATAAAAGAATGTATGCTAAAATATTGTTAAGAATAAATTCATTTATAGAATTTTACAGTGTCTAAAATTACTATCACTACGTAGCATATTAGATGCTAAATTAATTGGATCGAATTAAACAGATTGGTTAAGAAAATTGAGAAAAGTTCTCATGGCTGAAAAACTATCTTATGTCCTTAATACGTCTTTCCTGTAATGGTTGCAGACAATGCCTCCGAGGAAGAGATTGCTACTTTTAGAAAGTGGCAAGATGATGCATTGTTGGCTCAATGCATTATGCTCGCGTCTATGAGTAACGAGCTTCAGCGTCAGTATGAAACTGTGGATGCTCTTACTATATTCCTGCACATCAAGTAGTTGATGGTAAGGAAAGTAGGACTAATAGATATCAGATATCTAAGGAGCTCTTTCGATCTAGAATGACCGAAGGCACTAAAGTACAGACACATGTCCTAATGATGATCAATTTAATTGAAAAGTTAGGACAACGAGTTTTGTCATGGATGGAGAGTTAAGCTAAGATTTGATCTTGCACTCACTCCCGGACTCCTTTCATAATTGTTGTGAATTTTTCATATGAACAAGCTAGATATCAGCTTCGCTGATTTGCTTAACATGTTAAAAAATGTTGAGAGTCATTTTCCAAGCAAAAAAGACCAAATCTTACTGGTAGGGGCCAAATGATCTTCTGAAAAGAAGAATGATTCTAAGAAGGTAAATAGAAAGGTAAAAACAAATGATAATAGGAACAAAACTGATACGGATAGCAAAAGAGTTTGCTTCCACTGCAATAAGCCTGGACACTGGAAAGAAACTACAAGAAGCATCTTGCAGAGCTAACCAGAAGAAGCTTTGTGAAGTTTCGGTTACAAATACAATTTTGTTCATGATTTAAAATAAATTTTTATTTAAGTCAAGGTTCTATTTGGGTATTGGATACCGACTTTGGTTATCATAAATATAAATTTATGAAGGGACCAAGCAGAAGTAAAAATCTAAACAAAGATAAGTAATCCTATGTGTGAGAAAATGAAACAAAGGTTGCTACATTAGCCATAGAAACTTATTGTTTAGCATTGTCTACGGGCAAATCTATTAAGTCAATAAGTTGTTATTGTATTCCAGTTCTCGTTCAAAATATTATTTTCATTTTGTTGTTGGACAATGAAATCTTTGGTATTATATTTAAGAAATTTTTTTGTTCTATTTATAATAATAATGTTTTTATAGAACTGAAATATTACTTAATGGATTTTATGTACTTGACTTACATGAAAAATTATTTTACAAATTGAACAAACTTGTATATGAAAAAGAGATGATCATTCAAAGAGTTGAATGTGTGTATTTGCTGAAATACAAGTCTGAATTATTTGAAAGGTTCAAAGAATTCAGAAGTAAAACAAATTGACAAAGTATTAAGATTCTTTGATTAGATCAAGGAATAAATACTTGTGCAATAAGTTTCTAGATCATCTCAAATGGTTTCCTCATAATGGATGCCTCCTAATACACAATAATTGATTGACGTATTTGAAAGAAAAAATCGTACCTTGTTGGACATGGTACGGTGCATAATAATTTTACCGACATTTCAGTATCCCTCTGGGGTCATGTCCTAGAAATGGATGTATATCTACAAAAAAGGTAACCTCAAAATCTGGCCACAAGACACCATAAAAGTTATGGATAGGAAGGATTCCTAATTTTAAGTAAGTTAAGATAAGGGGTTATCCAGCTTATGTGAAAAGGTTTCAAAGGATAAGCTTGGGACAAAATTTGATAAGTACAGATTTGTGGGACATCCTAAAGTAAGTTTAGGGTATATGTTCAATAATCCTACTTAGCAAAAGGTGTTTGTTGCAAAACACGCTACCTTCTAAGATAAAGGTGTTTATCATTGAAGGGGCTAGTGGGAGGATAATAGATCTTGAAGAGTTCAAAAACCACAAAAACACTATAAGTCAAATAAGAAGAACCTGTAGATAGACCTATTGTACCATAACTGAATCGTAAATCTAGAATAGCACCGAAGATACCTGAGAGGTATGGATTCATCATAGATGATGATGATGAGGTACGCATCATAGAAGATGATGATCCGGTTATATACGATGAGGTAAGAGTTGTAGACACTCAGATAAATGGATTGATGTAAGCTTCTCAAAATGGAACATTCGTTTTGATGAGACAATCAAAGAGTTTAATTTTATCAAAAACAAGAATGAACCTAGTGTGTACAAAAGGGTCAGTGGGAGCGTCGTGATATTCTGAGTATTACATGTTGATATAATACGGATAAGGAATGACATGCTAATGTTACAATCAGTAAAGATAAAGTTATCTAAACACTTCTCTATGAATGATTTGGGAAGAGTATCTTAATTGGGGATAAAAATCTATATAGATAAATTTAAAAGGATGCTCAGCTTAACCCAAGGAACGTATATTCATTTGATGTTAAAGTCATTTAGCATGGAAAACTCCATGGGATGTCTCATGTTGATGAGCCCTGGAGTGTATCTCTCTTAATAGTCCCCATAGACTCCTAAAAGAGAGATCGCATGAGTAACTATCATGTATGCAATGAAATATACGAGACCTGCTGTTGATCAGTCATATTCTGAAGAAGTTCACTATGAGTCAGTGAAAACATCTTAAAGTACGTAACCGGCACTAAGGATGTGATCATATTCATGGTGAGTCTAAATTAAAATTAGAGGGCTTAATAGACTCAAGTTTTTCAGACAGACCAAGACGACAAAAAATCTATTTTAAGGTAAGGCGTTACCTTGAATGGTGGTGCAGTGAATTGGAAATGTTCCAAATAGCAAAGAGTTGCTGGTTTAGTGATAAAGAAAAAGTATATAGCTATAAATGAAGCTACAAGTTGATTGTTTTGATGAAAAGTTCATTACAGAACTAGGAATAGTTCCTATATCTCATCTTAGATCTAAACATGTGTTGTGGCACTTTCATTTTATTATAGGAATCATTGAAAGATGGGAAATCACTATATAGATAGTGGACTCTCAAGAAAAACATTACATGTCCATTTACTGAAGCTTATCCAACAGCAGGATAATCGTCACTTAGAGAAGAAGAGTATGAGATATCATGACGATTGACTTTAGTGCAAGTGGGACATTGAAAGTAGTATGCACACAAGACAATCATGTTTGATGATAAAGTATATAATTTGTAACAATCTTATTCATTTATTAATAAAAAGTATTAACTTATTAAAGGCTTTTAATTATCTACATGATGCTGTTTTATAATATGTGATAAACTCATAGTTTTAAGCAATGCTTTTAGAATAATGATGATGATCATTCTAATGAGATCTAAATTCTTAGAAAGCTTTAAACTAAAATAGTTCCCAATCGTTAGATTACTGAATTGGGGATTAGTGAATCTAGATAGATTGGTACATACGTTGTTTGCTCATTGGATGAGGATGATTGATCTTATGATTATTTGTGTGGAGACACTAAAGCAAATATGTAGATGCTTATTAAAGAATAATTTTACTGAACGTGGCTCGCGAATGAATACCTAATGGAGTTTTACTTGTCTGTCAATAGAAATTCCTGTAGTGATAGTATTACAAGTGATCCTTGGACTTGAGATCATCATAGTATCTTGTGTATGATGAGTTATACTTTGACTTATTCCTTAAGACCTTCAGGGTAGATCAAAGGGTATGCTTGAGTATAATAAGTTGTACATAGAGATAAATGTATGATCAATAAAGAATCTACCTCTTATAGTAAAAGAAGAGAAATGTCCTATATGATTTGATAAATGACAACCCAGTAGTCCTTGGCCAAGACAGAATAAAATTAGAAAGGAGTTTTTAATTTAAATTATTTAGAGTTGTGCATTTAAGGATCGAAATACATATAATTAAATAAATAAGACGTGACAGTAATTCCATGTCTTATATTTAATTGGGACATTGTATGTTGGAATGATTGAATTGTACGGTAACTATTAACTCAAAGGTTCTTTTATGATTAATGTTGAAATCTATATTATCTAGAAAGTCGTTGATTGCTAGGGAGGCTTATCCCTATTGTAGAATAAATATTATTTATTTAAATAAATTAATCGTTTAATTTATTTATTTAAATAAGATTAGAATTGTTCTAATTGATTTATTCACAATCGATTTAATATGGAGAACCTAAAGGGTCACACCATAAAAGGAAGAATAATTATTTAAGAAGTTAACGGCATAATCGTAATAATATGTTAAGTATATTTAATTTAATCTATGATGATAGAATAAATTAAATAGCTTAATATTTATTATTTAATATTTTAGAAATATTAAATATAAATTAATAAGATGAGTCTTATTAATATTATTACAATTATGATTATTTTAATTTCTAAAAGAGTTTAGGAATTAATTTAATATAAGTACTCTCATTTATTCTTAATAAGATTAGGATGCTAATTAATTAAAAGTTTAATTAATTATTCCTAATAAGATTAAGAGTCTAATTAATTAAAGGAGTTTAATTAATTAAAATAAAGCCCAATTCCTTAATTGTTAAGGAAGGATGCCTACCTCTACAAATAAAAGGAGTCTTATTATGGGTGTAGAATTGTTGTTGACTTTTTTATAACAGACGTAATTCCAATAGTTGGGAGAGTACGCTCTTTTTTTTATATAGATAGAAAACTAAGGTTTTGCCAAACACCCTTCTTCTTAAATCTTTATTCTTTCTTGATGGATCACCTCTAGAGGTCAAACACTTGGGTGGCTAACGTTGATCAAAGGAAGGAACCAAACCCGGTGTATTCAAGTTGAACGCAAAAAGGATTGGAGGTGAACTTGTACCTGAGGAAGCTCGAATCTTCAAGGGTATGATTCTTGTTCTTCATATCTTTTCGTTTAATTAATAATTATGCATAAAGGATGATCCGAGTATATGGTTTGTAAAATTTTAAAACTCTGATTTTCCACGTTTTCGCTTATTTTGTGCAGTTTAATTGTGTTCATGAATATTACAAACCTAATAGTATCCAACTGCAGCTCAGGTACTGTAATGACTTTATTAGAACCTTGGGTTCCCCCTTGTGTGGAGGATTCAGTATGTACGGGTATTTTTGGACCCTGCGTAGATTGATGTAGTTCTTTAAGCAGAATAGCCAAGTCTGTAATTTGTTTAGTTAATCCGTCAAATTCTTCGCGAGAAACTGGATTAGACTGGTCAGATGAAGACATGATTGGCTGTAGGCCTGTGGCCTTTTTGGACTTTGACCGGGTAACAGGTCTTAATGCTTCCCTGTAACAAAACTGGCATAGTTTAGTTTTAGGGATGGTGTAAATGTTAACATGCTATGTGATGTGTCCGTTTTAGAAATTTTGTCCTGCAAAAAGGATGTTAGCTGTTCGAAGTACGGGATAACATCTTAATGTAAATATGTACATGCACATATTTCTTCATATTTCTCTTTTTATGGAGATGAATATGGAATGTAAATTACAAGTAATTGGCTTTACAAGTAATTAAAAATGAGAAAGCATGAAGAGACTTTCCTCTGCGTTTGGTTTATCATAGGCTGACCTATCTTAGGTTACTCTCGCGGCTTTTCGGCATGAAGGTTCCAAAATCATTGCAATTTACTTAACGGGAAGTTAATCCGGTCTTTCAATTGGAACAAATTTGGGTGGTGCCTTTCCTGAGCCTCGGGGAATTAGTCTTCCCACGAGTCCAGTAATCAAACACCAAAAGGATAGCCTCCTGGTGGAAGGACCACACAACATACATTCACATACATCGCGTCTCACTGTATATGAAAATGATGACATGTGCGAAGCACTAATATCACAGACAGATATAGTGTAAAGCATTAATCGCAGTAAAGATATGCATTCGTACATATTCATCATAAATGTAAATGCAACATCCACATACAAGCATACAACAGTTTTGAAAAGCTTGTAATAGCTGCTTTAGTCCTCTTACTGGAGTCCCCAGCGGAGTCGCCACCTGTCGACGTCGGGATTTTTATTTGTCCCTTTTTCGTTACCTGTTCTTTTGTGTTCTCATTTTATGTGAGATTTGTTTGAAAAAACACGTGAAAAAGGTCTGACATGTGTAATATCGACGATTGGAGTATAAGAATCGCCAGTTGGTTTTTTAACTGGTTGTACCAACACAACCGAGAAAAGGTTTGTACATTGACTCAGTGATGTGACACTGCTAAACGGATCGGTGAAACCGAGATTTAATTAGGGTCCGGGGACTTGATTATGAGGAGGGAAGGTGTTAGGCACCCCCCGACATTCGTGTTGTCACAGTGACCGCCACTTTTCAAGAATTTGTTATATGAATGTGTGTCTCTGTGTGTGTGTGTAGGTCAATGTGCTGCTATTTGGAAGTAGTGTTATGCCTCGTTTGCACCTATATACAAAGGGTTTGAATTTATGTAAAAAATTCAGTTTAAAACAAGATATAGCAGTGATGTTTTAGAAAAGAGGTTCTTCAAACTCTTGTGCTCAATACTAATTGAGGCCTTTGATACTTCCATTTTATCCCATATTCGGCTGGATTGATTTTATTTTACAGATGCGAGGCATCTGTATGAAAATAATGTACAAAAAGGTGCTGAATTCCTCGTGGGTATGAAAACCATCTGAGGACATCCAAACATCACAGATAAATTTACAAGCTGCTTACAGCTGAAAAGGTCCATCATGGGAACCGAATCTAGATTCAGTGGACTGAATCTGTGATTCAACGATTCCTAGGCTCACATGATGCCGCAATTGATAAAAATGCATTAAGCAAGTATATATATAAAAGCTGTAAATATATATATATATATATATATATATATATATATATATATATATATATATATATATATATATATATATATATACAGACATGATCACCAACCACGAAGCACCTCCATGGGGGATCGAGAATGTAAATAAAGCTGTAAAAGCTATCAACCGCCATGGAGGAAACTCCAGGCGGGACGAAATGTACAGAAAGCTATAAAAAAGGTCAGCCACCACGAAGTAAACTCCACGTGGGACGAAATATATATATATATATATTAAAGCAGTAAACGCACCAGATGTAAAATCCAGGCTCATCGAACATAATTCAACACACAGTTCATATATATAAGTATATATATACGAAAGCAAATAATCGCTCCGGATATAAAATCTAGGCTCATCGAACAAAGTCCGACAACAGTCAATATATCTAAATATATAGATATATTAAAGCAGTAAACGCTCCAGACTGAAGTCTAGGCTCATCGAACAGAGTTCGACATGCAGTTCATATATATAAATGTATATATATATATATATATATATACAAAAGAAAGTAAACGCTCCAGACCGAAGTCTAGGCTCAATCGAGGCATAACTCGATAATGTTAGTCTATATATATATATATATATATATATATATATATATATATATATATATATATATATATATGTATATACAAACTGAAATAAAATCACGGACCGAAGTCCGGGCAAACACACGCAACACGACTCTCAACGTGAAGAACAGTGTGTGCAAAGATAAAGAGAAAGGCTTTAAAGTGTGCGAGAAGGCTTATAGTGGGCTGCCAAATAAGACTACTATATCTTTAAAGTAGATGAAAATTGGCTTCTGCCGGTACAAAATTAGCTATATATGAGCTCACAAGTATTTAAAATGAGAAAACACTCAGTATAGTGTAAGTATAGAGCAAATTGGGCAGGGCTTCCTCGCCGTTTTCTCTTACAAAATGGCCATCCCAAGCTCTCTATTTATAGAGGATGGAGTCGCAGGTGTACGTGCGGCTGGGCCACAGGTGTACCAGAGGCTGCCCGGGGTGTCCCGGGCATCGCCAGTCCCGCCGTCTCGAAATACGTGCACGTAGGCAACGTGATGTCCGCTCGAACTTTCAGAATTACAATTCGGGCATCCGATTGAGGTATATAGGACCTATTTGAGGCTGTTACTCCCAGTGGTATCTGGGGTCGAGCTGTTCCTCCCGGTGGTATCCAGAATGGATATAACCCGTCTTCCAAGGTTTCCTCTTGAAAGACGAATAGTGCTCCTGTGATGTCAGATATGTAGAAAAGTTTGATTGTCTACAGCAAGGAAATATTTTTTGAGACCTATTTCCTAGAGAGTTCAAATAATCAGATGGAAGTATAGTTTTTAAAGCTGAAACAGGGCACAATGACGGTGTCGGAGTATGTAGCAAAGTTCAATGAGTTGGAGAGGTTTTCGCCATATCAAGTCAATACAGATGAGCGCAAGGCAAGAAGGTTTGAGCAGGGACTGAAGCACTGATTGTACAACAGAGTCTCCATGTTTTAGTTGAAGACGTTTACTGCAGTGCTTGAGAAGGCGATTATCGCTAAGGGTAGAGGCGAGGCTATGACGAAGTACCGTCAGGAATAGAGAAAAAAGAAAAGTGAGAGTGAAGGTAAGAATGGTGGTAGCAGTGGTGGGAATAATAATAACTCGAATAGGAAGTGGAATACGAGTGTTGGGGCTGGAAGTCAACAGAGTAGCCAGTAGAAAAGAAAATTCGAAGTGTGTGCTACATGTAGGAAAAATCATACGGGCATGTGTGACACCCCCAAATCCGGATAATCTATTCCCACATGATTTGGTGCTCACTATCCAAAATCATTACATCTAACTACCCATAACAACGGATAAAGACATAATTTAAATAACTTAAACAATAATCTTCCCAATAAAGGGTTACATCATCTCAAACAAATAATCCCAAGTAATCTAACCTTAAATTATTACATAAGTTTGCAGAATACATCATAAAATAAAACAAGTCTTATAACATAATTCATTTAAATCAATTCTCATAAATCTTCAACACTTGGACATCTTGCCTTTTGCTTTACTAGTAGATGGCTCATCGACTTTCTCAACTTTAGCTGCAATGTTAATTGCAAGAGTGAGCAAACAAATGTTCAATGATATAAAGAGTAACAACAATAATAACATGAGAGTGAACAACGAATGCTGAACAATGGTGAACTTGTTCTACGAATCAAAAACAGAAAATAAGTTCGAACTTTAATGTCTGAGGGTCTTAAGACTATAAACTATGTTCCCGGTGTTTAGGTGTTATTACCCAACCTTAACAGTCATTTAGACTATAAAAACCCTTTTTTACGTACTTAGGGGGATCAGCCTTTTGTACCATATATTGTGCACAAACATCTAAACATTACACGTACAAAATCCCCTATGTTAGGGTTGTTCGTCTCAATTTGAATATAGAATTTCCGCACGAAAGAAAGTTTAGCTCGGAACTAACTTATCAGTGTTTTTAGATTTTTAGAACACTATTCCATTATAGACTAGTTCAATCAATAAGAGTTTGCTTACTACTTGAAGGTTTAATACAACAATATAGAATTGAACAAGGTTATCAAAGTCAAAAAACGAATAACAACAATGTACAATTGAATAGACATAGTATGTATGCAAAGTACCACATTCAAAAGAGTTAGAACAATCTCATTTGAATCAATGTATTAGAACAATATATACTTTGAATAACACTAACAAGACTTAGGAAAGTGAAACTTGTCCAATTTAATGAAATAGATTACAATAGCTTGTACAATCATACACGAGATAGAATCAATAAGCTTGCTCAACTTTAATGTAAAATTTAGAAATAGAAAGCTTGCTTGACATAAAAGATAACATAGCTATGAAACTTGCATTCATTAATAAAAGAATGAAGTTAGGGAACTTGCTTAATAAAAGTTTAGGATAAGGAACTTGTGTTCATTATAAAAAGAATGAAGTTAGGAAACTTGCCTTGTATGTAAGCTACACAAGTATAATAATGTTCACCAATTACCCTACATATATCATTGAAATCGCAATAACAATTAGTTGTATTAACATTAGCTTTATGGGTTTAACCCACCATTTAAACCATAACATTGACTTAACATCTAACCATGTTAGTTAACATCCTTAACCAATCTGAAATCTCACCACAGTCTAACAAAACTTTATCATTCATCTTTAACTATCATAAACATCAATTTTTATTCGTTCGTTACATAACTTATTCAAGTGATAAATTAAAATCTCCATATTTTGGTATTACATTATACTACAAATCTGTTATTGTATGTCATGTTATGATTTTACATCTTTATCATGCATGCCAAACTAGATTAGGTTCACATACTACGGTCTGCAAATAATCAGAATTCACTGTCTAGGCTCAGGGCACGACGCAGCTATTCTGCCCCAAGCCTTGGCACCGGCGCAGCTGCGCTGGTGCTTGACTTCAAAAAGTCATACGGCGCAGCTGCACCGTTTCTGCCTGTTGTACCGGCGCAGCTACGCCGTACACAGACAAAAACTGCAGCTGCAGCTCTGTTACAGGACGGACTACAAATTCAACCCAATTTCTACAGAAATTCATAAAACTTAACATCTAAAACTTTGTAATACCATAGTTAAGCATGCTATTCATCATTCTAACAGCATAAACATTACATATACTCAATTTTGAAGGATCAAAACCCTAATTCTCCCAATTTCTTTATTTTTTACACTTTTAACGAATTCGATCGCAACGACTTCGTTTCTTAACCAATTGACACGATTCAAACTACGTCGTTTTCATTTTTTAACATACTAACACAATCAAACATCAATTTATAGATTATAACACATATTGAACGTGAAATTTTGTACTTTCATAAGCCATTTTCATACATATAACACTGTTTTTAATATCTTCTACTACAAGCCCAATTTCATGTATTTAATAATGAAATAACACTCACAAATGATGATTGACATATTATAAACCATATATACATGTATATGTATCAATCCAACATAACTATCAATAGAAACTTCAAACATAAAAGTTAAAAATGAAGTAAGTTATACCTTATTCTTTGATTATATGATGCAAAAGATGGTGACCCTCTCCTTCCTCTTGGCAAAATCATAGAGACTGTCTCTCTTCCTCACCAAGCTCTCTCTATATACTCTGTTATCTAGCCTTAGGCAAAATAGGACGCGTAAAATGAACTGACTCCCCTCTCTCTCACGTATACATCAGTTAAAAAAAATTAATAGGCGTCAGTTAAAATAAGCCAAAGACCACAAGGCCTTGTTTCGCTAAATATAACCTCCCCCTACTAGATTATTTTAATAATATTATATTATATAATTTTTATTTGTCACACATGTAACCCATTTAAATAGCTTACAATTATAATTATAATAATTATAATTTTTTATTATAATTATACTTATGATTAATAAATAATTATATATCTAATTTAATTAATAAATTAGACTTAAACATTACTTTATATAATTTACTTATTTTTTTAAATATTAAACAATTCATCTAATTTAATTATTCCATTAAATTAAATCATTCAAATAAAAATTACAATTATTTAATTTAATTAACCTTAATCAATTTAGTTACTAAATTCTTGCATCACAATTTCATCAATTATTTATTTTCCTCAATAAATAAAATATTTAAAAATATTTATTTAATTTAATAAATATTTAAATTAAATTATAAATTTCTCGATCGTTATAGCGTGTGCTTAAAGGGTAAGCGAGTGTGCTTCAATTGTGGACAAGAGGGTCACATTGCCCCGAATTGTCATCAATCGAAAAAGAATGCTTGTTATACTTGCGGGTTAAAGGATCATTTTGCTCGTGAGTGCCCTAAGAAGAAAGATGAAGAGACAACTGGAAGCAAGGGAGGTGGTAGTGGAGGTATGCTGGCTAATGCTGGACCAACGTCATCAAGTAGACCCATAGTCAGAACCTTCAACATGACAGTGCAGGACGCGGTGCGATCAAAAGATGGTGTGTTAGGTATTATCTCAATCAATAATATAAATGCATATGTATTATTTGATTCGGGTGCTATTTACTCGTTTATATCTGATGAATTTGCTAAGAGGATATGATTGCCTAGTGAAGAGTTGAATTTTTCTTTAAATATAGAAATTATGAATAGGGAGGTGATTCCTGTTAGATTCGCATACAAGAATTGTAGGGTTCAATTCCTTCTGTCGTGTATCCTCGATTAATGCAACCTCAGATGCTATGTTTCAATTGTCAATTCTAGTATTGAGCGAAAGGCTATACCTATATGTTCTGTATTACAGGTCAATCCTACTCCACTAGTACCAATAGGACGCATAGGGGAAGAAGCACTACACCTAGGAATCAACAACACGAAAACTTTGTTATAAATTATCCCCTTTCTTATCAGGCTCGGGACTAACAAGAATGGTTGGGACAACAAACATCCATCTCGTTTGTATTTTGGATACCCGTATAACCATCGAAGGCTGTTGAAGTGACTAATTCCTTGAAATTAGGAGGCGTTGAGAACAAAGAAATTGTTGGAATTATCATTTCTATCTAGTACCAAGACGTTTGATATTAAGAAAAGATCTCTTGCAGGAAGGTTGGTTAGAGATTTCTAATAAAAACACTAGCCCTGCTCAGTTCATAACATTAAGGGAAATGTTATGACATTAGATTTGATTCTAATTAAACTTGGAGAGTTTGATGTTATATTGGGGATGGATTGACTATTCAATTATAGAGCAATAATTTATTTCCAAAAGAAAAGTGTAAACCTTATGACTCTGTCAAAGGTAGTATTCTATTGTAGTAAATCGCCTAGACAAGCGAGATGTCTGACGATTATGCAGACTAAGAAGTTATTGAGTCAAGGCTATATAGGGTGCTTAGCTTACATAGTCAATACTCAGAAGAAGGGTGTGGAACGGGAAGTGTAACGACCGCAAAATTCATACAATTAAACTATCGAATTTGGTCGTTAATAATACGTCTAAATTCTGATTTTACATTATTATTCGACGTTAAACTTAATAAAATGAGGAATAATTAAAACTTTTCTGTCTTCTTACTTTAATTCCCTAAATCAAAAGCTTCATCATCTACACATCTCTAAATCAATTTTATTTTATGATTCACATCATAAGAGTTGTTATATAAAATCTTACATCTAAGCTAGATATCCATTATACATTGGGTAGCTCAAAATATACGACTACATATGAAATTTTACATCATAATTATCAAGTACATTTCTCAAAACCTTTATCTTTACCTACCTTTGAACCATACTTAGTTTAGTACTCACTTTATCAGAGTTAATAAATAAAACTTACATCCAGGTTCAATACCCTTTGTACAACGAACAAAATTTAAACTTTATAACTCAACATCTAATAAACATCATACATTATTCGGAACCTTAAACATGGTTCAAATAATAATAATTCAGCCAAAGTATATAAATCTTCATGCATTACATTTGATTCATGTCTTTCAAGTGGTTATTTGTAAGGTTGAGCTCGATAGCCCAACGAAATCTAACAGTTTTAATGCATCACGTAGCACATAATAACATGCTCAACATATATTTCATAAAAAATAAACTAACATTACATACATGTTGCAGTTCATATAACAAGTATAAAGATTGAGTTCATTACTCAATCAGCATTCATTCCTCAACCAACATAGTCATAAATTGACTTTGCAATAAAGATTTGAAATAGTTCATCATCAAGTTCACATAGTAAATAAGAACTGAAAGACTTGCCATGATCGTTGTTTACCAATAACAGATTAATAGCTTACAACTATCTGCACTTCACGTGCCCTACAGAATTATATAAACATGCACATCAACTATTAGTCACAAAGCAATGCATAGTATTTTTAATCTAAACTTTACTCTACATCTCATAGCCCTTCCTATTAATCATTAAACAAAGTTCAATTTGATTGTGTTAACTTTCAACTTATATCTCACTATATTTCTTCTTAGGCCACACTCGAAGTTCATTCAAGTGTTTCAGCCTTGCTAGGACTACTTATTGGTTTTATATAAATCCCATTTCATATCTTATAATGTTCATTTCATTTGACTTAAAACACTTTTTACGTTTATTAAAACTTGTTACGGCGTTTCGACGTTCATTCGTCACACGCCTGATTTGTCTCTCTTGTGTATGCTTAGTATGCTTATACAACTTATCTAATATATAATTTATTAATGTTAAGCATCATTATACTTACTAATATTCATGTTTTTTAACTTATAACAATATCTTTTATCATTAGAAGCACTACACTAGCATATGTGCATGCCCGAAACCCTTTGATTACCTCCGAATACATATTAATCCCAAGATGGACATTTTGACCACTATTCCTAACCATAAATCGAAATATTTAAAGAAAAAAGTTGTAAGTCTACTCGTTATCTTTCTAAATCATCCTGAATCGCCTCAATTAGAGTTCGTATAAAAAAGTTATGGCCATTTTACTATAGGAGGTCAAAACAGTCACACCTGACACACCTAAAGCGCAGCTGCACCTAATTAAACCTTGGAAATAGCGCATCTATGCCCCAAAAGGCTTAGGGCACAGTACATCTGCGCCCGTTAGCAGGGCCAAAATTCACAGTTTATTGTTCTATCGATTTTTGAACTTTTTCTCCTTCTAATTTTCGTAACTTGAGTTATACACATCCAAATTAGTCCATTTTCAATTCTATGGATTCATAATTCAAAGAACTACAACAAACTAGAATTATAACAATTTATAGAGACACTAACCAACCTCAATCTTGACCCAAAAGTCATGTTCATTTTCTATTTTTAGGTTTTAACATGTTTAGCAAATTCATTCACTACGAATTCATTTCTTAACCAAATTGATTCATTCAACTTGCGTTCTTTTCGTTTCTTATCGTATTAACATAATCCATCACCAATTATATAATTTAACATAAATCCTAACCAATTTTAGTCTCAAAATAGACCCAAAATACATATATTAAACAAAACACACACTGTGACACCCCCAAATCTGGGTATCTTCCAACCCGACATATGGTGCTACACGGTGCTACAGTTCATACATACATTCAATTGAATTTCCTCAAATGAATGAATATGTCTTATATATATTCCAAACAATATTCCCTTCCAAGGTTCCTTATAACCAATACATAAGTTCTTTGTCATAATATCAAATACATTACAATATTACACCTATACTATTACATAGACAGTTCAACGGTCTGCCTTAGCCTTTCCTTTATCTTTACTGGATCCTTCGGTCCGCTCGGTCTTAGCTACATTAATATGGTTCAAGCAAGAGTGAGCATAATTAGCTCAGAAAGTACAACAATTCCATTTAAACGACATGCTTGAAACATATGAATCGTATATCTTCAATAACTGAACAATAGTTACGAAGTACTATTGATAAATCAAAATAGAACTTCTCTTTTCTTTAAAATATTTCACAATGAATAGTATTCAGTAAAACATCAATTCCAGTTCAAGACCATGAGCATTTCATACTTTCTTTGAAAAGGATAACCCGACACTAAGTTCGTAAGTCTGGCATATCATACGAGCACGTCTAGGTGATCAGTCTATAGTGCTCTATGTTGATCAACACTATATTCTTTAAACGTATGTACGTTTAAGTTGTGGCAACCTCACATGCCTGTCATTTGATGACAAAACATTTGTTTAGCATACTCAGTCTTTATTTGAAAACCACACCAAATAATTTGGCAAAATATTGACAAAACTTTGATAGATTATAAGAAATCCAACATATCGTAAGTCTAGCTAAAAGAATTGGCTTCGACTTCATCATACATTAATTCATATGTAAGAATTCATGAATCACAAAGCTTGTCCAGATTGAACTGAGACAAGGGTTAGAACACTTGCCTTCAGCGTCTGCTACGGTTACTACACGTTCACTTTAAGTCTTTAAGGTCTCTACAGTAAATGAGCACATGACATAACACAAAACATTAGGTCATGAATAAACATACATGGTTCCTAATGAATCTTACCCTTCTTCTCAATCTATTCATGACTTAGATTGTTTATTATTGGTTCTGACTTATCACATTACATTGCTCTGATATTTAATTAATCTTCTTTCGCTGACCTTTAGTTGTAATACTTAAGGTCTTTAACATCAATTAAGAATGTTACTTTAGGTTTAATAATGTTTCATTTCATCATTAACCAACTACCTTTCCTTTTATCTTCATAAGCTCTCATTATTGTGCCAACCCTAATGCTGGCGTTGTGGCGCCAGAGCGGCCAGAGTCCAGCTATGGCACTGCAGTGCCACACATAGCTTATTTGACCGCGCCGTGGCGTGACTCTATAGTAGGTCTAGGCATGGCACCAGCGCTGCAGCGCCACTTTTTAGCCTTGGGCTGGCGCCGTCGCCAACCCTGTGCACCAGATTCTTGACAGTTTTGTTTTACACAACGAACTTTCCCGACTCCAAATTTGATCATTTTAAGTCCGAATTGGCTCGTTCAAAAGCCATTAGTTAAAAAATCACATACTCTACGTGTTCATGTAAGAATTTTACATTTTCGACTTCGTTAACTCGAAATTCACCTATGAGTTCATTTTTAACCAAAACGATAAACGTTCGTGAACGTTTAACTCTCGTTTCTTCATTCTAAGTCATAATTCGGTCATTTTCGAGTCTGCAACCCTATAATGCCAAATAAGACTTATTCCCATTGAAAACCAACATTTTCAAGTTTAATATCAAAATTCGACTTCCATTCTGAGAATTTCACGAATTCGACATTTATCGTCTAATCGTGTGAATTCCGGCATAACTTCGTTACATATGATTTGATCATCGTTTCAAATTGATTCTATCCATCCTACTAACATCTTAACATACATATTATATTAACTTATTTACATGATAAGTTATTAATTGTTCTTCATGAGTGTATAACTTATAAAAGTATAAACTACTTATGATTTCATTTCTCATGACTTATAATGTTTTAAGTCTTCTAACCAACATTCTTACATCTTTTTATCATACAAACTTTATCCATGTAAACATGTTACAAGTCTTTACAAGTTCTTTCTTAGTTCATAGCTTATCTACGAACAAAGTGCTTAATTACGGCTTATTAAGACTTAAGTCCTTAGATTATTTATTCCTATCATTCATTAGCATACATGTCTATCAATCAACACTTCTCTTATCAACCTACAATTATAGAGATGGAAGATTAATGGATAAGAGTCTTACCCTTGATAATCACTTGAATCTTTTTTGCTCTTACTTCTTTCTTTAAAGTCTAACTTTTCTAACTTATTCTCTCTAACCAATAAGCACTTTATAAGTTGTAATGTGTTGTATGAAATGAACAAGTAACAAATGAGCTAGAAAGTCCTCTATTTATAGGATTTCCAAGGTTAGGGTATAATAGTCAATAGACAAATCCCACCTCCTTAATCACCTCTTTACTATTCATTACCTAGCTATTAAGTTAACTTGTTCTTCACATTATTTACTTGGTCACCAAGATCACCCATGTGATCATGTCCCCATATGGGTTGCCACATGCATCTCCTTTACCCATTGGATCATCATTTGGGCTCTAATTCAATTATCTTAGCTTATTCTTTTGGGCTTGCATTAATCCACATTGGATTATACATTACAAACATTTGGGCTTTAACATTGATTAGCATTATGCATTATTATTATCCCAATTAGACTTTACCATTACTTACATTTGAGTTTGCTCATTAACTTCTATTAGAGTTTACAAATTGCTAAACAATTCCACAAGTCCATTTCAGTTGGCTAAAAGCCTTAGAACATAAACTCTACATATTATTCTCATATTCTAACTTGTATACTTATTCCTCATAGATGACATACCATCAATCATACATACTCGTACAATACTTAGTATCATACTCGTATTCATTACCTCGTACAATACCTACGTATTATACGATCATTACATTAACTTCTTAACGCCTTATTTTCCCTAATGTTCTCAAATTAAGTCCGCAGGCGAAAAATTACGTTTTCTATACTTGAATTATTATTACATAATTCATCTTCCCTTGATATTCCATCATTACGTATTTTTCAAAAATTCAAAAATAATTCCCGAGCAGAAATTCGTGAATAATGTTTTTCAAAAAATTTATCGGAATGCTTTTATTTTCGTCTTAGACATTCAAACACTTTAATTCTTTCACGTGGTTAAAATATTTTGACATTCCGATAAGATTAGATTATAGAATGGTATCCATCTTGCTAACACATAATAATAATATATAATATAATTTTATTCATTATTAAATCAAATAAAATTATTTTACAATTTGCTCGATTTTCTGGGGCGTTACACACACTCTTCATCCTTAACATGATTTTCATGAATTTGTCAATTCTAAAATCGCTTGTAGATTACCTATAACAGATTATATGCACATCAATAACAAATATAACACATTTTCTTAACAATTCCCTCATCAAAATCATTAAAGAGAAAACTTTGAAAAACACAAACTAAACTTTAAAGCTAGAATATTAATTACCTTTGATTCTTCTTTAAACCTAGAATAGATGATATGAATCTTCTTCTTCCACCTTCTTTGATTCTCAAGACCTTGTTAATTTACAAAGAATTTCTTCTCTTTCTCTCTCTCTCTCTCTCTCTCTTCTTCTCTTTCTCTCTTCTTCTCTATTTTCTAACTCTTAGCTTTAGGAAAATAATAAGTGTAACCCCCCAACCAATGAATACGTGAACTTTAAGCTTGGTTATCAGTTAAAAAGTTTTAGAAGTTATAAAACACAAAAAGTGTAGGTCATGTTTGGCTAGAACCCTTAAACCCTTTGTAATTTATTTTAATAATTCTCCTTATTATATGGTATATCTTATTTTCTCTAAATGTCATACTTTAACTATGTTGCTAAATTATTTAGCTAACTACACTAAATAATTATACAATTATAATTTTCATAATTATTAGACTTATACATTATGAAATTATATTCATAAACACCTCCATTTAAAATAATAAACATTTTCATTAAAATAGTTAATATTTATTCCATAATTATTTTAATTCACTCAAATGGATTATACAATTATTATATATAATCATTTCATTACTTTTTCTCACATAAATTGTCTCAATACAATTTATTTAATCCATGCATCTAATCACCACTTAATTATTAATTCAATTTATTAATCTCTAACCAATAATTATTTATAGGTATATTGGTTTTTTCTTCTCTCACCATTAATTTATATTTTATTAACATCATTCAAGATACTAAACATTTTCATATATTACCATGACATTTAATATATATTAAGAATACCAACTTTAATTAGCAAAACTCATGTATTAACTCACTATTTTAATTAAGTGAATTAACTCTTTTATCCACTTTACTACAACACTACTACCAAGTAAGGTTTAAATATTTAAACAATATTATTCCATAATATAGTTTCAACTTAATTTAAATTACCTAGTATTTATAGGGTTAATTTCCTTTGCCACCAAATTCCTTATCGTGACTAATTTCTTTTATTTCATTTAATAGTTTAATCAACTATTAAATCTCATAAAAATTTAATTTCTTCACACTAAAACACATAATTCGAAATATATACGTCTCATGATAAGAATTTTAATTATTAAATTCTTATTTTAATAACTTATAAAAATTCGGGTTGTCACAGCCTTCCCCCTTTATTGATTCTGTCCTCAGAATCAACAAAACCTCCCTTACTCGATTTTCACAAAATCTCTTTTCAAAATTTATCGTTGAATATCTTCAGCACATTACCTTAATATAGGTTTTATTTATTACCACTCCAACCATTCTTCACAATAAATTCTTGTAAGTTTTATTTCATAACCTTTACTTATACTCAATTATATTTGAGAATTACATTTTCTTTAACCCGTTCGTTATCTTTCTCTAAGGATTATTATCATGTACTAGATTCTCAAACTCTCGAGACATTACATTCACCCATTCTTTTAAGAATTTCGTCCTCGAAATTCATTGGATTCTTTAACTAGATTTTCTTTCTAAAGATCATACTAAAATTATCGCATTCTTTACATCTTTCTCTTTTAAAAGTTTTGCTTTATCCTTCAATAACCTCATTCATTCTCCCATCAAAATTTCTTTCATTTCTTGGAATTAGTATGTTTTGCTTAATTTTCTCATCAGCACATGTCGTATCTACAACTTACCTCCTTTTAAGGAATACCTTCATTTCCACTTTCACGTTTCAGAATAATAAGAATCTTCCACAATTACTCAATAATTGGGAAGCGATATGAATAACTCAGGAATTTAAAAGATTCTCGAATCATGCTGAGGGGTCACAAGACCTTGAACTATGTCCGGGGTTATAAATATTTCTTTCAACTTAAACCTAAACAATCATTAGACTGTAGGGACTCCCGTACTTAGGGTAATCAGCCCTTCGTACCATGTATTGTGGACTATGTCCATGGTTATAAGTATTTTTTTTCAACTTAAACCTAAATAGTCATTAGACTGTGTGAATTTTGGCTAGAACGTGTACAATTTCTTGGGCATGTGATTAACAAAGATGGGATTTCAGTGGATCCATCAAAGGTCGAAGCTGTAATAAATTGGGAACAACCAAGGACACCATCAGAGGTGAGGAATTTCTTGGGATTGGCAGGTTACTATAGACGGCTTATTCAAGTTTTTTCTATGATAGCCACTCCGTTGACAAATTTGACAAGGAAATCTATAAAATTGGTTTGGACAGAAAAGTGTGATGAGAGTTTTTGAGATTTGAAAAAAGGCTTGGCATGGCACCTGTGTTGTCATTATCGGATAATACAGGAAACTTTGTGGTATATAGCGATGCATCACATAAAGGACTAGGTTGTGTGCTTATGCAAAATGACAAAGTCATTGTGTATGCGTCAAAGCAATTAAAGGATTATGAAAAAGGATACTGACTCACGATTTAGAGTTGACTGCGGTGGTTTTTGCTCTGAAGATATGGAGACACTATCTCTATGGGGAGAAATGTGAGATATACACGAACCATAAAAGTCTGAAGTATATTTTCACATAGAAGGATCTGAACATGCGTCAGAGGCGATGGCTAGAACTGATAAAAGATTATGATTGCAAAATATTTTATCATCCGGTTAAAGCCAATGTGGTTGTCGATGCCTTGAGTAGGAAGGGTCGAGAGAAGTTGATGATGTTAACTACCCAGGAGGAGCTTATTTCAGCAATGGCAAGACTAGAGCTGGAAATTAAATTTCCGAAAGAATTCGATGAGAGATTGTTTCAGATGGTAGTTGGTGCAACTTTAGTGGACAAGGTAAAGAACGATCAACTACAAGATGAAGAATGTGGGACAATCAAAGAAAGAATGTCCGAGGGTAGTGATATGAAGTACAATATCGACGCCGAAGGACTACTAAGGTTTGAAGGAATAATTTGGGTTCTAGTAGTATCGAAAATTAAAGACGAAATCTTAATTGAAGCTCATAACTGAAGATATTAAATTCATCCAGGAAGTATGAAGATGTATCAAGATTTATGATGACATTATTGGTGGTCAAATATGAAAAGAGATGTTGTAGAATGTGTCGCGAAATGCTTGACATGTCAAAGAGTTAAGGCTGAGCATCAGAGACCAAGCGGATTACTTCAACCGTTGGAAACACCGGAATGGAAGTGGGAGCATATCACAATGGATTTTGTGGTAGGTCTTCCAACTACTCAGAAAGGTTACGATGCGATTTGGGTGATAATGGACAGACTAACGAAATCTACACATTTTTTGCTAATAAAGATTAGATTTAATCTTGATCAGTTGGCAAAGTTGTACGTCAAGCAGATCAGTTCGAGACATGGAGTTCTGTTGCCAATTGTGTCAGACAGAGATCTGAGATTCACGTCAAACTTCTAGAAGAGACTACAAAAATGCATGGGAACACAATTGAGAATGGGTACGACGCACCATCCTCAAACAGACGGCCAAATCGAACAAATAATCCAGACATTGGAAAATAAGCTTAGAGCATGCATCATGGATTTCAAAGGGAACTGGGATGATCACTTACCACTGGCAGAATTCGCCTACAACATTAGTTACCACGCGAACATTGGCATGCTTACTTACAAAGCATTGTATGGCAGGAAGTGCAGAACTCTATTGTGTTTGGATGAAGTTCGTGAATGTCAACTGTTAGGACCGGAACTGGTACAGTAGACCGCTGAGGTTATCAAACTCATCAAGGTAAGATTGGTAGATGCTCAAGACAGATAGAAGAAGTATGATGATCAACACAGACAGTATCACAAATTTAATGTATGAAATTTCGTTTTCCTAAAAGTTTCGCCTTGGAAGGGAAAGATTTGTTTAGCTAAGAAGGAAAGCTAAGCCCAAGGTTTATTGGACCCTTTGAGGTACTGCAAAGAGTATGTGAAGTGCCTTACGAGGTAGCTCTACCTCCAGAATTAGAACATGTTCACAACGTTTTTCATGTGTCGGTGCTACGACCGTATAAACCCGACTACAAACATGTGATAGAGTATGGACTGTTACAGTTTGATAAAGATTTGTCTTATGAGGAAATTTATATCCAGATAGTTGACAGGAAAGAACAAGTGTTCAAGAATAAAGTAATACCTTCTGTGCAGGTGATATGGAGGAACCACAATGCCGAAGAAGCTACGCGATAACTCGAAGATAAAATGATGAAGAACTATCCTGAGTTATTTGTTTAATCAGTGTCTTCGATTCTAGGGACAAAATCCTTGGAAGGAGGGACGAATGTGACGAATGAATTGTTTGAGTTATGATTTTGGGGACAAAATCTTTGTAAGGAGTAAATGATATAACAATCCAAAAATTTAATTGTAATTTTAAATATTTATTAAATTAAATAAATTTTTTAATTGATGTGTTTATCGTTAAATGAATATTTGTTTAATTTGATTATATGTTAGTTAAATGAATAATTCATGAGTTGTGAGAATTAACTTAATTAAGGTAATATGTTAATTAAGTTGATAATCGGTAATTTGATATTTTGATGTTAATTAAGATAAAAGAGTGATGAATTACTTATTCTGAAATAATATTCTAATTTAATTTAATAATTAAATTAGAGAGTTGATAAGGATTAAATGAATTGTTATAATATTATTTTATCTAATTTAGTAATTAAAGTGATGTGTTAATTTATTATAAAAAATTATAATAAAAATTATTATTTTGTGGTAATTGGGTTATGTGACAAATTGATTTAATAAGTTGTTATTAGCTTTAATTTAATTAAATTGGGATATGGAGGTTTAATTAAATTAAGTGTGATAATAACCTATATTATAAGTGAGTTATTAAAATAAATTAAAAGAGTTTTAATTTAGTGTTGCCAAATAAGGCTTAAGGAATATTATGTCTTTATTTTAAATTAGTTTTGCCAAACAAAGCCTTTTGGCTTTTGAAATTTTAACTGACAAAATTATTTTGAAAATTTTAACTGTTAACTTATGTTTAAATTTTGTACCTGATAGAAAGTGAATTATACGCATTATGTCTGTCAGTTTTATTTTCACGAATAAGTGTCCATTTTTATTTGGCTAACACTTACGCTCTGTTTCTGAGTTTTGAACAGAAAAGCAAAGAATAAAAGATTTAAATTAGAACAGAAAATAAAAGAATAGAAAACTTGAAGTTTTACTTTGTGTTGTTTCTGAGTTTTTAATAGAAAAGAATATAAAATTTAAAATTGAGGACATAAGTTGTAATTTAAAATTTATTATATTAAAAGTTGAGGATAATATGGGAATTATAAAAATATTACTTATTCCAATTTATTTTCCATCCAAATTAGGCCAATTTTGGACGGAAAACTTTGGCAGAAAAAATGGCCAAGTTTTCTATCCATTTCTTTTCTTTTCCGTTTATTAAAAAACTCAAAAACATAAGAATTAAAAAGAAAACTTAAATTTTCCGTTCATTTCTTTTCTTTTCTATCCATTTTAAAACTCAAAAACAAAGCGTTAGATTAAGAAAAAGAGAGTACATAGAAGAAGAGAGTTTGAGATAAGAGAGAAGTTATGTGAATCAAGAAGTAGATAGGGAATTATCCAAGCAATTCTTTGTCATCTAACAAGGTTTAAACAAGGAATTAAAGGTATATAATTTGGTTTATACTCTTAGTTGTGTGTTCTTGAGTTTTCAAGAATAGTTGATTTTAATTCTTTGTAACTTGTTAATTGTTGAAGTAGTAGATTATATATGTTAATTGGTAGTTTATAATATGTTATATGTGGTTTGTAAATGGTTTCGGAGGTAATTAATTCATGAAATCATGTTTTATAAAAAAGAAAGAAAGTTGAGTTTTGTTATAATAAGTATGAAAAAGCTTATTTTATAGTTAAAATCAGTGAATTGATCATACTAGAATCTGCAAATTGAAAGTGGTTATTGCTAATACATTAAGAAATGAAAAAAATGATGTTTAAATGAATTGATTTGGTGGAGAAATGAAGTCATAGTGATCTAATTCATTAAACACATAAAAATTTGAGTTTTAAGCATGAACATGGTTTTAATTCTGTTGGATTGATTGTTTTAGTTGTTTAGTCGTTCTAAATCAGTATATATATGATAGGTAATGTTTGTATGATACAACACTTCTAAACCCCGGGTACTCCATTTCCACATGATTTGGTGCTCACTATCCAAAACAATTACAACTAACTATCCATAACCAAGGATAAAGACATAAATTAAACAACTTAAATAATAATCCTCCCCATTATAGGGGTACATCAACTTAAAACAAATCTTAGGTAATCTAACCTTAAATTATTACATAAGTCTGCGGAATACATCACATAATTAAATAAGTCTCATAACATAAATTCAGTAGATAAAACTAAACAAGTCTTCATCATTTGGACATCTTGTCCTTTCCTTTGCTAGAAGACAACTCATTAACTTTCTCAACTTTAGCTGCAGTTTTAAATGTAAGAGTGACCAAACAATTGCTCACTAATATAAAGAATGATAATAGCAATAACGTAAGGGTAAGCGATGAATACTAAATAATAGAGAACTTGTTCTA
The DNA here is from genome assembly GCA_016801055.1 of Panax notoginseng. NCBI lineage: Eukaryota > Viridiplantae > Streptophyta > Magnoliopsida > Apiales > Araliaceae > Panax > Panax notoginseng. Next base: position 96,794,150 of record CM029015.1, on the reverse strand, counting down.
CGAATCAAGAATAGAAAACAAGTTCAAGATTTATATCTGAGGGTCTTAAGACCATGAACTATGTTCCAGGTTATTAAGTATTTTTACCTCAACTTTAACAGTCGTTTAGACTATACAAACCCTTCCTTTAGTTACATAGAGGGATCAGCCATTCGTACCATGTATTGTGCACAAATATCTAAACGCTAACGAATACATAATCCTATATATTAGGGTTGTTCATTTCAGTTTGACTTTAAGATTTTCGCACAAAAGAAAGTTTAGTTTAGAATTAGCTTAACAGTGATTCTAGAATTTTAGAACACTCATCAATTATAGATTAGTCCAATTAATAAAAGTTTTGTTACTATTCGAAGGTTCAACATAATAATATAAGATTGAACGATGATACTTAAGTCAAAGATTGAATATCAACAATATACAATTGAATAGACATGGTATATACAAAGTATTACATCTAAAAGAGCTAGAAAACTCATTTGGGACAATGAACTTGAACAATTTATGCTTTGAATAGCAAGAAACAAAAATTAGGAACTTGCTCAATAAAAGTTTAAACATGAGAAACTTGCATAACAATATCAAGTTAGGAATATGAAATTTGCTCAATGTAAAAGAATTAGAAAACAAGAGCTTGCATAATCGTAAACAATGTAGAACCAAGAAACTTGCTCAAAATAAGATTAGGGTTTAGGAAACTTGCCTCGTGCGTATACTACACAAGTATAATAAACGTTCGCCAAATACCCTACATTTACCATTGAAATTGCAATACCGATCAGTTAAACAAACATTTAACCTTATAAGTTTAACTCTCATTCAATTTCATCTCATCCACCTATCTCACATTCAGTCTCTGACACCATATAATGGTCTGAAATCACCAACTTAATAAGGCACCGACACGCCTAAAATACATCTCAAGTCTTAATCAATTAACAAGTTAAAGTTTTCTATGTCTTTATAATTTCAATCTAAAAATTACCAAACACATGATCACAATCTGTTATGGAAATTCATTACATACTTAATAGCTTCTTATGCATCTTAGACTAGGTTAAGCCAAAACATCATGAACTAAACTTAAAAAAAAAAAAACTGCCTCTGCTCAGGGGACGACACAGCTGCACTGCCCCAAGCCTTGGCATCGACGTTGATGGTCTATACCAGAAACACAACAAGCACATCTGCGCCGTTTCTGCCTTTGGTACTGGCGCAGCTGCTCTAGTACGCCGATAGAAACTGTAGTAGCTTCACCACTGTTACAAACTAAAACTCCAATTTCCCAATTTCTACAGCAACACAGAAAAACCCTTATATTATAATCCTAACCAAAACCATATATTGTATACAATCAATCCTTCTAACACCTGAAACAATATACATAACCAAATTTAGAGGATTAAAATCATGTTCTTGCTATTTTCTTCATATTTCAACACATTTAGCGAATTCCATCACCAAAACTTCGTTTCTTAACCAAATTAAACCATTTCAATTGCATTCTTTTCGTTTCTTAACATCTTAATATAATCCATAATCAATTTACAGATTATACTAAAAATTAAACACCAAATTTGGCCTCAAATAAGCTATTTTTTACACATAAAACACTATTAACTTACAATTTTTTCTTCAAACCAATTTCCATGAGTTTGATCACTAAATACTGCTTATATATAATAATTATCAGATTACACATGTATATAATCAACACTTCAAACCCTAATCCAACAAAATCAATTACAGAGAATAAAAATTATAAAACCAAAACCTGGAAATTAGTAATAGATTATACCTTTAATCCTTTGTTGTAGATTAACAAAGATGGTGGCAAGGTTTCAACAAGCCTTCTTCTTCCTCTTGACTCCCAATTCATATAAAACTTTCAATTTCTTTGTAATTCTCTCTCTTATTTTTCTTCTCCAACTCTCTATATTTTCTCTGTGTTTCTAACTTAGCCTTAGGAAAACACGCAATATAACCCAACTGAAATACAGTGTACGCGTAATAAACTGATAAACGTGGATTATCAGTTTATTCAAGCCAAAAGACTCAACCATTATATTAACCAAAAGCCACAAGGCTTTGTTTGGTTTGCATATTAATTTATTTTTATAACACTTATATTATATAGTTCTTATGTCACACCCATTCTACAACTAATTTAATTAAATTTATAATTTAAATTAACATTTACCATATAATTATAATTTCCATTATAAATTATAATTTTATTCCACAACTAATAAATCTCTAATTTAATTATTAAATGAAATTAGAACAACATTATAATTATTTAATAATCCATTTAATTTAATTATCTCATTAAATTAAATCTTCAAGTCATAAAATTATCATTCATTAATTTAATTATTAAAACACATCTTAACTAAACTATTACACCACAATTTCATCAATTATTTATTTATCTCAATAAATAAATCAATTAAAATATTTATTTAACTCAATAAATATTTAAAATCAATTACAAAATTCTTGTTCGTTACATCATTCCCTCCTTAAAAGGATTTTGTCCCCAGAATCATGACTCGACTCGATAAATTCATTCGTTACATTCCTCCATCCTTAATAGGATTCTGTCTCCAGGATCGCTATACAAGATTAAGCAAATAACTGAAGATAATTTTTCATCATAACATCTTCAAGTTCCCACGTAGCTTCTTCGGCATTGTGGTTTCTCCAGATTACCTTAATAGCAGGTATCACTTTATTCCTTAGTACTTGCTCTTTCCTGCCAATAATCTGAACATGGACTTCTTTATAAGACAAATCTTTTTCAAACTGTAATGGTTCATATTCTATAACAAAGTTTGTAATCGGGCTTATATGGTCTTAACACTGAAAAATGGAAAATATTATTAATATGTTCTAGTTCCGGAGGTAGAGCTACCTTATACGCCAATTTACCAACTCGCCATAGCACTTCAAAAGGTCCTACAAACCTAGGGCTTAGTTTTCCCTTTTTACCAAATATGATTTTTCCTTTCCAAGGAGACACTTTTAAGAAAACAAAACTACCGACATCAACTTCCTGATTTTGTCGGTGTTGATCGGCATATTTCTTCTGCCTATCCTGTGCAGCTATCAATCTCGCTCGAATCACCTTAATTATTTCAACAGTTTGTTGCACCAATTCTGGACCAAATAGTTGACGTTCTCTAACCTCGTCCCAACATAACGGAGTTCTGCATTTCCTGCCGTACAATACTTCGTAAGGCGGCATGGCAACACTTGCGTGATAACTATTATTATAGGCAAATTCAACCAACGGTAGATGGTCATCCTAATTCCCTTTAAAATCCATAATACATGCTCTAAACATTTCCTCTAATGTCTGGATTGTCCTCTCACTTTGTCCGTCGGTTTTGAGGATGATACGTTGTGCTCATTCTCAACTGCGTCCCCAAGCATTCTTGTAGTTATTTCCAAAAAATTTGTCATTCACGTACAGTTTTGCCAACCAATCTAGGTTAAATCTAATCTTGATTGGAAAAAAGTGTGTCGACTTCGTCAATCAATCGATAATCACCCAGATCACATCGTAACCTTGCTGGGTCATTGGAAGACCTACCACAAAATCTATTGTGATATACTCCTATTTCCATTCTGTTATCTCTAATGGTTGCAACAATCCGCTTGGCCTTTGATGTTCATCTTTAACTTTCTGACACGTTAAGCATTTCGCCACACATTCAGTAACATCCTTTTTCATATTCGACCACTATAAATGATGTCTGAGATCCTGGTACATTTTTGTACTTACAAGATTAATCGAATATCGTGAGTTATGAGCCTCACTCAAAATTTCCTCTTTAATTTCCGGTACTGGCGGAACCAAAATTCTCCCTTCAAATCTAAGTAATCCTTTCACATCATCTTTAAATTTGTCTTCCTCACCTTTAGACACTTTTCTTTTTATCTTTTCATAGTTTTCATCTTGAAGTTGTGCATTCCTCACCTTACCCACCAAAATTGAACTGCTCCCCATTTGGAATAATTTTTCATCTAATTATGTCGAATATTTAATTTCCAACTCCATCTTGGACATCTTTGCTGCTGAGCAGTCAACATCATTAATTTCTCCCGTGCCTTTCTACTTAAGGCATCGGCAACAACATTTGCCTTTCTGGGATGATAAAGAATCTCATCCAGCCATCTTCTCTGTTGTATATTCAAATCTTTTTGTGTAAATATATACTTCAGACTTTTATGGTCTATATATATCTCACACCTCTCTCCATAAAGATAGTGCCTCCAAATATTTGGAGCAAACACCACCGCAGCCAACTCCAAATCATAAGTCAGATACCCTTTCTCATAATCTTTCAATTGATGAGATGCATACACAATAACTCTACCCTTCTGCATAAGCACACAACCTAGTCCTTTATGTGATGTGTCACTATATACCACAAAATTTCCTGTATCATCAGGTAATGATAACACATGTGCTGAACTCAATCTTTTCTTTAATTCTTGAAAACTTTCCTCACACTTCTCCGTCCAAACATACTTAACTGCCTTCCGAGTTAAATTTGTCAATGGGGTTGCGATCTTGGAAAAATCTTGAATAAAACGCCTATAGTAAGCTACCAATCCCAAGAAACTTCTTACTTCTGATGGTGTCTTCGGCTGATCCCAGTTTATTATAGCTTCAACTTTCGATGGATCTACCGAGATTCTATCATTGTCAATAACGTGCCCAAGAAACTATACACGTTCTAACCAAAACTCACATTTCGAGAATTTAGCATATAACTTCTCTCTCCTTAATGTCTCCAACATCACCCTTAAGTGTTCAACATGTTCCTCCTTGGTTTTAGAGTACACCAATATATCATCAATAAACACCACTACAAATTCATCTAAGAATGGTTTAAACATCCTGTTCATTAAATCTATGAACGCTGCAGGTGCATTAGTTAAACCAAATGACATAACCAGAAACTCATAATGACCATACCGAGTTCTGAATGCCGTTTTTGGTACATCCTCTAGCCGCACCTTCAGCTGATGATAACCACTCTTCAAGTCTATCTTTGAGAAATATCTCGCTCCCTTCAGTTGATCGAACAAGTCATCGATTCTTGGTAATGGATACTTATTTTTAATCATGACCTTATTCATTTCACGGTAATTAATACAGAGCCGCATCGATCCATCTTTCTTCTTAACAAACAACATCGGCGCTCCCCATGGTGATACGCTTAGCTGGATATACTTCTTATCCAGTAATTCTTGTAAATGTACAATCAACTCCTTTATCTCTACTGGGTCCATTCTATATAGGGCTTTAGATATCGGGGTCGTCCCTGGTACTAAATCAATCATGAACTCAACCTCTCTATCTGGCGAAAGTCCAGAAAAATCGTCTAGAAATACATCTACAAAATCTTTAATTACTGGTATCTCTTCTAACTTCGCACTCTTTTTCTGTGTATTGATTATGTAAGCTAAGTATCCTACACATCCTTGTCTCAGTAACTTCTTGGCTTGAATCACCGTCAGACAACTTGCTTGTCGAGGTGACTTGCTGCCATAAAACACCACCTTTGACAGAGTCATAAGGTTAACACATTTCTTTTGGCAATCAATTACTACCCCGTAATTGAATAACCAATCCATTCTCGGGATAACATCAAACTCCCCAAGTTTAATTGGTATCAAATCTACCATCATCTCGTGACCCTTTATATCTACCCTACAATTCTTGTATATAAACCTAACAGGAATCATTTCCCTATTCGAAATCTCTATGCTTAACGGGAAATCTAGTTCTTCCTGAGGCAAATCTAAATTCCTAGTAAAATCATCAGATATAAATATACAAGTAGCACCCGGATCAAATAACACATAAGCATTAATAATGTTGATCAGAATGATACCTGACACCACATCCTTTAACTGCACATCATCTTGCATGGTCATACTGAAAATTCTAGCAATAGGTCGGCTTGATTGCACTGGCCCAATGATAGTTAACGTACCACCACTATTGTTTCCCTTTCCTCCACTTGAACTTCCCGCTGACTTTTTAGGGCAATCACGAGCCATATGATCGTTTGACCCGCAGGTGAAACAAGCTCCCTTCTTTGGGCTAAAATAATTTGGTGCAATGTGACCCTCCTAGCCACAATTAAAACACACTCGTTTACCCTTCAGATATACACCAGTGTAGTTCTTCCAGCAAGTAGCACAAGCTTCAAACTTCTTCTTTTGCTAACTTCCTTGCTGTCCTCCCGTATTCGAATTTTCATTCCACTTCCTCTTCTGGTTGTTACTTCCACTATTGCTTCCACCAGCCTTATTTTCATTCTCATTCTTCCTCTTCTTTTGTTCTTAATTATACTTAGTTAAGGCATCACTTCCTCCTTATGCGATAATTGTCTTTTCTAGTACTGATGCAAATGTATTTAACTGGAACATTGATGTAACGACCGAGAAATTCGGATCTTATTCTAAAATGATTTTATTAATTTAAATAATAATAAAATCTTATCCTATGTGTTATCAAGATGGTTGTCGTTATATAACCTAGTGACGTTGGAATGTCGTAGTATTGGAGCTACGTGGATGAATTAAAGTGTTTGAATTTTCAAGACGAAAATAAAAGTTTTCCGAGAAATTTTCTGAAAAACACTATTCATCGGTATTTGCTCGGGATATAATTTTGAATTTCTGAGAAATACATAATGATGGAATAATAAGGTGAGATGGAATATGTAATAAAAATCTAGTTATGGAAAAAATGATATTTCGCTTGTGGACTTAATTTATAAACGTTAAGGAAGACGAAATAGTAATGAATATGTAATAATGGTATGATACTTATGTATTGTACAAAGAATGGAAATAAGTATAATACGAAGTATTATACGAGTTTGTATGAAGGATGAAAAACGGTATACAAATTCTATAGGAATTAGAATACAAGAATAATGCATAAACTATAAGTATATGTATTAAAGTAATGTTAATGGACTTGAAAGGATTGACTAGGATTTTGTATAAAGCCAAGTGAATTAGAGGGTTAAGGCCCAAACATAAATTAATAAACCAATGAGGGTTATTAATGCAAAGCCCAAAGGATTAATTAATCCAAGCCCAAGCTAGAATCCATGAGTTAAATGACCCATGGGGTAAAACCATATTAATATGGTTAATGTGTGGTGACCAAGTGATGTGATGACCAAGATAAGTGGGGATCAAGAATGTGTGGTAATCAAGTATAAGTGGTGGTCAAGTATGTGTGATGAGCAAGTATGTGTACTGACCAAGAATTAGAAGTAATAGCCATGTAATGAATAGTAAGGAGGTGGCTTAAAGGAGGTGGGATGTTTTATTGACAAAACTACCCTAACTTTGCTAAGTCTATAAATATAGAAGGCTTGTAAGCCATTTGTTGGTTGATTCAAATAAACTAACAACTCCCAAAGTGCTTAAGTGTTAGAGAGAATAAGCTAGCAATAAGTCATTCCATAAGTAAGAAGAAGAAGCAAGCTACCTTACCAAGACAACGAAAGTAAGATTTCTTCTCCAATTATCTTCTATCTCTACCATGATAGGTTGATAAGAAAAGTTGGATTAAGAAACATAAATATGTAAGTAATGAACTTAAGCCAATTAAGTTGGCAATAAGTCATTTAAGCTAACATAAGTTATAACTTATGAGAAAATAATATGAACTTATAAGGAGGTTATTAAGAGAATTGATATGGAGATAAAGGAATTTATATGATCATGTGTATCATGTATACCTAAGTTGAGTTATATGTTGAGAACATATAAGAAATGATGTTTAAGAAACTTAAATTGTCATTAGTCATTAACAATGAAATCTTAAGTAGTTTATAAATTGACAAGTCATAAACTCATGAAGAATAAGTCCAAAAATCCAACAATGATAATAAGTTGTTGTATCAAGTATGTCAAGATGTTCAGATAATGAATGAAGTTCATTTGTAATGTTGAACAAATCGTAAGAATGAAGAATTGCCGGAATTTGTACGATATGACGATAATCGTCGAATTCGTAAAAATCTCGGAATGGAAGTCAAATTTTAAGCTGGATTACGAAACCATTGTTTTCCAATGGAGACAAGTCTTATTTGGCATTTAAGAGTTGTGGACTCGAAAATGACCGGATTTCGACTTAGAACAAAGAAACGAGCGTTGAACGTTCACGAACGTTTATCGTTTACGTTAAAAATGAACCAATAGGTGAATTTTTAGCAAATAAATTTACATTGATAAAATTCTTGAATGACCATGTAGATTCTATAATTTGTGAACCATAGGCTTTTGAACGAGCCAATTCGGAGCTATAATGAAGAAGTTATGCGTCCGGGAAGTTCACAAAGTTCACAAACTGAATTTGGTATCTGGTACACAGAGTTGGCGCCGCGGCGCCAAGCCAAGGCATTTAACCCGCGCCGCAGCGCCAGGTACAGTGTCATAAGCTACTGAAGAGTGGTGCCACAACGCGGCACATTACACACGGACTCGCGCCGCAGCGCCAAGTCCGGGTCAGAGAGGTATAAGGCTCGCGCCGCAGCGCGATAGGAAGGCATAAAGATGGCGCTGCAGCGCCAGTCTCAGAACAAAGACAGCAATGAATGTTTTAAAGTACAAAGAAGAGAAGTTAATTGAGTTGACATTAAACATAACTTAAGGAAGGTAATGTAACATTATTAAACTTTGTTAAAACCTTAAGGAATGTAACGTCAAGGTTAATATAACCTAGTCAAACGTAAACGCAATGATAACGATAAATCGAAATGAATAGTAACTGAATCTAATACATAACTAGATTGAGAAGAAAGGTAAAATATAGTCGTATACATACTTGATTTTATGTGACCTAAAGTAAGGCATTATGTGATCATCTACTGTAGGGACTTGAAAGACTTAAACATAAAGTTAATATACGGTAGCAGACGCTAAAGGCAAGTATTCTAACTCTTATTTCAGTTCAATCTGAACAAGTTTAAGATTCATGTATTCTTTCGCATGGATTGAGGTATGTTGAGGTTAAAGCCAATCTTTTTGGTTAAACTTGATAATCTACTCTTGTATTATCAAATGTTGCTGTCTTTTGTCAACTACTTGATATGGTTTTCAAAAGAAGACTGAAATGTTAAACAAATGTTTTGTCGGTAAAACGACAGGCACGTGAGGTTGCCAAATGATTAAACGTACATACGTTTAGTGGATGTAGTGTTGATCAACATAGAGTACAATAGGCTGATCACCTAGAAGTGCTCGTAAGTAATATCGGGCTTACGAAATTTGTTCCGGGTTGTCCTTTTTCAATAAAGAATGAATACTCAAGGTCTTTGACCAGAGTGGATGTTTTACTAAATATTGTTGTTATTGTAAAATATTTTTGAAAGAAAAGATGAAGTGCTATTTTGAATTATCAATAGTACTTTCATAACTATTGTTCAGTTATTGAAGATATACGATTCGTATGTGTCAAGCATGTTGTTATTAAATTGTTATACTTGCTGAGCTAGCCATGCTCACTCTTGCTTGAACCATATGAATGCAGCTAAGACTGAACGTCCCGAAGGATCAAAAAGGGATAAAGGAAAAGCTAAGGCAGATTGTTAAGCTGTCTTGTAATAGTATAGATCTATTGTTGTAATGTAACTGATATTATGACAAAGAACCTTTGTAATGGGTATAAAACCTGGGAAATTTTGAATATTACTTTAATATATAGAAGTTATATTCGTTCTTTGAGACTATTCAATTGGATGAATGTATAAATGTTGTACAGTATAGCACCATCTGTTGGGTTGGAAGATACCCGGATTTGGGGGCACTACAAGTTGGTATCAAAGCCTAGGTTATAAAACTTAAGGGGGGAAATAGAACATTAAGTCACAACCTTAAGAAAGAATAAAGAAGTAAAAGATGGACAGTAACTCTATAAAAATGCATTATATTATGTTATGTGTTTCTATTATTTCACTGACGTGTACTAATCAAACTATATTGTTTTATTGTAGATGTCAGGAGAAAATGATATGCATAGAGATATACATGTAGTGAGCGAGGATTCGGTTAATCGGGTAGAGATACTACCAAATCCTGTAGTCGTAGGACCAGAAGTGGTGACAATTGAGTCCGGAGACTCAGACAATTTAGACTATATGTCTATATTTGATGGCATGATAGAGGAGGAGGTGGAAGTGATGTCCTTTGATCAGGTTCCACCTACAGAGGAATTGTCTACAGGAGAATCAATGAAGGCATTGTTTATGTCAGTATTGGATAGAAATATCCATTACTGCCAAGAGGTTAAGGAGTTGAAAGAGGAACTCCAAGCTGTCCGGGAGGACAAGGCTAGTATGGAAGGAACGTGGGAAGAGGAGCACGATGATAGAGTCCTAGCTATGGACAAGGTCCAAGATCTGAAAGAAGAAATCTTTGAGCACAAACAGGAGCTAAAGACTAAACAGCAGAAGTTTGAGAGGATGTGTTATATGCATAGGAGTTCTCATGTAGATTTCCAGCAGCAGTTAGCTGGATATCAGATAGAAGCAGGACAAACCTGTCATACCATCAGTAGAGATGTTGTTGCCGGTTTGGCCAGAGAAGACTTTGAGAATGCCTTACGGCAGATGTAATCTAGCAATAGCTGGAGTAGCTTAGATATGTAAATATTATATATCTAGTAGTGACGTAAAACTCTCTTTTGTATAAACAAAGGGTAGTCTTTTGTAAATCCCAATTTTTGAAGTAATTACGGGATGGTAATGTAATCAGCTAAGGCTGAGTAAGGTAAACAATGTTGTGTTATACTACAAGTTATGAATCAATATAAATCTTTTCTTGGAAAATGTTGAGTAATGAGTATGATTTATTGTTTTATTATAAATAATAACAAACCAACAAGAATAAAGTAATAATGATGTGTTATTTTCTTAACAGCAAAATGCCGCCAAGAAGGAGACAACGAAATCAAGACGCTAATGTTAACCAACCAGAGGTTGGTCCGGTTAATCCAATACAGGAGTTCATTAATCTTTTAACGGCTGCATTTAATAGAATGAGGGCTAATATACCTGTGATTCCTGGAGTAGTACGAGCTACTAATTTTAAGGATTTCAAAGGAACTACGGACCCTATAGAAGCCCAGACTTGGGTAAAAGAAATCGAGAAAGCATTTGTAATAGCAAATATTGAGGAGGGTCAAAAGGTTGCCTTTGCAACCTATTTGATGAAAGGAGAGGCCAACTTCTGGTGGGAGGCAAACCAGGCTAGGGCTGATATAGGAAATCTAATGTGGGAGAGGTTTAAGGAGATTTTCTTCGAGAACTATTTTTCCACGAGTATGCAAGGAAGGATGGAAATGAGGTTTCTTGAATTGAAACAAGGGGATATGACAGTTCCCCAGTATGCTGCCAAGTTTAATGAACTAGCACGATTTGCTCCACATCAAGTGGACACTGAAGTGAGAAAGGCTAGAAGATTTGAGCAGGGCTTAAAACCCTGGCTCTATAGCCAAATTTCAGTGTTCCAAAGTACTTCTTTTGGAACCATACTAGAAAAGGCAATCATTACAGAAGGTGGGAATGAGGCTCTTAGCCAGTACCACAAAGATAAGAAAAACAAGGGCAAGGGTGATGGAGGATCCAAGACCGAGGGAGCCAGTGGAAGTGGCAACGGTCAAAAGAGGAAGGGCTTTAACTCTGGGAATACCGGAGTAAAATAAGGGGATTCTAAGAGAAGGATGGAGGCCTGTAAAACCTGCGGGAAGACTCACTTAGGAGTCTGTCTCAAAGGAAAGGCAGTATGTTATAATTGTGGACAGGAAGGGCACATTTCGCCTAACTTCCCAAATCCAAAGAAAAATCATGGATGTTTTGTATGTGGATCAACTGATCACATAGCAAAGAATTGCCCGAAGAAGGGGACGGAAGGAAGTAAGGGAACTAATAGTAGTAAGTTAGCTATTAGTGGTCCAGCTCAGCCGGGAAAATCAATGGCTCGCACTTTTAACATGACGGTCCAAGATGTTGTGGCATCAGGGGATGTAGTTGCAGGTATTATTCCGATCAATAACATAAATGCATACGTGCTTTTTGATCCGGGTGCTACTTGTTCGTTTATAGCATGTGATTTTGCTAGACGACTAGAATTATTTCCCGAAAAATTACCTATACCTTTGAACATTAAGGTAGCATATGAGGAGATAATTCCTGTTGAAAATATTCATATGAGTTGTTGCATAGAGGTACGGGGTTGTAAGTTATCGGTAGATTTAATACCGATAAAGTTAGGAGAATTCGACGTAATTCTCAGAATGGATTGGTTAATTAATTATGGAGCAATTATAGATTGCAAAAAGAAATGTGTGAAAATCAGGTCGTTGAAGCAACCTCCTGTAGTATTTTACGGTAGTAAGTTGTCGGGACGTCCGTGTTGCCTTACGATGACACAAACTAGAAAATTATTAAGGAAGGGTTGTATAGGTTACCTATGCCATGTTGTGGATACCCAAAGAGTGGGAGCAACCATGGAACAAATACCTATAGTAAATGAGTTCATGGATGTATTTCCAAGTGAGTTACCATGGTTACCGCCAGATAGGGAGATCGAATTTGTGATAGACATTGTGCCAGGAGCGGCACCAGTCTCAAGGGCACCGTATCGTATGGCGTCTGTGGAAATGAAAGAACTAATGGTTCAGTTACAAGAACTATTGGATAGAAAGTACATTCAACCAAGTGTTTCTCCGTGGGGGGCACCAGTGTTGTTTGTCAAGAAAAAAGACGGATCGTTAAGGCTTTGTATTGACTATCGGGAGTTGAACAAGTTAACGATAAAGAATAAATACCCATTGCCCAGGATCGATGATCTCTTTGATCAATTAAAAGGGGCAAAGTATTTTTCTAAAATAGATTTGAGGACGGGGTATCATCAGTTGAAAGTTATGAAGGAAGATGTACCAAAGATAGCATTTAGGACTCGTTATGGTCATTACGAGTTTCTGGTGATGTCATTTGGGTTGACGAATACACCAGCTGCATTTATGGATATGATGAACAGAGTGTTCAAATCATATTTGGGCAAATTCGTCGTAGTGTTTATCGATGATATTCTGGTCTATTCTACGACGCCAGAAGATCATGCTGAACACTAAGGAAGGAGAAGTTATATGCGAAATTTACCAAATGTGAATTTTGGCTGGAAAAGGTGCAGTTTTTAGGTCATGTTATTGACCAAGAGGGGATTTCAGTAGATCCAGCAAAAGTAGAAGCAGTGATGAATTGGGAACAGCCGAAAATGCCGACTGAGGTGCGGAGTTTCCTAGGGTTAGGAGGGTACTATCGAAGATTTATCCAAGATTTTTCGAAGATAGCTGCCCCGTTGACAAATTTAACAAGAAAGACGGTGAAATACGTATGGACGGATAAATGTGAAGACAATTTTCAAGAACTGAAAAAAAGATTAAGTGAAGCGCCTGTTTTGTCCTTGCCAAATGACACATAAATTTTTGTAGTATATAGTGATGCTTCGCATAGAGGACTTGGTTGTGTGTTTATGCAGCATGGCAAAGTCATTGCGTATGCGTCACGACAGTTGAAGGATTATGAGAAAGTTTATCCTAATCATGATCTGGAACTGGCCGCAGTAGTGTTTACCCTAAAGATATGGAGACATTATCTTTATGGGGAAAAATGTGAGATATATACGGACCATAAAAGTCTAAAGTATATCTTCATTCAGAAGGAGTTGAATATGAGACAGAGGAGATGGCTAGAGTTGATAAAGGATTATGATTGTGAAATCATGTATCACCCTGAAAAAGCCAATGTAGTTGCAGACGCCTTAAGTAGGAAGGGTCGGGAAAAGTTGTCTATGTTAACGGCTCAACATGAGTTAATAACAGAGATAGCTAGGATGGAATTCGAGGTAAAGTTGCCAATTGAGGCGGATCAGAGACTGTTTGCGACGGAGATGCAGTCTACCATCGTAGAAAGAGTCAAGAAAGTACAACTCACAACAGACAACTGTAATCAAATGAAGAAGCGGTTATCCGAGAAGGAAGATGCTAAGTATAGTCTTGATAATGAAGGATTATTAAGATTTGAGGGAAGAATTTGGATTTCGAATGATACGAAATTAAAGGAGCAAGTGTTACAAGAAGCCCATAATTCGAGGTACTCGATACATCCTGGTAGCACTAAGATGTATCAAGACCTTCGACAAAGTTTTTGGTGGCCGAACATGAAGAGAGAAATAGCATAGTATGTGAGTAGGTGCTTGACTTGTCAAAAAGTTAAGGCCGAACATCAACGACCCAGTGGCTTATTACAGTCATTGGAGATTCCAGAATGGAAGTGGGAGCATATCACGATGGACTTCGTGGTGGGACTTCTGACAACGCAAAAAGGGTATGATTCGATCTGGGTAATAGTGGACCGATTGACGAATTCGGCTCACTTTTTGCCAATAAGGGTCAAGTATAACTTAGACCAATTAGCTAAACTTTATGTTAAGGAAATCATTTCCAGACATGGAGTACCGGTATCGATTGTGTCAGATCGCGATCCACGATTCACATCGAACTTTTGGAGGAGTTTGCAAGAGCAGTTGGGAACACAGCTGAAGTTAAGCACGGCTTATCATCCTCAGACTGATGGGCAGAGCGAGAGAACAATTCAGACGTTAGAAGACATGTTGAGGTCTTGCGTCATAGATTTCAAGGGTAGTTGGGATGATCACCTACCACTAGTAAAGTTTGCGTATAACAATAGTTATCATGTAAGCATAGGTATGCCGCCTTATGAAGCTCTGTATGAGAGAAAATGCAGAACACCTTTGTGTTGGGATGAGGTGGGAGAACGCCGTATGCTAGGACCAGAGTTGGTGCAGCAAACAGCGGAGGTGGTAAAGTTAATTCGGATGCGTCTTGTCACGGCTCAAGATAGACAGAAAAAGTATGCGGACTCACATAAACAAAGTTGAGAGTTTGAGGTGGGTTCATATGTATTTCTAAAGGTATCTCCCTGGAAAGGAAAGATACGCTTTGGAAAGAAAGGAAAGTTAAGTCCAAGGTTTATAGGACCTTTTGAGGTGTTAAAACGGGTGGGAGAGGTAGCTTATATGATAGCATTACCTCCAGCCCTATAGCGGATACATAACGTGTTTCACGTATCTGTATTACGTCTATATAAGCCGGACTATAAGCATGTAATCGAGTATGAGCCAATTTATATCGAGAAAGACTTAACGTATGAAGAGTTGCCGATGAAAATCATTGATAGAAAGGAACAAGTTCTGAGGAACAAGGTAATACCATCAGTGAAGGTATTATGGAGGAACCACAATACTGAAGAAGCAACGTGGGAACTAGAAGAAAAGATGAAGAAAAATTTTCCACATCTATTTGATTAAAGTAAGACGAGATTCTGGGGACAGAATCTTTATAAGGGGGGAAAATGTAACGACCGAGAAATTCGGATCTTATTGTAAAATGATTTTATTAATTTAAATAATAATAAAATCTTATCCTATGTGTTATCAAGATGGTTGTCGTTATATAACCTAGTGACGTTGGAATGTCGTAGTATTGGAGCTACGTGGATGAATTAAAGTGTTTGAATTTTCAAGACGAAAATAAAAGTTTTTCGATAAATTTTCCAAAAAACACTATTCATCGGTATTTGCTCGGGATATAATTTTAGATTTCCGAGAAATACGTAATGATGGAATAATAAGGTGAGATGGAATATGTAATAAAAATCTTGTTATGGAAAAAACGATATTTCGCTTGTGGACTTAATTATAAACGTTAAGGAAGGCGAAATAGTAATGAATATGTAATAATGGTATGATACTTATGTATTGTACAAAGAATGGAAATGAGTATAATACGAAGTATTATACGAGTTTGTATAAAGAATGAAAAACGGTATACAAATTCTATAGGAATTAGAATACAAGAATAATTCATAAACTATAAGTATATGTATTAAAGTAATGTTAATGGACTTGAAAGGATTGGCTAGGATTTTGTATAAAGCCAAGTGAATTAAAGGGTTAAGGCCCAAACATAAATTAATAAACCAATGAGGGTTATTAATGCAAAGCCCAAAGGATTAATTAATCCAAGCCCAAGCTAGAATCCATGAGTAAAATGACCCATGGGGCAAAACCATATTAATATGGTTAATGTGTGGTGACCAAGTGATGTGATGACCAAGATAAGTGGGGATCAAGAATGTGTGGTGATCAAGTATAAGTGGTGGTCAAGTATGTGTGATGAGCAAGTATGTGTATTGACCAAGAATTAGAAGTAACAGCCAAGTAATGAATAGTAAGGAGGTGGCTTAAAGGAGGTGGGATGTTTTATTGACAAAACTACCCTAACTTTGCTAAGCCTATAAATATAGAAGGCTTGTAAGCCATTTGTTGGTTGATTCAAATAAACTAACAACTCCCAAAGTGCTTAAGTGTTAGAGAGAATAAGCTAGCAATAAGTCATTCCATAAGTAAGAAGAAGAAGCAAGCTACCTTACCAAGACAACAAAAGTAAGATTTCTTCTCCAATTATCTTCTATCTCTACCATGATAGGTTGATAAGAAAAGTTGGATTAAGAAACATAAATGTGTAAGTAATGAACTTAAGCCAATTAAGTTGGAAATAAGTCATTTAAGCTAACATAAGTTATAACTTATGAGAAAATAATATGAACTTATAAGGAGGTTATTAAGAGAATTGATATGAAGATAAAGGAATTTATATGATCATGTGTATCATGTATACCTAAGTTGAGTTATATGTTGAGAACATATAAGAAATGATGTTTAAGAAACTTAAATTGTCATAAGTCATTAACAATGAAATCTTAAGTAGTTTATAAATTGACAAGTCATAAACTCATGAAGAATAAGTCCAAAAATCGAACAATGATAATAAGTTATTGTATCAAGTATGTCAAGATGTTCAGATAATGAATGAAGTTCATTTTTAATGTTGAACAAATCGTAAGAATGAAGAATTGTCGGAATTTGTGCGATTTGACGATAATCGTCGAATTCGTAAAAATCTCGTAATGGAAGTCAAATTTTAAGTTGGATTACGAAACCATTGTTTTCCAATGGAGACAAGTCTTATTTGGCATTTAAGAGTTGTGGACTCGAAAATGACCGGATTCCGACTTAGAACGAAGAAACGAGTGTTGAACGTTCACGAACGTTTATCGTTTACGTTAAAAATGAACCAATAGGTGAATTTTTAGCAAATGAATTTAAATTGATAAAATTCTTGAATGACCATGTAGATTCTATAATTTGTGAACCGTAGGCTTTTGAACGAGCCAATTCGGAGCTATAATGAAGAAGTTATGCGTCCGGGAAGTTCACAAAGTTCACAAACTGAATTTGGTATCTGGTGCACAGAGTTGGCGCCGCGGCGCCAAGCCAAGGCATTTAACCCGTGCCGCAGCGCCAGGTACAATATCATAAGCTACTGAAGAGTGGTGCCACAACGCGGCACATTACACACGGACTCGCGCCGCAGCGCCATGTCCGGGTCAGAGAGGTATAAGGCTCACGCCGCAGCGCGATAGGAAGGCATAAAGATGGCGCCGCAGCGCCAGTCTCAGAACAAAGACAGCAATGAATGTTTTAAAGTACAAAGAAGAGAAGTTAATTGAGTTAACATTAAACATAACTTAAGGAAGGTAATGTAACATTGTTAAACTTTGTTAAAACCTTAAGGAATGTAACGTCAAGGTTAATATAACCTAGTCAAACGTAAACGCAATGATATCGATAAACCGGAATGAATAGTAACTGAATCTAATACACAATTAGATTGAGAAGAAAGGAAAAATATAGTCGTATACATACTTGATTTTATGTGACCTAAAGTAAGGCATTATGTGATCATGTACTGTAGGTACTTGAAAGACTTAAACATAAAGTTAATATACGGTAGCAGGCGCTAAAGGCAAGTATCCTAACTCTTATTTCAGTTCAATCTGAACAAGTTTAAGATTTATGTATTATTTCGCATGGATTGAGGTATGTTGAGGTTAAAGCCAATCTTTTTGGTTAAACTTGATAATCTACTCTTGTATTATCAAATGTTGTTGTCTTTTGTCAACTACTTGATATGGTTTTCAAAAGAAGACTGAAATGTTAAACAAATGTTTTGTCGATAAAACGACAGGCACGTGAGGTTGCCAAATGATTAAACGTACATACGTTTAATGGATGTAGTGTTGATCAACATAGAGTACAATAGGCTGATCACCTAGAAGTGCTCGTAAGTAATATCGGGCTTACGGAATTTGTTCCGGGTTGTCCTTTTTCAATAAAGAATAAATACTCAAGGTCTTTGACCAGAGTGGATGTTTTACTAAATATTGTTGTTATTGTAAAATATTTTTGAAAGAAAAGATGAAGTGCTATTTTGATATATCAATAGTACTTCATAACTATTGTTCAGTTATTGAAGATATACGATTCGTATGTGTAAAGCATGTTGTTATTAAATTGTTATACTTGCTGAGCTAGCCATGCTCACTCTTGCTTGAACCATATGAATGCATCTAAGACTGAACGTCCCGAAGGATCAAAAAGGGATAAAGGAAATGCTAAGGCAGATTGTTAAGTTGTCTTGTAATAGTATAGGTCTATTGTTGTAATGTAACTGATATTATGACAAAGAACCTTTGTAATGGGTATAAAACCTAGGAAATTGTAAATATTACTTTAATATATAGAAGTTATATTCGTTCTTTGAGACTATTCAATTGGATGAATGTATAAATGTTGTACAGTATAGCACCATCTGTCGGGTTGGAAGATACTCTTGTTCAAACCTCCTCACCTTAAGCTCATATGTATTGACTTGATACGTAGCAAACCTTTCCAGCTCATTAAACTTCGCAGCATACTCTGGCACAGATATGGTTCCTTGCTTCAATTCCAAAAATTAAACTTCCATCTGGTTTCGAGAACTAGTCGGAAAGTACATCTTGAAAAACATTTCTTTAAACCTATCCCACGCTATTATTCCCTATCCCCCATGAACCTTATTTGCCTGCCACCAATAGCTAGCTTTAGACTTCAACATAAATGTTGCGAATGTGGTTTTCTGGTCCTCATTAACTCTGGCAACAATGAACACCTTCTCCATTTCCATGATCCAGGTTTGGGCCTCAACTGGATTCATAGACCCTTGAAACTCCGGTGGTCCAACCGCTTTGAAGTCCTTAAAAGTCATAACTTGATATTGCGACTGATTCGCAAGTGTTCCCGTTAACAAAGTCACTAATTGCTGAACCGAGTTAGCGTTGGCCTCGTTATTCTTATTGTTAGTAGACCCCTCAGAAGGTGGTTGTTGGCGTGGTTGTCTTCTTCTATGAGACATTTTCTGTTTAAAATATACACTTATTACATCACTACTCAATTCCTTGAATATTTAAGGTTTAACTTAAACATTCTATGTTAAAGCTATAATACATAACATTTCAATAAACTTTGATATTTTATTCGTTCATAACTTTTTGAAACATAATAAGGATAGCATCTCTAATATCTACATCAACTTTCCTGAACTTGAAAAGTTTCAAGATTACATACTCATCTTACCCCTTTATTTATCTCAAAACAAGGGATTTACAATTTATTTAATCACATACTTAATCACATATTATTATTATTCTTCCTATCTTGACATATTAAGACGTCGAGAGGCTTATCTACGCTCTTCTTCCATAATACGATACATCATCCTACGATCCATCATGTACAAGGGTAGGTCTTCAAATTGAGCTGGGTAATAAAAGACTCGATCTTGGGCCCTATTAATCGCAGAATGAAAAGCATAATCCATCAATGCACACTGAGTAGCCTTCATCAATGCATCCTCTGCTCTCGTATGCTTAGCTGACTCCTCCTTTAAGTCATCTTTTAGCTTTTCAACTTCAGTCTTCATATTCTCATTCTTAGTCAATCGCTCCTCTTGATGACCCTCTATGTGAACCAGGTTCCATTCCGTGTTCCCAAGTCGTGAGTCGAGTTTCTGAATATCCACATCCTTCTATTCTATAGTAGCCTGACGCATCTCAGCTAGCTCCTTTAGCTCCTCAATCGTATACTATAATTCAATATTACGGTTGTGACACCCCCAAATCTGGGTATTTCATGTGAAGATCCGGAAATTTTACGAATAAATTTTTTTATTATTATTTAATATTGATATTGATTACCAATATTGTGCTAAGTATTTATGATAAAAGTTTAGAGAAGTGATCAATTTCTGTATTAACTAAGAAATATAAGTAGAGTTGTGCTTAGCAGAGAATAGAAACCCTAACCCTAGATACAAATAGGGATTCGATAGAAAATACAGTTATAATAAATGTAGCTATGAGTATGTGTTTGTATGACATAAAATAAATGATTAATGATTGATTAGATAGGGTGCAAACTTAGTTAACCCTAATGAGGGATAAGAAGCCCTAATTTGTGATTGATAAACCCTAATATACAGCTAGAAACCCTAATCGAATGCTGGAAAATCTTAATTTTCAATTCAGGAAACTTAAACCCTGATAAACAAATCCTAACTCTAATTAGTGTTATCAATAAGAAGTTGTGATACAGAATATTATAATAGGTATGTGGATGTAGGATAAATTATAAAATTCTATCAGACAATTTTAATAAGTATTAGGAAACCTTAACCCGGATTATCAAACCCTAATTGGTAAACCCTTATTTTAATTTTGGAAACTTAAAATCTAATTAGGGAACCCTAATACTTGTTGTCAAAACTTAAGGAGTAAAAATATTAGGGAAATATGTGAAATGACCAAAATAACCCTATGGATAATATGGAAATTACTAGAATACCCTTAGTAGGGGTAAAAAGACCAAAATACCCTCGATCTTATCTTTTAACAAAAGATAAATACAAATCTTGGTGACTCATCACCAAGATTTGCCATGTGTCTAAATCCATAACATAAATGACTAAATTACCCTCAAATTTGAATGGGTAATTACAAAAGTACCCCTTATGGGTGCGAAATGATGAAAATACCCTTTTACTTACTTTTTAAGTAAAAGATTTGCCAAATCTTTGGTGACTCATCACTTGGTTATTCACATGTGGAAGTAATCAAAGGCTAGCAAGAAAACTGATGGGTAGATACATTCCTTGCATTATTACACTAAACAAAAATCAAATTCTTCATTTTTCTCTCTAATTTTCTCTCTCACTTTCCAAGTTGCTAAAAAAAGGAAAACAAAACAAAATAATAGAGAGAGAGAGAGAGAGAAAGGGGGCTACAGATTTTGGTAGTTATAGAGAGTCTAGGAGAGGTCTTGGATCTTCATACAACTTAAACTCATAAGCTACTTTGAAGGATCAAGAAGGCTTGCAAGAAGAAAAAGGTAAGAAATTAAAAAAATTTAATTTTTGTGTTCTCTTTTGTTAGATCTTTATGAACCTAGAAAATTTTGTTTTGGATCTTTAAAAACTCATGATTTAAATGAGTATTGGCATTTTATATGTGTATCAAAGTATTTTTGAAAACAAAAGTTAGATCCATAGTGAGAAAATCAAGTTTTGTACCAAAAGGTTTAAGAAAAAGTTTTTCTTTATATGCTATATATATTCTTATGTTAGATTCTTTGGGTTCCTGTGATAAATGGTTTAAAACATATTAGCATGCTAGATACATGAGTTAAGGGTAAAACCCCTTTGGAACCACTAAAATATGTTAAGAAATGAACATGTTATGAATTAAATCCCAAACTACCCTAACTGTTTAACACAAGCTACTGATCAGTCACTTCTGTCCATTTTTTCGGGACCAAAATAGAACCAAAATGGATTTTTGATACATAGAAACTATGGTTTGGGAAAGTACGAATCCAACGATACCCATTGGACCTAAATTTGATTTATAGATTTTGTTTTATAAGTGTTTCCGTTAAGGACCCCAAATCTGAAAAATGAACCAACTGTTGAAAAAAAAACCTTGTTGACCAGTCACTTTGTGCCAGATTTCAGGGATCTAGGCAGATTCAAATTTGGTGTTTGATAAATGACAACTATATTTCAAGAAGACACGGATCCAACGAGTCCGATTGGTTCTCAATCGGAGTTGTGTATCTCATAATACAAGCGTTTCTATAAAAGACTCCAAAACTAAATATATTTACAAGGCACGTAATGGTCAGTCGGTAGTGGCCTATTTTCAGGGTGTTATACTGGGCCAAATGGACTGTTTCTTGAGCCTAAAATGTAGCTCGGGAAGTCACGGTTCTAACGATACTAAGTGAGCCCAAATCAGACTTGTAGATTTTCGTCAACAAATGTTTCCGTGGAGGACTCCAACTTTAGACAAAAATTATGGAATAAATAGAAAATAAATATTAGAAATTCATAATAAAGTTTTTTTTATATAAAAAAATATTATTTTAAGTTATAATAAATAACTTTTAATATTTTGATATGAATAACATTAATATTTTAATATTAATGGTAATTATTTAAAATTAATTTTAATACTTTAAAAATCATTTGAAATTATATTAAAGTATCAGAAAATATTTTAAATTATTCTTTAATGACTTTTAATATTTTGTGATGAATCTCATTAATAAATTAATATTAATAATAATTTTAATAAATGTATTTAATAAATTGTGGAAAATTAGTTTTAATGATTTAAAAATCATATAAAAATGATTTAAGTGTTATAAAAATATTCTAAGTTATAAAATATAACTTTTAATATGTTGTCATGAAATATATTAATATTTAATATTAATGGCAGTTAATTGATAAATGATTTAAATGTTTAAAAATTATTTAAATATGATTTTAGGGTATTAAAAATACTTTGAGATATTATAATTAAATATTAATGATAAAAGAATTATGTGGTATTTAAATCATATAAATATGATATTAATGATTGGAAAATCATGATAAATAATAATTATTATTTAAAAATTATTATGAGCTATGGAAAAATATTTTGACTAAATAATAAATTATCTTAGATAATTGTGAACCAGTTTAAGTAGAATCTTAAGAAAAATAGGCTCTAGAATTATCCGACTAGGACGTCGGGATGTCAGAGTTGTACCGGACTCAACTCAGACTGAAATAGTTTGACTTGATACCGAGTCTTAGGTTGTTTATGAATTGATAGGGATACGTGATAATGAGATTATGTTATTTTATAACAGTAATTCACAGTGTTATATTGTGATAATATTATTCTGACTTGAAGATCAATATTCTTAATATTAGGTCTTCAGATGAAGATAAAATAGATTGTGTAGCAGTAGTCAACGATACAGACAAGTTTTTCCCCACTTTGTGCAACTTTATATTTCAAATGCAAGTTTTTCTGCACTTTGTGTAAAACTCATATTTCAAATGCAAGTTTTCTATCTTCGTTTAATTTATTTATTAAATGAAAGCTTTCTATTTATCAGTTATGATCTTGTGATATACAATGTTCATGATTTCTGTTGTTAAAAGGTTATGGTTTCTTGTTCAAACATAACCAAGTCATATGAGCTATTGTTGTGGAAAAATGCTTTTGATTTGATATCAAAGCATAGTTTGTAAGAAACCAATTTTGTTTGGTACCTATTTATTAACTGACATTATTATAACTGGCAGTATGAGGCCACCGTTGGCAGTCACAGACTGTCACCGACATTTATAGCAATGATCGGACAATATTTGGGTAGGATGATATGCATACTCCTAGTTTTGTTTGGTTGAGAAAATCAACCCGGATTTCTAAGTTTATAGAACTGACAGTATATATATATGTTGAACTACTCTGAACTTTATGTTCATTCAATCCAGATTTGGTGTGTGTGGAAAAACTCTGAACTTTATATTTATTTAGTCCAGATTTGGTATATGTATAACTTCGTTTATTGTTCAAAACTTGCTGAGCTTTCTGTAGCTCATCCCTGCAAATATTTTTTTCATTTGTAGTTAGAAAGAATGTATTCAGGCGGTTCCCGTATTTGTGGATAGAAGGGCTTAAAACATGGTTATCCATTTTGAGAACTATAATGTAATATTTGACAGCATTCTGAATCAATGTAATGGAATATTATTTGTGTAAGGTAATTATTAGTTCCAGTGTTTAGTTTTCATTCTAATGAAATTAGAAAAGAGTACAGTATCTATATGAACTATACATCTGAATGATAGTGTTAACAGACATTGAGCTTCTCTGATGCACTGAGGTAGCGCTTCTCAGTTCCACGAACCCTACCATTAATACTATGGAGGTCAGATAGATATGAATTATTGATAGCAAAGAAATATCTATAAGATACTAAACCTGTACATTCAACTGAGGGTACTCAGTTATGATAAATGTTCTGATGAGAACTACTATTTGCTATGAGTATTGTGAATCTTGGATTTATATGAATTATTATCTTATAGAATATTTACGTGAGCACCAAATTGGTTACAGTGAATGTAGAGAATTTTCCCTTAAGACTTGGTGTTCACTTTCCATACATTCATACTATACACCCGAAAATGATAACATTTAAATCATAAATCCTCCCGTTAAAGGGTTACATTATTAAATCAAAAAGTCTCCTAGGTTATCTAACCTTTAACATAAATTAAGTGCGGAAATAAAAATAGTTACATCACATCATTTAAATAAAGTCTATTAACATAAAAGCGAATAAATTACATGTCTTCATCACTTGTACATTTTTCCTTTTTCTTTGTTTGTAGTAGATTAATCGACCTTCTCAACCTTAGCTACAATAATTATATTTATGCAAGAGTGAGCAAAACAAATGCTCACTAGATATAGCAATGAACAACAAGAGAATAATAACTGCCAATGAATAGGCTCATCAAAACTGAATAATATTCTATCAATGATAACCAAAAACTGGAATAAAAATATGAAATATATATGAGGGTGATAAGACCACGAACTATTTCCACGGTTACAAGTAATCTTTCAACTTTAACCTAAACAGTTATACTGTAGGGACTTCACGTACTTAGGGAGATCAGCCTTCGTACCGTGTATTGTGCACAAACATATAAACGCATCGCGTACCCCTATAATAAGGGTTGTTCTTCTCAGTTTTAGAGTACAAGTCTGCACCAAAGAAAGTTTGGTTTGGATAAGCTTCAAAGGTAATTTAGAGTGTAATGATCATCAACTAAAGGATTAGTTGAATCAACAAAGTTTGACAACACTACGGTTGATCAACAACAACATAATATGTAACCATTAAGAATCATAGGTGAACCAACTATATATTAAACTCATGCTTAGAAATAACTAAAACGCATAAGTATTGAATAGAATAATAAACTTGAACAATGTTAAGCTAAGGCTATGATCTTGAGATAAAAGAATTAAGTTATGAACATGTACTAAGGAATAACAAGTATAGAATGAAACTTGCTCAAAATAACAATAATATTTCGAATTGCATTAAGTAAATGAGATAGAACAACTTAGTTAGAGATTTGAGTTCAAGAATTTGCATTTATCATAAAAGAATAGAACTTAAGAAAACTTGCTTAACTATAAACAAGTTAGAATAACTCAACAATGATTAGAATCCAAAACTTGCTCGAATAATGTTAGGGTTTGAGCTTGCTCAAATAAAGTTTAAGGATAAAAGAACTTGCTCAATGTAAAGAGGTAAGATTTAGAAACTTGCCTCGTGCGTAAGCTATAAATTACAACTCACGTTCACCTACACATTTTATTGGAATCAAAATATCTATTAGATATACTAACATCCATTTCCAAATTAAAACTCATTCATAGTTAAACTTGTTACTTTAGTACAAGTTTCCATTCACTTCACATACACTTCAGAAATCTCAGTATTTGATTTAAAACACTTATTTACTAATTCACCTGTTCAATAAATCACAATATATCGCTTTCATAATTTACTAATCTCTTATAACTTTAGAATTACTAACCACTTGACATGATTCTGTTTTAACCTCTTCATTACATGTTTGACACTTTAACACATCATTAGAATAAGTTACAATGGTGTCCAAAGTCTACAGAAGTAGCAGACTTCACTGTCTCTAAACAAGGTATGGAGCAGCTGCGCCATACATAAACCTGGGACCGGCGCTGTAGTGCAGCTGCGTCGTTTCTGGCCTTGACACCAGCGCAACTGCGATGGTGCGTAGACAGAAACTACACAGACGTAATAGTGTTCTGTTTTAGCCCAACTAACACTAATTTCACCCACAAAACACTAAATTTAACATATGTAATTGGTATAAAAATAACACAAACTTGATCCCTCACATATTCATCAATTTAGAACAATTAAACAACAACTTCAACTAATTCAAATCCCTAAATTTCATGTTTTTATACAAAAACTCTATTTTTGACATCCTTCATAGAAATTCACACTGTGATCACAATTCTACACCAAATTAATTCATTCAAATTATGTTCTCTTCGTTTCTTACCGAATTAATATATTAAAGACTCAATTTACTAGTAAGTATACAAATTAACCACCAAATTCGGTACTTTCATAAGCCATATGTATGAACATACACTGTAAATGCTTTTCTTCCTTCTTAAACATAATTAGCATACAATTTCTTGTCTAAATACAAACTCTAACATCACAATTACTCTCAAACGCAGTAGTTCAGTTTATAACAACAATTCCAAAAAATTGAATCCACAGAACATGAAAATTTTATGCCGTAAACATACATATACATATATAATATCAAGGTTTTGGAAAATACCTTTTCTTGCTTTGAACAATCCTTGCTAACCACTGAAATCTCTCAAGTCTCTCTCAAACTCTCTCAACTTCTCTCTGTATTTTCTTCCTTCTTTCTTCTTAGGCTTAGCAACTAACTCTTATGCGTAAAACAAAACTGATAGCCAAGCCAACTAATAGTATGCGTAAAATAAAACTTATAGGCCATAATACGCATACTTAATATACTAGTTACAAAAACAACAGTTATAAAATATATTTATTTATTATTTGATTTATTTTATTTATTATAATTCAAATTCAGAATTTAAAATTCAAAAGCCATAAGACTTTGTTTGGCAAAAACTCTTTAAAATAAAGACTTAATATTTTAGGCCTTGTTTGGTAACCAATTTAAAACTCCTTTAATTTATTTTAATAAACAATTTAGTTTATAATTTATAATCACATATTATTTATTTGGATTTCCATAACAAATCTCAGTTACATAAACTAAGTACAACACACTAAATAAATTTCTCACTTAATCCAAATATCACAAAATTATAATCTCGTTATAATTTTTATTTAATGAATTAACATACCATTTTAAACTATTAAATTAAAACAACAATATAGCATTTGATATTATCTTACCACTTTCCAACTATTAAATTAAATTAAATTAGAATGTTATCTAATAAAATAATTCACAAATATTTACTAACAACAACCACATGAATAAAATAACAATTACATCAATAAAATATTTATTTAACTTAATAAATATTTTAAATTACAAATAAAATCTTGGATTGTTATAACGGTCATACAGCTCATCATACATCTCAGCTGATATGGAGTTTGGTGGAAACTCCACAGGATCCTCCTCCTCATCCTCCACCTCAATCTCCTAAGAATCCTCCTCTTAAAGATCAGACACAGGCTCATTCTCCTGTCCTTCCTCAATGACCAACAGAGAAGGCTCCCTTTGGATCAACTGCTCCTGAACCACATTGACGTCTCGGGGCTCCTCATCTCTAGGCACCTGAGGTATCTCTTCCCTAACTTGACTGGATCCTTCAACATTAGACATCCTGACAACAAAATACTTTTAAATTTTATTTTACGTGACACTCTTCGATACTTGCGAGCACATAAGTTATTAACACATAGCACATAAAGTCTTTTATTATTTATCTTTAATGGATGCCTCAATCCATTCCTTAAAACTCGATAAGAGTATGTCGCAACTTTGTTTTCTGTCTCCTTAAAGGTTAATTCTTAAGGTTTTTCCCACCTAAGGTTCATAACCTAAGGCTTTGATACAAACCTGTGAGACACCCAAACCTGGGTACTCCATTCCCACATGATTTAGTGCTCACTATCCAAAACAATTACAACTAACTACCCATAACCAAGGATAAAGACATAAATTAAACAACTTAAATAATAATCCTCCCCATTATAGGGTTACATCAACTCAAAACAAATCCCAGGTAATCTAACCTTAAATTATTACAAAAGTCCGTGGAATACATCACATAATTAAATAAGTCTCATAACATAAATTCAGTAGATAAAACTAAACAAGTCTTCATCATTTGGGCATCTTGCCCTTTCCTTTGCTAGAAGACGGCTCATCAACTTTCTCAACTTTAGCTGCAGTGTTAAATGCAAGAGTGAACAAACAATTGCTCACTAATATAAAAAATGATAATAGCAATAACATAAGGGTAAGCGATGAATACTAAATAATAGAGAACTTGTTCTACGAATCAAGAATAGAAAACAAGTTCAAGATTTATATCTAATGGTCTTAAGACCATGAATTATGTCCCAGGTTATTAAGTATTTATACCTCAACCTTAACAGTCGTTTAGACTATACAGACCCTTCCTTTAGTTACTTAGGGGGATAAGTCCTTCCTACCATGTATTGTGCATAAACATCGAAACGCTAACGCTTACATAATCCCTTATATTAGGGTTATTCATGTAACATTCTAGAATTTTTTTTAATGTAAGTTATAAATATTTATTGATTTATATAAATATTTATTGGATGTGTTTATTATATAATTGTTCAATTTGATTGAGTTGATTTAGTTAATTATTTATTTGTTAAATAATTAATGTGATTAGTTAATTATTTATTTGTTAAATAATTAATGTGTTATGTGGATTGAGTTATGTGATTAAGTAATTGATTTAATAAATTATTATTAAATAAAGTGTGACAAATAACTATGTTATAAGAGTTATTAAAATAAATTAAAGTAGTTTTAATCTAGTTTTACCCAAACAATGCTTAAGGATATAAATTCTTTAAAATTTAAATGGTTTGCCAAACAAGCCTTATGACTTTTGATAGTTTTAATTTATAAAATAAATAAAATGAAATAAATAATAAATATAATGTATACGTTATTTTGGGTAACTGATGATGGCTATTAAGGCCATATCAGTTTTATTTTTTTTACGCATACTAGTTGCTGGGTTTTGAGAGAGTTCAGAGAATAGCAAAGAGAATTGAGAAAAGAGTTTGAGAGATTAAGGGAGATTGGTCTTCAACTAACAAAGATTGTATAAGCTAATTGAAGGTATGTTCTACCACTTTGATATTATTTGCGAGTATTTCGGTGAAGCTTTGTTATACTCTGTGAATTCTATTTCTTCTATGCTCTGCGAGTTCTAGTTTTTCTTCCGAATTGTTGTTATGTAACTAAGTTATGGGAGTTGTACATGTTTATAGTGATTAGATATGGTGTTTAAACAATTATCACATGCAAATTTCGTTTACAGTAGGAAGAAAATTTGTCAGTATATGTATTCTTGGTATGTTTCTATATGTAATCATGTAAGTACCAATTTTAATGGCCAATTTGGTTGTGAAACTGTAAATTGATGTTTGTTGATGGTATTTCATTGAGATACGAACGGAACGTAGGTTGAATAGAGTATTTTGATCTATTAATGAATTCACAGTGTTTACTGTGTTATCAACTATGGAGTTTTAGTTTTTTTTAAACCGTGTTTTCAAAATTTAAGTTTTCTAAAATCTTGGGTTAGTCGTTGTTAATTAGTATCTGAATAATTGGTTATGATTATGGGTAAATTATGTTAGTTGTTCATGTAAATTTAGATGTTAGCAGTATCATTTAGTATAAAATTTAGTTGTTCTGTTCTTCGTCGTTGGGTTCTCTGAGTTTCGGCGCCCCAGCGCCAAATTTCGGACCCCAGCGCCAAAAATGGGCCAGTAGCTCGCGCCCCAGCACTGGAACTCGCGCCCCGGCGCTGGTACTCGCGCCCCGGCGCCGTAGAAATTGTCTGAGTTGGCTAATTTTGACCTTCTGTAGTAAAACGGCTATAACATTCTCATACGAACTCCAATTGAGTTGATTCAAGATGATCCGGAACGAGGAAGAATAGACCTACAACTTTCATGCTTTAAATTTTTTAATTTGAGATTTGTAACAGTAGTTAAAATGGCCATATTTAGGACTGTTGTGTATTTGGAGCCAATCGGAGGGCGTCATGATGCACGAATGCAAGTACAACCCTTTGTGTATTCGTATAACTTAATGATAACATGTTGGACATGTAATATGATGTTGTATCAAGTTATTAATGTAAGACCCCAACTTTTATAAATAAAGATGAATTCTCTATAAATATCATTTTTGAATATTATGGAGTTAATTTGATATAATGTTATAGTTGTGGGTAATATTTATAAATTTTGCAAAGTACGTAAGTTGTTATATAATATTCGATTGGTCGAGAATATTTGTTTTAACAGGGAATATTCGTACAATGGCACAATCATTGGTGGACCCCACAACAGAATTATTGTCGGGTTGAGAAAACGACAAAAATATTTTATTAAAAATAACGGCGAAAGTTTTACCATTGATACTGTTGAACTACTCGGTAGTAAAAGTACAGTAATACGTGTGGTTGAATAGTAGCACACGGTATTGATTATTAATGTTTATGTGAGAAGTCACTCAGTTTGATTCAATTATTGTCAGTTAATAATATGAATTATTTAGTGATAATGATATTTTGTTTTATTCGTATTATTAATGTAATAAAACAGAAATATCTTTTTATATAAAATAGAATACTTTATTAAAGTTATTCTATAAATAGAATATATTATATTTTATTTAAAAGATTTTTCTTTAAATATGGACCGTCAGATTAAAGTAATCAATCTGGACCGTTCATGGATTAGTTATTATGCATTCTATTTTTCTATAAATAGCAGCTCATTCCTTCATTATTTCTTACGAATTCACTGAACTCTAGAGAGAGAAACTATAGAGAGAAACTATAGGGAGAGAGAAGAAAAGTATTCTGCTACTTAACTACTTCCTTATTTCAGTTCTTCTTTAAAACGGTAAGGGGTGTTATTCTTTCTTATTCATGAAGAGAACTGTTGTTATTCTATTTCTTATTATTCTGTTGGAATAACCTGTATACGCGGTCTACCCTATACTTTGTGACATTCTTATGTTATTCTGTTGGAACGTCATGTCTGTGTATTTTACACCGGACCTGGTTCTATTTTTATTGTTATTCTGTTGGAACATCTTGTCTGTGTGTTTTACACTGGACCTGGTTCCATTTTTATTATTATTCTATTGGAACATCCTATCTGTGTATTTTACACCGGATCTGGTTCCGTTTTAATTATTATTTTGTTGGAACATCCTGTCTGTGTGTTTTACACAGCACCTGGTTCCGTCTTGTTATTATTCTGTTGGAACATCCTGTCTGTGTGTTTTACACCGGACCTAGTTCCATTATTTATTATTCTGTCGGAATATCCTGTCTGTGCATTTACGCCGGACCTAGTTCCATTATTTATTATTCTGTTAGAATAACCTGTCTGTGCAGTCTATCGCATGCCGGGTGATTTCTTTTGTTATTCCATTCTTTATTATACTCAGTTGGTTAAGTTTTAACTTCTATACTCTATGAAATTAGTGGAATATCCTTCATAATTGCGGTTCATCCAGTATCTTTTCATGAAAATATTCAAAGCGGTATCATGTTGACAATTTGGACGTTGTTAATTATTGGATAAATTAATTCTTGAACTTGTTTTATTGAATTCTTATATCATTGTCATCATCCTCATATTTATATTTTGTTGAAAGTCATCTGTGGCCTGTAGTGCATAGATGGACTTGGTATGATTATGACCAGGGATTATTTATGTATAATCATGACCGTAATGTTACAAATGATATGGTAAAAGTCCTCATTGGCCCGTAGTGCATTGAGGGACAGTTGTTGGCATGATCATGACCATTAATGAATACACGAATATCCTTGGCCGTAGTGCAGGGGTGATTCGATGATGTGGATTATTTTATTAAGCTGAGTCCCAGCGATAACAGTGTTGAAAAACCTTTTAAATCATAGAAAATAGTAGATTTTATTCTCTACTTGACTCTTTTAATGGATTGCTTGTTCCGCTGCAGTTAAACTTGATGTTCGTTATATTTTATCAGTTTAACACTGTTGAAGGCTAATGATAATTTATTCTGTATTATCTTAGTCATAATATTTCTTATTGGTCTAGTTGAGTTCACCCTTTCTTTCACTGTTCTCTTCAGGAAATGAGAATATAGCTGGGACGAGTCGGGGAACGGAGTGATGGACCAGATGATAGTATTAGTAGTCCTCACTATTCTATTAAATAGTGTGACAATAATTGTTTTGAGGACTCCTTTTGAGTTTGTATAGTCTCTAGTAGACAATAATTGTATTCAAACTCACAGTTATATTTTGTCGTATTGTACACGACAGTTGTATTAGTAAGTTGTATTTGTATTCTGTACCATGTATCTGACGACCCAAGATGGGTGATGTATACCTAATTTTAGGGGCGTCACAGTTGGTATCAGAGCTTAGGGATATGATCCCGAACTAAGATGTGAGAATAGAACTAGGAGGGGAGAGACGGGGAATTCCTTCGCTAGTATGACCTACCTAAGTTTATTTGTATGGTATTTAATTGGTCGGTCATAATATAAGGATAATATATGACATATCAATTAACTTTTGTTTTGTGGCAATATCTGAAAATGGCATCTGAGAATGTTGAGAATAGCAATGGAGCACAGGCGACTTTTGATTCACTACATATCAATAATCAGGATAATGTGCATCAAGAAGGTGACAATCCTCATGCAAACAACAACACTGACCAGATTATGAATGATGGAATGTTCAGAAGCTTTATGCAGTTCATGCAACAGCAGGCGAGAGCGTCTCCTGTCCAAAATATAGGTGGAAACACTGAAAACTCTCGGATAGTCACCGCTAAACAGTTCAAAGAGCTGGGACCATCGGAGTTTAAGGAAGAACCTAAACCACTTATAGCAGAAACATGGATAAAGCAGATCACCAAGATATTTGATGTCTTGGGATGCTCCAAGGAGCAAAAGGTTCCCTTTGCCGCCTTTATGTTGCGAGGAGAGGCAAATTACTGGTGGGAATTGATTAAGCGTACTCAACCTGCCGCACTGAAGATGTCTTGGGAGAAGTTCCAAGAGCTGTTCAATGACAAATACTTTTCCGAAAGTGTTTGTCACATGAAGGAGGTGGAGTTCATCAAATTGGAGCAGAATAATATGATAGTGTCGCAGTATGAGGCTAAATTTGCTGAGTTGTCCCGATTTGCGTCCCACTTGGTGGATAATGAAGAGCGAATGACGCGAATGTTTTTACGATGTTTGAAACCTGAGATACGTCAACATCTTATTTCTCATAAATTGTGTTTGTATTCAGATGTTGTGAATAGGGCTCAGTTAGTGGAGCGCGATAACGAGTCAACGCAACCAAAAGAGAGCAGTCGGTAAAATGATAATACCAGTGAGACCAGTCATCAAAGCGGTGACAACAAGCGTGGA
Organism: Panax notoginseng; assembly: GCA_016801055.1. NCBI lineage: Eukaryota > Viridiplantae > Streptophyta > Magnoliopsida > Apiales > Araliaceae > Panax > Panax notoginseng. The sequence continues at coordinate 96,760,438 of CM029015.1, read as the reverse complement.
GGGAATCAACAGGCCAGAAATGGTAACCACTTCGGTGGTAATCAGGGACAAAATAATAAGAATGGTCATTTCAAGAAGAGGAGATTCAACAATGATGGAAATACGTCAGCACCAGCACCCGTTGTTAAGGAAGGAGAACGACCACCTATCATATGATTCAAATGTGAAGGGGAGGGGCACATCAGTCTAAACTGCGCGATGCCGTCTAAAGCATGTTATAATTATGGAATAGAAGGTCATTTAGCTCGATTTTGTCGTTTACCAAAAACAAGTTCAGCCAAGATGGAGACACCAAAGGCCGTCCCAGAAAAGTCAAAACTGGTAGTGCAAGGGAGAGCGTTTGTTGTGACCTCCCAGAAAGTAAGGAACCCGAATGAGGTCATCACGGGTAAGCTTATCATAAACTCTAACGAAGTCTATACTTTATTTGATACCGGTTCTACCCATTCTTTTATTTCTCCTACTTGCGCTCATCAATTAAATTTGACTCCGGAGAAATTATACTTTGACTTATCTGTTGAAACTCCATTGGGAGAAACCTTCATTACATCCACGGTTTATAAGTCTTGTTTGGTTTAAGTTGGTGCCCACACATTACCTATCGATCTTATTTCATTAAAAATACTTGCATTTGACGTGATTCTAGGGTTTGATTGGTTAACTACTCATCATGCAAAATTGATTGTTTTCGTAAGGTTGTTAGCTTTCATATTCCTAATAGACCTATTATGCGAATTTAAGCAACCAAACCATTAAAATCAATCGCTGTCATCTCAAGCCATAAAGCTATTCGTTTATTGAAAAACGGATGTCAAGCTTTCTTAGCTCATGTCACGGATCTAAACAAAAATACGTCAGTTTTGAATGATATTTCTATTGTTAATAAATTCCCTGACGTATTCCCTGAAGAACTTCCTGGCCTACCCCTAGAGCCTAAAATTGAATTTTATATCGACCTTGAACCCGGTACAAAACCCATTTCCAAAGCCCCATATCGAATGGCTCCTATTGAACTTCAGGAGTTAAAGATCCAACTGCAGGAATTGTTAGACATTAGTTTTATTCATCCTAGTACTTCTCCTTGGGGTGCTCTTGTGCTATTCGTGAAGAAGAAAGATGGAAGTATGTGACTTTGTATTGATTATCAGGAGTTGAATCATGTCACCATAAAAAATAGGTACCCATTGCCACGTATTGATGACCTGTTTGACCAGTTGTAAGGAGCATAATTCTTTTCAAAGAACGATCTTCGTTCTGGATATCATCAGCTGAAGGTTAGAACTAAGGATATTCCAAACACGGCTTTCAGAACTCGGTACGGGCATTATGAATGTCTAATCATGTCCTTTGGATTGACTAATGCTCCTGCTGCCTTCATGGATATGATGAACCGGGTATTCAAGGAATATTTGGATCACTTTGTGGTCGTTTTTATTGATGACATCCTTATTTATTCCAAAAGCCGTGAAGATCATGAGCAACACTTGAGGCTAGTACTCCAAAAACTTCGTGAATACAAGCTTTATGCCAAGTTAAAGAAATGCGAGTTTTGGCTGGAGGAGGTAGCATTCCTTAGGCACGTAGTATCAAGTCGTCGAATATCGGTTGACCCGACAAAGATTGAAGCTATTCAAAACTGGGAGCAACCTAAATCAGTGACCGAAGTATGTAGCTTTCTTGGTTTAGCTGGTTATTATCGGAGATTCGTGGAAGGATTTTCTCGAATCACTACTCCATTAACTCAGCTGACTCGGAAAGATACAAAGTTCGGTTGGAGCGAAGAATGTGAGAAGAGTTTTCAAGAACTCAAGAGGAGACTCATTTCAGCACATGTTCTAACAATACCATCTGGCTCGGAGGGATTTGTCATCTACAGTGATGCTTCGAGCAAAGGGTTGGGATGCTTTCTCATGCAACATAGAAAAGTCATAGCCTATGCATCAAGACAACTCAAGGAATATGAGAGGAATTATCCTACTCATGATCTAGAGTTGGCAGCTGTTGTCTTTGCACTTAAAATTTGGAGGCATTACTTGTATGGGGAGAAGGTGGAGATCTTTACGGATCATAAAAGCCTCAAATATTTCTTCACTCAAAAGGAACTCAACATGCGACAATGACGTTGGCTTGAACAGTTGAAAGATTATGATCATACCATTCAATACCATCCTACAAAAGCGAACGTGGTAGCTGACGCATTGAGTAGAAGATGATATGCAAGTACGAGTGCGATATTGTCAGCACAAAGGCCCATTTTGTGTGACTTGCAAAGGATGGAGATAGAATTAAAGACTCCAGGGGCCCATGTGATGATGGCGAATATACGAGTAGAACCAACTTTAATCGATAAAGTTAAAGCTGCTCAAGCTACAGACCTGGAGCTGATGTGTATGAGGAAGAAAGTGCAAGAAGGTGCTATGCTGGAAGAAAGAATTGATGAAGAAGGAATACTTCGAGTCAACTCCAGACTTTGTGTTCCTAACAACCCAGATTTAAAGTATGAAATCATGATGGAGGCGCACAACACACCGTTTGCAATCCATCTTGGAAGTACCAAAATGTATCATGATCTTCGTCATACATTTTGGTGGAGCAATATGAAGAGAGAGATAGCGCTGTTTATCTCAAGGTGTCTAACTTGTCAACGAGTTAAAGCGGAGCATCAAGTACCAAAAGGTCCATTGCAACCACTTGAAATTCCAGAATGGAAGTGGGAGCACATTACCATGGATTTCGTTACCGGTCTTCCTATGGTTTCTCAAGGTATAGATGTGATTTGGGTCATTGTTGATAGATTAACCAAATCTGCTCATTTCTTACCGATACAAGAAACTTATACACTTGAACGTCTTGCTCGTATTTACATAAAAGAGATTATAAGACTGCATGGTATGCCAGTATCGATAGTTTCTGATCGAGACCCAAGATTCAGTTCATAATTTTGGGTTAATTTACAAAAAGCTATGGGCACGGATTTACGATATAGTTCGGCATACCATCCTCAGACGGACGGACAATCAGAGAGGACTATTCAACCTCTAGAAGATTTATTAAGACTCTATGTCCTTGACTTTAAGGAAAGTTTGGACAAGTTCTTACCATTGGTGGAGTTTTCCTACAACAACAGTTATCAAGCAAGTATTGGCATGGCTCCATTCGAAGCATTGTATGGAAAAAAATGTCGTTCTCCAGTATGCTGGGATGAGGTGGGTGAAGCAACGTTGTTGGGACTGGAGTTGGTACGTATGACTACAGAAAAGATTAAAACGATCCGATAACGTATAAAAACCTCACAAGATCGACAAAAGAGTTATGCTGATCTTCATCGAAAGGATATGGAATTTGATATAGGAGATCATGTGTTCTTACGTGTTGCTCCATGGAAACGAGTTACGAGATTTGAAAAGAGAGTAAAGCTCAATCCTCGATTCATCGATCTATTTGTAATCCTCGATCAAGTAGGAACTGTGGCTTATAGACTCGCTTTACCGCCAAGTATGTCTCGTGTTCATAATGTTTTTCACATATCCATGTTACGTAAATATGTGGAAAACCCGAACCATATTATTGAGTTAGAACCGGACGAAATAGCAGAAGATTTGACGTATGAAGAAGTTCCTGTTCAAATCTTGGATAAGAAGGAACATATTCTACACTCCAAGGTTATACCTCAAGTCAAAGTTTTGTGGAGAAACTACGATGTTGAGGAAATGACTTGGGAGTTAGAATCTGAAATAAAATCAAGGTATCCTTACCTCTTCGACATACCAGGTACGTACCCTAATTTTGAGGATGAAATTTCATTAGAAGGGGAGGTTGTAAAACCCCAACTTTTATAAATAAAGATGAATTTTTTATAAATATCATTTTTGAATATTATGGAGTTAATTTAATATAATGTTATAGTTGTGGGTAATATTTATAAATTTTGCAAAGTACGCAAGTTGTTATATATTATTCGATTGGTCGGGGAATATTCGTTTTAACAGAGAATATTCGTACAACGGCACAATCATTGGTGGACCCCACAACGGAATTATTGTCAGATTGAGAAAACGACAAAAATATTTTATTAAAAATAACGGCGGAAGTTTTACCATTGATACTGTTGAACTACTCGGTAGTAAAAGTACAGTAATACGTGTGGTTGAATAGTAGCACACGGTATTGATTATTAATGCTTATGTGAGAAGTCACTCAGTTTGATTCAATTATTGTCAGTTAATAATATGAATTATTTAGCGATAATGATGTTTTGTTTTATTCGTATTATTAACGTAATAAAACAGAAACATCTTTTTATATAGAACAGAATACTTTATTAAAGTTATTCTATAAATAGAATATATTAGATTTTATTTAAAAGATTTTTCTTTAAATATGGACCGTCAGATTAAAGTAATCAATCTGGACCGTTCATGAATTAGTTACTATGCATTCCATTTTTCTATAAATAGCAGCTCATTCCTTCATTATTTCTTACAAATTCACTGAACTCTAGAGAGAGAAACTATACAGAGAAACTATAGAGAGAGAGAGAGATAAGAAAAGCATTCTGCTACTTAACTACTTCCTTATTTCAGTTATTCTTTAAAATGGTAAGGGGTGTTATTCTTTCATATTCATGAAGAGAACTGTTGTTATTCTATTTTTTTTATTCTGTTGGAATAACCTGTATACGCGGTCTACCCTATACTTGGTGACATTCTTCTGTTATTCTGTTGGAACATCCTGTCTGTGTGTTTTACACCGGGCCTGGTTCCGTTTTTATTGTTATTCTGTTGGAACATCCTTTCTGTGTGTTTTACACCGGACCTAGTTCCGTTTTTATTATTATTCTGTTGGAACATCCTGTCTGTGTGTTTTACACCAAACCTGGTTCTATTTTTATTATTATTTTGTTGGAACATCCTGTCTGTGTGTTTTACACAAGACCTGGTTCCGTCTTGTTATTATTCTGTTGGAACATCCTGTCTGTGTGTTTTACACCGGACCTGGTTCCATTATTTATTATTCTGTCAGAATATCCTGTCTGTGTGTTTACGCCGGACCAGGTTCCATTATTTATTATTCTGTTAGAAGAACCTGTCTGTGCGGTCTATCGCATGCCGGGTGATTTCTTTTGTTATTCCATTCTTTATTATACTCAGTTGGTTAAGTTTTAACTTCTATACTCCATGAAATTAGTGTAATATCCTTGATAATTGTGGTTCATCCAGTATCTTTTCATGAAAATATTCTTCTCATCATTCTTGAATTTTACTCCACAAAGCGGTATCATGTTGACAATTTGGACGTTGTTAATTATTGGATAAATTAATTCTTGAACTTGTTTTATTGAATTCTTATATCATTGTCATCATCCTCATATTTATATTTTGTTGAAAGTCATCTATGGCCTGTAGTGCATAGATGTACTTGGTATGATTATGACCAGGGATTATTCGGTATAATCATGACCGTAATGTTACAAATGATGTGGTAAAAGTCCTCATTGGCCCGTAGTGCATTGAGGGACAGTTGTTGGCATGATCATGACCATTAATGAATACACGAATATCCTTGGCCGTAGTGCAGGGGTGATTCAATGATGTGGATTATTTTATTAAGCTGAGTCCTAGCGATAACAGTGTTGAAAAACCTTTTAAATCATAGAAGATAGTAGATTTTATTCTTTACTTGACTCTTTTAATGGATTGCTTGTTCCGCTGTAGTTAAACTTGATGTTAGTTATATTTTATCAGTTTAACACTGTTGAAGGCTAATGATAATTTATTATGTATTATCTTAGTCATAATATTTCTTACTGGGCTAGTTGAGCTCACCCTTTCTTTCACTGTTCTCTTCAGGAAATGAAAATATAGCTGGGACGAGTTGGGGAACGGAGTGATGGACCAGATGATAGTATTAGTAGTCCTCATTATTCTATTAAATAGTGTGACAATAATTATTTTGAGGAATCCTTTTGAGTTTGTATAGTCTCTAGTAGACAATAATTGTATTCAAACTCACAGTTATGTTTTGTCGTATTGTACACGACATTTGTATTAATAAGTTGTATTTGTATTCTATACCATGTATCTGACGACCCAAGATGGGTGATGTAGACCTAATTTTGGGGGCGTCACAGTTAATGTGTATGTGGTGCAATGACTTGATCACTTAAGCAGTTGTAATAAAGCTAAATAGTGATGTTCATGAAAAGATGTGATATTGTTAGGAAGTTATATGAAACTAATATTAGTGTAGCTAATGTGTATTGTCAATACATATGGTATGTGTAGGACTTGTGGTGAATGTGAGTAGTGATTGTTTAACCTACGCGCGAGGCAAGTTCCCTAACCTTTGCTACTTTATTATTCAGCAAGGTTACTTTTCACTGTTATCTTATACTTATGAAAATTCCCTATTTCTAATCTATTGTTTAACGATTTATTGTCATGCAAGTTCTTTAACCCTCATTTATTGTTGAGTAAGCTAGTTAATCTTTGTTTATTTATTCAAAGTATGTATTATTATTGTAAGAAGTGTGTTTATTCAGCTACTAATAACTGTTGTTTGATCTTCGTTCTTCAATATCACTGTACTATCTTACGTTATTGTACCAAACTCTAAGTTGCTTAGCGATTCTTTACCAATTCAACTAATCCTTAGTTGATGAATGTTCTAAACTCTAAATTACCCTTGAAGTCTGCCCAAACCAAACTTCTTTTGGTTTGCATATGTACTCACACAAATTTTGAAAGCATGTTGTCGATGATAAAATTTGTTCAATTTAGAAATTGTTAATACTCTAGCTCTTATTGATTCATCGATATACCTTGTTTATAAAGATATTATAATCAAACTCTTGAATAGTTATTAGTTTCTATCTGATTCAACCAATACTTGGTTGATGAACATTCTAAAGATCTAGAATTCCTTGAAAGCTAATTCCCAATCAAACTTCATTTGGTTCGGAACCTGATGATCTAAGCTGAGATGAACAACCGTATTATTAGGGGATTATTTTAGAAATACGCAATAGCGTTAAAATATTTGCGCAATACATAGTACAAAGGGCTGATCACCTAGAGTACGAGATGATGGTCTATATAGTTGTTTAGACTGTTAAAGGTTACAGTAGAAACACCTGTGAACCTAGGGCATAGATGATGATTATAGTCTTTTATACTGTTAAAGGTTAAAGTAGAAATACTTGTAAACCTAGAATAGAGTTCGTGGTCTTGTGACCCTCAGTATATTCTTTGATGTTGTTTTCTATTGTTAACTTAAACGTTCATTATTCCTTTGAACTCAATGCTGTTGAATTAAAGCTTCTTATTCTGGTAAGAATACTTTACCATTGAAAGCTCAGTTAATTGTCATTCATAAAATGTTATTGTATATTATCCTTCTTGTGAGCAATTGTTTGCTCACTCTTGCACAAAATAATTTAGATGAAGTTACGAAGTTTGAAAAGCTTTCTACAAGCAAGGGCAAGGACAAAGTACTTGATTAGACGACAACGTTTAATTTATATTTTTATTTATGAAGCTTATGTAATGAATTTAATTATAATCATGTTTTAATTTTCCGCTGGTGATTGTAATAAAGGTTAGATGACCTGGGATTTATTTGAGTTTATGTAACCCTTTAATGGGAGATTTATTATTTTAACTTTTGAGATTAATTTTATCCTTTGGATATGGGTAGTTAGTTATGATTTAATTGGACAGTGAACACCAAATCTGTGGGATAGAAGTGGCCAGATTTGGGGGTGTCACAAGTTGGTATCAAAGGGCTATAACCTTCTAGGAGATCAAAAAACATAGAGGTGATAAACTCTTATCGAGTTCTAAGGAATGAATTAAGGAAATTCATTGAAGATAAAATGATAAAAGACTTTATGTACTTATGTGTTAATGACTTATGTGCTCGTGAGTACTTAAGAGTAGCAAGTATTATACCTATCAAGTTGTGGAGTTATTAAAACTTTGTTGTCAGATAGATTGATGAAGGAAGATAGGGATTAGGAGCCCTGAGAAGTTATATAGTTTGAGTATGGTTGGTATTGGGAAAGCCATACCCGTGGATTTTTGTTGTAAAACTTGGGTATGAGCTTGAGTTTGATTCGGAAGATGAATTTTAGAAGGTAAATATGAAGTATGAGTAAGAAGAGTTAGGAAAGCCATAGAGCTAGCGTAAAAAGATGTCGCGACTCAAGACTTTACCGCACGACTTGCAGATGTAGAGTAGAGATTATCTCAGTTAAAGTATTAAAGAGGATAGTTATTAGTTATTAACGAGATTGTGCATAAATGGTTAGGGAAATGAGTCAACAAAGCGGAGGAAAGCTGAGGACGCATGGATGAAGGCTTCTAAACATAAAAATTGTGTTGAAGACAAGTTGAAGAGTGCCAAACGAATGATGGAACTTAGCATTTAATCTTCCACTCTCTTGATGATTCGTATCGTGGAGCAAGAGCGAAATGAAGCTGTACAATGTAGAATGTTCTTGTAGATTGCAAGAAAAACAATAAGATGATATAAATTAGAATGAAAATTAATAGATGTGGATCCTAACTTTTGAATTAAATAGTGGGATGTGATGAAGTAATCCTAGAATTTTATTATTTCGGGATAAATAATATAAATAGCAGTGTGGTTATTTTGTGATGTGGTGATGTAATAAATGAATAAACTATTATCATTGTTTATTAAGAAATATTATGTGTTATCTAATAGGTCAAGTTTTAATCAGTAAAATGCCGCCTAGAAGAAGACAACAGCGTCAACATAGCCCCAAGGAAAATGTATACGATAGGGAAGCTAACGCAAATCTAGTGCCACAATTGGTGAATTTGCTAGTGGGAGCACTAGCAAATCAACTGAATTTCTGGCTGTATAATCAAATCTCGATGTTCCAACCAAATTCGTTTACAACAGGGTTGGAAAGAACGATTGATGTAGACGGGAAAGGTAATACGCCGGCATATAATCAAGAGTAGAGGGGAAAGAAGAGTGAAGATGATAAGGTGGGTGATAGTCATATCGGTAACGCTTGTAAAAGAAAGTGGGACAGTAATATTAGCGCTGAAAATCAGCAAGGGAATGAAAAGAAGAAGGTAGAGGCGTGTAGCAACTGCGGAAAGAAACATGTAGGTGTTTGTTTGAGGGGAAAAAGGGTGTGCTTCAATTGTGGATCGAAGGATCACATTGCACCAAAATATTCAAAACCGAGGAAGAGAGCCTGCTTCACGTGTGGATCGAAGGAGCACTTGGCTCGAGGTTTCCCAAAGAAAACGGTATAAAAAGGAAGTGAAAGTAAAGGGGGCAGTGGAAAACTGGTTATTGTAGAGTCAACTCCGCCGTGTCGACCAACTGAACAATCATCCAACATGAAGATCCAAAACGTAATGCAAGGTATGGTTCTGATCAATTATCTATACGGCTGCATGTTATTTAACTTAACCGCCACTTGTTAATTTATGCCTGATGAATTAATTTAGAAACTAGATTCGCTTCGGGAAGAGTTAGATTATTCCTTAAAAATTAGAAAGTGTGAATAGTGATTTCTTTTAAGTTGATGTGTAGAATTGTCGTGTTGTATTAAAGGCCACGTGTTAAATCATGTGGTGATAAGTTATTGTCAAAGAAAGTGCATAATCTTAAGACTCTGAGGAAGTCAAAGGTAGTATTTTGTTCTTTTAGCTATAAGAGATCTGTACGGTAGAGTTATTTATCGATTTTGTAAAACAAGAAGTTATTAAGAAAATAATTTGTGGGTTATGTGAAGATCAAGATAGTTACTTAGTTAGCTAAGTTGAGGAGGAAATCGGTGGAATTTATATGGGCAAGAAATTATAGAGTGAATTTTCAAGAATTGAAGAAGAATTTAGTTAGCACCTATGTTGTCTCTACCAGATAGTACAGAAAACTTTGTGTTGTATAGCGACGTATCGTACCATGTATTAGGCGATGTGTTTAGGCAGAACGACAGGGTCATTTCTTTCGGATCACGACAGTTAAAATTTTTAATTGAAAGGGGATCCGATTCACAATTCAAAGATAGGGGTATTTAAACATGCGTTGAAGTGATAGTGAGAGTTGATCAAGGATTGTGAATACAAAGTTCTAAATAGTCATAGTTGAAAGTAGAAGGAAGAAACTAGGTTTAGCTAATACCAGGAATTTTAAAAGGATGTTTTGCATAAAATTTATATATTGAATCAACTAGGAAGCACGAAATTATATTGCCTTCAATATTACTATTTGTGGCAAGATATGGCGATAGATTTTTGGTATGTCAAAGTTAGCATATTACATATCGAGTAGTGTGTGAAGTTATGAAATCGTTTCAAGACACGATGTTTCTGTGTCAATTGTGTCGAACCAAGATTTGCGATTTACATCAAATTTTTAAAAGGGTTTGCAAGAACATGTGGAACGCAATTAGAAAGAAGTATGTCATATCGTTTGCAAATCGATTGCCAAACTAAAAGGAAGTCCAAACATTGAAAGACGTGCTAAGCACACGAGAAGTTTTTGATAATGTCCTATGAGGAATCCGTATTGAGCAAGTTATGGGTAAGTTAAATAATTTAAGAGTAAGGTAGTGTTAGGTGGGATTTCAACTGAGGACTCATATGGTGACTAAGTCGTAAAAGCTTTGGTATGGGCAGAAGTTTTGTGCATATACTTGGTTTATCACATTGATAATCATTGGAATATTGGTATCGCGCTATCAAGGTATATGTGGTGGAAATGTGATTCTTCTCTCGTGTATATATTTAATAGCTAGAGGTTTTTAACATTAAGTTAGATGATATTAGAATTAGGTTCGGTTCTTAAAACTAAAGCATATGGTAAGTTCGTGACTCATAATCATATGGTATGTTTTGAACCCCTCGGCGAATGGACGCCTATGGTCTGACTAGGATAAGTTCCTAAACTCATATGATTATGGCAAGTTCCTAGATTTCCAAAGTGTGGTAAGTTTGATGAACTATTGGGTATAAAGCAGTTATAGTATAGGAAGCGTTGATGAAGTTTAAAGATGATTTTGAGGTAGCTTTACCTCTATAGTTAGAGCGCATTCGAAATGTTTTTCATGTTTCGGTGAGATGATCGAACAAGCTCGACTGCAATCATGTGATCAAGTACGACAATGTCGAAGATGCTACGTGGGAACTCGAAACTGAAATGATGAAGAATTACCCTGAGTTATATGTTTAATCTGTGTCTTCGATTCTGGGGACAAAATCTTTGTAAGTGGGGAAGAATGTAACGAATGATTTGTTTGAGTTGTGATTCCGAGGACAGAATCCTTTTAAGAGGGGAATGATGTAACATTCCAGATTTTTTTTAAAATGTAAGTTATAAATATTTATTGATTTATATAAATATTTATTAAATGTGTTTATTATATAATTGTTCAATTTGATTGAGTTGATTTAGTTAATTATTTATTTGTTAAATAATTAATGTGATTAGTTAATTATTTATTTGTTAAATAATTAATGTGTTATGTGGATTGAGTTATGTGATTAAGTAATTGATTTAATAAATTATTATTAAATAAAGTGTGACAAATAACTATGTTATAAGAGTTATTAAAATAAATTAAAGTAGTTTTAATCTAGTTTTACCCAAACAATGCTTAAGTGTGAGACCCCGAATTTTATGAAATAAAAGTATTCAATTTTTCTATTTTGGTAAATGGTTAAATTGATAAAAGGTTAAAGTTAAGGGTGATATGTGAATTTTTTTAAAGTAAACAAGTTGTCATAAAATACATAGTCACTATTCACGAATTACTATTCACAGGTTACTATTCACCCAAATTACTATTCACTCTAGTATTGTTCACTCGAGTATTTAGGACACTTTTTATGTCGGAGTTACTATTCATGAGTTACTATTCACGAGTTACTATTCACGGGTTACTATTCACCCAAATTACTATTCACTCTAGTATTGTTCACTCGAGTATTTGAGACACTTTTGTGTCGAAGTACTATTCACGAGTTACTATTTACGGGGAATATTCGTACGACGGTACAATCATTGGTGGACCCCACAATGGAATTATTGTCAGATTGAGAAAACGACAAAAATATTTTATTAAAAATAACGGCGGAAGTTTTACCGTTGATACTGTTGAACTACTCGGTAGTAAAAGTACAGTAATACGTGTGGTTGCATAGTAGCACACGGTATTGATGCTTATGTGAGAAGTCACTCAGTTTGATTCAATTATTGTCAATTAATAATATGAATTATTTAGCGATAATGAAGTTTTGTTTTATTCGTATTATTAACGTAATAAAACAGAAACATCTTTTTATATAAAATAGAATACTTTATTAAAGTTATTCTATAAATAGAATATATTATATTCTATTGTGCATAGTGTTTTGTATAGTAAAATCTTTTTATATAAAACAGAATACTTTATTAAAGTTATTCTATAAATAGAATATATTATATTTTATTTAAAAGATTTTTCTTTAAATATGGACCGTCAGATTAAAGTAAATCAATCTGGACCGTTCATGGATTAGTTACTATGCATTCCATTTTCCTATAAATAGAAGCTCATTCCTTCATTATTTTCTTACGAATTCACTGAACTCTAGAGAGAGAAACTATAGAGAGAAAGAAGAAGAGTATTCTGCCACTTAACTACTTCTTTATTTTAGTTCTTCTTTAAAATGGTAAGGGGTGTTATTCTTTCTTATTCATGAAGAGAACTTCTGTTATTCCATTCTTTATTATTCTGTTGGAATAACCTGTAAAAGTGGCATACCCTATACATGACCTGTATACGCGGCATACCCTATACTTGGTGAAATCCTTATGTTATTCCATTCTTTATTATTCTGTTGGAATAACCTGTATGCGTGGTTTACCCTATACTTGGTGGAATGGCCTGTATATGCGGTTTACCCAATACTTGGTGATCTTCTTCTGTTATTCCATTCTTTATTATTATGTTAGAGTAACCTGTTTATGCGAAGTACCGCATACTTGGTGAAACTCTTTCATTATTCCATTCTTTACGATTCTGTCGGAATATCCTGTTAGTGTGAATTTCACCTGACCTGGTTCCATAATTAATTATTCCGTATTTATTATTCTGTCAGAATATCCTGTCGGTGTGAATTTCACCTGACCTGGTTCCATATTTATTATTCCGCATTTATTATTCTGTTGGGAATAACCTGTCTGTGCGGTCTCTATCGCATGCATGGTGAATCCTTCTGTAATTCCATTCTTTATTATTCTGTTGGAATAACCTGTCTATGTGGATTGCCACATGCATGGTGAATGATCCTTTATATTCATTCCTTATTAAATTGTGAAAATGATCTGTATACGTGGATTACCGCATGGCTGGTGAAAATCCATTTGCAGTTTCATATATTCTTTATTATACTCATTTGGTTAAAGTTTTGATTTCTATACTCCATGAAATTAGTGGAATATCCTTGATATTTGTGCTTCATCCAGTATCTTTTTATGAAAATATTCTTCTGAGCATTCTTGACTGTTACTTTACAAAGAAGTATCATGTTGACAATTTGGATATTATTAGTTCCTGGATAAACTAATTCTTGAACTTGTTTAATTGAATTCCTATAACATTGTCATCATCCTCATGTTTATTTTATGTTAAAAGTCATCTTTGGCTTACGTGCATAGATGGACTTAGTATGATTATGACCAGGGATCATTCGGTATAATCATGAACTATGATGTTATAAGTGGTGTGGTAAAAGTCCTCAGTGGCTTGTAATGCATTGATATACAGTTTGTGGTATGATTATGACCAGGGATTTTTCGGTATAGTCATGATCATTGATGATTTAATGAATATCCTTGGCCCGTAATACAAGGATGATTAGAAGATGTGATTTATTTATTAAGCTGAGTCTCAGTGATAAAAGTTGATGAAAATATTTTTAAATCATAGAAGATAGTAGGTTTTATTCTCTACTTGACTCTTCTAATGGATTGCTTATTCCGCTGCAGTTAAACTTGATGTCTATTGTATTTTATCAGTTTAACATTGTTGAAGACTATTGATAATTTATTCTTCATTATCTTAGTCATAATATTTCTTACTGGGCTAGTTGAGCTCACCCTTTCTTTCAATGTTCTCTTCAGGAAATGAGAATATAGCTGGGACGAGTCAGGGAAAGGAGTGATGGTCCAGAAGATAGCATTAGTAGTCCTCACCATTCTGTTAAATAGTGTGACAATAAATGTAATGAGGACTCCTTTTGAGTATGAATACTCTCTAGAGGATAATCTTTGTATTCAAACTCACAGTTTATGTTTTGTCGTATTGTACACGACAGTTGTATTAGTAAGTTGTATTTGTATTCTGTACCATGTATCTGATGACCCAAGATGGGTGATGTATACCAAATTTTGGGGGCGTCACAGTTGGTATCAGAGCATAGGGATATGATCCCTGGCTGAGATGTAAGATAAGAACTAGGAGGGGAGAGACGGGGAATTCCTTCGCTAGTATGACCTACCTAAGTTTATTTGGTATTTAATTCGTCGGTCAGAGTATAGGGATAATATGTGATATGTTAATTAACCCTTGTTTTGTGGCAGTGTTTGAAAATGGCATCTAACAATGTTGAGATAAGCATTGGAGCAAAATAATATGACCATATCACAGTACGAGGTTAAGTTTGCGGAGTTATCCCGGTTTGCATCCCATTTGGTCGATAATGAGGAGCGAATGACGCGAAAGTTTCTAAGAGGTTTGAAACCCTATATACGTCAATACCTCATTCTCATGTTTATATTTTGTTGAAAGTCATCTGTGGCCTGTAGTGCACAGATGGACTTGGTATGATTATGACCAGGGATTATTCGGTATAATCATGACCGGAATGTTACAAATGATGTGGAAAAAGTCCTCATTGGCCCGTAATTCATTGATGGACAGTTTTTAGTATGATTATGGTTATGGATTCTCTTTGGCCGTAGTGCAAAGACTAATTGTTTTATGGCATGATCAGGACCGTTGATGAAAACACAATTATCTTTGGCACGTAGTGCATGGATAATTCGTGGTCGTGATACTAAAGAATATCCTTGGCCTGTAGTGCAGGGATGATTCGATGATGTGGATTAATTATTGAGCTGAGTCTCAGCAATGAAATATTAATTCATAGATGTGGTAAAAGTCATCTTTGGCTTACGTGCATAGATGGACTTGGTATGATTATGACCAGGGATTGTTTGGTATAATCATGACCGTAATTGAAAACACGATTATCTTTGGCACGTAGTGCATGGATAATTCGTGGTCGTGATACTATTAAGCTGAGTCTCAGCATTATTGATTTTACAGTTGTATATCCTTGGCCTGTAGTGCGAAGATTAACTGTTGATTATTGGTTATACAGTTGTAAATCTTTAGTCGTAGTGCAAAGATGAATTTATTAGTATGATTATGAGCAGGAATTGTGATTTGGTATAACCATGATTTTTGATGTTTCAGGTGAAGATAGGTGATGTAAATTTCTTCTTCCCGGGTGCGAAAAGTAATTCAGAATCACAATTATGATTATGAGTTATTCATATGATTGTGGACAGAAATTGTTGATTGATGTTACAGGGATATGGTCACTGACGGAGATATTAGTCTAGAAGACGAGTAATATACTTCGCTAGGGTGTGACTTACCTAAGCTAAAATTGTTTACTTAATAAGTGGATAAATTGTGGTATGTCGATTAACCTTTGTTTTGAAGGTATATTCTATAATGATATTCGAAATACAGGAGATGAGAAATGAAAAAATCATGATAGAGCGGAATTATCCGGAAAGGTACAATCCGAAAAGAAAGTAAGGTATTCTCATCTCTTCGAATATCAGGTACGTACGTTAATTTCGAGGGCGAAATTCCATAAGGATGGGAGATTGTGAGACCCCGAATTTTATGAAATAAAAGTATTCAATTTTTCTATTTTGGTAAATGGTTAAATTGATAAAAGGTTAAAGTTAAGGGTGATATGTGAATTTTTTTAAAGTAAACAAGTTGTCATAAAATACATAGTCACTATTCACGAATTACTATTCACAGGTTACTATTCACCCAAATTACTATTCACTCTAGTATTGTTCACTCGAGTATTTAGGACACTTTTTATGTCGAAGTACTATTCACGAGTTACTATTTACGGGGAATATTCGTACGACGGTACAATCATTGGTGGACCCCACAACGGAATTATTGTCAGATTGAGAAAACGACAAAAATATTTTATTAAAAATAACGGCGTAAGTTTTACCGTTGATACTGTTGAACTACTCGGTAGTAAAAGTACAGTAATACGTGTGGTTGCATAGTAGCACACGATATTGATGCTTATGTGAGAAGTCACTCAGTTTGATTCAATTATTGTCAATTAATAATATGAATTATTTAGCGATAATGAAGTTTTGTTTTATTCGTATTATTAACGTAATAAAACAGAAACATCTTTTTATATAAAATAGAATACTTTATTAAAGTTATTCTATAAATAGAATATATTATATTCTATTGTGCATAGTGTTTTGCATAGTAAAATCTTTTTATATAAAACAGAATACTTTATTAAAGTTATTCTATAAATAGAATATATTATATTTTATTTAAAAGATTTTTCTTTAAATATGGACCGTCAGATTAAAGTAAATCAATCTGGACCGTTCATGGATTAGTTACTATGCATTCTATTTTCCTATAAATAGAAGCTCATTCCTTCATTATTTTCTTACGAATTCACTGAACTCTAGAGAGAGAAACTATAGAGAGAAAGAAGAAGAGTATTCTGCCACTTAACTACTTCTTTATTTTAGTTCTTCTTTAAAATGGTAAGGGGTGTTATTCTTTCTTATTCATGAAGAGAACTTCTGTTATTCCATTCTTTATTATTCTGTTGGAATAACCTGTAAAAGTGGCATACCCTATACATGACCTGTATACGCGGCATACCCTATACTTGGTGAAATCCTTATGTTATTCCATTCTTTATTATTCTGTTGGAATAACCTGTATGCGTGGTTTACCCTATACTTGGTGGAATGGCCTGTATATGCGGTTTACCCAATACTTGGTGATCTTCTTCTGTTATTCCATTCTTTATTATTATGTTAGAGTAACCTGTTTATGCGAAGTACCGCATACTTGGTGAAACTCTTTCATTATTCCATTCTTTACGATTCTGTCGGAATATCCTGTTAGTGTGAATTTCACCTGACCTGGTTCCATAATTAATTATTCCGTATTTATTATTCTGTCAGAATATTCTGTCGGTGTGAATTTCACCTGACCTGGTTCCATATTTATTATTCCGCATTTATTATTCTGTTGGGAATAACCTGTCTGTGCGGTCTCTATCGCATGCATGGTGAATCCTTCTGTAATTCCATTCTTTATTATTCTGTTGGAATAACATGTCTATGTGGATTGCCACATGCATGGTGAATGATCCTTTATATTCATTCCTTATTAAATTGTGAAAATGATCTGTATACGTGGATTACCGCATGGCTGGTGAAAATCCATTTGCAGTTTCATATATTCTTTATTATACTCATTTGGTTAAAGTTTTGATTTCTATACTCCATGAAATTAGTGGAATATCCTTGATATTTGCGCTTCATCCAGTATCTTTTTATGAAAATATTCTTCTGAGCATTCTTGACTGTTACTTTACAAAGAAGTATCATGTTGACAATTTGGATATTATTAGTTCCTGGATAAACTAATTCTTGAACTTGTTTAATTGAATTCCTATAACATTGTCATCATCCTCATGTTTATTTTATTTTAAAAGTCATCTTTGGCTTACGTGCATAGATGGACTTAGTATGATTATGACCAGGGATCATTCGGTATAATCATGAACTATGATGTTATAAGTGGTGTGGTAAAAGTCCTCAGTGGCTTGTAATGCATTGATATATAGTTTGTGGTATGATTATGACCAGGGATTTTTCGGTATAGTCATGATCATTGATGATTTAATGAATATCCTTGGCCCGTAATACAAGGATGATTAGAAGATGTGATTTATTTATTAAGCTGAGTCTCGGTGATAAAAGTTGATGAAAATATTTTTAAATCATAGAAGATAGTAGGTTTTATTCTCTACTTGACTCTTCTAATGGATTGCTTATTCCGCTGCAGTTAAACTTGATGTCTATTGTATTTTATCAGTTTAACATTGTTGAAGACTATTGATAATTTATTCTTCATTATCTTAGTCATAATATTTCTTACTGGGCTAGTTGAGCTCACCCTTTCTTTCAATGTTCTCTTCAGGAAATGAGAATATAGCTGGGACGAGTCAGGGAAAGGAGTGATGGTCCAGAAGATAGCATTAGTAGTCCTCACCATTCTGTTAAATAGTGTGACAATAAATGTAATGGGGACTCCTTTTGAGTATGAATACTCTCTAGAGGATAATCTTTGTATTCAAACTCACAGTTTATGTTTTGTCGTATTGTACACGACAGTTATATTAGTAAGTTGTATTTGTATTCTGTACCATGTATCTGATGACCGAAGATGGGTGATGTATACCAAATTTTGGGGGCGTCACATTAAGGATATAAATTCTTTAAAATTTAAATGGTTTGCCAAACAAGCCTTATGACTTTTGATATTTTTAATTTATAAAATAAATAAAATGAAATAAATAATAAATATAATGTATACGTTATTTTGGGTAACTGATGATGGCTATTAAGGCCATATCAGTTTTATTTTTTTTTACGCATACTAGTTGCTGGGTTTTGAGAGAGTTCAGAGAATAGCAGAGAGAATTGAGAAAAGAGTTTGAGAGATTAAGGGAGATTGGTCTTCAACTAACAAAGATTGTATAAGCTAATTGAAGGTATGTTCTACCACTTTGATATTATTTGCGAGTATTTTGGTGAAGCTTTGTTATACTCTGTGAATTCTATTTCTTCTATGCTCTGCGAGTTCTAGTTTTTCTTCCGAATTGTTGTTATGTAACTATGTTATGGGAGTTGTACATGTTTATAGTGATTAGATATGGTGTTTAAACAATTATCGCATGCAAATTTCGTTTACAGTAGGAAGAAAATTTGTCAATATATGTATTCTTGGTATGTTTCTATATGTAATCATGTAAGTACCAATTTTAATGGCCAATTTGGTTGTGAAACTGTAAATTGATGTTTGTTGATGGTATTTAATTGAGATACGAACGGAACGTAGGTTGAATAGAGTATTTTGATCTATTAATGAATTCACAGTGTTTACTGTGTTATCAACTATGGAGTTTTAGTTTTTTTTAAATCGTGTAATTTAAATTTTCTAAAATCTTGGTTTAGTCGTTGTTAATTAGTATCTGAGTAATTGGTTATGATTATGGATAAATTATGTTAGTTGTTCATGTAAATTTTGATGTTAGCAGTATCATTTAGTATAAAATTTAGTTGTTCTGTTCTTCGTCGTTGGGTTCTCTGAGTTTTGGCGCCCCAGCGCCAAATTTCGCGCCCCAACGCCAAAGTTCGAGTCCCAGCGCCAAAAATGGGCCAGTAGCTCGCGTCCCAGCGCTGGAACTCGCGCCCCGGCGCTGGTACTCGCGCCCCGGCGCCGTAAAAATTGTCTGAGTTGGGCAGTTTTAACCTCCTGTAGCAAAACGGCCATAACTTTCTCATACGAACTCCAATTGAGTTAATTCAAGATGATCCGGAACGAGGACGAATAGTTCTACAACTTTCATGCTTTAAGGTTTTTAATTTGAGGTTTGTAACAGTAGTCAAAATGACCATATTTAGGACTGTTGTGTGTTTGGAGCCAATCGGAGGGCGTCGGGATGCACGAATGCAAGTGCAACCCTTTGTGTATTAGTATAACTTAATGATAATATGTTGGACATGTAATATGATGTTGTATCAAGTTGTTAATGTGTATGTGGTGCAATGACTTGATCACTTAAGCAGTTGTAATAATGCAAAATAGTGATGTTCATGAAAAGATGTTATATTGTTAGGAAGTTATATGAAACTAATATTAGTGTAGCTAATGTGTATTGTCAATACATATGGTATGTGTAGGACTTATGGTGAACGTGAGTAGTGATTGTTTAACCTACGCACGAGGCAAGTTCCCTAACCTTTGCTACTTTATTATTCTGCAAGGTTACTTTTCACTGTTATCTGATACTTATGCAAATTCTCTATTTCTAATCTATTGTTTAACGATTTATTGTCATGCAAGTTCTTTAACCCTCATTTATTGTTGAGAAAGCTAGTTAATCTTTGTTTCTTTATTCAAAGTCTGTATTGTTATTGTAAGAAGTGTGTTTATTCAGCTACTAATAACTGTTGTTTTATCTTCGTTCTTCAATATCACTGTACTATCTTACGTTATTGTACCGAACTCTAAGTTGCTTAGCGATTCTTTACCAATTCAACTAATCCTTAGTTTATGAATGTTCTAAATTCTTAATTACCCTTAAAGTCTACCCAAACCAAACTTCCTTTGGTTTGCATATGTACTCACACAAATTTTGAAAGCATGTTGTCGATGATAATATTTGTTCAATTTAGAAATTGTTAATACTCTAGCTCTTATTGATTCATCGATATACCTTGTTTATAAAGATATTATAATCAAACTCTTGAATAGTTATTTGTTTCTATCTGATTCAACCAGTACTTGGTTGATGAGCATTCTAAAGATCTAGAATTCCTTGAAAGCTAATTCCCAATCAAACTTCATTTGGTTCGGAACCTGATGATCTAAGCTGAGATGAACAACCCTATTATTAGGGGATTATTTTAGAAATACGCAATAGCGTTAAAATGTTTGCGCAATACATAGTACAAAGGGCTGATCACCTGGAGTACGAGATGATGGTCCATATAGTCGTTTAGACTGTTAAAGGTTACAGTAGAAACACCTGTGAACCTAGGACATAGATGATGATTATAGTCTTTTAGACTGTTAAAGGTTAAAGTTGAAATACTTGTAAACCTATAATAGAGTTCGTGGTCTTGTGACCCTCAGTATATTCTTTGATGTTGTTATCTATTGTTAACTTAAACGTTCATTATTCCTTTGAACTCATTGCTGTTGAATTAAAGCTTCTTGTTCCGGTAAGAATACTTTACCATTGAAAGCTCAGTTAATTGTCATTCATAAAACGTTATTGTATATTATCCTTCTTGTGAGCAATTGTTTGCTCACTCTTGCACAAAACAATGTAGATGAAGTCACGAAGTTTGAAAAGCTTTCTACAAGCAAGGGCAAGGACAAAGTGCTTGATTAGACGACAACGTTTAATTTATATTTTTATTTACGAAGCTTATGTAATGGATTTAATTACAATCATGGTTTAATTTTCCACTGGTGATTGTAATAAAGGTTTGATGGCCTGGGATTTATTTGAGATTATGCAACCCTTTAATGGGAGATTTATTATTTTAACTTTTGAGTTTAATTTTATCCTTTGGATATGGGTAGTTAGTTATGATTTAATTGGACAGTGAACACCAAATCTGTGGGATAGAAGTGGCCAGATTTGGGGGTGTCACAGTTCATCTCAGTTTGACTTTAGGATTTCCGTACTAAAGAAAGTTTAGTTTGGAATTAGCTTAATAGATATTCTAGAATTTTAGAAAACTCATCAATTATAGATTAGTCCAATCAATAAAAGTTGGTTTGCAATCCGAAGGTTCAACACGATAATATAATATTGAACAGTGATACTTAAGTCAAAGATTGAATATCAACAATATACAATTGAATAGACATGGTATATACAAAGTATTACATCCAAAAGAGCTAGAAAACTCATTTGGGACAATGAACTTGAACAATTTATGCTTTGAATAACAAGAAACAAAAATTAGGAACTTGCATAACGATATCAAGTTAGGAATATGAAATTTGCTCAATGTAAAAGAATTAGAATACAATAGCTTTCATAATCGTAAACAAGGTAGAACCAAGAAACTTGCTCAACATAAGATTAGGGTTCAGGAAACTTGCTTCGTGCGTAAGCTACACAAGTATAATAAACGTTCGCCAAATACTCTACATATACCATTAAAATCGCAATACCGATTAGTTAAACAAACATTTAACCTTATAGGTTTAACTCTCATTCAATTTCATCTCATCCACCTATCTCACATTCCCGTCTCTGACACCATATAATGGTTTGAAATCACCAATTTAATAAGGCACCGACACACCTTAAATACATCTTAAGTCTTAATCAATTAACAAGTTAAAGTTTTCTAAGTCTTTATCTTTTCAATCTAAAAATTACCAAACACATGATCACAATCTGTTATGGAAATTCATTACATGCTTAGTACCTTGTTATGCATCTTAGACTAGGTTAAGATAACACATCATGAACTGAACTTAAAAAAAATAAACTGCCTCTGCTCAGTGGACGGCACAGCGGCGCTGCCCCAAGCCTTGGACCGGCACAGCTGCGCTGATGCTCTATACTAGAAACCCAACATGCACATCTACGCCATTTCTGGCTTTGGTACTGGCGTAGCTGCGCCAATACGCAGACAAAAACTGCAGTAGCTTCACCATTGTTACAAACTAAAACTCCGATTTCCCAATTTCTACAACAACACAGACAAACCCTTATATTATAATCCTAACCAAAACCACATAATGTATACAATCAATCCTTTTAACACCTGAAAGAATATACATAACCAAATTTAGAGGATTAAAATCATGTTCTTGCTATTTTCTTCGTATTTCAACACATTTAGCGAATTCAATCGCCAAAATTTTGTTTCTTAACCAAATTAAACCATTTCAATTGCATTCTTTTTGTTTCTTAACATCTTAACATAATCCATAATCAATTTACATATTATACTCAAATTAAACACCAATTTTGGCCTCAAATAAGCCACTTTTGTACACATAAAACACTATTAACTTACAATTTCTTCTTCAAACCAATTTCCATGAGTTTGATCACTAAATACTGCTTATATATAATAATTATCAGATTACACATGTATACAATCAACACTTCAAACCCTAATCCAACAAAATCAGTTACAAAGAATAAAAATTACAAAACCAAAACCTGGAAATTAGCAATATATTATACCTTTAATCCTTTGTTGTAGATTAGCAAAGATGGTGACAAGGTTTCAACAAGCCTTCTTCTTCCTCTTGACTCCCAATTCACAGAAAACTCTCAATTTCTTTGTAATTCTCTATATTGTTCTTCTTCTCTAACTCTCTGTATTTCCTCTATGTTTGTAACTTAGCCTTAGGAAAACACGTAATATAACCCAACTGAAATATAGTGTAAGCATAATAAACTGATAAACATTGGTTATCAGTTTATTCAAGCCAAAAGACTCAACTATTAAATTAACCAAAAGCCACAAGGCTTTGTTTGGTTTGCACATTAATACATCTCCCTTTATTTTATTTTTATAACACTTATATTATATAGTTCTTATGCTACACCCATTCTACAACTAATTTAATTAAATTTATAATTTAAATTAACATTTACCTTATAATTATAATTTCCATTATAAATTATAATTTTATTCCACAAATAATAAATCTCTAATTTAATTATTAAATTAAATTAGAACAACATTATAATTATTTAATAATCCATTTAATTTAATTATCTCATTAAATTAAATCTTTAAGTTATAAAATTATCATTCATTAATTTAATTATTATAACACATCTTAACTAAACTATTACACCACAATTTCATCAATTATTTATTTATCTCAATAAATAAATCGATTAAAATATTTATTTAACTTAATAAATATTTAAAATTAATTATAAAATTCTTGTTCGTTACATATGAAGCCTATATTATTTGGGTGTATGTAATTTGCTGCTTAAGTTGTGAAGTTCATGAGTTTTGGGTCTGAACAGTGCAAGAAACAGTCTGCGTAGTTTCTATCTGGTGCCTGCGCTGGTGTCAAAGGGAAAAACGGCGCAGCTACGCTGGTTCTAGAGCTATAAACGGCGTAGCTATGCCCTAGCCAGAATAAAAACATTGATAACTTGTTGATTGTTTAGTCTTTAAAATCGAATATAAACTAGTCTAATGAAAATGATAATGTGGTGAGCATGTAACAAAGACGCTATAATAGATTTTTAACATGTATTTGATAATTCCAAAGTTGTAAAATTAGTAAGTTGTGAAAACTTTACGTTGAGATTTGTTAAAGTCTATAGATAGTGATTAAGTGTTGTAATGTTAAGACTTGTGATTTCAGAATTGTGTATGGTGCTAGTGATTGGAACTTTTACTAAAATAATGAGTTCAACTAAAATGGGATTTAACTTGTAAGGTTAATGTTGGTATACCTAAAAGATGTGATTCTAATAATATGTGTAGGTGAATGTGAGTTGTAATTTAATAGTTTACGCACAAGGCAAGTTTCTGATCATTACTTTTATATTAAGCAAGTTCCTAATCCTACTTATATAACTTAATTATATTCATGCAAGCTCTTTAACCTAACCCTTACTTTGAGAAGGTTTCCTATCCTTAATTTGTTTCTTATTATTAAATTTTTTGAATTCCATTATTCTTATGATGAGCAAGTTTTGTTTCTCAACTTGTTATCAATTATGCATGTTCAATAACTCAATTATTTTATTAAGCAATATTATAGCCCTAGCTTAATATTGTTCAACCAAGGTTTATTATATTATTCAATGCTTATGCTTTCTAGTTTATTTCTAAGCATAACTTCAATATATAATGTTGATTCATTGTGAAGACCCCAAACTCAGGTACTTGAAATCCGAATTCGGTTCATCACGATACCATTTCTATGAGCGAAAAAATACTAATAATAATAACAAATATAAATATCAAACTTAACTTACATTTATCAAAGTCTAAATCCCAAGTACGTAACCTTTAAACATTCATTACAAACCATGATAGATAATATATGTCATACTTGTCTTAATAATACCAAACTATTACATAAGATAACGTTCATTCATTCATTCAGCAACCTTTTCCCTTTTCCTTGTTCTTAGCAGAGCTCTCTGATCGTTCACACTTAGCTGAAAACATTTAAGTTAAGCAAGGATGAGCATTTGAGTGCCCAGCAAGTAATAGCAATTATATATATATATAATCTGAAAGAATTTAAATGTTTTCTTTGTACTATTCTTCTACAACAAGTCAATATTGGCGAAGTATTCTGAACCGATAATAATAACATAACAACTCTCTTTCAAATTTTTGAAACTACATAATGACTATAACTGGGGTTATGGTGACATGCCATAAACATTATTTTCATTTTCGAAAAGGTTAAACAAAAATTCATCTATAAACCGTCATAACTTACGGGCGTTAGGTTGTACTTCCCATGGGCCCTGTATTGATCAATACTACATTACAAGAACGATAGGATCGTTCACTCTGTTCCGCCTTGGGCGCATAAAAGTTTTCCCGTGTAAGGATGTTCATACTTGTCTGGGTTATAAATCAAAGGTTTTATCTTGTTCAACAATAATCTATAATTCAACATATATGTATACGGGTAATTGACAAAGGTATATCAACATGTGATTAAATACAATGATTATCCAAGTGGGGACACTTGTTTAACCATTTCTAGAAATTAACGAACAGAATATATATATCTTAATTATCATATACTAACATGTTGATAATCAATGAGCTTATATAATATAAGGTTCATAATATGTACAGTAATAATATAATTTAGAAACATTCTTACTCATGTCCATTGCATAAAAAAAATGCAAAGGTAAGATACTTGCCTGAAGCGCTGCTTACAGTTTGTAATTTAGATTTATCGCTTATCTCACGACCTATCAATAATAAGATCGTTCGTTCGATTAGAATAACATACTATAACACATAACACTGCTTATTGCAGTCAGCACATAACCTAATCACATTGTCACATATGTTCCACAACCATTGAATCACATATAAACACATATCTAATTAAATTATCTAAATTCGGATCAATTTCTGAAACATGTCGGTGTACCGACGGCTTTATCGGGTAATTACCGAGTCTAAGACTCTGTCCTGTAACTCAATATCCATAAATATTAGTCATATTATTTTAAATGACTCATAATAATTTTAAAATATTTATTATGATTTATCATAAATTTCAAACCTCGGAATAATATTTAAATGATTTAAATACTAATCAATTCTATTATTATTAATATTTAATTAATATTAAACTATTAATGAAATCATTGCGAAAAGGTTAAAGTTATTTTTAATAACTCAAAATACTTTTAAAGTATTAATATCACCCTTAAATGATTTTTAAAAGAATTAAAAATTATTTTTAAATAATTATCATTAATATTAAAGTATTAATGAACTATTTATTAAAATATTAAAAGTCATTAATTATAACTTAAAATATTCTTAATTCCTTTATATCTTTTTTTTAAATGATTTTTAAAATTAATAAAACCATTTATAAACTATTTATTTAATATAATTATTAAATAAATTTAATATCATTAATAATAAATTAATAATTATTAATATTAAATTATTAATAAAATTATTCTTTAAATATTAAAAGTTATATTTTATAACTTAAAATATCTTTAAACACTTTATTTTCATTTAAAATGATTTTTTTAATATTAAAATCATTTTTAAACTAAATTATTTAATATAATTATTAAATAACTTTAATATCATTAATAATAATTACTTAATGAAATTTACCTTTAAATATTAAAAGTTATATTTTATAACTTAAAATATCTTTAAACACTTTATTTTCATTTAAAATGATTTTCTTAATACTAAAATCATTTTTAAACTAATTTATTTAATATAATTATTAAATAAATTTAATATCATTTAATATTAAAATATTAATATTTTTCATGACAAAATATCAGAAGTCATTTTTTTTATAACTTAAATAACCTTTAAATTATTTTTCTATAATTTTTATATCATTAATTCTATTTTCCATAATTTATTTAATACATTTATTAAATAACTTAATTACCATTAATATTAATTAATTAATGAAATTTCATCATCAAATATTGAAAGTCACTAAAAATAACTTAAAATATTTTCTTTTACCATAATATTATTTTTCATGATTTTTCATGTATTAAAATCATTTTTAAATAATTTATTTTATATTATAATTAAAAAAATTAAATACCATTTATATTCCAAAAATATTAAATATTTATGAAATATACTCAAAATAATTAAAAACTATTTTTTAGACTTTAAAATAATTTTTCAGAATTTATTATGTATTTTTAATAATTAAAAATTATTTTTATTAATTTTTAAATAATTTCTAAAAAATAATAATAATAAACTGTCGCTAAAGGGCCCTATAGCGACAGACCTGTCGCTATAAGTGTTCTTTGAGTGTTCTTGATGAAAATCCAGAACATCATGTCAGTGTTCCGGGTAGTACCTTTGACCAATAATAATTCCTAGTTCATGATGTTTCTGGGCTAGATAATGGTCAGCTCCGGTAGTATTGATGCAATACTACATGATCTAACTATCATCAGGGCTAGAATGCATCACACAAGCAAGATCAAGACTTTTAAAAAGTCTGACAAAGCTGTTCTTCATTTCTGGGTTTTCCAGAAATGAAGAACAGTTGCTACTACCCCATTTGGATACTTATAAGATGCATACAAAGATTTCTTTGTGTGATATGAAGGTTCACATATGTAGTATAGATATCCGTGTACAACTATACAACCTTAAAGCATCTTAAAAACAACATAAAAAGGAAATCTGGGTCGGTCAAACGTATGGTCAGAAGTTATTCTTGAACGAATTCTGGGTTTCCCAGAATTCTTCAAAGCTGGCGGTCAACGCATGTTTGACCTTGAATTACTCTCACCCTGGTTATGATCTAAGTGATATAATGACTTTACTATGTAGTATACTTATCAGACTACAACATGAAAATAACAACAAGACCAAACAATTAAACGACTGCAAGATTAGAGGCCAAACAAAACTTGTCAGAAATTCTGGGAAAATTATGGGTAACCCAGAAACAGACTTTGTGCTCGGTCAACGTACTTTGACCGCTTATAACTGAAGATCTGGACTTGCTATGACCCTGTTTCCAATTTCATATCACAGTCCTCATGTCAGGCTACCGATTTAAAACATAAAACAGACAAATCAGTTAACACATAAAAATCTAAGGCCTCTGACATTCGACTGTCAGGCCATTTTTTTCATTATGTCCATATTTTCAAAAATGCTAGATTTGAGGACTTTGATGTTATGGATCTTGGATTTTACAACCCAGATCACTTATAGACACCCTAATATACAACTTTAACCAATCAATTACAACATTTAACAACAACTCATAAGATTTCAAATTTTGAAAGTTTATACCTTTCTAGCTTGGATTTTTGATTTCTGACTTATGATCTTGTTCTTGGCTTGCTAATACTTGAGCATGGCTCAACATTTAACTCTCTCTCACTCTAAGATCCAAAAGTCTAGAGAGAAAGGGAACTTGGACAAAATGAAAAATAAAAAGGCCATTTCTCTCTCTTTAATCTCTTATAAATGAATTGATGCAATGACATGGCTGATAATTTTGGCTGAGATAATGGATATAGAGCACATGGAGTAGTTAGGGTTGTTCAACAACTCACATTTGACTAGATTTGCAAGTTATGTACAATAATGCAATAAGGGCATTTTAGTCATTTTCTTTTATTTTTAATGGCATTTGTGTAATCTTGTCACAAACCCTTAAGGTTTAGGGTTTGGATCGTTTTAGGGTTTAAAAACAACAAAAAAAATCTAGGATTTCCAAAATAAATAACAATTTAGTTTCTAAAAAAAAAAAAAATTAAGGTTCTCTTAATTAGTGTAGGTTTTCTAATATTTAGAAATTAAACACTAAGTTCAATAATTTAATAATTATAATTAAACTTACTAATTTAACAATTAGTGCAAATACTTAGCAATTAGTACTACCCATATAACATTTAGGGTTACTAATTATAAATTAGGGTTTTAATTATAAAATTAAGATTTTCTAATTACATAGACTTGATAATTAGGTTTATGTTTTACTAATTATCATTAAGCGTGCCAAAATAACAATTAGGATTTCATCTTAGCAAATTAGAGTTTCTAATTTAGAAATTAGATTTTCTAATTTAGAAATTAAGGTTTCCCGAAATTAAGATTTCTAAATACTAATTAGGGTTTCGCTAATTAAAATTTAATTCTATAATACATAATCTTAAACACAATAACACATCTACATAACAACCTCGAACTCATAATCGAGTTCCAAATTAGGGTTTCTATTTATCAATAAGTTAATTATTGATTTAAGGTTTTCAATTTAAGAAATTAGGGTTTTATCATAATACTCCATAATTGACAAACCATTGTCAGTCCACAAAAATACGGTACATAATTACAGCACTGAAAAATCAAAATATAATATTATTATATTATTATTCTTATCCATTGATAAGAATCCAAAATTAAGGTTTGGATTTCATATCTGATTTATTCTTCATATATAACATTAATAATTAAGTTAAAATAAATAACTTAATTATTCTAACATAAATTCATATAATAAAATAAATAATTATTATAATAATTCTAAAAATCATTTCATATATTATTTAAATAATATAATAATCATGTTTTCATGAAAAATAATTAATAAAAATATTTCTACTATAAAATTAATTATTAAAAGAATATAATTTATAATAATCAATAATTCTAAATAAAATAATTTGTAAACATTCATGTAATAAATATATTTTTATCTATTATATAATTACATACACACATTATCTTGTACAAATCCTCATCCTTAAATTAAAAAAAAATTATACGCAAAATTCCTAATTTATTTATATAGAAAATATCGGGTTGTTACATTCACCCTCCCTTATAAAGATTCCGTCCCCGGAATCACTGTTTTAAAAACTATACATACCAGGGTACATAGCATACACAATCATTGAGAGTAGATCTCGATCAAAATTGATCGAACTGATCTTTAACTATTCACATAAAGCTTGTCTTTCTGATTAAACGGAAATTTGATTTCTAAGAGAACTCAAATTCCTCTTTCAAAATATCTTTATAAAATAAGTTATTATATATAAGAAAATAATATATAAAAAATAAAATTGGTTCGAGTAATACCTGGAGTTGCATCCCTAGCTGCCACGATATCTTGAACGGTCATGTTGAAGACGCTTGCGGTTGATTTCGTTGGTTTGATTGTTGATGTTGGTCCCGTTGTCGCCAATGTCCTGCTGCCTTTTTCTGTATTCGTATTCATTGCCTTCTTTCTCCTTCTTGAACGGTCTTCCACCCTATACTCCATTGATCCACACTTAAATCACGCAGACTTGCCCTTTATCTCCTTTCCTTTTATCGTTTAGGTGACAAAACTATCTTTTGCCCCTTCGTTATCGTAGCTATCACAAATGTTGCTACAGGGTCAGCTGACCCTCTAAATCCTGGCAGTACGATGGCCTTGAAGTCTTTGATGTTCGTCTATCGATTATCTGACTGATCTTTCCGCGACTGGTATTCCGTTCTGCATAGCTTGATCGTCCATATTCGCAAAATTCTGTATTGGGTTTGGTTGTCTTCCATCTTTGTTGGCAGGTTCTTCTGTCCGGGTACTTTGTTTTCGTCTCCTTGGCGGTATTTTCATAATTTATTCTTTATTCTAAGCCTTATCGTATACGCTTAACATATAACACAAGTCTTTCTATTTGAATAATCATGTACTCAAAATATTAGATTTTGAAATTTTGGTTTTCTGCATTAACCAGTACTCATCTAATTAACTACTATCTTTATACCAACTTATTTCATTAATCCATATAAATTCATACTCATATCACTTGACATACCTTAGCACATATTGCTTTGAACATCCGATATCCCTTTGTGACTCAAAAGTCGGGATTCGCTGCCACAACTTATACAAAATTTGAAAATATTACCTTATACAGACATACCTATCATATACACAACATAAAATCATACATACTCACATAATAGTAATACTACTTATCTTCTTAGACCTTCACTAAGGATCAATTGCTTAGAAATCCGTCTATTCTCATTATCCTCAATAATCCATTCACCTCTAACTACACCTAGTTCGTCTAACTTACCATACATTATGAGTTTAAGAACTCACCACAAACGTATGAGTTTAAGAACTCGACATTGACCACATATTCTTTAACTATACTTTACCTATCAGTCATACTATCGTTTCAGGGGCCGGTACTATACTTTCCAAAATAACCACCTCATTGAGGTAGCTTTCAGTGTGAGCCTCTATTTCAGCTATTGACTTTGATATTGGCTCGGGATACGGATTTAACTTTTTCTTCACGGTTTGAGGGTATCCTAATCCTTTTCTAGCTGACATGTACATAACTAAGTTATCCTGATTACCAACTAATATATACACACATCAAAATAATAGTTTTATACAAGTTATATTTGACGATGAATTTACTAAATTCATCTCCATTAAAACTCTATTTGAGTTAATTGTATTTTCAACGTTTCCCTCTGTTCTAAGGTTATAGCCTAAGGTCTAACCCACCTAAGGTTTCTAACCCTAAGCTCTGATACCAACTTCTGAAGACCCCAAACTCAGGTACTTGAAACCCGAATTCGGTTCATCACGATACCATTTCTATGAGCGGAAAAATACTAATAATAATAACAAATATAAATATCAAACTTAACTTACATTTATCAGAGTCTAAATCCCAAGTACGTAACCTTTAAACATTCATTACAAACCATGATAGATAATATATGTCATACTTGTCTTAATAATACCAAACTATTACATAAGATAACGTTCATTCATTCATTCAGCAACCTTTTCCCTTTTCCTTGTTCTTAGCAGAGTTCACTGATCGTTCACACTTAGCTGAAAATATTTAAGTTAAGCAAGGATGAGCATTTGAGTGCCCAGCAAGTAATAGCAATTATATATATATATATAATCTGAAAGAATTTAAATATTTTCTTTGTACTATTCTTCTACAACAAGTCAATATTTGTTAAGTATTCTGAACCAATAATAATAACATAACAACTCTCTTTCAAATTTTTGAAACTACATAATGACTGTAACTGGGGTTATGGTGACATGCCATGAACATTGTTTTCATTTTCGAAAAGGTTAAATAGAAATTCATCTGTAAACCGTCATAACTTACGGGCGTTAGGTTGTACTTCCCATGGGCCCTGTATTGATCAATACTACATTACAAGAACGATAAGATCGTTCACTCTGTTCCGCCTTGGGCGCATAAAAGTTTTCCCGTGTACGGATGTTCATACTTGTCTGGGTTCTAAATCAAAGGTTTTATCTTGTTCAACAATAATCTATAATTCAACATATATGTATACGGGTAATTGACAAAGGTATATCAACATGTGATTAAATACAATGATTATCCAAGTGAGGACACTTGTTTAACCATTTCTAGAAATTAGCGAACAGAATATATATATCTGAATTATCATATACTAACATGTTGATAATCAACGAGCTTATATAATATAAGGTTTATAATCTGTACAGTAATAATATAATTTAGAAACATTCTTACTCATGTCCATTGCATAAAAAAATGCAAAGGTGAGATACTTGCCTGAAGCGCTGCTTACAGTTTGTAATTTAGATTTGTCGCTTATCTCACGACCTATCATTAACAAGATCGTTCGTTCGATTAGAATAACATACTATAACACATAACACTGCTTATTGTAGTCAGCACATAGCCTAATCACATTGTCACATATGTTCCACAACCATTGAATCACAAATAAACACATATATAATCAAATTATATAAGTTAAGATCAATTTCTGAAACATGTCGGTGTACCGATGGCTTTATCGGGTAATTACCGAGTCTAAGACTCTGTCCTGTAAATCAATATCCGTAAATATTAGTCATATTATTTTTAAATGACTCATAATAATTTTAAAACATTTATTATGATTTATCATAAATTTCAGACCTCGAAATCATATTTAAATGATTTAAATACTAATCAATTCTATTATCATTAATATTTAATTAATATGAAACCATTACCAAAATGTTAAAGTTATTTATAATAACTCAAAATACTTTTAAAGTATTAATATCACCCTTAAATGATTTTTAAAAGAATTAAAAATCATTTTTAAATAATTATCATTAATATTAAAGTATTAATGAACTATTTATTAAAATATTAAAAGTCATTAATTATAACTTAAAATATTCTTAATTCCTTTATATCTTTTTTAGATGATTTTTAAAATTAATAAAAACCATTTATAAACTATTTATTTAATATAATTATTAAATAAATTTAATATCATTAATAATAAATTAATAATTAATAATATTAAATTATTAATGAAATTATTCTTTAAATATTAAAAGTTATATTTTATAACTTAAAATATCTTTAAACACTTTATTTTCATTTAAAATGATTTTTTTAATATTAAAATCATTTTTAAACTAAATTATTTAATATAATTATTAAATAACTTTAATATCATTAATAATAATTACTTAATGAAATTTACCTTTAAATATTAAAAGTTATATTTTATAACTTAAAATATCTTTAAATACTTTATTTTCATTTAAAATGATTTTCTTAATATTAAAATTATTTTTAAACTAATTTATTTAATATAATTATTAAATAAATTTAATATTATTTAATATTAAAATATTAATATTTTTCATGACAAAATATCAAAAGTCATTTTTTTATAACTTAAATAACCTTTAAATTATTTTTCTATAATTTTTATATCATTAATTCTATTTTCCATAATTTATTTAATACATTTATTAAATAACTTAATTACCATTAATATTAATTAATTAATGAAATTTCATCACCAAATATTGAAAGTCACTAAAAATAACTTAAAATATTTTCTTTTACCATAATATTATTTTTCATGATTTTTCATGTATTAAAATTATTTTTAAATAATTTATTTAATATTATAATTAAAAAAATTAAATACCATTTATATTCCAAAAATATTAAATATTTATGAAATATACTCAAAATAATTAAAAACTATTTTTCAGACTTTAAAATAATTTTTCAGAATTTATTATGTATTTTTAATAATTAAAAATCATTCTTAATAATTTTTAAATAATTTCTAGAAAATAATAATAATAAACTGTAGCTAAAGGGCCCTATAGCGACAGACCCGTCGCTATAAGTGTTCTTTGAGTGTTCTTGATGAAAACCCAGAACATCATGTCAGTGTTCCGGGTAGTACCTTTGACCAATAATAATTCCTAGTTCATGATGTTTTTGGGCTAGATAATGGTCAGCTCCGGTAGTATTGATGCAATACTACATGATCTAACTATCATCAGGGCTAGAATGCATCACACAAGCAAGATCAAGACTTTTAAAAAGTCTGACAAAGCTGTTCTTCATTTCTGGGTTTTCCAGAAATGAAGAACAGTTGCTACTACCTCATTTGGATACTTATAAGATGCATACAAAGATTTCTTTGTGTGATATGAAGGTTCACATATGTAGTATAGATATCCGTGTACAAGTATACAACCTTAAAGCATCTTAAAAACAACATAAAAAGGAAATCTGGGTCGGTCAAACGTACGGTCAGAAGTTATTCTTGAACGAATTCTGGGTTTCCCAGAATTCTTCAAAGCTGGCGGTCAACGCATGTTTGACCTTGAATTACTCTCACCCTGGTTATGATCTAAGTGATATAATGACTTTACTATGTAGTATACTTATCAGACTACAACATGAAAATAACAACAAGACCAAACAATTAAACGACTGCAAGATTAGAGGCCAAACAAAACTTGTCAGAAATTTTGGGAAAATTATGGGTAACCCAGAAACAGACTTTGTGCTCGGTCAACATACTTTGACCGCTTATAACTGAAGATCTGGACTTGCTATGACCCTGTTTCCAATTTCATATCACAGTCCTCATGTCAGGCTACCGATTTAAAACATAAAACAGACAAATCAGTTAACACATAAAAATCTAAGGCCTCTGACATTCGACTGTCAGGCTATTTTTTTCATTATTTCTATATTTTCAAAAATGCTAGATTTGAGGACTTTGATGTTATGGATTTTGGATTTTACAACCCAGATCACTTATAGACACCCTAATATACAACTTTAACCAATCAATTACAACATCTAACAACAAATCATAAGATTTCAAATTTTGAAAGTTTATACCTTTCTAGCTTGGATTTTTGATTTCTGACTTATGATCTTGTTCTTGGCTTGCTAATACTTGATCATGGCTCAACATTTAACTCTCTCTCACTCTAAGATCCAAAAGTCTAGAGAGAAAGGGGACTTGGACAAAATGAAAAATAAAGAGGCTATTTTTCTCTCTTTAATCTCTTATAAATGAATTGATGCAATGACATGGCTGATAATTTTGGTTGAGATAATGGATATAGAGCACATGGAGTAGTTAGGGTTGTTCAACAACTCACATTTGGCTAGATTTGCAAGTTATGTACAATAATGCAATAAGGGCATTTTAGGCATTTCCTTTTATTTTTAATCGCATTTGTGTAATCTTGTCACAAACCCTTAAGGTTTAGGGTTTGGACCATTTTATGGTTTAAAAATAACAAAAAAATCTAGGATTTCCAAAATAAATAACAATTTAGTTTCTAAACAAAAAAAATATTTAAGGTTTTCTTAATTAGTGCAGGTTTTCTAATATTTAGAAATTAAACACTAATTTCAATAATTTAATAATTATAATTAAACTTACTAATTTAACAATTAGTGCAAATACTTAGCAATTAGTACTACCCATATAACATTTAGAGTTACTAATTATAAATTAGGGTTTTAATTATAAAATTGAGATTTTCTAATTACATAGACTTGATAATTAGGTTTATGTTTTACTAATTATCATTAAGCGTGCCAAAATAACAATTAGGGTTTCATCTTAGCAAATTAGAGTTTCTAATTTAGAAATTAGATTTTCTAATTTAGAAATTAAGGTTTTCTGAAATTAAGATTTCTAAATACTAATTAGGGTTTCGCTAATTAACATTTAATTCTATAATACATAATCTTAAACACAATAACACATCTACATAACAACCTCGAACTCATAATCGAGTTCCAAATTAGGGTTTCCATTTATCAATAACTTAATTATTGATTTAAGGTTTCCAATTTAAGAAATTAGGGTTTTATCATAATACCCCATAATTGACAAACCATTGTCAGTCCACAAAAATACGGTACATAATTACAGCACTGAAAAATCAAAATATAATATTATTATATTATTATTCTTATCCATTGATAAAAATTCAAAATTAGGGTTTGGATTCCATATCAGATTTATTCTTCATATATAACATTAATAATTAAGTTAAAATAAATAACTTAATTATTCTAACATAAATTAATATAATAAAATAAATAATTATTATAATAATTCTAAAAATTATTTCATATATTATTTAAATAATATAATAATCATGTTTTCATGAAAAATAATTAATAAAAATATTTCTACTATAAAATTAATTATTAAAAGAATATAATTTATAATAAATAATTCTAAATAAAATAATTTGTAAACATTCATGTAATAAATATTTTTTTATCTATTACATAATTACATACACACATTATCTTGTACAAATCCTCATCCTTAGATTAAAAAAAAAATTATACGCAAAATTTCTGATTTATTTATATAGAAAATATCGGGTTGTTACATTCATGACTATTCCATATCATGTTGTTATCGAACAATTGAAATGATATCAAGCTTTATTGATCCAACTAATCTTTAGTTGATGATTATTAAACCCTAACTTTCATATATACTCGTATAATAGTTCGTATAATCTTTCGTCATACACATTATACTAACTTTCATATATACTCGTATAATACATCGATCATACTCATATTCATTATCTCGTATAATACTCGCTATTATAAAATCATCATTTATTCCAATCCTTACATTCCTTAACATTCTCAAATTTAGTATGCAGGCGAAAAACTACGTTAGCCATACTCGAATTATTATTACATAATCCATCCTCCCTTATTATTCTATCATTACGTATTTCTCGGAAGTTCTAAAGAAATTCTCGAGTAGAAATAAGAGAATAGTGTTTTTAAGAAAATTTATCGGAAAGCTTTTATTTTCATCTTAGAAATTCAAACACTATAATTCCTTCATGTAGCCAGAATACTGCGATATTCCAATACAATTAAGTTATAGAACAACCTTCATCTTACTAATACATAATAATAATATATATTATATTTTTATTCATTATTTAATCAAATAAAATTATTTTACAATTAATCCGAATTTCTCGGTCGTTACATCCTTCCCCCCTTATAAGGATTCTGTCCCCAGAATCTCATCTTATATTAAACAAATAGCTGAGGGTAATTCTCTTTTATCTTTTCTTCAAGTTTCCACGTTGCTTCTTCGGCATCATGGTTCTTCTATAATACCTTTACCGAAGGTATTACTTTGTTCATCAGAACTTGCACTTTTCTATCAATGATTTGAATAGGCTTGTCTTTATACGTCAAGTCCTTCTCAATATGAATAGGTTCATATTCTATCACATGCTTATAATCTAGCTTATAAGGACATAACATAGAGACTTGAAATACATTATGTATTCGTTCTAGGTCTAGAGGTAATGCTACCACATAGGCTACCTCTCTTACCCTTTTTAATATCTCGAAAGGTCCTATAAATCTTGGACTTAACTTTCCCTTCTTTCCAAATCGTATCTTTCCTTTCTAGGGAGATATCTTCAGAAATACGTACGAGCCTACTTGAAACTCTCGGTTCACTCGATGTGAATCCACATATTTCTTTTGTCTGTCTTGCACTGCTACTATACGCATTCATATTAGCTTTACTATTTTCGCAGTCTGCTGAACCAATTCTGGTCCTAGCATCCGGCGTTCTCCCACTTCGTCCCAAAACAATGGTGTTCTACACTTCCTTCCGTATAAAGCTTCGTAAGGCGGCATGTCTATGCTCGCATGATAACTGTTGTTATACGCAAACTCTACTAGCGGTAGATAATCATCCTAACTACCCTTGAAATCCATGATGCAAGATCTCAGCATATCTTCTAACGTCTGAATTATCCTCTCACTCTGCCCATCAGTTTGTGGATGATAAGCCGTACTAAACTTCAGTTGCGTTCCTATCTGTTCTTGCAAACTCCTCCAAAACCTCGACGTTAATCGTGGATCACGATCTGACACTATCGAAACTGATACTCCATGTTTGGAAATGACTTCCTTAACATAAATTTTAGCTAACTGATCTAAGTTATACTTAACCCTTATTGGCAAAAAGTGAGCCGACTTCGTCAACCGGTCCACTATCACCCAAATCACGTCATACCCCTTCTGAGTAATTGGAAGTCCGACCACAAAGTCCATCGTGATATGTTTCCACTTCCATTCTGAAATCTCCAAGGACTGTGACACCCCCAAATCCTGGTACTTTATTTCCTCAAGACTTGGTGTTCACTTAATCAAAATATTTATTTCTAACTACCCAATCATAATAAAATTGAATAATAAAAACCTGTCCATACAGGATTAAACTTAAATAAAAATATCCCAGGTTATCTAACCTTTAATTACAAACATTCAAATGTGGAATTTAAAATCTATTACATCACATCATATTTAAAAGTATGTTATCATAATGCTAAAGAAAAAATTACAAGTCTTCATCACTAGAACATTTTTCCCTTTCCTTTAGTAAATGAAGGTTCACCTACCTTCTCTTCTTTTAACTGTAATGAGTTTATAAATATGCAAGAGTGAGCAAAACAATTACTCACTGGATATAATATGGAATCAACAGGAGTATAACAATAAGAACTGTCGAAATAGGCTCATCAAAAGTGAATAGTACTCTATCAATAATAATCAGAAACTGAAATCCCAAAATATAGAAAATATACATCATTGAGGGTCGTAAGACCATGATCTACGTCCACAGTTGCAAGTAATCTTTCAACTCCAACTTTAACAGTTATAAGACTATAAGGACCTCGTACTTAAGGGGATCAGCCCTTCGTACAATGTATTGTGCACAACCATTTCAACGCTAAGCTTAAACCTCTATTAAAAGAGTTGTCCATCTCAGTATTTTGAATACAAGTCTGCACCAAAGTAAGTTTGGTTTGGATAAGCTTTCAAGGAAATTTGGAATTTAATGAACATCAACTAAGGAGTAGTTGAATAAAACCAATAACACTATACTATAGAATAATCGTGATTGAATCAATCATAGTAGACTAAAGTCATGCTTTAGGAATAATCTAATAGCATACAATTTGAATAACTATAGCATACCTTGCTTGAACAATACTAAGCCAAGGTTAATTAGAATTGAATACTAAGCATGCATAGCAATTTGAACGATAGAAATGTTCGACATTAGTATATATAGTTGTGCATGCTAAACCACAAGTTAAATACAAGAATAACTTGCTCCATAATAACTTACATCATTATATTGTAATCGAATTGAAAACAGTACTTGAATTAACAAGATAATAGATTAGAAAACTTGCTCAATTGTAAAAATAGAGTTAAATAACTTGCCTTGCACGTAGATTAAACCGAATCAATACGAATCACAATATCCTATAAACATATGTCATCATGACATAGTTAGCCATTACCACTTTACAAACATAACTAAGTGCGTTCATCATTTAAAATTGGATTTTTAATCACATAACCAAGTTATAACACAAGTTAGTCTTTAATAACAGAATTATTCATAGTATAAACATACTAAAATCAACATTTTACAGTCCTACTACCATCATATAATGTTTCTTAAAATTTAGTGTACAAAAAAGTACACTGTCAGACCATTCTGCTAACTCGCGCTGCGGCGCCAAAGTATACACTATGGTTCGCGCTGCTCCGCTGAGTTGGCGTTGCGGCTCGGGTCACATGCCATTGGTTGGCGCTGCGGCGTGGTGCCAGCGCTGCAACGCGAGATTTGTACTGCTGGGCCTCGCTGCAGCGCCAGACTCCAGAATCTGGCGACCAAGCTCGGCAACAGTGTGAACAAAAGCCAAATTGGCCTAAAAGCTCGAGTCTAATAGACTGATTAACATGTAATACACATATAGACATCATATAAACATATTGTGAAGACTTCTAACATGTTTCTACACATAAAATAACATAAACATCAAAGTTACAACACCCAATTTCAATATTTTTGGCAAAAACTCCATTGTTGATATTTTTTTTATGAAAATCAACATTGTTATTTTGTTTTTCAATCAAAACAGAAATTTCAAAACATCATAGTTATGATTTTACATACTCTATCAATTTCCATAATCAACTTATCAATTTAACAATTAATTAAACCTTAATTCGATTTTAAACTAAGCCATGTTCACATATATATTTTCATGTAAACACTGTAATATACTTTCTTCCAAAAAATACATACATACATGAATTACTATATCTATAATCATATATAAACTCATGGAATAACCTTATAATCAATAATCATACAAAACTATATGCATAACAACAATTTATTTTTATTTTTTTCATTTATAACAATTTCATAGAGAACTTTTTGGAAGAAGAAGAAAACTAACTTTTTAAAGAAAAGATTAAGCTCCTACCTTTGATAAAGAAGATGATGGTTATTCTCAAGCTTCTTCTCTCCAATTCCTTTCTTAAAAACCTGTTAGAATCACTCAATTTCTCTATAGAGTTTTCTAAAAATTTTCTCTGTGTTCTTCTTCTTCTTCTCTCTCTTCTCCCAACTCTAGTTTACGTAATAAAAATTTAACGTATATGGATATAATGTATATATTAAATATATAATATAACTCTAACTTAACTGACATCAGTTATTTTTTATTTTGAAAATCAAAAGCCATAAGGCTTGTTTGGCTAACCA
This sequence comes from Panax notoginseng, assembly GCA_016801055.1. Lineage (NCBI taxonomy): Eukaryota > Viridiplantae > Streptophyta > Magnoliopsida > Apiales > Araliaceae > Panax > Panax notoginseng. The sequence goes on along the minus strand of CM029015.1, from coordinate 96,719,341 downwards.
CTAAAAATATAATCCATTAACCCTTATGCCTTGTTTGGTAAAACACAATTAGATTAAAGACTTAATAGGCATTAGGCCTTGTTTGGCAAAACTGAATTAAACTCCCTTAATTTATTTTAATAACTCCTTTATAACAAGGTTATTTTTCACACTTCTTATTAAATTAAATAATCACTTTAATTAATTCAAATACTAATCTATTAAATTACTTTCACACATAAATCATTATCACATAATTATAATTTCCTTTATAATTTTATTCAGCCAACTAACACTTTATTTTAATCACAATTCCAATAAAAATATTATAATTCATTTAATCATTATAAGTTCTCTAATTAAATTATTAAATTAGTATATAATCTCATCACAATTTATTTCCTTAACTCCTTAATTATTTATTCAACAAATAATTAACTAAACCACATCAACTCAATAAATATTTAATATTGCAAATAAATATTTAATTATTTATTCAACAAATAAATAACTAAACCACATAAACTCAAATTCAACAATTATTTATTCAACAAATAAATATATCCATTAAATACTTATATAACTCAAATAAATATTTCAAATTAAATTAAAAGAATCTGGAATGTTACATCATTCCCCTCTTAAAAGGATTCTGTCATCAGAATCACAATTTAAACAAATCATTCGTTACATTCTTCCCTACTTACAAAGATTCTGTCCCCAGAATCGAAGACACAGATTAAACAAATAACTCGGGGTAATTTTTCATCATTTTATCTTCGAGTTCCCACGTAGCTTCTTCAACGTTGTGGTTTCTTCATATCACTTTCACAGAAGGTATAACTTTATTCCTGAGCACCTGTTCTTTCCTGTCAACTATCTGGATAGGAATCTCTTTATAAGTCAAGTCTTTATAAAACTGCAACGGTTCATACTCGATCACGTGCTTGTAATCGGGCTTATATGGTCGTAACACCGAAATTTCCTGTATTATCTGGTAATGTCAACACAGGTGCCACACTTAGCTTCTTCTTCAAATCTTGGAAACTCTCTTCACATTTCTCCGTCCACACGAATTTTACAGCTTTCCTTGTCAAATTTGTTAGCGGAGTGGCTATCTTAGAAAAATCTTGAATAAATCTTCTATAATAACCGGCCAGTCCCAAGAAACTCCTCACTTCTGACAGTGTTCTTGGTTGTTCCCAATTGATCACAGCTTCCACTTTTGACGGATCCACTGAAATCCCATCTTTGTCAATCACATGCCCCAAAAATTGTACACGGTCGAGCCAAAATTCGCACTTAGAGAATTTCGCGTACAACTTTTCCTTCCTTAGTGTTTCCAATGTCAAACGTAAATGTTCCACGTGTTCTTCCTGAGTTTTGGAATACACCAGAATGTCATCAATAAATACCACTACAAACTTATCTAAGAATGGTTTAAACACCTTGTTCATCAAATCCATGAACGCAGCAGGTGCATTGGTTAAAACAAAAAACATCACTAGAAACTCGTAATGTCCATACCGAGTTCTGAATGTCGTTCGTGGTATATCCTCCTTCCTCACCTTCAACTGGTGATACCTACTTCTCAAATCTATTTTTAAAAAATATTTAGCTCCCTTCAATTGATCAAACAAGTCATCTATTCTTGGCAACGGGTATTTGTTTTTAATAGTGACTTTGTTTAACTCCCTGTAATCAATGCAAAGACATATTGACCCGTCCTTCTTCTTCACGAATAAAACTGGCGCTCCCCACGACGATACACTTGGTTGAATATATTTCTTTTCCAGCAGCTCTTGCAACTGTACCATTAGTCCTTCATTTCTACCGGAGCCATTCTATACGGGGCCTTCGATATCGGTGTTGTTCCCGGTGCTAAGTCGATCACGAACTCAATTTCTCTGTCAGGCGGAAGTCCTGGCAAATCCTCTGGAAAGACGTCTTCGAATTCCCTCACTACTGGTATTTCATCCAGTTTTACATTCTTCTTTTGAGTATTGACTATGTAAGCTAAATAGCCCACACAGCCTTGACTCGACAATTTCTTGGCCTGCATAATCGTCAGACATTTCATTTGTCTAGGCGACTTGCTACCATAAAATACTACATTTGACGGAGTCATAAGGTTTACACACTTCTTTTGGCAGTCAATTATCGCTCCGTATTTGAACAGCCAATCCATTCCCAAAATTACATCAAATGCCCCGAGTTTAATCGGAATTAAATCCACCAACAAGATATTCTTCTTAATGTGAACCCTACAGTTCTTGTATATGAATCTAACAGGGATTACTTCCTTATTCGCAATTTATATGTTCAAAGGAAAATTCAGTTCTTCTCTAGGCAACTCTAACCTTTTAACAAATTCATCAGATATAAACGAGCAAGTAGCACCCGAATCAAATAATACATATGCATTAATATCATTGATTGGGATAATACCTGACACCACATCTTTTGATTGCACAGCATCAACTTATCAATTTAACAATTAATTAAACCTTAATTCGATTTTAAACTAAGCCATGTTCACATATATATTTTCATGTAAACACTGTAATATACTTTCTTCCAAAAAATACATACATACATGAATTACTATATCTATAATCATATATAAACTCATGGAATAACCTTATAATCAATAATCATACAAAACTATATGCATAACAACAATTTATTTATTTTATTTCCTTTATAACAATTTCATAGAGAACTTTTTGGAAGAAGAAGAAAACTAACTTTTTAAAGAAAAGATTAAGCTCCTACCTTTGATAAAGAAGATGATGGTTATTCTCAAGCTTCTTCTCTCCAATTCCTTTCTCAAAAACCTGTTAGAATCACTCAATTTCTCTCTAGAGTTTTCTAAAAAATTTCTCTGTGTTCTTCTTCTTCTTCTCTCTCTTCTCCCAACTCTAGTTTACGTAATAAAAATATAACGTATATGGGTATAATGTATATATTAAATATATAATATAACTCTAACTTAACTGACATCAGTTATTTTTTATTTTGAAAATCAAAAGCCATAAGGCTTGTTTAGCTAACCACTAAAAATATAATCCATTAACCCTTATGCCTTGTTTGGTAAAACACAATTAGATTAAAGACTTAATAGTCATTAGGCCTTGTTTGACAAAACTGAATTAAACTCCCTTAATTTATTTTAACTACTCCTTTATAACAAGGTTATTAGTCGCACTTCTTATTAAATTAAATAATAATTCAAATACTAATCTATTAAATTACTTTCACACATAAATCATTATCACATAATTATAATTTTATTCAACCAACTAACACTTTATTTTAATCACAATTCCAATTAAAATATTATAATTCATTTAATCACTATAAGCTCTCTAATTAAATTATTAAATTAGTATATAATCTCATCACAATTTATTTCCTTAACCCCTTAATTATTTATTCAACAAATAATTAACTAAACCACATCAACTCAATAAATATTTAATATTGCAAATAAATATTTAATATTTAATATTTAATTATTTATTCAACAAATAAATAACTAAACCACATAAACTCAAATTCAACAATTATTTATTCAACAAATAAATATATCCATTAACTACTTATATAACTCAAATAAATATTTCAAATTAAATTAAAAGAATCTGGAATGTCAAGCCACTTGGTCGTTGATGTTCGGCCTTAACTTTTTGACAAGTTACGTATCTACTCATGTATTCTGCTATCTCTCTTTTCATGTTCGGCCACCAAAAACTCTGTCGAAGGTCTTGATGCATCTTAGTACTACTAGGATTAATCGAGTACCTCGAACTATGAGCCTCTTGTAACACTTGCTCCTTTAATTTTGTCTCATTTAGAACCCAAATTCTTCCATCAAATCTTAATAATCCCTCATTATAAAGACTATACTTCAATTCTTTTTCATCGATTATCCGCTTCTTCATCTAGTCACACTCATCATTTCTGAGTTGTACCTCCTTGACTCTCTCTACAATGGTAGATTGAATCTTCGTTGTAAACAGTTTCTGACCTGATTCACTCGGTAACCTCACCTCTAACTCCATTCTAGCCATCTTTGTTATTAACTTCGTTTGAGCCGTTAACATAGACAACTTTTCCCGACCCTTCCTACTCAAGGCATCGACCACTACATTGGCTTTTCCTGGGTGATATAGGATTTCACAGCCGAAATCCTTTATTAACTCCAGCCATCTCCTTTATCTCATATTAAACTCCTTCTGTGTGAAGATATATTTTAGACTCTTATGGTGTATATCTCACAATTCTCCCTGTATAAGTAATGCCTCCATATCTTCAGGGGAAACACTACCGCGACCAGTTCCAGATCATGAGTAGGATAAACTTTCTCATAATATTTCAACTGTCATGATGCATACACAATGACCTTGCCATGCTGCATATGCACGCAACCAAGTCCTCTATGCAAAGCATCGCTATAAACTACAAAATTTCGTGTATCATTAGGTAAAGGCAATACAGGTGCTTCACTCAGTCTTTTCTTCAGTTCTTGGAAACTGTCTTCACATTTCTCTGTCCACACGTATTTCACTATCTTCCTTGTCAGGTTAGTCAATGGAGTAGCTATCTTCAAAAAATCTTGAATAAATCTCTGATAATATCCTACTAACCCTAGGAAACTCCATATCTCGGTCGGCATTTTCGACTGTTCCCAACTCATCATTACTTCCACCTTCGCTGGAACCACTGAAATTCCTTCTCGGTCGATAACATGACCCAAAAATTGTACCCTTTCTAGCCAAAATTCACACTTTGTGAATTTTGCATATAACTTCTCCTTCCTTAGTGTCTCCAACACTATCCTTAGATGTTCATCATGATCTTCTGACATCTTAGAATAGACTAGAATATCATCGATAAACACTATGACGAACTTGTCCAAATATGGTTTGAACACTCTGTTCATCATATCCATAAATGTAGCTGGTGCATTTGTCAACCCAAACGGCATCACCAGAAACTCGTAATGGCCGTAACGAGTTCTAATTGCCATCTTAGGTATATCTTCCTTCCTAATCTTCAACTGATGATACCCCATTCGTAAATCTATCTTAGAAAAATACCATGCCCCTTTCAACTGATCAAAGAGATCATCGATCCTGGGCAATGGGTATTTATTCTTTATCGTTAACTTGTTTAACTCTCGGTAGTCGATACAAAGTCGTAACGATCCGTCCTTTTTCACAAATAGTATCGGTGCTCCCCACGATGAAACACTCGATTGAATGTACTTTCTATCCAATAGTTCTTGTAACTGAACCATTAACTCCCTCATCTCCACTGGTGTCATACGATACGGTGCCCTGGAAACTAGTGCCGCTCCTGGCACAATGTTTATCATGAATTCGGTCTCCCTATCCGGTGGAAGAACCATCAATTCACTTGGAAATACATCCGTGAATTCTTTCACTATACCTATTTGTTCCATCGTTGCTTCCACTCTCTGGGTAACAACAACATGGCACAAATAACCTATACATCCCTTTCTAAACAATTTCCTCGTTCGTGTCATAGTAAGACAACACGAACTTCCCGACGATTTATTACTGTAAAACACTACATGAGGTTGTCTCAACGTTCTAATATTTACACATTTCTTTTGGCAATCTATGATTGCACCATGGTTAAACAACCAATCCATCCCGAGAATTACATCGAATTATTCCAACTTTATCGGTAACAGATCTATCGATAATTTACAACCTCGTATTTCTACACAACAACTCCTATGAATATTTTCAACAGGAATTCTTTGTGACACCCCCAAATCCCATTCCTATAGGATCTGGTGTTCACTTTATACAAACATTCATTTCTAACTACTCATTTATAAGAAAAGTGAATAATAAACATTCCCATAAAGGATTACAATAATAAAAATCTCCTAAGTTATCTAACCTTTAAATATAATCATTCAAATGCGGAAAATAAACAAACTTCATTACATAATTCCAATAAAGTCTAATAATAAAATGTAAACATAATTATTACAAGTCTTCAATACTTGGTCATTTTTCCCTTTCCTTTACTGGTGCTAGGTACATCGACCTTCTCAACTTTAGCTGTAATAGGTAAATAAGCAAGAGTGAGCAAACAACGCTCACTTGAAATGAAATTGAGTAAAACTTTACATCATTTGCCAAATCATAGGCTCACTAGAACTGAACAATATGTTCTATCAATGAAATTCATGAAATCTAACTGAGGGTCTAATGATCACGAACCATGTCCACAGTTATAAGTAAACTTTCAACTTAAACTTTAACAGTCATAACAGTCTTGACACAGTGAACTGTAATTCCATAATTATCCATCAAATTCATTCATTTGAAATACGTTCTCATTAAACCTTACCCAAATCACATATACAAGGTTTAATTCGCATTATAGTTCATAATTAACACATACTAATTTTGTTATCCTACCAGACATGTTCATACTCGTATGTTTTTACTGTAAAAACCAATTTCCTTCTTTTTGACGTAACTCATACAATCACATACATGTATATGCTCATTATACAATCACCTGTGTATATATATATATGACAAATACAAATACATATACACATGCTTCCATCACCAATTTGTAAAACATTTGAATTACAGAAGTTTGTAAAGAACTTTTACATTATAGACAATTTTAGAAACACAGAGACAATCAAGTTCACAGGAATATGGCGTAACACTTATACTGTAAGGTTGTGTAACATACATTTTGTTGCTAAAGAAATTTTTGCTAAACACCCCAGGCAATTGCTTGAAATTTAGGAGCTCTCTCTTGATTCTCTCTCTCAGACTCTCTCAAACCTCTAACAACCTTTCTTTTTCTTTTCTCAGTATCTTTCTTCTTAGGCTTAGGTTTAGTCCACATACACTATACGTAATATTAAACTAAAACCAACGCTCACTTTTGAAACGTAAAAACTGACGCTATAATAAATAATCCTAATAAGGTATCAGTTATTGAAATTAATAATATATATATATATATATATATATATAAAAATATATATATATATATATATATATATTATTTGTTTAATTTATATTATTAATATTCAAAATTCAAAAGAAATCCAAAAGCAAAAAGACTCCATTTGGCAAAATCCTTTAAAATTCAATAATTAATATCCTTAAGCCTTGGTTAGGTAAAACTAAATTAAACTCCTTTATTTTAATAACTCCTTTACAATTTATTTATTTGTCACACTATTTAATAATACTCATAACAATTTATTTAATAAATCATATAATCATTATAAACTCTTTAACTTAATTATTAATTTAAATTAGAATATTATCTCATAATAATTAATTTTCTTAATTCATTAATTATTTATTTAACAAATAATTAACCAAATCAAATCAAATCAACTTTAAATATTTATTCAACGATAAACACATCCATTAAATATTTATATAATTCAAAAAACATTTAAAATTTACAATTAAAATCTGGATTGTTACATCCTTCCCTCCTTACAAGGATTTTGTCCCCATAATACTGAACAATGTGTTCTATCAATGAAATTCATGAGATCTAACTGAGGGTCTAATGACCACGAACCATGTCCACAGATATAAGTAATCTTTCAACTTAAACTTTAACAGTCATAAAACTATAAGAACTCCATATACTTAGGGGATCAGTCCATCGTATAATGTATTGTGCACAAACATTTAAACGCTAAGCGTAAACCCCTAATAATAGGGTTGTTCATCTTAGTATTTAGAGTACAAATCCGCACCAAAGTAAGTTTGGTTTGGATACGTTCCAAGGAAATTTAGAATTCAACGGTCATCAACTAAGGATTAGTTGAATGAAAGGAAACAACACTATGTTACGGAATAAACCATAATTGAATCAATATGGTGTACTAAGTTCATACTTTAGGAATAATCTAATAGCATAAGTACTGAATAATATAACCTACCTTGCTTTGAACAACATTAAGCTAAGGTTAAAATCTTAGAATTGAATATTAAGCATGCATAATAAGTAATAACTTGAACGATAAACTTGTTTATCAGAATAAAGATACTTGCATGCTAAAAAATAACAAGTTTAGGTTTAGAAAAACTTGCACAATCATAATAATAGAACTAGCTCAACGAAAGTGTTGAGTTAGGAAAACTTGCATAATTGTAATCGAACTATAAACAATAACTTGTTCAACGAAACAAGTTAACAACAAGAATAATTTGATCAATATAATCGAGATAAAGTAAGTAAACTTGCACAATGAAAATAAATTTATACAACGAAGGTTTAGGTTTAGAAGACTTGCCTTGCTTGTAGGCTAAACCGTTTATAATTCGAATCACAATTATCCTATATACATGTCATCATGACATAATCAGTCATTATCCATACTCTACATATCCACATCACGTTTGGTTTGATTTACACTTTATCTAATTGCATCAATAAATAATAACAACACTCGTTAAGTATTAATAACATGTTCGTTCTTAGCACTATAATACCATAATAATAATATTGCATGATTAACAATCATCATTTTTCATTACATTAACATTTACGAACTTTTGTGCACCACAAAAGTCATTTCCGGACTTTCTGCTAAGTGGCATCACGGCGCCACAGTGTGTACTGTGGGCCGCGCTGCGGCACGCTGATGGCTCTACAGTGCGAATGCCAGGCCAGGGATTGGCGCTGCGACACGAGATAGGCGCTGCGGCGCTATCCTTGGTGCTGCAGCGCGGGACTTGGGGCTGAGGCGCTGAAAATGGCGCTGAAGCTCCAAGCTTACAGAATATAAACGAAGACATAACAAAGCTTCTGTATTTTAATTTCTAACACCAATTAACATGTATAATTTACAAAATTTGCACATAAACGTTACGAAGCATACATATACAAATTGTACACAACTTGTGACACCTCCAAAATAGGTATACATCACCCATTATGAGTCGCCAAAAACTTGGTACAGAAACAACTTCTACTTCATTAATACAATTGTTGTGTAAAATACAACAACCCAATACTGTGAGTTTAAATACAAATATTGTCTTCTAGACAATATCCACACTCAAATAAGTCCTCATTACAATTATTGAAACACTATTTTACAAAATAATGAGGACTGCTAACACAACTGACTGGAAACATCACTCCACACCCCGACTAGTTCCCGCTATATTCTCGCCTGCTGAGAAAAATAGAACAAAAAGGAAAAGGGTGAGCTTAACTAGCCCAGTAAAGAATATTATGACTAAGATAATATACAACAAATTATCGTTAGTCTTCAACAGGGAAAAATCTGATAAAATATAATAGACAACAAGTTTTAGATCAACAACTGCAGCGGAAACAGCAAACCATTAGAAGAGTCAAGTAGAGAAAGAATTCTACTATCTTCTAAGATTTATAAGTCCTTCATCAATATTTTATCCCTGTAACATCAATCAATATACATCTTGAATCAAATATTCATCTTTGCACTACAGGCCAAAGATATTCATTTATAACACCAGTCGATCATGTTCATCTCAACACCTGTTCATCTTTGCACTACGGGCCAAAGATATTCATCAGTTAATCATTCATCTTTGCACTACAGGCCAAAGATATTCAGTAATATCATCATTTAGGACTGAGGATGATGAAAAATTATCTTAAAGAAAACGAATCCAATGAGACAGAAGGACAAATATTAGGGATTCGTATTATAGTTTATCCAAGTGCAATAATACACCATAATAACCAATTGTGAAGGAAAATTCAAAAATAAAGATCAAAACATGGATACAATCAAAGATAGTAAGCATAATAGACATCTTGGACAAAAAGAAAATTTTTTATTTTTTGGTGAATAGTGCCGTATTCGTGAATAGTGCCGTATACGTGAATAGTGCCGTATACGTAAATAGTAACCCCGACACAAAAAGTTCCAAATTTGATAAAAAGTTTATATCAATATTTCAGCATAATAATATTGAAGAAAATAATATCATTTAAGAAGAAAATAATATCCCTTACCTCAAAATAACCGTACTTCTGACTGAATATCGGATATGAGGCTGAATGAAACTTGTGCTGGATAGCAACTCTCAAAGTATCTGAATACTTACAAAATACACTCAATAATCTAGAGAGAGAAAGAGAAAAAACTTATGAATTCTAGTGTGATTTTCAATTCTAACTTAGCCATCTATTTATAGGAAAATGTTAGCACGCCGAAGCAGACTTAACCTGCAACCTGATGGCTTTACCTGCTACTATTCCCAACCACCACATTTGAATAAAAATCTCAGCACATTTCTTCACCAATCAAGAGTGGGGCCCACCAATTCTAGAATTTTCCACCAAAATGATTAACTCTGAAAATTCAACAATTTCTGAACCATTTATCTCGTAAAATTCATAACAAATCATACGTTCATTTTTAACGGTTCAAAATTTGTGGACATATACTCAACTTATATATGTATAACATATCCAAATATTACCACGATCCAACGGTCGGATTAAAAATTATAACCCTCGCAAAATATCTCAAAAACCCTAATTTGATTTTCAATACCTCCGTTCTGACAAAAATACAGATAAAACACCTCAACATTAACTCCTTCATTTTTAACCACAAAAATATATCCCTCATTTATATCCACATAAAATAAATATTTCCTTATCATATGAATCGATAATTAATTATTCACAAATAATATTACAGAATCACATTTATGACAACCAGGCCGTTCCCAGGAAAGAGGGGGGGCTTTCCAATAAGAATTTCTCCTTACTGGCGCGCAATTAGGTGACCAAACCTCTCCTTAGACAGAACTTTCTAGACATTGCCAATAATGTTATCTAATAATATTATTCAAATAATATGAATTATTGATCTGATAATGGAAAATACTGTGCAGTAACAATTATTGAACAACAATAATATAAAATATCAACGCAAGAATTATTGAATCAATAAAATAAAATATTGAACAGTAACTACTGTAACAATTATTAAGTAGTGTCTTCCTTCGTAAGAATCAATAATTCAAAAATAATGTGCAATCTGTGTGCTACTGTGCAACCACGCGTATTACTGTATTTTAACCACCGGGTATTTCAACAGTGTTAACGGTAAAAACAACGCCGTTATTTATAAAAACTCAATTTTTGTCGTTATCTTCATCTAATCGTTTTTCGTTTTGGGGCCCACAAATAGCTACACCGTCGTACGAATATTCCCCGACAGAAAGAATATTCCACGACCAAACGAATATTTTATAACCACTTATTTATTTTGCAAAATTTGCACATTTCACCCATTACCAAAGTATTATATCAAATTAACACCTTATTATTCACAATAATATTTAGAGAAAATTTGATTTTATTCATTAATAAGTTGGGGTCTTTCAACCTTTCCTCCTTATGAAATTTTGTCCTCAAAATTGACGTATGTACCTGGAGTTTCGAAAAGGTGAGGATACCTCGCATTCATTTCTGATTCTAACTCCCAGGTCATTTCTTCAATAGCATGGTTTCCCCGCAAAACCTTAACTTGTGGTATAACCTTCGTACGTAGGACATGTTCTTTCCTAATATCTTAACAGGTACCTCCTCGTATGTTAAATCTTCGGCTATCTCGTCCGGTTCTAACTCAATAATGTGGTTCGGGTCTTTCACATATTTACGAAGCACATATATGTGAAAAACATTATGAACACGAGACATGCTTGGAGGTAATGCGAGTCTATAGGCCACATTTCCTATTCGGTCAGGAATCTCAAATAGACCGACATATAGTGGATTGAGCTTTCCTCTCTTCCCAAATCTTGTAACTCCCTTCCATGGTGCGACACGTAACAATACATGATCCCCAATATTAAATTCTACATCCTTTCGATGAAGATCCGCATAACTCTTTTGTCGATCCTATGCCGTTTGTATACGTTGTCGAATTATTTGGATCTTCTCTGTAGTTATGCGTACCAATTCTGGTCCCAACAATGTTGCTTCACCCACCTCGTCCCAGCATACTGGAGAACGACATTTTCTTCCATACAACGCCTCGAATGGAGCCATGCCTATACTTACATGATAACTGTTGTTGTAGGAGAATTCCACCAATGGTAGGTACTTATCCCAACTTCCTTTGAAATCTAGAACACAGAGTCTTAATAGATCTTCAAGGGTTTGAATAGTCCTCTCTGATTGCCCGTCCGTTTGAGGATGGTATGCTGAACTGAATCGTAAATCCGTGCCCATAGCTTTCTGCAAGCTAACCCAAAATCGTGAAGTGAATCTTGGGTCACGATCTGAAACTATGGATACTGGCATGCCATGCAATCTCACAATCTCATTCACGTACATACTAGCAAGACGTTCAAGGGAATAAGTCTCATGTATAGGCAAGAAATGGGCAGACTTGGTTAATCTATCAACAATGACCCAAATCGCATCTATGCCTTGAGACACCTTGGGAAGACCCGTAACGAAATTTATAGTAATGTGTTCCTACTTCCATTTCGAAATCTCAAGTGGTTGCAATAGACCCTTTGGTACTTGATGCTCCGCTTTTACACGCTGACAAGTTAAACACCTCGAGATAAACTCCGCGATCTCTCTTTTCATATTGCTCCACCAAAATGTATATCGAAGATCGTGATACATTTTGGTACTCCCAGGATGGATTGCAAACGGTGTGTTGTGTGCCTCCATCATTATTCTATGCTTCAAATCAAGATCGTTAGGAACATAAAGTTTGGAGTTGACTCGAAGTATTCCTTCTTCATCAATTCTTGCTTCTGGAATAGCACCTTCTTGCACTTTCTTCTTCATACGCATCAGCTCCATGTCCGTAGCTTGAGCAGCTTTAACTTTATCGATTAAAGTCGGTTCTACTCGTATGTTTGATATCATCACGTGGGTACTTGGAGCCTTCATCTCTATCTCCATCCTTTGCAAGTCATATAAAATGGGCCTTTGTGTTAACAACATTGTACTCGTACCCGCATATGATCTTCTACTCATTGCGTCAGCTACTACGTTTGCTTTTCCAGGATGATATTGGATGGTGTGATCATAATCTTTCAGCAGCTTGAGCCAACGTTGTTGCCGCATGTTGAGTTCCTTTTGGGTGAAGAAATATTTGAGGCTTTTATGATCTATATAGATCTCCATTTTCTCCCCATACAGGTAGTGTCTCCAGATCTTCAACGCAAAAATGACTGCTGCCAACTCCAAATCATAAGTAGGATAATTCCTCTCATATTCTTTGAGTTGTCGCGAGGCATAGGCTATGACTTTCCCATGTTGCATGAGAACACATCCTAACCCGTTGCCTAAAGCATCGATGTAGATAATAAATCCATCCGAACCAGATGGTATTGTTAGAACAAGTGCCGAAATGAGTCTCCTTTGGAGTTCTTGGAAACTCTTCTCGCATTCCTCACTCCATACGAATTTTGTATCTTTCCGAGTCAGCTGAGTTAACGGAGTAGGGATTCGAGAAAATCCTTCCACGAATCTCTGATAGTAACCAGCTAAGCCCCGAAAGCAACGTACTTCGGTCACCGACTTTGGTTGCTCCCAACTTTGTATGGCTTTAATCTTCACCGGGTCGACAGACACTCCATGTTTTGACACCACATGCCCAAGGAATGCTACTTCCTCAAGCCAGAACTCGCATTTCTTCAGCTTAGCATATAGCTTGTTATCATGAAGCCTTTGCAGTACCAGCTTCAAATGGTGCTCATGATCTTCACGGCTTTTGGAATAGATGAGGATGTCATCAATAAAAATAATAACGAACTGATCCAAATATTCCTTGAATACACGGTTCATCATAACCATGAAAGCAGCAGGAGCATTAGTCAATCCAAAAGATATGACTAAGAATTCATAATGCCCGTACCGAGTTCTAAAGGCAGTCTTTGGAATATCCTCAGTTTTAATCTTTAGCTGATGATATCCAGAACGAAGGTCGATCTATGAAAAGAATTGTGCTCCTTGTAACTAGTCGAACATGTCATTAATGTGAGGTATCGGATACCTATTCTTGATGGTGACATGGTTCAATTCTCGATAGTCGATATAAAGTCGTATACTACCATCTTTCTTCTTTACGAATAACACAGGAGCACCCCAAGGAGACGTACTAGGACGAATAAAACCGATGTCCAACAACTCCTGTAGTTGGACCTTTAACTCTTGAAGTTTAATAGGAGCCATTCGATATGGGGTTTTAGAAATGGGATTTGTACCGGGTTCAAGGTCAATAAAGAATTCAACTTCACGTTCTGGGGGTAGACCAGGAAGTTCTTCAAGAAATACGTTAGGAAATTCATTAACAACAGAAATTTTATTCAAATCTGACGTGTTTTTGTTCAAGTCCGTGACATGGGCTAAGAAAGCTTGACATTCGTTTTTTAATAAACGAATAGCTTTATGGCTTGAAATGACAGTGATTGACTTTAATGGTTTGGTTATTTGAATTCGCATAATAGGTTGGTTAGGAATATGAAAACTAACAACCTTACGAAAACAATCAATTTTAGCATGATGCGTGGTTAACCAATCAATCCCTAAAATCACATCAAATGCAAGAATTTTCAACGAAATAAGGTCGGCAGGTAATGTGATGGAACCAACTTGAATCAAGCAAGATTTATAAACAGTAGATGTAACAAAAGTTTCTCCTAATGGAGTTTCAACAGATAAGTCAAAGTCTAATTTCTCCGGGGTCAAGTTTAAATGTTGAGCACAAGCAGGAGAGATAAAAGAATCGGTAGAACCGGTATCTAATAATGTATAAACTTCGCAAGAATTCAAGATTAGCTTACACGTGATCACTTCGTTTGGGTTTCTCGCGTTTTGGCCAATCACGACAAACGCCCTTTCAGGAACCGCTGATTTCGACTTATCCAGGACAACTTTTGGAGTCACCATCCCCTCTAAACTTGGTTTTGCTACAGAACACTCTCGAGCTATATGACCCTCCTTTCCACAGTTATAACATACCTTGGATTATTATGGGCAGTTTGGGCTGATATGTCCCTCTTTCCCACATTTGTAACATACGACCGGTGGTCGTTCTCCTCCCCTAGAAACAATTGATGTTTGTGCTGACGTCTTCACGTTATCATTATTGTACCTTCTCTTCTTGAAATCTCCTCCCGACTCGCTCCTTCTATCATCACGGCCACGATTACCACCAGAGTGGTTACCGCTTTTGTCCGAATGCTTTCATTCCCTCTGGTTGTCATTGCTCCGATGACCTCTGCCACCGGTATGACCCTGGTTGTGGTCCCTCGGTTGAACATACTCATTATCTCGTTCTAATAATTGAGCCCTGTTTACAACATCTGAATATAAAGAAAATTTATGAGAGATAAGATATTGCCGAATCTCGGGCTGTAGACCTCTCAGAAATATCCTTGTCATTCGTTCCTCATTTTCAACCAAATGAGGCGCAAACCTGGATAACTCTACAAACTTCGCCTCGTACTGGGACACCGTCATGTTGTTTTGTTCCAGTCTGATAAACTCCACCTCCTTCATATGACGAATACTTTCAGGAAAGTACTTGTCATTGAACAGTTTCTGAAATGTTTCCCATGACATGTTGAGTGCGTCAGGCTAGGTACGCTTTACAAATTCCCACCAGTAATCTGCCTTACCACGGAACATAAATGTGGCGAATGGAACCTTCTGTTCCTCCATGCATCCCAATACATCAAATATCATGGTAATTTGTTTGACCCACGTTTTCGCCTTAATCGGATCCGGCTTTCCCCAGAATTCTGGTGGTCCCAACTCCTTGAACTGCTTGGCGGTGATAAACTGCGCATTGCCATCATTTCTACCCGTATTTTGTACACGAGTCTTCCTCGTCTGATTTTGCATGAACTGCAAGAAGCTCCTAAACATTTCATCATTCATCGTTTGCCCGGTAACGTTGTCTACAGGAGGAATATTGCCTTCCTGTTGCACGTTCTCCTGGTTTGTGACTAAAGGTTGTTCCACAGTATCATATACTCCATTGTTAACGTTCTCGGCTGCCATTCTCAAATACTGCCATAAAACAAGGGTTAATTAAACAAATTAACATATCACATAATATCCCTATATTATGACCGACCAACAAATAAGCTTAGGTAGGACACACTAGCGAAGGATTTACTCTTCTCTCCCCTCCTAGTTCTATTCCCCGATCTCCGCCAGAGACCATATCCCTAAGCTCTGATACCAACTGTGACACCTCCAAAATAGGTATACATCACCCATTATGAGTCGCCAAAAACTTGGTACAGAAACAACTACTACTTCATTAATACAATTGTTGTGTAAAATACAACAACCCAATACAATGAGTTTAAATACAAATATTATCTTCTAGACAATATCCGCACTCAAATAAGCCCTCATTATAATTATTGAAACACTATTTTACAAAATAGTGAGGACTGCTAACACAACAGACTGGAAACATCACTCCACACCCCGACTAGTTCCCGCTATATTCTCGCCTCCTGAGAAAAATAGAACAAAAAGGAAAAGGGTGAGCTCAACTAGCCCAGTAAAGAATATTATGACTAAGATAATATACAACAAATTATCGTTAGTCTTCAACAGGGAAAAATCTGATAAAATATAATAGACAACAAGTTTTAGATCAACAACTGCAGCGAAAACAGCAAACCATTAGAAGAGTCAAGTAGAGAAAGAATTCTACTATCTTCTAAGATTTAAAAGTCTATCATCAATATTTTATCCCTGTAACATCAATCAATATACATCTTGAATCAAATATTCATCTTTGCACTACAGGCCAAAGATATTCATTTGCAACACCAGTCGGTCATGTTCATCTCAACACCTGTTCATCTTTGCACTACGGGCCAAAGATATTCATCAGTTAATCATTCATCTTTGCACTACAGGCCAAAGATATTCAGTAATATCATCATTTAGGACTGAGGATGATGAAAAATTATATTAAAGAAAACGAATCCAATGAGACAGAAGGACAACTATTAGGGATTCGTATTATAGTTTATCCAAGTACAATAATACTTCATAATAACCAATTGTGAAGGACAATTCAAAAATAAAGATCAAACCATTGATACAATCAAAGATAGTAACCATAATAGACATCTTGGACAAAAAGAAAAATTTTTATTTTTCGGTGAATAATGCCATATTCGTGAATAGTGCCGTATACGTGAATAGTGTCGTATACGTGAATAGTAACCCCGACACAAAAATTTCCAAATTTGATACAAAATTTATATCAATATTTCAGCATAATGATATTGAAGAAAATAATATCATTTAAGAAGAAAATAATATCCCTTACCTCAAAATAACCGCACTTCTGACTGAATATCGGATATGAGGCTGATTGAAACTTGTGCTGAATTGTAACTCTCAAAGTATCTAAATAATCGCAAAATACACTCAATAATCTAGACAGAGAAAGAGAAAAGACTTATGAATTCTAGTGTGATTTTTAATTCTAACTTAGCCCTCTATTTTATAGAAAAATGTTAGCACGCCGAAGTAGACTTAACCTGCAACCTGATGGCTTTACCTGCTACTATTCCCACCCACCACATTTGAATAAAAATCTCAGCACATTTCTTCACCAACCAAGAGTGGGGCCCACCAATTCTAGAATTTTCCACCAAAATGATGATCTCCGAAAATTCAACAATTTCTGAACCATTCATCTCGTAAAATTCATAACAAATCATACGTTCATTTTTAACGGTTCAAAATTTGTGGACATATACTCAACTTATATATGTATAACATATCCAAATATTACCACGATCCAACGGTCGGATTAAAAATTATAACCCTTGCAAAATATCTCAAAAACCCTAATTTGATTTTCAATACCTCCGTTCTGACAAAAATACAGATAAAACACCTCAACATTAACTCCTTCAATTTTAACCACAAAAATATATCCCTCATTTATATCCATATAAAATAAATATTTCCTTATCATATGAATCAAAAATTAATTATTCACAAATAATATTACAGAATCACATTTATGACAACCAGGCCGTTCCCAGGAAAGAGGGGGTTTTCCAATAAGAATTTCTTCTTACTGGTGCGCAATTAGGTGACCAAACCTCACCTTAGACATAACTTTCTAGACATTGCCAATAATGTTATCTAATAATATTATTCAAAGAATATGAATTATTGATCTGATAATGGGAAATACTGTGCAATAACAATTATTGAACAACAATAATATAAAATATCAACGCAGGAATTATTGAATCAATAAAATAAAATATTGAACAGTAACTACTGTAACAATTATTGAGTAGTGCCTTCCTTCGCAAGAATCAATAATTCAAAAATACTGTGCAATCCGTGTGCTACTATGCAACCACGCGTATTACTATATTTTAACCACCGGGTATTCCAACAGTGTTAACGGTAACAACTACGCCGTTATTTATAAAAACTCAATTTTTGTCGTTATCTTCATCCAATCGTTTTCCGTTATGGGGCCCACAAATAGTTGCGCCGTCGTACGGATATTTTTCGATAGAAAGAATATTCCACGACCAAACGAATATTTTATAACTACTTGTTTATTTTGCAAAATTTGCACATTTCACCCATTACCAAAGTATTATATAAAATTAACACCTTATTATTCACAATAATATTTAGAGAAAATTTGATTTTATTCATTAATAAGTTGGGGTCTTACACAACTAAACAACAATATCAAAAAACTTAATCTTTGAAAACACTGTTTTAAAACCAAAAACTTCATATTTAATATTTCTTGACAAAGTGAACTGTAATTCCACAATTTTCCATCAAATTCATTCCTTTGAAATATGTTCTCATTAAACCTTATCCAAATCACATATACAAGGTTCAATTAGCATATTAGTTCACAATTAACACATACAAATTTTGTTATCCTACCTGACATGTTCATCCTTATATGTTTTTACTGTAAAAACCATTTTTCTTCTTTTTGACGTAACTCATACAATCACATACTTGTATATGCTCATTATACAATCACCTGTATATATATATATATATATATAAATACATAAACACATGCTCCTGTCACCAATTTGTAATTATAGACAATTTCAGAAACACATAGACAATCAAGTTCACAGGAATATGGTGTAATACTTATACTATAAGGTTGTGTAACATACCTTTTGTTGCTTAAGAAATTCTTGCTAAACACCCCAGACAATTGATTGAAATTCAAGAACTCTCTCTTGATTCTCTCTCTCGGACTCTCTCAAACCTCTGATAACCTTTCTTTTTCTATTCTCAGTATCTTTCTTCTTAGGCTTAGGTTTAGTCCACATACACTATACGTAATATTAAACTAAAACTAACGCTCACTTTTGAAACGTAAAAACTGACGCTATAATAAATAATGCTAATAAGGTATCGATTATTAAAATTAATATATATATATATTATTTGTTTAATTTATATTAATAATATTCAAAATTCAAAGGAAATCCAAAAGTCATAAGGCTCTGTTTGGCAAAACCCTTTAAAATTAAAGAATTAATATCCTTAAGCCTTGTTTGGGTAAAACTAAATTAAACTCCTTTATTATAATAACTCCTTTACAATATTATTATTTGTCTCACTCTATTTAATAATACTCATAACAATTTATTTAATAAATTATTTAATCATTATAAACTCTCTAACTTAATTATTAATTTAAATTAGAATATTATCTCATAATAATTAATTTTCTTAATTCATTAATTATTTATTTAACAAATAATTAACCAAATTAAATCAAATCAACTTCAAATATTTAGTCAACGATAAACACATCAATTAAATATTTATATAATTCAATAAACATTTAAAATTTACAATTAAAATCTGGATTGTTACATTCTTTCTTCGTTTGCTACCTTGATATTCGAAGGTACATGCAATCTTTCGGGAAGTAAGCCTAATCGTCTAGCAAAATCACATGCTATGAAAGAAAAACTAGCACCCGAGTCAAATAACACGTAAGCATTTATATTGTTGATCGGGATAATACCTGCAACTACATCCCCGGATGCAACTGCATCTTGGACCGTCATGTTAAAGGTACGAGCCATCGGCCTACCCGTCAGTGCTGAACCACCAATAGTTAACTTGCCGCTATTAGCACCCTGATTCCTGTCCTTCCCCTTCTTCGAGTAGTTTTTCACCTTGTGATCAGTTGATCCACATACGAAGTATCCATGGTTCTTTTTCAGACTTGGATAGTTAGGCGAAATGTGCCCCTCCTGTCCATAGTTGTAATATACGGCCTTCCCCTTGAGACAGACTCCTAAGTTAGTCTTCCCATAGTTCTTGTATGCCTCCATACTTCTTGTAAGATCTCCTTTCTTTACTCTGGTATTCCCAGAGTTAAACCCCTTCCTCTTCTGACCGTCGCCACTACCATTGGCTCCTTCTACTTTTACTCCCCCATCTACTTTTCCCTTGTTCTTCTTCTTCTTGTGGTATTGGCTTAGAGCCTCATTACTACCTTCTGCAATTATCGCTGTCTCCAATATGGTCCCAAAAGAGTTACTTTGGAACATAGATATTCGGCTATAGAGCCAGGGCTTCAAGCCCTGCTCAAACCTCCTAGCCTTCCTTACCTTGATGTCCACCTGATGTAGAGCAAACCTCACCAATTCATTGAACTTAGCAGCATATTGGGGAACCGTTATTTCCCCTTATTTGAACTCTAGAAATCGGATCTCCATCCTTCCTTGCATACTTGTGGGAAAGTAGTTCTCGAAGAAAATCTACTTGAACCGCATCCACGTTAAGTTTTCTATACTAGCCCTAGCCTGGTTTGCCTCCCACCAGAAATTGGCCTCTCCTTTCATTATATAGGTAGCAAAAGCAACCTTTTGCCCCTCTTCGACATTTGTAATAACAAATATCTTCTCTATTTCTTTCACCCAAGTTTGGGCTTCTATTGGGACCGTAGTTCCTTTGAACTCCGGCGGACCGACACTCTTAAAATCCTTAAAAGTTGTAGCTCGTACTACTGCAGGATTTACGGGTATATTAGCTCCATTCCTATTAAAAGTGGCCGTTAATAAATTAACAAACTATTGCATTGGGTTAACCGGACCTTCCTCCGGTTGATTCACATTAACTTCTTGATTTTGTTGTCTTCTTCTTGGCGGCATTTTGTTGTTAAGATAAACAACATGTCATTATTACTTCTTTTTTGTTAGTTAGTTATTATTTATTATTAAACAATAACTTCAACTCATTGCACAATATGTTCCATAAAAAGGCTTATATTGATTTACTTCTTGTAGTATAATACTATAACATTTGCCATTACACAGCCTTAGATGATTACATCACTATCCCGCAATTGCTTTCCAAAAATTGGGATTTACAAAAGACTACCCTTTGATATACACACGAGGGTTTTAAGTCACTACTAGGTACATCATATTTACATCTTTAACTCTACTCTAGTTACTAACTAGTCTACATCTGCCTTATGGCATTCTCAAAATCAGCATTAGCCAGACTGGTAATAATATCTCGGCTGATAGTATGACGAGTCTGCCTTGCCCCTATCGGATACCCAGCTACTTGCTGCTAAAAATCCAGAGAAATCCTATGTATATAGGACATTCTACCAATATTCTGCTTCATGGCCTTTAGCACCTGCCTGAGCTCAAAGGTCTCCTGCTAAAAATTATCTGAGTTGAATGTTAAGTGTTAAGTCAGAGTTTAATTGAACTTAGATTCGATAAAAGTCCGACTAGACCGTCGGGATGTTAGAATTGTGTCGGTTTCAACTCGGACTTAAATAGTCTGACTTGATACTAAGTTTTATGTGCTGAATAGACTGATAGGGTTATGTGCTATATGTTTAGGTTATTCTATGTATGTCTATATATATAATAGTATTATATTGTGATGATATTATTCTAATATTGGAGATCTATATTACTAATATTAGGTCTTCGGATAAAGCGTTATAAATTGCGTTGCGATAATCAACGGTTCAGGAAAGTTTGTTTTACTTAACTCTACTAAGAGTGTTTCATTCGGATATGCTGATAGTTAATCATTGCTGATTGCCATGTATAATTTGTACTCTGTACATATTGCATGTATAAGTCAGGTATGAAAGGCTGATCACCTTCATTACCAGTTGGTTTCAGATATATTGGTTCATGTATAATACTTGTTCAGTCATAAACTTGTTCCTGCTAGTTCACAATTATATTGTTGAATTATAGCCAACTTATTATTCAAACTCTTCAATCATGATATATCGTTATATTGTTGAATTTAAACTTGCTGGGAAATCCTTATGCTCACCCTTGCTATATCATGATAAAACATTGCAGATTAAGGCGAATGCGTCGGATATAAGGAAAGGTTAAAGACAGTTCCAGCATTAGGATATGTGTGCAGCTAAATTGTATAAGTATTGTATGTTAATAATGTTATATGTTAGAAAAGTTATGAAATGTGATTAAGTTAAGGTTACTCGACCTTGGGGAATAGTGTGTTAAATGTAATATATAAACAATTTATGTTTATATCTTTCGCAAATATAGTAATAGTTGTATAGAATGATCGAACCGGATCCGAGGTGATTTGGGACCTGGATTCGGGGCCCTCACAGTTGGTATTAGAGCTGTAGGTTATGAACCTTAGGTAGGAATGCCTGAGAGTAATAACCGCAGTGATTAGGATATGGACTAACTCAAATAGAGTTAGTTGGTCGATAAGATTCAAAGACGAATCTCGGCGAGCTATAAGATACAGAGTTCCCTAACTCTGATAATAAAGTTGAACAGTAAGTGGTGAATAGATAGAGTCTAAAAGACTCAAAGTACAGTGATAGAAGATCGTAAAACAAAACGTTCAAGACATAGAAATGAATCGTAATATATACGATGCGATCCCCCCGTGATCTGATAAGGTGATAACAGGAAGAAGAGTCAATCTAATGATTGAAAAGTTACAACAAAGTTTGTTGTGTGGCAGTTGTACTATGAAATTGTACTATGAAAACTCATAAAAGAGTTATGGATTATGAATACGGATTAAATGAAATTCGTATTGAGAAGGGTGTTAAGATTAGGTGGGGATTTCAATTGAGGACTCATGTCAGCATCTAAGTTGTATGATTCTTTGTATGGGCGGGGAATTTGTACTTGGTTTTAGAATCACTTAGCTTCCTGATTGATATAGTGGTTAGGTTGACCAATTCTTTGTATGGGCGGGGAATTGTGCGCTTAGCTTCCTATATTGATTAGTGGCCGAGTTTGGTTTGACGACCACTTAGTTTCTGATACTGATAATCATTGAAATGTTGTGTTGCGCTATTTGCTATATGCATGTTAAGAGGGTGATTCCTTTCTCATGTGTATAACAGATAGATAGGTCATAGGTAGAGAATATAAGGTTAAGTACGAGTTCTTAAAACTCATACTTATGTGACATTCTTGACTCATAGTTATATGAAATGTTTATGAATCCCTCAGCGAACGGACGCCAAAGGTCAGACTAGGACAAGTTATTAAACTCATATTATTGTGGCAAGTAAATGAACTCATAAGTGTGGTGTGACGAACTGGGTATAGTTGTGTGTAAATGAAGAATTGAGGATAATAGAAACAGATAGATTGTTAAGCAAATGATTACTAGTGAAGAAATAAGTTTTTCAAAACTCCTAGCTATGCTAGACTTCGAAATTTTGACATCAAGCTAAATACGCACTATGTGCCTTTAAAATAAAATATGTAGACTCGTAATCATTTTTGAAACGGCTTAAAGTCTAGTCTATGCTACTTATTTCAGCTAGACGCAAACGATTTGAAATATCAAAATATGTTTTAATTATCACTCGTGTACCATGTAACCTGGTGCAGAGATGATAAAAATTTGATGGAGTTGTAAATACAGGAATACTTAGTGTGAATTTGATCTAAAATCGTTGTTCCACTATTGTATGATGTGTTATGACAAAGTCATATAGTGACGGCATCCTCAAACGGACTGTTAATACAATACGACATCATGACGTCATTCTCGAAAATATTTTCAAAAAAAAATTTAAATTTGCCAACGGGGTTTGGCTACACTTAAATAATTCGATTGAATTGAATTATTGATATGAGTCTATGCTATTCGATTCAGCTAGACTAATGTTATGAAAACTCTAAAGTGTTCATTGAAAGAAATTTCCTGACCCAAATTGTTTTGGTGCGGAATCCTATGATAAGTCTGAGGTGAACAACCCTGAAAATGGGGATATACTAATTGGATAAAATATTCCAATCTAAGAACGCATATAGTCGTTCCGATTACTAAGGTACAATAGATTGATCATCTAAAGTACCCGCATCGGTAGTTTACCTTCTTTGTGATTGTAAACACACTGTTAACCTTTGTAAGGGGTAGAGTACCTTTTTCTTAATTGAAATAGGTAGCAGGTAGTAATACCTATAAACCTCAGTAGTTCATGGTCTATATGACCCCTCAGTACAATTTGAAAACTTTTACTCTTGTGAGTGGTATATTGGGTAGCATGAGATGTTGTGTATGTATGGTGTATGGTGTATGGTGTATGGTGTATGGTGTATGGTGTAAGGTAAATTTCGGGGACGAAATTTTTAGAAGAAGGGGTGAATGTGACAACCCGAGAATTTTGAATATTTTTTAAATTTTTATTTATTGATTTAAGGTTCAAAATTAGAACCTAGGCAGAAAATAAGTGTATGCGTATGAAATTTTTAAGATGGAATTTTGAGGATTTCAAAATTCTGTGAAGGATTTAGGTGAATTATTCAGGATTAAGGAAAACGTGATTATGTTCTATGTATATGTGTATAGTATGTGGTTAAGGGTCAAGGGTTGACCAGATAATTGATATCTGTAACAAACCCTAAGTATATATTAAGAACATCAACGTTCGGTTAGAAAACCCTAGTGTTTAATAAGAAACCCTAAAACCGGTTCTAAAAACCCTAATTTCAGTTCCGGGATTCCAAAACCCTAATTCGGTGCATGAAACCCTAATTTGGGAATTTAAATGATTATTATATTGCATAAGTGTTATTTATTATAATATTAATTAGGGAAAAACTTAATTATTAGCAAACCCTAATTTCACATTTTTGAAAACCCTAATTTATAGGTTAGAAACCCTAATTTTATAATTCGGAAAAAACTAAGTGTTAATTTAATAATTTTAATGTTAATTAGGAAATATTAACCCTAATTTTCAAGTTATGATTTATTAGAAAACCCTAATCTAATTACGAAAATCTAATTTCTATTTTAGAAATATTATTTTTCTATTAGAAACCCTAATTAGTGGTTTATAAACCCTAATAACCAATTACGATCCTAATTGCTTAAATTAGTAATTTTAATTAGGAAATACTAATCCTAATTAGCAAGATTTAGTTAGTGATTAAGAAATTTTAATATAATTAGAAAATTCTAATTATTATTTAATTATATTAATTTTTCTATTTTTTTGAAAATCTAAATTTAGAAATTCTAGAAATTAAATTGCAAACATTAAATTAGCTCAAACCCTAAACCCTAAGGGTTTGGGACAATATCCAAAATGCCATTAAAAATAAATGCCAAATGACCAAAATAGCCTTCTAGCATTATTTATAAGGTTACTTGTAAGTTATGTTTAACCCTAAAGCCTAGGTATGTGGCTTATGTTTCACAAATCAGCCCTTATAACATCCTCATACATTGCATCTTGGGATTAAAAGCAAGAAAATCTAGAAAAGTGACTTACTTTATTTTTTCAACTAGCCAAGTCTTCTCTCTCTCTTTCATCTGAAAATTTTGAGAGGAACTAAGTGTTATGGAAAGGCAAGAACATCCTTTAGCTCTCCTATATCAGATCATCAAGATCAGAATCATGATCAAAGCTTGAATGAGGTATAAACTTTGAAATTCAAAACCCATAAAATTTTGTGTTAATGTTGTTAGTGATTGGTTAAGGTTGTGTATTAGGGTGTCTATTAGTGATTTGGGTTGTAAAATCCCAGATCCATAACATCAAAGTGCACGAAATAACATTTTTCTCAAATCTGGAAAATTTCTAAAACATCGTCTGACAAGCCAATGTCAGGGCTCATAGATCCGTACCTGTTAATGTTTTTGGTGTTTTAAAGTTTGATATTTGTAGTATGTTATAAGGACTGTAATCTGGACTTTGAATCATGGTCATAACATGTCTAGATTTCCAGATATAAGCAGTCAAACTTGGTTGACCGGTCACGAAGACTACTTTCTGGGCAGCCCAGAAATTCCCAGAAAGTCTGGCTAGAGTTTTAAGGACCTAGATCTTGCAGTGTGTTATGTTTTTGGTCATGTTATTGTTTTGATACTGTAGACTTGTATCAGTACTACAAAGACATGCCTTTATATTACACAGATCCATCACAGAACCCAAGATTTAGGTGGTCAAACGACCGTTGACCAAACTACTCAAGAACATTTCTGGGTTTTCTAGAAATGTTCAAGAACAGTATATTCAATCTCCTTTGACCGGCTCATACCTTACCTTAATATTGTTGTTACGTTGATATGATGATGTATTATTGTAGCTTGACATGTTCTATACACGATCCAACTCTTATATCACATAAACAATACATATACCAGAAGCTATAAGGATCTAGATCTAGCACCTTCGGCTGTTCTTCATTTTCTGAAAAACCCAGAAATGAAGAACAGTGTTGTCAGAAAGTTTGAAGACTTTAATCTCTCCGTTGTGTTATGATATGATCGTAAATTTGGTTGTTGGTTGTAGTATTGCACATGTACTACATGGTTAGAAACATTAAAAGCCCAGAAAACCTTACAAACACAGATCTACAACCGGTCAAACATGGCACCTTGTATCTGCTTTTGCGTTTCTGGGCTTGATGAAGAACATGCCAAGAACACCTATAGCGACGGGTCTGTCGCTATAGGGCCCTTTTAGCGACAGTTTATTATTATTATTTTCCGTAAATTATTTAAAAATAGATAAAAATAGTTTTTAATTATTAAAAATACATAATAAATTATGAAAAATTATTTTAAAATCTGAAAAATAGTTTTTAATTATTTTAAGTATATTTCATAAATATTTAATATTTTTGGAATATAAATGGTATTTAATTTATTTAATTATAATATTAAATAAATTGTTTAAAAATTGTTTTAATTCATGAAAAATCATGAAAAATAATATTATGGTATAATAAAATATTTTAAGTTATTTTTAATGACTTTTAATATTTTGTGATGAATTTCATTAATTAATTAATATTAATGGTAATTAGTTTATTTAATGAATATATTAAATAAATTAAGGAAAAATAGAATTAATGATTTATAAATCATATAAAAATGATTTAAGTGTTATAAAAAATATTTTAAGTTATAAAATATAACTTTTGATATTTTGTCATGAAAATATTAATATTTTAATATTAAAAGCAATTATTGGATAATGGATTTAAGTGTTTAAAAATTATATAAATATGATTTTAAGGTATTAAAAATATTTTGATATATTATAAATATATTATTATATTATGTCATGTATTTCATTAATATTTGATAATAAATAAATATTAATGATAAAAGAATTATGTGGTATTTAATTTATTTAAATACGTTTTTAATGATTTAAAATTCATGATAAATGGTAATAATTATGTGAAAAATGTTATGAGCGTTAGAAAATTATTTCGACTGTTAATAAAATTATCTGAATTGAATGTCAAGTGTTAAGTCAGAGTTTAATTGAACTTAGATTCGATAAAAGTCCGACTAGACCGTCGGGATGTTAGAATTGTGTCGGTTTCAACTCGGACTTAAATAGTCTGACTTGATACTAAGTTTTATGTGCTGAATAGACTGATAGGGTTATGTGCTATATGTTTAGGTTATTCTATGTATGTCTATATATATAATAGTATTATATTGTGATGATATTATTCTAATATTGGAGATCTATATTACTAATATTAGGTCTTCGGATAAAGCGTTATAAATTGCGTTGCGGTAATCAACGGTTCAGGAAAGTTTGTTTTACTTAACTCTACTAAGAGTGTTTCATTCGGATATGCTGATGGTTAATCATTGCTGATTGCCATGTATAATTTGTACTCTGTACATATTACATGTATAAGTCAGGTATGAAAGGCTGATCACCTTCATTACCAGTTGGTTTCAGATATATTGGTTCATGTATAATACTTGTTCAGTCATAAACTTGTTCCTGCTAGTTCACAATTATATTGTTGAATTATAGCCAACTTATTATTCAAACTCTTTAATCATGATATATCGTTATATTGTTGAATTTAAACTTGTTGGGCAATCCTTATGCTCAACCTTGCTATATCATGATAAACCATTGCAGATTAAGGCGAATGCGTCGGATATAAGGAAAGGTTAAAGACAGTTCCAGCATTAGGATATGTGTGCAGCTAAATTGTATAAGTATTGTATGTTAATAATGTTATATGTTAGAAAAGTTATGAAATGTGATTAAGTTAAGGTTACTCGACCTTGGGGAATAGTGTGTTAAATGTAATGTATAAACAATTTATGTTTATATCTTCCGCAAATATAGTAATAGTTGTATAGAATGATCGAACCGGATCCGAGGTGATTTGGGACCTGGATTTGGGGCCCTCACAGCACATATATATGCCTATTCTATACACAAATTATGTAGTCAAATCATGTAGAAAACTCATAATCACATGCCAATATATTAATGTGTAAATCTATAATCCCTCTTTCAATTTCATATAGATTACCAAAATCACTAATTTCTTAGCAAGAATCATTAAGCATGAATATAATGATTCAAACTATATGGTGCCAACCAAAGAGATAAGATATTCAATTCAAATTAACAAAGGGTTCCATTATAACCATAGAGTCAATAATTAGTTCATAGCTCTTAAACTAAACATTAGTAGCAATATAAACAACATTTATGGATTAAAAAATCAAAGGAAAAAATAGAGAAGAATAACTCTGTCAAAGCTTCTTCGGTCTCCAAGAATTCTAATCCTTTCAAGCTTTCCAATCCATGTTGCTAAGTGCTCTTGAGCTCCATGAAATCCCAAACATCTCCCTAATCTATCTAAACTATATATACAAACATTACCAACTAGAAAATGGAGAGGAAATTACAAAAAAGATAGAGTGTCTAGTTCCCAGAAGGGGATAATCTAATAATTTTTTAGGAGGTTGGCCCTATCTTTATATATATGTATCTTCTTGGTTAGCTATGTTAAAACCAGCTCTTTTCTGCCTAGGAACCGGAGGTGGCGCTGCAGCACTAAGTTTAAGCCTTGGAATGGTGTTGCAGCACTTAGTCAGAACATTTGGTCAATAAGTGGCGCTGTAGCGCCAGTTTGTAAAGGAATTGGGGCACTGTAGCGTTGTGATGATGCCACTGTTTTCCAGGAAGTGGCGATGCAGTGCCAGTTATAAGCCTGGCATCGGCGCTGCAGTACCGGTATGAGAATTTTGACCTTTTTACCCCCTTCAAGCTGGAAATGATCTAATAAACCCTGCAACACATAAATTAAGGAAAATAATAGCAAAATAATATAAAAGCTATATAAATTACAAATAATAAGCAACTTCTTAAGGAATAAAGGATCCAATTCACGGGTATAAATCCCACTCATCAAATACCCCCAAACTTAAGCCTTTGCTTGTCCTCAAGCAAACTATCAGAAAAATCACATCCACAGTAATGTAAGACGTGAACTAAGTCTAAAACTATATATACTAGCATCATGGCTTCTAAGCTCAATCATAGCAACTCTCAGAGAATAAGACAAACACAGATATGGATAAGGGTTCAATCAATTTTAAGCATAAGATTGTATTCGATCCATTCTGTGTCTGTGTGTGAAGACCAACCATCCTAACTAATCATAGCTCAAAATAAGCTCACACAACCGATTGTAATAACCAATATGTTAACTTTGTAACTAAATTAATCAACAAGCATTAAGAACAAGACGCAGATGCAAGAAAGGATCAAAATGGGCTAGCATAAAGACATTAAAATCTTACTCGGACAGTGCTTAATTACCTCAGGCTATACAGAGCTACCCATTATGAGCTTTTGATCAATGACTCCCAAGCCAGATGGCTTTAGGGAACTGGGTGTAGAACACCCCTATGAATCTAATAACTCGAGTACTATAGGCCACGTAATTAACTTAAGCCAAATTAGACTTTTATTTTATACATTTTATAAATCAAAAACTTTAGGATGACTGTGCAATGCTTAATTACCTTAGGTTATTTAGAGTTAACCATTAATGAGCTTTTGATAAATGACTCCCAAGCCAAATGGCTTTAGGGCACTAGGTGTAGAACACCCCTATGAATCTAATAACTCGAGCAACAAAGGCCACATAATCAAACTAAGTCAAATAAGGCTCTTTTTTATTTTATTTTATTTTAGTTTTTTTAGTTTTAAATGAAAACATGCCAGAATCCAAAATCTGAAACTGTATACACGTCTAAGTCTTTTATTACCTTGTAATCATGTAAGTTAAATCGAGTGAATACATTTTCAAAACAATAACCACGAAAACTATATCAGAAATATAACTAGTTATTAAAGTTGGTCGGTGCTCGCTAAGAAGGACGGATAAATAATAGTCTCAACTTTTCATCTAAACTAACCACTCATCCACACATGCTTGATATAAACTCTTTAGACATAGTCATAATCATCAACGTACTTATCATTAGCCAAAATCAAAAATTTAACTATATACCCCATTCCCATCATATAAACTATTCAAGACAGGGGTAGCTAAACCATAGCATGGCATAAAACAAATATAAACCAACGCATGATATAAGCATATTGATCTGTATATATCCCAAAAGATGGCTATAAACCCAACATACATGTTGAAGATAATAAAAGCATCAATAAATAATAGCAAAAAATGTTCATGCATCCATCTATAATAAAACTAAAACATAATAAGATAACAAAATGCAATTCATACATAACAACTCATATATAATAATAAAATAAAAATCTCCCCCCAGACTTGAATCAGGCAATGCCCTCATTGTCCAGTAACGCAGCAATCAGAATGTGAGGGACAATGTAGATATAGTTACTCGTCGTCGCCTTGGTCATTGTTGTCACCGTCATCGTTGTGTCGCCCCCAGAATTGGTCCACATGACCCATTCTGAGTTGCCAGATGTATGCTACTAAATCCAAATACAAACTTCATTTATACAACTGTTAAACTGTCGTGTAAAATACGACAACACATAAGCTGAAATTTTTAATACCAATAACAGTACTCACACTCCAAATTAATGATACTCTACATAGAGGTACAGTCGATAACTATTTTAAGAATTAAAATCTTTGGAAAATGCTCAAGGAATCATTTATACATGGGAGGCCATTAATCTAAGTTATAATAAATATCATAGGACTTGAGCATTACCCTTGGTTGACTCAATAGACCCTAAAGAAGAACAAGAAGATTACTGTCTTGTTCATTCCAATGGTGTGTATCTTCTTGGCATATAATTATCTCCATTGTCTCAAACAAAGGACTATATTCCAACCATACTCGAAGATTATATAGAAAATGCTCATAGATATAGTTAGCAAGTGGATGTGCACAACCATAACTTATGATAACACGAGTTGGTATGTGGTTAGACATCATGTATGATAATGGAAACACACCCTTTAAGCTCTTAGTATAATTTTGTACTCCTCATTCTAATGAGGTGAGCTTTTGACATTTTTAAAGTTGGGTTCTCGTCACCCTATTGTTGTTCACCAAAATCAATTATGAAGTGACGTATATAATACGTCACACATATCTTACGTCCACATTACAATTATATATTGTCATACTCTCTTATAATGTATTGAGAAACTTCCACAGTCTTGGACCATCACACTATTCCCCTGTTATCTCTGCTCGACCCAGCTACACTCTTATTACCTGAAAGGAATTGAGAAGGAAAATGGTGAGATCAACTAGCCCAGTAAAGAATAATATAACGAAGATAATGTAGAACAAATTATCCTTAGTTCTCAACAGGGAAAAATCTTATAGAATATAATAGACAACAAATTTTAGATCAACAACTTTAGCAGAACCAGCAATCCATTAGATGAGTCAAGTAGAACATAATGTCTAGTATCTCCTCTAAATTAAAAGTACATCACTATTATTTCATCGCTGTAATACCCATTAACAGTTCTTTGTTGTACCCAAGACAAAGAGAACTTTCATCACTTGTCTTCACCTGAACCACCAAAGATTATAGTTACATTCACAATTCATATTTATAACCATGTAAATCAACAGTCCATCTTTGCCCTACGGGCCAAAGACATACAACTGTAAAATCAATAATCAATAATCCATCTTTGCACTATGGGCCAAAGACATATAACTGTAAAACTAATAATCAACACTCCATCTTTGTACTATGGCCAAAGACATACAATTGTAAAACCAATAATCAACAGTCCATCTTTGCACTACGGGCCAAAGCTGTTCAACTGTAAAACCAATAATCAACAGTCCATCTTAGCACTATGGGACAAAGAGGACTTTTACCACATCAATTTTTTGTAGCATTACAGGTCATGATTATACCATACACAATTCTTGGTCATAATCATACCAATCAACGGTCCATCTATGCACTACGGGCCAAAGATGACTTTTACCACATCATTTGTCTATAACTGTAACGACCCCAAAATTCATACAATTTAATTATCGACTTTGGTCATTAATAAGACGTCTAACTTCTGATTTTACATCATTATTCAATGTTAAACGTAATAAAATGCAGAATAATTAAAACTTTTCTGTCATCTTACTTTAATTCTTTGAATCAAAATCTTTATCATTTACTTATCTCTAATCAAGTTTAATTTATAATTCGCTTCATCAGAGTTATTATATATATATATATATATATATATATATATATATACTTACATATCAAATCGATATCCTTTATACATCGGATAGCTCAAACTTTAACTTTACAACTCAACATACAATATACATCATAAAACATTGAATACATCTCATGAACTTTAATCATGGTTCAAATAATAATAATTCAGTCAAAGGGTATAAATCTTCAAGTAACACATCCGATTCATGTCTTTCAAGTAGCACATAACTTTACCTTGGATCTTTAACCTACCAAAGTGGTTATTTGCAAGGTTGAGCTCGACGCCCAAACAAAATCTAACAGTTTTCATGCATCACATAACACATAATAACATGCTCAATATACATCTCATAAACATTGGACTAATATAACACACATGCTACAGTTCACATAACAAGTATAAGGATTGAGTTCCTTACTCAATCAATATTCATTATGAAATCAGCGTAGTCATAAATTGAATTTAACACATCATGCTCTTTGCAACAAAGATTTAAAATAGTTCATCATCAAATTCACATAGCAAATAGGAACTGAAAGACTTGCCTTGATCGTTATTTACCAATAACAGTTTAACAGCTTACAGTTATCTACACTTCACATGCCCTCTTAAATCTTCTCTAGATTGATTATATGGTGAAGATTACTTGATTAATCTCCTTCTTCTTCCTTGATCCTCCAAAGCTCTCTTTTAATTTCATAGAGAACTCCTATTTCTCTCTCTCACTCTATGAACCCTAACATCTCAAATGAAATAACGTGTGAATGTTTAAGCCTTCAGTTACTAGCGTTACCAAGAGACCCAAAGTCTCAGCAGTTAGAAAATACCAAGAGTTTAAGCCATGTTTGGCAAATATACTCCATCGCTTATTTACATTTTATTTTATTTTCCTACTATATAATATATTCCCCTTTATCTAAGTGTCACACTTTAACTATATTGCTAAATCACTTAGCCCCATTAAGTAATTATACAACTATAATATGTATAATTACTACATTATAAATTATGAAATTACATTCATAAAATAAAATAACACCTCTATTAAAATAAACATTTTCATTAAAATAATTAATATTTATTTCATAATTATTTTAATTAACTCAAATGAATTATACAATTATTATATATAATCATTTCATTCATTTTTCTCACATAAATTGTCGCAATACAATTTATTTAATCCATACATCTAATCATCACTTAAATATTAATTCAATTTATTAATCTCTAACCAATAATTATTTATAGGTATATTAGTTTTTCTTCTCTCACCATCAATTTATATTTTATTAACATCATTCAAGATACTAAACCTTTTCATATATTACCATGACATATAATATATATTAAGAATACCAAATTTAATTAACAAAACTCATATATTAACTCACTATTAAATTAAGTGATTTAACTCTCTTATTTATGAAATTTAATTCATAACAATTTCATCGCCATAAAGCATAATAATTGAATTATGTTATTTCATAATATAATTTCCAACTTAATTAAATTAACTAATATTATTTAGTTAATTTCCTTTCCGTAACAATCTCATTTAATTTCTTCAATAGTTGAATTAACTATTAAGCCTCATTTCCCCAACATATACATCTCTTTTATATTCACACTTAATCTCTTCACATCAATCACATATTTCAAGATAAATTGTAAATATATATACTTACCCACACTCAAAACACATAAATCAAAATATATACATATCATAATAACAAGTTTAAATATTAAATTCTTATTTTAATAACTTATAAAAATTCGGGTTGTCACATCCTTCCCACCTTATAAGGATTCCGTCCTCAAAATCAACGAAACCTCTCTTACTCGGTTATCACCAAATCTCTTTTCAACATTTATCGTTGAATATCTTCAATGAATTACCTTAGTATAGATTTTATTTATTACCACTCCAACCATTCTTCATAATAAATTCTTGTAAGTTTTATTTCATAACCTTTACTTATACTCAATTATATATTTGAGTATTACATATTCTTTGACCCGTTCATTATCTTTCTCTAAAGATCATTATCATGTACTAGATCCTCAAACTCTCAGGACATTACATTCATCCCTTCTTCTAAGAATTTCGTCCTCGAAATTTTGACTTACTAATATTCGTTCATTTCAATTATCAAAATAGATTTTATGTTAGTATTTATTTATTCCTTAGGTTCTACAACCAAATTCTTTCTCTAAGGATCTTTCTAAGATCATCATATTCCTTACCTCTTCCTCTTCTAAAAGTTTCACATTTCTCTTCTTTTTGGAATTTCATTTCTTTCCTGAAATTATTATGTTTTGCATAATTTTCTCATCCTTTCTACTTTCTCCTTTTAGAATAATAAGAATCTTCCACAATTGCTCAATAATTGGGAAGCGATATGAATAATAGGAATTTAAAATATTCCAAATCATGCCGAGGGGTCATAAGACCTTGAACTACGCCCCTAGGTTATCAAGTATCTCGACTTGAACCTTTAACAGTTATAAGACTATACGGACCATGAACTCTTCTCCAGGTTTAATAGTGCATCACCACTATAAACCATCTTTAACAGAATGTTTAGCAATCACACAGACTGAAAACACTCTCTGCAAGTACTCTAGGTGATCAGCCTATCGTACCCATACGTCGTGTACAACGTATTACATCTTAACATCGTAACGACTATATGCGTTACTTTCAGAATAATTGTGTCCGATAACATGTCCCCTTTTATAGGGTTGTTCACCTCAACTTCTTAACATTTGAATCCATACCAAAACAATTTGGTTTGGTATAGTTTGACAAAGAATGCTTGAATTTCATGAACATTTTTCAGTATTCATCTAGCTGAATAAAGTAGCATAGACTTCTAGCAATAGCTCAGACATCAATCGATATATATATATATATATATATATATATATATATATATATATATATATATATATCCATTTTAACTAACTCAATTAGTATACCTTTCTTAGTTTTAAAGAAAACCAAATGAAAACTTTTTATTACGTCATGATACCGTAATGTCTTAATAGTACGTTGACGATTCCGTAATTTTGTGACTTCGTCATACTACATCATACCATAGTGGGCCGACGATCCGATGATCACATTCAACACCAGGTTCAATTGCATTGATGATTTCATCGTTTATTATTTCTACACCATATCAAATGGTGTACACGATTATACAAAATACATTTTTATAAGTTAAAATCTTTTTTATCTAGCCGAAACAATTAGCATAAACACAAGAATAACAACACTTTTTTTAAATAAAAAAACCATTGATTCAATCATATGTTCCAATAATTTTTAAAATCAAAGACAACATCAGCATGAAGTCAATAATTTTTTATAAAACTAGCATAGCTAGAAGATTTAGAATATCAAATTTCCTCCATCAATTTCAATCTGTACTCCATTACCTCATTACTAACTAATTCTTTTTATTTATAGAACCAACAATGCTCTTATACTAAATATTTTTGTATTTCAACTTACAATCTTCCTATAACCCCAATATAGTTCATCAAACTTACTACACATTGGAGGTTCTAGAATTTGCCACAATAAGATAAGTTTAAGAACTTATCATAGTCAGACCATAAGCGTCCATTCGCTGAGGGGTTCAAAACATACCATATTATTATGAGTCACGAACTTACCATATGCATTAGTTTTAATAACTGCACCTAATCCTAATATTATCTGACTAATCTTAATAGTTTCTAAGTATCAAATATACACATGAGAAAATAATCACCTTTTCACCACATATACATTGATAGCGCAACACCGACATTCTAATGATTATCAATGTGATAAATTGAGTACAAGTACAAAACTATCGCCCATATAAAGATTTGTACAACTCAGCCATCATATGAGTCCTCAATTGAAATTCAACCTAACACTACCTTACTCTTAACTTATTCTTAACTTTCCCTCAACTTGCTCAATATGAATTCCTCGTATCACATTATCTATAACTCCTCGTGAGTTTATCTCGTACTATATCATAGTACAATATTTTCATAGCATCAAGCTATAATTTTTCAAACATTACATACCATTTTTCTTTACTTGGTACACATCGATTCTCTAGTAGTTTCAATATGGTACGCTGAGTGGTTTCTCACAAACTACCAACAAACTAGGTTTCGGGTTGCTAGTTCGTATATACCTCCGCTCTATGAAGGAATCGTTTAGCCCAGATACCACACATCAACTATTAAAGAGTACGATTGTACCATATATAAATATAACTTTTTATTCTTAACTTCTTTATCATTCTCTTCTTATAGACATTATTTATTTATTATCACCTTACATCCTTATTATTGGAGTTGGGTAACCCCACATTCATATTCCCTATAACTCTGCGAGATTCTTCTTTGGATCCTCTCACGCATGTTTTAATCACTTCTTTATAAATTTATTCAATACTTCTTATTGTTCAAACTCTATCTGAGCTTACTCTTTATCATCTTCTCCTTTATTCTCTAAGGTTATAGCCTAGGGTACTCTTACCTAAGGTTTATAACCTACAGCTTTGATACCAACTGTAACGACCCCAAAATTCATACAATTTAATTATCGACTTCTGTCATTAATAATACGTGTAACTTCTGATTTTACATCATTATTCAATGTTAAACTTAATAAAATACGGAATAATTAAAACTTTTCAGGAATCTTACTTTAATTCCCTGAATCAAAACATTTATCATTTGCATATCTCTAATCAAGTTTAATTTATGATTCGTTTCATCAGAGTTATTATATATATATATATATATATATATATATATATATATATATATATACACACACTTACACATCAAATCGATATCCTTTATACATCGGATAGCTCAAACTTTAACTTTACAACTCAACATACAAAATACATCATAAAACATTGAATACATCTCATGAACCTTAATCATGGTTCAAATAATAATAATTCAGCCAAAGGATATAAATCTTCAAGTAACACATTCGATTCATGTCTTTCAAGTAGCACATAACTTTACCTTGGATCTTTAACCTGCAAAAGTGGTTATTTGCAAGGTTGAGCTCGACGGCCCAGCAAAATCTAACAGTTTTCATGCATCACATAGCACATAATAACATGCTCAACATACATCTCATAAACATTGGACTAATATAACATATATTCTGAAGTTGACATAATATAAGGACTGAGTTCCTTACTCAATCAACATTCATTATGAAATCAGCGTAGTCATAAATTGAATTTAACACATCATGCTCTTTGTAACAAAGATTTAAAACAGTTCATCATCAAATTCACATAGCAAATAGGAACTGAAAGACTTGCCTTGATCGTTGTTTACCAATAACAGTTTAAGAGCTTATAGTTATCTGCACTTCACGTGCCCTCTTAAATCTTCTCTAGATTGATTATATGGTGAAGATTACTTGATTAATCTCCTTCTTCTTCCTTGATCCTCAAAAGCTATCTTTTAATTTCATAGAGAACTCCTATTTCTCTCTCTCACTCTATGAACCCTAACATGTCAAATGAAATAATGTATGAATGTTTAAGCCTTCAGTTACTAGTGTAATAACCCGATATTTTCTATATAAATAAATCAGAAATTTTGCGTATAATTTTTTTTTATTTATTAAAATAAATATGGGGAATATATGCCAAGATAATGTGTATATGTATGTCTGTGATAAATAAAAATGTATTTCTTACATGAATAATTACAAATAGTTTTAGTTTAGAATTATTGATTATTATAAATTATATTTTTATAATAGTTAATTTTATTATAGAAATGTTTTATTGATTATTTTTCAAAGAAAATATGATATTATATTATATATGGAATGATGATTGTAATTATTATAATTATTATCTATTTCTATGATTTTAGCTCAGATTATTAAGTTAAGTATTTTAACTTAATTAATAATGTTGTTTATGCAAGATAAATCAATTATGAAATTCAAACCATAATTTTAGATTTTGATCAAGGAATAAGAATAATAATATAATATTAATTATACTTTAATTTTTCAGTGCTATAGATATGTACTGTATACGTGGAACGATAATGGTTGGTCAATTATGGTGTTATATGACAAATCCTAGTTTTACTGTGAAACTTTAATTTAAAACTCGAATACGAGTTCAAAGCTATTCGGTAACTGTGAATCGTGATTTATGACAATTATTATTAAGATTAACATTAATTAGGGAAACCCTAATCGTGAAATTAAAAACCCTAATTTCTTAAGTGAAAACCCTAAATTAATATTTTAGAATCCTAATTTCTATATTAGGTAACCCTCATTAGTAATTATAAAACCTAATTACTAGTTGTAAACCCTAATCGCTAAATTGGTGATCTTAATTATTATTTTAGTAAATTATAATGTTAATTAGAAAACCCTAATAATATTAAGGAACCCTAATTATTTAAAAACCCTAAATTTTAATTAGTAAGTTCTAATTAAAATTTTATTGAACTTTAAACTTAAATTTTTAAACCCTAGAAATTATTTGGAAAACCTTAAGGTTTAAGATCTATTGATTTTAACCTAGATTCAAGCATCATGGACAAGAATACCCTTAAACTACTTTGTTAGTTTACTAACATAGCCTTTTTGGTATTTATTTAATAAGCTAGATTGCAAGTCACCACTCTAGATTTATAGAACATGCCTAAAACTCATTCAATCTTATCCTCTTTGACACCTTGCAAGTTAGATACATTGCATCTATGTAGTATAAATAGATTAAGAGAGAGAAAATGTCACTTGCTAGCTCATATTTTGCACACACTCAACCTTGAGCCTCTCTCTCTAAAACCCACGAATTTCATAAGTGTTTCAGTCCCCAATTCAAGCCCCACGAACACCCTTAGCAAATCAGAACCATAGATCCAAGTATTTGTTCATAAAGGTATAAAAACCCTAGCTTGATTTCTGTCCAATTTTCTGTTGTTTGATGTTTGAAATTTTTGTTAAAACATGTTGGTTATAGTGTCTAATGATGATATGGGTTGCTAGATGTTGAATCCATAACATCTAGAGGCTCGGATTTGAAGATTTGTAAAATTTGGAAAAAAGTTCAACTGTGGTCTGACAACGAATGTCAGTGGCCACAGATCTTTGCTTGATTATGGTTTTTGTTATTTTTTAGTTGTTATGTGTAGCTTGTAATGTGGTCTTTAATCTGCAAAATGAATCAGGGTCATTTGCTGTCTAGAATGGAAGTTATTAACGGTCAAATATCGTTGACCGGCATTGACCGGAAGAAATCTGGGCAGCCCAGATTATGCCCAAATCGGTCTGACAGTATGTTTGTGTGACTAGAACTGTCAGGTTTTGAAAGTTCTGTTGATGTTTTTGTAATTCATATGTAGCCTGTTTCTCTAACTATAGATTCATGACTTTAGATCGTGTAGATAATCATCAGGTAGATTGTAGCAAGTGGTCAAAGTAGGCCACTCGCACTGACTTAGCTTTTCTGGGAATTTCCAGAAACTGAAAGGGGTTTATTTCTGACAAGGTTTTACCAGATTGGATCTAATGATTCTGTTGATGTTATGGTAATGTTTTGTGATAGATCTCTTAAGTTACATGTTGTCTACAAGCTGTAACTTTTAGATCACAAAAACAACATTTAGATCACAAGTTGTGGAAGCCCAAAGATGCATACTCGAACTGTTTTTCATTTCTGGGTAACCCATAAATGAAAAACAGAATTTGACAGCTACTTTAGGCTCTTATATCTTCTATGTTATGCATGTTATGACTTTGGTTATTGTTGGATCTTATAGTGTTGCACTTGTACTACAACCTCCAGTCAGTAGATTGCCTAGAAACACATTTATTTGATCAGTGTTCTTGGTCAAACTAAGCCACTCGAAATTTGACATGGTGTTCTGGGTTTTCATGAAGAACACGAAGAACACCTATAGCGACGGTTTTGTCGCTATAGGTGGTCTTTAGTGACAATTTACATATAAAAATTATATTTTTATTAAATAATTATAGAAAATTAGTTTTTAATTATTAAAAATACAAAATAAATTATTAAAAATTATTTTAAGGTCTGAAAATTAGTATTTAATTATTTTGAATATATTTCATAAATATTTAATATTTTTAGAATATTAAAGGTATTTAATTTATTTAATAATTATATTAAATAAATTATTTAAAAATGATTTTATACTTAAAAAATTATTTAAAATTATATTATGTTATAAGAAAATATTTTAATTTATTTTTAATGACTTTTAATATTTTGTGATAAAACTCATTAGTAAATTAATATTAATGATAATTAAGTTATTTACTAAATGAATTAAGTAAATTAATTAAAAATGATTTTATTATATTAAAAATTATTTTTAAATAATAATAAGGTATTTAAAAATATTTTAAGTTATAAAATATAACTTTCAATATTTAAAGGTAAATTTTATTAATTAATTATTGTTAATGATATTAAAGTTATTTAATAATTATATTAAATAATTTAGTTTAAAAATAATTTTAATATTAGAAAAAAATTATTTTAAATGAAAATAAAGTGTTTAAAAATATTTCAAGTTATAAAATATAACTTTTAATATTTAAAGAATAATTTTATTAATAATCTAATATTAATGATTATTAATTTATTATTAATCATATTAAATTTATTTAATAATTATATTAAATAAATAGTTTAAAAATAATTTAATTAATTTAAAAATCATTTAAAAAGGATATAAATGAATTAAAAATATTTTAAGTTATAATTAATGACTTTTAATATTTTGATAAATAAAAAATTAATACTTTAATATTAATGGTAATTATTTAAGAATGATTTTAAATGTTTTAAAAATCATTTAAGGGTAATATTAATACTTTAAAAATATTTTAAGTTATTATAAATAATTTTAATATTTTGGCAATGGTTTCATTAATAGTTTAATAGTAATTAAATATTAATGATAATAGAATTGTTTGATATTTAAATCATTTAATAATGATTCTGATGTTTGAAAATTCATGATAAATTATAATAAATGTTTAAAAATTATTATAAGTCATTTATAAATAATATGATTGATAATTACAGTTATTGAGCTACAGGATAGAGTTTTAGACACGATAATTACCCGGTAAAGTCGTCGATACACCAACATGTTTTAGAAATTGATCTGGACTTAGATAATTTAATTAGATATGTGTTTATTTGTGATTCAATGGTTATTAAACATATGTGATAATGTGATTAGGTTATATGTTAACTGCAATAAGTAGTGTTATGTGTTGAGATATGTTATGTGTTATATAAAAGATAAAACTAAGTTACAAATTGTAAGCAGCGTACC
Source organism: Panax notoginseng (assembly GCA_016801055.1). Classification (NCBI taxonomy): domain Eukaryota; kingdom Viridiplantae; phylum Streptophyta; class Magnoliopsida; order Apiales; family Araliaceae; genus Panax; species Panax notoginseng. The sequence continues at coordinate 96,676,916 of CM029015.1, read as the reverse complement.
AGGCTAGTATCTTACATTTGTATTTTTTTTATGCAATGGACATGAGTAAGAATGTTTCTAAATTATATTATTATTGTACAGATTATTAACCCTATATTATATACGCTCATTTGTAAGACCCCAACTTTTTATAAACAAAGATGAATTTTCTATAAATATCATTTTTGAATTAGAAATGGAATAACAACAGTTCTCTTCATGAATAACAACTTGCGTACTTTGCAAAATTTATAAATATTACCCACAACTATAACATTATATCAAATTAACTTCATAATATTCAAAAATGATATTTATAGAAAATTCATATTTATTTATAAAAGTTGGGGTCTTACAACCTCCCATTCTAATGAAATTTCGCCCTCAAAATTAGGGTACGTACCTGGTATGTCGAAGAGGTAAGGATACCTCAGTAGTTCATGGTCTATATGACCCCTCAGTACAATTTGAAAACTTTTACTCTTGTGAGTGGTATATTGGGTAGCATGAGATGTTGTGTATGTATGGTGTATGGTGTATGGTGTATGGTGTATGGTGTATGGTGTAAGGTGTAAGGTAAATTTCGGGGACGAAATTTTTAGAAGAAGGGGTGAATGTGACAACCCGAGAATTTTGAATATTTTTTAAATTTTTATTTATTGATTTAAGGTTCAAAATTAGAACCTAGGCAGAAAATAAGTGTATGCGTATGAAATTTTTAAGATGGAATTTTGAGGATTTCAAAATTCTGTGAAGGATTTAGGTGAATTATTCAGGATTAAGGAAAACGTGATTATGTTCTATGTATATGTGTATAGTATGTGGTTAAGGGTCAAGGGTTGACCAGATAATTGATATCTGTAACAAACCCTAAGTATATATTAAGAACATCAACGTTCGGTTAGAAAACCCTAGTGTTTAATAAGAAACCCTAAAACCGGTTCTAAAAACCCTAATTTCAGTTCCGGGATTCCAAAACCCTAATTCGGTGCATGAAACCCTAATTTGGGAATTTAAATGATTATTATATTGCATAAGTGTTATTTATTATAATATTAATTAGGGAAAAACTTAATTATTAGCAAACCCTAATTTCACATTTTTGAAAACCCTAATTTATAGGTTAGAAACCCTAATTTTATAATTCGGAAAAAACTAAGTGTTAATTTAATAATTTTAATGTTAATTAGGAAATATTAACCCTAATTTTCAAGTTATGATTTATTAGAAAACCCTAATCTAATTACGAAAATCTAATTTCTATTTTAGAAATATTATTTTTCTATTAGAAACCCTAATTAGTGGTTTATAAACCCTAATAACCAATTACGATCCTAATTGCTTAAATTAGTAATTTTAATTAGGAAATACTAATCCTAATTAGCAAGATTTAGTTAGTGATTAAGAAATTTTAATATAATTAGAAAATTCTAATTATAATTTAATTATATTAATTTTTCTATTTTTTTGAAAATCTAAATTTAGAAATTCTAGAAATTAAATTGCAAACATTAAATTAGCTCAAACCCTAAACCCTAAGGGTTTGGGACAATATCCAAAATGCCATTAAAAATAAATGCCAAATGACCAAAATAGCCTTCTAGCATTATTTATAAGGTTACTTGTAAGTTATGTTTAACCCTAAAGCCTAGGTATGTGGCTTATGTTTCACAAATCAGCCCTTATAACATCCTCATACATTGCATCTTGGGATTAAAAGCAAGAAAATCTAGAAAAGTGACTTACTTTATTTTTTCAACTAGCCAAGTCTTCTCTCTCTCTTTCATCTGAAAATTTTGAGAGGAACTAAGTGTTATGGAAAGGCAAGAACATCCTTTAGCTCTCCTATATCAGATCATCAAGATCAGAATCATGATCAAAGCTTGAATGAGGTATAAACTTTGAAATTCAAAACCCATAAAATTTTGTGTTAATGTTGTTAGTGATTGGTTAAGGTTGTGTATTAGGGTGTCTATTAGTGATTTGGGTTGTAAAATCCCAGATCCATAACATCAAAGTGCACGAAATAACATTTTTCTCAAATCTGGAAAATTTCTAAAACATCGTCTGACAAGCCAATGTCAGGGCTCATAGATCCGTACCTGTTAATGTTTTTGGTGTTTTAAAGTTTGATATTTGTAGTATGTTATAAGGACTGTAATCTGGACTTTGAATCATGGTCATAACATGTCTAGATTTCCAGATATAAGCAGTCAAACTTGGTTGACCGGTCACGAAGACTACTTTCTGGGCAGCCCAGAAATTCCCAGAAAGTCTGGCTAGAGTTTTAAGGACCTAGATCTTGCAGTGTGTTATGTTTTTGGTCATGTTATTGTTTTGATACTGTAGACTTGTATCAGTACTACAAAGACATGCCTTTATATTACACAGATCCATCACAGAACCCAAGATTTAGGTGGTCAAACGACCGTTGACCAAACTACTCAAGAACATTTCTGGGTTTTCTAGAAATGTTCAAGAACAGTATATTCAATCTCCTTTGACCGGCTCATACCTTACCTTAATATTGTTGTTACGTTGATATGATGATGTATTATTGTAGCTTGACATGTTCTATACACGATCCAACTCTTATATCACATAAACAATACATATACCAGAAGCTATAAGGATCTAGATCTAGCACCTTCGGCTGTTCTTCATTTTCTGAAAAACCCAGAAATGAAGAACAGTGTTGTCAGAAAGTTTGAAGACTTTAATCTCTCCGTTGTGTTATGATATGATCGTAAATTTGGTTGTTGGTTGTAGTATTGCACATGTACTACATGGTTAGAAACATTAAAAGCCCAGAAAACCTTACAAACACAGATCTACAACCGGTCAAACATGGCACCTTGTATCTGCTTTTGCGTTTCTGGGCTTGATGAAGAACATGCCAAGAACACCTATAGCGACGGGTCTGTCGCTATAGGGCCCTTTTAGCGACAGTTTATTATTATTATTTTCCGTAAATTATTTAAAAATAGATAAAAATAGTTTTTAATTATTAAAAATACATAATAAATTATGAAAAATTATTTTAAAATCTGAAAAATAGTTTTTAATTATTTTAAATATATTTCATAAATATTTAATATTTTTGGAATATAAATGGTATTTAATTTATTTAATTATAATATTAAATAAATTGTTTAAAAATTGTTTTAATTCATGAAAAATCATGAAAAATAATATTATGGTATAATAAAATATTTTAAGTTATTTTTAATGACTTTTAATATTTTGTGATGAATTTCATTAATTAATTAATATTAATGGTAATTAGTTTATTTAATGAATATATTAAATAAATTAAGGAAAAATAGAATTAATGATTTATAAATCATATAAAAATGATTTAAGTGTTATAAAAAATATTTTAAGTTATAAAATATAACTTTTGATATTTTGTCATGAAAATATTAATATTTTAATATTAAAAGCAATTATTGGATAATGGATTTAAGTGTTTAAAAATTATATAAATATGATTTTAAGGTATTAAAAATATTTTGATATATTATAAATATATTATTATATTATGTCATGTATTTCATTAATATTTGATAATAAATAAATATTAATGATAAAAGAATTATGTGGTATTTAATTTATTTAAATACGTTTTTAATGATTTAAAATTCATGATAAATGGTAATAATTATGTGAAAAATGTTATGAGCGTTAGAAAATTATTTCGACTGTTAATAAAATTATCTGAATTGAATGTCAAGTGTTAAGTCAGAGTTTAATTGAACTTAGATTCGATAAAAGTCCGACTAGACCGTCGGGATGTTAGAATTGTGTCGGTTTCAACTCGGACTTAAATAGTCTGACTTGATACTAAGTTTTATGTGCTGAATAGACTGATAGGGTTATGTGCTATATGTTTAGGTTATTCTATGTATGTCTATATATATAATAGTATTATATTGTGATGATATTATTCTAATATTGGAGATCTATATTACTAATATTAGGTCTTCGGATAAAGCGTTATAAATTGCGTTGCGGTAATCAACGGTTCAGGAAAGTTTGTTTTACTTAACTCTACTAAGAGTGTTTCATTCGGATATGCTGATGGTTAATCATTGCTGATTGCCATGTATAATTTGTACTCTGTACATATTGCATGTATAAGTCAGGTATGAAAGGCTGATCACCTTCATTACCAGTTGGTTTCAGATATATTGGTTCATGTATAATACTTGTTCAGTCATAAACTTGTTCCTGCTAGTTCACAATTATATTGTTGAATTATAGCCAACTTATTATTCAAACTCTTTAATCATGATATATCGTTATATTGTTGAATTTAAACTTGTTGGGCAATCCTTATGCTCAACCTTGCTATATCATGATAAACCATTGCAGATTAAGGCGAATGCGTCGGATATAAGGAAAGGTTAAAGACAGTTCCAGCATTAGGATATGTGTGTAGCTAAATTGTATAAGTATTGTATGTTAATAATGTTATATGTTAGAAAAGTTATGAAATGTGATTAAGTTAAGGTTACTCGACCTTGGGGAATAGTGTGTTAAATGTAATGTATAAACAATTTATGTTTATATCTTCCGCAAATATAGTAATAGTTGTATAGAATGATCGAACCGGATCCGAGGTGATTTGGGACCTGGATTTGGGGCCCTCACAGCACATATATATGCCTATTCTATACACAAATTATGTAGTCAAATCATGTAGAAAACTCATAATCACATGCCAATATATTAATGTGTAAATCTATAATCCCTCTTTCAATTTCATATAGATTACCAAAATCACTAATTTCTTAGCAAGAATCATTAAGCATGAATATAATGATTCAAACTATATGGTGCCAACCAAAGAGATAAGATATTCAATTCAAATTAACAAAGGGTTCCATTATAACCATAGAGTCAATAATTAGTTCATAGCTCTTAAACTAAACATTAGTAGCAATATAAACAACATTTATGGATTAAAAAATCAAAGGAAAAAATAGAGAAGAATAACTCTGTCAAAGCTTCTTCGGTCTCCAAGAATTCTAATCCTTTCAAGCTTTCCAATCCATGTTGCTAAGTGCTCTTGAGCTCCATGAAATCCCAAACATCTCCCTAATCTATCTAAACTATATATACAAACATTACCAACTAGAAAATGGAGAGGAAATTACAAAAAAGATAGAGTGTCTAGTTCCCAGAAGGGGATAATCTAATAATTTTTTAGGAGGTTGGCCCTATCTTTATATATATGTATCTTCTTGGTTAGCTATGTTAAAACCAGCTCTTTTCTGCCTAGGAACCGGAGGTGGCGCTGCAGCACTAAGTTTAAGCATTGGAATGGTGTTGCAGCACTTAGTCAGAACATTTGGTCAATAAGTGGCGCTGTAGCGCCAGTTTGTAAAGGAATTGGGGCACTGTAGCGTTGTGATGATGCCACTGTTTTCCAGGAAGTGGCGATGCAGTGCCAGTTATAAGCCTGGCATCGGCGCTGCAGTACCGGTATGAGAATTTTGACCTTTTTACCCCCTTCAAGCTGGAAATGATCTAATAAACCCTGCAACACATAAATTAAGGAAAATAATAGCAAAATAATATAAAAGCTATATAAATTACAAATAATAAGCAACTTCTTAAGGAATAAAGGATCCAATTCACGGGTATAAATCCCACTCATCAAATACCCCCAAACTTAAGCCTTTGCTTGTCCTCAAGCAAACTATCAGAAAAATCACATCCACAGTAATGTAAGACGTGAACTAAGTCTAAAACTATATATACTAGCATCATGGCTTCTAAGCTCAATCATAGCAACTCTCAGAGAATAAGACAAACACAGATATGGATAAGGGTTCAATCAATTTTAAGCATAAGATTGTATTCGATCCATTCTGTGTCTGTGTGTGAAGACCAACCATCCTAACTAATCATAGCTCAAAATAAGCTCACACAACCGATTGTAATAACCAATATGTTAACTTTGTAACTAAATTAATCAACAAGCATTAAGAACAAGACGCAGATGCAAGAAAGGATCAAAATGGGCTAGCATAAAGACATTAAAATCTTACTCGGACAGTGCTTAATTACCTCAGGCTATACAGAGCTACCCATTATGAGCTTTTGATCAATGACTCCCAAGCCAGATGGCTTTAGGGAACTGGGTGTAGAACACCCCTATGAATCTAATAACTCGAGTACTATAGGCCACGTAATTAACTTAAGCCAAATTAGACTTTTATTTTATACATTTTATAAATCAAAAACTTTAGGATGACTGTGCAATGCTTAATTACCTTAGGTTATTTAGAGTTAACCATTAATGAGCTTTTGATAAATGACTCCCAAGCCAAATGGCTTTAGGGCACTAGGTGTAGAACACCCCTATGAATCTAATAACTCGAGCAACAAAGGCCACATAATCAAACTAAGTCAAATAAGGCTCTTTTTTATTTTATTTTATTTTAGTTTTTTTAGTTTTAAATGAAAACATGCCAGAATCCAAAATCTGAAACTGTATACACGTCTAAGTCTTTTATTACCTTGTAATCATGTAAGTTAAATCGAGTGAATACATTTTCAAAACAATAACCACGAAAACTATATCAGAAATATAACTAGTTATTAAAGTTGGTCGGTGCTCGCTAAGAAGGACGGATAAATAATAGTCTCAACTTTTCATCTAAACTAACCACTCATCCACACATGCTTGATATAAACTCTTTAGACATAGTCATAATCATCAACGTACTTATCATTAGCCAAAATCAAAAATTTAACTATATACCCCATTCCCATCATATAAACTATTCAAGACAGGGGTAGCTAAACCATAGCATGGCATAAAACAAATATAAACCAACGCATGATATAAGCATATTGATCTGTATATATCCCAAAAGATGGCTATAAACCCAACATACATGTTGAAGATAATAAAAGCATCAATAAATAATAGCAAAAAATGTTCATGCATCCATCTATAATAAAACTAAAACATAATAAGATAACAAAATGCAATTCATACATAACAACTCATATATAATAATAAAATAAAAATCTCCCCCCAGACTTGAATCAGGCAATGCCCTCATTGTCCAGTAACGCAGCAATCAGAATGTGAGGGACAATGTAGATATAGTTACTCGTCGTCGCCTTGGTCATTGTTGTCACCGTCATCGTTGTGTCGCCCCCAGAATTGGTCCACATGACCCATTCTGAGTTGCCAGATGTATGCTACTAAATCCAAATACAAACTTCATTTATACAACTGTTAAACTGTCGTGTAAAATACGACAACACATAAGCTGAAATTTTTAATACCAATAACAGTACTCACACTCCAAATTAATGATACTCTACATAGAGGTACAGTCGATAACTATTTTAAGAATTAAAATCTTTGGAAAATGCTCAAGGAATCATTTATACATGGGAGGCCATTAATCTAAGTTATAATAAATATCATAGGACTTGAGCATTACCCTTGGTTGACTCAATAGACCCTAAAGAAGAACAAGAAGATTACTGTCTTGTTCATTCCAATGGTGTGTATCTTCTTGGCATATAATTATCTCCATTGTCTCAAACAAAGGACTATATTCCAACCATACTCGAAGATTATATAGAAAATGCTCATAGATATAGTTAGCAAGTGGATGTGCACAACCATAACTTATGATAACACGAGTTGGTATGTGGTTAGACATCATGTATGATAATGGAAACACACCCTTTAAGCTCTTAGTATAATTTTGTACTCCTCATTCTAATGAGGTGAGCTTTTGACATTTTTAAAGTTGGGTTCTCGTCACCCTATTGTTGTTCACCAAAATCAATTATGAAGTGACGTATATAATACGTCACACATATCTTACGTCCACATTACAATTATATATTGTCATACTCTCTTATAATGTATTGAGAAACTTCCACAGTCTTGGACCATCACACTATTCCCCTGTTATCTCTGCTCGACCCAGCTACACTCTTATTACCTGAAAGGAATTGAGAAGGAAAATGGTGAGCTCAACTAGCCCAGTAAAGAATAATATAACGAAGATAATGTAGAACAAATTATCCTTAGTTCTCAACAGGGAAAAATCTTATAGAATATAATAGACAACAAATTTTAGATCAACAACTTTAGCAGAACCAGCAATCCATTAGATGAGTCAAGTAGAACATAATGTCTAGTATCTCCTCTAAATTAAAAGTACATCACTATTATTTCATCGCTGTAATACCCATTAACAGTTCTTTGTTGTACCCAAGACAAAGAGAACTTTCATCACTTGTCTTCACCTGAACCACCAAAGATTATAGTTACATTCACAATTCATATTTATAACCATGTAAATCAACAGTCCATCTTTGCCCTACGGGCCAAAGACATACAACTGTAAAATCAATAATCAATAATCCATCTTTGCACTATGGGCCAAAGACATATAACCTTAAAACTAATAATCAACACTCCATCTTTGTACTATGGCCAAAGACATACAATTGTAAAACCAATAATCAACAGTCCATCTTTGCACTACGGGCCAAAGCTGTTCAACTGTAAAACCAATAATCAACAGTCCATCTTAGCACTATGGGACAAAGAGGACTTTTACCACATCAATTTTTTGTAGCATTACAGGTCATGATTATACCATACACAATTCTTGGTCATAATCATACCAATCAACGGTCCATCTATGCACTACGGGCCAAAGATGACTTTTACCACATCATTTGTCTATAACTGTAACGACCCCAAAATTCATACAATTTAATTATCGACTTTGGTCATTAATAAGACGTCTAACTTCTGATTTTACATCATTATTCAATGTTAAACGTAATAAAATGCAGAATAATTAAAACTTTTCTGTCATCTTACTTTAATTCTTTGAATCAAAATCTTTATCATTTACTTATCTCTAATCAAGTTTAATTTATAATTCGCTTCATCAGAGTTATTATATATATATATATATATATATATATATATATATATATATACTTACATATCAAATCGATATCCTTTATACATCGGATAGCTCAAACTTTAACTTTACAACTCAACATACAATATACATCATAAAACATTGAATACATCTCATGAACTTTAATCATGGTTCAAATAATAATAATTCAGTCAAAGGGTATAAATCTTCAAGTAACACATCCGATTCATGTCTTTCAAGTAGCACATAACTTTACCTTGGATCTTTAACCTACCAAAGTGGTTATTTGCAAGGTTGAGCTCGACGCCCAAACAAAATCTAACAGTTTTCATGCATCACATAACACATAATAACATGCTCAATATACATCTCATAAACATTGGACTAATATAACACACATGCTACAGTTCACATAACAAGTATAAGGATTGAGTTCCTTACTCAATCAATATTCATTATGAAATCAGCGTAGTCATAAATTGAATTTAACACATCATGCTCTTTGCAACAAAGATTTAAAATAGTTCATCATCAAATTCACATAGCAAATAGGAACTGAAAGACTTGCCTTGATCGTTATTTACCAATAACAGTTTAACAGCTTACAGTTATCTGCACTTCACATGCCCTCTTAAATCTTCTCTAGATTGATTATATGGTGAAGATTACTTGATTAATCTCCTTCTTCTTCCTTGATCCTCCAAAGCTCTCTTTTAATTTCATAGAGAACTCCTATTTCTCTCTCTCACTCTATGAACCCTAACATCTCAAATGAAATAACGTGTGAATGTTTAAGCCTTCAGTTACTAGCGTTACCAAGAGACCCAAAGTCTCAGCAGTTAGAAAATACCAAGAGTTTAAGCCATGTTTGGCAAATATACTCCATCGCTTATTTACATTTTATTTTATTTTCCTACTATATAATATATTCCCCTTTATCTAAGTGTCACACTTTAACTATATTGCTAAATCACTTAGCCCCATTAAGTAATTATACAACTATAATATGTATAATTACTACATTATAAATTATGAAATTACATTCATAAATAAAATAACACCTCTATTAAAATAAACATTTTCATTAAAATAATTAATATTTATTTCATAATTATTTTAATTAACTCAAATGAATTATACAATTATTATATATAATCATTTCATTCATTTTTCTCACATAAATTGTCGCAATACAATTTATTTAATCCATACATCTAATCATCACTTAAATATTAATTCAATTTATTAATCTCTAACCAATAATTATTTATAGGTATATTAGTTTTTCTTCTCTCACCATCAATTTATATTTTATTAACATCATTCAAGATACTAAACATTTTCATATATTACCATGACATATAATATATATTAAGAATACCAAATTTAATTAACAAAACTCATATATTAACTCACTATTAAATTAAGTGATTTAACTCTCTTATTTATGAAATTTAATTCATAACAATTTCATCGCCATAAAGCATAATAATTGAATTATGTTATTTCATAATATAATTTCCAACTTAATTAATTTAACTAATATTATTTAGTTAATTTCCTTTCCGTAACAATCTCATTTAATTTCTTCAATAGTTGAATTAACTATTAAACCTCATTTCCCCAACATATACATCTCTTTTATATTCACACTTAATCTCTTCACATCAATCACATATTTCAAGATAAATTGTAAATATATATACTTACCCACACTCAAAACACATAAATCAAAATATATACATATCATAATAACAAGTTTAAATATTAAATTCTTATTTTAATAACTTATAAAAATTCGGGTTGTCACATCCTTCCCACCTTATAAGGATTCCGTCCTCAAAATCAACGAAACCTCTCTTACTCGGTTATCACCAAATCTCTTTTCAACATTTATCGTTGAATATCTTCAATGAATTACCTTAGTATAGATTTTATTTATTACCACTCCAACCATTCTTCATAATAAATTCTTGTAAGTTTTATTTCATAACCTTTACTTATACTCAATTATATATTTGAGTATTACATATTCTTTGACCCGTTCATTATCTTTCTCTAAAGATCATTATCATGTACTAGATCCTCAAACTCTCAGGACATTACATTCATCCCTTCTTCTAAGAATTTCGTCCTCGAAATTTTGACTTACTAATATTCGTTCATTTCAATTATCAAAATAGATTTTATGTTAGTATTTATTTATTCCTTAGGTTCTACAACCAAATTCTTTCTCTAAGGATCTTTCTAAGATCATCATATTCCTTACCTCTTCCTCTTCTAAAAGTTTCACATTTCTCTTCTTTTTGGAATTTCATTTCTTTCCTGAAATTATTATGTTTTGCATAATTTTCTCATCCTTTCCACTTTCTCCTTTTAGAATAATAAGAATCTTCCACAATTGCTCAATAATTGGGAAGCGATATGAATAATAGGAATTTAAAAGATTCCAAATCATGCCGAGGGGTCATAAGACCTTGAACTACGCCCCTAGGTTATCAAGTATCTCGACTTGAACCTTTAACAGTTATAAGACTATACGGACCATGAACTCTTCTCCAGGTTTAATAGTGCATCACCACTATAAACCATCTTTAACAGAATGTTTAGCAATCACACAGACTGAAAACACTCTCTGCAAGTACTCTAGGTGATCAGCCTATCGTACCCATACGTCGTGTACAACGTATTACATCTTAACATCGTAACGACTATATGCGTTACTTTCAGAATAATTGTGTCCGATAACATGTCCCCTTTTATAGGGTTGTTCACCTCAACTTCTTAACATTTGAATCCATACCAAAACAATTTGGTTTGGTATAGTTTGACAAAGAATGCTTGAATTTCATGAACATTTTTCAGTATTCATCTAGCTGAATAAAGTAGCATAGACTTCTAGCAATAGCTCAGACATCAATCGATATATATATATATATATATATATATATATATATATATATATATCCATTTTAACTAACTCAATTAGTATACCTTTCTTAGTTTTAAAGAAAACCAAATGAAAACTTTTTATTACGTCATGATACCGTAATGTCTTAATAGTACGTTGACGATTCCGTAATTTTGTGACTTCGTCATACTACATCATACCATAGTGGGCCGACGATCCGATGATCACATTCAACACCAGGTTCAATTGCATTGATGATTTCATCGTTTATTATTTCTACACCATATCAAATGGTGTACACGATTATACAAAATACATTTTTATAAGTTAAAATCTTTTTTATCTAGCCGAAACAATTAGCATAAACACAAGAATAACAACACTTTTTTTAAATAAAAAAACCATTGATTCAATCATATGTTCCAATAATTTTTAAAATCAAAGACAACATCAGCATGAAGTCAATAATTTTTTATAAAACTAGCATAGCTAGAAGATTTAGAATATCAAATTTCCTCCATCAATTTCAATCTGTACTCCATTACCTCATTACTAACTAATTCTTTTTATTTATAGAACCAACAATGCTCTTATACTAAATATTTTTGTATTTCAACTTACAATCTTCCTATAACCCCAATATAGTTCATCAAACTTACTACACATTGGAGGTTCTAGAATTTGCCACAATAAGATAAGTTTAAGAACTTATCATAGTCAGACCATAAGCGTCCATTCGCTGAGGGGTTCAAAACATACCATATTATTATGAGTCACGAACTTACCATATGCATTAGTTTTAATAACTGCACCTAATCCTAATATTATCTGACTAATCTTAATAGTTTCTAAGTATCAAATATACACATGAGAAAATAATCACCTTTTCACCACATATACATTGATAGCGCAACACCGACATTCTAATGATTATCAATGTGATAAATTGAGTACAAGTACAAAACTATCGCCCATATAAAGATTTGTACAACTCAGCCATCATATGAGTCCTCAATTGAAATTCAACCTAACACTACCTTACTCTTAACTTATTCTTAACTTTCCCTCAACTTGCTCAATACGAATTCCTCGTATCACATTATCTATAACTCCTCGTGAGTTTATCTCGTACTATATCATAGTACAATATTTTCATAGCATCAAGCTATAATTTTTCAAACATTACATACCATTTTTCTTTACTTGGTACACATCGATTCTCTAGTAGTTTCAATATGGTACGCTGAGTGGTTTCTCACAAACTACCAACAAACTAGGTTTCGGGTTGCTAGTTCGTATATACCTCCGCTCTATGAAGGAATCGTTTAGCCCAGATACCACACATCAACTATTAAAGAGTACGATTGTACCATATATAAATATAACTTTTTATTCTTAACTTCTTTATCATTCTCTTCTTATAGACATTATTTATTTATTATCACCTTACATCCTTATTATTGGAGTTGGGTAACCCCACATTCATATTCCCTATAACTCTGCGAGATTCTTCTTTGGATCCTCTCACGCATGTTTTAATCACTTCTTTATAAATTTATTCAATACTTCTTATTGTTCAAACTCTATCTGAGCTTACTCTTTATCATCTTCTCCTTTATTCTCTAAGGTTATAGCCTAGGGTACTCTTACCTAAGGTTTATAACCTACAGCTTTGATACCAACTGTAACGACCCCAAAATTCATACAATTTAATTATCGACTTCTGTCATTAATAATACGTGTAACTTCTGATTTTACATCATTATTCAATGTTAAACTTAATAAAATACGGAATAATTAAAACTTTTCAGGAATCTTACTTTAATTCCCTGAATCAAAACATTTATCATTTGCATATCTCTAATCAAGTTTAATTTATGATTCGTTTCATCAGAGTTATTATATATATATATATATATATATATATATATATATATATATATATATATATATATATATATACACACACTTACACATCAAATCGATATCCTTTATACATCGGATAACTCAAACTTTAACTTTACAACTCAACATACAAAATACATCATAAAACATTGAATACATCTCATGAACCTTAATCATGGTTCAAATAATAATAATTCAGCCAAAGGATATAAATCTTCAAGTAACACATTCGATTCATGTCTTTCAAGTAGCACATAACTTTACCTTGGATCTTTAACCTGCAAAAGTGGTTATTTGCAAGGTTGAGCTCGACGGCCCAGCAAAATCTAAAAGTTTTCATGCATCACATAGCACATAATAACATGCTCAACATACATCTCATAAACATTGGACTAATATAACATATATTCTGAAGTTGACATAATATAAGGACTGAGTTCCTTACTCAATCAACATTCATTATGAAATCAACGTAGTCATAAATTGAATTTAACACATCATGCTCTTTGTAACAAAGATTTAAAACAGTTCATCATCAAATTCACATAGCAAATAGGAACTGAAAGACTTGCCTTGATCGTTGTTTACCAATAACAGTTTAAGAGCTTATAGTTATCTGCACTTCACGTGCCCTCTTAAATCTTCTCTAGATTGATTATATGGTGAAGATTACTTGATTAATCTCCTTCTTCTTCCTTGATCCTCAAAAGCTATCTTTTAATTTCATAGAGAACTCCTATTTCTCTCTCTCACTCTATGAACCCTAACATGTCAAATGAAATAATGTATGAATGTTTAAGCCTTCAGTTACTAGTGTAATAACCCGATATTTTCTATATAAATAAATCAGAAATTTTGCGTATAATTTTTTTTTATTTATTAAAATAAATATGGGGAATATATGCCAAGATAATGTGTATATGTATGTCTGTGATAAATAAAAATGTATTTCTTACATGAATAATTACAAATAGTTTTAGTTTAGAATTATTGATTATTATAAATTATATTTTTATAATAGTTAATTTTATTATAGAAATGTTTTATTGATTATTTTTCAAAGAAAATATGATATTATATTATATATGGAATGATGATTGTAATTATTATAATTATTATCTATTTCTATGATTTTAGCTCAGATTATTAAGTTAAGTATTTTAACTTAATTAATAATGTTGTTTATGCAAGATAAATCAATTATGAAATTCAAACCATAATTTTAGATTTTGATCAAGGAATAAGAATAATAATATAATATTAATTATACTTTAATTTTTCAGTGCTATAGATATGTACTGTATACGTGGAACGATAATGGTTGGTCAATTATGGTGTTATATGACAAATCCTAGTTTTACTGTGAAACTTTAATTTAAAACTCGAATACGAGTTCAAAGCTATTCGGTAACTGTGAATCGTGATTTATGACAATTATTATTAAGATTAACATTAATTAGGGAAACCCTAATCGTGAAATTAAAAACCCTAATTTCTTAAGTGAAAACCCTAAATTAATATTTTAGAATCCTAATTTCTATATTAGGTAACCCTCATTAGTAATTATAAAACCTAATTACTAGTTGTAAACCCTAATCGCTAAATTGGTGATCTTAATTATTATTTTAGTAAATTATAATGTTAATTAGAAAACCCTAATAATATTAAGGAACCCTAACTATTTAAAAACCCTAAATTTTAATTAGTAAGTTCTAATTAAAATTTTATTGAACTTTAAACTTAAATTTTTAAACCCTAGAAATTATTTGGAAAACCTTAAGGTTTAAGATCTATTGATTTTAACCTAGATTCAAGCATCATGGACAAGAATACCCTTAAACTACTTTGTTAGTTTACTAACATAGCCTTTTTGGTATTTATTTAATAAGCTAGATTGCAAGTCACCACTCTAGATTTATAGAACATGCCTAAAACTCATTCAATCTTATCCTCTTTGACACCTTGCAAGTTAGATACATTGCATCTATGTAGTATAAATAGATTAAGAGAGAGAAAATGTCACTTGCTAGCTCATATTTTGCACACACTCAACCTTGAGCCTCTCTCTCTAAAACCCACGAATTTCATAAGTGTTTCAGTCCCCAATTCAAGCCCCACGAACACCCTTAGCAAATCAGAACCATAGATCCAAGTATTTGTTCATAAAGGTATAAAAACCCTAGCTTGATTTCTGTCCAATTTTCTGTTGTTTGATGTTTGAAATTTTTGTTAAAACATGTTGGTTATAGTGTCTAATGATGATATGGGTTGCTAGATGTTGAATCCATAACATCTAGAGGCTCGGATTTGAAGATTTGTAAAATTTGGAAAAAAGTTCAACTGTGGTCTGACAACGAATGTCAGTGGCCACAGATCTTTGCTTGATTATGGTTTTTGTTATTTTTTAGTTGTTATGTGTAGCTTGTAATGTGGTCTTTAATCTGCAAAATGAATCAGGGTCATTTGCTGTCTAGAATGGAAGTTATTAACGGTCAAATATCGTTGACCGGCATTGACCGGAAGAAATCTGGGCAGCCCAGATTATGCCCAAATCGGTCTGACAGTATGTTTGTGTGACTAGAACTGTCAGGTTTTGAAAGTTCTGTTGATGTTTTTGTAATTCATATGTAGCCTGTTTCTCTAACTATAGATTCATGACTTTAGATCGTGTAGATAATCATCAGGTAGATTGTAGCAAGTGGTCAAAGTAGGCCACTCGCACTGACTTAGCTTTTCTGGGAATTTCCAGAAACTGAAAGGGGTTTATTTCTGACAAGGTTTTACCAGATTGGATCTAATGATTCTGTTGATGTTATGGTAATGTTTTGTGATAGATCTCTTAAGTTACATGTTGTCTACAAGCTGTAACTTTTAGATCACAAAAACAACATTTAGATCACAAGTTGTGGAAGCCCAAAGATGCATACTCGAACTGTTTTTCATTTCTGGGTAACCCATAAATGAAAAACAGAATTTGACAGCTACTTTAGGCTCTTATATCTTCTATGTTATGCATGTTATGACTTTGGTTATTGTTGGATCTTATAGTGTTGCACTTGTACTACAACCTCCAGTCAGTAGATTGCCTAGAAACACATTTATTTGATCAGTGTTCTTGGTCAAACTAAGCCACTCGGAATTTGACATGGTGTTCTGGGTTTTCATGAAGAACACGAAGAACACCTATAGCGACGGTTTTGTCGCTATAGGTTGTCTTTAGTGACAATTTACATATAAAAATTATATTTTTATTAAATAATTATAGAAAATTAGTTTTTAATTATTAAAAATACAAAATAAATTATTAAAAATTATTTTAAGGGCTGAAAATTAGTATTTAATTATTTTGAATATATTTCATAAATATTTAATATTTTTAGAATATTAAAGGTATTTAATTTATTTAATAATTATATTAAATAAATTATTTAAAAATGATTTTATACTTAAAAAATTATTTAAAATTATATTATGTTATAAGAAAATATTTTAATTTATTTTTAATGACTTTTAATATTTTGTGATAAAACTCATTAGTAAATTAATATTAATGATAATTAAGTTATTTACTAAATGAATTAAGTAAATTAATTAAAAATGATTTTATTATATTAAAAATTATTTTTTAATAATAATAAGGTATTTAAAAATATTTTAAGTTATAAAATATAACTTTCAATATTTAAAGGTAAATTTTATTAATTAATTATTGTTAATGATATTAAAGTTATTTAATAATTATATTAAATAATTTAGTTTAAAAATAATTTTAATATTAGAAAAAAATTATTTTAAATGAAAATAAAGTGTTTAAAAATATTTCAAGTTATAAAATATAACTTTTAATATTTAAAGAATAATTTTATTAATAATCTAATATTAATGATTATTAATTTATTATTAATTATATTAAATTTATTTAATAATTATATTAAATAAATAGTTTAAAAATAATTTAATTAATTTAAAAATCATTTAAAAAGGATATAAATGAATTAAAAATATTTTAAGTTATAATTAATGACTTTTAATATTTTGATAAATAAAAAATTAATACTTTAATATTAATGGTAATTATTAAAGAATGATTTTAAATGTTTTAAAAATCATTTAAGGGTAATATTAATACTTTAAAAATATTTTAAGTTATTATAAATAATTTTAATATTTTGGCAATGGTTTCATTAATAGTTTAATAGTAATTAAATATTAATGATAATAGAATTGTTTGATATTTAAATCATTTAATAATGATTCTGATGTTTGAAAATTCATGATAAATTATAATAAATGTTTAAAAATTATTATAAGTCATTTATAAATAATATGATTGATAATTACAGTTATTGAGCTACAGGATAGAGTTTTAGACACGATAATTACCCGGTAAAGTCGTCGATACACCAACATGTTTTAGAAATTGATCTGGACTTAGATAATTTAATTAGATATGTGTTTATTTGTGATTCAATGGTTATTAAACATATGTGATAATGTGATTAGGTTATATGTTAACTGCAATAAGTAGTGTTATGTGTTGAGATATGTTATGTGTTATATAAAAGATAAAACTAAGTTAAAAATTGTAAGCAGCGTACCAGGCTAGTATCTTACATTTGTATTTTTTTTATGCAATGGACATGAGTAAGAATGTTTCTAAATTATATTATTATTGTACAGATTATTAACCCTATATTATATACGCTCATTTGTAAGACCCCAACTTTTTATAAACAAAGATGAATTTTCTATAAATATCATTTTTGAATTAGAAATGGAATAACAACAGTTCTCTTCATGAATAACAACTTGCGTACTTTGCAAAATTTATAAATATTACCCACAACTATAACATTATATCAAATTAACTTCATAATATTCAAAAATGATATTTATAGAAAATTCATATTTATTTATAAAAGTTGGGGTCTTACAACCTCCCATTCTAATGAAATTTCGCCCTCAAAATTAGGGTACGTACCTGGTATGTCGAAGAGGTAAGGATACCTTGACTTCATTTTAGATTCTAACTCCTAAGTCATTACCTCAACATCGTGATTTCTCCACAAAATTTTGACTTAAGGTATAACCTTGGAGCGTAGAATATGTTCCTTCTTATCCAAGATTTAAACAGGAACTTCTTCATACGTCAAATCCTCCGCTATTTCTTTCGGTTCTAACTCAATAACGTGGTTTGGGTTTTCCACATATTTACGTAACATGGATATGTGAAAAACATTATGAACACGAGACATACTTGGCGATAAAGCGAGTCTATAAGCCACAGTTTCTACTCGATCGAGGATTAAAAATGGACCGATGAATCGAGGATTGAGCTTTCCTCTCTTTCCAAATCTTGTAACTCCTTTCCATTGAGCAACACGTAAGAACACATGATCTCCTATATCAAATTCCACGTCCTTTCGATGAAGATCAGCATAACTCTTTTGGCGATCTTGTGAGGTTTTTATGCGTTGTCGGATCGCTTGAATCTTTTCTGTAGTCATACGTACCAACTCCGATCCCAACAATGTTGCTTCACCTACCCCATCCCAACATACTGGAGAACGACATTTTCTTCCGTACAATGCTTCGAATGGAGCCATGTGAATACTTGCTTGATAACTGTTGTTGTAGGAAAACTCTACCAATGGTAAGAACTTGTCCCAACTTCCCTTGAAGTCAAGGACACAGAGTCTTAATAAATCTTCTAGAGTTTAAATAGTCCTCTCTGATTGTCCGTCCGTCTGAGGATGATATGCCGAACTAAATCGTAAATCTGTGCCCATAGCTTTTTGTAAACTAACCCAAAATCGTGAAGTGAATCTTGGGTCTCGATCAGAAACTATGGATACTGGCATACCATGCAGTCTTACAAGCTCGTTTATGTACATACGAGCAAGACGTTCAAGTGTATAAATTTCTCGCACCGGTAAGAAATGAGCAGACTTGGTCAATCTATCAACAATGACTCAAATCGCATCTGTACCTTGAGAAATCTTAGGAAGACCGGTAACGAAATCCATAGTAATGTGCTGCCACTTCCATTCTGGAATTTCAAGTGGTTGCAATGGACCTTTTGGTACTTGATGCTCCGCTTTGACTCGTTGACAAGTTAGACACCTTGAGATAAACAGCGCTATCTCTCGCTTCATATTGCTCCACCAAAATGTATGACGAAGATTATGATATATTTTGGTACTCCCAGGATGGATTGCAAACGGTGTATTGTGCGCCTCCATCATGATTTCATACTTTAAATCAGGGTTGTTAGGAACACAAAGTTTGGAGTTGACTCGAAGTATTCCTTCTTCATCGATTCTTGCTTCCGGTATAGCACCTTCTTGCACTTTCTTCCTCATACGCATCAGCTCTCAGTCTATAGCTTGAGCAGCTTTAACTTTATCGATTAAAGTTGGTTCTACTCGTATATTCGCCATCATCACATGGGTCCCTGGAGTCTTTAACTCTATCTCCATCCTTTGCAAGCCACACAAAATAGGCCTTTGTGTTGATAATATCGCACTCGTACTTGCATACGATCTTCTACTCAATGCGTCAGCTACCACGTTCGCTTTTTCAGGATGGTATTGAATGGTATGATCATAATCTTTCAACAGTTCAAGCCAACGTCGTTGTCGCATGTTGAGTTCCTTTTGAGTGAAGAAATATTTGAGGCTTTTATGATCCGTAAAGATCTCCACCTTCTCCCCATACAAGTAATGCCTCCAAATTTTAAGTACAAAGACAACAGCTGCAAACTCTAGATCATGAGTAGGATAATTTCTCTCATATTCCTTGAGTTGTCTTGATGCATAGGCTATGACTTTTCCATGTTGCATGAGAACGTATCCCAACCATTTGCTCGAAGCATCACTATAGATGATAAATCCCTCTGAGCCAGATGGTATTGTTAGAACAGGTGCTGAACTGAGTCTCCTCTTGAGTTCTTGAAAACTATTCTCACATTCTTCGCTCCAACCGAACATTGTATCTTTCCGAGTCAACTGAGTTAATGGAGTAGCGATTTGAGAAAATCCTTCCACGAATCTCTGATAAAAACCAGCTAAACCAAGAAAGCTACGTACTTTGGTCACTGATTTAGGTTGCTCCCACCTTTGAATAGCTTCAATCTTTGTCGGGTCAACAGATATTCCACGACTTGATACTACGTGCCCAAGGAATGCTACCTCCTCCTGCCAGAACTCGCATTTCTTCAACTTGGCATAAAGCTTGTATTCACGAATCTTTTGGAGTACCAGCCTCAAGTGTTGCTCATGATCTTCACGGCTTTTGGAATAAATAAGGATGTCATCAATAAAGACGTCCACAAAGTGATCCAAATATTCGTTGAATACCCGGTTCATCATATCCATGAAGGCAGCAGGAGTATTAGTCAATCCAAAGGACATGACTAGGAATTCATAATGCCCATACCAAGTTCTGAAAGCCGTCTTTGGAATATCCTCAGTTCTAACCTTCAGCTGATGATATCCAGAACGAAGATCGATCTTTGAAAAGAATTGTGCTCCTTGTAATTGGTCAAACAGGTCATCAATATGTGGCAATGGGTACCTGTTTTTGATGGTGACATGATTCAACTCCCGATAATCAATACAAAGTTGCATACTTTCATCTTTCTTCTCCACGAATAGAACAGGAGCACCCCAAGGAGAAGTACTAGGACGAATAAAGCCAATGTCTAACAATTCCTGCAGTTGGATCTTTAACTCATGAAGTTCAATAGGAGCCATTCGATATGGGGCTTTGGAAATGGGTTTTGTACCGGGTTCAAGGTCGATACAAAATTCAATTTCACGCTCTGGGGGTAGGCCAGGAAGTTCTTCAGGGAATACGTCAGGGAATTTATTAACAATAGAAATATCATTCAAAACTGACGTATTTTTGTTTAGATCCGTGACATGAGCTAAGAAAGCTTGACATCCGTTTTTCAATAAACGAATAGCTTTATTGCTTGAGATGACATCGATTGCTTTTAATGGTTTGGTTGTTTGAATTAGCATAATAGGTCGATTAGGAATATGAAAGCTAACAACCTTACGAAAATAATCAATTTTTACATGATGAGTAGTTAACCAATCAATCCCTAGAATCACGTCAAATGCAAGTATTTTTAATGAAATAAGATCGACAGGTAATGTATGGGTGCCAACTTGAACCAAACAAGACTTATAAACCGTGGATGTAATGAAGGTTTCTCCCAATGGAGTTTCAACAGATAAGTCAAAGTCTAATTTCTCTGGAGTCAAATTTAATCGATGAGCGCAAGTAGGAGAAATAAAAGAATGGGTAGAACCGGTATCAAATAAAGTATAAACTTTGTTAGAGTTTATGATAAGCTTACCCGTGAGGACCTCATTCGGGTTCCTTGCTTTCTGGGAGGTCACAACAAATGCTCTCCCTTGCACTACCGGTTTTGACTTTTCTGGGACGACCTTTGGTGTCTCCATCCTGGCTGAACTTATTTTTGGTAAACGATAAAATCGAGCTAAATGACCTTCTCTTCCACAATTATAACATGCTTTAGACGGCATCGCGTAGTTTGGACTGATGTACCCCTCCCCTCCGTATTTGAAACATATGATAGGTGGTCGTTCTCCTTCCTTAACAACGGGTGCTGGTGCTGACGTCTTTCCATCATTGTTGAATCTCCTCTTCTTAAAATGACCATTCTTATTGTTTTGGCCCTGATTACAACCGAAGTGGTTACCATTTATGGCCTGTTAATTCCCTCCACGCTTGTTGTCACCGCTTCGATGACTGCTCTCACTGGTATTATCATTTTGCCGACTGCTCTCTTTTAGTTGCATTGACTCATTATCGCGCTCCACTAACTGAGCCCTATTCACAACATCTGAATACAAACAAAGTTTATGAGAAATAAGATGTTGACGTATCTCAGGTTTCAAACCTCGCAAAAACATTCGCGTCATTCGCTCTTCATTATCCACCAAGTGGGACGCAAATCGGGACAACTCAGCAAATTTAGCCTCATACTGCGACACGGTCATATTATTCTGCTCCAATTTGATGAACTCCACCTCCTTCATGTGACGAACACTTTCGGGAAAGTATTTGTCATTGAACAGCTCTTGGAACTTCTCCCAAGACATCTTCAGTGCGGCAGGTTGAGTACGCTTAATCGATTCCCACCAGTAATCTGACTCTCCTCGCAACATAAAGGCGACAAAGGGAACCTTTTGCTCCTCGGAGCATCCCAAGACATCAAATATCTTGGTGATCTGCTTTATCCATGTTTTCGCTATAAGTGGTTTTGGCTCTCCCTTAAACTCCGATGGTCCCAACTCCTTGAACTGTTTAGCGGTGACCATCCGAGAGTTTTCAGTGTTTCCACCAACATATTGGACAAGAGCCGCTCTCGCCTGTTGTTGCATGAACTGCATAAAGCTTCTGAACATTCCATCATTCATCATCTGGTCAGTGTTGTTGTTTGCATGAGGATTGACACCTTCCTGATGCACATTATCCTGATTATTGATATGTGGTGAATCAACAGTCGCCTGTGCTCCATTGCTATTCTCAACATTCTCAGATGTCATTTTCAGATACTGTCAGAAAACAAAAGTGTGAGACCCCAGATTTTATGAATAAATATTTAATTTTCTCGAAATAATTTTTTAATATTATGGTGTGGATTTGATATAATATTATAGTTGTGGGTATTATTTATAAATTTTGCAAAGTAAGCAAGTTGTTATAAAATATTTGTTTGGTCGGAGAATATTCTTTTTGTCGGAGAATATTCATACGACGGAACAATCATTGGTGGACCCCACAACAGAAGTATAGTCGTAGTTAGAAAACGACAAAATTATCTTTCTATAAAAATAACGGCTGAGGTGTTACCGTTAAAATCGTTAAAACTGTTGAACTACCCGGTAGTAAAAGTACAGTAATACGCGTGATTGCGTAGTAGTACACGGTATTGATTATTGATGCTTACGTGAGAAGTCACTCAGCTATACTCAATTATTGCTACAGTAATTGCTGCATCATATTTCTTAAATTATTGTCATAGTATCATCTGTATAATATGTTATATTATTAAATCAATAATTGAGAAGTTGTGGTAAGTTTAATTATTTTATGGGGGCCATATGTCATCATCTAAGAGTCTCTTCATCAATAGTAATTACCATCGTCAATAGTAATTACCGTCGTCAATAGTATTTACCGTCGTCGATAGTAATTACCGTCGTCAATAGTATTTACCTTGGTCAATAGTAATTACCTTCGTCAATAGTATTTACCTTGGTCAATAGTATTTACCTTGGTCAATAGTAATTACCTTCGTCAATAGTATTTACCTTGATCAATAGTAATTACTTTCGTCAATAGTAGTTGTCCCTTCAATATTACCAAGAGTCATTTGACCCTTCGTTAAGACCAAGAGTCATTTGACCCTTCGTTAAGACCAAGAGCCACCCTCAGTTTTTCTATAAATAGAGGCCTAGGGCTTCATTATTTTTCACGAATTCATTCAAGCTATAGAGAGAGAAAGTATAGAGAGAATAAGAGAGAGAGAATAAAAGTATTCTGCTACTTCACTTTTCCAATATCCAGTTCTTTTAAGGTAAGGGATATTATTCTTTTGTATTCAAAAAGAGAACTTCTGTTATTTCATTTCTTTATTATTCTGTTGGAATAACCTGTATATGTGGAATACCCTATACTTGGTGACATTCTTCTATTATTCTGTCTTTGTTATTCCGTTGGAACATCCTGTCTGTGCTATACGCCGGACCAGGTTCCGTCTTTATTATTCTGTCTTTATTTTCAGTTGGAACATCCTGTCTGTGTGTTTTACACCGGACCTGGTTTCGTCTTTATTATTATTCTGTTGGAACATCCTGTCTGTGTGTTTTACACCGGACCTGGTTCCGTCTTTATTATTATTCTGTTGGAACATCCTGTCTGTGTGTTTTACACCGGACCTGGTTCCGTCTTTATTATTATTCTGTTGGAATATCCTGTCTGTGCGTTTACGCCGGACCTGGTTCCATTATTTATTATTCTGTTGGAATAACCTGTCTGTGCAGTCTATCGCATGCATGGTGATTTCTTTTGTTATTCCATTCTTTATTATACTCAGTTGGTTAAGTTTTGACTTCTATACTCCATGAAATTTGTGGAATATCCTTGATAGTTGTGTTTCATCCAGTATCTTTTCAAGAAAATATTCTTCTAAGCATTCTTGAATTTTACTCCACAATGCAGTATCATGTTGACAATTTGGACGTTGTTAATTCCTGGATAAATTAATACTTGAACTTGTTTTATTGAATTCTTATATCATTGTCATCATCCTCATGTTTATAAAATGTTGAAAGTCATCTGTGGCCTGTAGTGCATAGATGGACTTGGTATGATTATGACCAAGGATTATTCGGTATAATCATGACCGTAATATTACAAATGATGTGGTAAAAGTCCTCATTGGCCTGTAGTGCATTGATGGACAGTTGTTGGCATGATCATGACCATTAATGAATATACGAATATCCTTGGCCGTAGTGCAGGGGTGATTCGATGATGTGGATTATTTTATTAAGCTGAGTCCCAGCGATCACAGTGTTAAAAAACTTTTTAAATCATAAAAGATAGTAGAGTTTATTTTCTACTTGACTCTTTTAATGGATTGCTTGTTCCGCTACAGTTAAACTTGATGTCTATTATATTTTATCAGTTTAACATTGTTGAATGCTAATGATAATTTATTCTGCATTATCTTTGTCATAATATTTCTTACTGGGCTAGTTGAGCTCACCCTTTCTTTCACTGTTCTCTTCAGGAAATGAGAACGTAGCTGGGGCAAGTCGGGGAACAGAGTGATGGTCCGAATGATAGTATTAGTTAGTAGTCCTCACTATTCTATGTAATGGTGTGTTAATAAATGTAATGAGGACTCCTTTTGATTATGAATACTCTCTAGAAGATAATATTTGTATTCAAACTCACAGTTTATGTTTTGTCGTATTGTACACGACAGTTGTATTAGTAAGTTGTATTTGTATTTTGTACCATGTATCTGATGACCCAAGATGGGTGATGTATACCTAATTTTGGGGTCGTCACAGTTGGTATCAGAGCTTAGGGATATGATCCATTGCTAAGATGTGAGAATAGAACTAGGAGGGGAGAGACGGGGAATTCCTTCGCTAGTATGACCTACCAAAGTTTATTTGTTATTTAATTGGTCGGTCAAAGTATATTGCTAATATGTGACATGTTAATTAACCTTTGTTTGTGGCAGTATCTGAAAATGACATCTGAGAATGTTGAGAATAGCAATGGAGCACAGGAGACCGTTGATTCTCCCCAGATCAATAATCAGGACAATGTGCAACAGGATGGCGATAATCCTCCTGTAAACAACAACACTGATCAATTGACGAATGACGGTACGTTTAGGAGTTTTTTAGAATTCATGCAACATCAGGCGAAGGCGGCTCCTGTTCATAATGCAGGAGGAAACAATGGCAACCCACAGTTGATCACCGCTAAGCAATTCAAGGAGCTAGGACCACCAGAGTTTTTGGGAAAGCCAGAACCACTTAAGGCGGAGACGTGGTTAAAGCAGATCACCAAGATATTTGATGTCTTGGGATGCTCCGAGGAGCAAAAGGTTCCCTTTGCCACCTTTATGTTGCGTGAAGAGGCAGATTACTGGTGGGAATCTGTAAAACGTACCCAGCCTGACGCACTCAAGATGTCTTGGGAGAAGTTCCAAGAGCTGTTCAATGACAAATACTTTCCCGAAAGTGTTCGTCACAGGAAGGAGGTGGAATTCATCAAATTGGAACAGAATAATATGACCATGTCGGAGTATGAGGCTAAATTTGCTGAGTTGTCCCGGTTTGCGTCCCACTTGGTGGATAATGAAGAGCGAATGACGCGAATGTTTTTGTGAGGTTTGAAACCTGAGATACGTCAATATCTTATTTCTCATAAACTGTGTTTGTATTTAGATGTTGTAAATAGGGCTCAGTTAGTGGAGCGTGATAACGAGTCAACGCAACCAAAAGAGAGCAGTCGGAAAAATGATAATACCAGTGACAACAGTCATCGAAGCGGTGACAATAAGCGTGGAGGGAATCAACATGCCAGAAATGGTAACCACTTTGGTGGTAATCATGGCCAAAACAATGAAAATGGACATTTCAAGAAGAGAAGGTTCAACAATGACGTGAAGACGTCGGCACCAGCACCCGTTTCAAAGGAAGAAGAACGACCACCGGTCGTATGTTTTAAATGCTGACAGGAGGGACACATCCGTCCAAACTGTACGCAGCAATCCAAAGCGTGTTTTAATTGCAGAAGAGAAGGTCACCTAGCTCGATTTTGTCGTATGGTGAAGTCAAGTTCAGCTGGGATAGTGATGCCAAAGGATGTCCCAGACAAGCCAAAGCCGGTAGTTTAAGAGAGAGCGTTTTTTTTCGTGACGAGGAACCTGAATAAAATTATCACGGGTATGTTAGTCATAAACTCTTTTGAAGTCTGTACCGTGTTAGATACCGGTTCTACTCACTCTTTTATTTCACCTAGTTGTGTTCAATGTTTGAACTTAACTCCGGAGAAGTTAGACTTTGATTTCTCTGTTGAAATTCCGTTGGGAGAAACCTTTGTTACCTCCACTATTTATAAATCTTGTTCAAATCAACACTTTCACGTTACCTGTCAATCTTATCTCTTTGAAAATGCTTGCCTTTGATGTGATTTTAGAAATCGATTGGTTAACTACTCATCATGCTTCTCGTAAGGTGGTTAACTTTTATATTCCTAACCAACCTATTATGCAAATTCAAGTAACCAAACCACTAAAGTCAATCATTGTCATATCAAGCCATAAATAAAGAGCCCCGATCCTTTAGTTATTGACTTTCTTGTGTGGAATGCACCGAAGCCAGACTTTCTGAAGGCAACGTTGTGAATAACGGTGACAAGTTGATAGGTATCAATGTGACATGTTATCCAAGTCTTGGATGAGGGTCACAGTTTTGAACGATATTTCTATTGTTAATAAAGTTCTTGACGTATTCTTGAAGACTTCTTAGCCCACCCCAGAGCGTAAAATCGAATTTTGTATTGACCCCAGTACAAAACCCATTTCTTAAACCCTCAAATATTTCTTCAACTAAAATGAACGTAACATGCGCCAAAGACGTTGGCTCGAGCTGTTGAAGATTACGACCGTACCATTCAATATCATTGTGGAAGAACGAACGTGGTAACTGACGTGTTGAGTAGAAGATCGTATGTGTTTACGAGGGCGATGTTGTTAAAACAAAGACTCATTTCGTATAACTTACAAATGACGAAGATAGAGTTAAAGACTTGAGGGACCCATATGAAGATAACGAATATACGATTAAAATCGACTTTAATCGATAAAGTTAAAGTCGCTCAAGCTACATACTCAGAGCTGATAAATGTAAAGAAGAAGGTTCAAGAGGGCGTTATTCTAGAAGCAAGAATCGACGAAGAGAGGAAATCTCAACTCTCGATTTAATTGGCCCATTTGAAATCCTCGATGAAGTAGGAACTGTGGCCTATAGACTCATTTTACCGCCAAGTATGTTGCTTGTTCAGAACATTTTTTTTACGTATCGATGTTACGTAAATATGTGGACGACCCGAACCACATTATTAATTTAGAACCGGACGAGATAGCGAAATATTTAACGTATGAGGAGATACATGTTAACATCTTGGATAAGAAGGATCATATTCGACGCTCAAAGGTTATACCTCAAAAGTTAGAATTTGAAGTGAAGTCAATGTATCCTCACCTGTTCGGCATACCAGGTATGTACGTAAATTTCGAGGGCGAAATTCCATAAGGAGGGGAGATTGTGAGACCCCAGATTTTATGAATAAATATTTAATTTTCTCGAAATAATTTTTTAATATTATGGTGTGGATTTGATATAATATTATAGTTGTGGGTATTATTTATAAATTTTACAAAGTAAGCAAGTTGTTATAAAATATTCGTTTGGTCGGGGAATATTCTTTTTGTCGGAGAATATTTATACGACGGCACAATCATTGGTGGACCCCACAACAGAAGTATAGTCGTAGTTAGAAAACGACAAAATTATCTTTCTATAAAAATAACGGCTGAGGTGTTACCGTTAAAATCGTTAAAACTATTGAACTACCCGGTAGTAAAAGTACAATAATACGCGTGGTTGCATAGTAGCACGCGGTATTGATTATTGATGCTTACGTGAGAAGTTACTCAGCTATACTCAATTATTGCTACAGTAATTGCTACATCATATTTCTTAAATTATTGTCATAGTATCATCTGTATAATATGTTATATTATTAAATCAATAATTGAGACGTTGTGGTAAGTTTAGTTATTTTATGGGGGCCATATGTCATCATCTAAGAGTCTCTTCATCAATAGTAATTACCATCGTCAATAGTAATTACCGTCGTCAATAGTATTTACCGTCGTCAATAGTAATTACCGTCGTCAATAGTATTTACCTTGGTCAATAGTAATTACCTTCGTCAATAGTATTTACCTTGGTCAATAGTATTTACCTTGGTCAATAGTAATTACCTTCGTCAATAGTATTTACCTTGGTCAATAGTAATTACTTTCGTCAATAGTAGTTGTCCCTTCAATATTACCAAGAGTCATTTGACCCTTCGTTAAGACCAAGAGTCATTTGACCCTTCGTTAAGACCAAGAGCCACCCTCAGTTTTTCTATAAATAGAGGCCTAGGGCTTCATTATTTTTCACGAATTCATTCAAGCTATAGAGAGAGAAAGTATAGAGAGAATAAGAGACAGAGAATAAAAGTATTCTGCTACTTCACTTTTCCAATATCCAGTTCTTTTAAGGTAAGGGATATTATTCTTTTGTATTCAAAAAGAGAACTTCTGTTATTCCATTTCTTTATTATTCTGTTGGAATAACCTGTATATGTGGAATACCCTATACTTGGTGACATTCTTCTATTATTCTGTCTTTGTTATTCCGTTGGAACATCCTGTCTGTGCTATACGCCGGACCTGGTTCCGTCTTTATTATTCTGTCTTTATTTTCAGTTGGAACATCCTGTCTGTGTGTTTTACACCGGACCTGGTTTCGTCTTTATTATTATTCTGTTGGAACATCCTGTCTGTGTGTTTTACACCGGACCTGGTTCCGTCTTTATTATTATTCTGTTGGAACATCCTGTCTGTGTGTTTTACACCGGACCTGGTTCCGTCTTTATTATTATTCTGTTGGAATATCCTGTCTGTGCGTTTACGCCGGACCTGGTTCCATTATTTATTATTCTGTTGGAATAACCTGTCTGTACGGTCTATCGCATGCATGGTGATTTCTTTTGTTATTCCATTCTTTATTATACTCAGTTGGTTAAGTTTTGACTTCTATACTCCATGAAATTTGTGGAATATCCTTGATAGTTGCGTTTCATCCAGTATCTTTTCAAGAAAATATTCTTCTAAGCATTCTTGAATTTTACTCCACAATGCAGTATCATGTTGACAATTTGGACGTTGTTAATTCCTGGATAAATTAATTCTTGAACTTGTTTTATTGAATTCTTATATCATTGTCATCATCCTCATGTTTATAAAATGTTGAAAGTCATCTGTGGCCTGTAGTGCATAGATGGACTTGGTATGATTATGACCAAGGATTATTCGGTATAATCATGACCGTAATGTTACAAATGATGTGGTAAAAGTCATCATTGGCCCGTAGTGCATTGATGGACAGTTGTTGGCATGATCATGACCATTAATGAATATACGAATATCCTTAGCCGTAGTGCAGGGGTGATTCGATGATGTGGATTATTTTATTAAGCTGAGTCCCAACGATCACAGTGTTAAAAAACTTTTTAAATCATAAAAGATAGTAGAGTTTATTTTCTACTTGACTCTTTTAATGGATTGCTTGTTCCGCTACAGTTAAACTTGATGTCTATTATATTTTATCAGTTTAACATTGTTGAAGGCTAATGATAATTTATTCTGCATTATCTTTGTCATAATATTTCTTACTGGGCTAGTTGAGCTCACCCTTTCTTTCACTGTTCTCTTCAGGAAATGAGAACGTAGCTGGGGCAAGTCGGGGAACAGAGTGATGGTCCGAATGATAGTATTAGTTAGTAGTCCTCACTATTCTATGTAATGGTGTGTTAATAAATGTAATGAGGACTCCTTTTGAGTATGAATACTCTCTAGAAGATAATATTTGTATTCAAACTCACAGTTTATGTTTTGTCGTATTGTACACGACAGTTGTATTAGTAAGTTGTATTTGTATTTTGTACCATGTATCTGACGACCCAAGATGGGTGATGTATACCTAATTTTGGGGTCGTCAGAAAAAGTTAATTGATATGTCATATATTATCCTTATATTCTGACCGACCAATTAAATACCATGCAAATAAACTTAGGTAGATCATACTAGCGAAGGAATTTCCCGTCTCTCCCCTCCTAGTTCTATTCTCACATTTTAGCCAGTGATCATATCCCTAGGCTCTGATACCAACTGTGACGCCCCCAAAATTAGGTATACATCACCCATCTTGGGTCGTTAGATACATGGTACAGAATACAAATACAACTTACTAATACAACTGTCGTATGCAATACGACAAAACATAACTGTGAGTTTGAATACAATTATTGTCTACTAGAGACTATACAAACTCAAAAGGAGTCCTCATTACAATTATTGTCACACTATTTAATAGAATAGTGAGGACTACTAATACTATCATCTGGTCCATCACTCCGTTCCCCGACTCGTCGTAGCTATATTCTCATTTCCTGAAGAGAACAGTAAAAGAAAGGGTTAGCTCAACTAGCCCAGTAAGAAATATTATGACTAAGATAATGCAGAATAAATTATCATTAGCCTTCAACAGTGTTAAACTGATAAAATATAACGAACATCAAGTTTAACTACAGCGGAACAAGTAATCCATTAAAAGAGTCAAGTAGAGAATAAAATCTACTATCTTCTATGATTTAAAAGGTTTTTCAACACTGTTATCACTGGGACTCAACTTAATAAAATAATCCACATCATCGAATCACCCCTGCACTACGGCCAAGGATATTCTTTAGTATCACGACCACAATTATCCATGCACTACGGGCCAAGAATATTTGTGTACTCATTAATGGTCATGATCATGCCAACAACTGTCCATCAATGCACTACGGGCCAATGAGGACTTTTACCACATCATTTGTAACATTACGGTCATGATTATACCGAATAATCCCTGGTCATAATCATACCAAGTCCATCTATGCACTACAGGCCACGGATGACTTTCAACATTTTATAAACATGAGGATGATGACAATGATAAAAGAATTCAATAAAACAAGTTCAAGAATTAATTTATCCAAGAATTAACAACGTCTAAATTGTCAACATGATATTACTTTGTGGAGTAAAATTCAAGAATGCTTAGAAGAATATTTTCATGAAAAGATACTGGACGAACCGCAATTATCAAGGATATTCCACTAATTTCATGGAGTATAGAAGTTAAAACTTAACCAACTGAGTATAATAAAGAATGGAATAACAAAAGAAATCACCCGGCATTCGATAGACCGCACAGACAGGTTATTCCAACAGAATAATAAATAATGGAAAAAGGTCCGGCGTAAACGCACAGACAGGATATTCCGACAGAATAATAAATAATGGAACCTGGTCTGGTGTAAAACACACAGACAGGATGTTCCAACAGAATAATAATAAAAACGGAACCAGGTCCGGTGTAAAACACACAGACAGGATGTTCCAACAGAATAATAGAAGAATGTCACCAAGTATAGGGTAGACCGCGTATACAGGTTATTCTAACAGAATAATAAGAAATGGAATAACAACAGTTCTCTTCATGAATAAGAAAGATTAACACCCCTTACCGTTTTAAAGAAGAACTGAAATAAGAAGTAGTTAAGTAGCAGAATACTTTTATTCTCTCTCTCTCTCTATAGTTTCTCTATATAGTTTCTCTCTCTAGAGTTCAGTGAATTCGTAAGAAATAATGAAGGAATGAGCTGCTATTTATAGAAAAATGGAATGCATAGTAACTAATCCATGAACGGTCCAGATTGATTACTTTAATCTGACGGTCCATATTTAAAGAAAAATCTTTTAAATAAAATATAATATATTCTATTTATAGAATAACTTTAATAAAGTATTTTCTTTTATATAAAAAGATGTTTCTGTTTTATTACGTTAATAATACGAATAAAACAAAACTTCATTATTACTAAATAATTCATATTATTAACTGACAATACTTGAATCAAACTGAGTGACTTCTCATATAGGCATTAATAATCAATACCTTGTGCTACTATACAACCACACGTGATACTGTACTTTTACTACCGAGTAGTTCAACAGTATCAATGGTAAAACTTCCGCCGTTACTTTTAATAAAATATTTTTGTCGTTTTCTCAATTCGACAATAATTCCGTTGTGGGGTCCACCAATGATTATGCCGTTGTACGAATATTTCATGTTAAAACGAATATTCCCCGACCAATCGAATATTATATAACAACTTGCGTACTTTGCAAAATTTATAAATATTACCCACAACTATAACATTATATCAAATTAACTCCATAATATTCAAAAATGATATTTATAGAAAATTCATCTTTATTTAAAAAAGTTGGGGTCTTACAAGATATATATTTTGTTCGTTAATTTCTATAAATGGTTATACAATTGTCCCCACTTGGATAATCATTGTATTTAATCACATGTTGATACACCTTTGTTAATTACCCGTATATATATATATATATATATATATATGTTGAATTATAGATTATTGATGAACAAAATAAAACCTTTGATTTGGAACCCCGAAAAGTATAAATATCCCGTACACGGGAAAACTTTTTATGCACCCAAGGTGGACAGAGTGAACGATAACATCGTTCTTGCATGTAGTATTGATCAATACAGGGTACAACGGGCTGATCACCCCCGTGCCCGTAAGTTATGACGGTTTACAGATAAAGTTCTATTTAACCTTTTTTGAGAATTGAAAACAATGTTCGTAGTATGTCACCTTAACCCTAATTATAGTCATTACGTAGTTTCAAAAATTTGAAAGAGGGTTGTTATGTTATTATTGTCGGTTCAGATTACTTCATAACTATTGAATTATTGTAGAAGGATAGTATAAAGAAAATATTTAAATTCTTTCAGCTTATATATATATAATTAGTATTACTTGTTGGGCACTCAAATGCTCATCCTTGCTTAATTTAAATATTTTCAGCTAAGTGTGAACAACTAGAGAGCCCTACTAAGAACAAAGGAAAAGGAAAGGTTGCTGAATGAACGCAAATGTTATTCTTATGTAATAGTTAATTTTACTAAGATAAGTATAATATATATTATCTATCATGGGTTGTAATGAATGTTTAAAGGCCTCGTACCTGGGGATTTGACTATGATAATATGTAAATTAAGTTGATGTTTATATTATTGTTATTATTATTAGTATTACTCAGCTCGTAGAAATGGTATCGTGAAGCACCGAGTTCGGATTTCAAGTACCTGGATTTGGGGGCTTTACAAGTTGGTATCAGAGCTTAGGGTTAAAAATCTTAGGTGGGCTAGACCTTAGGCTATAACCTTAGAATAGAGGAAAACGTTGAAAAAAAATAAAAATAAAATAAATAAATAACTCATTTAGAGTTTAAAAAAATAGATGAATTGAATAAATTCATCGTCAAACAAAATAAAAGATGACTTATATAAAACTATTAATTGCTATGTGTATATATTATATGCTAAACAGGATAATATATGTGTGTAGATGTATGGTGGAAAAGGCTTGTTATATGCTTATATCATGAAGAAGGATCAAATCCATACACCCGAGCTGATATCGAAGCCAATAGTGAAATAGAGGGTCACAATGAAAACAACTCGAACGACGTGATTATTATAGAAAACGTAGTACCAGATCCGGAGATGGTGGACTGACAGATAGTGATTCGGACACTAAAGTTGAAGCTGATCAAGCATCAACGGAGGTGCAGGATCTGAGGAACAAGGTTTTTTCTCTGGAAAGGTTGTGGGAGATAGAGAAGCTGCTAAATAGTCAATTGCGTCAGGCGTTAATAGAAACAATGGAAGAACAAGATAAGCTTAAAATCTAAATTGATCAGAAGGGAGCTACAAGTAACACATCGTGTGTAGCTCCGAGCAAGAAGGGAAAAAGAAAGATAGAAGACCAGGACTTGGGAAAATTTGACAAGAAGAAAGGGAAAAGAATATGTTATCTTTGCGGTTATAAAGGACATACTACTCTATATTGTCCCGACTATAAACCAGGTGCATGCTTTATCTATGGGATAGAAGGTCATCAGGCGAAAGGTTGTCCAAGAAAAAGGCGTAGTGAATAGGTAGTATAGGTTCTATTGTGTAGGTATGTTTAATGTAATATATATGATAAGTATGTTTGTGTAATGTAATATTCTAAAACTTTTGTGTTGGTCAAGGTTGTAAATACCGACTTTTGTGGTCACAAAGGTATGAATGATGTTTAGAGCAGTTTGTATTATGCTATATAAAATATTCGTTAATGAATATGAATCTAAGTTTGAGTAATGAAACAAGTTTAATATATTAAACTTATAAGATAAGGTTTAGAATGTAAGTTAAATTTATGGTTTATTTAATCAGATAATGCCGCCAAGACGACAAACTCGAAACCAAAGGGTAGAAGAGTCTGTCAATAACATTGAGGGACAACAACAAGCAGACCCGATGCAACATTTTACGAATATGGTAGCTCAGGCTATGCAACAAGGAATACCAGTCGCAAGGGATCAGCCAGATAACCGCTTGGCGAACTTCAAAGATTTCAAGGTTATGGGACCGCCAGAATTTAAAGGTACAACTGACCTTGTAGAAGCCCAAACTTGGGTTAAAGAGATTGAGAAAGCGTTCGTGATAGCTAGGGTAGCTGAGGGCAGAAGACGGCTTTTGCCACTTACATGATGAAGGGTGAGGCGAACTTCTGGTGGGAAGCAAATCAGGCGAGGGCAAGAGCAGGTGTAGTTACATGGGATAGGTTTAAGATACTGTTCTTCGAGAACTATTTCTCGTCCAATATGCAGGCTAGGATGGAGGTGAAATTTTTAGAATTGATACATGAGAATATGACTGTTGCGGAGTATGCCGCCAAGTTCAATGAATTAGCTAGGTTTGCTCCGCATCAAGTTGATAAGGAAGCTAGGAAGGCGAGGATATTTGAGCTGGGATTAAAACCCTGGCTCTATAATAAGGTGGTTGTGTTGCAGATCTCTACATTTGTAGCACTAATGGAGAAAGCTATTATTGCTGAGGAGGGGGAGTGAGGCTATGAGCCTCTACAACAAGGAAAAGAAGAACAAAGGTAAGGTCGAGGGAGCTGGGAATGTAGGAATTAATAGTGGAAGTAAGGGTGGAAATGAAAAGATGAAGGGGAACTACTTTGAAAATGTGCAGGTGAAACAAGGTGTCAAGAAGCAGGTGGTGCCATGTAAGATGTACGAGAAGAACCATTCAGGGGAGTGTTTGAAAGGAAAGTTTGTTTGTTACAACTGCGGGCAGAAATGCCATATCTCTCCCAACTGCCCCAATCCAGGAATGAATACGGGTTATTTTATATGTGGGTCGATTGAGCACAAGGTGAAGGATTGCCCGAGGAGGAGAATGGAGGCAGGAAATGTGAATACTGGCAAGGGCAGCGGGACTTTAGCAATCATAAGACCAACGTCATCGAGCAAGCCAACAAAATCCACAGCAAGAGTGTTCAACATGACGGTCCAGGACACGGTGGCAGCTGGCAATGCAATTCCAGGTATTATTCGTATACCTTTTATTTTCGTATATACGATTTCCCTATATATAGTAAATTATTTTATAAAAAAAATTTGAAGGAGGAATTTGAGTTCTTTTAGAAATCAAATTTCCGTTTGATCAGAAAGACAAGCTTTATGTGATTAGTTAAAGATCAGTCCGATCAAAGATGATCGAGATCTACTTGCAATGGTTGTATATGCTATGTACCCTGGTATGTATGGGTTTTAAAATGGTGATTCCGGGGACGGAATCTTTATAAGGGAGGGTGAATGTAATAACCCAATATTTTCTATATAAATAAATCAGAAATTTTGCATATAAATTTTTTTATTTATTAAAATAAATATGGAGAATATGTGCAAAGATAATGTGTATATGTTAAGTATTTTAACTAATATCTATTTCTATGATTTTAGCTCAGATTATTAAGTTAAGTATTTTAACTTAATTAATAATGTTGTTTATGCAAGATAAATCAAATATGGAATCCAAACCCTAATTTTGAATTTTGATCAAGGAATAAGAATAATAATATAATATTAATTATATTTTGATTTTTTAGTGCTATAGATATGTACTGTATACGTGGAACGATAATGGTTGGTCAATTATGGTGTTATATGACAAATCATAGTTTTATTGTGAAACTCTAATTTAAAACTCGAATACGAGTTCAAAGCTATTTAGTAACTGTGAATCATGATTTATGACAATTATTATAAAGATTAAGATTAACTAGGGAAACCCTAATCGTGAAATTAGAAATCCTAATTTCTTAAGTGAAAATCCTAAATTAATATTTTAGAATCCTAGTTTCTATATTAGATAACCCTAATTAATTATTATAAAACCTAATTACTAGCTGTAAACCCTAATCGCTAAAATAGTGATCTTAATTATTATTTTAGTAAATTATAATGTTAATTAGAAAACCCTAATAATATTAAGGAACCCTAATTATTTAAAAACCCTAAATTTTAATTAGTAAGTTCTAATTAAAATTTTATTGAACTTTAAACTTAAATTTTTAAACCCTATAAATTATTTGGGAAACCTTAAGGTTTAAGATCTATTGATTTTAACTTAGATTCAAGCATCATGGACAAGAATAACCTTAAATTACTTTGTTAGTTTACTAACATAGCCTTTTTGGTATTTATATAATAAGCTAGATTGCAAGTCACCACTCTATATTTATAGCACATGCCTAAAACTCATTCAATCTTATCCTCTTTGACACCTTGCAAGTTAGATACATTGCATCTATGTAGTATAAATAGATTAAGAGAGAGAAAATATCACTTGCTAGCTCATATTTTGCACAAACACTCAACCTTGAGCCTCTCTCTCTAAAACCCACGAATTTCATAAGTGTTTCAGTCCCCAATTCAAGCCCCACGAACACCCTTAGCAAATCAGAACCATAGATCCAAGAATTTGTTCATAAAGGTATAAAAACCCTAGCTTGATTTCTGTCCAATTTTTTGTTGTTTGATGTTTGAAATTTTTGTTAAAACATGTTGGTTATAGTGTCTAATCATGATCTGGGTTGCTAGATGTTGAATCCATAACATCTAGAGACTCGGATTTGAAGATTTGTAAAATCTGGAAAAAAGTTCAACTGTGGTCTGACAACGAATGTCAGTGGCCACAGATCTTTGCTTGATTATGGTTTTTGTTATTTTTAAGTTGTTATGTGTAGCTTGTAATGTGGTATTTAATCTGCAAAATGAATCAGGTTCATTTGATGTCTAGAATGGAAGTTATTAACGGTCAAATACCGTTGACCGACATTCACCGGAAGAAATCTGGGCAGCCCAAATTATGCCCATATCGGTCTGACAGTATGTTTGTGTGACTAGATCTGTCAGGTTTTGCAAGTTCTGTTGATGCTGTTGTAATTCATGTGTAGCATGTTTCTCTAACTATAGATCCATGACTTTAGATCGTGTAGTTAATCATCAGGTAGATTGTAGCAAGTGGTCAAAGTAGGCCACACTGACTTAGCTTTTCTGGGAATATCTAGAAACTGAAAGGGGCTTATTTCTGACAAGGTTTGACCAGGTTGGATCTAATGATTTTGTTGATGTTATGGTAATGTTTTGTGATAGATCTCTTAAGTTGTATGTTGTCTACAAGCTGTAACTTTTAGATCACAAAAATAACACTTAGATCACAAGTTGTGGAAGCCCAAAGATGCATACTCGAACTGTTCTTCATTTCTGGGCAACCCATAAATGAAGAACAGCCTCTAACAGCTACTTTAGGCTCTTATATCTTCTATGTTATGCATGTTATGACTTTGGTTATTGTTGGATCTTATATAATTGCACTTGTACTACAACCTCCAGTCAGTAGATTGCCTAGAAACACATTTATTTTATCAGTGTTCTTGGTTAAACTAAGCCACTCGAAATCTGACATGGTGTTCTGGGTTTTCATGAACACGAAGAACACCTATTGCGACAGTTTTGTCGCTATAGGTGGTCTTTAGTGACAGTTTACATATAAAAATTATATTTTTATTAAATAATTATAGAAAATTAGTTTTTAATTATTAAAAATACAAAATAAATTATTAAAAGTTATTTTAAGGTCCGAAAATTAGTATTTAATTATTTTGAATATATTTCATAAATATTTAATATTTTTAAAATATTAAAGATATTTAATTTATTTAATAATTATATTTAATAAATTATTTAAAAATAATTTTAATACTTGAAAATTCATTTAAAATTATATTATGTTATAAGAAAATATTTTAAGTTACTTTTAATGACTTTTAATATTTTGTGATAAAATTCATTAATAAATTAATATTAATGATAATTAGGTTATTTACTAAATGAATTAAGTAAATTAATTAAAAATAATTTTATTATATTAAAAATCATTTTTAAATAATAATAAGGTATTTAAAAATATTTTAAGTTATAAAATATAACTTTCAATATTTAAAGGTAAATTTTATTAATTAATTATTGTTAATGGTATTAAAGTTATTTAATAATTATATTAAATAATTTAATTTAAAAATGATTTTAATATTAGAAAAAAATCATTTTAAATAAAAATAAAGTGTTTAAAAATATTTTAAGATATAAAATATAACTTTTAATATTTAAAGAATAATTTTATTAATAATATAATATTAATGATTATTAATTTATTATTAATG
Source organism: Panax notoginseng (assembly GCA_016801055.1). Taxonomy (NCBI): domain Eukaryota; kingdom Viridiplantae; phylum Streptophyta; class Magnoliopsida; order Apiales; family Araliaceae; genus Panax; species Panax notoginseng. Next base: position 96,637,060 of record CM029015.1, on the reverse strand, counting down.
ATATTAAATTTATTTAATAATTATATTAAATAAATAGTTTAAAAATGGTTTTATTAATTTAAAAATCATTTAAAAAGGATATAAATGAATTAAAAATATTTTAAGTTATAATTAATGACTTTTAATATTTTGATAAATAAAATATTAATACTTTAATATTAATGGTAATTATTTAAAAATGATTTTAAATGTTTTAAAAATCATTTAAGGGTAATATTAATATTTTAAAAATATTTTAAGTTATTATAAATAACTTTAATATTTTGGCAATGGTTTCATTAATAGTTTAATAGTAATTAAATATTAATGATAATAGAATTGTTTGTTATTTAAATCATTTAATAATGATTCTGATGTTTGAAAATTCATGATAAATTATAATAAATGTTTAAAAATTATTATAAGTCATTTAAAAATAATATGACTTATAATTACAGTTATTGAGCTACATGATAGAGTTTTAGACACGATAATTACCCATTAAAGTCGTCGGTACACCGACATGTTTCAGAAACTGATCTAAACTTAGATAATTTAATTAGATATGTGTTTATTTGTGATTTGATGGTTGTTAAATATGTGTGATAATGTGATTAGGTTATGTGTTGACTGTAATAAGCAGTGTTATGTGTTGAGATATGTTATTATAATCAGTAAAATGATCTTATTATTGATAGGTGTTATATAAAAGCTAAAACTAAGTTGCAAATTGTAAGCAGCGTACCAGGCAAGTATCTTACCTTTGCATTTTCTTTATGCAATGGACATGAGTAAGAATATTTCTAAATTATATTATTATTGTACAGATTATTAACCCTATACTATATACGCTCATTGATTATCAACATATTAGTATATAGTAATTCAGATATATATTCTGTTCGTTAATTTCTATAAATGGTTATACAATTGTCCCCACTTGGATAATCATTGTATTTAATCACATGTTGATACACCTTTGTTAATTACCCACATATATATATGTTGAATTATAGATTATTGATGAACAAGATAAAACCTTTAAATTGGAACCCCGACAAGTATGAACACCCCGTACATGGGAAAATTTTTTATGCACCCAAGGATGACAGAGTGAACGATAACATCGTTCTTGCATGTAATATTGATCAATACATGGTACAACGGGCTGATCACCCCCGTGCCCGTAAGTTATGACGGTTTAAAGATGAAGTTCTGTTTAACCTTTTTGAAAATTGAAAACAATCATCATAGTATGTCACCTTAACCCTAATTATAGTCATTACGTAGTTTTAAAAATTTGAAAGAGGGTTGTTATGTTATTATTGTCAGTTCAGATTACTTCACAACTATTGAATTGTTATAGAAGGATAATATAAAGAAAATATTTAAATTCTTTCAGCTTATATATATATATATATATATATATATATATATATATATATATATATATATATATATAATTGCTATTACTTTCTAGGCACTCAAATACTCATCCTTGCTTAATTTAAATGTTTTCAGCTAAGTGTGAACAACCAGAGAGCTCTTTTAAGAACAAAGGAAAGGGAAAGGTTGCTGAATGAATGCAAATGCTATTCTTATGTAATAGTTAATTTTATTAAGACAAGTATAATATATATTATCTATCATGGGTTGTAATGAATGTTTAAAGGTCTCGTACCTGGGGATTTGACTATGATAATATGTAAATTAAGTTGATTTTTATATTATTGTTATTATTATTAGTATTACTCAGCTCGTAGAAATGGTATCGTGAAGCACCGAGTTCGGGTTTCAAGTACCTGGATTTGGGGTCTTTACAACTATCGTTACCAAGAGACCCAAAGTCTCAGCAGTTAGAAAATACCAAGAGTTTAAGCCATGTGTGGAAAATATACTGCATGGCTTATTTCCATTTTATTTTATTTTCCTACTTTATAATATATTCTCCTTTCTCTAAGTGTCACACTTTAACTATATTGCTAAATCACTTAGCCCTATTAAGTAATTATACAACTATAATATGTATAATTACTACATTATAATTTACGAAATTACATTCATAAATAAAATAACTGTAACAACCTGGAATTTTGGATTATCCAGAATTTAAGTTTAAAGAATTAGTTATTAATAAAATAAATTTTTATTAATACTATTCTTTGCTAAGTGTTTATTAATCGTTCTATAACCTAGAATGATTATTAATCGGGAGGATTCTGTCTACGAGCTAGATTGAACGAGTAAGAATTTTCAAGTCGAAAATAAAATTTTTTCGGGAACAAAATTTTTTCGGAGAAAAAGACGAAATAGGCACTATTCATCAGTTTCTGCTCGAAGATTTATTTTGAAATTCCAAGAAGTTATAGATTACGTTTAATTCCGAGACGTGATGGAATATTCAATAATATTTCAGTAATGGCAAAAACAAAGTTTTTGCCTGCGGACTCAAAACCTAAGGGTTTAGAAAAGTGAGTTCCGAGAATTTTATGAATGTGTATAATGATTAGGGTTATTATGCGTAAGAAATACGAGTATAATACGAGTTATTATACGAGTATAGTATGAAGAGTAGTACGACGTATAATACGAATATCGTACGAATGATATACGAAGAGAATACGAGAATACGAGAAAGGAATGTGTAGAGTACGATCGTAAAATACGATTAGTCTTAATGGACTTTGAGTTCATGGACTTTGTAGAATCCAATTGGACTTGAATTATGTCAAGCCCAATGATTTATGAAATTAAGCCCAAGTTAGTCCCATTAAGAATTAGGGTTAAGGCCCAAACCAAGAAAAGAAACCGCGGATCGAACGATGGGTAAACGGGTGGGTAAAACCAATGGGGAAACCCATGGGGTGACCCATAGAGCAAGAGGGGCGGCCACTTGGCCACCAAGTAAGGGTGGTGGCCAAGTTAACTTGGTGGCTAAGTTGTTAAGGAGGTGTGAATAGTAAGGAGGTGGGGGGCGAAATGACTATTTTACCTTTGCTTTGGTTTTCTATAAATAGAAAGCTTAACTTTCATTTTCTAGGATTTTGAAAATCCTAGAACTTGAGAGAGAGAGAGAAGAGCTCGGTTGGAAGAGCATGAGCATGAATGCTCGGATCAAAAGTGATCGAGAAATATAAAAGCTCGCAAATCGTCGGCTTTGTCTAACGGAATAGGATTAAAGAAGAACGGTAATCCGAACCCTAGTTCTTCTATTTATTTTCTTTAAGTTTTTATGTTTAAAAACATAACTTAATAAGAATAAGGAGTAAAAGATATTGAGAAAGATTTCATATGGTTGAAATCGTAAGAAAATGAAGAAATAAGAATTAGAAATTTATTTTATAAATTTCTTAAGGAAGTATAAGATTCGTGAGGATTTTGAGCGATCCGAATGAATATTATGAATGAGTAGGTCAAATAAGTAAGGAATGGTGTTCTATAACATCAAATTCCAAGAAAAAGTAGAATCGTAATCCAAAATATCGATTAAAATGAAGAACAAATGAAGAACACGAAGAACACTCGAAGAACACAAAGAATGTTGTTCATGGATAAATTTAAAACCATCGTAGTATAATTGTTGTTGATGGACAAGTTTAAAACCATCACGTATAAGTTAGATGCTTATTGCTTAGTTAGGAACGTTAGAAACGTTCATGAAGAATGGATTAAAACGGAGCTATAACGAAGTTATGGCGAAATTTTCGTAAAAGACAGAACAAAAATTTGAAAGTTAGTAAATGAACCCGAAAGTGTAGGGTTTCATAAAAATATAAGAGAACGTATAAAACGTGAGTCGTGGACTCAAGAACGAACGAATTTCGAGTTCGGATGACCGAATTACGGACAAACGAACGAAGAGCGTTAAAAACGTTAAAATGAACGAAGAGTGAAGATTAAGCCAATTGAATGGCATGCTAACGGATTCAGAACGAATTTCTATCTATTGGTAATTGAAGTACGTAAGATAAGGAAGAAAATAGCTTTGGAACGACCTTGTTCCGAGTTATAACGAAGAAGTTATGAGATTTCGAAATCAGCGTCTCAAGCTTGTAAAAGACTTAGAAAATTTTTTCTAGATTTCATACTCGGCGCCGCAGCGCGAGATCGGCCAAACCTTCTGGAGAGTTGTGCCGCAGCACGAGAGATGTCAAAGGACTTGGCGCCGCATCGCCAGTCCAGGAAAAAGGAAGAGGGAACTGTAGATCACGCCGCAGTGCGAGAGGAAAGGCAAGGCACAGCGCCGCAGCGCCGGTGCATAGCAATGCCCAGAAATGAGATTTTTAATTCTCAGATACTGGGGGATGTGCAAGAAAGAAGTATGAATATATAATTCACGTAATGTAACACTTGGTCAAGTGTTTTAAACCTTTAATAAAGGTTTAACAAAAAGATTAAACGAGATTAAAAGATAAAGAATGCAAACGCGGGTTACGGAACCGATATTCGGGAACCGTAGTCATAATGAACGAATGTGAGGGATTGCTATGATTGTGATTTCTTAGACGTTGAGCGATGAAGGTAATGAATAACACTCCGATGTTATGGCATGGCATTGTAAGATGAACGTAAAGAGTATAGACGCTGTGAATGCAACGTTGTTGCGAAGAACGATCAGTCTTAGCATACAACGAACAGTATGGCTTTGAAATTAAGAAAGAATAATGAACATGAGGTTCATGGGATGGATAATAATTGAAAGCAATTGAAACCTTGAGTAAAGGTTGAATGAGAGATTAAGAGACGAGCAACGTGATTGAATGCGTAAACGATCCTTGTGAATTGTATTCGTGTTGGACGAACGTTCTAAGTATACCCTGGTTGTATGACATAGACGTTGATGAAGGTAGTAAGTAAGATACGAATGGTATCAAGAGAGCCGTAACGAACGGTAATAAGATTACTAACAGCCGAATATAAGTCGGATGAGAATGATAGAATGAAAAGTAAGCGCTGAACACTTTAACCAGCGTAAGGGTTGAGTGTAAGCGAATGTTAAACGGGCAGAACCTACACTCCGTGTATGGTTTAACCGTAATGCAATGAAGACTAAATTTAGCCGTGAACGGTGAAGAAATTAAGTTAAAGATAATAACGTGTAACGTTAAGAAGCCGAGTTAATAAGTATAACTTGGACAACGTTCCGATTTGAAGGAACCGGACGTTGTAAGGTATGAATAAGTTCATATGAAATGTTTAACGCTATGTTCTCATAGTATTGACATCGAATGATCGTTCTGAGTGTACAAAAGATTGTATGACTTAGACGATAAAGAATGATTCCTGAGGTATGATATTTAGTTGCCAGAAAGCCGTAAGGAAGAAGAATTTAACTTAACGAACATTATAGTTTAATGGTTCGTCTAAGTTAAGAGAAGTTAGGTTATGGTACAAACGTAACTTTGATGGTTGACATATGGGAGCTGGGCTAAACAATTCCTTCAGAGAGTGAAGGCATATACGAAATTGGCAACCGATCTAACTCACTGTGATGGCAGTGTAGATGAGACGAGAACTTGTTTGTTGGTTGTTTGTGGGAAACCACTCAGAGTACCATATGGACTACTAGCAGAGAAGCGATGTGTACTAAGTCCTAAGAGAAGTATAAGAAGAAGATAAGAATGTAAATCATCAAAGATGATAAATGTATGAATAAGACATCTCAGTATGTCATAAAGCCGTAATCTGGTAATGAAAGTTAGTCGAGTAAGCTTAAGTTACAAGAGCGCGAACCTTAAGAAGTAAAGTTAAGTAAACCAATGCGTAAGTCAAGTATATGACTAATTGGTGTATGTGTTATTTCCTTATGTGTTATGTAGGGATTGGGAATGAGCAGTTCAGCGTAAGTTGTAGCTGTGCGTAAGGCAAGTTTCCTAACTTCATTCATATTTTAAATGAATGCTAGTTTCTAAAACTTCTCAGATGTTGAACTTGAGAAGTTCTGTCTATGTGCGAATGTGCAATATTTGTGCAAGGTGGTAGAATGTATAAGGCCTTGAGCCACAATGTGAGCACTTCGGTGTTTCTATGAGATGAACTATTTTGTGATCAAACTGTTCAATACAAGTATGCTCGGTTTATTCATGAACCGTTATTGTTAAGTCTGTGCAAATGATTCTAGCCAGAAAGAATGTGTATGAAAAAGGTAGAAGAATGAAAGTATTTCAAAGTAAAAGTGAGTATGGTTTTAAGATGATAGGAATCGAGATTATTCCTATTATTCAAGTTGCTTCATAACCTTTGTTCGGTTATTGAAGTTCTAAAGAAATGTTTGAATTCTGAACTTGTTTGTTCAAACTGTGATGACTTGCTGGGAAATTGAATGCTCACACTTGCTTTAAATGAAAAACATTTTCAGCGAACGATGTTAGAAAGAACTTAAGGATCCCGTAAAGATCAAGCTAAGTGGTATCCAGACGAAGTGCCATTCAGTATGTGAATGTGTGTGAAGATCAAGTGAAGGCTTGTAATGTAGAAAGATGGATTAAGCTATAGACTAGTTTAATGAACTGTATGTATCCTTGGTGGCGGATAAAAGTCACTCTTGTAAGATGAAAGGAATAATGTAATTATCATTATTTGTAATGAGAAAGGTTATAAGGTTTTGAGAACCTGGGAATTGAGAATGTATGTTGTTATATTTCAGTATATAATGATATATGTTGGATGAATGATGTACTCGTGACGTACGGAATCCGGGTGTGAAGATAGACCGGATTTCGGGGTGTTACAGGTTGGTATCAGAGCTGATAGGTTATAAATCTTAGGTAAGAGTACCTAAGACTATAATCGTAAAGAGAAGGATAAGAAGATCACTACGTGATCATAGTAAATCGTAGTAACAGATGAGTTATGAAACGATGAATGATTTATAGCTAACGCTATGAATGAATGGTACTAAGAATTAGTACGGGAAGAAGAACTCAGATTGAGTTGTAAAGGTTAATATACGAATTAAAAAAAAATCGTATTAAGTAAAGAGAAAGTTAGAAGTTGTAAAATTTCAATTGAGGACTCATGTGATAGCTGAGTGGTGTGAACCTTTGTTATGGGCAGAGGTTTATGCTTTGGTGTACCAACTGCTCAGTTTATTACAATGATAATCATTGGAATTGGCCACGCTATTAAGATGTATATGACGAGAAGGTGAATCTTTTCTCATGTATATACTTGATAGGTAGAGAAGGTTAAGGTAGGTACGAGTTCTTAAACTCATACTTATGGTAAGTTCGTGACTTATAATAATATGGTATGCGTTTGAATGTTTCAGCGAATGGACGCCAAAGGTCTGTTTGGATGTTCTTGAACTCATATTATTGTGGAAAGTTCCTGAACCCATAATGTGTGGTAAGTTTGATGGACTGTACTCAGTTATAGGAAGGTGCAGACTTAAAACGAAGTATTTTTAGTGGACTTAGCATTGAAGGTGCTAGAGAAGATTAAGTATTGTCGCAGAAAGACAATGAAGGAAGATGGAGAATAAGATATTCCAAGTCATCTAGTTATGCTAGATTTCGAAATTTCTTGAAATCGTGCTAATGTGCGCGTTTTGGAAAATGAAAGAATTGGTTCGACTTTTGGAACCAATGGATTTTAAAAGAACTATTCTTGGTATGTCTATGCTAGTTGCTTCGGCTAGACAGAAATTGATTTGAAATATCAAAATGAATTTTATATCATCAGTGCATTTGATGCAAGGATGGTAAAAAGATGGAGTTATTAATGCAATTAAACCTGGTGTGGAAATTGATCAGAGGATCAACAACCTGCTACGGTATGATGTATAATGACGAAGTCATAAACTGACGAAGTCCTCAACGTACTATGAAGAGTACGGTATCATGACGTCATAAAACATTTTGATGTATTGCAAAAGAATTTAAAGAAGTAGTCGATGTCAAGCGAGTTGACTAGACGAATGTTGCAAGTTAATATTCAATTTATTGATATAGTCTAAGCTACTTGATTTGGCTAAGACAAATGGTATGTCATGATTAAAAGAAAATCGAGCTTTCTTTGAAGAGCTATGCCGAACCAAATTATTTTTGTGCGGAATCTAAGTCTGAGGAGAACATGGAAGAGGTAGTTTACCTTCTTTGTGATTGTAAACTTACCGTTGAAAGAAAGGTTTACGGTGAAAGGCTGTTCAACCTAGTAAAGAGTTCATGGTCAATTTGACCCCTCAGCAAAAGTATGAAATGTTTTAAAGGAATCTTTATGTTCCTCATTATTCCTTATACTTCATGATTCTTGATAAGTTATGAAGGGTAGGGAATGTATGAAAGATAATAACTTCTTTGAAGAGAAGTTGAGAAGAAGGGTAAGCTAAAATTTCGAGGACGAAATTCTGTGAAGAAGGGGAGAATGTGAGAACCCGGGTAAGGGTTTGGTTTTAAGAAATTCAAAACACGGAATTTTTATAAGGAGGGAAGAATGTAACAACCTGGAATTTTGGATTATCCAGAATTTAAGTTTAAAGAAGTAGTTATTAATAAAATAAATTTTTATTAATACTATTATTTGCTAAGTGTTTATTAATCGTTCTATAACCTAGAATGATTATTAATCGGGAGGATTCTGGCTACGAGCTAGATTGAACGAGTAAGAATTTTCAAGATGAAAATAAAATTTTTCCGGGAACAAAATTTTTTCGGGGAAAAAGACGAAATAGGCACTATTCATCAGTTTCTGCTCGGAGATTTATTTTGAAATTTCGAAAAGTTATAGATTACATTTAATTCCGAGATGTGATGGAATATTCAATAATATTTCAGTTATGGCAACAACGAAGTTTTCGTCGGCGGACTCAAAACCTAAGGGTTTAGAAAAGTGAGTTCCGAGAATTTTATGAATGCGTATAATGATTAGGGTTATTATGCGTAAGAAATACGAGTATAATACGAGTTATTTTACGAGTATAGTATGAAGAGTAGTACGACGTATAATACGAATATCGTACGAATGATAGACGAAGAGAATACGAAAATACGAGAAAGGAATGTGTAGAGTACGATCGTAGAATACGATTAGTCTTAATGGACTTTGAGTTCATGGACTTTGTAGAATCCAATTGGACTTGGATTATGTCAAGCCCAATGATTTATGAAATTAAGCCCAAGTTAGTCCCATTAAAAATTAAGGTTAAGGCCCAAACCAAGAAAAGAAACCGCGGATCGAACTGATGGGTAAACGGGTGGGTAAAACCAATGGGGCAACCCATGGGGTGACCCATGGAGCAAGAGGGGCGGCCACTTGGCCACCAAGTAAGGGTGGTGGCCAAGTTAACTTGGTGGCTAAGTTGTTAACGAGGTCTGAATAGTAAGGAGGTGGGGGGCGAAATGACTATTTTACCCTTGCTTTGGTTTTCTATAAATAGAAAGCTTAACTTTCATTTTCTAGGATTTTGAAAATCCTAGAACTTGAGAGAGAGAGAGAGAGAGAGAGAGAGAGAGAGAGAAGAGCTCGGTTGGAAGAGCATGGGCATGAATGCTCAGATCAAAAGTGATCGAGAAATATAAAAGCTCGCAAATCGTCGACTTTGTCTAATGGAAGATGATTAAAGAAGAACGGTAATTCGAACCCTAGTTCTTCTATTTATTTTCTTTAAGTTTTTATGTTTAAAAACATAACTTAATGAGAATAAGGAGTAAAAGATATTGAGAAAGATTTCATATGGTTGAAATCGTAAGAAAATGAAGAAATAAGAATTAGAAATTTATTTTATAAATTTCTTAAGGAAGTATAAGATTCATAAGGATTTTGACCGATCCAAATGAATATTATGAATGAGTAGGTCAAATAAGTAAGGAATGGTGTTCTATAACATCAAATTCCAAGAAAAAGTAGAATCGTAATCCAAAATATCGATTAAAATGAAGAACAAACGAAGAACGCGAAGAACACTCGAAGAACACGAAGAATGTTGTTGATGGACAAATTTAAAACCATCATAGTGTAATTGTTGTTGATGGACAAGTTTAAAACTATCGTGTATAAGTTAGATGCTTATTTCTTGGTTAGGAACGTTAGAAACGTTCATGAAGAACGGATTAAAAAGAGCTATAACGAAGTTATGGCGAAATTTTCGTTAAAGACATAACGAAAATTTGAAAGTTAGTAAATGAACCCGAAAGTGTTGGGTTTCATAAGAATATAAGAGAACATATAAAACGTGAGTCATGGACTCAAGAACGAACGAATTCCGAGTTCGGATGACCGAATTACGGACAAACGAACGAAGAACGTTAAAAATGTTAAAATGAACGAAGAGTGAAGATTAATCCAATTGAATGGAATGTTAACGGATTCAGAACAAATTTTTGTCAGTTGGTAATTTAAATATGTAAGATAAGGAAGAAAATGGCTTTGGAACGACCTTGTTCCGAGTTATAACGAAGAAGTTATGAGATTTCGAAATCGGCGTCTCAAGCTTGTAAAAGACTTAGAAATTTTTTTGTAGGTTTCATACTCGGCGCCGCAGTGCGAGTCGTGGCTTGGAGGCCGGCGCCCCAGCGCGAGATCGGCCAAACCTTCTGGAGAGTTACGCCGCAGCGCGAGAGATATCAAAGGACTTGGCGCCACAGCGCCAGTCCGAGAAAAAGGAAGAGGGAACTGTAGATCACGCCGCTGCGCGAGAGGAAAGGCAAGGCACGGCGCCGCAGCGCCGGTGCATAGCAATGCCCAAAAATGAGATTTTTAATTCTCAGATACTGGGGGATGTGCAAGAAAGAAGTATGAACATATAATTCACGTAATGTAACACTTGGTCAAGTGTTTTAAACCTTTAATAAAGGTTGAACGAAAAGATTAAACGAGATTAAAAGATAAAGAATGCAAACGCGGGTTACGGAACCGATATTCGGGGACCGTAGTCATAATGAACAAACGTGAGGGATTGCTATGATTGTGATTTCTTAAACGTTGAGTGATGAAGGTAATGAATAACACTCCGATGTTATGGCATGGCATTGTAAGATGAACGTAAAGCGTACAGACGCTGTGAATGCAACGTTGTTGCGAAGAACGATCGGTCTTAGCATACAACGAACAGTATGGCTTTGACATTAAGAAAGAATAATGAACATGAGGTTCATGGGATGGATAATAATTGAAAGCAATTGAAACCTTGAGTAAAGGTTGAATGAGAGATTAAGAGAAGAGCAACGTGATTGAATGCGTAAACGATCCTTGTGAATTGTATTCATATTGGACGAACGTTCGAAGTATACCCTGGTTGTATGACATAGACGTTGATGAAGGTAGTAAGTAAGATACGAATGGTATCAAGAGAGCCGTAACGAATGGTAATAAGATTACTGAAAGCCGAATATAAGTCAGATGAGAATGATAGAATGAAAAGTAAGCGCTGAACACTTTAACCTGCGTAAAGGTTGAGTGTAAGCGAATGTTAAACGGGCAGAACCTACACTCCGTGTATGGTTTAACCGTAATGTAATGAAGACTAAGTTTAGCCGTGAACGGTAAAAAAATTAAGTTAAAGATAATAACGTGTAACGTTAAGAAGCCGAGTTAATAAGTATAACTTGGACAACGTTCTGAGTTGAAGGAACCGGACGTTGTAAGGTATGAATAAGTTTATATGAAATGTTTAATGCTATGTTCTCATAGTATTGACATCGAATGATCGTTCCGAGTGTACAAAAGATTGTATGACTTAGACGATAAAGAATGATTCCTGAGGTATGACATTTAATTGCCAGAAAGCCGTAAGGAAGAAGAAATTGACTTAACGAACATTATAGTTTAATGGTTCGTCTAAGTTAAGAGAAGTTAGGTTATGGTACAAATGTAACTTTGATGGTTGACATATAGGAGCTGGGCTAAACAATTCCTTCAGAGAGCGAAGGTATATACGAAACTGGCAACCGATCTAACTCACTGTGATGGCAGTGTAGATGAGACGGGAACTTATTTGTTGGTTGTTTGTGGGAAACCACTGAGAGTACCATATGGACTACTAGCAGAGAAGCGATGTGTACTAAGTCCTAAGAGAAGTATAAGAAGAAGATAAGAATGTAAATCATCAAAGATGATAAATGTATGAATAAGACATCTCACTATGTCATAAAGTCGTAATCTGGTAGTGAAAGTTAGTCGCGTAAGCTTAAGTTACAAGAACGCGAACCTTAAGAAGTAAAGTTAAGTAAACCAATGCGTAAGTCAAGTATATGACTAATTGGTGTACGTGTTATTTCCTTATGTGTTATGTAGGGATTGGGAATGAGCAGTTCAGCATAAGCTGTAGCTGTGCGTAAGGCAAGTTTCCTAACTTCATTCATATTTTAAATGAATGCTAGTTTCTAAAACTTCTCAGATGTTGAACTTGAGAAGTTCTGTCTATGTGCGAATGTGCGATATTTGTTCAAGGTGGTAGAATGTATAAGGCCTTAAGCCACAATGTGAGCACTTCGGTGTTTCTATGAGATGAACTGTTTTGTGATCAAAATGTTCAATACAAGTATGCTCGGTTTATTCATGAACCGTTATTGTTAAGTCTGTGTAAATGATTCTAGCCAGAAAAAATGTGTATGAAATAGGTAGAAGAATGAAAGTATTTCAAAGTAAAAGTGAGTATGGTTTTAAGATGATAGGAATCGAGATTATTCCTATTATTCAAGTTGCTTCATAACCTTTGTTCGGTTATTGAAGTTCTAAAGAAATGTTTGAATTCTGAACTTGTGTGTTCAAACTGTGATGACTTGCTGGGCAATTGAATGCTCACACTTACTTTAAATGAAAAATATTTTCAGCGAACGATGTTAGAAAGAACTTAAGGATCCCGTAAAGATCAAGCTAAGCGGTATCCAGACGAAGTGCCATTCAGTATGTGAATGTGTGTGAAGATCAAGTGAAGGCTTGTAATGTAGAAAGATAGATTAAGCTATAAACTAGTTTAATGAACTGTATGTATCCTTGGTGGCGGATAAAAGTCACTCTTGTAAGATGAAAGGAATAATGTAATTATCATTATTTGTAATGAGAAAGGTTATAAGGTTTCGAGAACTTGGGAATTGAGAATGTATGTTGTTATATTTCAGTATATAATGATATATGTTGGATGAATGATGTACTCGTGACGTACGGAATCCAGGTGTGAAGATAGACCGAATTTCGGGGCGTTACAATAACACATCTATTAAAATTAACATTTTCATTAAAATAATTAACATTTATTTCATAATTATTTTAATTAACTAAAATGAATTATACAATTATTATATATAATCATTTCATTCATTTTTCTCACATAAATTATCTCAATACAATTTATTTAATCCATACATCTAATCATTACTTAAATATTAATTCAATTTATTAATCTCTAACCAATAATTATTTATAGGTATATTGGTTTTTCTTCTCTCACCATCAATTTATATTTTATTAACATCATTCAAGATACTAAACTTTTTCATATATTACCATGACATGTAATATATATTAAGAATACAAAATTTAATTAGCAAAACTCATATATTAACTCACTATTTAATTATGTGAATTAACTCTCTTCTCTATGAAATTTAATTCATAACAATTTCATCGCCATAAAGCATAATAATTGAATTACGTTATTTCATAATATAATTTTCAACTTAATTAAATTAACTAATATTATTTAGTTAATTTCCTTTCTATAACAATCTCATTTAATTTCATCAATAGTTAAATTAACTATTAAACATCATTTCCCCAACATATACATCTCTTTTATATTCACACTTAATCTTTTCACACCAATCCTATATTTTAAGATAAATTACAAATATATATACTTACCCACACTCAAAACACATAAATCAAAATATAAACATATCATAATAAGAATTTTAATTATTAAAATTTTATTTTAATTACTTATAAAAATTTGGGTTGTCACAGTAACATTACAAGTCATGATTATACCCATACACAATTTCTGGTCATAATCATACCAATCAATAGTCCATCTATGCACTACAGGCCAACTTTGACTTTTACCACATCATTTGTCTGTAACATTACATGTCATAATTATACCAATAGATAATTTATGGTCATAATCATACCAATCAACAGTCTATCTATGCACTACGGGCCAAAAATGACTTTTACCATATCATTTGTCTGTAATATTATAGGTCATGATTATACCAATAGAACATTCCTGGTCATAATCATACCAATCAACAATCCATCTATGCACTACGGGGGCAATGATGAATTTGTGATAACCCAAATTTTCAAAGCTATTGAGAAAAAAATTTAATAAATAAATTTCTTATTATAGGATGTGTCGGGTTTGAATAAGAATATATATGTGTTATATATTTTGAATTTTGTGTTATTGGTGCAATGAAACCCATAAATGAGATTTTATAGTTGGTTAAACTATTAAGGAAAAATAGAGTTTTAAAACTTGAAGCTTGATCTTTAAATTATTAAAGAAATAAATAATGGATGATATGAAATCAAAGAAGAGATTGATTTTAGATGAGTTAACATTTATGAAGTATGTGCAAAGTATTTAGAAAAGTAGGTTTTATTTTTGCTAAGTAAGAAATTATCTGCATCTGAACTTGTAATGGCGCTGCTGCGCCACTTCTAAGCTTATGACCAGCGCAGCTGCGCCGGTCTGCATAAAGTTCTGAGTGAGTTTGTGAAATTTGAATATCAAGACATGTATATTAATGGTTAATATGTGTAATAAAAGTCATAATTAGTGTTTAAGTTGTCCGAGAATGGATAGAGATAGCAAAACATGAATTGGATGAGAATTTGTTATGGAATTAATTAACTCGAAATAAATATTGTTTTATTAAGTTATATTATAGAATATTATATTATAAAGCCTTATGTGGTAGTGACATGATGGTAAATTGAATAAAAGAGAGTTAGTTTACTTAGATAAGACGGTGAATTAATATATGGGTTTTACATAACAGGATGAAAGGATTATGTTAATTTGACATTTTAAATATATTAAATAGTATTGTTGTAACGCCCCGAAATGCGGTCTACCTTCAAACCCGGATTCCGTACGTCACGAGTACATCATTCATCCAATATACATCATTATATACTGAAATATAACAACATACACTCTCAAATCCCAAGTTCTGGAAACCTTATAACCTTTTCGTTACAAATAATGATTAATACATTATTCATTTCATCTTACAAGAGTGACTTTTATTGGCCACCAAGGATACATAACAGTTCATTAAACTAGTCTATCATTCAGTTTCATCTTTCTACATTACAAGTCTTCACTTGATCTTCTCGCTCATTCACATTCTGAATGACACTTCATCTGGATACCATCAGCTTGATCTTTACGAAATCCTTAAGTTCTTCTAACATCGTTCACTGAAAATGTTTTTAATTTAAAGCAAGTGTGAGCATTCAATTGCCCAGGAAGTCATAGAAGTTGAACAAACAACTTCAAGAGTTTAAATATTTCTTCAGAACTTAAATAACCGAACAAAGGTTATCAAGCAGCTTGAATAATAGGAATATTCTCGATTCCTATCATTTTAAAACATCAATCACTTTCATTTTGAAATACTTTCATTCCTCTACCTTTTTCATACATATCCTGTCTGGCTAGAATCATTAGAACAGACTTAACAATAACGGTTCATGTATAAACAGAACATACTTGTATTAAACAGCTCAATCACAAAACAGTTCATATCATAGAAACACCGAAGTGTTCAAATTACGGGTCAAGGCTTCATACATACTACCACCTTGTACATACATCACACATATGCACATAGACAATACTTTTCAAGTTCAACATCTGAGAAGTTTAAGAAACTAGCATTCATGTAATATGAATGAAGTTAGGAAACTTGCCTTACGCATAGCTACCGCTTACGCTGAACTGCTCATTCCAATTCCTATATAACACATAAGGAGAAAACATAAATACCAATTAGTTATATATTGAACTTATGCATTGGTTTACTTAACTTTACTTCTTAGAGTTCGCGTTCTTGCAATATAAGTTTACGCGACTAAGTTCCCTTACCAGTTTACTGCTTTATGACATACGGAGATGTCTTACTCAGACATTCATCATCTTGGATGATTATACTCTTATTTAATACTTTCGTTATCCCTTACTTGAACCCCATGTTCATTACTCGTTCTTAGTGTAGAAGCTATACCGATCGTTGTATGCTAAGACCGATCGTCCATCGCAACAACATTGCATTCACAACGTCTATACGCTTCACACTTATCTCTCATTGTCATGACATAACATCAAAATGTTATTCATTACCCCCATCACTCAACGTCTAAGGAATCACAATCATAGCAATCCCTCACGTTCGTTCATCGCAACCACGGTCCCCAGATATCGGTTCCGTAACCTGTACCTAAAATCTTTGTCTTTAAATCTTGTTTAATATTTCCGTTCAATCTTTAATAAAGGTTTAAGTCATTTACTTAAGTGTTACATTATTTGAACGTTATGTTCTTTATCTTCCCTTATGTTCCCCCAAGAGTTGAGCAATTAAAAACTCCTCTCTAGCTTTTCATTCACACTGGCATTGCGACGCCACCCTCTCCTTTAAATCTCGCACCACGGTGCGAGTTAGCAGTACCTGGCTCTCCGATCTGGCGCTACAGTGCCACATTACAAGGCATGGTTGGCGGCGTGGCGCCAAGCCCTAATTCTTAAAATTTTTTCTAAGTCTTTAATTGTTTTGAGACGCTTACTTCTCGATCTCATAACTTATTCGTTATAACTCAGAACGAGGTCATTCTAAAGCCATTCTCTTCCTTATCTTACGTACTTCAATCCCCCTCAGATAGAACTTCATTTTGAATTCGTTAACATGCCATTCGATTGGCTTGATCTTCACCCTTCGTTCATTTTTACGCTTTTAATGTTCTTCGCTCGTTCATCCAAATTCGGTCATCCAAACTCGGAACTTGTTAGTTCTTGAGTCCACGACTCACGTTTTCTATGTTCTCTTACTTCTTTAGGAAACCCTACATGTTCGGGTTCATTTACTAACTTTCTAATTCTCGTTCATCTTTTACGAAAATTTTGCCATAACTTATAGCTACGTTTTAATCCATTCTTCATGAACGTTTCTACCATTCCTAACCAAGCAATAAGCATCTAACTTATACGCGATGGTTTTAAACTTGTCCATCAACAACAATTAAACTACGATGGTTTTAAATTTTTCCATAAACAACGTTCTTCGTGTTCTTCGCGTGTTCTTTGTTCGTTCTTCATTTTTAATCGATATTTTGGATTACGATTTCACTTTTTCTTGGAATTTGATGTTATAGAGCACCATTCCTTACTTATTTCTCCTACTTGTTCATATAATCTAATCGAATCGCTCAAAATCCTTACAAATCTTATACTTCCTTAAGAAATTTATAAACTAAATTTTTAATTCTTATTTCTTTATTTTCTAACGATTTTAATCATATGAAATCATTCCTAACTTCTTTTACTTCTTATTCTCATTAAGTTATGTTTTAAACATATTAAACTTAAAGAAAATATTAGAAGAACTAGGGGTTCGGATTACCGTTCCTCTTTAATCTTCCTCCGCTATACAAAGCCGATGATTTGCAAGCTTTTCTATTTCACGATCACTTTTGATCCGAGCATTCATGCTCAATCGCTTCCTTCTTCTTCTTCTCCAAGCTCTCAAGCTCTCTCTAATGTGTAGGATTTTCAAAATCATAAAAAATGAAATCTAGCTTCCTATTTATAGAAAACCAAAGCTTAGGGCAATTTGGTCATTTTGCCCCCACCTCCTTACTATTCCCACCTCCTCCAACACTTAGCCACCAAGTAAACTTTGCCTCCACCCTTACTTGGTGGCCAAGTGGCCGGCCCACATGCCCATGGGTCATCCCATGGGTTGCCCCAATGGTTCTTACCCATCCGTTTACCCATCGGTTCAATCCGCGATTTCTTTTCTTGGTTTGGGCCTTAACCCTAATTCTTATTGGGCCTATCTTGGGCTTGATTTCACAAATCATTGGGCTTGACATAATTCAAGTCCAATTGGATTCTACAAAGTTCATGAACTCAAAGTTCATTAAGACTCATCGTATTCTACGCATTCCATTCTCGTATTCTCTTCGTATATCGTTCGTACGATATTCGTTTTATACGTCGTATTATACTCGTATAATAACTAGTATTATACTCGTATTTCTCATGCATAATAACCCTAATTATTATACGAAATTATTTCTAGAAACACACTTTTCCTAACCCTTAGGTTTTACGTCCGCAGGCGAAAACTTCGCTTTTGCCATAACTGAAATATTATTGAATATTCCATCTCATCTCAGAATTGTACGTAATCATTAACTTCTCAGAATTTCAAAATAAATCTCCGAGCAGAAATAGATGAATAGTGCCTATTTCGTCTTTTTCCTCGAAAATATTTTTGTTCCCGGAAAAATTTTATTTTTGTCTTGAAAATTCCTATTCGTTCAATCTAGCTTGTAGCCAGAATCCTCCTGACTTATAATCATCCTAGGTTATAGAACGATTAATAAACATACATCACATAATAGTATTAATAAAAATTTCTTTTATTAATAACTAATTCTTTAAACCTAAATTCTGGACAATTCGGATTCACCGGGTTGTCACAATTGTAATATATAAAAAGGGTTAATATTTGAAAGATAAATGATTAATAAAAGAAGAGAGCCAATTTAATTATAATTAGATATTAGTTAGAGATTTATGCATTAAGTTAATATTTAAGTTATGGCTAACTGAAAATGTGTTGGGACAATTTATGGAAGAAAAGGAAATGAAGAATTATAGTATAATAATCAGTTTTGTACGTACTAATTATTCTAAGGAAATGGTTATCTTAAAATAAAGGTGTTATGAGTATAACATTCATACAACCTAGTATAGTAGTTCGATATATTACAAGTGTACAATTATTTGAAATAAACTAAATAATTTAACATTAAGGTAAAGTGTGTCACACAAACTTTATATTAAATGAATATTTAAATAATGTGGAATTGGTGAAGAGTCAAATGTGGCATAGACCCCTAATATTTTATTGAAATTATGAGCTTGAGTTATATAACTCTAGTAAGCGGGATTAATGAGCCTTGTGTGGCATGAGTATTAAAATTAAACCAGACTAAAGGTTTAATTGGAATTATTAAAAGAGAATTAATGGAAAGAGAATAAATGATTGATATTGATCATTGTGATATGTATGTGTGATAGAAAATAATGGGTTGAGAGTACCCAATTGAATTATATTTAGCCCAATTAAAATATTCTTCGGACTAGCCCAATGTATCTGGGACATAAGATTATATTGGTGTATATTTAAAATGTAAGTATACTTCCTATATGTGGGTATATACATATATATTGTATATGTGCCCATAACTTAATTTAATGTGGTAATGTTAAGTCATTATAATCGATTTAATAAGCCCAAAAGGAATTAACTTTAGTAGAATGTGGACCATTTTATTAATAAGTAAAGAAGTAATGTAGTTTGTCCTAATATTAGTGTCTCTCTAATTATATCAGTTGTGTGATAGGCCATTGGCCTATCCTATTCCTTCTTCACTAAGTAACATAACTGATGATGGCTATACAACTGATGATCATTGCTAATGGAATGGAGGAAGAGAAAGTAGGTAACCAACTCTTTATTACCCATTGGTTTCTTCTTCTTCACGGTAAATCAAAACATTATGCAAAGCTATTGACTGAGTACTGAATTCTCTATATATAGAGCCTTCTTCTTCTCCTTCACGTTGGTTAAGTTGTCTGATAAGTTCTATATAGAGGGAGAGGTCCTGAAATTGAGTGGACAATCTGAGATTGGAAGCAAATGATCTTTTTTAGCTTCAAAGAAGGTAACACTACTGTTATACATATTCTAATTTCTAAATTTGCAATTTCATAGAAATGTCTAGAAAATGGTGGCTTTTGAGTCAAAAATTGATGTCTAAGGATTATCATAATCCATGAATTGTTGTTAGATATTGATAATATTGTTAAATACAAAAATAACGAAAGTTAAACAAACCAATTTGGTTTAGAAACGAATCCGTGATGATGAAATTCGCTAAACATGTGAAATTATAGAAAATAGTAAAAGTATTGAGTTTGAGTAATCAAATTGGTTGTTTATGTGATTTAAGAATTGATATCATGTTAGTTAAGTGTTATATGCATGTATAAAAGTAATGTGGCTGATTTTAAGCATGTTGCACGAAGAATTTTGCATTTAGGTTTGGATTATGCAGAAGCAGAGCCATTCTTGGAACTATCCAGGAAGGGCGTAGCTATGCCCATTCTGTAGGTCATTCTAATGCAGCTGCGCCAAATGCAGTGTCTGAGAATGCTATGGGGCAGCGCAGCTGCGTCGCTCCCATAGTATAATATAGCACAGTTGCGCTATGCGCTAGAAAGAAATATTGACTTTCTGTTATTCCAAGCATGATGGTTTAACTTGGTTATGAATAACAATAAGTATTACATGTGGGTTAAAGTTGGCTTACTTATAATGAATGTGCATTAGCATGATTTAGTATAGTTCTAAAAGAGACTTGAAGATTGTGAAAACAAATCTAGACTAACCTTAAGACTTTTGAATTTTAAGATATGTAGCTTATGTAAATGGCTTAGTCATGCACACAAATAAGTATGACATGTGGTCTTGAGTACCTTTTGCATACCATGAGTTGCCTAAATGGTTATTTTCTGAAGATATATAAAGATTTTGAAAGAAAACTTTGACAAAGCTTGTGTACCTTAAGTTCTGACTTTGATAGCATCTATACTAAGTCCAACTATGCATGACATAAGGTTCAAACTTGTATAGTATGTGTTAGATTGCTTTGATTTGGTTTAAAATGATTTCAAAGGCAAACACATATATTTTTGCAAACTAAGTTTTATAAACATGGAGTGGTTATATTTTAACCTTGTAAGCATGTGTAGGAACATGTACAAACGAGTATGACATGTGTTTTGAAGTTGCCTTGCATGATTAGTTTGACCTAGCTATGCATGGAAATAGGTATGACATGTGGTTTCAAGCCCTTCGAATACCATGAACCTCTTAGTCGCCTTAGTGTATATTTCTAAAGAAAACTTGAAACTTTGAGAATGAACTTAAAGAAACTTGTGTACTTACAGTTCTAAATGTGATAACATACGTACATGGCTTAGTTAACTATGAAATGAGATTTAAAGTTGCATCTAGTTGCTTTAACTTGGCCTAGAATGACTTTTAAAAGTGAACTTGAACGTCTTCCAAACTAATACCTATGAGCATTGTGTTGCCTACCCTCTGAACTTGTAGGATGGCATGCTAGTACTATTTATGTCATTAAACATGGCCTATAAGTGCACTTATCTAGTTTGACAAAATAAAAGTCATTAGAGCATGATTATAAAGTACGTTTTTAAATGATAAACCATGTTAGTCGTATACAACATTCGTACTGAAATTTGTTTAACATCATTATATGGTTTGATGAGTGCGTAGTTAGACCCTTGTTGCATGAAATCACTTAGCCGTGAAATAAATGGCAATAAAGTTATAAAGTGTAAAAACAACTTAAAGTAAACACAAGAGGCACCAAACTTGGACCAAGACCTCTTAACGTGTGTTGGTGTTATGTGTTAGCATGGTAAGTAATGAGGCATAAACTAGGAAATAAAGTTTACAATCTGGTCTGGCTAAGGGACGGCGTAGCTGCGCCCATCATAGGCCAAACTGTAGTGCAGCTGCGCTGCAGGACAGTGTTACCTAACTATTTAAATTGTAATATAAACCTTAAAACATGTGTGCATTAATGTCTTAAGTTATAATACTTGACATAAGTGCTGTTTTATGTATATGAGCATGTAATAGTTATAGAAAACCCAGAGTTGTTAAGTTTTATTAAGGTTTGCAAAATGCAAAAATAATGAGAATCATTCATCTAAGAGTTTTAAATATGTAAAGAACACATAGCTAGTAAAGTAACAGATAAAGGTGTATGAATGTTGATATCGAGCATGTGTGACTACGGTATACTTATACATACATAACTATACTAAGAGTATAATAAGAAAGTGAAACGAAGGTTTTAAGAACCAAGTTAGAAAATAATATAACAAATGTTATTACATTAAGAATGTAAGGAAATGTATGACTCATGGGTATGAATCCATGCTTATACAATTGTGTAGGGATACACAAAGTGCAGATAATGATAAACAGTTAAGTTGTAGTTGATAATCTACAAGCCAGGCAAGTCTTCCAGTTCCTAATTGCTCTATAATGTTGATAACTGTTGATTGATTTATGCTATGAAATGAAATGATAAATTATATATGAAATGCATATGAGCTATGTATGAAATGAATGATGCTATGCCATTAAAGGTGGAAATGTCTATGAGATATATATGAGATTGAAAGCCAATTTACGATTATATGTTTTGTAAATTAATCTATATACTTGTTATGTGAGAAGCAACATGCGTATGTGTTTAAATGCTTATGATTGTATAAACTGAGTATGATCATATGTGTTATGTGATGCATGAAAACTGTTAGAATTATTGGGCTATTGAGCTCACCCTTGCAAATAACTACTTTTGCAGGTTAAGGACTCACAGTAAAGTTACGTGCTACTTGATTGATAGAGTTCAATAGTACCACAAGCGGATTAACTTGTTTAGCTTAAGTTAAAATCTCGAACAATGTTTTAGCTTTTAGGTGAGGTACTTGATAGTTGTTTAACTCTTGTAGAGTTGAAAAGTTGTACAATTCGACCCATAGAGAACATCGATTTGAGATGTAAATTCTATAATGCAACTCTGATGAATCAAAGTATGAAATAAATTTGATTTAAAGATATGTAATGATGAAGGTTTTGATTCAGGGAAATGAATAAAGAATTTAGGAAAGTTTTAATTATTTTCGCATCTTATTAAGTATAATGTCGAATATGATGTAAAGACAAAAATGATTAACGACCAAGATCAAGAATTGACTTATGAAGGTCTTGGGTTCGATTCATAAATCCTGGAAATATAAAGGAATGAATATATTAATTAGTATCAAAGTGAAGTTGTATTCATTAAATTATGAATGGAAGTTGTTAATAGTTAGACGAAGATAGTATTGTGACGCACCAGGTCCGAGGTAATGGATACCCAGATTTGGGGGTGTTACAGGTTGGTATTAAAGCGGTAGGTTATAAACCTTAGGTAAGAGTACCTTAGGCTATAACCTTAGAGAGGGAAAGTAAAGATGATGAAGGATAAACTCAGATAGAGTTTAAGTGATAAGAAATAAAATTCATAAAGAAGATATTAAAATATATATGAGAAGATTCAAAGAAGAATCTTGAAGTATCTAGAAGATAAGGATCAGGAGTCACCTAACTCTAGTAATGGAGATGAAAAGTGTTTTAGACAATGTCTATAAGCTGAATATGTTAAAAGTAATGAGAATAAAGTCAAATAGAGTTTAGTTGATGAATTCAGAAAAATCATATGAAACAAGTTAAGATAATATGATAGGTTCAAAGAAGAACTTAAGGAGCCAGAGGTTCAATGAACATCTGAGTCGAATAATCAAAAGATTGTGATGAAAAAGAAAGGAAAGAAGGTTGTAAAATATTAAACGATCAAAAATAGGAAGAATCATAAGGTAAACTGATGGTAGAATAGGATCACCATGTGATCAGATTGAGCTATGAATTGATAGATGACCTTTAATGACTGAATAGTTATAGCTTGATGCTATAAAGAGAAAGTACTATGAAATGGTACGAGATTAACTCGTGAGGAGTTGTAAATGATGAGATATGAAAAAAAATTATATCAAGTAAAGAGCAAGATAATATTAGAATTTTATGGGATTTCAATTGAGGACTCATGTTAGTGGTTCAGTTTTACTATTCCTTGTATGGGTAGGGAATTTATACTTGGTTTGAGAACCACTTAGCTCCCAATATTGATTAGTGGCTGAGTTAACCAATTTCTTGTATGGGCAGGGGATTGCGGTTGGTTTGACAACCATTTAGCTTCTTACACTGATAATCATTGGAATGTTGGTGTCGCGCTATCGATATGTTTATGGTGAGAAGGTGATTCTTTTTTCATATTTATATTTGATAGTTAGTGTGACGCCCCTAAATTCAGACCCTTATATCTCGAATTTGGTTCGTCACGCACTAATTCTAATAATAAATCAAAATCTCACACAACGGAATAATAGAATAAATTACATTGTTATAATATAATTATTCTCATCCCTAGGTCTCGTAACCATTACTAATACAATACAACTTAAATTAAACATAGCTTAACATAACATAGTAAATAAGTTCTTCTACAACATAATAATAGTATGTTCCTAGTACTATGAAACTAACTACTCCAAAGCATTCTCTTTACCCTTGTCCTTTCCAGAGGGTTCACCACGCTCTGCCTTAACTAATAGTTTTAAGGAAAGCAAGGATGACCAACAATTTTGCCCAGCAAGTCATATCGCAATAATGAAAAGTCATATATAGAGTTTAATCTTCAAGGGTACGAATAATAATTTAGAAATAATTAACGATTCTCAATAAAGGTCACTATGGACTGAAAGATATCAATAATATTCAACACTTAATCAATTCAAAATTTCGAAGTAATGAATACTGAACAGTCACTAAGGACTATGAACTTCTACTAGAATTAGCAGTAATAAATTAATAGTCCATCAAAACGAGTACATCAGGTGATTAGCCTAAAGTACCCTATGTTATGCATAACATTTAATCATACTCATGTGCGCACGTCGATCTCCCAACAAATATATAATTCCCCTTCCAAGAGGGTTGTTCATCTCAGTGATTTATAAGAGTCCGTACAAAGTTAATTTAGTTTGGATAGCTTTCAATCATATATCAATAGTCTAGTCGAATCAATGGATTAGACATATTTCTTTTAAAGTATATACATGAGCAATTATCATTTGAAAACAAGGTTCAAAAACTGTAAGCAATTTCATTTCTAAACTACGAAGTGGTAAGTAATGAGATATAAATCATACTTTCAAGATTTACTTGTACGATCAATAATAGCACAAGCTTGAATGATACTTCATCAATGAGATAAGGTTTAGATACTTACACAATATTCAATGTTGTGAAAATTAGAAAACTTGCTCCGTATAAGATAAAGTTCAGACTTGCCTTTCACATCGATTCCCAACTTATAGCTTACTACCACTCTAAAGAACTATAATATCATATTCATGTATAATCACATTAGTTATACAAGTTCAACAGGTACACCTACTATCTTAATTTACTATGATACATAAGTGTACTCCATCAATACTAAACATATATTGTTAGTCTTCTCTTAGTCGCATGATCTTATACGTATGTCATCATGTAACACGAAAATCAGTTTCTAATACATTGTCATTTAAAGAACATAGTTTGTCATCACATTTTGACTTAAGGTTATAGTTATAGAATTCTTTTAATAACATGCTTATTGACTAGTGAATACTGCACTAGACATGTATTACAAATTAAGGTATCAACATAGGCATGCACAAACCCTTAAATTATTTACAGAAAATAGATCTCACTGCAGGGTGGCGCTGCCGCACTTGGTTTGTACTAAGGAGTGGTGCGGCCGTACTACTCCTGGTGCTAACCAAGACATGGCTGCTCCTGCAGAAACCCAGGGTAAACCCAACTTGCACATATATAAATAATCATGCAAAACACACTAGTCGGTGAGTGGATAACTATGTTTGACCCTACATCCTATCATTAACATACGTCATTATCCATTCTCAGTAAATCAAGACTTTAAGTGTTCAATTAACAAATTCTCTTACATTTAGCCGTCATACATATGATATGTGGTCTGTGACGAACGAGATTTTGTAATTTAAATTTGAATATTTATTGAATTAAATAAATATTTTTTGATGATTTAATTATTGTGTTAAATAATTAATTGATGAATGTGTGGAAGATTAATTTAATTATATGTGTTACACAGATTAAATTAATATGGAGAATTTTATTATTCAAAATATGTTTTTAATTAAGCTTATTTGATCAAACGAATTATTTAATAAGCATAATGTTATTCTAGTTAATTTAATATTTAATTAGAGATTTAATGATTTGACATAATTTGTCAAGAATAATCATGTGAATGTTATTCCTATTTACATATGATTTGATTAGGATATACGTATATGAATGAATATGCAAGTATGTTTGCATTAAGAAAAGGTGTAAAGTCATTTGATAGATAATAAGAACATATATGCAAGGACTTAGAATGAATTGATCAAACATGTTAGGTTGATCCTACATAAGCAAAATAGCTTTGTAACGTCCTTAAAAAGAAATGATGTATAAGGACTATAAATATAGAAAGATCAAGCTTGTTAGGTTGATCTTATAATGTAATAGATAGGCTTGTCTGATCGTCGAGCACTGCACCCGAAATCGTACCCTACCAAGAGTGTCAAGGAAAACTCGGGAGCTATCATGGCAGAATCATAGTCTGTAAGATAGTAGATCTCGGAGTTCGTTGACTGCCAGGAGAGACGAGGAAGGATCGTAGTGTGTCGAGTAGAACTTCCTCAGAGCCATAGTCTGTTGAGGAAGTCATATTCAGAATCGTAGAGACGACCTATCTACGAGCCGACCGAGCATCTGCCGAAGGTAAGTCAAGAATCGTATACTACACTCGGAGTCATAGAGTCTACTGATCATATCAGAGGCATAGATCGTAGTTGAGCAAGATCAGACGAAGACAACAAGCATAAAGATAGAAATCGTAGAGTGTCAAGATCTGATCTCGGGGTTGTAGTGTCTGCACAGCCAAAGCTGAATCGTAGAGTGTAAAACTAAGGCCTCAACAGATGTGCTCACAACGCCAAGGCATAATCGTAGAGCAAACATGATTCTCAACAAATGAACACTCTTAAAATATCCAAAGTATGAAGCCTCTGGTCTGAGCTGCAAAGATACATCCCACCTGAAGGAAATCAGAGTGTACTCAACGAATGGTATACAAAGATAATAGAAGATCTAAGCACCAACTCAATCAACATCCAGATTGAGTTGTGAAGCCATTCGAGATGAAGTCTTTCATAAGTTGATCAGAAGAAGACTTAAGTAACTGACTAAGGAAAGTCAACAAGTGCAGTAGCTGTCAAGTGAACAGAAGAAAATGATCTTGAAAGCAACCAGGATTGTAGTGTTTGCTAAACAAAGAAGGAACTGATGGAGTGTACACAATGATACTGGTTAGCTTATGAAGAACAAGGCTAAAGTGATTAAGCATCGAGTCAGTCCATTGATGATAAGTGAACGAGAGATCACAAGGAGAAAGCGAGCTGGGCATGCCAAAAATCTGAAGTGTCTTGCTATGCACAAGAGGCCAGAACAAGGAGTCAATCCATCAGTATCTAAGATCAGTCTAAGCAAACCGAAGTGTTAAAGCACTGCACGAGAGAAGGAAGATGTGTTCTACATTTAATATCAAATAAACACTCTTCAAGATCGTAGTGTTGTCTCTGTAAGACCCCAACTTATTAATGACTAAAATCAAATTTTCTCTAAATATTATTGTGAATAATAAGGGGTTAATTTGATATAATACTTTGGTTATGGGTGAAATGTGTAAATTTTGCAAAATAAGCAAGTGGTTATAAAATATTCATTTGGTCGTGGAATATTCTTGCTGTCGGGGAATATTCGTACGACGGGGCAGCCTTGTGTGGGCCCCATAACGGAAAGCGATTGGATGAAGAAAATGACAAGTATAAGTTGTTTATAAATAACGGCGTAGTTGTTACTGTTAGCACTGTTGGAATACCCGGTGGTTAAAATACAGTAATACGCGTGGTTACACAGTAGCACACGGATTGCACAGTATTTTAGAATTATTGATTCTTACGAAGGAAGGCACTACTCAATAATTGTTACAGTAGTTACTGTTAAATATTTTATTTTATTGATTCAATAATTGCTGCGTTGATATTTTATATTATTGTTGTTTCAATAATTGTTGCTGCACAATATTATCCTTTATCAGATCAATAATTCATATTATTTGAATAATATTATTAGATAACATTATTGGCAATGTCTAGAAAGTTCTGTCTAAGGAGAGGTTTGGTCATCTAATTGCGCGCCAGTAAGGAGAAATCCTTATTGGAAAGCCCCCTCTTTCTTGGGAACGGCCTGGTTGTCATAAATGTGATTCTGTAATATTATTTGTGAATAATTAATTATTGATTCATATGATAAGAAAATATTTATTTTATGTGGATATAAATGAGGGATATATTTTTGTGGTTAAAAATGAAGGAGTTAATGTTGAGGTTTTTATCAGTATTTTTGTCGGAATGGAGGTATTAAAAATCAGGGTTTTTGAGATATTTTGTGGGGGTTATAATTTTTAATCCGACCGTTGGATCGTGGTAATTTTTGGATATGTTATACATATATAAGTTCAATATATGTCCACAAATTTTGAACCGTTAAAAATGAACGTATGATTTATTATGAATTTTACGAGATGACTGGTTTAGAAATTGTTGAATTTTCGGAGTTTATCATTTTGATGGAAAATTCTAGAATTGGTGGGCCCCACTCTTGGTTGGTGAAGAAATGTGCTGAGATTTTTATTCAAATGTGGTGGGTGGTAATAGTAGCAGGTAAAGCTATCAGGTTGCAGGTTAAGTCTGCTTCGGCGTGCTAACATTTTCCTATAAATAGAGGGCTAAGTTAGAATTGAAAATCACACCAGAAACAAGTTTTCTCTCTTTCTCTCTCTAGATTATTGAGTGTATTTTGTGAGTATTTAGATACTTTGAGAGTTTCTATTCATCAGAGCAAGTTTCTTTCAGCCTTATACCGATATTCCGACCAGAAGTACTGATATTTTGAGGTAAGGGATATTATTTTCTTCTTAATGATATTATTTTCTTCAATATCATTATGCTGAAATATTGATATAAGTTTTTATCAAATTTGGAACTTTTTGTGTCGGGGTTACATTCACGTATACGGCACTATTCACGTTACGGTACTATTCACGAATACGACACTATTCACCTAAAAATAAAAATTTTCTCTTTTTGTCCAAGATGTCTATTATGGTTACTATCTTTGATTGTATCCATGTTTTGATCTTTATTTTTGAATTATGCTTCACAATTGATTATTATGAAGTATTATTGATCTTGGATAAACTGTTATACGAACCCCTAATATTTGTCCTTCTGTCTCACTGGATTCGTTCTCTTTAAGATATTTTTCATCATCCTCAGTCCTAAATGATGATATTACTGAATATTTTTGGCCTGTAGTGCAAAGATGTATGATTACTTGATGAATATCTTTGGCCTGTAGTGCAAAGATGAACAGGTGTTGAGATGAACATGACTGACAGGTGATACAAATGAATATCTTTGGCCTGTAGTGCAAAGATAAATATTTGGATAAAGATGATTATTAATTGATGTTACAGGAATAAAATATTGATGATGGACTTTTAAATATTAGAAGATAGTAGAATTCTTTCTCTACTTGACTCTTCTAATGGTTTGCTGTTTCCGCTGCAGTTGTTGATCTAAAACTTGTCGATTATATTCTAACAGATTTTTCCCTGTTGAAGACTAACGATAATTTGTTGTATAATATCTTAGTCATAATATTCTTTACTGGGCTAGTTGAGCTCACCCTTTTCCTTTTTGTTCCATTTTTTCTTCTCAGGAGGTGAGAACATAGCAGGATCTAGTCGGGGTATGGAGTGATGGTTCTAGAAAGATGTTTTAGCAGTCCTCACTATTTCTGTAAAATAGTGTTTGAATAATTGTAATGAGAATTTATTTGAGTGTGGATATTGTCCAAAAGATAATATTTATATTTAAACTCACAGTATATGTGTTGTCGTATTTTGCACGACATTTGTAATAATAAAGTTGTAGTTATTTTATGTACCATGTATTTGGCGACTCAGAATGGGTTGGATGGATTGGATCTATTTTGGGGGCGTCACAGTTGGTATCAGAGCTTAGGGATATGATCCATGGCTGAGATGTGAGACAAGAACTAGGAAGGGAGAGACGGGGAATTCCTTCGCTAGTATGACCTGACTAAGTTTATTTGGTGTTTATTTGGTCGGTCAGAGTATAGGGATAATATATGACATGACTATTAACCCTTGTTTTATGACAGTATTTAAGAATGGCAGCTGAGAACGTTAATAATAGAGTAAATCAGACCGTGGAGACACATTTGATCACCACCCAGGGGAACGTGCAACAGGAAGGCAATATTCCTCCTGTAAACAACGTTACCAAGCAAACGATGAATGATGGAATGTTTAGGAGTTTTTTTGCAGTTCATGGAAAATTAGACGAGGGAGGCTCGTGTGCAGAATACGGGTGGAAATGATAACAACGCGCGGTTTGTCACAACTAAGCAGTTCAAAGAATTGGGACCACCAGAATTTAAGGGAAAGCCGGATCCGATCATGGCGGAAACGTGGGTCAAGCAAATTACCAAGATATTCGATGTCTTGGGATGCACGGAGGGACAGAAGGTTCCATTCGCCACCTTTATGTTCCGCGGTGAGGCAGATTACTGGTGGGAGTCTGTGAAGCGTACCCAGCCTGACGCACTCAACATGTCCTGGGAAACATTTCAAAAACTGTTCAATGACAAGTACTTTCCTGAAAGTATTCGTCATATGAAGGAGGTGGAGTTTATTAGACTGGAACAAAACAACATGACGGTGTCCCAGTACGAGGCAAAGTTTGCAGAGTTATCCAGTTTTGCACCTCATTTGGTCGAAAATGAGGAACGAATGACAAGGATGTTTAGGTCTAAAACCCGAGATTCGGCAATATCTTATCTCTCATAAATTTTCTTTATATTCAGATGTTGTAAACAGGGCTCAATTATTAGAGCGAGATAATGAGTATGTGCAACCGAGGGACAACAACCAGGGTCATACCGGAGGCGGCAGTCATCGAAGCAATAAAAACCAGCAGGGAGGAAAACATTCGGACAAAAGCGGTAACCACTCTGGTGGTAATCGTGGTCGTGATAATAGAAGGAGCGAGTCGGGAGGAGATTTCAAGAAGAGAAGATACAACAATGATAATGTGAAGACGTCAGCACAAACATCAACTGTTTCTAGGGGAGGAGAACAACCACCGGTCGTATATTACAAATGTGGGAAAGAGGGACATATCAGCCCAAACTGCCCACAACAATCTAAGGTATGTTATAATTATGGAAAGGAGGGTCATATAGCTCGAGAGTGTTCTGTAGCAAAACCAAGTTCAGCGGGGATGGTGACTCAAAAAGTTAACCCAAAAAAGTCAAAGTCAACGGTTCCTGGAAGAGCGTTTTTCGTGACTGGTCAGAATGCGAGGAACCCGAATGAAGTTAGCACGGGTTAGTTAATTATAAATTTTTGCAAAGTCTATACATTATTAGATACCGGTTCTACCCATTCATTTATCTCTCCTGCTTATACTCAACGTTTAAAATTGACTCCGGAGAAAATTAGACTTTGACTTATCTGTTGAAACTCCGTTAGGAGAAACTTTTGTTACATCCACTGTTTATAAATCTTGTTTGATCCAAGTTGGCACTATCACATTACCTGTTGATCTTATCTCTTTAAAGATACTTGCTTTTGATGTGATTTTAGGAATTGATTGGTTAACCACTCATCATGCCAAAATTGATTACTTTCGTAAGGTATAGTTTTCATATTCCTAAGCAACCTGTTATTCAAATTCAAGCAACCAAACCACTGAAGTCAAACTCTTTCATATCAAGCCGTAAAGTCATTCGTTTATTGAAAAACGGATGTCAAGCTTTCTTAGCTATGTTATGGACTTGAACAAAAATACGTCAGATTTGAATGATATTTTTGTTGTTAGTGAATTTCCTAACGTATTTCCTGAAGAATTTCCTGGCCTAACCCAGAGCGTGACATTGAATTTTTGTATTGATCTTCAACTCGATACAAAACCCATTTCTAAAATCTCATATTGAATAGCTCCTATTGAACTTTAGGAGTTAGAAAACCCAACTATAGAAGTTGGTACCCGAGCCTCTATCTGGTGACTTCCTTTATGGAATGCACCAAAGCCAGACTCTCCGTATGGGACTCTATATTTGTGTGGTGGTAAAACAATAGGTGCCATTGTGACGTGCTATCCAAAATTGGGATATGAATCACAATTGAGAGCAACCGAAGTCGGTAACCGAAGTACGTAGCTTTCTGGGCTTAGCTGGTTATTATTGGAGATTCGTGGAAGGATTTTCTAGAATCGCTACTCCGTTAACTCAGCTGACTCGGAAGGATACAAAATTCGGTTGGAGCAAGGAATGCGAGAAGAGTTTCCAAGAGCTCAAAAGGAGACTCATTTCGGCACCTGTTCTGATAATACCATCTGGTTCGGATGGATTTGTTATCTACAGCGATGCTTCAAGCAAAGGGTTAGGATGTGTTCTCATGCAATATGGGAAAGTCATAGCCTATGCCTCACGACAACTCAAAGAATATGAGAGGAATTATCCTACTCATGATTTAGAGTTGGCAGCAGTCGTTTTTGTGTTGAAGATCTGGAGACACTACCTGTATGGGGAGAAAGTGGAGATCTATACAGATCATAAAAGCCTTAAATATTTCTTCACCCAAAAGGAACTCAACATGCGGCAGCGACGTTGGCTCGAGCTGTTGAAAGATTACGATCATACCATCCAATATCATCCTGGAAAAGCAAACGTAGTAGCTGACGCATTGAGTAGAAGATCATATGCGGGTACGAGTGCAATGTTGTTAACACAAAGGCCCATTTTGTATGACTTGCAAAGGATGGAGATAGAGATGAAGGCTCCAAGTACCCGCATGATGATATCAAATATACGAGTAGAACCGACTTTAATCGATAAAGTTAAAGCTGCTCAAGCTACGGACATGGAGCTGATGCGTGTGAAGAAGAAAGTGCAAGAAGGTGCTATTCCAGAAGCAAGAATCGATGAAGAAGGAATACTTCGAGTCAACTCCAGACTTTGTGTTCCTAACGATTTTGACTTGAAGCATAGAATAATGATGGAGGCACACAACACACCGTTTCCAATCCATCTTGGGAGTACCAAAATGTATCACGATCTTCGACATACATTTTGGTGGAGCAATATGAAAAGAGAGATCGCGGAGTTTATCTCGAGATGTTTAACTTGTCAACGTGTAAAAGCGGAGCATCAAGTACCAAAGGGTCCATTGCAACCACTTGAGATTCCGAAATGGAAGTGGGAACACATTACTATAGATTTTGTTACGGGTTTTCCCAAGGTTTCTCAAGGCATAGATGCGATTTGGGTTATTGTTGATAGATTAACCAAGTCCACTCATTTCTTGCTGATACGTGAGACTTATTCCCTTGAACGTCTTGCTAGTATGTACGTGAACGAGATTGTGAGATTGCATGGCATGCCAGTATCCATAGTTTCGGATTGTGACCCAAGATTCACTTCACGATTTTGGGTTAGCTTGCAGAAAGCTATAGGCACGGATTTACGATTCAGTTCGGCATACCATCCTCAAACGGACGGACAATCAGAGAGGACTATTCAAACTCTTGAAGATCTATTAAGGCTTTGTGTTCTAGATCTCAAAGGGAGTTGGGATAAGTACCTACCATTGGTGGAATTCTCCTACAACTACAGTTATCAGACGAACATAGGTGTGGCTCCATTTGAGGTGTTGTATGGAAGAAAATGTCGTTCTCCAGTATGCTGGGACGAGGTGGGTGAAGCAGCATTGTTGGGACTAGAGTTGGTACGCATTACTACAGAGAAGATCCAAACGATTCGACAACATATACAAACGGCATAGGATCGACAAAAGAGTTATGCGGATCTTCATCGGAAGGACGTGGAATTTAATATTGGGGATCATGTATTATTACGTGTTGCACCATGGAAGGGAGTTACAAGATTTGGGAAGAGAGGAAAGCTCAATCCAAGATTTGTTGGTCCATTTGAGATTCTTGAGCGAATAAGAAATGTGGCATATAGACTCGCATTACATCCAAGCATGTCTCGTGTTCATGATATTTTTCACATATCCATGCTTCGTAAATATGTGAAAGACCCGAACCACATTATTGAGTTAGAACCAGACAAGATAGCTGAAGATTTAACGTACGAGGAGGTACCTGTTAAAATCTTGGATAGGAAAGAGCATGTCCTACGCACGAAGGTTATACCACAAGTTAAGATTTTATGGAGAAACCATGCTATTGAAGAAATGACCTGTGAGTTGGAATCAGAAATGAAAGCGAGGTATCCTCACCTTTTTGAAATATCAGGTACGTACGTCAATTTCGAGGACGAAATTTCATAAGGAGGGGAGGTTGTAAGACCCCAACTTATTAAGGAATAAAATCTAATTTTCTCTAAATATTATTGTGAATAATAAGGGGTTAATTTGATATAATACTTTGGTTTTGGGTGAAATGTGTAAATTTTGCAAAATAAGCAAGTGGTTATAAAATATTCATTTTATCGGGGAATATTCATTTGGTCGTGGAATATTTTTGCTGTCGGGGAATATTCGTACGACGGCGCAGCCTTGTGTGGGCCCCATAACGGAAAGCGATTGGATGAAAAAAACGACAAGTATAAGTTGTTTATAATTAACGATGTAGTTGTTACTGTTAACACTGTTGGAATACCCGGTGGTTAAAATACAGTAATACGCGTGGTTACACAATAGCACACGGATTGCACAGTATTTTAGAATTATTGATTCTTACGAAGGAAGGCACTACTCAATAATTGTTACAGTAGTTACTGTTTAATATTTTATTTTATTGATTCAATAATTGTTGCGTTGATATTTTATATTATTGTTGTTTCAATAATTGTTGCTGCACAATATTTTTATTTATCAGATCAATAATTCATATTATTTGAATAATATTATTAGATAACATTATTGACAATTTCTAGAAAGTTCTGTCTAAGGAGAGGTTTGGTCATCTAATTGCGCGCCAGTAAGGAGAAATCCTTATTGGAAAGCCCCCTCCTTCTTGGGAACGGCCCGGTTGTCATAAATGTGATTCTGTAATATTATTTGTGAATAATTAATTATTGATTCATATGATAAGAAAATATTTATTTTATGTGGATATAAATGAGGGATATATTTTTGTGGTTAAAAATGAAGGAGTTAATGTTGAGGTTTTTATCAGTATTTTTGTCGGAATGGAGGTATTAAAAATCAGGGTTTTTGAGATATTTTACGGGGGTTATAATTTTTAATCCGACCGTTGGATCGTGGTAATTTTTGGATATGTTATACACATATAAGTTGAGTATATGTCCACAAATATTGAACCGTTAAAAATGAACGTATGATTTATTATGAATTTTACGAGTTGACTGGTTCAGAAATTGTTAAATTTTCGGAGTTTATCATTTTGATAAAAAATTCTAGAATTGGTGGGCCCCACTCTTGGTTGGTGAAGAAATATGCTGAGATTTTTATTCAAATGTGGTGGGTGGGAATAGTAGCAGGTAAAGTCATCAGGTTGCAGGTTAAGTCTGCTTCGGCGTGCTAACATTTTCCTATAAATAGAGGGCTAAGTTATAATTGAAAATCACACCAGAAACAAGTTTTCTCTCTTTCTCTCTCTAGATTATTGAGTGTATTTTTTGAGTATTTAGATACTTTGAGAGTTTCTATTCATCAGAGCAAGTTTCTTTCAGCCTTATACCGGTAATCCGACCAGAAGTACTGATATTTTGAGGTAAGGGATATTATTTTCTTCTTAATGATATTATTTTCTTTAATATCATTATGCTGAAATATTGAAATAAGTTTTTATCAAATTTGGAACTTTTTGTGTTGGGATTACTATTCACGTATACGACACTATTCACGTATACAATACTATTCACGAATACGACACTATTCACCGAAAAATAAAAATTTTCTCTTTTTGCCCAAGATGTCTATTATGGTTACTATCTTTGATTGTATCCATGTTTTGATCTTTATTTTTGAATTCTGCTTCACAATTGATTATTATGAATTATTATTGATCTTGGATAAATTGTTATACGAATCCCTAATATTTGTCCTTCTGTCTCACTGGATTCGTTCTCTTTAAGATATTTTTCATCATCCTCAGTCCTAAATGATGATATTACTGAATATCTTTGACCTGTAGTGCAAAGATGTATAATTACTTGATGAATATCTTTGGCCTGTAGTGCAAAGATAAACAGGTGTTGAGATGAACATGACTGACAGGTGATACAAATGAATATCTTTGGCCTGTTGTGCAAAGGTGAATATTTGGATAAAGATGATTATTAATTGATGTTACAGGGATAAAATATTGATGATGGACTTTTAAATCTTAGAAGATAGTAGAATTCTTTCTCTACTTGACTCTTATAATGGTTTGTTATTTCCGATGCAGTTGTTGATCTAAAACTTGTTGTCGATTATATTCTATCAGATTTTTCCCTGTTGAAGACTAACGATAATTTGTTGTATATTATCTTAGTCATAATATTCTTTACTGGGCTAGTTGAGCTCACCCTTTTCCTTTTTGTTCCATTTTTTCTTCTCAGGAGGTGAGAACATAACAGGATCTAGTCGGGGTATGGAGTGATGGTTCTAGAAAGATGTTTTAGCAGTCCTCACTATTTCTGTAAAATTGTGTTTAAATAATTGTAATGAGGATTTATTTGAGTGTGGATATTGTCCAGAAGACAATATTTATATTTAAACTCACAGTATATGTGTTGTCGTATTTTGCACGACAATTGTAATAATAAAGTTGTAGTTATTTTCTGTACCATGTATTTGGCGACTCAGAATGGGTTGGATGGATTGGACCTATTTTGGGGGCGTCACAGTCTCTACCTGTCAATGAGCAACATTCAACAAGACACTACGATTAGGTCCAAGAAGAAGTGCATCAGAATCGTAGAGTTCGGTTATCTAAAGGTTAAAATGTGACAACCCCAAAATAGGTCCATTCCACCCAACCCATTCCGAGTCATCAAATACATGGTACAGAAAATAACTACAACTTTATTACAACAATTGTCGTGCAAAATACAACAACACATATGCTGTTAGTTTGGATACAAATATATACCAAATGTGACATTGGACACCATCATGTATCAACACCTCACAAAGGTACCTTACATAAAGGTACAGTCAAAAACTGTTTTAGAAACTAGAATCTTTGGGAAGTGCTCAAGGAAACCTTTGTACATGGGAGGCCATGCTTCTAGGTTATGATAGATATCATATGGCCACAGAATTATCCTTGGTTGACCCAATAGACCCCAAAGAAAAATGAGAAGATTACTATCATATTCTTCCCAATGGTGAGTCTTCTCTTGACTTATCATTATCTCCACTGTCTCTAATTGAGAATTATACTTCAAACAAACACCAAGATTATATAGGTAGTGCTCGTAAATATACTCAGCAAGTGGATGAGCACAATCCTGTCTTATGATGACACGAGGTTGTATGTCATTAGACATCTTGTATGATAGTGACGAAACACCCTTCCAACGTTGGGTTCGCCTCACCCTATTTTCTTCACCAAATATAACTACTAAATGATGACCACCGTTCTATTCCCTTGTTACCCCCGCTCGACCCAGCTACACTCTTATTACCTGAAAGGAATTGTGAAACAAAAGGGTGAGCACAACTAGCCCAGTAAGAATATCATGACTAAAGATAATTAAATTATCAATAGCCTTCATCAGTAATAAATCAGAGATTTAGAACATATGGTAGATGATAAAAATTTTCAACCATAGTTGCAGCGGAACGAGCAATCCATTAGAAGAGTCAAATAGACTATAAAGTCTATTATCGTCTCCATGTTAAAAATTCACCAACAATGTTTTATCCCTGTAACATCAATCAACAATTCTGGTCCACAATCATATGAATAACTCATAATTATAACTGTAGTTCTAAATTCCTCTTCTCATCTAGGACGAAGATAATTTTCATCACCTATCTTTACCTGAAACAGCAAAGATCATGGTTACACCAAATCACATTTCCTGTTCATAATCATACTAATAACTTTATATTTGCACTACGGCCAAAGATATTCATTTGTATCACCAGTTGGTCATGTTCATCTCAACATCTGTTCATCTTTGCACTACTGGCCAAAGATATTCAACAACATGTCATCTTTGTACTACGAGCCAAAGATATTCATCAACAATTCATCTTTGCACTACGGGCCAAAGATATCCCTCAACAGTTCATTTTTGCACTACGGCCAAATATATTCATATCTCAAAGAAATATATAATCATTTCAGAATTTATATAAACAATAATTATAACCATGCTGATCATTTCACCTTTGCACTTAAGCTAAAGATATTCATCAACAGTTCATATTTACACTACGACCAAATATATTCATCAACAGTTCATATTTGCACTACAGGCAAATATATTAATATCTCAAAGAAATATATAATCATTTCAGAATTTATATAAACAATAATTATAACCATGTTGATCATTTCACCTTTGCACTTAAGCTAAAGATATTCAATTATAAATTCAATGGTCATGATCATACCAGTTAACAATTCATCTTTGCACTACAGGCCAAAGATATTCCTCAGTCACGATCATACCAATAATTTACCCATCTTTACACTCAAGTGAAAGAGAAATTTAACATCAGGGTTATAAAAATGTTATATATGATAATAAAAACAAAATGATCAACAACTGCATTTATTTTCAAGAGCAACAATCATAAAATCAACGATAATTTGGTCAGAAAAAGAAACCAATTTTTGTCATGAATAGTACTCGTGAATAGTAACTCGTGAATAGTAACTCGTGAATAGTAACTCGTGAATAGTAATTCATGAATAGTAACCCCGACGCAAAAAAGTAAAAATTTCACAATAAAATTCATACCAATATTTTTGTATAATGATATTGAAAGAATAACATTTCTTAAATTTATAAACAATTTATTTTAATTGTTTACACTTTACTAAATAATGCATTTTAATCATCCTAAAATGCCAAACTCATAAGATTTCATTACCAATAACCAAAACTCTCATCAAAAATCTGCATATACCTCATATAGAATTCTCAAGCCATAAAATCCTATTTTCCAATTTTATTACTTCACATAACATATTTAATTCATTTTCTCATAACTAGTCCATTTTCATGAAAAATATCAAATTAGTTCCAAAAATATTTCTTTTCTGAGATTTAGCAGAATATAGTCCAATATTGAACATATATTTTTCACAGAATTTTTAAAATTCATTTACTATTTTTCATATCGCCAAAACCGCCGAATATTTAGACATTTATCATAAATTGTAATTTTATCCAAAAATTCTGAAATTCACAGAGTACACTGATATTATATAAATATACTTCCAAAAAAATTTCACCAATTTTGGAGTTAACCACAAGGAGTTTCAAGCGGTTACTTTTAAAATAGTTTTTTTTTCTCATAAAATTCACAACTCTTAATCTATACATCCAAAAATCACCATTTTGGGACACAATCAATAAAATTCATCAAAATATCATTTCAAAATTTTCCAGAATTTTCTGAAGTTCAGAAAAATTACGAAACTGAAAATCATAACAACCCTTAAAATCCCTTACTATCCCTTACCTCAAAAGAGCAGTACTTCTGATCGATATAAGACTGAAGAAAACTTGCACTGATGAATAGAAACTCACAAAGAATCTAAATACTCACAAAATACACTCAATAATCTAGAGAGAGAAAGAGAGAAAACTTATGAATTCTGGTGTGTTTTTCAATTCTAACTTAGCCCTCTATTTATAGGAAAATGTTAGCACGTCGAAACAGACTTAACCTGCAACCTGATGGCTTTACCTGCTACTATTCCCACCCACCACATTTGAATAAAAATCTCAGCACATTTTTTCACCAACCAAAAGTGGGGCCCACCAATTCTAGAATTTTCAATCAAAATGATAAATTCTGAAACTTCAACAATTTCTGAACCAGTCATCTCGTAAAATTCATAATAAATCATACATTCATTTTTAACGGTTCAAAATTTGTGGACATATACTCAACTTATATATATATATAACATATCCAAAAATTACCACGATCCAACGGTCGGATTAAAAATTATAACCCCCGCAAAATATCTCAAAAACCCTAATTTGATTTTCAATACATCCGTTCTGACAAAAATACAGATAAAACACCTCAACATTAACTCCTTCATTTTTAACCACAAAAATATATCCCTCATTTATATCCACATAAAATAAATATTTCCTTATCATATGAATCAATAATTAATTATTCACAAATAATATTACATAATCACAATTATGACAACCAGGCCGTTCCCAGGAAAGAGGGGGCTTTCCAATAAGAATTTCTACTTACTGGCGCGTAATTAGATGACCAAACCTCTCCTTAGACAGAACTTTCTAGACATTGCCAATAATGTTATCTAATAATATTATTCAAATAATATGAATTATTGATCTGATAATGGGAAATACTGTGCAGCAACAATTATTGAAACAACAATAATATAAAATATCAACGCAGCAATTATTGAATCAATAAAATAAAATATTGAACAGTAATTACTGTAACAATTATTGAGTAGTGCCTTCTTACGTAAGAATCAATAATTTTAAAAATACTATGCAATACCGTGTACTACTGTGTAATAACGCGTATTACTGTATTTTAACCACCGGGTATTCTAACAGTGTTAACGGTAACAACTACGCCATTATTTGTAAAAACTCAAATTTGTCGTTTTCTTCACCCGACAGTTATTCTGTTATGGGGCCCACAAATGGCTGCGCCGTCGTACGAATATTTCCCGACAGAAAGAATATTCCACGACCAAAAGAATATTCCCCGACAACAATGAATATTTTATAACCACTTGTGTATTTTACAAAAAAAATTCATATATCACCCTTAACTTTAACATTTATCAATTTAACCATTTACTGAATAGTAATTATAAGAAAAATTGCATACTTTTATTTCATAAAATTCGGGGTCTTACATAAAGCATTAGCAACGATTCAATCTGAGTATTGACATTCGAATAGAGATTATTGAGAGCATCGATGCAAAAGGACAACCTATGATCGAGAAATCAGAAGGAGGAAATAAAGTCGACTACCTGCCTAACATGGAAAGGTGACAACTCTAAGGCGGTAGGTAAGGTGGCAGACTGTTGTGTTAGTAAAGTCATAAAGGAGCTGTTACGTCACATCAAGCAGTCTGCACCAAATAACTCGTGAATAGTAACCCCGATGCAAAAAAGTAAAAATTTCACAATAAAATTTATACCAATATTTTGGTATAATGATATTGAAAGAATAACATTTCTTAAATTTATAAACAATTTATTTTAATTGTTTACACTTTACTAAATAATGCATTTTAATCATCCTAAAATGCAAAACTCATAAGATTTCATTACCAATAACCAAAACTCTCATCAAAAATCTGCATATACCTCATATAGGATTCTCAAGCCATAAAATCCTATTTTCCAATTTTCTTACTTCACATAACATATTTAATTCATTTTCTCATAACTAGTCCATTTTCATGAAAAATATCAAATCAGTTCCAAAAATATTTCTTTTCTGAGATTTAGCAGAATATAGTCCCATATTAAACATATATTTTTCTCAGAATTTTTAAAATTCATTTACTATTTTTCATATGGCCAAAACCGCCGAATATTTAGACATTTATCATAAATTGTAATTTTATCCAAAAATTTCGAAATTCACAGAGTACACTGATATTATATAGCTATACTTTCAATAAAAATTTCATCAATTTTGGAGTTAACAACAAGGAGTTTCAAGCGGTTACTTTTTAAATAGTTTTTTTTTCTCATAAAATTCACAACTCTTAATCTATACATCAAAAAATCACCATTTTTGGACACAATCAATAAAACTCATCAAAATATCATTTCAAATTTTTCCAGAATTTTCTGAAGTTCAGAAAAATTACGAAAATCATAACAACCCTTAAAATCCCTTACTATCCCTTACCTCAAAAGAGCAGTACTTCTGATCGATATAAGGTTGAAGAAAACTTGCACTGATGAATAGAAACTCACAAAGTATCTAAATACTCACAAAATATACTCAATAATCTAGAGAGAGAAAGAGAGAAAACTTATGAATTCTGGTGTATTTTTCAATTCTAACTTAGCCCTATATTTATAGGAAAATGTTAGCACGCCGAAACAGACTTAACCTGCAACCTGATGGCTTTACCTGCTACTATTCCCACCCACCACATTTGAATAAAAATCTCAGCACATTTCTTCACCAACCAATAGTGGGGCCCACTAATTTTAGAATTTTCCACCAAAATGATAAATTCTGAAACTTCAACAATTTCTGAACCAGTCATCTCGTAAAATTCATAATAAATCATACATTCATTTTTAACGGTTCAAAATTTGTGGACATATACTCAACTTATATATATATATATATATATATATATATATATATATATATATAACATATCTAAAAATTACCACGATCCAACGGTCAGATTAAAAATTATAACCTCCGTAAAATATCTCAAAAACCCTAATTTGATTTTCAATACATCCGTTCTGAAAAAAATACAGATAAAGCACCTCAACATTAACTCCTTCATTTTTAACCACAAAAATATATCCCTCATTTATATTCACATAAAATAAATATTTCCTTATCATATGAATCAATAATTAATTATTCACAAATAATATTACATAATCACAATTATGACAACCAGGCCGTTCCCAGAAAAGAGGGGGCTTTCCAATAAGAATTTCTCCTTACTGGCGCGCAATTAGATGATCAAACCTCTCCTTAGACAGAACTTTCTAGACATTGCCAATAATGTTATCTAATAATATTATTCAAATAATATGAATTATTGATCTGATAATGGGAAATACTGTGCAGCAACAATTATTGAAACAACAATAATATAAAATATCAACGCAGCAATTATTGAATCAATAAAATAAAATATTGAACAGTAATTACTGTAACAATTATTGAGTAGTGCCTTCTTACGTAAGAATCAATAATTTCAAAAATACTATGCAATACCGTGTGCTACTGTGCAATAACGCGTATTACTGTATTTTAACCACCGGGTATTCCAACAGTGTTAACGGTAACAACTACGCCGTTATTTGTAAAAACTCAAATTTATTGTTTTCTTCACCCGACAGTTATTCTATTATGGGGCCCACAAATGGCTGCGCTGTCGTACGAATATTCCCCAACAGAAAGAATATTCCACGACCAAACGAATATTCCCCGACAACAATAAATATTTTATAACCACTTGTGTATTTTGAAAAAAAAAATTCATATATCACCCTTAACTTTAACATTTATCCATTTAACCATTTACTGAATAGTAATTATAAGAAAAATTGAATACTTTTATTTCATAAAATTCGGGGTCTTACATAAAGCATTAGCAACGATTCAATCTGAGTTTTGACATTCGAATAGAGATTATTGAGAGCATCGATGCAAAAGGACAACCTATGATCGAGAAATCAGAAGGAGGAAATAAAGTCGACTACCTGCCTAGCATGGAAAGGTGACACCTCTAAGGCGGTAGGTAAGGTGGCAGACTGTTGTGTTTGTAAAGTCATAAAGGAGCTGTTACGTCACATCAAGCAGTCTACACCAAATAACTCGAGATCTGCGAAGCAATTCAAAATGCTCCCAACGTCTATATTCCAACGGGAAGATTGTGAAGGAGTATAAATCAACAAGAGCTTCAAAGATCAACAGTTGCTGAAGTTGCTGAGGTTTAAAAGATGGTGGACTAATCAAAATAACGTAAAATAGTGAGTGACCAATGTAGGTCTGAAAGCTCACTCTACGATCCACCAAGAACACTTGGAGATAAACATAGTAAGAAATAGAAGTGAGAGTTCTACGATATAGAAATGAGAGTTCTACTATAAGAAGAGTGTTATGAACTGCCAAGAGAAAGAAAAGCATTAATGTCATATTGATATCTATCATGGGAAGACTCTAAGTACCAGAGAGAAGAGCTTATAGTCATCTTAGCAAGTCCAGCAAGAGAAGGCATCAAGTATTAAGGAAGAAGATCACCAACGTCATCATGATGTCAAGCATTAGAAAGTTTCTAAGTACCTAACAGAAGAACCTATAGTCAACTTAGAAACTCATCATGTGCAGCCATCAAATATTAAGAAGAATGATCTTCACTG
This sequence comes from Panax notoginseng, assembly GCA_016801055.1. Taxonomy (NCBI): domain Eukaryota; kingdom Viridiplantae; phylum Streptophyta; class Magnoliopsida; order Apiales; family Araliaceae; genus Panax; species Panax notoginseng. Next base: position 96,592,668 of record CM029015.1, on the reverse strand, counting down.
CTGTTCAACAAAGGATCATCAGAAGAGGTTGAGTATCTAAAGAAGCTGAGCATTATGCAACACTCAACTGCACCTTAAGGATGATCACATCAAGCTGCTAAGCATTCAAAGATGAAGAGCTTAAATAACATCTTAGTAGCTCAGCACCAACAATAACAACAACAACAACAACAACAACACCAACAAGAAGCCAGGGCCTGAGGGGTCCTTGTCTATAGGGACTAAATAAAGTTCCAAGACTGCTGGGCTTGAAGAGTTCCTAGGGAACTAGAGAAGTTCCAAGGCGGCTGGCCTTGAAGAGTTCTTAGTGAACTGAAGTTCCAAGGCTGCTGGCCTTGAAGGAATCTTAGTGATTCAGGGTGTTGCTCTTCTTTAGTGGAAATCCTGCTAGTTAAACGCAAAAGAGTGGATTAGGAGCTTGAGTCTCTGAACCACTTAAAATCCATTGTGTCTTTTACTTTATGTCATTTACATTGTGTACTTAACTTCTATAACTGCTATGCATGTATTAACTGCTTACAACTTAACTAACTCTGAGAACAATGTATATATGATTATGAATATATCAATGAAGGGGATCTTTTACTTATTCCGATGTGCTTGAAAAGATTCTTATGTTTGTCATATGCTAAATCATTAGCAATACAAAATAAACGAGAAAAGTATTTAAAAGAAAAAGAATCTATTCAACCCCCCCTTCTAGATCTATTGTGTGCTTACTGGGAACTGAAAATTTATCAGAGCATGTTCTCATGCAAAATTCAAAAGCTAATTGCTTTGAGTTTGATCCTAGGCATAAACATTGTTCTAAACTTAGTTTAGTAATAAGTCACTTGTAAATGCAGATGAGCTCACACGTTGGAAATATTGTGTACAGGTAGATATGTATATACACCTGAAGCTACTCAGATTGGTCCATGCTCTTAAATGTCATTACAACAAGACTAATTCTTGGCCGCAGTCAATCTTGCAGTTTGAAGACCAGGCTAGGAAGCTCAAGAGACATCAACAACAAAGAGTCAAACATCCACCAGCCTGAAAGAAGAAAAGGCCATACATTGTGACACCCCCAAATCCGGGTACTTCAATTCTCACATGATTTGATGTTCACTATACAAACATCATACGAATATCTACCCATAATAAATGAAAGCATAAATAGATATAAATAAATCCTCTCCTTAAGGAGTTACATCAACTGAATAAATACATAAATCCCAAGTTATACTAACCTTAAATCTTAACTACGGAAAATAAACAATTAATCGTCTTACACAACATTAACATAAATCTAAAACATGATTACAAAAGCACATAAACAATAAGTCTTCATCATTTGTTAATCTTGCCCTTGCCTTTACTAGTAGAAGGCTCGTCAGACCTTTCGTTCTTAACTGTAATGTTATTATTACGCAAGAGTGAGCTCGATTGCCCATAAGTATAATAATGAAATAATAATATAATAACATGCGAGTGAATCAAAGACTTCTGAAATAAAAACTCAACTTTTGAATCAAGAATGAATAACAAGAATCAACAGATTTCTGAGGGTCATAAGACCTTGAACTATATCCTGGGTTATCAAGGGTTATACTTGAAACCTTTAACAGTCATAAGACTATGGACTTTTCTACTCGTACTTAGGGGGATCAGCCCTTACTACCATACTGTGCACAATATCTTAACGCTAAAGCATAAGTAATCCCCTTTACAAGGTTGTTTATCTTAGTTTGACATTCGAGTCCGCACCAAAGGAAGTTTGGTTTGGATAATTTAACAAAGGTTCTGAAATTTAGAACGTTCACCAACTATGGACTAGTTGAATCAATATGGTTCGCTAGTCTTACAAGGTTCAACAATAATTGGTATTCAAATTGAATAATAACTCAAGAGGTATACAATGGATTAAGAATTGTATAATGACAATCATACTTTGAAAAGATCTTTAATGTAACATATTGAACTTGATCAATATAGAATATAAGTCTAGAATTTGCTCAGTGTAAAGATGTAAAGATTATAAACTTGAATAATGATAACAAGTAGGGTTAGGAAACTTGTCTCGTGCGTAGATTACAAGCTAATTATACACGTTCTTTGATTTAATCCTACATATCATCTCCATTCACAACTCCAGTTAATTATAATGTAACTAGTCATCACAAGTTCATTCTTTTGTCTAAACTTTGGTCATGACTATACTTAGTCAAATTACCACACTTATTGTCACATAATATTACACTACACAAACAATAAGCTAACTATACGTTCAATAATTCAATTCACACGTAAATGCGTTATTGACATGTTAAGAATCTATTTTAACATCTCATTATACTTCTAACATATTTTTATGTTCATTAGATTAGGTTACTATCACATTCATGGACTTGAACACTTTAAAATTTTCATTTTTCGACAATCTGGAGAGTGGCGCTGCGACGCCACCAACACGCCTAATCTCGGCACTGCGGCGCGACCTGGTCAATGGCGCTGCGGCGTGGCTCGCGCTGCGGCACGATTCTTGTGCTTGCAGTCGGCGCTGCAGCACGGCGTACCAGTTACAGAAATTGCAGTTCACGAAAAATTACAGAACAAGCCAATTTCTACCAATTTCTTATTTTATACATGAAATTAGACATACGAGACACAGTAATACACATATAACTACTACCCAACCCTTCTAGCATGGTTTTAACAAGTTAAAACACATAATTTACAGAATCAAAACATGTAATTTTACTGTTCTTGATGTTCTTGAAAGTTTTGAACATAAAACATAAAAATTAACACTACGGGTTTGTTGTAACACCAAATTTATCCATTCGAAGTCTGGTCTCTTCATTTTAATATACTTAATGCTGTACAGGTATAAATTTATGATATAACATATGATTAACGTATCAAATTTGGTACGTAAGGCCATATGGCCATATTTTTATACTCTATATTTTGAAGAGACAATGCACGACATAATTTTTATGAAACTGATGATATGGATATATACAATATACAATAAAACATGTTATAATAGCATATTACCATAAACAAACACATGATTGCTACCCTTTCTAATTACAAAGATATTAACAGAAGTTGAAAGCCATTTTCTTATAAAACTTAAACAACGTAATTTGAAATTGGTTTAAAGGAATTACCCAGAGTATAAAGTGTAGATTAGAAGAGATGATCCTTTCTCAGTAACTTGACCAATCACACACTCACAATTTCCCTCAAAATTATCAATTTCTCTCTGAATATTTTGTCAGACTTAGAAAAATTAAAAGACTTAACGAATAAAAGAAGACATATATAACATTTTGAAACTGACGCAGTTATGGTGATCAGTTAACCCATCATGGGTTAACTGCTCACAACATCCCATAAGGCCTTGTTTGGTCATTCTTAAAACTCAAACCCAATTATTTTGATAACTACTTATATTATAGTTTAATAATGTCACACCCCTTTATAAAATAAATCCAATATCTTATTTACTTTAATTTAAATAAAATATGATAATTTATTCTTAATTCACATAGTCACATAATTAATTTTTCTCATAAATTAATTATGTCAAATTATTAATTCTCTAATTAATTAATTTAATAATTAAAATAACATTATGCTTATTAAATATTTCATTTAATTCAATAAGCTCACATAAATACATAATCTGAGTAATAAAATTCTCCACATTATTTTAATAAATATAACACATATAATTAAATTAATCTATCACAACTTCATCAATTAATTATTTAATCTAATAATTAAATCATCGAAAAATATTTATTTAATTCAATAAATATTCAAATTAAATTACAAAATCTCGTTCGTCACATCTTTCCCCCCTTAAAAGGATTCTGTCCCCAGAATGACGACTCAATCAATTCGACCTGTTACATACATGCTAAGAAATGTTTATCTAGAGAACAAAGAAGAACCTCTCAAATATGTATTTGGCCAACCAGCAGCTGGATGTAAATCTTATGGACTCAAGGATGTCAAAGAACTAAAGATGCTAATATTCTCTTAGCTTACATCTTCAAGACCATGAATGATTGATTGAAGGACAACTGGAACAACAAGCTGTCAGGAGCAAATGAAAAACTATGCACATCAATGCCTAACCTCAGTACATCTAAGTTAAATGACTGTTAAGAAACTAACAGTAGAAAGGCACGGTTCCTCATTAATATAAATGTGTACATCATGTTGCATCACCTTATGAAGTATAACAGTATTCTTTCAAGAGACCATACTCTACCTAAAAAGGGAAAGAGAGAAAGTACACTAAGTTTGAAAAAACAAAGGCTAACAAACTTTCTCTCCAATCCAAGTTTTAGGTTGAAGATTACATCTTGAAAGAAGTCTGAAGTAGGTCATAAGCATATCATGATTTAATTAATCTTAAGTGGAGTAACCTTTATTGATGGGTTAGTATGTATGTTCAAACCTATGTTCTAAGTTTTTGATAACACATAGAGTATGATCAGTTCTATAAGAGTATCTTGAAGATTCGTAGAAACTGATCACCTCCGTGAATCAACCAGATTCAAATAAGTGATAGAGTTGATTCTTACTCTGTGAACATTTAAACTCTGTGCACATAACCAAGCAAATGATGAAACCATCAAAGAAAAAGAGTGTTTTAATTAAATGACTAATCTTACACACACTCATCATCATGCATCATAAAGTGTCATATCTAAATTAGATATATGCATGAATATGATTGTTGGTGATATATATGATGAGAATCCAAACATATGAGGAACAGGGATTTTGAAAACTAACCTGGCAGGACCCATTCAACTATGGGTACCAACAATAGAAATGTATCTAACCTGCAGGTACTTGGTTCTTCTGACCACACTAAGGAATATTGAAGCAGAAGACTTCAGTCAAGAATATTCAACTAGCAGAAGGCTTAAGACTGTTCAGAAATAATTATGATAAAATTCCTATATGTCAAAGCATGTCCTTGAAGACCTTCTTAGCTAACCTGATTGAAGCTCACATGGTTGCTGATCTTTATATGGATGCATGTCATTCAACCTAAGATGAAAAGAGTCTTATATGCTCAATCATGCAACGCATATCATATGAGAAGAATCCTTAAGAAAGTTCTCATTAGAGGATCATTGAACATTAATCATGAAGAACTCATTACGGAAGAAGAACTACACAAACACAAAACTGTTAAAGAAGACTACGTTCGTAGTGCTGTCAAATGATCGTAGAGTGATCAATCCTGAAGATATCCATGTCTATGATATAAGGAGATTTAATTGATAGTGATGATTCCAGTCAGAAGGAGATATGCAAGGCTACTTTCTAATACACATGAAGAAAAGGAAATCACACCTCACTAAGAAGACAATATCAACTATGGGGGAGCAGTGATTTGCTAAAGAACAGTAGCACTAAAAATATCAAAAACATACTATGAAACAATATACCAGTTACAGAGTCCCAAAACCTTGTGGTTGATGAACCAAATGAAGATCCATAGTCATTAGGAACGTCTCAAAACGTACTACTGATAACCTTGTCAGCCACCCAACTCAAAATCATGAAGCACCGATGATCAACCATCTAATCGCAGTGTGAGAGTAGGAAGACACTATGATTATAGCCAATGTAAATGTCTAAATGCCGGTTGAGGAACTCCCTAGCAAAAAAGGTCAAATGAGATATCAGTGCAAATCACTTCTAAACTTTTTCATCTGGAAAGTGCCTCAAGGACAAACCGAACCCTTAGTTCATTCTAAGAGGTTAGCCCTTCATGAGCTACCTTAACCCATAAAGAATGCTTAGTCAAGTATATCTCAAGGACCAGAACATACAACGTTCATAGAGTAGATTCAGATGTAATGTCAACGATCGTAGAAGTAGACTCAACAATCGTAGTAGATCTCAGAGTTCGTCGACTGCCAGGAGAGACGAGGAAGGATCGTAGTGTGTCGCGTAGAACTTCCTCGGAGTTGTAGTCTGCTGAGGAAGTAATGTTAAGAATTGTAGAGACAACTTGTCTACGAGCTGACCGAGCATCTGCCAAAGTCAAGTCAAGAATCGTAGACTACACTCGGAGTCGTAGAGTCTACTGATCATATCGGAGGTAGAGATCGTAGTCAAGCAAGATCAGATGAAGGCAACAAGCATAAAGATTTAAATCATAGAGTGTCAAGATCTGATCTCGGGGTCGTAGTGTCTGCACAGCCAAAGCTGAATCGTAGAGTGCAGAACTAAGGCCTCAACAGATGTGCTCACAACACCAAGGAAGAATCGTAGAGCAAACACAATTATTAACAAATGAGCACTCCTATAATATCCAAAGTATGAAGCCTCTGGTCTGAGCTGCAGAGATACATCCCACCTGAAGAAAACTAGAGAGTACTCAACGAATGGTATACAAAGCTAACAGAAGATCTAAGCACCAACTCAATCAACATCTAGATTGAGTTGTGAAGTCATTCGAGATGAAGTCTTCCACAAGTTAATCAGAAGAAGACTTAAGTAACTGACTAAAGAAAGTCAGCAAGTGCAGTAGCTGTCAAGTGAACAGAAGACAACGATCTTGAAAGCAACCAGGATCGTAGTGTTTTCCAAACAAAGAATCAACTGATGGAGTGTACACAAAGATACTGGTCAGCTTATGAAGAACAAGGTTAAAGTGATTAAGCATCGGGTCAGCCAATTGATGATAAGTGAAAGGGAGATCACAAGGAGAAAGTGAGTTGGGCATGCCACAATTCTGAAGTGTCTTGCTATTCAGAATAGGCCAGAATAAGGAGTCAAACCATCAGTATCTAAGATCAGTCTAAGAAAACATAAGTATTGAAACACTGCATAAGAGAATGAAAAGATGTTCTACATTAAAGATCCAATAAACACTCTTCAAGATCGTAGTGTTGTCTCTACCTGTCAATGAGAAACATTCAACAAGATACTACAACTAGGTCCAATAAGATGTGCATCAGAATAGTAGAGTTCGGTCATCTGAAGGTTGATGCATTGGCAACGGTTCAATCAGAGGATTAATATTCGAACAGAGCTTATTGAGAGCATCGATGCAAAAGGACAACCTCTGATCGAGAAATCAGAAGGAGGAAATAAAGTTGGCTACCTGCCTGACATGGAAAGGTGACAACTCTAAGGCGTTAGGTAAGGTGGCAGACTGTTGTGTTAGTAAAGTCATAAACGAGCTATCACGTCACATCAAGTAGTCTGCACCAAATAATTCGAGATCTGTAAAGCAATTCAAAAAGCTCTCAACGGGATGATTGTGAAGGAGTATAAATCAACAAGAACTTTAAAGATCAACAGTTGCTGAAGTTGCTGAGGTTTGAGAGCTGGTGGACTGATCAAAATAACATAAAATAGTGAGTGACCAATGAAGGTCCGAAAGCTCACTCTACGATCCAGCAAGAACACTTGGAAAAAAATAGAGTAAGAAGTAGAAGTGAGAGTTCTACGATGTAGAAGTGAGAGTTCTACTTCAAGAAGAGTATTCTGAACTGCCAAAAGAAAGAAGAGCATCAATGTCATCTTGATGTCTATCATGGGAAGACTCTAAGTACAAGAGATAAGAGCTTACAGTCATCTTAGCAAGTCCATCATGAGAAGGCATCTAGTATCAAGGAAGAAGATCACCAATGTCATCATGATGTCAGGCATGAGAAAGTTTCTAAGTACCTAACAGAAGATCCTACAGTCATCTTAGAAACTCATAATGTGTAGCCATCAAGATTTAGGAAGAATGATCTTTACTGCAGTTCAACAAGGGATTATCAGAAGAGGTTGAGTATCTGAAGAAGCTGAGCATCATGCAACAGTCAACTGCACCTCAGAGATGATCACGTAGAGCTACTAAGCATTCAGAGATGAAGAGCTTAAAGGATATCTTAGCAGTTCAGCACCAACAACAACACCACCAACAAGAAGCCATGGCATGAGGGGTCCTTATCTAAAGGGACTAAATGAAGTTCCAAGCCTGCTGGACTTGAAGAGTTTCTAGGGAACTAAAGAAGTTCCAAGGCTGTTGGCCTTGAAGAGTTCTTAGTGAACTGAAGTTCCAAGGCTGCTGGCCTTGAAGGAATCTTAATGATTCAGGGTGCTTCCCTTCCTTAGTGGAAATCCTACTAGTTAAAAGCAGAAGAGTGTATTAGGAGCTTGAGTCATTGAACCACATAAAATCCCTTGTGTGTTTTGCTTTATGTCATTTACATTATGTACTTAACTGCTATAACTGCTATGCATGTATTAACTGCTTATAATTTAACTAACTCTAAGAACAATGTATGTATGATTATAAATATATCAATGAAGGGGATCTTTTACTTATTCTGTTGTGCTTGAAAAGATTCTTATGTTTGTTATATGCTAAATCATTAGCAATACAAAATAAAAGAGAAAAGTATTTAAAATAAAAAAGATTTATTCAACCCCCTCCTTTCTAGATCTATTGTGTGCCTACTGAGAACTAGCATAATTAATAAATGAGAATTTAATTATGTGACTATGTGAATTAATGAGAAATTATTATATTTTATTCGAATTAAATTAAATAAGATTTTTGATTAATTGCTTAAATGGGTGTGACATTATTAAACTATATAATAAGAGATTAATTAAATTAAATGGGAAAGAGCCTTTTAAAGGCTTGCCAAACAAGGCCTTAAGGGGAGTTGACTAGTTAACCCACGAAGGGATTAACTGACCACAACAGCGTCAGTTTATCTATACATCTTTATTTCATTGTCCATTCATATTTTTACAAGCTTGAGAAATCACAAAGAGAGTTTAGAGAGAAATTATGAGATTGAAGAAGAAATAGAGAAGAATTTTGTCACCTACTAATCTACACAAACTAGTAGGGTGATCTCTTCAACCCAAACTGTAATTTATGTTCTTATATTTTATATGAAAAACTATTTCAAAGTCCTCTGTGATTGAAGAGATTGTTAATTAACGAGTATATGATGTTATGTATATGTTAGTATATGTTTACAATATGTTTATATTATATATTCATGTGATTAGAGTAATTGATTTCATGTAAACATGCTAGAATTAGAGTTTTCCATTAATGACATTTTGAGTTCTCTATAAAACAAATATTGTATGATTAATGCATGAATTGATGATTTATGTGTATGTACATGATAATATATAATCATAACATATTTTCTACCATCTATGTATGCTTTCAAAACATCAATTTCATATGAATATGTTATAATTGGATTTTTGAAGTTACAGAGTATAAAAGTTGTATATACACGACCCTTATGAGCAATTGTATGCAATGAATTGTTTTTTAACTTAAAGTTTGACAGTATTTTATGATAACTCATGTTAAAACGAAGAAAACAAACTTTGAACGGACATATTTAGAGTTATAATGAACCCGTAATGTCAAATTTTATGTTTTTCTTCAAAACTTTCAAAACAAATTTCATGTTTTTAAAGTTGTATCATCAATTCATTTCTATCAACACAATATTAATTTATGTTTCAAATTCTAACCTATGACTTGGATCTATACAAAAAAATAGTTCACAGAAATATCTAACTCATAATACTCGCGTAATTTAAGTATTAAGCGAAATCGTTACCTTCTACCACCTTCTGAGTAGCCACTGCATCTTGCGTCGTCATGTTGAATGTACGAGCCGTTGGTCTTCATGGCTGTGCAGGTCCTCAAATTGCCAAGGCTCCGCCACCGGGTCCATTGTTGCCACTTTCTTTCTCCGTATTTCTCTTCGGACAGTTTCGAACCAGATGATCAGTTGATCCGCACACAAAACAACCTTATATCTTCTTCAGACTGGGGCAATTGGGCGATATGTGCCCCTCTTGCCCACAGTTATAGCAGACTCCCTTCTTCTTCAGGCAAACTCCAACATGGTTCTTCCCACAATTTGAACATGGCTCCCTTCCTTTCCTATTATCTTCTGTTTTATTACCCGACTGGGTATTTTCACTCTATTTCCTCTTATTCGGATTACTACCACCACTGCTTCCTCCATCGCTTGTCTTTTTCTTCTTCTCTTGATGAAATCGAGATGCAGCTTCGCTTCCTCCTTTAGCAATTAATGCTTTCTCCATCAAAACTGCGAACGTATTGATCTACAATACTGCTAACTTATTGAATATCCCCGGCTTCAGTTCGTTCTCAAATCTTCTAGCCTTTCTCACCTCTGTATCAACCTGATGAGGTGCAAATCTAGCCAACTCGTTAAATTTGGCAGCGTATTCAGAAACAGACATATTCTTCTGCTTTAGTTCTAGAAACTTGACTTCCATTCGAGCTTGCATACTCGTTGAAAAGTAATTCTCAAAGAATAACTCTTTAAATCTGGTCCAAGTCACCACAACTGTACCCGCTCTCGCTTGGTTAGTCTCCCACCAGTAATTGGCTTCTCCCTCCATCAGGTACGTTGCAAAAGCTGTCTTTTGCTCTTCTGCCACTCTAGCGATAACGAATGCTTTCTCCATCTCCTTCACCCATGTTTGGGCTTTAATCGGATCTGTGGTTCCTTTGAATTCAGGCGGTCCTACTGCTTTAAAGTCTTTAAAATTTGCTAATCTTTCTGCTGGCTGATTTCTCGCTCTTCCTCTTGCAGCTGGAGCTCTATTCTCCATAGCTTGGGCTAACATATCCGCAAAGTTTTGCATTGGGTCAGCTTGACCTCCTTCGTTATTCACCGATTGTTCTTCTCTTTGATTTCGATTATGTCGTCTAGGCGGCATGATCTGATTTAAATAAAAATCTTAAATTAATTATCTTTCTATACATAAATTCTTAACACAATAAGAATTCAACACATAATTCTCATATATAAACGAATATTTATTCAAATAGTTCATAGCACATTTAGTACTTAACACATATTACTATCCCTTTTTAAATCACATCAGGATTTAACAACATAACTTTACACAAAAAGTTATAATTTTCCATTCACCATAGTTATTACCAGTTCGTCAAACTTACCATACTTATGAGTTCAGGAACTTGCCATAATTATATGAGTGTATGAACTTATCCTAGTCAGACCTTTGGCGTCCATTCGCTGAGGGATTCAAAACATTTCATATAATTATGAGTCATTAACTTACCATAAGTATGAGTTTTAAGAACACACAAATTAATCTTACTCTTATAATCATATAGAAAATAAAGATTTCATTTATATAACATATTTATATTTACATATGCTTACACATCGTTCTCGATATTACAACACTTAATATCATAAACTTCTACCAAAAGATACTACCGCTTAAACTTAAGCTATCTACCATTCACTCCCTTCACCAATCTTCTTCTTGTTGGGACACTTGTTGAATCCGTTACCTGTTCTACCACATGAGAAACACTTCCTCATATTCGGCTTAAGACAATGTAGGGAAATATGTCCTTCCTGCTTGCAATTGAAGAACACGTTCTTCCACATCATGCACTCTCCCACGTGAGTCTTTCCACACTTTTCACATGCTTGTTTCTTATTTGGGGTTAACTTTTCAGAATTAGGGTTGTCATTGTCCCTCTTTCGCTTATTCTTATCTTTCTGCTGCTTGATTGTCCCTTCAGACAATTCACCACCTTTAGTCTTCATTCTTTCCACCTACGCCTTGAGCTCGTTCCGTTCTTCAGTCATTTCGTGTAACGCTCGCTCCGTCTTCCACAACTCCTCCAAGAGAAACACTTTACTCCGGAGGTCTTGAACTTCTGTCGATAGTTGATCTTGTTATTCAACTTTGGTCGTATTCTTTTTCTCCACCCTAGCTTGTTCAGAATCTGCCTCCTCATCTCTACTTAGATACATCTCAGGATAATTGTCATGATCACTCCCCAAATTAACCAACTGTTCATCTTCTCCCACCTTCTCCACTGATTCGCTTTGCGCTGGCACCTCGGCTTATGGTGCTGGTGCAACAGCCGCTAGCATCTCTGCACTTGTTTCATCTTCTCCAGACATCCTACAATCAGTTTAAATAACTTGATTAGTACTTCATCAGTACAAAATTCTCACACTATGTGTCCACATATCTCTTTATTGATCCACTTCGGCAATCCCTCACTTAGAACTCTAAATGAGTTTTCCCCACCAAACTTAAGATTTATAACCTACAGCTTTGATACCAACCCGTGACACCCCCAAATCTAGGTTACCTGACCCCCGAGTTTAGTGTTCACTATCCACAATATAATAACATCTAACTACCCATTTAAATAAAAATAGGAATACATAACTCATTAACATATGTTGTTAATACATAAGTCCTAGGTCCACTAACCTTAACATTACAGAAATACCCCTTAGTTATACAAAAAGGGTTTACAATACAATACATCATAATAATAATATTGTTCATCATAACTAATTTATAACTATGCATTTCCCTTTGTACTTCTTTGCAACACCTTCTGCAACTTCGTCCATAGTTGAAAAGTTTTATTTAGCAAGGGTGAGCAACAAGTTTTCTCCGCAAGTTAAGATATACAACAAAGGTATAGAAATCAATATCAAGTCTTCTAACATTCTCCGCAACAATAATCTGATAATGAAATAGTACAACGCTTTCAAGGTTTTCTACGATATTCAAATGAATAATCAAGAATTAATTCTACGAAATAACAAAGTGAAATGTTTTCCAGATTTATGCTGAGTGATCACACAAGATCTAGAACTTCTCTTCTCAGGTATATATCAAATTTTTACTTTGATACATACGCAGGTGTATCAGATAACCATAAAGATTAAATCATACCCCTCTGCAAGTACTTAGAGCCGGCCAACTCCTTGTACCCTATATTATGCATAATATTTATAGGTCACACGCAATGATCAAATATACGACTTAAAATATTCCCTTTCATATAAAATGTTATTCTTCTCAGTCCCAGAATCAAGATTTTAATTTAACAATGAAATACTGTGATTTTAATTTCTAATTACTTCTCGATCTAGCCGAAATAATTGGCATCAATCGGTCAATAATAATTAAATTCTTTTCTCGAACCTATCAAGTTCTAACAAATGTTCGTCTAGCTAGAATGATTAGCTAAGACATTTCTCAACATAATTCGATAATAAACAGGAATTATCTATACTGTCAATTCTATCTTCTACGGATATGAATATCCAACAACAGTTATTCTACAAATGTATATTTTCTGAATCAATAATTCAATTTGAATTATTAAACATGCACTAACTGCAAATAATCAACAATAAATTTCCTAAACATAGTATAATTAGCAATAACTAACCACTATAATATTCAAATGAATTTAACTCAAGGTTGAGTTAGGAAACTTGCCTCTTCTGCTGATTACAGCTACACAAAATACTTATCTGCGTTCGTAAGACCTATAACTAATAATATCGGTCTCACAATTAGCACAATAATTTATAACACATAACACTGTAATTTACATGCAATCTTCTCCTAGGCACATTACCACATAGCCACATTAGTGTTTACAACCTATATAAACACTTAACAAGTCTAACTAGTTCGGTTTGGTTGGACTTCGGTCCATTCTCGGTATTCTAGTCACCTTATCCGACAATTTACACCTTGATTGTCAATTTAATCTTGGTCTCTAAGCTTCACTATTATTTTAGATAAGTCAAATATCATTTATAATATTTTTCAGAAGCTTTTAATAATTTATAAACAATTATTATAATTTATAATAATTTTTCAAACACTTAAATTATTTTTAAATGATTTAATTATCAAATAATCTTACTATCATTAATATTTAATAATATAAAAATATTAATGTTATACTTGTCAAAATATTAAAGTTATTGTTAATAACTTGAAATATTTTTTAAATCATCAATATTCTACTGAAATGATTTTTAAAGTAATTAAAATTATTTTTAAATCATCACCATTAATATTTAAATATTAATGTAATTATTATCAAAATATTAAAAGTCATTAATTATAACTTAAAATATTTTTAAAATATTTTTCTCATTTTTAAATAATTTTTAAATCAATAAAAATCATTTTTAATTCATTTATTTAATATAATAATTAAATAAATCTAATATCATTAATATTAATTTATTAATGAGAATTCTCCAAAAATATTGAAATATATATTTTATAATTCAAAATATTTTCTAACACTTTATTCTTATTTAAAATGATTTTTAAATCAATAAAATCATATTTATCTTATTTATTTAATTTAATAATTAAATAAATCTAATATCATTAATATTAATTTATTAATAAAAATTCTCCAAAAAATATTAAAAGTTACATTTTATAACTCAAAATATTTTTAAATACGTTATTCTTATTTAAAATGATGTTTCATAATATTAAATCATTTTTCTATAATTTATTTAATATACTAATTAAATAAATTAAATATCATTTTTATTCAAATAATTATAATTATTAAATAAAAATGTCCCAAATAATTAAAAGTTATTTTTCAGAATTTAAAATGATTTTTAAAACTATTTTTAGTAATTTTTATATTTTATTTCTAATTTTAAATATTTTTCAGAATATTCAGAAATTAAAAAATAATAAAATCGTCGCTAAAGACCTTTAGCGATACAAAGAGTTGGTGTTGGTGTTCTTGAGCCTCAAGAACACTGACAGCCGGTGCTCAAGGGGTCAAGTTTGACCGCCCTTGATTCTCAGTGTAATAATGTTTTGGGCTAGATTGAAATGTGGTCCTGTAGTTCTTATGACACACTACAACATCCAATCTTCATCGTGATCATACAACCAAACAACACGAAAATCTGATCTCTCAAACCTTCTGTCAGACCGAGTCTTGGTTTTCTCGGTAACCCAGAAACCCAGCAGCTTTGAGGGGCTATTTTGGGGCTCGATTAATATCGTGTTCTGGTAATATCTTAAGTGGTTTCTTGGTTCATACTCATAGTATACATGACAAGGAACAATACGAAAGCAACAAAATTGTTTATCATCAACAGGATCAACATGAATCGTACGGTCAAACTATTTCAGAAGGCTCGTTCTAACTGTTTCTGGGTTTTTCAGAAACGTCAAAAACAGACCGAGTGGTCTACTTTGACCAACTGCCACGATCTACTAGTGGTTCATTTACACGATCTAAAGACATGGCATGAAAGAACATATAACAAGCTACAACATGGTTACAAACACAACATCAAACAACCTAAAACCTATCAGATCCAGACCTCACAAAAATTGTCAGACGCTAAAAAAAACTTTCTGGGTTAGCTAGAATTCTCATGGTCATGCCCAGTCAACGGGTTTTGACCTTTAATAACTTCAAATCCAGACATCAAATGGTATTGATTCCACTTGCAGCTTAAAGACAATATACCAGGCTACAAAACCAAAACTTAAAACAACAAAAATCTTAAACGAGCAAGGATCTGTGGCGACTGACATTAGCTTGTCAGACCACAAATTTTGTTCTTGGACATATTCTGAAAAACATATTTTTAAAGCAATTTGATGCTATGGATCCATCATAGATCAACATTGATCAACTAAAAATATTATATAACACCAATCTAAACATATAAACACAAAATCTTTCTTAGCAACTTGGATCAAAAATAAATATTAGGTTTATACCTTTCTAATTCAATCTTTGATTCTTGCTCTCCAAATCTAATCTAAGCGATCAAGTGGGTGTTTATGGAACTGATTTGCCTAAGAAATTTCGGATGCTAAGAGAGAGAGAGAGAGAGAGTTGTGGGAGTGTTGTATATCAAATGGCTAAATACATGCATTTTCTCTCTCTTTAAATCTGTATATAATGTGATATAATGTTGCTAAATCTGATGTGCTGTCAATTGGAGGCTGTTTTGCTGAGATTTTCATGTCCCAAAGTCAAGAGAGTTGGTCAACAACTAAAGGTTTTGCAATTTTTACAAGTAACCTCATTAAAAATGTAAAAAGGGTAATTTTATAATTTGGAAAATAATTTTAATGGCATTATGGGCAATTACTCAAACCCTTAAGGTTTAACCCTAAGGTTCTAACCCTTAGGTTTTACAAACCCCAAATTCTAGAATTTTCTAATTAGGGTTTTAAAAAAGAAAAATTAAGACTTCTAAAATAAAGTTAGGGTTTTAAATAGAAATTAATATTTCTAAAATATAATTAGGGTTTCCTAATTATATTAACATTTGCTATACACATTAGGCTCGCTAATTAGGATTAGGGTTTTCTGGCGTATAATTAGGGTTTCTAACTACGTGCTAGGGTTTCTAATCTTGAGATTAAGGTTTCTAATCCCTTATTAGGGTTTATTAATTACAACCCTTATCCGATCAATCATTGATCAAAAATTCTATACGATACAAACACATACATATTAATATAATGATTTTAATTATATTTTCTATCGAATCTATGCCTGTAACTAGGGTTAGGGTTTCTATTCTCCGTTAAGCACAACTCTACTCTTAATTTATTAGCCAATACACAAATTGACCTTCTCGAGACTCGTATCACAGATACTTGTCACAAAATTGATAATCAATATTAATATTAATTAAAAAAAAATTATTCGTAAAATTTTGAATATTCAAAATCCCGGGTTATCACATGTATCATTACGATCAATAGAGTTAATGCTTATGTATTATTTGATTCAGGTGCTACTTGTTCATTTATATCCAATGATTTGGCTAAGAATTTAGAATTGCCTAAGGATGAGTTGGAACACCCCATGAACATAGAAATCGCGAATAGAAAAATAATCCCTGTTAAGTACGTGCATAAGAATTGTAGAGTGGATATTAAGGGTAATATCATGAACGTAGATCTTATCCTTATTCTACTTGGGGAATTTGACGTTATCTTGGGAATGGACTGGTTATTCAATTACGGGGCGGTAATTGATTGTCAGAAGAAGTGTATTAACCTTATGACTCCGTCAAAGGTTGTGTTTTATGGTAGCAAGTCGCCTAGACAAGCGAGTTGTAACGATCCCAAAATTCATACCATTTAAAATCTCGACTTCGGTCGTTAACCATACACTCAACCTCTAATTTTACATCATTATTCGATATTAAAATCACTAAAATTGTGGAATATTTAAAACTTTTGTACATTTCCTTCTTTATTGCCCTAAATCGCAACCTTTACATTACATCTCTTCGATTCAAATATATATATCATGAATCGCCACAATAAACTGACTATACAAAGTCTTACATCATAAACAGATATCCATATACACTAGATAGCTTAATTTGCAATTCAACAACATTTATATTCAAAATATTACATACATTTCTTATAAAACATAAGTAATCTTCGTGAATACAGATCTCTATAACTCACTTAGCACATATCCTTACCTTAATTCCTTGACCTACAAAAGTGGTTATTTGCAAGAGTGAGCTCGACAGTCCAGCAAAATCTAACAGTTTTCATGCATCACATAGCACATAATAACATGCTCAATATACATCTCATTAAAGTAATATGGCATACATGCTTTTAATTCACATAGAAAACATCAAGATTGAGTTCCTTACTCAATCATCATTCTTTAGCCAAAATAATGCAGTTATATATTAACTTTAACATTTTATTATTTCAACATATATAACATATCATGCAATTTAAAACAGTTCATCAAGTCCACGTAGAAAATAAGAACCGAAAGACTTGCCTTGATTGTTGTTTACCAATAACAGTTTAACAACTTATAGCTATCTGCACTTCACGTGCCCTACGCAATTATATAATCATACACATCAATTATTAGTCACATAACAACACATAGTAATTGTAATGTAAACTCTACACATAGTAATTCGCACCCCAGCACTGGAATTCGCACCCCAGTGCCACTGTCTCGCGCCCCAACGCTGAAAAAGTGGTATGGGTTGGACAATTTTGACATTCTGTAGTAAAACAGCCATAACTTTTTTCATACGAACTCCGATTGAGATGATTCAAGATGATCCGGAACGAGGACGAATATACCTACAACTTTTGTGCTTTAAGGTTTTCAATTTGAGGTCATTAGGATGGGTCAAAATGGTCATATTTAGGACTGTTATGTTTTTAGAGGCAATCGGAGGGCGTCGGGCATGCACATATGTATGTTTAGTGCTCCTAACCATAAAGGATGATGTCTTAAGTTATAAAACATGAATGTTAGTAAATATAATGATGCTTAACCCTAATAAATAATGTGTTAGATAAGTTATAGAAACATGTATGCATACACAAGAGAGGCAAATCGGGCGTGTGACGAATGAACGTCGAAACGTCGTGCCAAGTGTTAATGAACTTAAAAAGTGTTTCAATTCAATTGAAATGCATATTATAAGATATGGAGTGGATTTAATATAAAGCCAATAAGTAGTCCTAGCAAGACTTAGCACTTGAATGAACTGTGAATATAGAATACAGTGAGATATAAGTTGAAAGTTAACACAATTAAGTTGGACATTGTGTATTTATGATAGGACAGATTATGAGACGTAGAGTATAATTTATATTACAATTACTATGTGTTGTTATGTGACTAATAATTGATGTGTATGATTATATAATTGCGTAGGGCATGTGAAGTGTAGATAGCTGTAAGCTGTTAAACTGTTATTGGTAAACAACGATCAATGCAAGTCTTTCGGTTCCTATTTTCTACGTGGACTTGATGAACTATTTTAAATTGCATGATATGTTATATATGTTGAAATAATGAAATGTTAAAGTCAATATATGATTGCATTATTTTGGCTAAAGAATAATGATTGAGTAAGGAACTCAATCTTGACGTTTGCTATGTGAATTAAAAGCATATATGCCATGTTACTTTAATGAGATGTATATCGAGCATGCTATTATGTGCTATGTGATGCATGAAAATTGTTAGATTTTGCTGGGTTGTCGAGCTCACTCTTGCAAATAACCACTTTTGTAGGTCAAGGAATTAAGGTAAGGATATGTGCTAAGTGAGTTATAGAGATCTATATTCACGAAGATTACTTATGTTTTATGAGAAATGTATATAATATTTTGAATATAAATGTTGTTGAATTGTAAATTGAGCTATCTAGTGTATATAGATATCTATTTATGATGTAAGACGTTGCATAGTCAGTTTATTGTAGTGATTCATGATATATATATTTGAATCGAATAGATGTAATGTAAAAGTTGCGATTTAGGGCAATAAAGAAGGAAATGTACAACAGTTTTAAATATTCCGCAATTTTAGTGATTTTAATATCGAATAATGATGTAAAATTAGAGGTTGAATGTATGGTTAACGACTGAAGTCGAGATTTTAAATGGTATGAATTTTGGGGTCGTTACACGAGTTATCTTAAGATAATGCAGGCTAGGAAATTGTTAAGGCAAGGCTGTGTAGGATATTTAGCTTACATAGTCGATAGTCGTAAAGAGAATCCAAAGGTAGAAGAGATACCTGTAGTGAGGGACTTCGCCAACATATTTCCAGACGATTTGTCAGGACTTCCGCCAGATAGAGAGGTTGAATTTGTGATCGATTTGGCACCAGGAACAGTTCCAATATCAAAGGCACCATACAGAATGGCGCCGGTAGAAATGAAAGAATTGGTGGTACAACTACAAGAATTACTGGACAAGAAGTACATTCAACCGAGCGTATCGTCGTGGGGAGCGCCGGTGTTATTTGTGAAAAAGAAGGACGGAACAATGCAGCTTTGCATCGATTATAGAGAACTAAATAAGGTCACAATTAAGAATAGATATCCATTACCGAGGATCGATGATCTGTTTGATCAATGGAAGGGAGCGAAATATATTTTTCCAAGATAGACTTGAGGAGTGGTTATCATCAACTAAAGGTGAGACCAGAAGAAATACTGAAGACAACATTCAGAACACGATATGGTCACTACAAATTTTTGGTAATGTCATTTGGCTAACGAATGCTCCTGCAGCATTTATGGGCTTAATGAATGGAGTGTTCAAGCCGTTTTTGGACAAATTCGTAGTGGTATTTATAGATGATATTTTGGTATATTCAAAAACCAAGGAAGAACATGAAGAACATTTGAGGGTGATGTTAGAGACATTGAGGAGGGAGAAGTTGTATACCGAGTTTTCGAAATGTGAATTCTGGATTGAAAGAGTATAATTTCTTAAACATGTGATCAATAGGGATGGAATTTTGGTGTATCCCTCCAAAGTCGAAGCTGTGATTAACTGGGATCAACCGAAGACGCCGTCGAAAGTAAGAAGTTTTATTGGATTGGCAGGTTATTACAGAAGATTCATTTAAGATTTTTCCAAGATCGCAACTCCGTTGACAAATTTGACTAGGAAATCGATGAAATTTGTTTGGACAGAGAAGTGTGAGGAAAGCTTTCAAGAATTAAAGAAGAGGCTGAGTTCAGCACCTGTGTCATCTCTTCCGGATGATACATGAAATTTTGTGGTTTATAGTGACGCGTCGCATAAGGGACTTGGCTGTGTGCTTATGCAGAACGGTAGAGTCATTACGTATGCGTCACAATAACTGAAAGATTATGAGAAGGGGTATTCGATCCACGACTTGGAGTTAGCTACAGTGGTTTTCGCTTTGAAAATCTGAAGGCACTATCTCTACGGGGAGAAGTGTCAATATATATACAGACCACAAGAGTCTGAAATATATTTTTACATAAAAAGAATTGAATATGCGCCAAAGAAGGTTGTTGGAATTAATCAAGGACTACGATTGTGAGATTTGATACCATCCGGGTAAGGCAAACGTGGTTGCCGACGCCTTAAGTAGAAATGGTCGGGAGAAGTTGATGATGTTGACCGCTTAGAAGGAATTGATTTCAGCAATGGAGAAGTTGGAGTTAGAAGTGAATTATCTTACGAAAATAGATGAGAAACTGTTTCAGATGCAATCTAGTACAACCCTACTGGATAAAGTTAAGGAGGCTCAACTTCAGGACGATGAATACAAAAAGGTGATAAGGAAGATATCTGAAGGAACTGAACCGAGATTTAAGATGGACAAGGAAGGAATACTGAGATTTGAGAGTAGAATTTGGGTACCGCTTGTACTAGAGATTAAGGATGACATTTTGAGCGAGGCTCATAGGTCACGATATTCGAATCACCCTGGTAGTACTAAGATGTACCAAGATCTTTGACAACATTTCTGGTGGCCTCTTCTGAAACGAGATGTTGCAAAGTGTGTTGCTAAGTGTCTAACCTTTCAGAAAGTGAAAGCAGAACATCAGAGACCGAGTGGGTTGCTACAACCGCTAGAGATCCCAGAATGGAAATGGGAACATATTACAATGGACTTCGTGGTTGGCCTTCCGACGACTCAAAAAGGCTACGACGCAGTATGGGTTATCGTTGACCGACTGATGAAATCCGCACACTTCCTTCCGATCAAAATTAGATTCAACTTAGATTAGTTGGCGAGGTTATATGTGAAAGAGATTGTTTCACGACACGGAGTTCCGGTGTCAATTGTTTTTGATAGGGATCCGTGCTTTACATCAAACTTCTGGAAACATTTATAGGAATGCATGGGTACACAATTGCGAATGAGTACAGCATATCACCCTCAGACAGATGGACAGAGCGAGAGAACGATTCAGACACTAGAAGATATGTTAAGAGCTTGTGTAATGGACTTCAAAGGTAATTGCGATGATCACCTACCGCTTGTAGAATTCGGTTATAACAGTTACCACGCTAGTATTGGCATGCCGCCTTATGAAGTGTTATACGACAAAAAGTGCAGAACTCAGCTTTATTGGGATGAAGTTGGCGAAAGACAATTACTAGGCCCAGAATTAGTACAGCAAACAGCAGAAATAGTCAAAGTGATCCGAACAAGACTGGTAACAGCTCAAGATAGGCAGAAGAAATACGCCGATCCACATTGTAAAAATATCGAGTTTGAATCAAGTAGTTATGTGTTTTTGAAGGTCTCTCCCTGGAAAGGAAAGATCAGGTTCGGAAAGAAAGAGAAATTAAGCCCAAGATTCATTGTACCATTTGAAGTACTGCGAAGAATCGGAGAAGTTGCATATGAGGTAGCCCTACCTCCAGCGCTTGAGAATGTCCACAACGTCTTCCACGTTTCTGTATTACGACCCTATAAACCCGATTACAAGCATATAAATGAATACGAACCCATACATTTTGAAAAAGACTTATCTTACCAAGAAATTCATGTTCAAATTGTCGACAGAAAAGAACAAGTTCTCAGAAATAAAGTAATACCTTCTGTTAAGGTAATTTGGAGTAACCACAACGCTGAAGAAGCTACGTGGGAACTCGAAGAGAATATGATGAAAAATTACCCTCATTTATTTACTTAAATTATGTGTAAACGATTCTGGGGGCAGAATCTTTGTAAGAGGGGGAGAATGTAACGGGTCAAATTTATTGAGTCGTGATATTGGGGATAGAATCCTTTTAAGGGGGAAAGATGTGACAAACACGATTTTTGTAATTTAATTTTAAATATTTATTGAATTGAATAAATATTCTCGATGATTTAATTATTAGATTAAATAATTAATTTATGCAATTGTGATAGATTAATTTAATTGTATGTGTTATATTTATTAAATTAATGTAGAGAATTTTATTAGTCAAAGTATAAATTATGTGAGCTTACTAAATTAAATAAAATATTTAATAAGCATAATGTTATTTTAATTATTGTAATAATTAATCAAAAATTTAATAATTTGACATAATTAATAATTAAGAAATTAATTATGTGACTATGTGAATTAATGAGAAATTATCATATTTTATTTAAATTAAAGTAAATAAGATATTTGATTATTTTGTAATTGGGTGTGACATGAAATAAACTATAGGATAAAAGAGTTATTAAATTAAATGGTTTGAAGTCCTTTATTGTCAGCCAAACGAGGCCCTAAGAGGAGTTGGTAGCAGTTAATCATTTCTGGGTAACTGACCACCACTCAGCGCGTTAGTTTCTTTTAATTTATACATCTTCTTTATTTTCATTTGCTAAGTCTGGAATATTATCAGAGAGAGTTTGAGAAATTGTCAGAGAGAATTGAGAATTTGTTGAGGAAATTGGGAGTTGAGCATTTGAATTAGCATCCAAAAAGGGATTCTCCATTAATCTGTACTCTATACTCTGGGTAATTCCTTTAAACCCAATTTTTATTTCGTCGTATAAGTTTTTTTTTAGAAAATGGCTTTTATGTTCTGTAAAAGCTCTGTAGTGGAAGAAGGAGTAACGATTATGTGTTGATACATGTAATAAGATGTTATCATATCGTATTTGATTATATATATTGTGTAAACCAAATCATCAGTTGCATAAAACATGTCGTATATTGTTGCTACAAAATTACAAAGTATAAAATATGGCCATATGGCCCTTATACGTAAATTTAATATGTCAAACATATATTGTTCATAAAATTCATAGTCGTATATAATTATATATATTAAAACGAAGAGACCAAACTTTAAATGAACGAATTCGATATTATAACGAAATCGCAGTGTTGATTTTCATGTTTTGGGTTTAAAAGTTTCAAAAACACCAAGAACAGTAAATTACATGTTTTAATTCTGCAATTTATGTGTTTTAACATGTTAAAATCATGCTAGAAGGGTTCCGTGGTGATTATATGTGTATCACAGGGTTTGGGTATGTTTATTTTCGTGTAAAAATAAATTAATTGGAGGTTTTGGCCATGTTATGCAATTTTTCGTGAATTGCAGAACTGTTACTGGTTCGCCACGCCGCGGTGCCATTCCCACGCTTTAAGACCCGCGCCGCAGCGCCACCGCGCCGCAGCGTTAAGAGTCCAGCTGCAGCGCCGCCGTGCCGCAGCGCCGAGAGTAAGCCTATCAGTGGCGCCGCAGCGCCACTCTGTAGAATGTCCAGAATTGAAATTTTTTAAAGTGTTCAAGTCCATGAATGTGATAGTAACCTAATCTAAAGAACATAAAAATATGTTAGAAGTATAATGAGATGTTAAAATAGATTCTTAACATGTCAATAACGCATTTACGTGTGAATTGAATTATTAAATGCATAGTTAACTTATTGTTCGTGAAATGTATATAATGTGACAATAAGTGTGGTAATTTGACTAAGTATAGTAATAACCAAATTTTAGACAAAGGAGTGAACTTATGATGATTAGTTACATTATAATTGACTAGTATTGTGAACGTAAATGATATGTAGGATTACATCAAGGAACGTGTTTAATTAACGTGTAATCTACGCACGAGGCAAGTTTCCTAACCTTACTGTTATCATTATTCAAGTTTATAAATTTCGTCAAGTAAATTCTCATTATTATTAATTAAGTTCAATTTGTTATATTAAAGATTATTTATCTTTGCAAAGTATGATTCTGTTATACAATAATTATTCTATTGTATACCTCTTGAGATTGTTATTCAATTTAAAAATCATTTATTGTTGAACCTTGTTAGACTAGCGAATCCTTATTGATTCAACTAGTCCATAGTTGATGAACGTTCTAAATTTCAGAACCCTTATTGAATTATCCAAACCAAACTTCCTTTGGTGCGGACTCTAATGTTAAACTGAGATGAACAACCCTGTATAGGGATTACTTATGCGTTAGCATTAAGATATTGTGCACAGTATGGTACTAAGGGCTGATCCCCCTAAGTACGAGAAGAAGAGTCCATAGTCTTACGACTGTTAAAGGTTTCAAGTATAACCATTGATACCTAGGACATAGTTCAAGGTCTTATGACCCTTAGAATTCTTTTGATTCTTGTTATTCATTCTTGATTCAAAAGTTGAGTTTTTATTCCAGAAGTCTTTGATTCACTCGCATGTTATTATTTTGTTATTTCATTGTTATACTTGTGGGCAATCGTGCTCACTCTTGCATAATAATAACATTGCAGTTAAGAACGAAAGATCCGACGAGCCTTTCACTAGCAAGGGCAATGGAAAGATTAACAAGTGATGTAAATGAAGACGTGTTATTTTATGTGATGTTGAATTTATGTATTAAGACTTATGTTGATGTTGTGTAAGACTATAAAGTGTTTATGTTTTCGCAGTTAATATTTAAGGTTAGTGTGACATGGGATTGTATTTATTATTCAGATGTTGTAACTCCTTAAGGAGAGGATTGATTTCTATCTATTTATGTTTCAGTTATTATCGGTAGATATATATATGATGTTTGTATAGTGAACACCAAATCACGTGGGAATGGAAGTACCCAGATTTGGGGGTGTCAAACATCCTGACACTAAGTTCGTAAGTCCGACATATCTTACGAGCACGACTAGGTGATCAGCCTATAGTACTCTATGTTGATCAACACTACATTTATTAAACGCATGTACGTTTAAGTTGTGGCAACCTCACGTGCCTGTCGTTTGACGACAAAACAATTTAGCATACTCAGTCTACATTTGAAAGCCACACCAATATAGTTTGGTAAAATATTGACAATACTTTGATAGATTATAAGAAATCCAACATATCATAAGTCTAGCCGAAAGAATTGGCTTGGACTTCATCAGACATTAGTTCATGCGTAAGAATACATGAATCACAGAGCTGATCTAGATTGAACTGAAACAAGGGTTAGAACACTTACCTTTAGCGTCTGCTACTGTTATTACACGTGTACTTTAAGTCTTTAAGGTCTCTACAGTAGATGATAACATCACATAACACATTAGGTCATGAATAACATACATGGTTCCTAAAGAATCTTACCCTTCTTCTCAATCTAATTATGACTTAGATTTGTTATTATTGGTTCTGGAGTTCCATTACGTCGTTCTTACATTCACATTCACTTGACTTACTTCAACCATAAGTGATCATACTTGAGGTTTAATCATGTCTTAACAATGTTACTTTATGTTCATTAAGTTTGTATTAACTCGGTGTCTTTCTTTTTATCTTCATAATAATTTCTTCCTATTCAAACCCTAAGGCTGGCGCTGCGGCGCCTGCTTTTCTTCTTGGACTCGCACTACGACGTGGGTTAGCAGTGCTCAAGTCCCAGCTTCAGCGCTGCGGCGCCAAACATTCCTTACTGTGTCGCACTACGGTGCCAACTAACAGCGTGCACCATGTTCCAGCCTCGTGCTGCGGCGTAGGCCTTTGTTCTTTGAGTCGCGCTGCGGCGCGGACTCTGTGCTCAAGATAAGTTTAACAGATTTTCTATTTAGTGAGATTCCCAGGCTTGTAACTTCTTTGTTATAAGTCCGAATTGGCTCGTTCAAGAGCGTACGGTTCACAAATCACATACTCTACGTGTTCATGCAAGAATTTTACATTTTCGACATCGTTAACTCGAAATTCACCTATTAGTCCATTTTTAACGAAAACGATAAACGTTCGTGAATGTTCAACGCTCGTTTCATCGTTCTAAGTTAGAATCCGATCATTTTCTAGTCCATAACTCTATAATGCCGAAAAAGACTTGTCTCCATCGAAAACCAGTGTTTCTGAGCTCAATAACAAAATTCGACTTCTATTCCGAGAATTTCACGAATTCGATGATTATCGTCCAATCGTGAAATTCTGGCAAAACTTCGTTACTAATGATTTGTTCATTGTTCCAAATGGATTCAATCCATCATATAGACATCTCAGCCTACTTATTATAACAACTTATTTTCATGTTAAGCTATTACTTGTTCTTTATGATCTTATAACTTCTTAAAGAATAGAATACATAAAATTCCAATTCTCATGACTTATTATGTTTAAGTCCTTTAACCAACATTCTTACATCTTATTAACATACTAACTTCATCCATGTAAATATGTTACAAGCTCATCATAAGTTCATAACTTATTTAGTTTTGAACTACTTATTCATGACTTATACGGCTTAAATCCATTTATTAATCATTCTCTTTACTTCTTAACATACATGTGCCATCACTTCTCTACCAAGCTATCATGGAAGAGAAAGAAGATTATTGGACAAGAGTCTTACCTTTGAAGAACTAGCTTTTCTTCTTCTTGAAACAAATATGAAAGTCTAACTTATTTCTTGCTTATTCTCTCTAACACTTAAGCACTTTGTAAAGAAAGTTGTTGGATGAAAAATGAACAAGAAAATAATGAAATCCAACTTGATATTTATAGAAGTCTTTAAGTTAGGTCAAAATGGACAAAAGCCAAATCCCACCTCATTTGTAACCTCCTCACTATTCATGACTTAATATCCCTAAGTTACTTGATCTCCACATCAATTACTTGGCCACCACAACAAATCCTTGGTCACCACAACAATTATCCAATACTTGGGCACCAAGGTCACCCATGGTTGCCCCATGGATCACTCTAGTCCAATGGATCATTACATTGGGCTTAGGTTTATTTACTTAGCTTATTCTTCTGGGCTTGCATCAATTTGTTTTAGGCTTTGTGACACCCCCAAATCTGGGTATTTCATTTCCATAGGATTCAGTGTTCACTTTATACAAGCATTCATATCTAACTACACATTCATAATAAAATTGAATAATAATAAACCTTCCCATTAAAGGATTACATTAATAAAAATCTCTTAGATTATTTAACCTTTAAATACAATCATTCAAATGCAGAAAATTAAATAACTTCATTACAATCATTAAAATAAAGTCTGATAATAAAATGTCAACATGATTACAAGCCTTTAATACTTGTTCATCTTTCCCTTTCATTTATTGGTGCTAGGTCCGTCGACCTTCTCAACTTTAGCTGTAATGTTTATATAAGCAAGAGTGAGCAACCAAGGCTCACTTGACATGATAATGAATAAAACTTTACAACACTTGCCAAATAATAGGCTCAATAGAACTGAACACTATGTTCTATTAATGAAAATCATGAAATACAACTGAGGGTCTTATGACCACGAACCATGTCCACAGTTATAAGTAATCTTTCAACTTAAACTTTAATATTCATAAGACAATAAGGACTCCTCGTACTTGGGGGGATCAACCCTTCGTCTAATGTATTGTGTACAAATATTTCAACGCTAAGCGTAAACCCCTAATAATAGGGTTGTTCATCTCAGTATTTAGAGTATAAGTCCGTCCCAAAGTAAGTTTGGTTTGGATACATTTCAAGGTAATTTAGAATTCAACGGTGATCAACTAAGGATTTGTTGAATAAAAGATAATAACGTTCTGCTATGGAATAATCATAACTGAATCGACATTGTAAATTTAAGATCATGCTTTAGGAATAAGCTAAGAGCATAAACGTTGAATAATTATAACATACCTTGCTTAAACAATGTTAAGCCAAGGTTATTTAGAATTTATTTCTAAGCATGCATAACAAATAGTAATTTGAACGATAAAACTTGTTCAACAATAATATATCAGGATATATAAACTTGCAAGCTAAAGAACAAGTTAAAGACAATAATAACTTGCTCACCATAAAAGTAATGCAAATATTCAATAATAATAGTAGATGTGGAGTCATCAACAATAACTATCCGCTAACATGCTTGAAAAATAATAACTCGATATTGAGTTAGATAACTTGCGCAATTGCAATATAATTAGAAATAATGCTTGCTCAATAAAAGTAATTTACTCAACGAAAATGTAGAGTTAGAAAACTTGCGTAATTATAATCGAGATAGGGTAAGGAAACTTTCCTTGCTTGTAGGCTAAACCAAAGTAATTTGAATCACAATTATTCTATATACATGTCATCATGACAGAATCAGTCATTACCAACACTCTATATCTCTACATCACATATGGTTTGATTTTCAATCACATAACCAATTTATACAAATAAAATAATAACAATGCTCGTTAAGTGTTAATTATATGCTCATTCATAGTACTATAACACCTCAATAACAAAATTACATGTTTAAGAATTATCAGATTGCATTACATCAACAATTATAGAATTTTGTGCAAAACAAAAGTCATTCTTGGACCTACTACAAACCGGCGCCGCGGCGCAACAGTTTACACTATGGGCCGCGCTGCAGCTCGGGTCCGGCGCTGCGGCGCGAGAACTACGTCAGGCAGCTGCACTGCGGCGTGAAGTTGCTGGGCTGCGGCTCTGACTTTGGTATTGAGGTGCCGAAACATACAGAACCGAGCACGAAGACCAATTTCATTCTGATTAACAGTTTCCAGCAGCTAAATTCACATATATAACATCTGTAAATCACACATAGATATTACCAAGCGTACATATACCAATTTATCACAACTTAAACAACAATTGAAGAAAAATGAATCCTTGAAAGCACTGTTTTAAAACCCAAAACTCCATTATTCATAGTTGTTTAACACAGTGAACACTATAATACCAATTTTATTCCTTTGAACCACGTTCTGTTTATTTCATACCCAATTAACATAATCATAGTTCAATTTCACAATTTCACAATTAACGTATACTAATTTTGTTATCTTACAAAACATGTTCATGCATATATTTTTACTGTAAAAACCAATTTCCTTCTTTTTGACGTAATTCGCACAATCACATACTTATATATGCTCATAATACAATCACCTATATGTATATGTATAGGATAATTATACTATTAAAACTTCATAATTTCATAACCAACTATAAGAATATGAATTACATAAATTATACTATAAAACATAAAAAATTTCAAGAACACAGAGACTAAGGAATTATACTATGAAACATATATGTTAAGATTATATAACATACCTTGTGTTGCTCTGAAACTACTTGCTAACCACTGAGAATCGTTTTGGAATTTCAGAACCCTTTCTCTCTCAAAATTTCTCTCTGAAAACTCTTTTCTTAGACTTAGCAAACTGGAGCGTAAACAAAACTAACTAATAAAAGTATGCGTCAAAATAAAAAATGATATGGCAATAATAAGCCTACTAATTATTATCAGTTACAGAAGATAATGTATAGATTAAATATATTTTATTTATTATTTTATTTACTTAATTTATATTATTATAATTCAAAATTCAAAAGAAAACCAAAAGCTATAAGGCTCCGTTTGGCAAAACTATTTAAAATTAAAGACTTAATATATTTAAGCCTTGTTTGGCAAACTAAATTAAAACTACTTTAATTTTATTTAATCAACTAACACATCATTTTCATCACAATTCAAATTAACATATCATTATAATAATTCATTTAATCATTATAAACTCTCTAACTTAATTATTAAATTAGAATATTATCTCATAATAACAAATTTCCTTAACTCATTAATTATTTATTAAGCAAATAATTAACCAAATCAAATCAAATCAAATTAAACAAATATTTATTCAAAGACAAACACATCCATTAAATACTTATATAATTCAATAAATATTTAAAATTACGGTTAAAATTTTAGATTGTTATATCTTTCCCTCCTTACAAGGATTATGTCCCCAGAATCACAACTCCAACAATTCATTCGTCACATTCTTCCCTACTTACAAAGATTCTGTCCCCAAAATTGAAGACTCAGATTAAACAAATAACTCATGGTAATCTTTTATCATTTTATCTTCGAGTTCCCACGTAGCTTCTTCAGCATTGTGGTTCCTCCAAATCACCTTCATAGAAGGTATCACCTTATTCCTGAGCACTTGTTCTTTCCTGTCGACTATCTGGATAGGAACCTCTTCATAAGACAAGTCTTTATTAAACTGATATGGTTCTTACTCGACCACGTGCTTGTAATCGGGTTTATACGGTCGTAACACCGAAATGTGAAAAACATTATGAACGTTTACCAACTCTGGAGGTAGAGCTACCTCGTATGCCACTTCTCTAACTCTTCACAACAATTCAAAGGGTCCAATAAACCTCGTGCTCAGCTTTCCCTTTTTATCGAAATGAATTTTCCCCTTCCAAGGAGAAACTTTTAGGAATACGTAATTTCCTACGTCGAATGCACGATCTTGTCTGTGTTGATCAGCATACTTCTTCTGTCTGTCTTGAGTAACTACCAATCTTGTCCTGATGAATTTGACAACCTCAGCAGTTTGTTGTACCAGTTCTAGTCCTAACAGTTGGCATTCACCGACTTCATCCCAACACAGTGTAGTTCTGTACTTTCTGCCATATAACGCTTCATATGGCGACATGCCGATGCTCGCATGGTAACTGTTATTGTAGGCAAATTCCACCAACGGTAAATGTTCTTCCCAGCTCCCTTTGAAATCTATGATGCATGCCCTTATCATATCTTCCAATGTCTGGATCGTTCGATCGTTTTGGCCATCTGTTTGCGGATGATAAGCCGTACTCATTCTTAACTGTCTTCCCATACATTCTTGTAGTTTCTCCCAAAAGTTTGACGTGAATCATGGATCTCTATCTAACACAATTGACACTGGAACTTCATGTCTCGAAATGATTTCTTTAACGTACAACTTTGCTAACTGATCAAGATTGAATCTAATCTTTATTGGCAAAAAGTGTCCTAATTTTGTCAGTATGCCCACTATCACCCAAATCGCATTGCATCCTTTTTAAGTAGTTGGATGACCAAAAAAATCCATTGTGATGTGTTCCCACTTCCATTCTGGTATTTCTAACGGTTTAAGTAATCCGCTTGGTCTTTGATGCTCGGCCTTGACTCTTTGACATGTCAAGCATTTCACGACACATTCTGCGACATCTCTTTTTATGTTTGGCCACCAAAAATGACGTCGTAGATCTTGATACATCTTCGTACTTCCTAGATGAATCGAGTATCTTGAATTATGAGCTTCGGTCAAGATTTCATCTTTAATCTCTGGTACTACTGGAACCTAAATTCTTTCCTCGAATCTCAGTAACCCTTCGGTATCAATATTGTATTTCGCATCACTCTCCTCAACCATTTTCTCTTTGATTTTCCCACATTCTTCATCTTACAGTTTAGCATTATTCACTTTGTCCACTAAAGTTGGAATAGCTTCTATCTGGAATAGTAATTCATCGGATTCCTGTGGAAATTTTATTTCCAACTCCAGCTTTGTCATTGCTGAAATAAGTTCCTCCTGAGTGGTTAACAACATTAACTTTTCCCGACCTTTCCTACTTAAAGCATCTGCAACTAGATTCGCTTTGTCTGAATGATAAAAGATCTCACAATCAAAATCTTTTATCAATTCCATCCATCTTCTATGACGCATGTTCAGGTCCTTCTGAGTGAAAATATACTTCAGACTTTTGTGGTCTGTGTAAATCTAACATTTTTCTCCATAGAGATAGTGTCTCCATATCTTCAGAGAAAATACCACTGCAGCCAATTCTAAATCATGAGTCGGATACCCTTTCTCATAATCCTTTAGTTGTCTTGATGCATATGCAATAACTTTGCCGTTCTGCATAAGGACACAACCTAATCCTTTATGTGATGCATCACTATACACCATAAAGTTTCCTGTACTATCTGGTAATGACAACACAGGTGCCACACTTAACTTCTTCTTAAAATCTTGAAAACTTTCTTCACACTTCTTCGTCCAAACAAATTTTATAACTTTCCTTGTCAAATTTATTAACAGAGTGGCAATCTTAGAAAACTCTTGAATAAACCATCTATAATAACCGGCCAGTCCCAAGAAACTCCCCACCTCCGAAGGTGTTCTTGGTTGTTCCCAATTGATTACAGCTTCCACTTTTGATGGATCCACTCAAATCCCATCTTTGTCAATCACATGACCCAAAAATTGTACACGATCTAGCCAGAATTCACACTTAGAGAATTTCGCATATAAATTTTCCTTTCTTAGTGTCTCCAACGTCAAACGTAAATGTTCCACGTGTTCTTCTTGAGTTTTGGAATACATCAGAATGTCGTCGATAAATACCACTACGAACTTGTCTAGGAATGGTTTAAACACCCTGTTCATCAAATCCATGAATGTAGTAGGGGAATTGGTCAAACCAAAAGACATCACCAAAAACTCGTAATGTCCATACCGAGTTCTGAATGTCGTCTTTGGTACATCCTCCCTCCTTACCTTCAATTGGTGATACCCACTTCTCAAATATATTTTTGAGAAGTATTTAACACCCTTCAACTGATCAAACAAGTCATCTATTCTTGGCAATGAATATTTATTCTTAATAGTGACTTTGTTTAACTCCCTATAATCAATGCAAAGACGGATTGACCCATCCTTCTTCTCCACGAATAACATCGGTGCTCCCCACGGTGATACGCTTGGTTGAATATACTTCTTGTCTAGCAGCTCCTGCAGTTGTACCATCAGTTCCTTCATCTCTACTGGAGCTATCCTGTACAGGGCCTTCAATATCAGTGCTGTTCCTGGCACTAAGTCGATCACGAACTCAATCTCTCTGTCAGGCGAAAGTCCTGGCAAATCTTTCAAAAACACATCTACGAATTCCCTAACCACTGGTATCTCCTCCATTTCATACCCATCTTCTGAGTATCGACTATGTAAGCTAAATAACCCACACAGCCTTGACTCAACAACTTCTTGGCCTGTATAATCGTCAAACATATCATTTTTCTAGGTGATTTGCTGCCATAGAAAACTACCTTTGACGGAGTCATAAGGTTTACACATTTCTTTTTTCAATCAGTTATCGCTCCATAATTGAATAGCCAATCCATTCCCAAAATAACATCAAATTCTCCAAGTCTAATCGAAATTAAATCTACAATCATAGTATTCCCCTTAATATTCACCCTACAGTTCTTGTATACGAACCTAACAGGAATTACTTTCTTATTCGTAATTTCTATGTTTAAAGGGAAATTCAATTATTCACTAGGCAATCCTAACCTCTTAGCAAATTCATCAGATATAAATGAGCAAGTAGCACCTGAATCAAATAATATATAAGCATCAATATCATTGATTGGGATAATACCTGACACCACATCCTTTGATTGCACAACATCTTGCACAGTCATGTTGAAGGTTCTGGCTGTGGGTTTGTTTGATGCCGTTGGTCTTGCAATGGCCCATGTACCTCCACTGCTACCTCTCTTGCTTCCTGTTGTTTCTCCAGCCTTTTTCTTAGGGCACTCACAAGCAAAGTGATACTTGGACCCACACATGAAGCAAACGTTCTTCTTTGGTTGAGTGCAATTTGGGACGATATGACCCTCTTGGCCACAGTTAAAGCATACATGTTTTCCCATTAAGCACACACCCTTGTGAAACTTTTGCATATAGCACATGCTTCGAACTTCTTATTTTGTTGGTTACCCTGCTGATTTCCAGCGCCCATATTTCCATTCCACTTTCTCTTCAGGTTATTGTTACCATTTCCACTACCACTACCACCATTCTTAACCTCCACCTCATTCTTCTTCTTTTTGTGTTCTTGAGTGAACTTTGTTACCGCCTCGCTTCCACCTTCAGCGAGAATTGCCTTCTCCATTACCGCTGCGAATGTCTTCAGCTGGAACAGGGAGACCCAACTGTACAACCAGTGCTTCAGTCCCTGTACAAACCTCTTCGCCTTGCGCTCGTCTATGCTGACTTGATATGGCGCAAACCTCACCAACTCATTAAAATTTGCGGCATACTCAGATACCGTCTTCGTTCCCTGCTTCAGTTCTAAAAACTGCACCTCTAGCTGACTCTTCAAACTTTATGGGAAATAAGTCTCAAAGAATATCTCCTTAAATCTATCCCAAGTCATAACCACCCCTTATCCTTCTTGAGTTTTATTGGCCTACCACCAATAAGTAGCCTCTGCTTTCAACATAAATGTTGAAAAAGCAGTCTTCTGATCCTCTCCTACTCTCGCAATATCAAATACTTTCTCTATCTCCATGATCCATATATGTGCCTCCACTGGATTCATGACCCACGGAATTCTGGTGGTCCAACCGCCATGAACTCCTTAAAAGTTAAACCTTGATTCTGAGGTTGATTCTGCAATGCTCCCTTTAGTAACGTCACTAGTTGTTGAACGGGGTTAGCTTCAGCATCGTTATTGTTAGTTCCCTCAGTGGTTTTCTGTCGTGGTTGACGTCTTGGACGTATTTTCTGTTAAAATACACTCATTAGATTATTACACAATTTCTTTTAAGTATTTTCTACTTAACTTACATCTCATAAAAGAAATCATCACATAACACATAACACTTTGAATAAAATTAAATAATAACTTTTATTCATTCATAATCTTTTTTAAAAACATAAGAATTATAGCATCACTGCTATTTACATTACTTTCCTGAACTACTAAAGTTTCAGGACAACATCATCATCATATCCCATAGATTACCTAACACACTTGGGATTTATATATTATTTAACATTTTTTTAATCGCATATCAGGAACACTCCCTACGATGTCCTACTAAGATACTGCGTAACCTTATGACGCTCTTCTTCCATAATTCGAAATAATATTCTGCGATCTAATATGAATGATGGCAGCGTCTCGAACTGAATCGGATAACCCATGACCCGATCTTGAGCTCGATTAATCACAATGTTGAATACATTATTCATCTCCTCTATCTTCATCCTCTTTGCTTGTCCGTCTCTCGCTGCTATCCCGACTCGTTGAAAAGCTTCCTCATACGCATCCTCGGCTCTTGCCCTCTTAGTAGATTCTTCCTGTAGCTTGTTCTTCAGTTCTACGATCTCCTCGATCAGTTGTTCATTCTCTCCTTCAATGTGTACCAGCTTCTCTTTGACATTAGTCAGTCGTTCATCTCGATCCTGGATCTCGTTGTCCTTTTGTGCCATCGAAGTCTGTTGTTCAGCTACTATCTCTTGCAACTCCTTGACGGTATCCTGAAGTTTCACATTGCGATCGTAAACTTCATCGTACATACGAGCAGCTATCGAGTTCAGTGGAATCTCTTCCTCATCTTCCTTGTCATCATCATTCGACTGTGGCAGCTCAACGGGATCTTCCTCATCCGTTTCCACATCATTATCCTCATCTTCAACCACTGTGACCAACGAGGCTGACTCCCGTGGAAGTAGTTGTTCCCAAACCACCTGAATGTCACTAGACTCCTCCTCTCTAGGCATCTGAGGTCCTTCCTCCCTAGCCTGACTAGATTCTCTGACATTAACCATCCTGACAACAAAAATTTTTAAGTTTCTAATTACTAGTCATTATTACACGACACTCACGAGCACATAAGTTGTAATCACATAATCACATAAGTGTTTTATTACTTCTTCCTTAAAACTCGATAAGAGTTTATCACCACTACCTTTTCAAAGGTTACTTCCTAAGGCTTTTCCCCCCACCTAAGTTTCATAACGTAAAGCTTTGATACCAACTTGTGATACCCCCAAATCCGGGTACTTCATTTCCACAGGATTCAGTGTTCATTTTATACAAGCATTCATATCTAACTACCCAATCATAATAAAATTGAATAATAATAAACCTTCCCATTAAAGGATTACATTAATAAAAATCTCCCAGGTTATCTAACCGTTAAATACAATCATTCAAATGCGGAAAATTAAATAAATTCATTACAATCATTAAAATAAAGTATGATAATAAAATGTCAACATGATTACAAGCCTTTAATAATTGTTCATCTTTCCCATTC
Source organism: Panax notoginseng (assembly GCA_016801055.1). Lineage (NCBI taxonomy): Eukaryota > Viridiplantae > Streptophyta > Magnoliopsida > Apiales > Araliaceae > Panax > Panax notoginseng. The sequence continues at coordinate 96,556,153 of CM029015.1, read as the reverse complement.
CTTTACTGGTGCTAAGTCCGTCGACCTTCTCAATTTTAGCTGTAATGTTTATATAAGCAAGAGTGAGAAAACAAGGCTCACTTAAAATGATAATGAATAAAACTTTACAACACTTGCCAAATAATAGGCTTAATAGAACTGAACACTATGTTCTATTAATGAAAATCATGAAATACAACTGAGGGTCTTATGACCACGAACCATGTCCACAATTATAAGTAATCTTTCAACTTAAACTTTAACAGTCAGAAGACTATAAAGACTCCTCGTACTTAGGGGGGTCAGCCCTTCATACAATGTATTATGCACAAACATTTCAACGCTAAGCGTAAATAAGTTTGTTCATCTCAGTATTTAGAGTACAAGTTCGCCCCAAAGTAAGTTTGGTTTGGATACATTTCAAGGTAATTTAGAATTCAACGGTCATCAACTAAGGATTTGTTGAATAAAAGATAATAGCGTTCTGCTATGGAATAATCATAACTGAATCGACATTGTAAATTTAAGATCATGCTTTAGGAATAAGCTAAGAGCATAAACGTTGAATAATTATAGCATACCTTGCTTGAATAATGTTAAGCCAAGGTTATTTAGAATTTATTTCTAAACATGCATAACAAATAGTAATTTAAATGATAAAACTTGTTCAACATTAATATATCAGGATATATAAACTTGCATGCTAAATAACAAGTTAAAGACAAGAATAACTTGCTTAACATAAAAATAATGTGAATATTCAACAGTAATATTAGATGTGGAGTCATCAATAATAACTATCCGCTAACGTGCTTGAAAAATAACAACTCGATATTGAGTTAGATAACTTGCGTAATTGCAATCGAATTAAAACAATGCTTGCTCAGTGAAAGTAATTTACTCCGCGAAAATGTAGAGTTAGAAAACTTGCGTAATTATAATCGAGATAGGGTAAGGAAATTTGCCTTGCTTGTAGGCTAAACCAAAGTAATTTGAATCACAATTATTCTATATACATGTCATCATGACATAATCACTCATTACCAACACTCTATATCTCTACATCATGTATGGTTTGATTTTTAATCACATAACAAAATTATACCAATAAAGTAATAATAATGCTCGTTAAGTGTTAATTATATGCTCATTCATAGTACTATAATACCTCAACAACAAAATTACATGTTTAACAATTATCATATTGCATTACATAACAATTACAGGCTTTTGTGCAAAACAAAAGTCATTCTTGGACCTACTGTAAACCGGTGCCGCAGCGCCACAGTTTACACTATGGGTCGTGCTGCGGCTCGGGTCCGGTGCTACGGCACGAGAACTATGCCAGGCAGCTGCGCTGCGGCATGAAGTGGCTGGGCTGCGGATTTGACTTTGGCGCTAAGGCGCCGAAACATACAGAACCGAGCACGAATGCCAATTTCGGTCTGATTAACAGTTTCTAGCAGCTAAATTCACATATATAACTTCTATAAATTACACATAGATATTACCAAGCATACATATACCAATTTAGCACAACTTAAACAACAATTGAAGAAAATTGAATCCTTGAAAGCACTATTTTAAAACCTAAAACTCCATTATTGAAAGTTGTTTAACACAGTGAACACTGTAATACCAATTTGATTCCTTTGAACCACGTTCTGTTTATTTCATACCAAATTAACATAATCACAGTTCAATTTCACAATTTCATAATTAACATATACTAATTTTGTTATCTTACAAAACATGTTCATGCATATATTTTTACTATAAAAACCAATTTCCTTCTGTTTGACGTAATTCACACAATCACATACTTATTTATGCTCATCATACAATCACCTATATGTATATGTATAGGATAGTTATACTATTACAACTTCATAATTTCATAACCAACTATAACAATATGAATTATAGAAATTATACTATAAAACACAGTGAATTTAAAGAACACAGAGGCTGAGGAATTATACCATGAAACATATATGTTAAGATTATATAACATACCTTTTGTTGCTTTGAAACTACTTGCTAACAACTGAGAATCGTTTTGAAATTTCAGAACCCTTTCTCTCTTAAAATTTATCTCTGAAAACTCTTTTCTTAGACTTAGCAATTAACTGGAGCGTAATTATTATCAGTTACAGAAGATAACGTATAGATTAAATATATTTTATTTATTATTTTATTTATTTAATTTATATTATTATAATTCAAAATTCAAAAGAAAACTAAAAGCCATAAGGCTCCATTTGGCATAACTATTTAAAATTAAAGACTTAATATATTCAAGCCTTGTTTGGCAAACTAAATTATAACTACTTTAATTTTATTTAATCAAGTAACACATCATTTTAATCACAATTCAAATTGACATATCATTATAATAATTCATTTAATCATTATAAACTCTCTAACTTAATTATTAAATCAGAATATTATCTCATAATAACTAATTTCCTTAACTCATTAATTATTTATTAAGCAAATAATTAACCAAATCAAATCAAATTAAAATAAATATTTATTCAACGATAAACACATCCATTAAATATTTATATAATTCAATAAATATTTAAAATTACAATTAAAATTCTGGATTGTTACAGACTTCACATTAACAAACACTTGGGCTTGCATCTAAATTCTTATTGGGCTTTTCAATTGCTTAACAATCCTACTAGTCCATTTCATTAAACTAAAAGCCTTATAACGTATACTATATGTATAATTCTCTTATTCTCACTCGTATACTAATTCGTAATATACGGTATTCCATTATCCATACATACCTATATAATACTTCATATACGATACCTCGTACAATACATACGTATCATACGATTATTACACTAACTTCTAACGCTTAATTTTTCGTAATGTTCTCAAATTAAGTCCGTAGGCGAAATATTACATTTTCCATAATTGAATTATTATTACATAATCCATCTCACATCGATATTATATCGTTAAGTATTTCTCAGAAGTTCAAAAATAATTCCCGAGCGGAAATTGATGAATAGTGTTTTCAAAAAATTTCTCGGAAAGCATTTATTTTCGTCTTAGAAATTCAAACATTTTAATTCCTTCAAGTAGTTAAAATACTACGACTTTTCGATGTTTATAGGTTATAGAACAACATTCATTTTACTAACATATAATAATAAAAAATAATATTAGTTTATTAATTATTAATTCAAATCAAATGATTTTACAAATTGTTCAATTTTCTGGGGCATTACACTCTCTCCCCTTATAAGCATTTTGTCCCCAGAATCTTGCTAATAAAAAAAATTACACAAACAATTGAAGATAATTCTTTTTCATCCTTCTTCTAATTCCCACGTTGCTTCTTCGGTATCGTGGTTCTTCCATAACACCTTCACGGAAGGTATAACTTTGTTCCGTAGAATTTGCTCTTTTCTATCGATGATTTGAATCGACAACTCTTTGTATGTTAAGTCCTTCTCGATATGAATAGGTTCATACTCTATTACGTGCTTATAATCCAATTTATAAGGACGTAATACCAATACGTGAAACACGTTATGTATTCGTTCTAGGTCTGAAGGTAAGGCTAACATATAAGCTACCTTGCCTACCCGTTTTAACACTTTAAAATGTCCTATAAACATTGGACTTAACTTCCCCTTCTTTACAAAGTGTATCTTTCCTTTCCAAGGAGATACCTTTAGAAATACATACGAGCCTACCTCAAATGTAAGACCCCAACTTTTATAAATAAAGGTGAATTTTCTATAAATATCATTTTTGAATACTATGGAGTTAATTTGATATAATGTTATAGTTGTGGGTAATATTTATAAATTTTGCAAAGTACGCAAGTTGTTATATAATATTCGATTGGTCGGGAAATATTCGTTTTAACAGGAAATATTCGTACAACGGCACAATCATTGGTGGACTCCCCAACGGAATTATTGTCGAATTGAGAAAACGACAAAAATATTTTATTAAAAATAACGGCGAAAGTTTTACCATTGATACTGTTGAACTACTCGGTTGTAAAAGTACAGTAATACGTGTGGTTGCATAGTAACACACGGTATTGATTATTAATGCTTATGTGAGAAGTCACTCAGTTTGATTCAATTATTGTCAGTTAATAATATGAATTATTTAGCGATAATGACGTTTTGTTTTATTCGTATTATTAACGTAATAAAACAGAAACATCTTTTTATATAAAACAGAATACTTTATTAAAGTTATTCTATAAATAGAATATATTATATTTTATTTAAAAGAATTTTCTTTAAATATGGACCGTCAGATTAAAGTAATCAATCTGGACCGTTCATGGATTAGTTACTATGCATTATATTTTTCTACAAATAACAGCTCATTCCTTCATTATTTCTTACGAATTCACTGAACTATAGAGAGAGAAACTATAGAGAGAAACTATAGAGAGAGAGAAGAAGAGTATTTTGCTACTTAACTTCTTTAAAACGGTAAGGGGTGTTATTCTTTCTTATTCATGAAGAGAACTTTTGTTATTCCATTTCTTATTATTCTGTTGGAATAACCTGTATACGCGGTCTACCCTATACTTGGTGACTTTCTTTTATTATTCTATTGGAACATCCTGTCCGTGTGTTTTACACCAGACCTGGTTCCGTCTTTATTATTATTCTATTGGAACATCCTGTCTGTGTGTTTTACATCGGACCTGGTTCCGTCATTATTATTATTCAGTTGGAACATCATGTCTGTGTGTTTTACACCGGACCTGGTTCCATCTTTATTATTATTCTGTTGGAATATCCTGTCTGTGCGTATTACGCCGGACCTGGTTCCATTATTTATTATTATGTGGGAATAACTTGTCTGTACGGTCTATCGCATGCATGGTGATTTCGTTTGTTATTCCATTCTTTATTATACTCAGTTGGTTAAGTTTTGACTTCTATACTCCATGAAATTTATGGAATATCCTTGATAATTGTGTTTCATCCAGTATCTTTTCATGAAAATATTCTTCTAAGCATTCTTGAATTTTACTCCACAAAGTAGTATCATGTTGACAATTTGGACGTTGTTAATTCTTGGATAAATTAATTCTTGAACTTGTTTTATTGAATTCTTATATCATTGTCATCATCCTCATGTTTATAAAATGTTAAAAGTCATATGTGGCCTGTAGTGCATAGATGGACTTGGTAGGATTATGACCAGGGATTATTCGGTATAATCATGACCGTAATGTTACAAATGATATGGTAAAAGTCCTCATTGGCTCGTAGTGCGTTGATGGACAGTTATTGGCATGATCATGACCATTAAAGAATACAAGAATATCCTTGGCCGTAGTGCAGGGGTGATTCGATGATGTGGATTATTTTATTAAGCTGAGTCCCAGCGATCACCGTGTTGAAAAAACCTTTTAAATCATAAAAGATAGTAGAGTTTATTTTCTACTTGACTCTTTTAATGGATTGCTTGTTCTGCTGCAGTTAAACTTGATGTCTGTTATATTTTATCAGTTTAACATTGTTGAAGGCTAATGATAATTTATTATGCATTATCTTAGTCATAATATTTCTTACTGGGCTAGTTGAGCTCACCCTTTCTTTTAGTGTTCTCTTCAGGAAATGAGAACGTAGCTGGGGCAAGTCGGGGAACGGAGTGATGGTCCGAATGATAGTATTAGTTAGTAGTCCTCACTACTCTATGTAATGGTGTGTTAATAAATGTAATGAGGACTCCTTTTGAGTATGAATACTCTCTAGAAGATAATATTTGTATTCAAACTCACAGTTTATGTTTTGTCGTATTATACACGACAGTTGTATTAGTAAGTTGTATTTGTATTCTGCACTATGTATCTGATGACCCAAGATGGGTGATGTATACCTAATTTTGGGGGCGTCACAGTTGGTATCAGAGCTTAGGGATATGATCCCTGGCAAAGATGTGAGAATAGAACTAGGAGGGGAGAGACGGGGAATTCTTTCGCTAGTATGACCTATCTAAGTTTATTTGCATGGTATTTAATTGGTCGGTCATAATATAAGGATAATATATGACATATCAATTAACTTTTATTTTGTGGCATCTGAGAATGTTGAGAATAGCAATGGAGCACAGGCGACTGTTGATTCACCACATATCAATAATCAGGATAATGTGCATCAGGAAGGTGACAATCCTCATGCAAACAACAACACTGACCAGATGATGAATGATGGAATGTTTAGAAACTTTATGCAGTTCATGCAACAGCAGGCGAGAGCGGCTCCTGTCCAAAATATAGGTGGAAACATTGAAAAACTATCGGATGGTCACCGCTAAACAGTTCAAGGAGCTGGGACCACTAGAGTTTAAGGGAGAGCCAAACCCGCTTATAACGAAAACATGGATAAAGCAGATTACCAAGATATTTGATGTCTTGGGATGCTCCGAGGAGCAAAAGGTTCCCTTTGCCGCCTTTATGTTCCGAGGAGAGGCAGACTACTGGTGGGAATCGATTAAGCGTACTCAACCTGCCGCACTGAAGATGTCTTGGGAGAAGTTCCAAGAGCTGTTCAATGACAAATACTTTCCCGAAAGTGTTCGTCACATGAAGGAGGTGGAGTTCATCAAATTGGAGCAGAATAATATGACCGTGTCTCAGTATGAGGCTAAATTTGCTGAGTTGTCCTGGTTTGCGTCCTACTTGGTGGATAATGAAGAGCGAATGACGCGAATATTTTTACGAGGTTTGAAACCTGAGATACGTCAATATCTTATTTCTCATAAACTGTGTTTGTATTTAGATGTTGTGAATAGGGCTCAGTAAGTGGAGCGCGATAACGAGTCAACGCAACCAAAAGAGAGCAGTCGGCAAAATGATAATACTAGTGAGAGCAGTCATCGAAGCGGTGACAACAAGCGTGTAGGGAATCAACAGGCCAAAAATGGTAACCACTTCGGTGGTAATCAGGGCCAAAATAATAAGAATGGTCATTTCAAGAAGAGGAGATTCAACAATGATGGAAAGACGTCAGCACCAGCACCCGTTGTTAAGGAAGGAGAACGACCACCTATCATATGTTTCAAATACAGAGAGGAGGGGCACATCAGTCCAAACTGCGTGATGCCGTCTAAAGCATGTTATAATTGTGGAAGAGAAGGTCATTTAGCTCGATTTTGTCGTTTACCAAAAAAAAGTTCAGCCAAGATGGAGACACCAAAGGCCGTCCCAGAAAAGTCAAAACCGATAGTGCAAGGGAGAGCGTATGTTGTGACCTCCCAGAAAGCAAGAAACCCGAATGAGGTCATCACGGGTAAGCTTATCATAAACTCTAACGAAGTCTATACTTTATTTGATACCAGTTCTATCCATTCTTTTATTTCTCCTACTGGCGCTCATCGATTAAATTTGACTCCGGAAAAATTAGACTTTGATTTATTTGTTGAAACTCCATTGGGAGAAACCTTCATTACATCCACGGTTTATAAGTCTTGTTTGGTTCAAGTTGGTACCCACACATTACCTGTCGATCTGATTTCATTAAAAATACTTCCATTTGACGTGATTCTAGGGATTGATTGGTTAACTACTCATCATGCAAAAATTGATTATTTTCGTAAGGTTGTTAGCTTTCATATTCCTAATCTACCTATTATGCGAATTCAAGCAACCAAACCATTAAAATCAATCGCTGTCATCTCAAGCCATAAAGCTATTCGTTTATTGAAAAACGGATGTCAAGATTTCGTAGCTCATGTCACGGATCTAAACAAAAATACGTCAGTTTTGAATGATATTTCTATTGTTAATAAATTCCCTGACGTATTCCTTGAAGAACTTCCTGGCCTACCCCCAGAGCGTGAAATTAAATTTTGTATCGACCTTGAACCCGGTACAAAATCCATTTCCAAAGCCCCATATCGAATGGCTCCTATTGAACTTCAGGAGTTAAAGATCCAACTGCAGGAATTGTTAGACATTGGCTTTATTCATCCTAGTACTTCTCCTTGGGGTGCTCCTGTGCTATTCGTGAAGAAGAAAGATGGAAGTATGCGACTCTGTATTGATTATCGGGAGTTGAATCATGTCACCATCAAAAACAGGTACCCATTACCACGTATTGATGACCTGTTTGACCAGTTGCAAGGAGCACAATTCTTTTCAAAGATCGATCTTCGTTCTGGATATCATCAGCTGAAGGTTAGAACTGAGGATATTCCAAAGACGGCTTTTAAAACTCGGTACGGGTATTATGAATTCCTAGTCATGTCCTTTGGATTGACTAATGCTCTTGCTGCCTTCATGGATATGATGAACCGGGTATTCAAGGAATATTTGGATCACTTTGTGGTCGTCTTTATTGATAACATCCTTATTTATTCCAAAAGCCGTGAAGATCATGAGCAACACTTGAGGCTGGTACTCCAAAAGCTTCGTGAATACAAGCTTTATGCCAAGTTAAAGAAATGCGAGTTCTGGCTGGAGGAGGTAGCATTCCTTGGGCACATAGTATCAAGTCGTGGAATATCGGTTGACCCGGCAAAGATTGAAGCTATTCAAAGCTGGGAGCAACCTAAATCAGTGACCGAAGTACGTAGCTTTCTTGGTTTAGCTGGTTATTATCGGAGATTCGTGGAAGGATTTTCTCGAATCGCTACTCCATTAACTCAGCTGGCTCGGAAAGATACAAAGTTCGGTTGGAGAGAAGAATGTGAGCAGAGTTTTCAAGAACTCAAGAGGAGACTCATTTCAGCACCTGTTCTAACAACACCATCTGGCTCAGAGGGATTTGTCATCTATAGTGATGCTTCGAGCAAAGGGTTGGGATGCGTTCTCATGCAACATGGAAAAGTCATAGCCTATGCATCAAGACAACCACTTTTTCATATGGCACAATCATCAGTTTTGAGCCATACTTTCCTGACTCTCTCTACAATAGTAGGTTGAATCTCTGTTGTAAACAGTTTTTCCCCGATTCACGCGACAATTTCACCTGTATCTCCATCCTAGCCATCTCTGTTATTAACTCAGTTTGAGCCGCTAAAATAGACAACTTCTCCTGACCCTTTCTACTTAAGGTGTCGGCCACTACATTGGCTTTTCCAGGGTTATATAGGATTTCACAGTCGTAATCCTTTATCAACTTTAGCCATCTCCTCTGTCTCATATTAAACTCCTTCTATGTGAAGATATATTTTAGACTCTTATGGTCCGTGTATATCTCACATTTTTCTCCATAAAGATAATGTCGCCATATCTTTAAGGAAAACACTACCGCGGCTAGTTCCAGGTCATTAGTAGGGTAAACTTTCTCATAATCCTTAACTGCCATGATGCATACGCAATGACCTTGCCATGCTGCATGAGCACGCAACCAAGTCATCTATGCGAAGCATCGCTATAAACTATAAAATTTCCTGTGTCATCGGGTAATGACAAAATAGGTGCTTCACTTAACCTCTTCTTTAGTTCTTCAAAACTGTCCTAACATTTCTCAGTCCACGCGTATTTCACCGTCTCCCTTGTCAAGTTAGTCAATGGATTAGCTATCTTCGAAAAATCATAGATGAATCACTGATTGTATCCCACTAACCCTAGGAAACTCCGCACCTCAGTCGACGTTTTCGGTTGTTCCCAATTCATCACGGCTTCCACCTTTGCTAGATCTACTGAAATCCCTTCATGGTCAATGATATGTCCTAAAAATTGTACCCTATCTAGCCAAAATTCACACTTTGTGAATTTTGCATATAACTTCTCCTTCCTAAGTCTCTCTAACACTATTCTTAAGTGCTAAGCATGATCTTCTGGCATCTTATAATAGACTAGAATATCATCGATAAACACCACGACAAACTTGTCTAAATATTGTTTGAACACTCTTTCATCATAATCATAAATTCAGCTGTTGCATTAGTTAATCCAAATGACATCACCAGAAACTCGTAAGGACCATAACGAGCTTTGAATGTTGTCTTTGGTACGTCCTCCTTCCTAACCTTCAGCTGGTGATACCCCATTCGCAAATCTATTTTAGAAAAATACTTTGCACCCTTCAACTGATCAAAAAGATCATCGAACCTGGGCAATGGGTATTTATTCTTTATCATTAACTTGTTCAACTCTCGGTAGTCAATACAAAGTCTTAATGGTCCATCCTTCTTCTTGACAAATAGTACCGGTGCTCCCCACAGCGAAACACTCGGTTGAATGTACTTTCTGTCCAACAGTTCTTGTAACTGCACCATCAACTCCTTCATCTCCACTGGCGTCATACGATACGGTGCCCTGGAAACTGGTGCCGCTCCTGGCACAATGTCTATTATGAACTCGGTCTCCCTATCCGGTGGAAGACCCGACAATTCACTTGGAAATACATCCACGAATTCACTCACTATAGGTATTTGTTCCATGATTGCTCCCACTCTCTGGTATCAACAACATGGTATAGATAACCTACACACCCCTTCCTCAACAATTTCCTAGTTTGTATCATCGTAAGACAACACGAACGTCCCGATAATTTATTACCATAAAATACTACCTGAGGTTGTCTCAACGTTCTAATAATCACACATTTCTTTTGACAATCTATTATTGTCCCATGGTTAACCAACCAATCCATTCCGAGAATTACATCGAATTCTCCTAACTTTATCGGTATCAGATCTACCGATAGTTTACAACCCCGTATGTCTACGCAATAACTCCTGTGAGTATCTTCAACAGTAATTATCTCTTCATTTGTTACATTAATAGTTAAAGGTATTGGTAACTTTTCAGGAAGTAATCCTAATTTTCTAGCAAATCACATGCTATAAACGAACAAGTAGCACCCGAATCAAATATCACAAAGCATTTAGGTAGTTGATCCGAATAATATCTGCGACTATGTTCCCTGATGCAACTGCAACTTGGACGGTCATGTTAAAGGTACGGGCCATCGGCCTACCCGGCTGGACTGGACCACCAATAGCTAACTTTCCGCTATTGGCGCCCTTATTCCCGTCCATCCCCTTCTTCGGGCAGTTCTTTGCTATGTGGTTAGTTGACCCACATACAAAACATTCATGGTTCTTCTTTGAACTCGAACAGTTAGGCAAAATGTGCCCTTCCTACCCATAATTGTAGCATACGACCTTCCCCTTGAGATAGACTGCTAAGTAAGTCTTCCCACAGGTCTTGCAGGCCTCCATCCTCCACTTTGGTTCTCCTTGCTTCGCTACGGTATTCTCAGAGTTAAACAGTTTCTGCTTCTGTCCCTCGCCCCACTGCTGGCTCCTTCAATCTTTACTCCCCCATCAATCTTCCCCTTATTCTTCTTATCTATGTGGTACTAACTTAAAGCCTCGCTACCACCTTCGGCGATTATCGCTTTCTCTAAAATGGTCCCAAACGAAGTACTTTGGAACACAGAAATACGGTTATAGAGCTAGGGTTTCAAGCCCTACTCGAACCATCACGCTTTCCTAACCACGGTGTCCACCTGGTGTGGAGCAAATCTCGCCAGTTCATTAAACTCGGCAGTTTATTGGGGAACCGTTATATCCCCTTATTTCAAATCAAGAAACCTCATCTCCATTCTCCCCTGCATACTCGTGGGAAAATAGTTCTCAAAGAAAATCTCCTTGAAGCTTACCCACGTGAGATTCTCAATATTGGCCCTAGCCTGATTGGCCTCCCACCAAAAGTTGGCCTCTCCCTTCATCATGTAGGTTGAAAAGGCAACCTTCTGACCCTCGTCGACATTTGCTATGATAAATGCCTTCTCGATTTCTTTCACCCACATTTGGGCTTCTATTGGGTCCGTAGTTCCTTTGAACTCCAGCGGACCCACGCTCTTAAAATCCTTAAACATAGTAGCTCGAACTACTCCAGGATTTACGGGGATATTAGCCCCATTTCTATTACACGCGACAGTTAAAAGATTAACAAACTCCTGCATTGGGTTTACCGGACCTCCCTCTAGTTGATTTATGTTAGCGCCTTGATTAAGTGGTCCTCTTTTTGGCGGCATTTTTCTATTACAATAAATAACACATTTCGTTATTATTCGTTTCCTATTAGTTAGTCATTATTCAAGATTAAACAATAACTTCAACATCCAATACTCAATATATTCCAAAAAAGGCTTATATTGATTCATTTATTGTAGTATAATATTACATCATTTACATTATACAGCCAAAGCTGATTACATTACTATCCCGTAATTGCTTTCCAAAAATTGGGATTTACAAATGACTACCCTTTGATATACAAAAAAGGGATTTATGTCACTACTAGATACACAATATTTACATATCTAAAACTACTCTAGCTACTACTAGATTATATCTGCCTCAAGGCATTATTAAAATCCGCAATGTCAAGACCGACAATAACATCACGGCTGATAGTATGCTGAGTCTGTCCAGATTCTATTGGATACTCATCTACCTGTTGCTGGAAATCCTTATGAGAACTCCTATGAATATAGGACATCCTCCCTATCTTCTATTTCTTGGTCTTTAGCTCCCCCTGAGCTCAAAGACCTCCTGTTTCAGCTCATGGACCTTGTCCTTGACTAAAACTCTCTCATCATGCTCCTGTTCCCACATTGACTCCACGTCTGTCTTATTCTCCAAGACAGTATGGAGCTCTTCTTTTAGCTCCTTTACCTCCTGACAGTAATGGAGATTTCTATCCAACACTGTCATAAACAATGACATCATGGACTCCCTCGGAGCCATCTCTGCTGCTATTGCTACTGGATTAAAGGACACTTCCTCCACATCTTCTTCTAACATGCCGTCGAACACAGACATAAGGTCTATGCTCTCTGAGTCTCCAGACTCACCAACTACAACTTCGGGCTCTATTGCTATGGGTTCGGTATAATCTATATCTGATTAACCGATCCTTCATTGACTACCTGTACGTCTCTATACATTCCATTTTCTCCTGACATCTACAACACAACAAATAAGTTTGATTAGTACACGTCAGTTGAATAATAAAAACACATAATCATATATAATGCATTTTTATAGGGTTAATTTCCATCTTTTATTTCTTTGACTTTTCTTAAGGTTATGACTTAAGGTTCAAATCCTCCCCTTAAGTTTTATAACCTAATGCTTTGATACTAACCTGTGACGCCTCCAAATCCGGATATCTTTCAACCCGACAGATGGTGCTACACGGTGCTACAGTTCACACAAACATTCAATTGAAATGCCTCAAAAGAACGAATATGTCTTATATATATTCCAAAATAATATTACCATTCCCCAAGTTCTTTATAACCGTTACATTTGCTCTTGTCATAATATTAAATATTATCATTACAAGCTTATAATATTACATAGGTAATCTACGGGTTCGCCTTAGCCTTCCCTTTACCCTTGTCGGATCCTTCGGTCCGTTCGGTTTTAGCTGCATTCATATGGTTCAAGCAAGAGTGAGCTTAACTAGCTCAGCAAGTATAACAATTCCAATAAAATAGCATGCATGAAACATAAAAATCGTATATCTTCAATAACTGAACAATAATTATGAAATACTATCGATAATTCAAAATTGTTCTTTTCTTTCAAAACATTTTACAATGACAATATTCAGTAAAACATTAATTATGGTCCAAGACCATGAGCATTTCATAATTTCTTTGAAAAAGGACATCCCGGCACTAAGTCCATAAGTCCGACATAGTTTACGAGCATGTCTAGGTGATCAGCCTATGGTACTCTATTTTGATCAACACCACATTCATTAAACGTATGTACGTTTAAGTTGTGGCAACCTCACGTGCCTGTCGTTTGACGACAAGACATTTTAGCATACTCAATCTTCATTTGAAAGCCACACTAATATAGTTTGGTAAAATATTGACAATACTTTGATAAATTATAAGAAATCCAACATATCGTAACTCTAGCCAAAAGAATTGGCTTGGACTTCATCAAACATTAGTTCATGCGTAAGAATACATGAATCACAAAGCTAGTCCAGATTAAACTAAAACAAGGGTTAGAACACTTGCCTTTAGCGTCTGCTACTGTTATTACACATGCACTTTAAGTCTTTAAGGTATCTACAGTAGATGATAACATCACATAACACATTAGGTCATGAATAACATACATGGTTCCTAAAGAATCTTACCTTTCTTCTCAATCTAATTATGACTTAGATTTGTTATTATTGGTTCTGGCATTCCGTTACGTCGTTCTTACGTTCACATATACTTGACTTACTTCAACCCTAAGTGATCATACTTGAGGTTTAATCATGTCTTAACAATGTTACTTTATGTTCATTAAGTTTGTATTAACTCGGTGTCTTTCTTTTTATCTTCATAACCATTTCTTCGTATTTAAACCTTAAGGCTGGCACTGTGGCACCAGGTTTTCATCTTGGACTTGCGTTGCGGCGCGGGTTAGTAGTGCTCAAGTCCTGACTTTGGCAATGAGGCACAAAACATTCCTCACTGCGGCGCCAACTAACAGTGCACCATGTTTCGGCCTCGCGCTGCGGCACGGGCCTTTGTTCTTTGAGTCACGCTGTGGCGCGAACTCTATGCTTCAGATAATTTTGACAGATTTTCTATTTAGTGAGATTCTCGGGCTTGTAACTTCTTCGTTATAAGTCTGAATTGGCTCGTTCAAGAGCCTATGGTTCACAAATCACATACTCTATGTGTTCATACAAGAATTTTACATTTTCGACATCGTTAACTCGAAATTCACCTATTAGTCCATTTTTAATAAAAACGATAAATGTTTGTGAACGTTCAACGCTCGTTTGTTCGTTTTAATTAGGAATCCAGTCATTTTCGAGTCCACAACTTTATAATGCCAAAATCCGACTTCTATTCCGAGAATTTCGCGAATTCGACGATTATCGTCCAATCGTGAAATTCCGGCAAAACTTCGTTACTAATGATTTGTTCATTGTTCCAAATAGATTCTGTAACAACCCGATATTTTTTATGTAATTAAATCAGAAATTTTGCGTATAATTTTTTTAAAAAAAGATGAGGATTTGTACAAGATATTGTGCGTATGTATTTATGTGATAAATAAAAATATATTAATTACATGAATAATTAAAAATAATTTTTTTTAGAATTATTGATTTTTATAAAGTATATCCTTATAATAATTAATTTTATTGTAGAAATATTTTTATTATTTATTTTCCATAAAAATATAATTTTATATTACTTAAATAATATATGAAATGATTATAGAATAGTTATAATAATTATTTTATATTATTATATGGAATTATTTCAGAATAGTTAAGTTAGTTATTTTCTAACTTAATTAATAATATCATTTATGTAAGATAAATCAGATATGGAATCAAAATCATAATTTTAGATTTTGATCAAGGAATGAGAATAATAATATAATATTAATTATATTTTGATCTTTCAGTACTATAGATATGTACAGTATGTACGTATTGATAATGGTTGATCAATTATGGTGTATAATATCAAAACTCTAGCATTAATTTGTTTAACCCTGTTTTTTAAATTCAAATGGGAAATTCAAGACTGTTATATAACTGTGTTATATGATTTATGTTGTGTATTAAATGATTAATTAGGTAAACCCTAATTAAAATCTAGAAACCCAAATTAATCTTTAGAAAACCCTAATTATAAAATCCTAATTTTTGAAATTAAAAACCCTAATTTGAAACCTAAACTAGAGTTTGTGATCAGTCAAAAATTGTGTTAATGTGATAAATATCATGTATAATATATTTTATTGCTAATTATGGAAAACCTAATTAGTAATTTAAAACCCTAATATCCAGAACACTAAATTGGTAATTAGAAACCCTAATTGTAATTTGGTAACCATAATTATCAAAATTGTAAATCCTAATTGCTAAATTAGCAAGGTTGATTATTATTGGTGAATTTTAAACTTTAATGTTCCTGTATAATGTAATTAGAAAACTAAACTAATTAACAAACCCTAAATTTCTATTTTTAGAAACAAATTTTATTTTAATTTTAATTTAAACCCTAAATGAAAACTTAGAAATTCATTTTGTGTTAAACCATAGGGTTAAACCCTAAGGGTCAAACCCCAAGAGTTTGTCAAGATTATAATTTTGCTATTAAAAATAAAAGCCAAATGACCCTTTTACCCTTTTGTGCATTATTGGATTTTGTCAAGTATTGGAGTTGTTGGAGCTGTTGGCCAACCCTTGACTTTTCATTGTGACTGAAAAATAACACAAATCAGCCAGCATATCTCAGCCATGTTCATTACAACATTATATAAATGGATCAAGAGAGAGAGAAAGTCCCATTTTAGCTCATTTGTGCACTTGCTCTCCACCAATCCTCTCTGTAAGACCCCAACTTTTTAATAAAGATTATTTTTTTATAAATATCATTTTTAAATATTATGGAATGAATTTGATATAATGTTATAGTTGTGGATAATATTTGTAAATTTTGCAAAGTACGCAAGTTGTTATATAATATTCGATTAGTCGGGAAATATTCGTTTTAGCAAGGAATATTCGTACGACGGAATAATATTGGTGGACCCCACAACAGAATTATTGTTGAATTGAGAAAACGACAAAAAAATTTTTATGAAAATAACGGCGAAAGTTTTAAAGTTAAAACTGTTGAGCTACTCGGTAGTAAAAGTACAGTAATACGCGTAGTTACATAGTAGCACACGGTATTGATTATTGATGCTTACGTGAGAAGTCACTCAGTTTTGTTCAATTATTGCTACAGTAATTGCTGCATAGTATCTCACGTTATTTGATTTAATTATTGTCCATATTATATATATTATTAAATCAATAATTGAGACGACGAAGTGATTAATATTATTATTTGCAATATTAACGATGTCTAGAAGTTCTGCCAATGAGAGGTTTGGTCACCTAATTGCGAGTCAATAGGGAGAAATCCTTATTGGAAAGCCCCTCTTTCCTGGAAACGACCTGGTCGATTAATATTGTGAATTTTAATAATGATGATAAATGTTATTAAAATATTGAAGGGATTTTTATGAAGTTTTTGATATAAATTTTGTTTATTATTTGGATTCCCATTTGCCCATTCTTCAAAATAATCGAAATGAAGTTATAGAGTGTATATATATATATATATATATATATATATATATAATTGTATAGCATGTGGGTGAGTGGTGGTGGTCTAGTAGATAAATTTGGCAGGTTATGGAGTGATTTTTCAAGCTTGATCATTGTTGGCCAATTTATTTCAATCATGCAGCATTGTTGACAACTTGAGATGTGGGGTGTTTTTTAATTGGTTGAGGCTTCTATATTGGCATGTGTAGTTTTTCTAATTGGCCAACTCTTTGAAAAGGAATACTGATATGTTGAACCATGAAGCTGTGATGTTAAGTTCGTGATATTTTTTTTGCGTCTGTTTCTTAACAGTATCCCTTCCATTCTCCTATATATAGGATGCTTAGTTAGAATTTAAATCACACCAGAAATTCAGATAATTCTCTTTTATAATCTTGAGCATATTTTTTAGAGTTTTCAAAAGCTTTGAGCGTAGAAAAACAGTATAAGTTTTCTTCAAGAATATCATCGCCCTACCAGTTGGAATACTCTTCTTTTACGGTAAGGGGTATTATTTCTTTCTTATTCATGAAGAGAACTTCTGTTATTCTATTCTTTATTATTCTGTTGGAAGAACTTGTATACACGGGCTACCCTATACTTGGTGAAATTCTTCTGTTATTCCATATTTTTTTAATTATGTTGGAATAACCAGTCTATGCGAATTACCGTATATGTGGTGAAATTCTTCTGTTATTCCATTTTTTATTATTCTATTGGAACATCATGTCTGTGCGTTACGCATGACCTGGTTTCGTTATTTATTATTCTGTTGGAACATCATGTCTATGCGTTTACGCATGACTTGGTTCCGTTGTTTATTATTCTGTTGGAATATCTTGTCTGTGCGTTTACGCATGACCTAGTTCTGTTATTTATTATTTTGTTGGAATAACCTGTCTGTGCGGTCTATCGCATGCCTGGTGATTTCTTTTGTTATTCCATTCTTTATTATACTCAGTTGGTTAAAGTTTTGACTTCTATACTCCATGAAATTAGTGGAATATCCTTTATATTTGCGCTTCATCCAGTATCTTTTCATGGAAATATTTTTCTGAGCATTCTTGAGTTCTACTCTACAAAGAAGTATCATGTTGATAATTTGGACGTTATTAGTTCCTGAATAAATTAATTCTTGAACTTGTTTTATTGAATTCTTATATCGTTGTCATCATCCTCATGTTTATATTCTGTTAAAAGTCATATGTGGCCTGTAGTGTATAGATGGACTTGGTATGATTATGACCATGGATTAATCGGTATAATCAAGACTGTAATGTTGCAAATGATGTGGTAAAAATCCTCATTGGCCCGTAGTGCATTGATGGACAGTTGTTGGCATGATCATGACCATTGATGAATACACGAATATCCTTGGCCCATAGTGCATGGATAATTTGTGGTCGTGATACTGATGAATATCCTTGGCCGTAGTGCAGGGATGATGTGGACTATTTCTTAAGACGAGTCTCAGCAATAAAAGTGATGAAAAACCTTTTAAATCATAGAAGATAGTAGATTTTATTCTCTACTTAACTCTTTGTATGGATTGCTTGTTCCGCTGCAGTTAAACTTGATATTTATTATATTTTATTAGTTTAACACTGTTGAAGGCTAACGATAAATTTTTATGCATTATCTTAATTATAATATTTCTTACTGGGCTAGTTGAGCTCACCATTTATTTCACTGTTCTCTTCAGGAAATGACAACGTTGTCGGGACTAGTCGGGGAACGGAGTGAAGGTCTAGATGATAGCATTAGTAGTTCTCGCTATTCTGTTAAAACGTGTGATAATAAATGTACTGAGGACTTCATTGAGTGTGGATATTGTCTAGATGACAATATTCTTATTAAAACTCTCAGTTATGTCTTGTCGTATTCTACACGACAGTTGTATTATTAAGTTGTATTTGAATTTTGTACCATGTATTTGGTGATTCAAGATGGGTGATGTATACCTATTTTGGGGGCGTCACAGTTGGTATCAAAGCTTAGGGATATGATCCCTGGCTAAGATGTGAGACTAAAACTAGGAGGGGAGAGACGGGGAATTCCTTCGCTAGTATGACCTACCTAAGTTTGTTTGGTATTTAATTGGTTGGTCAGAGTATAGGGATAATATGTTACATATCAATTAACCCTTGCTTTATGGTAGTATTTGAAAATGACATCCGAGAATGTTGAGAATATCAATGGAGCAAAAGAGACCGTTGAGTCACCACAGATCAACACCCAGGATAATGTTCATCAGGAAGGCAATAATCCTCAGCTGAACCCTCAGGTGAACAACAACACCGACCAAATGGCGAACGACGGAATGTTTAGGAGCTTTCTCCAATTCGTACAACATCAGAAAAGAGAGACTCCTGTCCAAAATGCAGGTGGAAACACTGGCAACTCTCAGATGGTCACCGCTAAATAGTTCAAGGAGCTGGGAACACCGGAGTTTATTGGAGAGCCAAAACCACTTAAGGCAGAGACGTGGATAAAGCAGATCACCAAGATATTTGATGTCTTAGGATGTTCTGAGGAGCAAAAACTTCCCTTTGCCACCTTTATGTTGCGAGGAGAGGCAGATTATTAGTGGGAATCGGTAAAGCGTACTCAACCTGCTGCACTAAAGATGTCTTGGGAGAAGTTTCAAGAACTATTCAACGACAAGTACTTTTCCAAAAGTATTCGTCACATGAAAGAGGTAGAGTTCATCAAGTTAGAACAGAACAATATGACCGTGTCGCAATACGAAGCTAAGTTTGCCGTGTTGTCCCGGTTTGCGTCTCACTTGGTTGACAATGATGAGAGAATGACACAGATGTTTCTAAGAGGTTTGGAACCCGAGATATGTTTCTCAGTTATTGGAGCGCGATAACGAGTCAACTCAACCAAGAGAAAGCAGCTGACAAAATGATAATACCAGTGGTAGCAGTCATCGAAGCGGTGACAACAAACGTGGAGGGAATCAACATGCCAGAAATGGTAACCACTTTGTTGGTAATCATGGCCAAGACAATAAGAATGGACATTTCAAGAAGAGGAGATTCAACAATGATGGAAAGACGTTAGCATCAGCACCCGTGGTTAAGGAAGGAGAACGACCATCTATCATATGCTTCAAATGTGGAAGCGAGGGACATATCAGTCCAAACTGCGTGATGCCGTCCAAAGCATGTTATAATCGTGGAAGAGAAGGTCACCTAGCTCGATTTTATCTTTTAGGGAAGGAAAGTTCAGCTGGGATGGAGGCACCAAAGGCCGTCCTAGAAAAGTCAAAGCCGGTAGTTCAAGAGAGAGCATTTGTTGTGACCTCCCAGAAAGCAAGGAACCCAAACGATGTCATCACGGGTAAGCTTTTCATAAACTCTAGTGAAGTTTATACCTTATTTGATACCGGTTCTACCCATTCTTTTATTTGTCCTACTTGCGCTCAACGTTTAAATTTGACTACGGAGAAATTAGACTTTGACTTATCTGTTGAAACTCCATTGGGAGAAACCTTCATTACATCCACTATTTATAAGTCTTGTTTGGTTCAAATCGGTACCCTCACAATACTTGTCGATTGTATTTCATTGAAAATACTTGCATTTGATGTGATTCTAGGGATTGATTTGTTAACTACTCATCATGCAAAAATTGATTGTTTTCGTAAGGTTGTTAGCTTTCATATTCCTAACCAACCTATTATGCGAATTCAAGCAACCAAACCATTAAAATCAATCACTGTTATCTCAAGCCATAAAGCTATTCGTTTATTGAAAACGGATGTCAAGCTTTCTTAGCTCATGTCACGGATCTAAACAAAAATACGTCAGTTTTGAATGATATTTCTATTATTAATAAATTTCCTGATGTATTCCCTGAAAAAACTTCTTGGCCTACCCCAGAGCGTGAAATTGAATTTTATATCGACCTTGAACCCAGTACAAAACCTATTTCCAAAGCCCCAAGAATCAAAAGAATTCCGAGGGTCATAAGACCTTGAACTATGTCCTAGGTTATCAAGGATTATACTTGAAACATTTAACAGTTATAAAACTATGGACTCTTCTTCTCGTACTTAGGGGGATCAACCCTTAGTACCATACTGTGCACAATATCTTAAAGCTGACGCATAAGTAATCCCTTTACAGGGTTGTTCATCTCAATTTGACGTTAGATTCCGCACTAAAGGAAGTTTGGTTTGGATAAATCAATAAGGGTTCTGAAATTTAGAACGTTCATCAACTATGGACTAGTCGAATGAATAAGGGTTTATTAGTCTAACAAGGTTCAACAATAAATGGCATTTAAATTGAATAACAATCTCAAGAGATATACAATAGAACAAGTATTGTATAACACATTCATACTTTGAAAAGATAATTAATCTTTAATATAACAAATCAAACTTGATTTAATAATGACAAGAATTGCTTGAAGTAATTTACAAACTTGAATAATGATAACAAGTAGGGTTAGGATACTTGCCTCGTGTGTAGATTACACGTTAACTAAACTCGTTCTTTGATTTAACTCCTACATATCAATTATGTTCACAATACCAGTCAATTATAACTTACTAAACATCACACGATTATTCTTTGTCTAACTCGAATTCAGGACTATACTTTGTCATATTACCATACTTGTTTCCACATAATATTACACTGTACGAACAACAAGCTAAGTATATAATCAACAATTCAATCAACATGTAATTGTCTTCTTGATGTGGTAAAAACTCACTTTAATATCTCATTATATATCTAACAAGTTTTTATATTCATTAGACTAGGTTACTAACACATTTCTATATTTGAACATTGAAAAAATGCATTTTCTGGACATTCTGCTAAGTGGCGCTGCGGCGCCACTTTTGTACTGGGTCTTGGCGCTGCGGCGCCGTAGCGCTGCGGCTTGGTACTTGGCGCTGCGGTGCGGTGGCGCTGCGGTGCGGGAAATGAACTAGGAACTCTGAACTCTGAATTCCCAGTTCGTGAAGAACACAGAATTCAGCAAAAATAAACACTACATAATCATTAATTCCCCAAATTAAACATACCAACATGTTAGAATACGTATATAATCAATACCAAACATTTATAGAGTGATTTTAACCCATTAAAACACATAATCACATAATTAAATTATGAAAATTGGACTGTTCTTGATGTTTTTGAAGTGTTGAACATAAATTCCTAAAATTCAACGCCATGGATTCGTTATAAAACCAAATCCAACCATTCAAGTTTCGTTTTGTTCGTTTTGTCATGCATAATCACATATAAGTGAAAATTTTGTAGAAAAATTCATGTTTGACATATTAAAATCACGTATAAGGCCATATGGCCATATAACATACTCTGTAACTTTTGAAGCCATAATCATACGTTATAAAATTATGAATTGATGATATGGAAACCTGTATAATATATAATTAAATACGAAATGGTAACATTTAACACATATACAAACCCATAATCATACCCTTTCCCAATTACAGAGACTTTACAAAACTTTGAAAGCCATATTTATGAAACTTAAACAACGTAAAACAGAATTTGGTTTGAAGAATTTACCCAGAGTATAAAGTGTATAGTATAAAGTGTAGATTTGTATGTTTAGATGCTTTTCTTCAATCACTCACTCTTAATATCCTTCTCAATATCACAATTTCTCTCTCATAATTTATCTTTGCATTTGCTTTGTTCTTAGACTTAGAAAAATGAATAAAAAAAATATGTATAATATAATAAAGGAAAAGGAACTAACGCGCATTAAGGTCAGTTAATCCAATAATGGGTAACTGCTTCCAACCACTACTAGGGCCTTGTTTGGCTGGTGAAGAATAGGTTTCAAAACCATTTAATTTAATAAATCTCTTATACTATAGTTTAAATCGCGTGACACCCAATTATACAATAACTCAAATATATTATTTAATTTAATTTGAATAAAATATAATAATTTCTCATTAATTCACATAGTCATGTAATTAATTTCCTCATTAATTATATAACAATATTAGGTTTACTAAATATTTTATTTAATTTAATAAACTCACATAATTACATACTTTGAATAATAATTATTCTCCACATTAATTTAATAAATATAACACATATAATTAAATTAATCTACCACAACTTCATGAATTAATTATTTAATCTAATAATTAATTCATCGAAAAATATTTATTTAATTCAATAAATATTAAAATTAGATTACAAAATCTTGCTTGTCACATCTTTCTCCCCTTAAAAAGGACTATGTCCCCAGAATCACGACTCAATAAATTCGACCCGTTACTATTGTACACTACTATACTTGTTTGAAGTGTATGATAACCAATGTAAACAATGTAAATTAGATTACACCAGGTATGATGACTCCATTGGTTACATATGGAAACGAGATTCTTCTTTGAATTCTTAGGCAATAGAAGTGTATGCAATTATGTACAAGTCATATATCTTAGAATATATATGGACTACAGATTATGTGGGTATGTTTAATTTGGAGAATTAAGGTTGATAAGGCTTTGATACCAACCTGTGACACCCCCAAATCCGGTACTTCCATTTTCATAGGATTTGGTATTCACTGTACAAACATCATCCATCTATCTACCCATAAATAAATGTAAACCATGCAATAGATAGAAATAATAATAAATCTCCCCTTATGGGGTTACATCAACTACATAATAAATAAATCCTAGGTTACACTAACCTTAAATCATCTGTGCGGAAACATAAACAAATAAGTCTTAAGTAACATCAATTCTAATTATCATTACATAACCACATAAATAATCAATCTTCAATACTTGCTAACCTTGCCCGTGCCTTTACTAGTGGAAGGTTCGTCTGCTCTTTCGTTCTTAACTGCAATGTTATTATTACGCAAGAGTGAGCACGATTGCCCACAAGTATAACAATATAGCAAATGAATAATAACATGCGAGTGAATAATAATAACTTCGAATATAAAAGCTCAACTTTTGAATCAAGAATGAATAACAAGAATCAAAAGAATTTCTGAGGGTCATAAGACCTTGAACTATGTCCTAGGTTGTCAAGTGTTTATTCTTGAAACCTTTAACAGTCAGAAGACTATGGACTCTTCTTCTTGTATTTAGGGGGATCAGCCCTTAGTACCATACTGTGCACAATATCTCAATGCTAAAGCATAAATAATCCCCTATTAAAGGGTTATTCATCTCAGTTTGACATCGAAGTTCGTACCAACGGATGTTTGGTTTGGATAATTCATCAAGGGTTCGAAAATTTAGAAGGCTCATCAACTATGGACTAGTCGAATCAATAAGGGTTCGCTAGTCTAACAAGGTTTAACAATAATTGATAACTTAACTTGAATAGAATCTCTAAAGGTATACAATGGAATAAGTATTGTACAACAGCATCATGCTTGAAAGATTAATAAACTTTAATATACAAAACAGACTTGATCAATAATAATGAGAACTTGCGCAATGTAGAAAGGTGAATTAATCAACTTATATAATGATAACAAGTAGGGTTAGGAAACTTGTCTTGTGCGTAGATTACACCTAATTAACTCGTTCTTTGAATTAAATCCTACATATCAATTATGTTCACAATATCAGTCAATAATAAAGTATTAAACATCATAAGTTATTCTTTGTCTAATCTTGAATTCATGACTATATTTAGTCAAATTACCACTTTGTCACATAATTTACACTTCATGAATAACAAGCTAATTATATATTCAATAATTCAATCTACATGCAATTATGTTATTTACATGTTAAACAACTATTTTAATATCTCGTTGTACTTTTAACATTTTTACATGTTCATTAATTAAATTACTAACACATTGCTAGACTTAATCATTTTAAAAAAGATTCCATTTTTGAACTTTCTGGAGAGTGGCGCTGCGGCGTCACTGTTATATTTGGTCTTCGCGCTGCGGCGCGATGGCACTACGGCCAGACTCTTGGCGCTGCAGCGCGGGAAAAAGGCCGGTAGCTGGTGTTGCGGCGCGGAGTACCAGACACAGAAATGGCAGTTCGCGAAAAATCGCAGAACATGCCAATTTCTACCAATTTCTTAATTTCTACTCGAATTTAGACATACCCACATGATATAATTCACACATAATCATTACCCAACATTTATATAATGACTTTAACCAATTTAAACACTTAATCACAGAATTAAAGCATGCAACTTCCATTGTTCTTGATGTTCTTGAAGGTTTGAAAACAAAACATAAAAATTGACACTACGGATTCGTTATAGCACCGAATCCGTTCATTTAAACATTGGTCTCTTCGTATCAATATGCTTAATAATATACGAGTGTTAATTTTACAAAAACATTTATGTTTAATACACTAAAATTACGTATAAGGGCCATAAGGCCAAAACCCAAACTCTGTAAATTTTGAAATAACAAGTCATCGTATTATGAAAGTTATGATATGGAATCATGCAATATATATATATATATATATATATATATATATATATATATATATATATATATATAACATGTTATGTTACTCGTATTATTACATATATCCATATAACAACACAATTTCCCAATTACAGAGGCTTACAGAATATTTGAAAGCCATCTTATAAAACTAAATGACGTAACAATGAAAATTGGGTTTGGAGAATTTACCCAGAGCGTAGAGTATAATGTAGAAGATGAATTGAAACCCTTCTCAAACTCTTCTTCAATCACACACTCAAAATTCTTAACTTCTCTCTCTGAATTTTCTCTAAATTCTCAACTTAGCATACATGAAACAAAATACTACGCTAGAGGCGTATAAAAACTGACGTGATGATGGTCAGTTACCCAGTCATGGGTAACTGTTATTAACTTCTCTTAGGGCCTTGTTTGGCTAGCATAATAGATTTCAAAACTCCTTTAATTTAATAAACCTTGGCATATAGTTAAAATAATGTCACACCCATTCATAAAATAAATCAATATCTTATTTAATTTATTTTAAATAAAATATAATAATTTCTCATTAATTCACATAGTCACATAATTAAATTCTCATTTAATAATAATGTCGAATTATTAAATCTTTAATTAATAAATAAATTAATTAAAATAACATATGGTTATTAAATATTTCTTTTAATACAATAAGCTCACATAAATGCATACATCGAATAATAAAATTCTCCACATCAATTTAATAAATACAACACATGTAATTAAATTAGTCTATCACAACTTCAACAATTAATCATTTAATCTAATAATTGATACATCAAAAAATATTTATTCAATCCAATAAATATTAAAATTAAATTATAAAATCTCGGTTGTCACATCTTTCCCCTCTTAAAAGGATTCTGTCCTCAAAATCACAACTCAAAAAATTCGTCCCATTACATTCTCCCCCCTTATAAAGATTCTGTCCCCAGAATCGTTTATAATAATCTAAGTAAATAAATGAGGATAATTCTTCATCATATTCTCTTTGAGTTCCCACGTAGCTTCTTCAGCGTTGTGGTTCCTCCAAATTACCTTAACAGAAGGTATTACTTTATTTCTCAGAACTTGTTCTTTTCGGTCAACAATTTGAACAAGAATTTCTTCGTAAGACGAGTCTTTTTCAAAATGTAGGGGTTCGTATTCAATTACATGCTTTTAATCGGGTTTGTAGGGTCGTAAAACTGAAACATGGAAGACGTTGTGGACATTCTCTAGAGCTCGAGGTAAGGCTACCTCATAAGCAACTTCTCCGACCTTTCTCAGAACTTTGAAGGGTCCAATGAATCTTGGGCTTAATTTCCATTCCTTCCAAACATGATCTTTCCTTTCTAGGGAGAAACCTTTAAGAACACATAACTACCTGGTTCGAACTCAACATTCTTACGGTGTGCGTATGCATACTTCTTCTGTCTATCTTGAGCTGCTGTCAATCTTGTTCAGATTACTTTGACTATTTTTGTTGTTTGTTATACCAATTCTGGCCCTAGCAACTGTCTTTTGCCAACTTCATCCCAGTAAAGTGGAGTTCTGCACTTACTGCCGTATAACGCCTCGTAAGGCGGCATGCCAATACTAGCGTGGTAACTGTTGTTGTAGCTGAACTCTACAATCGGTAGGTGATCGTCCCAATTTCCTTTAAAGTCCATCACGTAGGCTCTTAGCATATCTTCTAATGTATGAATCATTCTTTCACTCTGTCCATCTGTCTGAGGGTGATATGCCGTACTCATTCGCAATTGCGTACCCATGCATTCCTGTAGACGTTTGTAGAAGCTCGATGTAAAGAGCGAATCCCTATCTAAAACAATTGACACTGACACTCTGTGCCTCGAAATAATCTCTTTTACATATAACCTTGCCAACTAATCTAAGTTGAATCTGATTTTTATCGGAAGGAAGTGTGCGGATTTCGTCAGTCAGTCAATGATAACCCATACTGCGTCGTAGCCTTTCTGAGTCGTTGGAAGGCCAACCACGAAGTCCATTGTAATATGTTCCCATTTCCATTCTGGGATCTCTAGCGGTTGTAGCAACCCACTCGGTCTCTGATGTTCTGCTTTCACTTTCTAACAGGTTAGACATTTGGCAACACACTCTGCAACATCTCATTTTAGATTTGGCCACCAGAAATGTTGTCGAAGTTCTTGGTACATCGTGGTACTACCAGGGTGAATCGAATATCGTGAGCTATGAGCCTCGTTCAAAATGTCTTCCTTAATGCCTGTTACTGGCGGTACCCAAATTCTGTTCTCGAATCTCAGTATTCCTTCCTTATCCATCTTAAATCTCGGTTCAGTTCCTTCAGATATCTTTCTTATCACCTTTTTGCATTCATTGTCCTGAAGTTCAGCCTCCTTAACTTTATCCAATAGGGTTGAACTAGATTACATCTGAAATAGCTTCTCATCAATTTCCATAGGATACTTCACTTCCAACTCCAGTTTCCCCATTTCTAAAATTAGCTCCTCCTGACCGGTCAACATCATCAACTTCTCCCGACCCTTTCTACTTAAGGCGTCGGCAACCACGTTTGCCTTACTCGGATGGTATAAAATCTCACAGTCGTAGTCCTTAAGTAACTCCAACCACCTTTTTTGGCGCATATTCAGTTCTCTCTATGTAAAAATATATTTCAGACTCTTGTGGTCTGTATATATTTCACACCTCTCCCCGTAGAGATAGTGCCTCCAGATTTTCAAAGCAAAAACCACTGCAGCTAACTCCAAGTCATGGGTCGGATACCCCTTCTCATAATCTTTCAGTTGTCGTGACGCATACGCAATGACTCTACCGTTCTGCATAAGCACACAACCAAGTCCCTTATGCTACGCATCACTATAAACCACAAAATTTCCTATATCGTCCGGAAGAGACAACACAGGTGCTGAACACAACCTCTTCTATAATTCTTGAAAACTTTCCTCACACTTCTCCGTCCAAATAAATTTCATCGATTTCCTAGTCAAATTTGTCAACGAAGTTGCGATCTTGGAAAAATCTTGAATGAATGTTCTGTAATAACCTGCCAATCCAAGAAAATTTCTTACTTCCGACGTCGTCTTCGGATGATCCCAGTTGATCATGGCTTCGACTTTGGATGGATCTACCAAAATTCCGTCTTTATCGATTACATGTCCAAGAAATTGTACCCGCTCGATCCAGAATTCACATTTCGAAAACATAACATACAACTTCTCTCTTCTCAACACTTCCAACGTTAATCTCAAAGGCTCGTAATGTTCTTCCTTGGTTTTTGAATATACCAAAATATCATCTATAAATACCACTACGAATTTGTCCAAAAATGGCTTGAACACACCATTCATTAGTCCCATAAATGCTGCATGAGCATTCGTTAAACCAAATGACATTACTAAAAATTCGTAGTGACCATATCGTGTTCTGAATACTGTCTTCAGTACATCCTCTGGTCTCACCTTCAGTTGATGATAACCACTTCTCAAGTCTATCTTTGAAAAGTATCTTTCTCCTTTTAACTGATCGAATAGATCGTCAATTCGCTGTAATGGATACTTATTCTTAATCGTGACCTTATTCAGTTCTCTATAGTCTATATAGAGCCGTATTGTCCCATCCTTCTTATTTACAAATAAAACTGGTGCTCCCCATGGTGATACGCTTGGTTGTATATACTTTTAGTCCAGTAATTCTTGTTGTTGGACCATCAGTTCTTTCATCTCTACCGGTGCCATTCGGTACGGTGCCTTCGATATTAGAGCCGTTCCTGGAGCCAAATCGATCACGAATTCAACTGCTCTATCTGGAGGAAGTCCCTGCAAATCGTCCAGAAATACGTCTGCGGAATCTCTCACTAAGATCGAATTCTCTAAGTCGAATAGGGATAAGATCTATGTTCATGATATTATCCTTAATATCCACTCTACAGTTCTTATGCACATACTTAACAGGGATTGTTTCTCTATTCGCAATTTCTATGTTCATGGGGTATTCTAACTCGTCCTTAAGCAATTCTAAATTCTTAGCAAAGTCATCGGATATAAATGAGCAAGTAGCACCCGAATCAAATAATACATAAGCATTAACTTTATTGATCAGAATGATACCTGACACCACATCGCGAGACTGCACTGCATCCTGCACCGTCATATTGAAGGTTCTGGCGGTTGGTAGATTGGTTGCAGTTGGTGCTGCGATAGTTAGAGTGCTTCAACCAGTATTCCCTCTATTTCCTCCTGAACTCGTTCCCCCAGATCCCTTCTTAGGACAATCTCTTGCCAAATGATCCTTTGAACCACAAGTGAAGCAGGCACCCTTCTTTAGGTTAGGACAGTTAGGTGCTATATGGCCTTCCTGACCACAATTGTAACACACACACTTCCCTTTCATGCAAACTCCCAAATGAGCTTTTCTGCAGCTTGAGCACGCTTCGATCTTCTTCTTCTCCCCTTCTTGTTGACTTCCAACTGACGAGTTATCCATCCACTTCCTCTTCTGATTATGGCTACCCCGAGTGCTACTCCCACCAGTCTTGTTATTACCTTTATTCTCACTCTTCTTCTTCTTTTGCTCCTAATTATACTTCGTTACTGCATCGCTTCCACCCTCAGCGAGTATGGCTTTCTCTAATACCCCGGTGAATTTCTTCAACTGAAACATCGACACCTTACTATACAACCATGGCTTCAGTCCTTATTCGAACCTTCTTGCTTTTCTCTGGTCCGTGTGCACTTGATACGTGGCGAACCTTGCCAATTCGTTGAATCTAGTCGCATAATCTGATACAGACATCCCCTGCTTCAATTCTAGAAATTGAACCTCCAATTGGTTCAGCGAGGTAGTCGGGAAATACATCTCAAAAAACATATCCTTGAACCTCTTCCAGGTTATCATACCTTCTCCTCCACGGACCTTGTTTGCTTGCCGCCAAAAACTGGCTTCAGATTTCAGCATAAACGTTGCAAAAGCGGTCTTCTAGTCCTCTCTGACTCTTGCACCTCAAAAACCTTCTCCATCTCCATAACCCAAGTCTGAGCTTCGATCGGGTTCATGGAACCTTTAAACTCTGGCGGTCCCACCGCCTTGAAATCATTAAACGTTGTATTCAGTGGAGCTTAAGGTTGATTATTCATTGCTCCAGCTAGTAAGTTCACTAATTATTGGACGGGATTAGCATTGGCGTTATTGTTATTATTCGTTGACTCTTCCTGAGCTGGTTGACGGTTTTGTCTTCTAGGCGGCATATTTCTATTAAGAATATACTCTTATTAGGTCTTTATTCAATCCTTCAAACAATTAAGGCTTAACTAGAATATTTAATTGTAATTCACTTAACACATTACTTCAAATAAACTCTGACATTTCATTCAATTCAAAAGTTTTAACATCATAAGATAGTGTCACTGCTATTTACATCAACTATCCCGAGATAAAGAATCTACAGGATTTAAAATATCAAAATATTCCTTTGTTTATAAACATATCGGAATTTACATCATTAACTACCAAATAGTTTTCACGTAATTAAACTAATACTATCACTTTCTGTTAAGGTGCCGAATAGCCTTGCTACGTTCCTCTTCTATGATGCAAGACATCGTTCTGCGATCCAGCATGTACGATGGTAGACCTTCAAACTGGATTGGGTACCTCAAAACTCGATCATGGGCTTCATCCATTGCATTATTAAGTGTAGAGTATGTCTCTGCAAACTTAGACTTCTTTACACGATAATCCCTTTCTGCAAGATCAGCACGACGTGATTCTCTTACCCAGCCCACATCTGCTATGATCAGCCTCTCTGAGCTTTCCTTCAGTTCCTTCTTTAACTTTTCTATTTCTTCAGACTTTTCCTCATTTTGACCCTTCTCGTGGACCAAATCCCATTCTACATTTCCCAATCGTGTGTGAAGAGTCTCAACCTCCATCTCCTTCTGCTCGAGAGTAATCTGCTGACTAATTGCCCGCTTAGTCAAATCCTGAACAGTATCTTCTAATTCTATGTTACGGTCATATAACGCGTCGTACATCTCAACATCGATGGAGTTCGGTGGGAACTCCTCTTCTTCCTCTTCCTCCTCAGGATCCTCCTCTGGATCAGTCTTAGGCTCATGCTCCTGACCAACAACAGTGATCAATGGAGATGGCTCTCTCTGAATCAACTGCTCCCTAACAACATGAATGTCTCGGGGCTCCTCCTCAGTAGGCACTCGGGGTTCCTCCTCCCCAGCTCGACTAGCTCCTCCAACATCTAACATCATGACAACATAATTTTATGTTTTAGTTACTAAGTCATACTAGTGAGTACATATTTTAACACATAAGCACATAGAGTCTTTTATTATCTTTAATGAATTAAGAAATTCATCTGTTAGAACTCGATAAGAGTTTTCCTTCACTATGTTCTTCCTATAAGGCTATTACCTAAGGTTGTTCCCCCACCTAAGGTTCATAACCTACAGATTATTCTCTGTCTAAGTCGAATACACTTCTATTTTAACTTTAAAGTCATTATATAAATGTTGGGTAATGATTATGTGTGAATTATAGCATGTGGGTATGTCCAAATTCGAGTAGAAATTAAGAAATTGGTAGAAATTGGCTTGTTATGCGATTTTTCGCGAACTGCCATTTCTGTGTCAGGTACGTCGCGCCGCAGCGCCGGCTACCTGCCCTTTTCCCGCACCGCAGCACCAAGAGTCCGACCACAGTGCCATCGCGCCGCAGCGCGAAGACCAAGTATAACAGTGGCGCCGCAGCGCCACTCTCCAGAAATGGAATTTTTTTAAAAAAATGATTAAGTCTAGCAATGTGTTAGTAATTTAATTAATGAACATGTAAAACTGTTAAAAGTATAATGAGATGTTAAAATAGTTGTTTAACATGTAAATAACATAATTACATATGGATTGAATTATTGAATACATAATTAGCTTGTTATTCAAGAAGTGTAAATTATGTGACAAAGTGGTAATTTGACTAAATATAGTCATGAATTCGAGATTAGACAAAGAATAACTTATTATGTTTAGTATGTTATTATTGATTGGTATTGTGAACATAATTGATATGTAGGATTTAATTCAAAGAACGAGTTAATTAAGTGTAATCCACGCACAAGGCAAGTTTCCTAACCCTACTTGTTATCATTATATAAGTTGATTAATTCACCTTTCTACATTGCGCAAGTTCTCATTATTATTGATTAAGTGTGTTTTGTATATTAAAGCTTATTAATCTTTCAAGCATGATGTTGTTATACAATACTTATTCCATTGTATACCTTTTGAGATTCTATTCAAGTTAAGTTATCAATTATTGTTAAACCTTGTTAGACTAGCGACCCCTTATTGATTCGACTAGTCCATAGTTGATGAGCGTTCTAAATTTCAGAAACCTTGATGAATTATCCAAACCAAACTTTCGTTGGTGCGGACTCCGATGTCAAACTGCGTATCAAAGTTGTAGGTTATAAACCTTAGGTAGGGGTACCTTAGGCTACAACCTTAGAGAAGAAAAGGTGAAGATAGTGAATGAATAAGCTCAGATAGAGTTTGAACAATAAGAAGTAATTTCAGAAATTTTTTAGAAGGGATTAAAACTTGCGTAACAGGATTCAAAGAAGAATCTCGCAGAGTTATAAGGAATATAAATGTGGGGTTACCCAACTCCAATAATAAGGATGTAAGGTGATAATAAATAGACAGTGTCGATAAGAAGAGTGATAAAGAAGTAAACAATAGAGAGTTATATTTAAGTATGGTACAATTGTACTCTTTAGTAGTTGATGTATGGTATCTGGGCTAAACGATTCCTTCATAGAGCGGAGGTATATACGAACTAGCAACTCGGAACCTAGCTTGTTAGTTGTTTGTGGGAAACCACTCAGCGTACCATATTGAAACTGTTAGAGACTTGATGTGTACCAAGTGTAGAAAATTGATACGTATGATGAAATTGTGTAACTCGAATGAAATGTTGAGTAATGCAAATAAAGTTAGAAATTCTTAAAGGAAGAATTTCTGTAAGACCCCAACTTATTAATGAATAAAATCAAATTTTCTCTAAATATTATTGTGAATAATAAGGGGTTAATTTGATATAATACTTTGGTTATGGGTTAAATGTGCAAATTTTACAAAATAAGCAAGTGGTTATAAAATATTGATTTTGTCGGAGAATATTCGTTTGGTCGTGTAATATTCTTGCTGTCGGGGAATATTCGTACGATGGCGCAACCTTGTGTGGGCTCCATAACGGAAAGAAATTGGATGAAGAAAACAACAAGTATAAGTTATTTATAAATATCGGCGTAGTTGTTACCGTTAATACTGTTGGAATACCCGGTGGTTAAAATACAGTAGCACACGGTATTGCACCAATTATTGATTCTTACGTAAGAAGGCACTACTCAATAATTGTTACAGTAGTTATTGTTCAATATTTTATTTTATTGATTCAATAATTGTTGCATTGATATTTTATATTATTGTTGTTTCAATAATTGTTGCTGCACAGTATTTTCCATTATCAGATCAATAATTCATATTATTTGAATAATATTATTAGATAACATTATTGGCAATGTCTAGAAAGTTCTGTCTAAGGAGAGGTTTGGTCATCTAATTGCGCGCCAAAAAGGAGAAATCCTTATTGGAAAGCCCCCTCTTTCCTGGGAACGGCCTGGTTGTCATAAATGTGATTCTGTAATATTATTTGTGAATAATTAATTATTGATTCATATGATAAGGAAATATTTATTTTATGTGAATATAAATGAAGGATATATTTTTGAGGTTAAAAATGAAGGAGTTAATGTTGAGGTTTTTATTAGTATTTTTATCGGAATGGAGGTATTAAAAATCAAGGTTTTCGAGATATTTTACGGGGGTTATAATTTTAAATCCGACCGTTGGATCGTGGTAATTTTTGGATATGTTATACATATATAAGTTGAGTATATGTCCACAAATTTTGAACCGTTAAAAATGAACGTATGATTTATTATGAATTTTACGAGATTACTGGTTTAGAAATTGTTGAATTTTCGGAGTTTATCATTTTGATGGAAAATTCTAAAATTGGTGGGCCACACTCTTGGTTGGTGAAGAAATGTGCTGATATTTTTATTCAAATGTGGTGGGTGGGAATAGTAGCAGGTAAAGCCATCAGGTTGCAGGTTAAGTCTGCTTCGGCGTGCTAATATTTTCCTATAAATAGAGGGCTAAGTTAGAATTAAAAATCACACCAGAAATAAGTTTTCTCTCTTTCTCTCTCTAGATTGTTGAGTGTATTTTGTGAGTATTTAGATACTTTGAGAGTTTCTATTCATCAGAGCAAGTTTCTTTCAGCCTTATACCGGTATTCCGACCAGAAGTACTGATATTTTGAGGTAAGGGATATTATTTTCTTCTTAAATGATATTATTTTATTCAATATCATTATGCTGAAATATTGATATGAACTTTTTATCAAATTTGGAACTTTTTGTGTCGGGATTACTATTCGCGTATACGGCACTATTCACGTATACGGTACTATTCACGAATACGGCACTATTCACCGAAAAATAAAAATTTTCTCTTTTTGTCCAAGATGTCTATTATGGTTACTATCTTTGATTGTATCCATGTTTTGATCTTTATTTTTTAATTCTGCTTCACAATTGATTATTATGAAGTATTATTGATCTTGGATAAACTGTTATACGAATCCCTAATATTTGTCCTTCTGTCTCACTGGATTCGTTCTCTTTAAGATATTTTTCATCATCCTCAGTCCTAAATGATGATATTACTGAATATCTTTGGCCTGTAGTGCAAAGATGTATGATTACTTGATGAATATCTTTGGCCTGTAGTGCAAAGATGAACAGGTGTTGAGATGAACATGACTGACAGGTGATACAAATGAATATCTTTGGCCTGTAGTGCAAAGATGAATATTTGGATAAAGATGATTATTAATTGATGTTACAGGGATAAAATATTAATGATGGACTTTTAAATCTTAGAAGATAGTAGAATTCTTTCTCTACTTGACTCTTCTAATGGTTTGCTGTTTCCGCTGCAGTTGTTGATCTAAAACTTGTTGTCGATTATATTCTATCAGATTTTTCCCTGTTGAAGACTAACGATAATTTGTTGTATATTATCTTAGTCATAATATTCTTTACTGGGCTAGTTGAGCTCACCCTTTTCCTTTTTGTTCCATTTTTCTTCTAAGGATGTGAGAATATAGCAGGATCTAGTCGGGGTATGGAGTGATGGTTCTAGAAAGATGTTTTTACAGTCCTCACTATTTCTATAAAATAGTGTTTGAATAATTGTAATGAGGATATATTTGAGTGTGGATATTGTCCAGAAGACAATATTTGTATTTAAACTCACAGTATGTGTTGTCGTATTTTGCACGACAATTGTATTATTGAAGTTGTAGTTTGCTTTCTGTACCATGTATTTGGTGACTCAGAATGGGTGTTGTATACCTATTTTGGGGGTGTCACAGTTGGTATCAGAGCTTAGGGATATGATCCATGGCTGAGATGTGAGACAAGAACTAGGAGGGGAGAGACGGGGAATTCCTTCGATAGTATGACCTGACTAAGTTTATTTGGTGTTTATTTGGTCGGTCAGAGTATAGGGATAATATATGACATGACTATTAACCCTTGTTTTATGGCAGTATTTAAGAATGGCAGCTGAGAACGTTAATAATGGAGTAAATCAGACCGTGGAGACACCTTTGATCACCACCCAGGGGAACGTGCAACAGGAAGGCAATATTCCTCCTGTAAACAACGTTACCGAGCAAACGATGAATGATGGAATGTTTAGGAGCTTTTTGCAGTTCATGCAAAATCAGACGAGGGAGACTCGTGTGCAGAATACGGGTGGGAATGATAACAACGCGCGGTTTGTCACAGCTAAGCAGTTCAAAGAATTGGGACCACCAGAATTTAAGGGAAAGCCAGATCCGATCATGGCGGAAACGTGGGTCAAGCAAATTACCAAGATATTCGATGTCTTGGGATGCACGGAGGAACAGAAGGTTCCATTCGCCACCTTTATGTTTCGCGGTGAGGCAGACTACTGGTGGGAATCTGTGAAGCGTACCTAGCCTGATGCACTCAACATGTACTGGGAAACATTTCAAAAACTGTTCAATGACAAGTACTTTCCTGAAAGTATTCGTCATATGAAGGAGGTGGAGTTTATCATACTGGAATAAAACAACATGACGGTGTCCCAGTACGAGGCGAAGTTTGCAGAGTTATCCAGGTTTGCACCTCATTTGGTCAAAAAATAAGGAACGAATGACAAGAATGTTTCTGAGAGGTTTAAAACCCGAGATTCGGCAATATCTTATCTCTCATAAATTTTCTTTATATTCAGATATTGTAAACAGGACTCAATTATTAGAGCGAGATAATGAGTATGTGCAACCGAGGGACCACAACCAGGGTCATACCGGTGGCGGCAGTCATCGAAGCGATGAAAACCAGCAGGGAGGAAAATATTCGGACAAAAGCGGTAACCACTCTGGTGGTAATCGTGGTCGTGATAATAGAAGGAGCGAGTCGAGAGGAGATTTCAAGAAGAGAAGGTACAACAATGATAACGTGAAGACGTCAGCACAAACATCAACTGTTTCTAGGGGAGGAGAACGACCACCGGTCGTATGTTACAAATGTGGGAAAGAGGGACATATCAGCCCAAACTGCCCACAACAATCCAAGATATGTTATAACTGTGGAAAGGAGGGTCATATAGCTCGTGAGTGTTCTGTAGCAAAACCAAGTCCAGCTGGGATGGTGACACCAAAGGCGGATACGGACAAAATAAAGTCGGCGGTTTCTGGAAGAACGTTTGTCGTGACTGCCCAAAACGCGAGGAACCCGAACGAAGGTATAACGGGTTAGTTAATTATAAATTATTGTGAAGTTTATACCTTACTAGATACCGGTTCTACCCATTCTTTTATCTCTCCTGCTTGTGCTCAACGTTTAAACTTGACTCCGGAGAAATTGGACTTTAACTTATCTGTTGAAACTCCGTTGGGTGAAACCTTCATTACATCTACAGTTTATAAATCTTGCATGATCCAAGTTGGCACTATGTTGACCTTATCTCTTTAAAGATACTTGCTTTTGATGTGATTTTAGGAATTGATTGGTTAACTACTCATCATGCCAAAATTGATTATTTTCGTAAGGTTGTTAGTTTTCATATTTCTAGCCAACCTGTTATGCGAATTCAAGCTACCAAACCACTAAAATCAATCGCTGTCATACCAAGCCATAAAGCCATTCGTTTATTAAAAAACGGATGTCAAGCTTTCTTAGCCCATGTCATGGACTTGAACAAAAATACGTCAGATTTGAATGATATTTCTGTTGTTAGTGAATTTCCTGACGTATTTCCTGGCTTAACCCAGAGTGTGATATTGAATTTTTGTATTGATATTCAACCCGATACAAAACCCATTTCTAAAATCTCATATTGAATAGCTCCTATTGAACTTCAGGAGTTAAAAACCCAACTATAGAAGTTGGTACCCGAGCCTCTATCTGGTGACTTCCTTTGTGGAATGCACCAAAGCCAGACTCTCCGTAAGGGACTTTATATTTGTGTGGTGGTAAAACAATAGGTGTCATTGTGACGTGCTATCCAAAATTGGGATATGAATCACAATTGAGAGCAACCGAAGTCGGTGACCAAAGTACGAAGCTTTCTAGGCTTAGCTAGTTACTATCGGAGATTCGTGGAAGGATTTTCTCGAATCGCTACTCCGTTAACTTAGCTGACTCAGAAAGATACAAAATTCGTATGGAGTGAGGAATGCGAGAAGAGTTTCCAAGAACTCAAGAGGAGACTCATTTCGGCACCTGTTCTGACAATACCATCTGGTTCGGATGGATTTGTTATCTACAGCGATGATTCAGGCAAAGGGTTAGGATGTGTTCTCATGCAACATGGGAAATTCATAGCCTATGCCTCACGACAACTCAAAGAATATGAGAGGAATTATCCTACTCGTGATTTGGAGTTGGCAGCAGTCATTTTTGCGTTGAAGAACTTGAGACACTACCTGTATGGGGAGAAAGTGGAGATC
This sequence comes from Panax notoginseng, assembly GCA_016801055.1. Taxonomy (NCBI): domain Eukaryota; kingdom Viridiplantae; phylum Streptophyta; class Magnoliopsida; order Apiales; family Araliaceae; genus Panax; species Panax notoginseng. The sequence goes on along the minus strand of CM029015.1, from coordinate 96,517,479 downwards.
TATACAGATCATAAAAGCCTCAAATATTTCTTCACCCAAAAGGAACTCAATATGCGGCAGCGACGTTGGCTCGAGCTATTGAAAGATTACGATCATACCATCCAATATCATCCTGGAAAAGCAAACGTAGTAGCTGACGCATTGAGTAGAAGATCATATGCGGGTACGAGTGCAATGTTGTTAACACAAAGGCCCATTTTGTATGACTTGCAAAGGATGGAGATAGAGATGAAGGCTCCAAGTACCCATATGATGATATCAAATATATGAGTAGAACCGACTTTAATCGATAAAGGTAAAGCTGCTCAAGCTACGGACATGGAGCTAATGCGTATGAAGAAGAAAGTGCAAGAAGGTGATATTACAGAAGCAAGAATCGATGAAGAAGGAATACTTCGAGTCAATTCCAGACTTTGTGTTCGTAACGATTTTGACTTGAAGCATAGAATAATGATGGAGGCACACAACACACCGTTTGTAATCCATCCTGGGAGTACCAAAATGTATCACGATCTTCGACATATATTTTGGTGGAGCAATATTAAAAGAGAGATCGCGGAGTTTATCTCGAGATGTTTAACTTGTCAACGTGTAAAAGCGGAGCATCAAGTACCAAAGGGTCCATTGCAACCACTTGAGATTCCGAAATGGAAGTGGGAACACATTACTATGGATTTTGTTACGGGTCTTCCCAAGGTTTCTCAAGGCATAAATGCGATTTGGGTTATTGTTGATAGATTAACCAAGTCCGCTCATTTCTTGCCGATACGTGAGACTTATTCCCTTGAACGTCTTGCTAGTATATACGTGAACGAGATTGTGAGATTGCATCGCATGCCAGTATCCATAGTTTCGGATCGTGACCCAAGATTCACTTCACGATTTTGGGTTAGCTTGCAGAAAGCTATGGGCACGGATTTACGATTCAGTTCGGCATACCATCCTCAAACGGACGGACAATAGGAGAGGACTATTCAAACTCTTGAAGATCTATTAAGACTTTGTGTCCTAGATCTCAAAGGGAGTTGGGATAAGTACCTACCATTGGTGGAATTCTCATACAACAACAGTTATCAGGCGAGCATAGGTGTGGCTCCATTCGAGGCGTTGTATGGAAGAAAATGTCGTTCTCCAGTATGCTGGGACGAGGTGGGTGAAGCAACATTGTTGGGACCAGAGTTGGTACGCATTACTACAGAGAAGATTCAAACGATTCGACAACGTATACAAACGGCACATGATCGACAAAAGAGTTATGCAGATCTTCATCGGAAAGACGTGGAATTTAATATTGGGGATCATGTATTATTACGTGTTGCACCATGGAAGGGAGTTACAAGATTTGAGAAGAGAGGAAAGCTAAATCCAAGATTTGTTGGTCAATTTGAGATTCTTGAACGAATAGGAAATGTGGCATATAGACTCGCATTACCTCCAAGCATGTCTCGTGTTCATAATATTTTTCACATATCTATGCTTCGTAAATATGTTAAAGACCCGAACCACATTATTGAGTTAGAACCAGACGAGATAGCTGAAGATTTAACGTACGAGGAGGTATATGTTAAGATCTTGGATAGGAAAGAGCATGTCCTACGCACGAAGGTTATACCACAAGTTAAGGTTTTGTGGAGAAACCATGCTATTGAAGAAATGACCTGGGAGTTGGAATCAGAAATGAAAGCGAGGTATCCTCACCTTTTTGAAACATCAGGTACGTACGTCAATTTCGAGGACGAAATTTCATAAGGAGGGGAGGTTGTAAGACCCCAACTTATTAATGAATAAAATCAAATTTTCTCTAAATATTATTGTGAATAATAAGGGGTTAATTTGATACAATACTTTGGTTGTGGGTGAAATGTGCAAATTTTGCAAAATAAGCAAGTGGTTATAAAATATTCATTTTGTTGGGGAATATTCGTTTGGTCGTGGAATATTCTTGGTGTCGGGGAATATTCGTACGAAGGCGCAGCCTTGTGTGGGCCCCATAACGGAAAGCGATTGGATGAAGAAAACGACAAGTATAAGTTATTTTTAAATAACGGCGTAGTTGTTACCGTTAATACTGTTGGAATACCCGGTGGTTAAAATACAGTAGCACACGGTATTGCACCAATTATTGATTCTTTCGTAAGAAGGCACTACTCAATAATTGTTACAGTAGTTATTGTTCAATATTTTATTTTATTGATTCAATAATAGTTGCATTGATATTTTATATTATTGTTGTTTCAATAATTGTTGCTGCACAGTATTTTCCATTATCAGATCAATAATTCATATTATTTGAATAATATTATTAGATAACATTATTGGCAATGTCTAAAAAGTTCTGTCTAAGGAGAGGTTTGGTCATCTAATTGCGCGCCAGTAAGGAGAAATCCTTATTGGAAAGCCCCCTCTTTCCTGGGAACGGCCTGGTTGTCATAAATGTGATTCTGTAATATTATTTGTGAATAATTAATTATTGATTCATATGATAAGGAAATATTTATTTTATGTGAATATAAATGAAGGATATATTTTTGAGGTTAAAAATGAAGGAGTTAATGTTGAGGTTTTTATTAGTATTTTTATCGGAATGGAGGTATTAAAAATCAGGGTTTTCGAGATATTTTACGGGGGTTATAATTTTTAATCCGACCGTTGGATCGTGGTAATTTTTGGATATGTTATACATATATAAGTTGAGTATATGTCCACAAATTTTGAACCGTTAAAAATGAACGTATGATTTATTATGAATTTTACGAGATGACTGGTTCAAAAATTGTTGAATTTTCGGAGTTTATCATTTTGATGGAAAATTCTAGAATTGGTGGGCCTCACTCTTGGTTGGTGAAGAAATGTGCTAATATTTTTATTCAAATGTGGTGGGTGGGAATAGTAGCAGGTAAATCCATCAGGTTGCAGGTTAACTCTGCTTCGGCGTGCTAATATTTTTCTATAAATAGAGGGCTACGTTAGAATTGAAAATCACACCAGAAACAAGTTTTCTCTCTTTCTCTCTCTAGATTATTGAGTGTATTTTGTGAGTATTTAGATACTTTGAGAGTTTCTATTCATCAGAGCAAGTTTCTTTCAGCCTTATACCGGTATTCCGACCAGAAGTACTGATATTTTGAGGTAAGGGATATTATTTTCTTCTTAAATGATATTATTTTCTTCAATATCATTATGCTGAAATATTGATATGAAATTTTTATCAAATTTAGAACTTTTGTGTCGGGGTTACTATTCACGTATACGACACTATTCACGTATACGGTACTATTCACGAATACGGCACAATTCACCGAAAAATAAAAATTTTCCCCTTTTGTCCAAGATGTCTATTATGATTACTATCTTTGATTGTATCCATGTTTTGATCTTTATTTTTTAATTCTGCTTCACAATTGATTATTATGAAGTATTATTGATCTTGGATAAACTGTTATACGAATCCCTAATATTTGTCCTTCTGTCTCACTGGATTCGTTCTCTTTAAGATATTTTTCATCATCCTCAATCCTAAATGATGATATTACTGAATATCTTTGGCCTGTAGTGCAAAGATGTATAATTACTTGATGAATATCTTTGGCTTGTAGTGCAAAGATGAACAGGTGTTGAGATGAACATGACTGACAGGTGATACAAATGAATATCTTTGGCCTGTAGTGCAAAGATGAATATTTGGATAAAGATGATTATTAATTGATGTTACAGGGATAAAATATTGATGATGGACTTTTAAATCTTAGAAGATAGTAGAATTCTTTCTCTACTTGACTCTTCTAATGGTTTGCTGTTTCCGCTGCAGTTGTTGATCTAAAACTTGTTGTCGATTATATTCTATCAGATTTTTCCTTGTTGAAGACTAACGATAATTTGTTGTATATTATCTTAGTCATAATATTCTTTACTGGGCTAGTTGAGCTCACCCTTTTCCTTTTTGTTCCATTTTTCTTCTAAGGAGGTGAGAATATAGCAGGATCTAGTCGGGGTATGGAGTGATGGTTCTAGAATGATGTTTTTACAGTCCTCACTATTTCTATAAAATAGTGTTTGAATAATTGTAATGAGGATATATTTGAGTGTGGATATTGTCCAGAAGACAATATTTGTATTTAAACTCACAGTATGTGTTGTCGTATTTTGCACGACAATTGTATTATTGAAGTTGTAGTTTATTTTCTGTACCATGTATTTGGCGACTCGGAATGGGTGTTGTATACCTATTTTGGGGGCGTCACAATTTCTATATAAACAAGAAGATTCAAAGAAGAATCTTGAAGAGATATAAAGATAAGAAATGGGACTTTCTTAACTCCAATAGCCAAGATAACGAATAATGTCGTAAATGATGAAAGAGGAAAAGAAAGAGGATCGATCACGAGTTAAGAAAGGAATTTTAAGGGAGATGATTATAGAATAAGATCACAACATTATCTGTTTAAGTTATAAAAAGAAAGATGGTCTGTAATGTTTGAATAATTATAGCTTGATGCTATGAAGATAATGTACTATGATATAGTACAAGATAACTCACGAGGAGTTATAGATAATGTGATACGAGGAATTCGTATTGATCAAGTTAAGAGTAAGTTGTTAAGAGTAAGATAGAGTTAGGTGGGTTTTTAACTGAGGACTCATGTGATGGCTGAGTTGTACAAACCTTTGTATGGGCGAGGGTTTTGTGCTTACATTCAGTTTATTACATTGATAATCATCGGAATGTTGGTGTTGCGCTATCAATGTATGTGTGGTGAAAAGGTGATTCTTTTCTCATGTGTATATTTGATAGTTAGAAACTATTAAGATTTGTCAGATATTATTAGGATTAGGTGCGGTTCCTAAAACTAATGCATATGGTAAGTTCGTGACTCATAATAATATGGTATATTTTGAACCCCTCAGCGAATGGACGCCTATGGTCTGACTAGGATAAGTTCTTAACACTACAACAAAAAGGCTTATCAGCGACCGCACATCTGCGACCGCATATAGTCGCAGATGGGTATCAGCGACCGGATGCAGTCGCTAATAGTAGTCGCAGAAAATCTTGTCGCTAAAAAGACATCAGCGACCAACAATAGCGACCGCATTATTAGCGACCGCAATCAGCGACCTCAGCTGTCGCTATTCTGACTCATGCTGAGTCATGCGTCAGACGTGATGTGGTACACGTGTCAGCGACTGGTAATAGCGACCGCATGCGGTCGCTGAAGTAGACGAACCTTACTGGGTCGCTAATACTGTATCAGCGACCGCACGCGATCGCTGACTTTGTTTTTTTTTTAAATATTTTTCCTGTTTTATTGATTTCCCAAAAATAACCTGCTTTGTACCTGCTTTTTATCCCAACACACAGCAGTATATATAAGCATCCATCCATGATAACTACTATATGATAAACATCCATCCATACATACAGTCCAAAGAATGAATCTAAATCAACACAACACAATACAATCGTAAACATCCATATAATAGAATCGTAAACCAATACAGTCCAAAGATAAGTAGTTTAAAAGATTACAAGGCTTTAAAAATCTAAAAAACAAGTCTAACAAGGCTTTACAAATCTAACATGCATGACTGGTCTAGCTCTTCATGGATCATTCAAATTAGTACCCTGTAATTAACAAAAGAATAAAACATATATGTTACATGTGTTGATACTGCTATAACTTGGGGAAAGCTAAATAATAGACAATGTACGTAATGAAACATTAAAAGTACCTGGTCGCCACCCTGATGCTGTGATGCTGCTGCTTCCGCCACTGCCTTTGCCAAGTCATCAGGATTCAGAGAATGCAGATGCCCGCCCAGTATAAGAAGAAGATCACGATTTTGACAGATCGCTCTCACACAGTCAGCAGGAGTATGATAAGCTGGATGACCTGATGACTGTGTAGACTGTGTAGACTGGGTAGCAGAGCTGCCTGTGCCACTGATGGTCGGGCGTCGTCTTTGTCCTTGACCTTTAACATAATTTTTCTTCACGACGGACGCCCTCTCCCACAATTCTTGATCAATCGCCGGACGCGGGGTGCCTTCAGGATAGCGCTCGTTCATTAAGCCCTTATAAGTGTCCTGTCAGAAGGTCAACAAATAAATAGTTAAAAATAAATACGAAATGCTAAAAAACATGACTATAATATATTTAAAGTTAACTTATTACCGCTATCTGAACAGCATCAGGCAGACCATCACGGGTGGCCACATACACATCTAACCAATTGATAGGTTGACCTTGAGACTCAGACTCCTACAGTTCATGTTCTCATATTAATATGTAAACATATGATATTTTAGCTACAAAACATGACTGTAAACATAAAGACAAATAACTAAGCCAATAAGCTTGTTATACATACGTACCCTAGCAGCAATATGTTGCAGCTGAGATATACTGCCGCCCTTGTACGTGCCTTTTGCCTTTTCGCCTTCAGATACACCTGAGGATCTGTTCGAGGCGGCAGTCTTACGTCTCTTGACCCAGCTCTCAGCTCTCCACTGCTCACACATCTGCACCCATATGGGATGTGCGCACCACCAGGGGCAATGCTCATGCATATACTGCGCACCCTGTCCTGGATGGTCAATCTCAGCATTGTGCAGGGCTTTCTGTCGTTCTTTGTTTAGATTATCTTTAGTCCGGACGGCGCACTTCTGCCAGAACAGTGCTTGAATAACTGATGCATGTGCGTCGTCCCATCTATACCGCTTCTGCAAATAAAACAACAATAATAATATTAAAACTACTATAATACCATAATCCAACATTACTAAACTATTAGTTGATTAACTATGTATTATCTATCAGAGTGATTAAATAAATATACCTGAAATTCAGCCCAAACTGCATCCTTATGGGCGAGAGGTGTGCTCGCCCATGTAATCACTGGCGTAGGCCAGTTCTGTAAGCATAATTGTGAAATGCACTTCACAATTTTACTATCTTGAAAATCACTACAATATACAATAATTTACATTAAAATATATTTATAACAATGGAAATATTAAACCCTTATATATACACGATGTTTAACTTACGTGCTTTCTGGAGGAGGACGGATCTGTATAAGAATGCGATCATCCGGATTAGCCGGGGCCTTCGGCACATGATTAGGGCCCCGACCCAACCCGCGCTTTCGTGCAACAGGTTCAGAAGACATCTATAAATAAAAAAATTAGGATGTTAGTATGAAATTATGAATGACAATTAATTGTATGAAATAGTTAACTACGATTACCATAAGTGAAAGGTACATAAACATGACTGCAAAATAGTTAACTACAACAACTATAAATGATATAGTTAAGGATATAGAGAACATTCCTATATAGAGAACATAAATGAAAGGTACATAATTATGAACTAAACATGAACATGAACATAAACATACATTTTGTACAATTAAAACTAAACATACATTTTAATGAAAATCGTTGTCTGATGAGTCAGAATCATTTTGTACAAGTATCGGAGATTCATAACCATCTTCAGATTCTGTGTCAGTGTCAGTCAATAACTCTTTCTCAATATCACTGTCATCCTGCACAATAACTGTCTCGGGATCCAATTCATCAGGTTCATCTCCACCCTCTAACTGGATTACATCATTGTTGTCCTCTATATTTATTATAGGAGGTCTCTGAAGCATTTCCTCCTGGTAGAAATCCCCGTCTATTACTTGGACACGACTACGCGCGGGAGTATGAATTACAACTTGCCAATCTGTAGGCGGTCTATCCCTTTTCCTAACTGGACTAGGAGTATAGTATACTTGTATTGTTTGAGTTGGTAATACAAACGGTTCGTTGGAGTACGCAGACCTATGGAGGTCAATATCGACGATTCCATGTCTGTCAACACGTATCCCTTTTTCTGAATCAAACCACTGGCACTTGAACAAGTGAATATGACCACCGTACGTGCCCTTGTACGACAACTCTACGATTTCCTCCAACTCCCCATAAAAGGCACGACCAAGCTCATTGTAACAATCTCCTTGGACACACACTCCAGAGTTCGTTGTTCTTTTACCGTGCTCATATGCCTTTGTGTGAAATTCACAACCATTTATTTTGTAACCATTGCGGGTGACTTGGTCCCTGTCTGGTCCCATAGCTAGGACTTGTACATTAGCCGGAATCGTTGATCCCTTAGTCAAAGCCTACAAAAACTCCATCTTATTAAATGAAGTCATAGTTAACATGGAGTATATATATATATATTACGTGCTTAAAAATTAAACTTACTTTGTCCTTTAGCCAAAGTGCAAAGTTTTTATCCCGATTGATTTGAACATCTTTATCAGTTATGCCGGGATGCTTCACTTTTAACTCGTCATCGTACAATCTATACCATGTTATAAACATTAACATATTGGAATAAATTGTCAACTTAAAAGATAAATTATCAAGTTTACATGTGTACCTCACAAATTCGTCAATCTCCTCGCAATTGAGAAGAATGTAAGTATGTGCAGCATGTAATTCTTGCTCAGAGAGGAATATGCGCTTCCCTTTTCCATAAGCGCGGCCCGATAGACCAAATACAGATAGTCGACCATTTAGTTCAACATTTCCCCCATCATCATGTCTCGATACTCGATTGGCCTTTGTCAAGACTTCGTCCGGAAAATAGTCTGAGACAAACGTAGATATCTCATCGAAACTGTATGCCTCGCATATCGACCCCTCGATATAAGCTCTATTCTTAACCTTTCTCTTAAGGTTTCCCATCACCCTTTCGAAAGGGTACATCCATCTATATTGAACTGGACCCCCAACACGAGCTTCATAGGGAAGATGGATTTGCAAATGCTCCATGGAGTCAAAAAAACCAGGTGGGAATATTTTTTCCAGTTTACACGTGATCTCTATGATGTTCTTCTCAAGTACAGACATGTCCTTCTCATTTAATGATTTTGAACATAAGTCTTTGAAGAAACGACTAAGATCCGTCAAAGCATCCCATATTGGTTTATCAAGCAGATCCCGAAATGCTATAGGCATGAGCCTCTCCATGAACACATGACAGTCATGACTCTTCATCCCTTGCAATTTCCCACCCGTAACACACCTTGCAATGTTTGATGCATATCCATCTGGTAGTTTCAGAGACTTAACCCATGTGCATACATCTTCAACTTGCTTTTTGGACAATGTGTACTTTGCATGCGGTTTGACAATCTTACCATTAGGAGATTCGTAAAGTTCTAATCCGGGACGCTTACAAATATCTTTCATGTCCAAACGTGCCTTATCGTTATCTTTTGTCTTCCCCGTAACATTCATCACAGTGTTAAACACATTGTCAAACACATTCTTCTCAATATGCATCACATCTAGATTATGACGAATCAAATTTGTAGACCAATAAGGCAGTTCCCAAAAGATGCTTCTCCGAACCCAGTTATGAGATTCGCCAAACCCATTGATTATATTTGTGGCATCAACCTTACCAAATGGGATAACCGGCAATCTCATCACACGATCTCGCATCTCCGTTCCCGAAAATCGCGGTGCATGTATATCATTGTCTACTTTCCCTTTCCTGAAGTGTTCTCTATTTCTTCGAAATGGGTGATCTACCGGTAAGAACCGACGATGACAGTCAAACCAACAAGGCTTTCGACCTTTTGATAGATTAAACGACTTTGTATGCTCCATACAATACGAACAAGCCAACTTCCCGTGTGTACTCCATCCAGCTAACATACCATAAGCTGGGAAGTCACTTATAGTCCACATAACCGCTGCCCTAAGGTTGAAATTTGTTTTCGTTGCAACATCCCAAGTTTGTACTCCATCCTCCCACAATACCTTCAACTCGTCTATAAGAGGTCTCAAGTAAACATCTAAGTTCTTTCCAGGACTCTTAGGACCAGGAACCAAGAGTGAAAGAAATAAGTATGGCTGTTTCATACACATCCAAGGTGGCAAGTTGTACGGAGTAACAATCACAGGCCAACATGAGTACGGAACAGCTGAGTGGCCAAACGGATTGAAACCATCGGTGGACAATCCAAGCCTCACATTTCTAGGTTCCAATGCAAATCCAGGATGTGCTAAGTTGAAATCTTTCCAAGCCTTCCCATATGCGGGATGATTTAGTTCTCCATCTTTAGCTGGAGATTTCGCATGCCAACTCATATGTTCAGCTGTTCTTGAAGACATGTACAATCTTTTTAGCCGATGTGTTATTGGAAAATACCTTAGAATCTTAAACGGTATACTTGATTTTTTTGTAGTCACACCCTCTTTATTAGGCCTAAACCGATCATGACTGCAAAACGTGCACCTTGTCATCTGTTCATTTTCCTTATAAAACAACATGCAATCGTTGGGACATGCATCGATCTTTTGGTATCCAAGACCCAACTTCTTCACCATTTTCTTACAAAAGTAATAGTTACCAGGTAATTTCTCACCGTCAGGCAACATACTCTTAATGGCCTTCAAGAGCGACTCAAAACACTCATGGCTCATGTTGTGATCAGCCTTGATGTTAAGTAATGTCGCCACTGCAGACAATATAGTGTGTTTGGTGCAACCATGCCACAATGGCTCGCTACCCTCGTTTAACAACTTAAAGAATTCTTTGGCATCAGAATTCATAGGTTGTTCTCTGCCTTGCTCCCAATCAAAATCTGGCCATGCAATATCATGAACCATTTCATTCATACGATGAGTACTACTGCCAGAATTATGTACTTGTGTGATGCCACCATCTCTTCTCTGCCCATGTGCCCACCAGCATTCTTCGTAATTTCTCATGAACCCAGAAACAAGTAAATGATAGTTTATCATGTCTCTATCCATATAATTTACATTCTTACACTTCAAACATGGACATCGTATCTGGGACTTACCATTCATACATTCCGGGTGACTATATGCATACTCCAAAAATACTTGGCAACCAGCTCTAAATTCAGCTGTAGCACCTATCTGGGCACTTGACTTTCGTCGTGCCATCCAACTACGGTCTAAATAGAGGTCCATGATTGCACGGTACCTATGTTGACATTAATTTATTGTATTCCCTTGTTAGAGATTTACAATTCAGCTCAATCCCATTTATGATGCTTATAAATACATATAGATGTATATATACATATATAACATGAGTGTGCATCATATATGATTATTCGGGAATTGAACAAGGATACATGCCAAAACAAATTTACACCGCTTGAGATCGACTACCCAAAGGCATGGTATATTGTTATGGATCTTAAATTAGAGTATGGTCTTATGTCATCCTACATATTTTAACTAACACCAACCTAAAGCCAATAGATTCATAGGGGTAGAATACGAATCATTACATCATATATGGTCTGCATATGCTGCGTATATCAAGATTGCAGAAGAAGGCATACTATTAGTCCCTTAATGTGGGACTATTAGTCCTATTAGTCCCTTATATAGGATATATCTTGCTTTAAGTACGGTTCTAACGTATGTTTCAGTTTCAGTTTTCAAGCGCTGCGTGTACATTTGATTAGTTACTAAGCATTTGATTAGCTCGTTGTACTTTATAAATGTTCGCAACTACCCGACCAACAAAAAAATTTCGCCAGAGTCTCCCCTATAATATGGACTAGCCACATGCACGACGGCATGCATATATTGTCATTTCTAGGCACCCAAGACACAAACCAAGAGAAATATATAAATAATCATAACATTATCCCTACTTGGCAAGACTTGAAACTTTGTTTTTGTTAGGAATTGAAATTTAATGCAGATTACAAGTTGAACTAATAATTGATTATTTTTCATAGCAGTCAGTCAAACACTGCTCTTGCTATTACATGTAACATCACACCTTTATAATTGCTTCAGTTTCTTTTTTCATCATTATATCCCATCTAATTTTTGCTTCTGTATTTAGTTGTCAAGTTACTTATTGCTCATTAGTATTGTCAAGTGACTTATTGCTCATTAAGTTGAAATTCTTAGATTATTATTCTTTGAAGTCAGAAGGGAAAGAAATAAAATAGTTTGTCATTCTTTACTGCTGCTCACTCTTTGTAGTCACAGTTTTAGATATATCTCAGAAATTATGAATCCTACTATATCAATACATAAAATTAACCCACTACATCAATTTAGTTGCAATATATACTATTTTTCTTAAATTATTACCACTATTCAATAAAAAGATTCAACAAAAATCAGATTGATTACGCACCCTACCTACAGTAGTCTGAATTACAAAAGAAAATGAAGGGGTCCCTACATCACAATGAACAATGCATATAAATATATACATGCATATGTAAAGAAGAAGCAAGACCAACACAGACATGGTCACAGTTGATTGCATCTTTCACAATACACGAGATTTTACTAGTATATCCACGACAATCTATCAAATCCAGCCCCCTTCCTCAATGTCAGTCATCACTGTCCAAGTACTTCTAACATATCATTAAATCAAACACTAGTATTTACAAGCTAACGAACTAGGTTAATACAATTGAACATACCTTTCAAAAGATTTGTAGGTAACGGTGGCGCCGGCGGCGACTGAGGTAGTGGTGGGTGGCGGCAGCGGTTTTCCCCTCTTCTCCCTCTTCTTTTCTCCCCCTTCTCGGTGGCGTCGGCGGCGGCTGAGGTAGTGGTGCACCTTGGCAGCGGTTTTCCCCTCTTCTCCCTCTTCTTTTCTCCCCCTTCTGCCTCTTCTCCCTCTTTTTTTCTTCTGTTCTGGTCGACAGTGACGAACTGATACTGGTTTATTGAAATACATTTGCGACCGCTATCAGCGACCGCATGCGGTCGCTGATTTTTAATGATGTGGAAGTATTCGCGACCGAATGCGGTCGCTGTTACTTATTGGTGGCAAATAAGCAGCGCGCCAACATTTCCAGCCAATTTTTTGGAGGCAAAAATGAGTCTGCGACCGAATAGCGACCGATATCGGTCGCTAACATAAACTAGCGACTAAATTCAAGTGCGGTCGCTAAAGGTGGTCGCTAAAAATCCTATCTGCGACCCAAAAAAGCGGTCGCTGATAAGATTGGTCGCTGTTAATCCTATTCTTTTCTCATGTGTATATTTGATAGTTAGAAACTATTAAGGTTAGTCAGATATTATTAGGATTAGGTGTGGTTCCTAAAACTAATGCATATGGTAAGTTCGTGACTCATAATAATATGGTATATTTTGAACCCCTCAGCGAATGGACGCCTATGGTCTGACTAGGATAAGTTCTTAAACTCATATTATTGTGGTAAGTTCTTGAACTTCCAATGTGCAGTAAGTTTGATGAACTATTTTGGGTAGAAGACGGTCATAGTATAGAGAGCATTGACAAAGTTGTAGATTGATAGAATGGTTAAGTAATGAAGTAATGAAGTAAAGATTGAAGTTGATGGATACCTGGATATTCTAAATCTACTAGCTATGCAAACGATGCATAGCTATTTCAACTCCAATGCAACCAATATAACCAATATAACCAATGTAATTTAAACAAGAAGTGTATGATAACCAATGTAAACAGAATACATATGTTTGAAGTGTATGATAGCCAATGTAAACAATGTAAATTAGATTACTCTATCTATACTTCAAATAGTAGGGAACGGTGCTTTCGATATTGGAGCCGTTCTTGGAACCAAATCGATCATGAATTCAACTGCTCTACCTGGAGGAAGTCCCGGTAAATCGTCCGAAAATACGTCTGCAAAATCTCTCACTACTCGTATCTCATCTATTTTTAGATTCTCTTTACGACTATCGACTATGTAAGCTAGATATCCTACACAGCCTTGTCTTAACAACCTCCTGGCCTGCATCATCATTAGACAACTCGCTTGTCTAGGTGACTTGCTACAATAAAATACAACCTTTGACGGAGTCATAAGGTTAATACGCTTCTTTTGGCAGTCAATTATCGCTCCATAATTGGATAACCAGTCCATACCCAAAATAACGTCGAATTCTCCAAGTCGAATAGGGATAAGATCTACGTTCATGATATTACCCTTAATATCCACTCTACAGTTCTTATGCACGTACTTAACAGGGATTATTTCTCTATTCACAATTTCTATGTTCATGGGGTATTCTAACTCGTCCTTAAGCAATTCTAAGTTCTTAGCAAAGTCATCGAATATAAATGAACAAGTAGAACCCGAATCAAATAATACATACGCATTAATTTTAGTGATCGGAATGAAACCTGACACCACATCGCGAGACTGCACTGCATCCTGCACTGTCATGTTGAATGTTCTGGCAGTCGGTCGGTTGGTTGCGGTTGGTGCTGCGATAGTCAGAGTGCTTCCACCAGTATTTCCTCTATTTCCTCCTGAACTCATCCCTCCAGATCCCTTATTGGGACAGTCATTCTTCCATAATTGTTCAACTCCAGGCCTGAGACTGGCTCCGCAGTGCCAGACACCTACGCTGCAGCGCCAAGACCCAGTACATCAGTGGCGCCGCAGCGCCACTTAGCAAATTGGCCAGAAATGAGTTTTTAAAATGTTTAAGTCTAGTAATGTGTTATTAACTTAGTCTATTGATCATAAAAACTTGTTAGACGTATAATGAGGTGTTAAAATAAATTCTTAACACGTTCGTAACACAATTACATGTGAATTGAATGATCGAATGCATAGTTAGCTTATTATTTGTGAAATCTAATTTTTAACAATAAGTATAGTAGTTGACTAAGTATAGTCATGAATTCGAGTTAGACAAAAGAATAAACTTATGATGTTTAGTACGTTGTAATTGAATGGTATTGTGAACGTAATTGACATGTAGGAGTTAAATCAAAGAACGAGTTTAGTTGAAGTGTAATCTACGCACGAGACAAGTTTCCTAACCCTACTTGTTATCGTTATATAAGTTGATTAATTCACCTTTCTACATTGCGCAAGTTCTCATTATTATTGATCAAGTCTGTTTTGTATATTAAAGTTTATTAATCTTTCAAGCATGATGCTGTTATACAATACTTATTCCATTGTATACCTTTTGAGATTCTATTCAAGTTGGTATCAGAGCCGTAGGTTATAAACCTTAGGTAGGGGTACCTTAGGCTACAACCTTAGAGAAGAAAAGGTAAAGATAATGAATGAATAAGCTCAGATAGAGTTTGAACAATAAGAAGTAATTTAAAAAAAAAATTAGAAGGGATTAAAACTTGCGTAACATGATTCAAAGAAGAATCTCGCAGAGTTATAAGGAATATAAATGTAGAGTTACCCAACTCTAATAATAAGGATGTAAGGTGATAATAAATAGACAGTGTCTATAAGAAGAGTGATAAAGAAGTAAAGAATAGAGAGTTATATTTAAGTATGGTACAATTGTACTCTTTAGTAGTTGATGTATGGTATCTGGGCTAAACGATTCCTTTATAGAGCGGAGGTATGTACGAACTAGCAACTCGGAACCTAGTTTGTTGGTTATTTATGGGAAACCACTCAGCGTACCATATTAAAACTGTTAAAGACTCGATGTGTACCAAGTATAGAAAATGGATACGTATGATGAAATTGTGTAACTCGAATGAAATGTTGAGCAATGTAAATGAAGTTAGAAATTCTTAAAGGAAGAATTGCTATATAAACAAAAAGATTCAAAGAAGAATCTTGAAGAGATATAAAGATAAGAAATGGGACTTTCTTAACTCCAATAGCCAAGATAGCGAATAATGACATAAATGATGAAAGAGGAAAAGAAAGAGGATCGATCACGAGTTAAGAAAAGAATTTTAAGGGAGATGATTATAGAATAAAATTACGACGTGATCTGTTTAAGTTATAAAAAGAAAGATGGTTTGTAATGTTTGAATGATTATAGCTTGATGCTATGAAAATAATGTACTATGATATAGTACAAGATAACTCGCGAGGAGTTATAGATAATGTGATACGAGAAATTCGTATTGAGCAAGTTAAGAGTAAGTTGTTAAGAGTAAGATAGAGTTAGGTAGGTTTTCAACTGAGGACTCATGTGATGGCTGAGTTGTACAAACCTTTGTATAGGCTAGGGTTTTGTGCTTGCACTCATTTTATTACATTGATAATCATTGGAATGTTGGTGTTGCGCTATCAATGTATGTGTGGTGAAAAGGTGATTCTTTTCTCATGTGTATATTTGATAGTTAGAAACTATTAAGGTTAGTCAGATATTATTAGGATTAGGTGCGATTCTTAAAACTAATGCATATGGTAAGTTCGTGACTCATAATAATATGGTATATTTTGAACCCCTCGGCGAATGGACGCCTATGGTCTGACTAGGATAAGTTCTTAAACTCATATTATTGTGGTAAGTTCCTGAACTTCCAATGTGCAGTAAGTTTGATGAACTATTTTGGGTAGAAGACGGTCATAGTATAGAGAGCATTGATGAAGTTGTAGATTGATAGAATGGTTAAGTAATGAAGTAAAGATTGAAGTTGATGGATACTTGGATATTCTAAATCTACTAGCTATGCTAGACTTTCGAAATTTATTGACTTCGTACTGTTGTTTACACTTCTATTTTCTTGAAAAATATTGGATCAAATGATGGAACCAATGAGTTTTAACAACAATATTGTTATTTGTATGTCTATGCTAATTGCTTCGGCTAGACAAAAATGATTTGAAATATACCAAAATGTATTTTATATATCATTAATGCATCGTGTAACCTGGTGTAAAGATGATAAAAACGATGGAGACATCAATGCAGTATTACTTAGTGATGGATGTGATCTAAGGATCGTCAGCCCACTATGGTATGATGTAGTATGATAAAATCACCAAATGACGAAATCCTCAACAGACTGTAAATACAGTGCCGTATCATGACGTCATAAAAAGATTTTTGAGATTTCTTTAAGATACGAGAATACAAATATATGTATGTATATGTATATTTCGGTTGATGTCTGAATTGTTGTAGAGGTCTATACAATTTGATTCAGCTAGACAAATATTAAAAGATGTTCATGAAATTCAAACGTTCACTGAAAAGTTATGCCAAACCAAATTATTTTGGTGCGAATTCAGATGTTGAAAAGTTGAGTTGAATAACCCTATAAGGGGACATGTTTTCAGGGACAATGGGTCCGAGCGTAACGCATATAGTCATTACAAAACACTACGTTGTGGCCCAACGTAGTGGTACAATTGGCTGGTCACCTAGTGTACGTAAGGAGGGTGTTTTCATTCTTTGTGATTGATAAACACTCTGGTTTGCAGTGTGAAGGATTGAGTTGAAGCACTAGTAAACCGAGAATAGAGTTCACGGTCTTGTGACCCCTCAGCATGATTTGGAATCTTTTAAATTCCTGAGTTATTCATACTACTTCCCAATTATTGAACAATTGTGGAAGATTCTTGTTATTCTGCAAGGTGGAAGTGAAAAGGAAAGTATTCCTTAGGAAGAAGTAAGTTGTAGAATGCGATACTGAATGATGAGTATGTTGAATAAGTGAGAAAAGAGATTTTGAAGTGAGAAGGATATGAGTTATCAAAGAATAATGTAAAACTTTTAAAAGAAAAGTTTAATAATTGTAGAAAGATCTTTGTGGAAAGAAATGGTTATAAAACCCAAGGAATGAATATAGTATTAACGTAAAATCCATTTTGATAGATCGGATGAATAAAGATTAATAGATAAAATTTTGAGGATGAAATTCTTAGAAGAAAGGGTGAATGTAATATCCCGAGTATTTTTGATAGCGATCCTTAGAAAAGGAAATGATTGAGTTAAAAGATATATAATACTCAGAATATAATTGAGTTCAAGTAAAAGTTATGAAATGAAACCTAGAATTTGTTAAAGTAAGGAATATAGTATGAAATATAAAATTTATATTTAGATAATATAATGATAGATTTCTCTGAGTTATGTGTTTAATTTGTGTTTTTGATTCTGGGGACAGAATCTTTGTAAGGGAGGGAGAATGTAACGGGTCAAAATTATTGAGTCGTGATTCTGGGGACAGAATCCTTTTTAAGGGGGGAAAGATGTGACAAACAAGATTTTGTAATTTAATTTTAATATTTTTTGAATTAAATAAATATTTTTCGATGAATTAATTATTAGATTAAATAATTAATTCACGAAGTTGTGGTAGATTAATTTAATTATATGTTATATTTATTAAATTAATGTGGAGAATAATTATTTTTCAAAGTATGTAATTATGTGAGTTTATTAAATTAAATGAAATATTTAATAAACCTAATATTATTTTATAATTAATGAGAAAATTAATTATATGACTATGTGAATTAATGAGAAATTATTATATTTTATTCAAATTAAATTAAATAATATATTTGAGTTATTGTACAATTGGGTGTCACACGATTTAAACTATTGTATAAGAGATTTATTAAATTAAATGGTTTTGAAACCTATTCTTGACCAGCCAAACAAGGCCCTAGTAGTGGTTGGAAGCAGTTACCCATTATTTGGTTAACTGACCTTAATGCGCGTCAGTTCCTTTTCCTTTATTATATTATACGTATTTTTTTTCTATTCATTTTTCTAAGTTTAAAAACAAAGCAAATGTAGAGATAAATTATCAAAGAGAAATTGTGATATTGAGAAGGAGATTAAGAGTGAGTGATTGAAGAAAAGCATCTAAACCTACAAATCTACACTTTATACTCTACACTTTATACTCTGGGTAAATTCTCCAAACCAAATTCTGTTTTACGTTGTTTAAGTTTCATAAATATGGCTTTCAAAGTTTTGTAAAGTCTCTGTAATTGGGAAATGGTATGATTATGGGTTTGTATATGTGTTAAATGTTACCATATCGTATTTAATTAAATATTATACAGGTTTTCATATCATCAATTCATAATTTTATAATGTATGATTATGGCTTCAAAAGTTACAGAGTATGTTATATGGTCATATGGCCTTATACGTGATTTTAATATGTCAAACATGAATTTTTCTACAAAATTTTCACTTATATGTGATTATGCATGATAAAACGAACAAAACGAAACTTGAATGGTTAGATTTGGTTTTATAATGAATCTGTGGTGTTGAATTTTAGGAATTTATGTTCAACACTTCAAGAACATCAAGAATAATACAATTTGCATAATTTAATTATGTGATTATGTGTTTTAATGGGTTAAAATTACTCTATAAATGTTGGGTATTGATTATATACGTATTCAAACATATGGGTATGTTTAATTTGGGGGAATTAATGATTATGTAGTGTTTATTTTCGCTGAGTTATGTGTTCTTCGCGAACTAGGAATTCAGAGTCTGGAGTATCGCGCCGCGGCGCCAACTCCTAGTTCATTTCCCGCGCCGCAGCGCCAAGTACCAAGCCGCAGCGCCAGGACCCAGTACAAAAGTGGTGCCGCAGCTTTAGAAGCTCATACATTTCAATATTCAAGTATAGAAATGTGTTAGTAAGTGCAATTTTTTAATTTGCTCATACATTTTAGAAGCTTATCTTATGATTTTATTACTTTAGGTCTTTCCCAAAGCTGTGTCAGCTTAATTATGCTTCAGCTTACTGTGTTGGACTTCTCTTGGCTCATGAAGCCTCTCAGTAGTATGTATTTGTAGAAATATCACAGGTACGTACTAAAGCTTAATTAGAAAACTGAAAATTAATTTTAATTTCATTTTTTTCTATTGCCTTAGTTTTTTTTGGTTTGGTTCTCAAAGTTTGTAGAATGACCAACTTTGAGGAACACATGACTTCTCCTGTCATCATGTATAGAGTAATTTTACTTGCATTTGTAAAATGACCAACTTGGAGGAACACAACTTACTATTTTCTTTTGATAAACAAAATTTTTTTAAAATACTCTTATATGGAATGACTTCATTGATGCCATATCACTACCTCCAATCCTTTGAATTTAGTAAGCATGACCAACTTTGGATGCTCGCTCAATAGTGGAATTGGGAAAAATATGATTCAGTAGGTGCTGCTGATGACCTTACAAAATGCACCCCCAGGACTTGATTGTGAAAGGGACGAAAGATTTTCAAAGATTTGTAAGATTTTCAAAGGTTTGTAAATTCCTTAATTATATCTTTAAATTCCTTAATTAACCTCTTTATTGGTGTAGTGGTTGATGCTATTTTAATATTGGCAGAATACCTGGAGGATGAACTATAGTTGAAACTCTTGTGTAAGCTTAAGTATTGTTTCCTATTATAAACATTTATTTCTTGATTTTTTTTTCATATATGGCATTAGTGTTAACCTCCTAATGGCAGATAATGTCAACTAACATGGGTTTTGTAGTTTTCAGTCGTACAAAGTTTGATTGTAAAGATGATGAATGATCATGTATCAGATGATTTTATTTAAATAATAATATTTTAGTGTTTTTGTATTTCTGTCATAATTTTTTATGGGGTTATTGAGACATAATTTTTTTTGTTTATAAAATAATTTTGACATTCGTTACTTAACAAAAGAAAAGGCAATATTTATATCGCTGCAAATCATAACAAATTTTGTTGCACATGAAAAGTAAACGATATCGTATAATGTCATTGTTAATTGACAATAACTTTTGTTGCTCTCTAAAAACAATCACTTTCGAATATTATCGTTGCTAATTCATCACAATTATCCATAAAAAACCAACAACAACGCAAAATTTCATTCCAAATTAATATATAACTGGTTTATTTTGTACATTTAGCGACAAACATCGTTACCAAAAAGTACACAATTAGCAACGAAAATCAATTAAGATAACAATTTCTATATTGTTCAGTAACAGCAAACTTCGTTGGCAAATGTGTATCAAATGCAACGAATCTTATCTTCGTTGAAAAATAAAAAGATTCCTTTCGTTGCTAATTAGGCGTATTTTGTAACGAAAATTATTTTTCAGTAACAATTTCTTAATATATTTGCTACAAAATATTTCGTTGCTAAATGATTTATGATTTACACGAAAACAAAATTTCGTTGCGAAATATATTACTTTTTGTAACAAAAAAAATCGTTTCTAGACAATTAGGAACGCTCATTGCGCAACGAAATGTCCAACGACTGAAAAATCGTTGCAAATGGCATTTGGCAACGAAATTTCGCACATTTAGCAACGAGAACTGTTTGTTGCAAAATCACCAACTTTTTGTAGTGACATACGAATAACGTTATTGTTTTTAAAACTCATTGGTTTTATCATTTGATTCAATGTTTTTCAAGAAAATAGAAGTGCAAACATCAGCACGAAGTCACTAAATTTTGAAAGTCTAGAATAGCTAGTAGATTTAGAATATCTAGGTATCCATCAACTTCAATCTTTACTCCATTACTTCATCACTAAACCATTATTTCTAGCACCACCAATACTCTTATGGTAAATATTCTTGTATTTCAACTCACAATCTTCCTATAACGACCCCAATTCATCAAACTTACTGCACATTGGAAGTTCAGGAACTTGCCACAATAATATGAGTTTAAGAACTTATCCTAGTCAGACCATAGGCGTCCATTCGCTGAGGGGTTCAAAACATACCATATTATTATGAGTCACGAACTTACCATATGCATTAGTTTTAAGAACCGCACCTAATCCTAATAATATCAGACTAATCTTAATAGTTTCTAACTATCAATTATACACATGAGAAAATTATCACCTTTTCACCACATATACATTGATAGCGCTACACCGACATTCCAATGATTATCAATGTGATAAACTGAGTGCAAACACAAAACCTTCGCCCATACAAAGGTTTGTACAACTCAGCCATCACATGAGTCCTCAATTAAAATTCTACCTAACTCTATTTTACTCAAAACTTGCTCTTAACTTGCTCAACACGAATTTCTCGTATCACATCATCTATAACTCCTCGTGAGTTTACCTCATACTATTTCATAGTATAATATCTTCATAGCATCAAGTTATAATTATTCAAACATTACAGACCATCTTTCTTTTATAACTTAAACAGATCACGTCGTGATCTTATCCTATAATCATCTCCCTTAAAATTATTTTCTTAACTCGTGATCGTTTTGTTTTACGATCCTCTTTCTTTCCTTTTTCATCATTTACGATTTCATTTATGCTTTTAATCTTACAGGCTTTGTCTATTCATCATTATTCGTTATCTTGGCCATTGGAGTTAGGTAACTCTCATTTCTTACCTTTTTATATCTTCAAGATTCTTCTTTGAATTTTCTTGTTTATATAC
The DNA here is from genome assembly GCA_016801055.1 of Panax notoginseng. Lineage (NCBI taxonomy): Eukaryota > Viridiplantae > Streptophyta > Magnoliopsida > Apiales > Araliaceae > Panax > Panax notoginseng. Next base: position 96,495,294 of record CM029015.1, on the reverse strand, counting down.
CAATTCTTCCTTTAAGAATTTCTAACTTCGTTTACATTGCTCAACATTTCATTTGAGTTCCACAGTTTAATCATACATATCCATTTTCTATACCTGGTACACAGCGAGTCTCTAATAGTTTCAATATGGTACGCTGAGTGATTTTCCACAAACAACCAACAAACTAGGTTCTGAGTTACTAGTTCGTATATACCTCCGCTCTATGAAAGAATCATTTAGCCCATATATCATACATCAACTATTAAAGAGTACGATTGTACTATACTTAAATATAACTTTTTTCTTAACTTCTTTATCATTCTCTTCTTATAGACATTGTCTATTTATTATCACCTTACATCCTTATTATTGGAGTTGGGTAACCCCACATTCATATTCCTTATAACTCTGCGAGATTCTTCTTTGAATCCTCTCACGCATGTTCTAATCCTTTCTTTATAAATTTCTTAAATTACTTCTTATTGTTCATGTAGGATTTCGGCACAAAAACGCACAGCGGAATATAAAAATTTATAAAGCAATTTCCGAAACCCAACACAGGATCCATGCGAAAGAAATTTAATTCAGTGGTTTAGAATTTATACCGATTATAGAAAACTCTGAAACCGCTTCGAATCTTCAACGCAATCCAAAAGAACTACGCCTCTACGGTGTCCAAACGAACACCTGTGAATCGTTGCACGATTCTGCAATAAAGAGAGCTGCGGTACTAGCCACCAAAGAAATAGATTTTCTGTTTTCTCTCTAGTCTCTCTCTAAGAGCGAATAGGGTTTTCTTAGGTTTTGATTAACTTCCCTAAAATGCTAATAGATCATATATATAGCAGTAAATCAGAATTAATCAAAAACCCTAATCTAATTATAATAAAATCCGAATTTATATATATTATATTTTAATTAAGTCTTACTTAATTAATACACACACACACACACACACACACACACACACACACACACACACACACACACACACACACACACACATATATATATATATATATATATATATATATATATATATATATATATATATATATATATATATATATATATACAAATCATCCTTTTAATTTATATTTGTGATTTAAATGCTATCAATCATATTGATATATTTAAATCCTTATAATTTAAATTAAATCCCTTTTTTTAATAATGTTCTATGTGTGACCCTATAGGTTATTATTACGTTGGCAATAATTTTAAAATCATATTATAAAATTATAAACAGTGAGCGACATCTAGTAATGCATCATTGCTACCCAAGTAATAATAAGATCGATGATTCGATGCAACCTTTTCGTGACTAATGTTTCAATGAAATTTAATCCTTTTAACCTTTATATCCTATATTAAACTCGAGTCATGGAATGTGTCATACTCTTTATAATTTAATCTGAGTTTTTCTTTATCAATGAGTAGACTATATGAAATAAATCACTATTTGAGTATGGTCATGCATTTCATAGTCCTACTCAATCAAGAGGCCTATGGATATCACCCCTAATACATAGGAGGGTTAAATTCCATCTAGATCACTCATATTTCTCACACGATTCATGTTGTACCCTATATTCATCTTTATTGTCCACCTTATTAAAGGTGACTTTTGATGATATCAAAGAACATAAATTCCCGTGTAATAATATAGTGATTTCAGGTCGGAGGACCATTACATCATTGTCACTATGAGAATCGCTAATGACACTTCGCATAATGCTCCACATAGAATTCTCATTGTGGGTCTGTCCAGTACATCGTTCTCTAACACGTACCTATGCATTGACTTAATATCTTATATATTTATGACCAATGAGATTTGGTCATCAGTCAATCCACATACTAGTCTCAATGCATCATTGTTGTCCCATCAAGAATGATACTCGACTAGGGACATTTAAGAGCAATGATACTAATTGTAATTATATAATCTCATGTTCAAGTCACATACTTGAAACTATATAATTTGTATCACTATTCTAAGGAATGTTATTATGTTAACATTTATATAACGCAATAAATAAAATCATAATAAAATCATTCATTTATTCAATCAAATATAATATCAAAATGTTAAGCAATTATATCAAATAATTGGCCTCTAGGGCACTAACTCTAACAGTTCAAACTTTATTTGAGCTTATTCTTTCATTATCTTCACCTTCCTTCTCTAAGGTTATAGCCTAAGGTACTCTTACCTAAGGTTTCTAACGTATCAGCTTTGATACCAAATGTAACGACCCCAAAAAAACATACAATTTAATTATCGACTTGGGTCGTTAATAATACGTCTAGCTTCTGATTTTACATCATTATTCAATGTTAAACTTAATAATATGCGTAATAATTTAAACTTTTCTATCTTCTTACTTTAATTCCCTAAATCAAAACCACTATCATTAACATATCTCTGAATCAAATTTATTTCGTGATTCACTTCATCAAAGTTATTATATAGAATCTTTCATTTTAATTCGAATACCTTTATATATCAGATAACTCAAACTTGACAGGTTATCATTACATAATCATTGTAACTTATCGAGTACATTTCTCAAAACCTTTATCTTTACCTACCTATAAACCATACTTAGCTTCTTGCTCACATTATTAGAGATAATAAAACTTAGATCCAGGTTCAATATCCTTTCATACAACAAACGAAACTTAAACTTTATAACTCAATATCTATTAAACATCATACAATATTCGAAACCCCAAACATGATTCAAATAATAATAATTCAGTCAAAGTGTATAAATCTTCGAGTATCACATCTGATTCATATCTTTCAATTAGCACATAACTTTACCTTGAATCTTTAACCTGCAAAAGTGGTTGTTTGCAAGGTTGAGCTCGACAGCCCAACAAAATCAAACAGTTTTCATGCACCACGTAGCACATAATAGCATGCTCAATATATATCTCATAAACGTCGGACTAACATAACATACATGCTACAGTTCATATAACAAGTATAAAGATTGAGTTCCTTACTCAATCAACATGCTTTAGTCAATCAACGTAGCCATAAATTGACTTTAATATTTCATACATTCAAAATATATATAACACATCATGCACTTTGCAATAAAGATTTAAAACAGTTAATCATCAAGTTCACATAGTTAATAGGAACTGAAAGACTTGCCTTGAACGTTGTTTACCAATAACAGTTTAACATCTTACAGTTATCTGCACTTCACGTGCCCTACACAATTATATAATCATACACATCAATTATTAGTCACATAGCAACGCTTAATAATTGTAATGTAAACTTTACTCTACCTCTCATTACCCTTCTTATTAATCAATACATAATATTCAATTTGATTGTGTTAACAGTTCATTCAAGTGTTTAAGTATTGCTAGGAATCATTATTGGTTTTATATTAAACCCATTTCAAATCTTATAATATTCATTTCTTTTTGACTTAAAACACTCTTTACGTTCATTAACATTTGTTACGGCGTTTCGACGTTCATTCGTCACACGCCCGATTTGTCTCTATTGTGTATGCTTAGTAGGCTTATACAACTTATCTAATACATCATTTGTTAATTTTAAGCATCATTATGCTTCATAATATTTATGTTTTATAACTTAGAATAACATTTTTTATCGTCAGAAGTACTACACTTGCATACGTGCATGCCCGACGCCCGACGCCCTCCGATTGTCCCCGAAAACACAATAGTCCTAAAGATAACCATTTTGACCCTTTATAATGACCTCAAATTGCAAAACTTAAAGAACAAAAGTTGTAGGTTTATTCGTCCTCGTTCCGGATCATCTTGAATCTCTTTAATCGGAGTTCGTATGAAAATGTTATGGCCGTTTTACCAGAATAGGTCAAAACAGTCACACCAGTCACACTTTGGGCGCGGCCGCGCCCATTTTCTCCCCCATGCCAGCATGCCCACTCCATTAGGCAGCGCCCAGTCATGTGCACACGCCCGCGCTCCTGGGCAGCGCGCCCGCGCTCAACCTCGCCCAGTTTACAGTTTTGCCATAACTTTCTCATTTTAAGTCCGAATTAGTTGGTTTTCAATTCTATGGACTCGTTAAACTCTGAACTACTCATCTACATAATAATTTTAACATTTCAAAAACTTTAACAAATCAGCTTAAGGGTTACAATTCACTGTTTATGCTATACTTTCATGTTTTAAACATATTTAGCGAATTCATCCGCTACGAATTCATTTTACATCCGTTTTGACCCGTTCAACTTTGGTTATTTTCGTTTTTCATCATACTAACAATATCTATAACCAATTTTAGATTCTATTCATGAACTAACTAATAATTTTGACTCCAACATAAGTCAAAAATGTACATATTCAACCAAACTCAATTCCTTATTTTGAAACATGTTTCGTATGAATTTGATTTCTGAAAATCAGCCTAGATAACAACTAATAGATTATAAACATCTAACAACATATATATAACATCTATTTAGCAATTCATCCAACTAAATTTCTAATTTTAAAGGATAACTCAAGAACACCCAAACTAAGAAGAAACTATGTTATTTACCTCTTAAACTTGTTTAGCTTTGTTAGGAGATGTTAGAGAATTGCTACTTCCTTCTTGTTTTCAAGAATTTCTCTTCCAGTTGCCTCCCAATTCCTCTCTAGAGCTCTCTCTCCCTCTGTATTTTCTCTGTAAACTCTCCCTTCTCTCTTTAGCCAAACCCTTATAATGTAAAACCAACTAAAACCAATGCAAAAAGCTAAACGTCTAAAAACCGACGTTTTATTAAATATAATAATGATATATTAGTTATAAAATTTAATATATTTTATTTATATTTTCATTTTCATTTTATTATTTATTATATTGAAAATTCAAAATTCAAAAGCTATAAGGCTTCGTTTGGCAAAAACACTTTTAAAATAAAGACTTAATATTTTTAAGTCTTGTTTGGTAAGTCCATTTAAACTACTTTAATTTACTTCAATAACTCATTTATACCATAGTTTATTGTCCCACATTGTTTACTTGGATTTCCATATCCAATCTTAATTAAATAAACAAAACTAATTAGCACAAAATTATAATTTTTATTATAATTTTACTTAATAAATTAACATATCACTTTAATTACTAAATTAAATTAAAACAACATTCTAGCAAATTATATAATCCTAACAACTCTCTAATTTAGTTATAAAGTTAAATTAGAGTATTATCTCATAAATTTAATTCACAAATATCTACTAACAACAATCACATAAATAAAATATTTATTTAATTTAATAAATATTTTAAATTACAAATAAAATCTTGGATTGTTACATTCTTCCCTCCTTATAAGGATCATGTCCCTAGAATCACAACTCAAACAATTCATTCGTCACAGCCATTGCCGATATGGGCTCCGCTATCAAACATGCCTCATAAACCACGTGTATGCCACGCGGCTCCTCCTCTACTACTCGGCTAGGTCCTCCCATGTCAGTCATACTACAACCACCAACATAAGATAAAACAAACAATAACTCCATTAGAATGTTAAACAAACATAAGTTCATTCTATAGAATGAAATTATATTCCATAACACACTAAGTCTTTCTCTAGGAAAACTCTACATGAGTTTCATCCCTCTCTATCTTTTAAGTTCTCTTAAGTTATAATCTAAGGACTCTCGCTCCTAAAGTTTATAACTACAACTTTGATACCAACCTGTAACGCCCCCAAATTCAAACCCTCATATCTCGAATTTGGTTCGTCACACACTAATTCTAATAATAAATCAAAATCTCACACAACGGAATAATAAAATAAATTACATTGCTATAATATAATTATTCTCGTCCCAAGGTCTTGCAACCGTTTTTAATGCAATGTAACTTAAATTAAACATAGCTTAATATAACATATTAAATAAGTTCTTCTACACCATAATAATAGTACATTCCTAGTACTATGAAACTAAATACTCCAAAGCCTTCTCTTTACCCTTGTCCTTACCAGAGGGTTCACCACATTCTGCCTTAACTGAAAGGTTTAAGGAAAGCAAGGATGAGCAACAATTTTACCTAGCAAGTAATATTACAATTATAAAAAGTTATATATAGAGTTTAATCTTTAAGGGTATGAATAATAATTCAAAAATTATCAATGATTCTCAATAAAGGTCACTATGGACTGAAAGATATCAATAAGTCATGAGATATAAATCTTACTTTCAAGGATTTACTTGTACGGTCAATAATAGCACAAGCTTGAATGTTACTTCATCAACGAGATAAGGGTTAGATACTTGCACAATATTCAAAGTTGTGAAAAATAGAAAACTTGCTCCATATAAGATAGAGTTCGGACTTGCATTTCGCGTCGATTACCAACTTATAGCTTACTACCACTCTAAAGAACTATAATATCCTATTCATGCATAATCACATTAGTTATACAAGTTCAACGTGTACACCTACTATCTTAATTTACTATGATACACAAGTCTACTCCATCAATACTAAACATATATTGCTAGTCTTCTCTTAGTCGCATGATCTCATACGTATGTCATCACGTAACACGAAAATAAGTTTCTAATACACTATGTCATTTAAAGAACATAGTTTGACATCACATTTTGACTTAAGGTTATAGTTATAGAATTATTTCATTAACATGCTTATTGACACATGAATACTGTAGTGGACATGTATTACAGATTAAGGTATCAACATAGGCATGCACAAACCCTCAAATTATTTACAGAAAATAGATCTCACTGCAGGGTGGCACGGTTGTGCTTGGTTTGTACTAAGGAGTGGCGCGACCGCGCTGCTCCTGGTGCTAACAAGACATGACTGCTCCTACAGAAACCCAGGGTAAACCCAACTTGCACATATATAAAAAATCATGCAAAACACACAAGTCAGTGTGTGGATAACTATGTTTGACCCTACATCCTATCATTAACATAGGTCATTATCTATTCTCATTAAATTAAGACTTTAAGTGTTCAATTCACAAATTCTCTTACATTTAGCCGTCATACATATGCTATGGTTCAAAGATCTCAACTATATATGTGTACATTAGTTAAATCATGTATTTAAAGTATGAAGTAATCATTTAGACTTATTGTATTCCATGCTCAACTATTTTACAATGCATATGTCTAGCTAGACATTCCTGTTAATCATGTCTATAGGCATAAAGTCACATTCTAGAATACTTGTAATGTAGTTATTGATAAAACTAGTTTTTAAGGTTTCTTTTAAAAATCTCATGTTAAGCCATCAAGCATGCAAAGCCACTTTCCTTACTATACATCATACTCTCATATATACATGTTAGACCACATAAGCATGCTTACAAGTGAAAGTAGTATGCACACAAGCCAATCATGTTTGATGATAAAATATATACTTTGTAACAATCTTATTCATTTATTAATAAAAAGTATTAATTTATTAAAGGCTTTTAATTATCTACATGATGCTATTTTATAATATGTGATAAACTCATATTTTTAAGCAATGCTTTTAGAATAATGATGATGATCATTCTAGTGAGATCTAAATTCTTAGAAAGTTTAAAACTAAAATAGCTCCCAATCGTTGGATTACTAAATTGGGGATTAGTAAATCCAGATAGATTGGTACATATGTTGCTTGCTCATCGGATGAGGATGATTGATCTCACGATCATTTGTGTGAAAACACTAAAACAAGTATGTAGGTGTTTATTAGAGAATAAGTTCACTGAACGTGGCTCGCTAAGGAATACCTAATGGAGTTTTACTTGTCGGTCAATAGAAATTCATGTAGTGATAGTAGTACAAGTGATCCTTGGACTTGAGATCATCATAGTATCTTGTATATGATAAGTTATAGTTTGACTTATTCCTTAAGATCCTTAGGGTATATCAACGGGTATGCTTGGGTATAATAAGTTGTATATGGAGATAATGTATGATCAATAAAGAATCTACCACTTCTGGTAAAAAAAAGAGAAATGTCTTATGTGATTCGATAAATGACAACTCAGTAGTCATTGGCCAAGGCAGAATAAAATTACAAAGGAGTTTTTAATTTGCATTATTTGGAGTTGTGCATTTAAGAGTCGAAATACATATAATTAAATAAAATAAGACTTGACAGTAATTTCATGTCTTATATTTAATTGGGACATTGTATGGTGAAAGGATTGAATTGTACGGTAACTATTTACTCAAAGGTTCTTTTATGATTAATGTTGAAATCTATATTATCTGAAAAGTCGTTGATCGCTAGGGAGGCTTATCCCTATTGTAAAATAAATATTATTTATTTAAATAAATTAATTATTTAATTTATTTATTTAAATAAGATTAGAATTGTTCTAATTGATTTATTTACAACCGGTTTAATATGGAGAACCTAAAGGGTCACACCATAAAAGGAAGAATAATTATTTAAGAAGTTAATGGCATAATCGTAATAATATGTTAAGTATAGTTAATTTAATCTATGGTGATAGAATAAATTAAATAGCTTAATATTTATTATTTAATATTTTAGAAATATTAAATATAAATTAATAAGAGGAGTCTTATTAATATTATTACAATTATTATTATTTTATTTTCTAAAAGAGTTTAGGAATTAATTTAATATAAGTACTCTCATTTATTCCTAATAGGTTTAGGAGGGAAAATTAGTTAAATGAGTTTAATTAATTATCCCTAATAAGATTAGGGAGCCCATTTAATTAAAAGAGTTTAATTAAATAAATAATATATTATTTTTAATAGGGTTATCTGATATCTTTATAAGGTGAGTCTTATATCAGATATCGATATACGCAATTCCAATAGTTGGAGAGTACGTTCTTTTTATATAGAAATAGAAAATTAGGGTTTAGCCAACCACCCTTCTTCTTGAATCTTTATTCTTTCTTGGTGGATCACCTCTAGAGGTCAAACACTTGGGTGGTTAACGTTGATCAAAGGAAGAAACCCAACCCGGTGGATTCAAGTTGAACATAAAAAAGGATTCGGAGGTGAACTTGTACCTGAGGAAGCTCGGATCTTCAAGGGTATGATTCTCGTCCTTTATTTTAATTTAATTAATAATTGTGCATAAAGGATGATCCGGGTATATGGTTTGTAAATTTTTAAAACTCTAATTTTCACGTTTTTACTTATTTTGTGCAATTTGATTGCGATCATGAATATAATAAACCTAACAGTGGCATCAGAGCCAAACCTTTATGTGAATTATTAATTGTTTCAATTTGATATATATGTTAATATGTATTTAGAATAATTTAATTGGGTATAATTTGTTATATAAAATTTATTAAAAAATAATAATAAAAAAATCCATTCGCAAGTCTGTTGTGCTGATCCGTTCCTGAATCTTGTTGCAGTACCTTCCCTTAATATATATATATATATATATATATATATATATATATATATATATATATATATATATATATATATATACTTTATTATTTTATAATTAAAATAAAAAGTTTATTTCAATTTTAAAATAAAAAAATTATTTTAATTTTAAAGTTGAACTTCATGCTAACTAATTAGAGTTGGAATTGGATTCCATGATAACTAATTGGAGTTTAAATTAGATTTCATGTTTCCTTAAATAAAGTAGTTTATTTAGATATGAAATAAGATTTCATATTATTCAAAATAAAAGAGTTTATTTGTAAATAGGAAAGAGAATATGTATTTCCTTAAATAAAGGAGTTTATTTAGACATGGAATAAGATTTCATATTATTCAAAATAAAAGAGTTTATTTGTGAATATGAAAGAGAATCCGTATTTCCTTAATAAAGGAGTTTATTTAGATATGGAATAAGATTTCATATTATTCAAAATAAAAGAGTTTATTTGTGAATAGGAAAAGAATACGTGTTTTCTTTAAATAAAAGAGTTTTTTTTTTACTTAGAATTGGATTCTATAATTAAAATAAAGGAGTTTATTTTGATTAAATATTCTGATTAAAATAAAATAGTTTATTTTATTCAAAATTAGATAAATTAAAATAAAAGAGATTTATTTTGATTTAAATTTGGAATAAAATAAAAGAGTTTATTTTGATTCAAAATTAGATTTTATACTAACTAAATTTGCCCATTAGATGATATAAATATATATATTAAATATTTATTATTCATGATATGAATGTTATTTATTGATGCATATGGTGATGTGTATGATAATAAATGAGATTGATTATGGACTATTGACCAATGTGATTGGATTTTATTTTAGTTGGATGCATGAATGTATGAGTTTTATTAAATGGGGTCTGTGTACCTCGTCTTCTCTAATTTTTCTTAATGTAAAGTCTATCTCTCTCCTATGTACTTCCCCTTGACTGCTGATCAAGGTTTCTATTTATATTAAATAGTTTGGTAATAGGAATAGTTAGAATTAATTTTGAAAAATTGGAGATCAAGGGGCAAGGAGCGCTTGAAGACCCATTTGTAATGGAGCCCGGGTTTAAATATAATAGTTATGTTTAAATATTAATTCTTTCACCCCTAGGATTTGACCTTTTGGTTCACTTGGTGGCTCTAGTGAACCGAACTAGAATAAAAGTCCATAATCAATCCAGATAGAAAATTGTATTCTATATGTGCATGCTTATACTATATATATAATATATTATGTAAACATGCTTCGCATGTTAATTAATATGACACATATTTTATATATATATATATATATATATATATATATGTGTGTGTGTGTGTGTGTGTGTGTGTGTGTGTGTGTGTGTGTGTGTGTGTGTGTGTGTGTGTGTGTGTGCATGCACGTTAAACAAGATGAGACAAATTAATAACAAACCCCTCAAATTTTTTATATTAAGTCCTAAGCGTTCAAAGATATTTGGAATATCGAACGTCGCCTTCTAGAATGATAAAAATAATAGAGTATCAATTAATTATTATAAGTTTGTTGTGTCACCATAAGGCTTGTCTTAATTCTTTGAGATGTTAATTTTATCACATTTGATGGTTATAAAGAAAATTGAACAATATTGTTTTGTTGTGTCACCACAAGGATAATATATGGAGTGCTAGGTTGGACTTAACTTGAATAATTTTGATTCAGATGTGCCACCACTTGATCAAAATAATCTAAGAGGAAAAATAAAAGGAGGTACATGATGATGTAATTTACAAGAGTTGTCTACCTATTTATTTATATATAGTTTGTTATGTCACCACACGTTTATATACATTTGAAATGGGATCCTGATTCTCACTAGCAAATCATTAATTAGATTTTGCCAAACTATATAAGTGAGGGTAATATAGTTTAAAGAAAATAGTGAGAGATACCAATTTAAAACAAGACCTAAATTATTTTGGTAATTAATAAAAGAAAGTATGCTAAAATGTTGTTAATTACAAATTCATTTACAGAATTTTACAATATCTAAAATTATTATCACTGCATAGCATATTAGATGCTAAATTAATCGGACCAAATTAAATGAATTGGTTAAGGAATTTAAGAATAGTTCTCATGGCTGAAAATATATCTTATGTCTTTAATATGTCTATCCCTGCAATGGTTGCGAACAATGCTTCTGAGGAAGAGATTACTACTTTTAGAAAGTGGCAAGATGATGCACAATTGGCTCAATGCATCATGCTTGTATCCATGAGTAATGAGATCCAGCGTCAGCATGAAACTATGGATGCTCATACTATACTCCTACACGTCAAGTAGTTGATGGTGAAGAAAGAAAGACTAATAGATATCTGATATCTAAGGAGCTCTTCCGATCTAGAATGACCGAAGACACTACAGTACAGATAAAAGTCCTTAAAATAATCAATTTGATTGATCAATTAGGACAACGGGTTTTGTCATAGATGGATAGTTGAGCCAAGATTTGATCTTGCACTCACTCCCGGACTCCTTTCACAATTATTGTGAATTTTTTATATGAACAAGCTAGATATCAGCTTCGCTGTTTTGCTTAATATGTTGAAAAATGATGAGAGTCACTTTCCAACAAAGAAAAACCAAGTCTTACTGGTAGGGGTCAAAGGACCTTCTAAAAGAAGAAAGATTCTAAGAAGGTAAATAGAAAAGGCAAAAACAAAGAATAATAAGAACAAAACTGATACGGATAACAAAAGAATTTGCTTCCACTGCAATAAGCCAGGACACTGGAAAAGAAACTGCAAGAAGCATTTTGCAGAGGCTAACCAAAAGAAGCTTAGTGAAGTTTCGGTTACAAATATAATTTTGTTCAAAATTTAAAATAAATTTTTCTTTAGGCCAAGGTTCTACTTGGGTATTGAATACCGAATTTGATTATCATAAATATAGATTTATGAAGGGACTAAGCAGATATAGAAAGCTAAACAAATATAAGCAATCCTATGTGTGGAAAATGAAGCAAAGGTTGCCACATTAGCCAAAGAAACTTATAGTTTAGCAATGCCTATGGGAAAATCTATTAAGTCAATAAGTTGTTATTATATTCATGTTCTCGTTAGAAAAATTATTTCTATTTTGTTGTTGGACAATGAAATCTGTAGCATCTCCAGATCCCGGTCCTAATCACCAAGGATCTGGTATACTATATCCATAACTATTGCGGAAGATATAAACATAAATTGTTTATACATTAAACTTTTACACATCATTCCCAAGGTCTACAACCTTAACTTAATACATACCTTCAATATCTTAGAAGATTTACAATACTATTTTCGTCAGAAAATTTAATAGATTTAACTGTAATGTAATTTAATCTTGCACTTTGACTTTGCCTTTGTCTTCACTCGAGCTTTCATCTTAGTCTGAAAATTTTTATCATGATATAGCAAGGGTGAGCATCAAATTTGCCCAGCAAGTTAAATTTATTTGAGGATATATCATGATTGAAAGAATTGAACAATAAGCTAGATAACTTTCAACAATATAAACATTGTGAAAGAACATGAACAAATTTTCTTAGCTGAACGACCAAGTCAATAAAAATGAATGGTCAAGCATAAACATGAACAGATTAACTGAACCAAATGGTAATGAAGGTGATCAGCCTTTCATACCTGATGAACATTTACAATATGCACAACGTGCGAATCAATAATCAATATAGACGTGAATAATCAACAACAATTATTCATTAACATGCTTTGAACATACAACTCATGTTTGACTTAAGGAAAAACTTGCCTGATTCGTTGACTACTGCTACGCAGTTTAAGTTAACTTCTTTTGGTAAGACCTATCATTAATAATAAGATTGGTCTTTCAATCAGCATATTCTACTTTGTATCATAATGCAATTACTTTATCAATAGATTATCTAACACTTAATCAAATATTAGATAACATCCTAACACATCGGTATTATTATCATTCTTGGATAATTCTTCAATCACTGTATCATATTCATTATGATTAAACACTTAATCTTATACATTATAAGTTCTTCTCTATACTCTAATAAGTCAAATACTAATCCAACAACTTGGATTCTAAAAAATTTAACAACCAAATTGCCAATCCAGCAGACTGGATACAGAATCCAGCAACCTGGATTCAACAAATTTCCAATCCAGCAAGTCAAACTGTAATCCAGCAAACTGGATTACAAATCCAGCAACTAGATTGCAATCCAGCAAGCTGGCTTCAACATATTTTCAATTCAGTAAACTTCTTTTCAATCCAGCAAGCTCGATTCATTAGATTTTCTAATCCAGCAAGCTGGATTCCATATCCGTTCACGAAAATACCAAATCAACTTATTATTTTTCTATCCTTTGTTCAAACATGTATACACATATTTCATACACAAAAAATATTTTTTCAAAATTTTCCAACTTCCTTTGGTATTTTTTAAAAATCATTCTTAGTTAATTCCTTAAGAAAATAGCTACCTCGTGCTTAACTCCAGAAATTCCCATCTCTTGACACAATCTTATACGTGTTAACGTGACACTCCAGTTTAAATTTCGTGGCCATCGGGGTTATAGAACTCCGGTTATAGCCATTTTCGTCAGAAAATCACAGAAATTGAAATGGTCATAACTTGCTCATTTTAACTCGGAATGAGCTAATTTTTGGACAGTAGGTACTTTATACCATATATTTTCATGTCCCAAAAGGCCAGAATTTTTTTCACATATTAAGTTGCCGAAACAGCCCTTTTAAACTTTTGGGCAGAAGCTAATTTGCCTTTTTGCAATTTTTCGTGCTTTATTAAATATTTTCCATTCGGAAATCTACAACTCCTTTTTCAGTGATTCCACTTGAAGATGTAAGATAACTTATCATAGTATACTTCCAAATTTTTCCAGAATTTTTACATGCACGAAAAATGACTAAACTACCCCTACCCTTTGACTGTCCAAAACAGTCCATTTTTCCTTAAAAACACAAAACTGTTTTTGCTAAAACAGTCATTAAAACTTGTGTACTAAACATTTTTGAGTTCTAACACTTGGTTTTAGTAGTTAACTTACATATCTAGCACTTCCCTTTGACGGATCGCAAAAAGAAGGTTTAGATCAAAAACGGTGGAAATCTAAAGTACTTAGAAATTTTTAGGCTCATAAACTAGAAAATCACTTTTTCTTTACTTTTGATTTCCAACTAAAATAACACCCAATATGGGTAAATCTAAACATGAAACACTCATAAACACATAGATCTAAGGTTTTTGAGTTTAGAAACATAGATTCAAAGTTTGATTTGGAATAATCAAAAATTACATAACAAAAGGTATTTATACCTTCGATTTTCATGCTCTTCTTCTTCTTCTTCTTCCATGGATGGACTTTCCCTCTCCTCTCCATCTCCCACATGGCTACCGAACCTCCTCTTTCTCTCTTCCTCTCTCTAGTTCTTTCTCTTTCTTTCTTAGTTTTGCCAAGTTATGACATAAGATGAGAGAGAAATGAATGGTTGTTATTGGTTTGGTCATTGGATATTTTTATTATGTTATTAGATATACATAGCATATATCTATATTATCTCCCAACATTCCTCATTTGCTTTCTCTCTTTCTAATCATTATATTGATATATGGAGAATTAGTAAGTAATGTGGCACCTTAGAATAAATGACACCTAGCTTGAATTGTGTAAGATCTTTTGCCACATGTGTGGTGCTTAAAGTGATGATGTGCACCCACCATCTCCTCTCCTTTCTTTCAACATAATCCGGCCAAAGTGGCCTTCTTTTAGCCCAAATTGCTTAGATTTTTATAGTTTTTATTTTACTTACCAAATGACCATTATGTCCTTCCATACTTGGATCAAGTTTTGGGCTTCTTAAATTAATTATTTGAGCCAACACTTGGGTCTACCCCTTAAGTCTTTTAGGGCTTTCTAATAAAAATATTTGGGCCATGAAATTCACATAGTCCAATACTTTTAATATTATCTTTCCCTAATTATTTAATTAGAGTTTTCATTTACAAAACTATAATTTACATCCTTACTCACATACACGTAATTTCTTAACCCAATTAGACTTGCTATAATTAGGTTATAAAATTAATTAACCGAGATGTATAAAATAAATCTCTTAGAATTAGTATATATTTTATATACCATAATTCTCTCATCCCATAACCCTTAAGTTATTTAATTCTTCATTCCTAATATATAATTAAGATTATACTAGTTTCTTTTATTTGTCATCACATAATATTCGTATTCACTTACTCACATAATCATTAAATAAATTATGGCATGCTCCGCAATTCTCTTAGATTAAGTCACTAGTATATATTTAAATACTAGAACCACTAAATAACAATAACCATTTAGGTTGTTTAATTCTCATACATAATTTAAATAACTTATTCAAGTTATATAATTCATATTGTATACTTAAATTTAATTTCCTCATCCTCTCCATAAATTGTTTTCAAACAAATTATTTATATACTAAATATATAATTTAATATATTCAATCATTTATTCAAATATGAATTTAATTTACTAACTGCTTGATACCAATATACATATTTGCATATTGAATCTCCTCTCATATTTTTACTTCTCACACTAATTTTTAACTTTTCTCCATAAAAGTCAACTGTTGACTTTGACCAAAAGTCAACCTTTATACATTTTATGTTTACTGTCCATTCTGACTAAACTTGACGTCCCGGACGCAATCGAGCAGTCCGTGCTTCAAAATTCTATCTCTAACACAAATTTTGAGTTTTAAATTACTCCTTTCTTATTGCTAATCGTATTAACTAACGACTTTATACTTATTCAAATTCTTATTTGCCATTCAAGGCCAACGTTCAAGCTATGTTAATTACTAACATAGTTTTATCTTGATCCTTATATCATTAACTTAATTCAACATTCCTCTTGCTAAAATATTTATAGCACCTTACTAAGTATATATATTTCTATACATATACTCATCTTCGTTTAACCTTATAACATCTCTTCATGTGAAATCTTATCTCCTTACTAAAATTTCCATATGTACTTTATATAACATTTCTTAGACTATTCAGTTCACACCGAATTTACAGGTATCGTAATACCTTATTCTCGATATTTCTTCAAGTACATATTAATTCATTTCTAGGGTTTTGAAATTTTGTAACCCATATTTTCTTTATTCTCATTCAATTAAGAAACCATATAGGTTCTTCTTAAAAATTTTGAAATCCTTAAAATTCCTTCACAGAAACGTCAATTCCATACACTTATTTTCTATCTAGGTTCATCTTATAACCTTTAATCCATCATTTTAGGATTTTAATAATTATCTAAATTCTCGGGTCGTCACATTCACCCCTTCTTCTAAGAATTTCTTCCCCGAAATTAAAGCATACTAAACTCTGCTTATTCTCTTGATCAAAACTAGGTTTTTAACTTAACCTTTACAATTTCCTCCTTTGAGGATTTCTCATCTATTATCACATTTCACCATAACTACTCACTAGGAGTTTACATCTTCTAAACATTCAGCAAAACTAGGTTGTCATAATAACCTTTACTCAATCATCTCAGATTCTACTCGTACGCAACGAGTTCACAATATTTCATATCCATCAGCACCTTCTATCACAACATTACTCTAGAGAGTTTAAAAAAAAACTTTTCATATCTGCCTGAGGGATCATAAAAATAATGAACTTTGAGGTTTAGGGGTATTTCTACCTGCTACCTCTTTCAATTACGAAAGAAAGGTGCTCTACCTCTGAAATATTTTATATTTGGTATGTTTACAATCACAAAGAAGGTAAACTACCGATGCGGGTACTTTAGAGGATCAGTCTGTTGTACCTTAGTAATCGGAACGACTATATGCGTTCTTAGATTGGAATATTTTATCCAATTAGGATATCCCCATTGTCAGGGTTGTTTACCTCAGACTTATCATAAGATTCCGCACCAAAACAATTTGGTTTGGCATAAGCTTTCAAAGAATACTTTGAATTTTATAAACATTTGTCTAGCTGAATCAAATAGCTTAAACGCATATCAATCATTCGAATTTCAATCGAAACATTTCTAGCCAAATTCAGTTGGCAATAAATTATCTTTAAAATTCTTAAAATCATTTTATGACGTCATGATACCGCACTGCATTTACAGTCCGTTTGAGGATTCCGTCATTGTGTGACTTTGTCATACTACATCATTCCATAGGGGGCTGACGATCTTTAGATCACATACCACACTAGGTAATTCTGCATTGATAACTCCATCATTTTTATCATCTCTGCACCAGGTTGCATGATGCATTAATGATATAAAAATACATTTTGATAATTCAAATCATTTTCGTCTAGCCGAATCAATTGGCCTAGACTCTTCTTTAAACAGTTCAAAACCTTTACAAATCAATTTTAGAGTCATCATGCCATAACAGGTAACGATGTGTGAGTGGCCCAAAGTCCACACCTACACACTTGTCACCATGTGTTGAGGATAATAAAAATTTATTTTTAAAAGCACATCAGTGCGAATTTAGCTTTATGTCAAAAACATTGAAGTCTAGCATAGCTAGAAGATTTGGAATACTTATACTTCCACCATCAACTTCAATTTCTCTACTGATCCATTTCTTAATAAGTCTATCTATTTCTATCATCTTCAATTCTCCATTCTCAACATAACTATACCAGTTCGTCAAACTTACCATACATTATGAGTTCAGGAACTTTCCACAATCAAATGAGTTTAAGAACTTGTCCTAGTCAGACCTTTGGCATCCATTCGCTGAGGGGTTCATAAACATTTCATATAATTATGAGTCACGAACGTACCATAAGTATGAGTTTTAAGAACTCGTACTTAACCTTATATTCTCTATCTATTCGTTATATACATGAGAAAAGAATCACCTTATCAACATGCATATAGCAAATAGCGCGACATTAGGTTTCAATAATTATCAATACCAGAAACTAAGTGGTTGTCAAATCAAACTCGGCCACTAATCAATATAGGAAGCTAAGCAAACAATTCCCTGCCCATACAAAGAATTGGTCAACCTAACCACTATATCGACCAGGAGGCTAAGTGATTCTAAAACCAAGTACAAACTCCCCGCCCATACAAGGAATCATACAACTCAGCTGCTGACTTGAGTCCTCAATTGAAATCCCACACCATTCTTACTTTCTCTTTTCTTAATACGAATTTTCTTTAATCCGCATCTTTAACATTTGCCACTCTTTTCTGAGTTTACATCGTACCATTTCATAGTACATTTTCTTTATAGCGTCAAGCTATATCTTTCCAATCACTTAACATATCTTATGTTATTCAATGATTTAATCTGATCACGTCGTGATCTTATTTGGTAATCATTTCTCCTTATACTTATGATCGTTTTATTTTACGATCTTCTTATTCTTCTCTTTAATCATATTATATTATGATTTTATTAACACTTCTCATCTTATAGACATAGTCTATTTATTTTCACTTTTCATCTTTATTATCGAAGTCAGGTAACTCCAGATTCTTATCCTTATAGCTCTTCAAGATTCTTCTTTGAATCTTAATTATCTTTCTCTTTACTTAATAATGAATTTCCAAAAATTCATCTCTTATCGCTTAAACTCTATTCGAGTTTATTACTTATCATCTCTCCGCGGTTATATCCTAAGGTACACCTACCTAAGGTTTATAACCTATAGCTTTGATACCAATTGTAGCATCTCCAGATCCCGGTCCTAATCACCAAGGATCTGGTATACTATTTTCATAACTATTGCGGAAGATATAAACATAAATTGTTTGTACATTAAACTTTTACACATCATTCCCAAGGTCTACAACCTTAACTTAATACATACCTTCAATATCTTAGAAGATTTACAATACTATTTTCGTCAGAAAATTTAATAGATCTAACTGCAATGTAATTTAATCTTGCACTTTGACTTTGCCTTTGTCTTTACTCGAACTTTCATCTTAATCTGAAAATTTTTATCATGATATAGCAAGAGTGAGCATCAAATTTGCCCAGCAAGTTAAATTTATTTGAGGATATATCATGATTGAAAGAATTGAACAATAAACTAGATAACTTTCAACAATATAAACATTGTGAAAGAGCATTAAAAAATTTTCTTAGCTGAACGACCAAGTCAATAAAAATGAATGGTCAAGCATAAACATGAACAGATTAACTGAACCAAATGGTAATGAAGGTGATCGGCCTTTCATACCTGATGAACATTTATAATATGCACAACGTGCGAATCAATAATCAATATAGACGTGAATAATCAACAACAATTATTCATTAACATGCTTTGAACATACAACTCATGTTTGACTTAAGGAAAAACTTACCTGATTCGTTGACTACTGCTACGCAGTTTAAGTTAACTTCTTTTGGTAAGACCTATCATTAATAATAAGATTGGTCTTTCAATCAGCATATTCTACTTTGTATCATAATGCAATTACTTTATCAATAGATTATCTAACACTTAATCAAATATTAGATAACATCCTAACACATCGGTATTATTATCATTCTTGGATAATTCTTCAATCACTGTATCATATTCATTATGATTAAACACTTAATCTTATACATTATAAGTTCTTCTTTATACTCTAATAAGTCAAATACTAATCCAACAACTTGGATTCTAAAAAATTTAACATCCAAATTGCCAATCCAGCAGACTGGATACAGAATCCAGCAACCTGGATTCAACAAATTTCCAATCCAGTAAGTCAAACTGCAATCCAGCAAACTGGATTACAAATCCAGCAACTAGATTGCAATCCAGCAAGCTGGATTCAACATATTTTCAATTCAGTAAACTTCTTTTCAATCCAGCAAGCTGGATTCATCAGAATTTCTAATCCAGCAAGCTGGATTCCATATCCGTTCACGAAAATACCAAATCAACTTATTATTTTTCTATCCTTTGTACAAACATGTATACACATATTTCATACACAAAAAGTATTTTTCCAAAATTTTCCAACTTCCTTTGGTATTTTTTAAAAATCATTCTTAGTTAATTCCTTAAGAAAATAGCTACCTCGTGCTTAACTCCAGAAATTCCCATCTCTTGACACAATCTTATACGTGTTAACGTGACACTCCAGTTTAAATTTCGTGGCCATCGGAGTTATAGAACTCCGGTTATAGCCATTTTCGTCAGAAAATTACAGAAATTGAAATTGTCATAACTTGCTCATTTTAACTCGGAATGAGCTAATTTTTGGACAGTAGGTACTTTATACCATATATTTTCATGTCCCAAAAGGCCAGAATTTTGTTCACACATTAAGTTGCCGAAACAGCCCTTATAAACTTTTGGGCAGAAGCTAAATTGCCTTTTTGCAATTTTTCGTGCTTTATTAAATATTTTCCATACGGAAATCTACAACTCTTTTTTCAGTGATTCCACTTGGAGATGTTAGATAACTTATCATAGTATACTTCAAAATTTTTCCAGAATTTTTACATCCCCAAAAAATGACTAAACTACCCCTACTCTTTGACTGTCCAAAACAGTCCATTTTTCCTTAAAAACACAAAACTATTTTTGCTAAAACAGTCATTAAAACTTGTGTACTAAACATTTTTGAGTTCTACCACTTGAGTTTAGTAGTGAACTTACATATCTAGGACTTCCCTTTGACGGATCGCAAAAAGAAGGTTTAGATCAAAAACGGTGGAAATCTAAAGTACTTAGAAATTTTTAGGCTCATAAACTAGAAAATCACTTTTTCTTTACTTTTGATTTCCAACTAAAATAACACCCAATATGGGTAAATCTAAACATGAAACACTCATAAACACATAGATCTAAGGTTTTTGAGTTTAGAAACATAGATTCAAAGTTTGATTTGGAATAATCAAAAATTACATAACAAAAGGTATTTATACCTTCGATTTTCATGCTCTTCTTCTTCTTCTTCCATGGATGGACTTTCTCTCTCCTCTCCATCTCCCACATGGCTGCCGAACCTCCTCTTTCTCTCTTCCTCTCTCTAGTTCTTTCTCTTTCTTTCTTAGTTTTGCTAAGTTATGACATAAGATGAGAGAGAAATGAATGGTTGTTATTGGTTTGGTCATTGGATATTTTTATTATGTTATTAGATATACATAGCATATATCTATATTATCTCCCAACATTCCTCATTTGCTTTCTCTCTTTCTAATCATTATATTGATATATGGAGAATTAGTAAGTAATGTGGCACCTTAGAATAAATGACACCTAGCTTGAATTGTGTAAGATCTTTTGCCACATGTGTGGTGCTTAAAGTGATGATGTGCACCCACCATCTCCTCTCCTTTCTTTCAACATAATCCGGCCAAGTGGCCTTCTTTTAGCCCAAATTGCTTAGATTTTTATAGCTTTTATTTTACTTACCAAATGACTATTATGTCCTTCCATACTTGGATCAAGTTTTGGGCTTCTTAAATTAATTATTTGAGCCAACACTTGGGTCTACCCCTTAAGTCTTTTAGGGCTTTCTAATAAAAATATTTGGGCCATGAAATTCACATAGTCCAATACTTTTAATATTATCTTTCCCTAATTATTTAATTAGAGTTTTCATTTACAAAACTATAATTTACATCCTTACTCACATACACGTAATTTCTTAACCCAATTAGACTTGCTATAATTAGGTTATAAAATTAATTAACCGAGATGTATAAAATAAATCTCTTAGAATTAGTATATATTTTATATACCATAATTCTCTCATCCCATAACCCTTAAGTTATTTAATTCTTCATTCCTAATATATAATTAGGATTATTCTAGTTTCTTTTATTTGTCATCACATAATATTCGTATTCACTTACTCACATAATCATTAAATAAATTATGGCATGCTCCGCAATTCTCTTAGATTAAGTCACTAGTATATATTTAAATACTAGAACCACTAAATAACAATAACCATTTAGGTTGTTTAATTCTCATACATAAGTTCAAGCTATGTTAATTACTAACATAGTTTTATCTTGATCCTTATATCATTAACTTAATTCAACATTCCTCTTGCTAAAATATTTATAGCACCTTACTAAGTATATATATTTCTATACATATACTCATCTTCGTTTAACCTTATAACATCTCTTCATGTGAAATCTCATCTCCTTACTAAAATTTCCATATGTACTTATATAACATTTCTTAGACTATTCAGTTCACACCGAATTTACAGGTATCGTAATACCTTATTCTCGATATTCCTTCAAGTACATATTAATTCATTTCTAGGGTTTTGAAATTTTGTAACCCATATTTTCTTTATTCTCATTCAATTAAGAAACCATATATGTTCTTCTTAAAAATTTTGAAATCCTTAAAATTCCTTCACAGAAACGTCAATTCCATACACTTATTTTCTGTCTAGGTTCATCTTATAACCTTTAATCCATCATTTTAGAATTTTAATAATCATCTAAATTCTCGGGTCGTCGCAAAATCTTTGGTATTATATTTAAGAACAATTGTTGTTCTATTTATAATAACAATATTTTGTATAGTACTGGAATATTACTTAATGGATTTTGTATGCTTGACTTACGTCAAAAATTATTTTACAAATTGAACAAACTAGTATAAGAAAATGAGATGATCATTCAAAGAGTTGAATGTGTGTATTTGCATAAATACAAGTGTGAATTATTTGAAAGGTTCAAAGAATTCAAAAGTGAAACAAATTGGTAAAGTATTAGGATTCTTTGATCGGATCAAGGAATAAATACTTGTGCAATAAGTTTTTAGATCATCTCAAATGGTTTTCTCACAAAGGACACCTCCTGATACGCAATAATTGATTGATGTATCTGAAAGGAAAAATTGTACCTTGTTGGACATGGTGCGGTCCATAATAATTTTATCGACATTTCAGTATCTTTCTGGGATAATGTCCTAGAAATGGCTGCATATATACGAAAAGGTAACCTCAAAATCCAGCCCCAAGACTCCATAAAAGTTATGGACAAGGAGGATTCCTAATCTTAAGTATGTTAAGATAAAGGGTTGTCCAAGTTATGTGAAAAGGTTTCAAAGGATAAGCTTGCGACAAGATTTGACAAGTATAGATTTGTGGGACATCCTAAAGTAAGTTTATGATATATGTTCTATAATCCTACTTAGCAAAAGGTGTTTGTTGCGAAACATGTTGCCTTCTAAGATAAAGATGTTTATCATTGAGGGGGCTAGTGGGAGGATAATAGATCTTGAAGAGTTCAAGAACCACAAAACACTATAAGTTAAATAAGAGGAACCTGTAGATAGACCTATTGTACCACGACCGAATAGTAGATCTAGAATAGTACCGAAGATACCTAGGAGGTATGGATTCATCATAGATGATGATGATGAGGTACACATCGTAGAAGATGATGATCCAGTTACATACGATGAGGTAAGAGTTATAGACACTCAGAGAAATTAATTGAAGCAAGCTTCTCAAATATGGAACATTCGTTTTGCTGAGATAATCAAAAAGTTTGATTTTATCAAAAATAAGAATGAACCTAGTATGTACAAAAGGGTCAGTGGGAGCGCTGTGACATTCCTAATATTATATGTTGATATACTATGGGTAAGGAATGAGATACTAATGCTATAATCAGTAAAGATAAAGTTGTCTAAATATTTCTCCATGAATGATTTAGGAAAAGTATCGTAATTGGGGATACAAATCTATATAGATAGATTTAAGAGGATGCTCGACTTAACCTGAGGAACGTATATTCATTTGATGCTGAAGTCATTTAGCATGACAAACTCCATGGGATGTCTCATGTTAATAAGCCCTGGAGTGTATCTCTCTTAATAGACCTCATAGACTCATAAAAGAGAGATCGCATGAGTAATCATCATGTATGCAATGAAATATACGAGACTTGATGTTGATCAGTCATATTCTAGAGAAGTTCATTGTGAGTTAGTGAAAAATATCTTAAAGTACTTAACCGGCACTAAGGATGTGATCATGTTTATGGTGGGTCTAAATTAAAACTAGAAGGCTTAACAGACTCAAGTTTTTCAAACAGATCAAGACGACATGAAATCCACTTTAAGGTAAAGGGTTACCTTGAACAGTGGTGCAATGAATTGGAAAGGTTCCAAACAATAAAGAGTTGTTGGTTTAGTGATAAAGACAAAGTATATAGCTATAAATGAAGCTGTAAGTTAATTGTTTGGATGAAAAGTTCATTACAGAACTAGGAATAGTTCCTAAGTCTCATCTTGAATCTAAACATGTTTTGTGGTACTTTCATTTGATTATAGGAATCATTGTGGTACTTTCATTTGATTATAGGAATCATTGAAAGATGGAAAATCACTATAGAGATAGTGGAATCTCAAGAATAACATTACATATCCATTAACAAAAGCTTATCCAACAACAGGATAATCGTCACTTAGAGAAGAAGGGTATGAGATACCATGACGATTAGCTTTAGTGCAAGTGGGAGATTGAAAGTAGTATGCACACAAGTCAATCATGTTTGATGATAAAGCATATACTTTGTATCAATCTTATTCATTTATTAATACAAAGTATTAATTTATTAAAGGCTTTTAATTATCTACATGATGTTGTTTTATAATATGTGATAAACCCATAGTTTTAAGCAATGCTTTTAGAATAATGATGATGATCATTCTAATGAGATCTAAATTATTAGAAAGTTTAAAACTAAAATAGTTCCCAATCATTGGATTACTAAATTGGGGATTAGTAAATCCGGATAGATTGGTACATACGTTGCTTGCTCATTGGATGAGGATGATTGATCTTATGATCATTTGTGTGGAGACACTAAAGCAAGTATGTAGGTGCTTATTAGAGAATAAGTTCACTAAACATGGCTCGCTAAAGAATACCTAATGGAGTTTTACATACCTGTCAATAGGAATTCCTGTAGTGATAGTAGTACAAGTGATCCTTGGACTTGAGATTATCATGGTATCTTGTGTATGATGAGTTATACTTTGACTTATTCCTTAAGACCCTTAGGGTATATGAAAGTGTATGCTTGGGTATAATAAGTTGTACATGGAGATAATGTATGATCAATAAAGAATTTACCGCTTCTAGTAAAAGAAGAGACATGTCCTATGTGATTCGATAAATGACAACTCAGTAGTCCTTGGCCAAGGCAGAATGAAATTAGAAAGGAGTTTCTAATTTGCAATATTTAGAGTTGTGCATTTAAGAGTCGAAATATATATAAATAAATAAAATAAGACTTGACAGTAATTCCATGTCTTATATTTAATTGGGACATTGTATGGTGGAAGGATTGAATTGTACAGTAACTATTTACTCAAAGGTTCTTTTATGATTAATGTTGAAATTTATATTATCTGGAAAGTCATTGATTGCTATGGAGGCTTATCCCTATTGTAGAATAAATATTATTTATTTAAATAAATTAATTGTTTAATTTCTTTATTTAAATAAGATTAGAATTGTTTTAATTGATTTATTCACAACCAGTTTAATATGGAGAACCTAAAGGGTCACACCATAAAAGGAAGAATAATTATTTAAGAAGTTAATTGCATAATCGTTATAATATGTTAAGTATACTTAATTTAATCTATGGTGATAGAATAAATTAAATAGCTTAATATTTATTATTTATTATTTAAAAAATATTAAATATAAATTAATAAGAGGAGTCTTATTAATATTATTACAATTATTATTATTTTAATTTCTAAAAGAGTTTAAGAATTAATTTAATATAAGTATTCTCATTTATTCCTAATAGGATTATGAGGTAGTTAAAGGAGTTTAATTAATTATCCCTAATAAGATTAGGGAGCCTATTTAATTAAAAGAATTTAATTAAATAAATAATACCTTAATTTTAATAGGGTTATCTGATATCTTTATAAGGTGAGTCTTATATCAAATATCGATATACGCAATTCTAATAGTTGGAGAGTACATTCTTTTTCTATAGAGATAGAAAAATAGGGTTTAGCCAACCACCCTTCTTCTTGAATCTTTATTCTTTCTTGGTAGATCACCTCTAGAGGCCAAACATTTGGGTGGTTAACGCTGATCAAGGGAAAGAACCCAAACCGGTGGATTCAAGTTGAACACGAAAAGGATTTGGAGGTGAACTTGTACCTGAGGAAGCTCGGATCTTCAAGAGTATGATTCTCGTCCTTTATTTTCGTTTAATTAATAATTGTGCATAAAGAATGATCCGGGTATATGGTTTGTAAATTTTTAAAACTCTGATTTTTCACATTTTCGCTTATTTTGTGCAATTTGATTGCGTTCATGAATAAAACAAACCTAACAACAAGTTCTTAACTCTAAGTGTATATTGCTTATCAAGTTTTTTTTGAAGCTTTAAGTCTCTATTAGTGAAATTTATTCAAGCATGCAAGATAAATCCACTTAGTCTAAACCATGCTTTCATGCTTAAAGACCTTTAAAATCAGATCATGATAGCATGTTTTCAAGTTCAAAACTTAGTGTATACATAGTTCATTTACAAATAGTTAGTATAGCCTTTTACTTGAAAACTCAGTTCAAATCATGCTTGGATATTCAATGGTACCTCCGACAATATCAACTAACATATTGATCACATGTAATGACATATCAGAACGTAATACACTTGCACCTAAAGTCAGAACATGTATTGCACAATGTTTATCAAAACTAGTTTCCAACTCTTTAAGTTTTCTTTGAATATTCAAACTAAAACAAACTAACATAACTTACTGTATACATAGCAACCTCATTCCACATGTTTACGGTCATCTATATGCATATTCTAACTAACATAGCATGCTCAGAATAGGACAAGATCAACAAATCAATATCCATGACTGGCAGCCGACGCGACCGCGTGGTCATGAACTATAGAAGTGGCGTGGCCGCGCCACTTCGAGTAGAACAAAAAAATGATGGCTCTGCTTCTGCAGAGCCTCAACATAAATAATGTTAAATCTATAATCAGAATATGTAAGAACCCGAATTTTCAAAAAAATATTAAAATAAGAATTTAGTAAATAAAATTCTTAAGGCATGTGAAGGGTTCAAATAAGATTGTATATATATGTGTCATGAGGTATGTGATGTGGTGCTGTATAGGATAATATAAACTATGCAATAAGTGAATTCTATGTTTAATAAGTATATTATTATTATATATTTGTTGTTTATTGAAGAAGCGAGTTATTTGAATTAAAGAAGATGGATAAAAATTTATTAATCGATATTAAATAATTTATGTAAAATTATTTTATAATAGTAAGTTGGTGACATTAAATATCTTTGATAATCACCGATTTCTTGAGTAAATCAACTCTAAGGCAGTGCGACCGTACCCTTTAATGGTGGATGTATAGGAGCTGGGCTAAATAATTCCTTCAGAGAGCGGATGTATATACGAATTAGTAACCGATCTAACTCACTGTGAAAACAGTGTAGACGAGACGAAAACTAATTTGTTGGTTGTTTGTGGGAAATCACTCAGTGTACTATATTGAATACCATTAAAGACTCGATGTATGCTAGGTTTGGACTTGTATTTATGTACGTTGTTGACGAGAGAATAAAGTCGATATATCTTTAGATAAATATTATTTAGAGATTTACTGACTAATATGGGAATATGGTTAAATGTATAGATTAAAGAAGGAAGAGTTGAACTTGAAGTCTAATCTCTAAGTTATTTAAGAATGTAGTCATTAGAGATTAATTTGGGTTAGTATAATAAGATAGCATGTAGGAAGCATGTTAAAGGATTTGCGAGTTAAGTTCTATTTCATTTAAAGCATAGCATGTCTGCGTCCTAACTTGAGGTGGCACGACCACGCCACTCTCAAGCCTAAGACCAGCGCGGTTGCGCCGGACTGTAGACAGTTCAAGATAAGTTTGTGTAATCTGATGAGTTGTGTAATCTGAACTATAGGAATTGTATATTATTGGCTAATATGTTATCATAGGGGGCATATTTAATACTTATAGTGTCAATGAATGGATTAAGATAGCAAAACATTAATTGAATGAGAGTTAGTTATGAAAATTAACTAAACAAGAATTAATATTAGTTAAATTAAATGAAGTTAAAATTTATATTATGGAATAATATAATTTAAGTATTAAAACCTTGTGAGGCAATGACGTGATAGTAAATTGAATGAATGGAGTAATTCACTTAAGTAAAATGGCGAATTAATATATGTGCTTTACATGAAGAAAATGAAATGATTATGTTAATTAATTTTAGTATTTTTATATATTACATAATATGGTAATATGCGAAAGGGTTTAATATTTGAAAGATGTTAATGTAAAGATTAAGGAAGTTGTCTTGTGACAATCGAATAATTATACATATAGTGTATAATTTAAATAATTAATAGAGTATATATTATTTATTTTAAGAGTAAAGGTTATGCTTATTACAAGTGTATGGTAAGCTAAATAATTTAGCATTGAGGTAAAGTGTGTCACACAAACTTTATGTTAACTAATGTGTAATATGGAAAACATGTGAGTAGTAGTAGCATATAATTACCTACTACTTAAGATTAAATGAGGTGTGATAGTTACTTGTGATTAATGATATACAAAAATCATATGGTAAAAGTAATTAAAACATAAGGTTGATTTAAATAAGTTTTGTTATCTCATCCTATGCGATGAGACAATTATATGTATACTCTAAAAGATGGGAGTAAATAAATGTGTTATTAAAATATTTATTTCAATACCGATGTGTAAGTAAATAGTAAAAGGATATATTAAGTTATTAGTAAGCAATTAAATTAAGTCCATACATGTTTTAAATATTAAATTATGTGGACTAATATATATGGATTATATGATGTGGGTACATAAATAATCCCTAATTTTTCCTTAATATAGTAACAAGTGCACATTAGAATTATATTTTGGGAATTAAAGAAACTAAACTAAGCTAGTTGCTGAGTATAAGCTTTTGTCCCAAAATTAGTGTCACACTTTTTGTAACGCCCTGAAATCCGGTCTATCTTCACACCCGGATTCCGTACGTCACGAGTACATCATTCATCCAATATACATCATTATATATTGAAATATAACAACATACATTCTCAATTCTCAGGTTCTCGAAACCTTATAACCTTTCTCATTACAAATAATGATAATTACATTATTCCTTTCATCTTACAAGAGTGACTTTTATCCGCCACCAAGGATACATACAGTTCATTAAACTAGTCTATAGTTTAATTCGTCTTTCTACATTACAAGTCTTCACTTGATCTTCACACACATTCACATACTGAATGGCACTTCGTCTGGATACCACTTAGCTTGATCTTTACGGGATCCTTAAGTTCTTTCTAACATCGCTCGCTGAAAATGTTTTTCATTTAAAGCAAGTGTGAGCATTCAATTGCCCAGCAAGTTATCACAGTGTGAACAAACAAGTTCAGAATTCAAACTTTTCTATAGAACTTCAATAACCGAACAAAGGTTATGAAGCAGCTTGAATAACAGGAATAATCTCGATTCCTATCTTCTTAAAACCATACTCACTTTCACTTTGAAATACTTTTATTCTTCTACCTTTTTCATACACATTCTGTCTGGCTAGAATCATCAGCACAGACTTAACAGTAACGGTTGATGAATAAACCGAGCATACTTGAATTGAACAGTTTGATCACAAAACAGTTCATTTCATAGAAACACCGAAGTGTTCACATTGTGGCATAAGGCCTTATACATTCTACCACCTTGTACAAATATCGCACATTCACACATAGACATAACTTCTCAAGTTCAACATCTGAGAAGTTTAAGAAACTAGCATTCATTTAAAAATATGAATGAAGTTAGGAAACTTGCCTTACGCACAGCTACAGCTTACGCTGAACTGCTCATTCCAAATCCCTATATAACACATAAGGAAATAACACGTACACCAATTAGTCATATACTTGACTTACGCATTGGTTTACTTAACTTTACTTCTTAAGGTTCGCATTCTTGTAATTTAAGCTTACGCGACTAACTTTCATTACCAGATTATGGCTTTATGACATACTGAGATGTCTTATTCATACATTTATCATCTTTGATGGTTTACATTCTTATCTTCTTCTTATAACTCTCCTAGGACTCAGCACACATCGTGTCTTTGCTAGTAGTCCATATGACAACCATCAAAGGTTACGATTGTACCACAACTTAAATTCATCTAACTTATCTGAACTATTAAACTATAATGTTTGTTAAGTCAAATTCATATTCCTTACGGCTTTCTGGCAACTAAATGTCATACCTCAGGATTCATTCTTTATCGTCTAAGTCATACAGTCTTTTGTACACTCGGAACGATCATTCAATGTCAATACTATGAGGTCATAGCGTTAACCATTTCATATGAATTTATTCATATCTTCAAATGTCCAGTTCCTTCCACTCAGAACGTTTATCCAAGTTATACTTATTAACTCGGCTTTTTAACGTTATACGTTATTATCTTCAACTTAATTTCTTCACTATTCACGGCTAAACTTAGTCTTCATTACATTACGGTTAAACCATACACGAAGTGTAGGTTCTGCCCGTTTAACACTCGCTTACACTCAACCCTTACGCTGGTTAAAGTGTTCAGCGCTTACTTTTCATTCTATCATTCTCATCCGACTTATATTCGGCTTTCAGTAATCTTATTACCGTTCGTTACGGCTCTCTTGATACCATTCGTATCTTACTTACTACCTTCATCAACGTCTATGTCATACAACCAGGGTATACTTAGAACGCTCGTCAAATGCGAATACGATTCACAAGGATCATTTACGTATTCAATGTTCACGTTGCTCGTCTCTTAATCTCTCATTCAACCTTTACTCAGGATTTTTAATTACTTTCGATTGTTATCCATCCCATAAACCCCATGTTCATTAATCTTTCTTAATGTCAAAGCCATATTGTTCGTTGTATGCTAAGATCGATCATTCTTCGCAACAACGTTGCGTTCACAGCGTCTATACGCTTTACGTTCGTCTTACAATGCCATGTCATATCATCGGAATGTTATTCATTACCTTCATCACTCAACGTCTAAGGAATCATAATCATAGCAATCCCTCACGTTCGTTCATTATGACTACAGTCCCCGGATATCGGTTACGTAATCTATTGCTTACATTCTCTATCTTTTAATCTCTTTTAATCTTTTCGTTCAACCTTTATTAAAGGTTTAAGACACTTGATTAAGTGTTACATTACGTGAACTATATGTTCATACTTCTTTCTTGCACATCCCCCTAGAAATTGAGAACTAAAAATCTCATTTCTGGGCATTGCTATGCACTGGCGCTGCGGCGCCGTGCCCTTTCTTTCCTCTCGCGCTGCGGCGCGACCTATTTCTCTCTCCTTTCTTCCCGGACTGGCACTGCGGCGCTAAGTCCTTTGTTATCTCTCACGCTACGGCGCCACTCTCCAGAACTGTATGGCCGAGCTCGCGCTGTGGCGCCACCTCTTCAGGCATGACTCGCGCTGCGGCGCCGAGCATGAAACCTAGAAATTTTTTCCAAGTTTTTCATTAATTTTGAGACACGTACTTTACGATCTCATGAATAGAACTTCATTCTGAATCCGTTAACATGCCATTCAATTGGCTTAATCTTCACTCTTCGTTCATTTTAACGTTTTCAACGTTCTTCGTTCGTTCGTCCGTAATTCGGTCATCCGAACTCGAAATTCGTTCGTTCTTGAGTCCACGACTCACATTTTATACGTTCTCTTACATTCTTATGAAACCCTACACATTCAGGTTCATTTACTAACTTTCTAATTCTCGTTTGTCTTTTACAAAATTTCGCCATAACTTCGTTATAGCTCCGTTTTAATCCGTTCTTCATGAACGTTTCTAACGTTCCTAACCAAGCAATAAGCATCTAACTTATACGCGATGGTTTTAAACTTGTCCATCAATAACATTTACACTACGATGATTTTAAATTTGTCCATCAACAACGTTCTTCGTGTTCTTCGCGTGTTCTTCGCGTTCTTCGTTCGTTCTTTATTTTAATCGATATTTTGCATTACGATTCTACTTTTTCTTAGAATTTAATGTTTTAGAACACCATTCCTTACATATTTGACCTACTCACTCATAAAATTCATTCGGATCGCTCAAAATCCTCATGAATCTTATACTTCCTTAATAAATGTATAAAATAAATTTCTAATTCTTATTTCTTCATCTTCTTACGATTTCAACCATATGAAATCTTTCTCAATATCTTTTACTCCTTATTCTCATTAAGTCATGTTTTTAAACATAAAAACTTAAAGAAAATAAATAGAAGAACTAGAGTTCGGATTACCGTTCTTCTTTAATCCTCTTCCGTTAGACAAAGCCGACGATTTGCGAGCTTTTCTATTTCTTGATCACTTTTGATCCGAGCATTCATGCTCATTCTCTTCCAACCGAGCTCTCTCTCTCTCTCTCTCTCTCTCTCTCTCTCAAGTGTAGGATTTTCAAAATTTCATTCAAATGAGATTAAGCTTCCTATTTATAGATTTTTAAGGCTTAGGGAAATTTAGTCATTTCGCCCCCCACCTCCTTACTATTCACACCTCCTCCAACACTTAGCCACCAAGTTAACTTGGCCACCACCCTTACTTGGTGGCCAAGTGGCCGCCCCTCTTGCCCCATGGGTCACCCCATGGGTTGCCCCATTGGTTATTACCCATCCGTTTACCCATCAGTTCGATCCGAGATTTCTTTTCTTGGTTTGGGCCTTAACCCTAATTCATATTGGGCCTAACTTGGGCTGGATTTCATAAATCATTGGGCTTGACATAATCCAAGTCCAATTGGATTCTATGAAGTCCATGAACTCAAAGTCCATTAAGACTAATCGTATTCTACACATTCCATTCTCGTATTCTCTTCGTATATTGTTCGTACGATATTCGTATTATACGTCGTACTACTCTTCATACTATACTCGTATAATAACTCATATTATACTCATATTTCTCACGCATAATAACCCTAATTATTATACGCGATCATAACATTCTCGGATCTCACTTTTCTAAATCCTTAGGTTTTGAGTCCGCAGGCGAAAACTTCGTTTTTGCCATAACTGAAATATTATTGAATATTCCATCACGTCTTAGAATTAAACGTAATCTATAACTTCTCGGAATTTCAAAATAAATCTCCGAGCAGAAACTGATGAATAATGCCTATTTCGTCTTTTTCCCCGAAAAAAATTTTGTTCCCGGAAAAATTTCATTTTCGTCTTGAAAATTCTTACTCGTTCAATCTAGCTCGTAGCCAGAATCCTCCCGATTAATAATCATTCTAGGTTATAGAACGATTAATAAACACTTAGCACAAAATAGTATTAATAAAAATTTATTTTATTAATAACTAATTCTTTAAACTTAAATTCTGGACAAACTGAATTTTCGGGTTGTCACACTTCTATATACCAGTCGTGTGTTAAGCCATTGGACTAGTCTACTGTCATTGATAAAAATTTGAACTAATGATGGCTAGAGGGATGGAGGAACATGGAGTGGTTCAACAACCCTTCTCAATCCACTGACTTCTTCTTCTTCCCCTTGGATTAATTCATTGTGCAAAGATAATAACTGAGTATTAGATTTGCTATAAATAGAGCCTTCTCCTTCTTAATTCCCGTTAGATGAATTATTTGAGAAAAACTTAGCTAGAGAGTTGGCATAGCTGAGAGCAATGGGAGGATGGAGGAGCTATAGTTAGCCGATTCCAAGCATTCAAGAGGTAATAATTCTAACCTATATGTTCTTTATTTTCTAAGTTTTCAATTTCTCAGAAATGTCAAGAAAAAATAGCTTTTGAGTCACAAAATTTTTGCTTCAGGGTTATTGTAATCCATGAATTGTTGCTAAATGTTGTTAATATAGTCAAATGCGAAAACAATGAAAGTTAAACGAACCAATTTGGTTGAAAAATGAATTTGTAGTGAATGAATTCACTAAATTTGTCAAAACATGAAAATTTAGGGTAAATATGAGTTTTGGATCAATCTTTGGGTTAGTTAATGTTTTTGAAGTGTTATAATTACTCTGTAGATGAGTAGCTAAGAGTTTAATGAGCCCAACGAATCGAAAACCAACTAATTCGGACTTAAAATGAGAAATTTATGTCAAAAACTGTAATCTGTGCGAAGCCATGCGCGGGCGCGCCGCCCGTGCTAGCGGGCGCACTGCTGGGGCTGGGAAATGGCGCGGGTGCACTGGAATGGTGAGAGCAAGGGGCGCGGCAATGCCCAATGTGTGCTAACTATGACTGCTTTGACCTGTTTTGATAAAACAGCCATAACATTTTCATACGGACTCCGATTGAGGCGATTCAAGATGACCTGAAATGATGAAGAATAGACCTACAACGTTTGTTCTTTAAGTATTTCAATTTGAGATTGTTAGGAAAGGTCAAAATAGTTATATTTGTGACTGTTACGTATTCAGAGGCGATTGGAGGGCGTCGAACGGGCACATACGCAAGTATATTGCTCCTCACTATAGAATATGTTATTCAAAGTGATAAAACATGAATATGCATGATAATAGACATGTCATATGGCTAAGATTACTTTACTCGTAATGGAATGCTTTAACAATGATTTCTGAAAGAAAAGTTAAAGTTTTTAAGAAACGGAAGTTGATGAATTTAGTGTCCTTTGAGTTCTGACCTTCGACCCTATGTACGCATATAAACGTCCATGAAATGTAGTTTTAAAGTTACCTTACATATACTAGATTGATATATCTCGGTTTAAAGAGTTTTGAAAGAAAAACTTGAAGTTTTGAAAATGAAGCTTGAAGAACTTTCTGTCTTTTAAGTTTCGATTTTGGGAACATGTGATTGTGGTCTAGTTATGTGCGCGGATAGATAATGAATGTAATTTCAAGATATATTGCACATAAAGGGTTGTCAAGCTCGGGTTAGTATGGGTTTTGAAGAGAAATTTAAAAGTTTTAGAAACTAACTTTGATGAGCATTGTATTACTTGCATTATGACCTTATAAGCAAGCATAATAGAGTTGTTTATGCCTTTGAACAGGAATGATATGTGTACTCAACTAGTCAAGCATGACATAAGTTATTTAAGCATGTTTTAAAAGTATGAACTATGCTATGTCTATGTAAATGAGATACATACATGTGAACATGTGTATTAAAGGCTTGTAGTACCAATATAAGGTTTAAAAGCTTATAAACATTGAACCATTGTTAAAAGAAATTGTTAAGCCTTGTTGAGGTAAACAATTCAACATAGAACTATGTAATTCAAAACTAAATGATTTGAAATATGAACTTGAAGAAATAATAGAACCTACTTGATGTATGTTTATAGTATGTATCAGAATGCATAGTAGGTTAGGACTAAACTGAGCAATGAAAAGCTCAAGTCTGGTTTTGGCAGGGAGTAGCGCTGCCACGCCACTCCCAAGCTTAAATGCAGCGCAGCTGCGCCATTCTGCAGAGTGACCAAGAGCAGTTTGTCAATTGCATGGTCTTAAGTTATGGTTATATATTTTCCTTAAGGACTACTAGTTATGAAACAAGATTGTTGAAATAAATATGATAGTAGAATGAGCTAGTCTCATGGTTATCCTAAGTTTAAGTAAAAATGAAACCAAGTTAAGAAATAATATTTTGTTCTTATATTAAGAGTGTATGAAATGTATGACTGATGGATATGAATCCATGATTATTTAAATGTGTAGGAATACACGAAGTGCAGATAAGCTTTAAGTAGTTAAGTCGTAGTTGATAAACTACAAATCAGGCAAGTCTTTCAGTTCCTATTTTTTATATGAATTCGATAACTGTTAGTTGAGCTATATTATGCAATGAGAATGTTGATGTATATATATGAAATGCATATGAAATATGTATGAAATGTGAAAGTTGATCTTTGATGATATGCTTGTGATGTAAATCTTTATGCCTGTTATGTGTGAAGTAACACGCGTAGTAAATATTAATTGATTATGAATGCATGAACTAAGTATGTTATTATATGCTATGTGCTGCATAAAAACTATTAGAATTGATGGGTTGTCGAGCTCACCCTTGCAAATAACCATTTTTGCAGGTCAAGGACTCACAGTAAAAATTACGTGCTACTTGATTGATAGAGTTCAATAGTATCACAGGAGATTGATTCATTTATTTAAATATATACTCTTGAACCATGTTTAGGTTATAAGAGATGTACGTGATAATAGTTTATGATGTGTAATACATGTTAAGTTGTACTATGAGGTACATAGAGGAGTTTAACTTGAGATGTAAAAATTTATACAGTGATTGAATAGAATGAATCATAACATAATTTGATTCAAGGATTTGAAATTGATTCAAGTTAAGAAATCAATAAAAGATTTTCTTTTCAAAGTAGATTGAAAAAGTTTAAATTATTTCGCATATTTTTATAACATCGGATATGATGTAAAACAGGAATGATAAATGACCAAGATTAGAAACTTATAAAAGTTTGGGGTCATTACATAGATCCTGAAAATGGAAAGAATTTATTTTCTAAATTGTAATAAGTAAAGTTATATTCATTAGGTTATGAATAAAAGATATAAATAGTTTGACGATAGTGGTATCATGGCGGACCGGATCCGAGGTTCGAATGGACCCGGATTTGGGGGCGTCACAGGTTGGTATCAAAGTTGTAGGTTATAAACTTTAGGTAAGAGTACCTTAGGCTATAACCTGAGAGAGAGAAAGATAAATATTAAAATATATATAAGTGAAGATTCAAAGAAAAATCTTGAAGTATCTAAGAGAATGAGAATTCAGGAGTTTCTTAACTCTGGTAATAAAAGTGTTAAGATGATGTCTATAAGATAAGGATGACAAAGATAATAAGAATGAACTCGAATGGAGTTTAGTTGATAATGGGAAAGAACCCTAAGGTAAACTGATGTTCACGGCGTGATTAGATTGAGCTATGAAATGATAAATAGTCTGTAACGACTAAGTGGTTATAGCTTGATGCTATAAGAGAATGTACCATGAAATGGTACGAGATGAACTCATGAGGAGTTTTATATGATGGCATACGAAGAATTTGTATCGATCAAAGATAAAGTTAAGCGTGAGATAAAGTTAGGTGGAGATTTCAATTGAGGCTTCATGTCAGCAGTTGAGTTGTATGATTCCTTGTTATGGGCGGGGAATTATACTTGGTGTAAAAACCACTTAGTTTATGGCACCGATAATCATTGAAATGTCTGTGTCGCACTATTTGCTATATACCTGTTGAGAAGGTGATTCTTTTTGCATGTGTATAACAGATAGATGGGTTATAGTTAGAGAATATAAGGTTAAGTTGCGAGTTCTTAAGACTCATACTTATGGTACATTCATGACTCATAATTATATGAAATATTTTTGAACCCTTCAGCGAATGGACGCCTATGGTCTGACTAGAGTAAGTTCTTAAACTCATATGGTTGTGGCAAGTTCCTGAACTTCCAAAGTGCAGTAAGTTTGATGAACGCTACGAGGTATAGAAAACTTCTGAGGTAAGAATTAAGAAATTTTGGTATAGTAAGCATTGATGGTGTTAAAGATTGATAGAATGAAGCAATGGAGTAAAGATTGAATTTGATGAGAAGCATGGATTTTCTAAATCTTCTAGCACTGCTAGATTTTTAAAATTTATTGACTTCGTGCCGATGTTTGCAATTCTATTTTCTTGAGAAATATTAGATCATGTGATTGAACCAATGATGTTTAAAAACAATACCGTTATTCATATGTCTATGCTAATTATTTCGGCTAAGACAAAAATGATTTGAAATTTTTTAAAATGTATTTCTGACCATTTACATCATTTGATATGGTGTAGAAATGGTAAACGATGGAGTCATCAATGCAGTTGAACCTAGTGTTGGTTGTGATCGAAAGATCGTCAGCCGACTATGGTATGATGTAGTATGACAAAGTCACATAATGACGGAATCCTCAACGTACTACTAATCTGGTATGGTATCATGACGTCATAAATTCTTTTTGGTTTTCTTATAAATTATGAAGAAGGCCAATTAAGTTGGCAAAATTATTTTGATTGATGTCCAAGTTGTTGATAAAAGTCTAAGCTATTTGATTCGGATAGACGCCTGTTGAAAAACATTTATGGAATTCAAGCATTCTTAAATATTTGTGCTAAACCAAATTGCTTTGGTACGAATTCAGATGCTGAAAAGCTGAGGTGAACAACCCTATAAGGGGACATGTTTTTGGGGACAAGGGTTTTGAGCATAACGGATATAGTCGTTACAAAATACTACGTTACGGACCAACGTAGTGGTACACTAGGCTGGCCACCTAGAGTACGTGAGGAGAGTGTTTTCAGTCTTTATGATTGATAAACAATCTGGTTAGAGAAGAGTTCACGGTCTTGTGACCCCTCAACATAATTTGAAATCTATGATTTTTCATACTACTTCCTGATTATTGAAAAATCGTGGAAGATTCTTATTCTTCCGAATGATGAATGTAGTAAGTAGAATGTTTCTTAGAAAGGAAGAAGTGGTAGAAAGCATTTGAGAAAGTTATAATAATAAAAACTTTCGAAAAGAGAATGGATAAAATTATTCAAAAAGAATATGTAATATTTCGAAAAGCACCGAGTTGAGGAGGTTTCGGTGATTTCGAGGACGGAATCCTTATAAGGGAGAGAGGATGTAAGAACCCGAATTTTCAAAAAATATTAAAATAAGAATTTAGTAAACAAAATTCTTAAGGCATGTGGAGGGTTCAAATAAGAATATATATATATATATATATATATATATATATATATATATATGTGTGTGTGTGTGTGTGTGTGTGTGTGTGTGTGTGTGTGTGTGTGTGTGTGTTGTGAGGTATGTGGTGTGGTGTTATATAAGGTAATATAAACTATGAAATAAGTGAATTTTGTGTTTAATAAGTATATTATTATTATATATTTGTCATTTATTGAAGAAGCGAGTTATTTGAATTAAAGAAGATGGATAGAAATTTATCTATCGAAATTAAATAATTTATGTGAAATTATTTCATAATAGT
The DNA here is from genome assembly GCA_016801055.1 of Panax notoginseng. Classification (NCBI taxonomy): domain Eukaryota; kingdom Viridiplantae; phylum Streptophyta; class Magnoliopsida; order Apiales; family Araliaceae; genus Panax; species Panax notoginseng. The sequence continues at coordinate 96,455,721 of CM029015.1, read as the reverse complement.
AAGTTGGTGCCATTAAATATCTTTGATAATCACCAATTTCTTGAGTATATGTATGAGTATGTATAAAGTCGAAGGCAGTGCAACCGTACCCTTTAATGGTGGATGTATAGGAGCTGGGCCAAACAATTCCTTCAGAGAGCGGAGGTATATACGAATTAGTAACCGGTCTAACTCACTGTGAAAATAGTGTAGACGAGACAGAAACTAATTTGTTGGTTGTTTGTGGGAAACCACTCAAGATACTATATAGAATACAATTAAAGGCTTGATGTGTGCTAGGTTTGGACTTATATATATGTAAGTTGTTGACGAGAGAATAAAGTCGATATATCTTTAGATAAATATTGGTTAGAGATTTATTGACTAATATGGGAATATGGTTAAATGTACAGATTAAAGAAAGAAGAGTTGAACTTGAAGTCTAATCTCTAAGTTATTGAAGAATGTAGTCATTAAAGATTGATTTTGGTTAGTATAATAAGATAGCATGTAGGATGTGACACCCCCAAATCCCGGTACTTCATTACCTCAAGATTAGGTGTTCACGTAATCAAAACATTCATATCTAACTACCCAATCGTAATAAATTGAATAATAAAACCTGCCCATAAAGGGTTACATTAATAAAACATTATCTCCCAGGTTTTCTAACCTTTAAACATCATTCAAATGCAAAATTTAATTATTACATTACATCATTATTGAAAAGTCTATGATCATAATAGTAAACAAAATTATAAATCAGCATCACTTGTACATTTTTTCCTTTCCTTTGCTAGTTGAAGGCTTATCTACCTTCTCAACTTTAGCTGCAATGAGTGTATAAATATGCAAGAGTGAGCAAAATAATTGCTCACTGGATACAACAATAAATCAACAGGAAAATAATAATAATAATTGCCAACGAATAGGCTCATCAAGTCTGAATAATACTTCAACAATGATAATCAAAAACTGGAATCCAAAATATGGAATATATATAACTGAGGGTCATAAGAACATGAACTATGTCCACAGTTGTAAGTAATCTTTCAACTCCAACTTTAACAATCATAAGACTATAAGGACTCCTCGTACTTAGGGGGATTAGCCCTTCGTACAATGTATTGTGCACAAACATTTTAAAGCTACGCGTAAATTATCCCCTAATAATAATAGGGTTGTTCATCCTAGTATTTAGAGTACAAGTCGCACCAAGGAAAGTTTGGTTTGGATAAGCTTTCAAGGAAAATTGAAGTTTAACGAACATCAACTAGAGGACTAGTTAAATCAATAGTGTTTGATAACCACAACAGATGGTTGATAACAACATAACATAGAATAATTGAGAATCATAAATGAACTGATTATAAATAGTAAACTCATGCTTGAAATAACTATAGAGCATAAGTATTCAACAAAATGAATAAAATGGTAAACCTTTGCTTGAACAATAAATAAGCTAAGGTTAGAGTCTTGTAACATTAGAAATGAAATTACTGAACGTACTTTAACTGATAGCAAGCTGGAAACTAAAAACTTGCCCAACGTGGTAATAACTCATGCAAACAATTCAATAATAGAGACGCGAGTTCAAAAACTACGTTCATTATATAATAATAGAACTTAAGAAACTTGCTTAACTATAAACAAGTTAAAATGAATCAATCAAAAGAAAATTTCAAATAACACTAGAGTTATAGTTTGCTCGAATGAATTTTAGGAACAATTGACTTATTAATAACAGTTAAGATAAAAAGCTTGCTCAATCAAAAGAATAAAGTTACACAGTGTAATAATAGAACTATCTCAACGAAAGGGTAGAGTTAAAAACTTTCTCAATGTAAAAAGATAGGGTTTAGAAACTTGCCTTGAGCGTAAGCTATAAAATTAAACTCACGATCACCTACACATAATTTTAGAACCACAATACCTATTAGATATGCTAACATACCATAACATGTTCATTACCATTTATATTTCAGAAACTCTAAGTGTTTTACTTCGCAACACTTATTTAACTTTCATTATGTATACTAAATTATCACATAACACGTTTTTTGATTTACTAATCATTTTTGCAACTTTAAATTTATAATACATATAACACCACTCTGTATTAGCCTTGTTGTTACATGTTGGACTCATTACCATAACCTTTAGCTAAGCCACAATGAACGACCAAAGTCTGCAGAATTAGCAGACTTCAGTGTCTGGAAATGGGCACTCGTGCGAGTTTTGTACTGGGAGGCCGCACGCCCGCGCGGCAGCTACGCGTCCGTCCCTTAGGGCTGCGCACCTGCGCGACACACAGGACTCAGTTTTTGCAGAACAGAGCTTTGACAGTTTTCTTAAGCCAACTAAGACGAATTTTACCCACCAAACAGTGGTAATAACACGTAAGATAATTATAACAGTATCATAAATATGTTTGCTAACATTTACAACCAATTAGCAAAATTTATCAACAACTAGAACTATTTTAATTTCTCAATTTTCAGGTTTTTCATAAAAACTCAATTTTCTTGATATTCATTCTAAAAATCACCACTTTGAATTCAATACTTAACCAAATCATCTCATTCAAATTATGTTATGTTCGTATCTCAATGAATTATCATAAACAAGCGTCAATTTACACTTTAACACAAGAATTGACAATCTCAATTGGTACTTACCTAAGCCATACAAATAATACATCTACTGTCAAAATTTTCTTCTAGTATAAACCGAAATTAGCATGCAATTATTGTTTAAAAATACTCTCTAATCATAATTATATCTAATTACCATCAACAGATTACATAATCATAATTTACAAAAAGCTAGAATTCACAGAGTTTGAAACTTCATGCCGTAAACTCATCCACACACACACACACACACACACACACACACACACACACACACACATATATATATATATATATATACATATAGTATTTGAGATCATGAAGATTATGGAGAATTACCTTCAACTAGCTTGTACAACCTTGCTAAACACTGAACTTGCTATGAAATTCTTAAGACTCCTCTCCGATTCTCTCTCAAGTTCTCTAAACTTCTTAGTTTTCTTCTCTTGGGCTTAGACTAGACAACTAACAAGTATGCGTAAAAATAAAACTGATATAATAATACGTATACGTATTAGGATATCAGTTATAAAAATAACGTATAAGCTATAATTATATTATACATATTATTTTATATATATATATATATATATATATATATATATATATATATATATATATAGAAATCCCAATAGCCATAAGGCTTGTTTGGCAAAAACCTTTTAAATATTAAAGAATTGATATATTAAGCCTTGTTTAGCAAAACTAAATTAAGCTACTTTAATTCATTTTAATAACTCCTTATAATATAGTTATTTGTCACACTATATTTAATCAAGCTTTCATATTTATTTTAATTAATTCAAATCACAATTAATTAAATAAATCCTTTAATCACATAACATAATACTAATAATTAACATTAATTTGAAATATCAATATAATAATCATTTCCTTAATTCATCAATTATTTATTTAGCAAATAATTCACCAAATAAAATTAAATCAATTAAACAAATATTTAGTTAATGATAAACACATCTACTAAATATTTATATAATTCAATAAATATTTAATATTACATTTAAAATTCTGAAATGTTACACCATTCCCTCCTTAAAATGATTCTGTCCTCAGAATCACCATTCAAATAATTAAATCGTTACATTCTTCCCTACTTACAAAGATTCTGTCCCTAGAATCGAAGAAAAATAACTTATATAGATTAAACAAATAACTCAGGGTAATTTTTTATCATATCAAATTCGAGTTCCCACGTAGCCTCTTCGACATTGTGGTTCTTCCATATCACCTTCACAGAAGGTATCACTTTATTCCTGAGCACTTGTTCTTTCCTGTCGACTATCTGGATAGAAATCTATTCGTAAGACAAATCTTTATCGAATTGCAACGGTTTATACTCAATAACATGCTTGTAATCGGGTTTATACGGTCGCAACACCGACACATGAAAAACATTGTGCACATGCTATAATTCTGGAGGTAAAGCTACCTCGTAAGCTACTTCTCCCACTCGTCGCAAAATTTCGAAAGGTCCAATAAACCTTGGGCTGAGCTTTCCTTTCTTGCCGAAATGATTTTTCCCATTCCAAGGATAAACTTTCAGGAACACGAAACTTCTTGCTTCAAACTCACGATTCTGCCGGTGTTGATCAGCAAACTTTTTCTATCGATCTTGAGCAGCTACCAGTCTTACTCTGATGAGTTTAATAACTTCAAAGGTTTGCTGTACCAGTTCTGGGCCTAACAGTTGACGCTCACCAACTTCATCCCAGCATAATGGAGTTCTGCACTTTCTGCCGTATAACGCCTCGTATGGCAGCATACCAATGCTTGCGTGGTAACTATTGTTGTATGCAAATTCCACCAATTGTAGATGATCATCCTAGTTTCCTTTGAAATCCATAATGTACGCTCTGAGCATATCTTCAAGCGTCTGGATCGTTCTTTCACTTTGGCCATCGGTTTGCGGATGATATATTGTACTCATTTTTAGTTGCATTCCCATGCATTCTTGTAGTCTTTTCCAGGAATTTGATGTGAATCTAGGATCTCTGTCTGATACAATTGACACTAGAACTCAATGTCTTGAGACGATTTCTTTAACGTATAGTTTCGCCAGCTGATCAAGATTAAATCTAATCTATATTGGCAAAAAGTGTGCAAATTTCGTCAATTTGTCAACTGTCACCCATATCGCATCGTATCCTTTCTGAGTCGTTGGAAGACCTACCACAAAATCTATTGTGATGTGCTCTCACTTCCATTCCGATATTTCTAACAGTTGAAGTAACCTGCTTGGTCGTTGATGCTCGGCCTTCACTTTCTGACATGTCAAGCATTTTGTAACGTATTCTACAACATCTCTTTTCATGTTCGGCCACCAAAAATGACGCCATAAATCTTGATACATTTTCGTACTTCCTAGATGAATCGAATATCTTGAGCTATGAGCTTCCGTCAAGACGTCTTCTTTATTACCCTGTACTGCTGGAACTCAAATTCGTCCCTCAAATCTTAGCATTCCCTCAGTATCGACCTTGTACTTTATTTCTTTACCCTCGGCCACGCTTTCCTTTATTTTATTGCATTCTTCATCCTGTAGTTGTGAGTTCTTCACTTTGTCCACCCAAGTTGGACTAGCTTCTATCTGGAACAACTTTTTACCGAATTCTTCTGGAAATTTAATTTCTAGCTCTAGCCTTGCCATTGCTGAAATGAGCTCCTCCTTATTAGTTAACAACATCAACTTTTCTCTGCCTTTCCTACTCAAGGCATCAGCAACCACGTTAGCTTTGCCCGGATGATAAAAGATCTCACAATCGTAATCCTTTATCAATTTCATCCATCTCCTTTGCCGCATGTTTAGGTCTTTCTATGTGAAAATATACTTCAGACTTTTATGGTCTGTGTAGATCTCACATTTTTCTCCATAGAGATAGTGTCTCCATATCTTTAATGCAAACACAACCGCCGCCAACTCTAAATCATGAGTTGGATACCCTTTCTCATAGTCTTTCAGTTGCCTTGATGCATACGCAATAACCTTGTCATTTTGTATAAGGACACAACCCAACCCTTTTTGTGAAGTATCACTATATACTATAAAGTTTCATGTATTAGCTGGCAATGACAACACAGGTGCCACACTTAACTTCTTTTTCAGTTCTTGAAAACTTTCCTCACACTTTTCCATCCAAACAAATTTTACAGATTTTCTCGTCAAATTTGTCAACGGAGTGGCAATCTTGGAAAAATCTTGAATAAACCGTCTATAATATCCTGCCAATTCCAAGAAACTTCTCACTTCTGATGGAGTTTTTGCTTGTTCCCAATTTATCACAGCTTTAACTTTTGATGGATCTACCGAAATCCCATCCTAATCAATTACATGCCCAATAAATTGTAAACGTTCTAGCCAAAATTCACATTTAGAAAATTTTGTGTACAACTTTTCTTTTCTTAGCGTCTTCAGCGTCAGGCGTAAGTGTTTCACGTGTTCCTCTTGAGTTTTAGAGTATACCAAAATATCATCGATGAACACCACTACAAACTTGTCTAAAAATGGTTTAAACACTGTGTTCATCAAATCCATGAACGCTGCAGGGGTGTTTGTCAAACCAAATAACATCACTAAAAATTCATAATGTCTATAGTGAGTTTGGAATGCCGTCTTTGGTATATCCTCCTTCCTCACTTTCAATTGGTGATATCCACTTCTCAAATCTATTTTCGAGAAATATTTAGCACCCTTTAGTTGATCAAACAAGTCATCTATTCTTGGTAATGGATATTTGTTTTTAATAGTGACCATGTTTAGTTCTCTATAATCAATGCAAAGACGCATTGACCCATCCTTCTTCTTCATGAATAATATCAGTGCTCCCTACGGTGACACACTCGGTTGAATGTACTTCTTATCCAGCAGTTCTTGAATTTGCACCATTAGTTCCTTCATTTCCACCGGAGCCATTCTTTACGGGGCCTTCGATATTGGTGCGGTTCCTGGTGCTAAATCAATCACGAACTCGATTTCCCTGTCAGGTGGTAGTCCTGGCAAATCTTCTAGAAACACATCCATGAATTTCCTAACCACTGGTATTTCTTCCAACTTTACACCCTTCTCCTTTTGAGTATCGACTATGTAAGCTAAATACCCTACACAGCCCTGACTAAATAACTTCTTGGCCTGCATCATCGTCAAACATTTCATTTGTCTAGGTGATTTGCTACCATGGAAAACTACCTTTGACGGAGTCATAAGGTTTACACACTTCTTTTGGCAGTCGATTATTGCTCCATAATTGAATAGCCAATCTATTCCCAAAATCACATCAAACTTTCTGAGTTTTATAGGAATTAAATCTACTGTCATGATATTCTCCTTAATGTTCACCCTACAGTTCTTGTATACGAACCTAATAGGAATCACTTCCCTATTCACAATTTCTATGTTCAAAGGGAAATTCAACTCTTCATCAGGTATTTCTAACTTCTTAGCAAAATCATCAGATATAAACGAGCAAGTAGCACCCGAATCAAGTAATACATATGCATTTATATCATTGTTTGGGATAATACCTGACACGACATCTTTTGATTGCACCGCGTCCTGCACCGTCATGTTAAAGGTTCTTGCTATGGGCTTATTTGTTGACGTCGGTCCAACAATAGTCGGTGCACATCCACTAGCATTTCCCTTGCTTCCAACTGTCTCACCCAACTTTTTTTTTGGGCATTCACGAGCAAAGTGATCCTGGGACCCGTACGTGAAGCAAACGTTCTTCTTAGGTTGATTGCAATTTGGGGCAATATGACCCTCCTGGCCACAATTGAAGCATACTCGTTTTCCCATCAAGCACACACCCTTTTGAAACTTTCCACATGTAGCACATGCTTCGAACTTCTTCTTTTGCTGGCTTCCTTACTGATTTACAGCTACCCCATTCGCATTCCACTTCCTCGTCAAACTATTGTTTCCATTTCCACCATTATTACCTCCACCATTCTTAACTTCACCTTCACTCTTCTTCTTCCTCTACTCTTGGTTATGTTTTGTTACAGCCTCGCCTCCACTCTCAGCCATAATTGCCTTCTCCATCACCGCTGCAAATGTTTTTGACTGGAACAAGAAGACCCTACTATACAATCAGAGCTTCAATCCTTGTTCAAACCTCTTCGCCTTACGTTCGTTCGTGCTGACTTGATATGGCGCAAATCTCGCCAACTCGTTGAATTTAGCGGCATACTCAAACACCATCATCGTTCCCTACTTCAGTTCCAAAAATTGCACTTCTAACTAACTCTTCGAACTCCCAAGGAATTAGGTCTCGAAGAACAATTCCTTAAACCTATCCCAGGTCACCACCCCTGGCCCTTCACGAGTCTTATTGACCTGCCACCAATAACTAGCCTCTACTTTTAACATGAATGTTGCGAAAGCAGTCTTTTGATCATCCCCTACCCTTGCGACATCGAACACCTTTTCTATCTCCATAATCCAGGTTTGTGCCTCGACTGGATTCATGGACCCACAGAATTTAGGTTGTCCAACCACCTTGAAATCCTTAAACGTTGTACCTTGGTTCTGTGGTTGATTCTGCAACGCTCCTGTCAGTAGCGTAACTAGCTGCTGAATAGGGTTTCCTTCCATATTGTTGTTGTTGTTTTCCTTAGTGGTTCTCTGTCGTGGTGGGTGACGTCTTGGAGGCATTTTTTGTTAAAATACACCCATTAGCTTCTATTCAACCTTTAAAGTATTATATATTTAAATTGCACATCATAAAATATTATCACGTAACACATAACACTTTGAATAAAATAATAACTTTTATTCCTTCATAATCTCTTTAAAACATCAAAGCAATAGCATCACTGTTATTTACATTACTTTCCTGAACTATAACAGTTGCAGGTCAACATCATCATCAATTATCCCATTGGTTATATCATACTTGGGATTTACATTTCATTTATTTTCTAACCACGTATCAGCTATGATGTCCTACTAAGATACTCCGTAGCCTTTTGACGTTCTTCTTCCATAATCTGGAACATTGTTCGACGATCTAACACGTACGATGGCAGAGTCTCGAATTGAATCGGATAGCCCATGACCCGATCTTGAGCTCGATTAATCACTGTGTTGAATACGTTGTTCATCTCCTCCATCTTCATCCTCTTTGCTTACACGTCTCTTACTGCTATCCCGGCTCATTGAAAAGTTTCTTCGTACGCATCTTCGGCTCTTGCTCTCTTCGTAGCTTATTCCCTCAGCTTATTCTTTAATTTAGTGACCTCCTCGATTAGTTGTTCTTTCTCTCCTTCAGTCTGAACCAGCTTCTCCTCGACATTACTAAGACGTTCCTCTTTATCTAGGATCTCACCGTCTTTCTGTGTCATTGTAGTCTGTTGTTCAGCTACTATCACTTGCAATTCCTCAACGGTATCCTGAAGTCCCACATTGCGGTCATACACCTTGTCGTACATACGGTAAGCTATCGAGTTAAGTGGAATCTCCTCCTCCTCGTCCTCCTTATCCCCTAACTGTTGCAGCTCAACAAGGTCCTCCTCATCCGTCTCTATCTCATCCTCCTCATTAGGTACTCTTTCCTGCTCAACTACTATGACTGACGGAACTATTTCTGGTGGCAGTAGTTGTTCCCAAATCACCTGAATATCTCAAGGCTCCTCTTCTCTAGCCTGACTAGATCCTCCTACATTAGCCATCCTGTTAACCAAATTTTAAGTTTAATTACTAATCATTACTACTTGACACTCACGAGCACATAAGTTGTAAACACATAAGCACATACGTGTTTTATTACTTCTTCCTTAAAACTCGATAAGAGTTTATCATCACTATCTTTTCAAAGGTTGCTTCCTAAGACTTTTCCCCACCTAAGGTTTATAACCTAAAGCTTTGATACAAACTTGTGACACCCCCAAATCTCGGTACTTCATTACCTCAAGATTTGGTGTTCACATAATCAAAACATTCATATCTAACTACTCAATCGTAATAAATTAAATAATAAAACCTGCCCATACAGGATTACATTAATAAAACATTATCTCCCAGGTTCTCTAACCTTTAAACATCATTCAAATGCGGAATTTAATTATTACATTATATAATTATTGAAAAGTCTATGATCATAACAGTAAACAAAAGTATAAATCAGCATCACTTGTACATTTTTCACTTTCCTTTGCTAGTTGAAGGCTGATCTACCTTCTCAACTTTAACTGCAATGAGTGTATAAATATGCAAGACTGAGGAAAACAATTGCTCACTTGATACAACAATAAATCAACAGGAAAATAATTATAATAATTGCCAATGAATAAGCTCATCAAATCTGAATAATACTCCAACAATGATAATCAAAAACTGGAATCCAATATATGGAATATATATAACTGAGGGTCATAAGACCATGAACTATGTCCACAATTGTGAGTAATCTTTCAACTCCAACTTTAACAGTTATAAGACTATAAGGACTCCTCGTACTTAGGGGGACCAGCCCTTCGTATAAGGTATTGTGCACAAACATTTTAACGCTACGCGTAAATTATCCCCTAATAATAATAGGGTTGTTCATCCTAGTATTTAGAGTACAAGTCCGCACCAAAGAAAGTTTGGTTTGGATAAGCTTTCAAGGAAAATTGAAGTTTAACGAACATCAACTAGAGGACTAGTTGAATCAATAGTGTTTGATAACCACAACAGATGGTTGATAACAACATCACATAGAATAATTGAGAATCATAAATGAACTAATTATAAATATTAAACCCATGCTTGAAATAACTATATAGCATAAGTATTCAACAAAATGAATAAAATGGTAAACCTTTGCTTGAACAATAAATAAGCTAAGGTTAGAGTCTTGTAACATTAGAAATGAAATTACTGAACGTACTTTAACCGATAGCAAGATGGAGACTAAAAACTTGCCCAATGTGGTATTAACTCATGCAAACAGTTCAATAATAGAGACGAGAGTTCAAAAACTATGTTCATTATACAATAATAGAACTTAAAAAACTTGCTTAACTATAAACAAGTTAAAATGAATCAATCAAATGAGAATTTCAAATAACACTACAGTTACAGTTTGCTCGAATGAGTTTTAGGAACAATTGACTTATTAATAACAGTTATGATAAAAAGATTTGCTCAATCAAAAGAATAAAGTTACACAATGTAATAATAGAATTAACTCAACGAAAGTATGGAGTTAAAAACTTTTTCAATGTAAAAAGATAGGGTTTAGAAACTTTCCTTGAGCGTAAGCTATAAAATTAAACTCACGATCACCTACACATAATTTTAGAACCACAATACCTATTAGATATGCTAACATACCATAACATGTTCATTACCATTTATATTTCAGAAACTCTAAGTGTTTTATTTCGCAACACTTATTTAACTTTCATTATGTATACTAAATTATCACATAACACGTTTTTTGATTTATTAATCATTTTTGCAACTTTAAATTTATAATACATATAACACCACTCTGTATTAGCCTTGTTGTTACATGTTGGACTCATTACCATAACCTTTAGCTAAGCCACAACGAACGACCAAAGTCTGCAGAATTAGCAGACTTCAGTATCTGGAAATGGGCACTCGCGCGGCCGCGCGAGTTTTGTACTGGGAGGCCACACGCCCGCGCGGCAGCTACGCGCCCTCGCCTAAGGGCTTCGCGCCCGCGCGACACACAGAACTCAGTTTTTATAGAACAGAGCTTCGACACTTTTCTTAAGCCAACTAACACGAATTTTACCCACCAAACAGTGGTAATAACACGTAAGATAATTATATAACAGTATCAGAAACATGTTTGCTAACATTTACAATCAATTAGCACAATTTATCAACAACTAGAACTATTTTAATTTCTCAATTTTCATATTTTTCATAAAAACTCAATTTTCTTGATATTCATTCTAAAAATCATCACTTTGAATTCAATACTTGACCAAATCATCTCATTCAAATTATGTTATGTTTGTATCTCAATGAATTATCATAAACAAGCGTCAATTTACAGATTTACATAAGAATTGACCATCTCAATTGGTACTTACCTAAGCCATACAAATAATACATCTACTGTCAAAATTTTCTTCTACTGTAAACCGAAATTATCATGCAATTATTGTTTAAACATACTCTCTAATCATAATTATATCTAATTACCATCAACAGATTACATAATCACAATTTACAGAAATCTAGAATTCACAGAGTTTGAAACTTCATGCCGTAAACTCATCCATACATACACACACACAAACACACACACACACACACACATACACACACACACACACACACACACACACACACACACACACATATATATATATATATATATATATATATATATAATATGGAGATCATGGAGATTATGGAGAATTACCTTCAACTAGCTTGCACAACCTTGCTAAACACTAAACTTGCTGTGAAATTCTTAAGACTCCTCTCCGATTATCTCTCAAGTTCTCTAAACTTCTTAGTTTTCTTCTCTTGGGCTTAGACTAGACAACTAACAAGTATGCGTAAAAATAAAACTGATATAATAATATGTATACTTATTAGGATATCAGTTATAAAAATAACGTATAAGCTATAATTATATTATACTTATTGTTTTATTTATTTTATATATAAAAAAAACTAGAAATCCCAAAAGCCATAAGGCTTGTTTGGCAAAAACCTTTTAAATATTAAAGAATTAATATATTAAGCCTTGTTTGGCAAAACTAAAGTAAGCTACTTTAATTCATTTTAATAACTCCTTATAATATAGCTATTTGTCACACTATATTTAATCAAGCTTTTATATTTATTTTAATTAATTCAAATCACAATTAATTAAATAAATCTTTTAATCACATAACATAATACCAATAATTAACATTAATTTGTAATATCAATATAATAGTCATTTCCTTAATTCATCAATTATTTATTTAGCGAATAATTCACTAAATAAAATTAAATCAATTAAACAAATATTTACTTAACGATAAACACATGCACTAAATATTTATATAATTCAATAAATATTTAATATTACATTTAAAATTCTGGAATGTTACATAGGAAGCATGTTAAAGGATTTGTGAGTTAAGTTCTGTTTCGTTTGAAGCATAGCATGTCTGTGTCCTAACTTGAGGTGGCGCGACCGCACCACTCTCAAGCCTAAGACCAGCGCGGTCGCGCCGGTCTATAGACAGTTCAAGATAAGTTTGTGTAATCTGACGAGTTGTGTAATCTGAACTATAGGAATTGTATATTATTAGCTACTATGTTATCATATGGGGCATATTTAATACTTATAGTGTCCTTGAATGGATTAAGATAGCAAAACATGAATTGAATGATAGTTAGTTATGGAAATTAACTAAACAAGAATAAATATTAGTTAACTTAAATTAAGTTAAAATTTATATTATGGAATAATATAATTTAAATATTAAAGCCTTATGAGGTAGTGGCATGATAGTAAATTGAATGAATGGAGTAATTCACTTAAGTAAAATGGTGAATTAATATATGTGTTTTACATTAAGAAAATGAAATGATTATGTTAATTAATTTTAGTATTTTTATATATTACATAATATGGTAATATGTGAAAGGGTTTAATATTTAAAAGATGTTAATATAAAGATTAAGGAAGTTGTCTTGGGACAATCGAATAATTATACGTATAGTGTATAATTTAAATAATTAATAGAGTATATATTAATTATTTTAAGTGTAAAGCTTATACTTATTACAAGTGTAAGGTAAGCTAAATAATTTAGCATTGAGGTAAAGTGTGTCGCACAAACTTTATATTAAATAATGTGTAATATGGGAAACATGTGAGTAGTAGTAGCATATAATTACCTACTACTTAAGATTAAATGAGGTGTGATAGTTAATTATGGTTAATGATATACAAAAATCATATGGCAAAAGTAATTAAAACATAAGGTTGATTTAAATAAGTTTTGTTATCTCATCCTATGTGATGCGACAATTATATGTGTACTCTAAAAGATGAGAGTAAATAAATATGTGTTATTAAAATATTTATTTCAATACCGATGTGTAAGAAAATAGTAAAAGGAGATATTAAGTTATTAGTAAGCAATTAAATTAAGTCTACACATGTTTTAAATATTAAATTATGTGGACTAATGTACATGGATATATGATGTAGGTACATAAATAATCCCTAATTTTTTCCTATTATAGTAACAAGTGTACATTAAAATTATATTTTGGGAATTAAAGGAACTAAACTAAGCTAGTTGCTGAGTATAAGCTTTTGTCCCAACATTAGTGTCACACTTTTATATATCAGCCGTGTGTTAAGCCATTGGCCTAGTCTACTGTCATTGTTGAAAATTAGAACTGATGATGGCTAGAGGGACGGAGGAAGATGGAGTGGTTCAACAACCCTTCTCAATCCACTAACTTCTTCTTCTTCCCCTTGGATTAATTCATTGTGCAAAGATATTAACTGAGTATTAGATTTACTATAAATAGAGCCTTCTCTTTCTTAATTCTAGTTAGATGAAATATCTGAGAAAAACTTAACAAGAGAGTTGGGAGAATTGAGAGCAATGGGAGGATGGAGGAGCTATAGTTAGCCAATTCCAAGCATTCAAGAGGTAATAATTCTAACCTATATGTTCTTTATTTTCTATGTTTTCAATTTCTCAAAAATGTCAAGAAAAAGTAGCTTTTGAGTCACAAAATTTATGCTTAAGGGTTGTTGTAATCCATGAATTGTTGCTAGATATTGTTAATATAGTCAAATGCGAAAACAACGAAAGTTAAATGAACCAATTTGGTTGAAAAACGAATTCGTAGTGAATGAATTCGCTAAATTTGTTAAAACATGAAAATTTAGGATAAATATGAGTTTTGGATCAATCTTTGGGTTAGTTAATGTTTTGGAAGTGTTATAATTACTCTGTAGATGAGTAGCTAAGAGTTTAACGAGTCCAACGAATCGAAAACTAACTAATTCGGACTTAAAATGAGAAAGTTATGTCAAAAACTGTAATATGCGTGAAGCCACGTGCGGGCGCACTGCTGGGGCTGGAAAATGGTGCGGGTGCACTAGAATGATGAGAGCAAGGGGCACGGCCGCGCCCAATGTGTGCTAACTGTGACTGCTTTGACCTATTTGGGTAAAACATCCATAACATTTTCATACGAACTCCGATTGGGGTGATTCAAGATGATCTAGAACGGAGACGAATAGACTTACAACATTTGTTCTTTAAGTATTTTAATTTGAGATTGTTAGGAAGGGTCAAAATAGTCATCTTTGTGACTGTTATGTATTCAGAGGCGATCGGAGGGCGTCGAACGAGCACATACGCAAATATAGCGCTCCTAACGATAGAATATGTTATTCTAACTGATAAAACATGAATATGCATGATAATTGACATGTCATATGTCTAAGATTACTTTACTCATAATGGAATGCTTTAACAATGATTTCTAAAAGAAAAGTTAAAGTTTTTGAGAAACGAAAGTTGATGAATTTGGTGTCCTTTGAGTTCTGTCCTTGGACCCTATGTACGCATATAAACGTCCATGAAATGTAGTTTTAAAGTTACCTTGCATATACTAGACTGATACAGCTTGGTTTAAAGTGTTTTGAAAGAAAAACTTGAAGTTTTGAAAATAAAGCTTGAAGAACTTTGTGTCTTTTAAGTTCCGACTCTGGAAACATGTGATTGTGGTCTAGTTATGTGCATGGATAGATAAGGAATGTAATTTCAAGATATATTGCACATAAAGGGTTGTCAAGCTTGGTTTAGTATAGGTTTTAAAGGGAAATTTAAAAGTTTTCGAAACTAACTTTGATGAGCATTGTATTACTTGCATTATGACCTTATAAGCAAGCATGATATAGTTGTTTATGCCTTTGAACATGAATGATATGTGTACTGAACTAGTCAAGTATGACATAAGTTATTTAAGTATGTTTTAAAGTATGAACTATGCTATGTCTATGTAAATGAGATAGATACATGTGAACATGCGTATTAAAGGCTTGCAGTACCAATATAAGGTTTAAAAGCTTATAAACATTGAACCATTGTTAAAAGAAATTGTTAAGCCTTGTTGAGGTAAATAGTTCAACATAGAACTATGTAATTTAAAACTAAATGATTTGAAATATGAACTTAAAGAAATAATAGAACCTACTTGATGTATGTTTATAGTATGTATCAGAATGCATAGTAGGTTAGGACTAAACTAACCAATGAAAAGCTCAAGTCTGGTTTTGGCAGGGAGTAGTGCGGCCGCGCCACTCCCAAGCTTAAATGCAACACGGCCGCGCCGTTCTGCAGAGTGACCAAGAGTAGTTTGTTAACGGCATGGTCTTAAGTTATGGTTATATGTTGTCCTTTAGGACTACAAGTTATAAAACAAGATTGTTGAAATAAATATGATAGTAGAATGAGCTAGTCTCATGGTTATCCTTAGTTCAAGTAAAAATGAAACCAAGTTAGGAAATACTATTTTGTTATTTTATTAAGAGCGTATGAAATGTATGACTGATGGATATGAATCCATGATTATATAATTATGTAGGAATACACGAAGTGTAGATAAGCTTTAAGCAGTTAAGTCATGGTTGATAAACTACGAATCAGGCAAGTCTTTCAGTTCCTATTTGTTATATGAATTCGATAACTATTAGTTGAGCTATATTATGACATGAGAATGTTGATGTATATATATGAAATGCATATGAGATATTTATAAAATGTGAAAGTTGATCTTTGATGATATGCTTGTGATGTAAATCTTTATGTCTGTTATGTGTTAAGTAACATGCGTAGTAAATATTAATTGATTATGAATGCATGAACTAAGTATGTTATTATATGCTATGTGTTGCATGAAAACTGTTAGAATTGTTGGGCTGTTGAGCTCACCCTTGCAAATAACCACTTTTACAGGTTAAGGACTCATGGTAAAGATTACGTGCTACTTGATTGATAGAGTTCAATAGTATCAAAGGAGATTGATTCATTTATTTAAATATATACTCTTGAACCATATTTAGGTTCTAGGAGATGTAAGTGATAGTAGTTTATGATGTGTAATACATGTTAAGTTGTACTATGAAGTACATGGAAGAGTTTGAATTGAGATGTAAAAATTTATAAAGTAATTGAATAGAATGAATCATAACATAATTTGATTCAAGGATTTGTAATTGATTCAAGTTAAGAAATTAATAAAAGATTTTCTTTTCAAAGTAGATTGAAAAAGTTTAAATTATTTCGCATATTTTTATAACATCGGATATGATGTAAAACAGGAATAATAAATGACCAAGATTAAAAACTTATAAAAGTTTGGGGTCATTACACAGATCATGGAAATGGAAAGAATTTATTTTCTAAATTGTAATAAGTAAAGTTATATTCATTAAGTTATGAATAAAATATATAAATAGTTTGACGATAGTAGTATCGTGGTGGACCGGATCCGAGGTTCGAAGGGACCTGGATTTGGGGGCGTCACAAAACAACTACACTGATCCTAAACATGTATACAAGCTCAGATAACACAATGGCATGCTACTCCATACCAATTAACAGAGAATTCAACAATTACTAGAATTTGACAAAACTCAAAATTTAGAACACAAAAATAGAATTTATACCTCTTTAAAGCTTAAATTGTTTCCTCAATGCACTAACTATACTCCCTCGATGCTCAACAGCTCGCACTCTCAGTTTACACTTATCAGACAAATTTTCAAGCACTGAGAAATGAGAAGAAGAGGGTGCTATATATAGAGAATTAATTGCCCAGTTATTACTCTTGCACCATAGTTTAATTCAATGGAGAATGGAAGGAAACATTGGATATACAGAAGTTAGCCAACCACCACCTTCTTAGCCATCATCACTGCTAAGCTAGCCTCCAACTCGTGTTTGCGTATTTAGAGTGAAGCTACTATTCGAGTACTGTGATGGTCACTTAATATGGGACACAACTTTAAATCTCAGCACTTAGTTATGAAATGTTTAGTTTGGTTCTTTAGACTTCCAAAATATAATTTTAATGTGTTAATACTACTACATAATGGAAAGTTAAGGATTATTTATGTACCCACATCATATAATCCATGTACATTAGTCTAGTCTAATTAATATTTATAACATGTATGGACTCAACTTAATTGGTCATTAATAATTTAATATCTCCTTAAAATTTTATTATTCTAATTAGACTCACTTATTAAAATAATTTGTAATTCTTTGATATAGTACATCTTTATTGTTCCCACACATACTTGTTGTCACATAAGCATTATTTATGTAACTTATAATTCATTCAATTTTAATATATAGTTTATATATTATAAAGTCACATTAAAGTGTCACACTACACTTTCTTTTTAATGTAGGTACTTTATATTACCTTATGTCTTGCACATACCAATTAAGTGAACAATATAATTCTCATTCGTATTTTAGTATTCACAATAATAATTAATTAATAATATAATACTAATTAATCATTCACTCCTTATTTTATTCATTCCTTAATTAAATTAAAACCCTTAAAACTCCATTCTCATGCCACACAAGGCATTTCACAATTCTCATCACAACTCCACATTTTTCTCAATTCTCATATAATCAATTTGAATTAATTGAATTACTCATCTCACAACACATCTGTGACGCCCCCAAATTCAGGTACTTGAAGCCCGAACTCAGTGCTTCACGATACCATTTCTATGAGCGGAATAATACTAATAATAATAACAATAATATAAATACCAAACTTAATTTATATATATCAGAGTCTAATCCCAGTTTCTCAACCTTTACTACATTATACTACACGATAGATAATAAATATCAAAGTGTTGATAATGTCTAACTATTACATAAGATACCATAAGCTTATTCTGTTTACTTTCCTTTTCCCTTGTTCCTGTCTGAACCTTCAAATTGATCATGTTTGGCTAAAAACATTTACATTTAAAGCAAGAATGAGCATTTGCTTGCCCAGCAAGTAATAGCAGACAATAAACATTAGCTGAAAGAAGTAAATGTTTTTTGTGAATGACACTTCTACAACGAATCAACAGTTGTGAAGTAAGCTGAACCAATAGTAACAACATATCAAATCTATCTCAAATTTTGAAACTACGTACTGACTATAAATGGAGAGCAGTCAACAAACTATGAACTTTGTTTTTGATTTTCGATATTAAACTGAATCACAAGAATTAATTATACGCAATAACAAAGTGGAATATTTTTCAGAGTTTATTCTGAGTGATCCCTAAGGATCTTGAACTTAATTCTCGAGTAACTATCAGAGACCAGGTGTATCAGATAACCATAAAGATTAAGTCATACCCCTCTGCAAGTATAATCAGTGATCAGCTTAATTATACCCTATATTATGCATAATACTTAACTGTGCGCAATAGCCGAATATACAACCAATAGTTTTCCCTTTGTATTAAAGGTTGTTCTTCTCACTCTTACAATCAGAATATGAATTATAACAACAAAATACTATGATTTCAATATCTAATCGCATTTTTGATCTAACCAAAACAATTGGCATTGACCTGGCAATAATAATTGAGTTCTTTTCCCGAACCTATCAAGTTCTAATAATTATTCGTCTAGCCAGAATAATTAGCTAAGATATATCTCAATGCTATCTGTAAATCTATATCTAGCCGAGTCAAATAACTTAGACATCTTTTAATTAACATATACATATTGGAAAATAATAAGTATGTATTAACATGTGATTCAATACAATGATTATCCAAGTGAGGTCACTTGTTTAACAAATTTTAAAAATTAACAAACAGAATATATATATCTAGATTGTACAATAATACTGAATTGATAACTAGTGATCGGATAGAATCCAAGAACTGGCATATCGACAAAAGTATAGATACATGAACAGTAACAATAACAATAGAGTTCTGAAATGGGCTTACACATGTCCATTGCATAAAGTAAATGCAAAGGTTAGATACTTTCCTGGTCTGCTGCTTACAGTTACACAACTTAGTTTTATCTTTTATGTAGAGACCTATCATTAATAAGATCATTCTATCGATTAGAAATACATATCATAACACGTAGTACTGCTATTTACAGTCAGAACATAGCCTAAGCTCATTGTCACATAGTTATATCAGTCATAGGATCACAAATAAACACGTATCTAGTCATACTACCTAGGTCTGGATCAATTTCTAAAATATTTCGGTGTACCAACGACTTTATCGGGTAATTATTGAGTCTAAAACTCTATCGTGTAGTTCAATATTCGATTAGATATTTTAAATATCTGTCATATTATTTTTTATAGCCTTATAATAATTTTTAATTAATTATTATAATTAATCACGATTTTTTAAACACTGGAATCATTATTAAATGATTTAAATATTAAACAATTTTATTATCATTAATATTTAATTAATATTAAATTATTAATGAAATCATTGCCAAAATATTAAAGTTATTTATAATAGCTCAAAATATTTTTATTACCCTTAAATGATTTTTAAAACATTTAAAATTATTTTTAAATAATTATCATTAATAGTTAAATATTAATGTACTATTTATCAAAATATTAAAAGTCATTTATTATAACTTAAAAATATTTTTTAAACCATTTATATCATTTTTAAATGATTTTTAAATCAATAAAATTATTTTTAAACTATTTATTTAATATAAGTATTAAATAAATTTAATATCATTAATATTAAATTATTAATAAAATTTACCTTAAAATATTAAAAGTTATGTTTTATAACTTAAAATATTATTATATACATTATTATCATTTAAAATTACTTTTAATATAATACAATCATTTTTAATTAATTTATTTAATTTATTTTTTAAATAAATTAAATATCAATAATATTCAAATAAATACTAATATTTATGAAAAATATGTAAAATTATTAAAAGTTAAATTTTATAACTTAAAATATTTTTTGTAATTTTCAGAAGTTATTTACTATTTTTAAATAATTTTTAGAATTTATTTCTATTTTTAATCATTTGTCAGAAATTAGGAAAATTAAAATAATTAAATCCGTCGCTAAAGCCTTTAGCGACGATTTCTGTCACGATTAGTGTTCTTAAGGCTCAAGAACACTGACAAGCAGTGTTCAAGAGGCTCCCTTTGACCATCTTTAATTCACTGCATATATTGTTTCTAGGCAAGCTATGACATGGATATTGTAGTACCAATGTAACACTATAAGTATCAAGTGATATCTGGGTCAGATTGCAACACAGAAGTAGGATATAAGCTTGCAAACTACCTATCAGACGTGTTCTTCATGTTCTGGGCTGCCCAAAAACATGAAGTCATGGTCGGTCAACGCTATTGATAGCCTTCAGTCTTTCAATCTGGTCATGCTATAGGTGATCTAGACGTCGTGCTTTGTAGATAAACCAATAAAGTACATGTTGTGAGCCTTTATAATGTCTAAACATCATTCAGATGCAAGATCTAAGTCAATAAAAAAACTTGTCAGACCACTGCCTCAACTTTCTAGGTTACCCAGAAAGTTAAGCTTAACGGTCAACGATGTTTGACCAATTACTATGATCGATTTGAGGCTTTATAAGGTTCAAACGTACTTTGACCTTGTAGTACTCATGACATACTATAATTTAGATACAAATATTCATCCTATCAACATTCCAGCAATAAAATCAAGGCCCATCAAACCATGTTAGAGAGCTAGTTCATACAGTTTCTAGGTTTTTCAGAAACGCATATCGTGATCGGATGGTCTACTTTGACCATCCACTACACCAATCCTGTTGATGTTTTAAAGTATCTAAAACCATGGATCTATAGTACATAATAAAGGCTACAATCTAGATATAACAACATCGTCATACAACATAACACCTAACAGATCTCGGGCTAACAAAATCCTGTCAGGCACTGAAAACGAGTTTTTGGGTTGCCCAAAAACTCTTGGTCATGCTCGGTCAATGAGTTTTGACTAAGAATAACATGAAACCTAGACATGTAATGGTTGTTATTACACTTCTAGATCACAGACCACATATTAAACTACATATCTAAAACATAAAACAACAAAAAGCATGATCAGGCAAGAATCTAGAGCCACTGACATTCGTTGTCAGACCACAGTTTTAAACTTTTTCTAGATTTTGTAAAACATC
The DNA here is from genome assembly GCA_016801055.1 of Panax notoginseng. Lineage (NCBI taxonomy): Eukaryota > Viridiplantae > Streptophyta > Magnoliopsida > Apiales > Araliaceae > Panax > Panax notoginseng. Next base: position 96,433,870 of record CM029015.1, on the reverse strand, counting down.
AAATTCGAGCCTCTAGATGTTATGGGTCCAACATCTAGCAACCTAGATCATTGATTAACACCTTATACCACATGATTAAACATAAAAACACAACATTTAACAAAAGATTAAAGATCATATTTTGCAAATAGGGTTTATACCTTCTATGAACAAATCTTGATTCTAGGCTACTGATTTGTTGTGAGTACTAGTGGGGCTTGCTTTGGGGACTAAAATTCTAAGGAAATTCGTGGGTTAGAGAGAGAGATGGACTTGGTAGAGAGTTGGTGTACAATTGGGCTAAATGAGCACTTTCTCTCTCTCTTGATCCTTATATAATTGATAGATGCAATGAACTTGCTGAGATAGCTGTCAATATATGGCTGATTTGTATATATTTTGGCACATGGGATATCTATGGTTGGTCACCCGCCACAAATATGGAAAGATTTGCAAGTTTCCTAATAAATAATACAAGAAGGGCAAAATGGTCATTATGCTTGTAATTTTTAATGGTATTCTTGTAATCTTGTCCCAACCCTTAGGGTTTCAAATAAAATAAAATTTTAGTTTCTCCAAATAGTAAATTAGGTTTTCCTAATTAAATTAGGTTTCCTAATTACCTAAACTTACTAATTAGGTTTAAAGAGTTACTAATTAGCATTAAGATGATTACATTAGCGATTAGCTTTTCCATTTAGCAATTAGGGTTTTCCATTTGAAAATTAGGGTTCCAAACATAGACATTAAAGTTTTCAAAAATTAGGGTTTCCCTAATTAAAGTTAATATCTATATCTCCGGTCATTAATCACATTATCACGATTACGTAACAATCTTGTATTCTAATCTGAGTTTCAAATTATGGTTTAGCACAATAATATAATATTATTATTCTCATTCCTTATTCCAAATCCCGAACTAGGGTTTGGATTCCATATCTGATTTATCTATCAAATACGTACCACAATTAATTAAATTAAAATAATTAACTTAACTAATTTGAATAAATCCATATAATAAGATATTTATTATAATAACTCTAATAATCATTACATATATTATTGAAATAATATATAATCATAATTTCATGGAAAATAATTCATAAAAACATTTCTAATATAAAATTAATTATTATAAGAATATACTTTATAATGGTCCATTATTCTAAAATAAAATTATTTGTAATTATTAATGTAATAAATAGATTTTTATTTATCACAAATAGACATACACATTACCTTGCACATAGCCTTGCGTTTAAAATAAAAAAAAAATTACGCAAAATTTCTTATTTAATTATATAGAAAATATCGGGTTATTATTACATCAATATTCATATTCAAATAAATATTTATTTTCTTATTATATCAGAATAATTATTTATTCATGAAATTCACGGTTCTTACTGTTAGAGACTATTAAGATTAAGTTAAAGAATATTAAGATTAGGCGCGAGCTCTTAAAACTCGTGATGATGGTATGTTTGTGACTCATAGTCATATGCATGTTTTTGAGTCCCTAAGCATATGGACAGTCCCTGATTGGTTCTTGGACTACGTATTGCTAGGATAAGCTCCTAAACTCATATTACTGTGGTAAGTTCCTGAACTTCCAAGGTGTGGTAAGTTCGATAAACTATATTGGGATTATATATGTTATATATTATGAATTAAGAAATTTTAGAATAGTGAACATTGATGGTGTTGAAGATTGAAAGAACGAGGCAATAGAGTAAGATTGAAGTTGATGGATAAACATGAATTTTCTAAATATTCTAGCTATGCTAGATTTTCAAAATTTATTGACTTCGTGCTAATATTTTCACTTCGATTTTCTTGAAAAACATTGGATCAGATGGTTGAACCAATGAGTTTTAAAAGCAATATTGTTATTCGTATGTCTATGCTATTTGTTTCACCTAAGACAAAAATAATTTGAAAATTTTCAAAATGTATTTTTAGACCTTGTGCATAATTTAATATGGTGTAGAAAATGGTAAATGATGGAGTCATCAATGCAATAGAACCTAGTGTTAGTTGTAATCGAACGATCGTCAACCCACTATGGTATGATGTAATGTGACAAAGTCATAAAATGACGGAATCCTCAACGTACTACTAATCTTGTACGGTATAATGACGTCATAAAAGAATTTTTGGTTTTGTTTTAAGTTATGAAGAATGTCACTTAAGTTGGCTAAAATATTTTGATTGATGTCCGCGTTGTTGAAAGTCTAAGCTATTTGATTCGACTAGACAGTTGTCGAAAAATATTTATGGAATTCAAGCATTCTCGAGTATTTAATCCAAACCAGATTACTCTGGTGTGGATTTAGATGTTGAATGGCTGAGGTGAACGACATATTTTCAGAGACAATGGTTCCGAATGTGACGCATATAGTCGTTACAATGTGCTATGTTTGTACACAATGTAGTGGTACGATAGGTTGATCACCTAGAGTACTTGTAGAGGGTGTTTACAATATTTGTGATTGGTAAACATTCTGTGGAAAGGATTTACAATGTGAAGGATTTTGTTAAAGCACTAGTAAACCTAGAGAAGAGTTCACGGTCTTGTGACCCCTCAACATAATTTGGGATCTGAGTTATTCATACTACTTTCCAATTATGGAATGATTGTGGAAGATTCTTATTATTTTGAAGGGTGAATGGGGTAAGGAAGATATTCCTTAGAAAAAAAAGAAAGTGGTAGAATGCGACATGTAGTAATGAATGAATTGAACAAGCTATAAAAATTCTAAGAAAGGAATAAAATTCTGAAAGAGAAAAGATGAAGCTATTTAATAGAATAGGTAATCTTTAGAATGAGACCGAGTAGAGAGGTTTCGGTGATTCCGAGGACGAAATCCTTATAAAGGGGAGAGGATGTGATAACCCGAATTTTCAAAGCTATTAAAATAAGAATTTAATAAATAAAATTCTTATTATAGAATGTGCCGGGTTTGAATAAGAATATATATGTGTTATATATTTTGAATTTTGTGTTATTGGTGGAAAGAAACCCATAAATGAGATTTTATAGTTGGTTAAACTATTAAGAAAAAATAGAGTTTTAAAACTTGAAGCTTAATCTTTAAATTATTAAAGAAAGTAGTAATTGATGATGTAAATTCAAAGAAGAGATTGATTTTAGATGAGTTAATATTTATGAAGTATGTACAGAGTATTTAGAAAAGTAGGTTCTGTTTTTGCAAAGAAAGAAATTATCTGTGTCTGAACTTGTAATGGCGCAGCTGCGCCCCTTCTAAGCTTATGACCAGCGCAGCTGTGCCGGTCTGCAGAAAGCTCTGAGTGAGTTTGTGAAATTTTAATTTCAAGACATGTATATTAATGGTTAATATGTATAATAAAAGTCATAATTAGTGTTTAAGCTGTTCCAGAATGGATAGAGATAGCAAAACATGAATTGGATGAGAATTAGTTATGGAATTAATTAACTCGAAATAAATATTAGTTTATTAAGTTATATTATGGAATATTAAATTATAAATTCCTTTGTGGAAGTGGCATGATGGTAAATTGAATAAAAGAGAGTTAATTCACTTACATAAGACGGTGAATTAATATATGTGTTTTATGTAACAACCCGGAGATTCCGGATTGTCCAGAATTTTAGTTTAAAGAATTAGTTATTAATAAAAGGAATTTTTATTAATAATATTATGTGCTATGTGTTTATTAATCATTCTAGAACCTAGGATGATTATAAGTCGGGAGGATTCTGGCTACTAGCTAGATTGAATGAGTAAGAATTTTCAAGGCGAAAATAAAATTTTTCCGGGAACGAAAATCTTTCTGAGGAAAAAGATGAAATAAGCACAATTTATCCGTTTCTGTTCGGAGATTTATTTTGAATTTCTGAGAAACGCGTAATAATAGAATTCTAAGACGTAATGAAATATTCAAAAATATTTCAGTTATGGCAAAAATGAAGTTTTCGCCTGCGGACTTAAAACCTAAGGGTTAGGAAAAGTGAGTTCCAAGAATTTAATGATTTCGTATAATAATTAGGTTTATTATGCGTAAGAAATATGAGTATAATACTAGTTATTATACGAGTATAGTACGAAAATTGTTACGACATATAATATGAATATCGTATGAACTATATAGGAAGAGAATACGAGAATGAGATGTGTAGAATACGATTAGTCTTAATGGCTAAGTAAATGATAAGTTAAGTAATAACTAAGTAAACTTAATAGCTAAGTAAAGTGCTTATGCTTAAGGGCTAAGTAAACTTAAGGGCTAAGTAGACTTAAGGGCTAAGTAAATATGGAGGCCAAGTAAACTTTGTGCTTAAGACTTGAATAGTAAGGAGGTTTGGGGGGGCGAAATGACTATTTTGCCCCTAGCTTTGAAAATCTATAAATAGGAAGCTAAATTCATTTATTTTGGATTTTAAAAATCCTATAACACTTCAGAGAGAGAGAGAGTTCAGATGGAGGAAAAAGGAGGAGGAAAAGCTTGCTCGTGTATAAAATTTGTCCGATGAAAGAAAATTAAAGGAGAACGGTAATCCGAAACTTAGTCTCTTATAAATTTTCTTTTAGTTTCTATGTTTAAAAACATAACTTAATGAAGATAAGTAGTAGATGATGTTAAGGATGAGTTCATATGGTTGAAATCGTAAGAAAATAAAGAAATAAGAATTAGAAGTTTATTTTATAAATTTCTTAAGGAAGTATAAGATTCGTAATGAATTAGAACGATCAAAGTGGATTATATGAATAAGTAGGTGAAATAAGTAAGGAATGATATTCTATAACATCAAATTCCAATAAAAAGTGAAATCATAATCCAAAATATCGATTTAAATGAAGAACGAACGAATAACACGAAGAACACGCGAAGAACACGAAGAAAGTTGTTGATGTACAAATTTAAAACCATCGAAGGATAATTGTTGTTGATGGGCAAGTTTAAAACTATCGCGTATAAGTTAGTTGTTTATTGCTTAGTTAGGAACGGTAGAAACGTTCGAGAAGAACGGATTAAAACTGATTTATAACGAAGTTATGGCAAAATTTTTGTAAAAGACGAACGAGAATTCAAAAGTTAGTAAATGAACCTGAACGTGTAGGGTTTCATAATGAAGTAAGAGAAAGTAGAAAACGTGAGTCATAGACTTAAGAACAAACGAGTTTCGAGTTCGAATGATCGAATTACGGATGAACGAACGAAGAAAATTAAAAGCATAAAAATGAACGAAGGGTGAAGATCAAGCCAATTGTATGGCACGTTAACAGATTTAGAATGAAGTTCTGTCTGAGGGGTATTGAAGTACCTAAGATAAGGAAGAGAATGGCTTTGGAAAGATCTTGTTCCGAGTTATAACGAATAAGTTATGAGATCGGGAAGTAAGCGTCTCAAATTGGATTTAACACTTACAGAAATTTTCTGGGGTTTAGGCTCGGCGCCGCAGCACCAACTATGCCTTGAGAGGCGGCGCCGTAGAGCCATGTCGGGGAGGTTGTGCCCTGCTAACTCGCGTCGTAACATAGCGTGAGATATAAAGAAGAGAGTGGCACCGCAGCACCGGTGTGGGGAAAAAGCCAGTGATGAGCTTTTAACTTCTCAGCTCTTGGGGGAAACGTAAGGGACGATAAAGAACATAATGTCCAATTAATGTAACACTTAATCAAGTGAATTAATCCTATAGTAAAGGTCTAACGGAAAGATTAAACGAGATTAAAAGACAAAGATTTTAGGTATGGGTTACGGAACCGATATCCGGGGACCGTAGTCGTGATGAATGATCGTGAAGGATTTCTATGATTGTTATTCCTTAGGCGTTGAGTTACGAAGGTAATGAATAACATTCAATGTTATGTTGTCATAATGAGGGATAAGTGTAAAGCGTATAGACTCTGTGAACGCACCGTTATTACTATAAATGATTGGTCTTAGCATACAATGATCGGTATGGCTTTGACACTAAGAACGAGTAATGAATATGGGGTTCATGTAGTGGATAACAAAAGTATTAAATAAGATATGAATTATAAAGAAAGTCGTAATGAATGGTAATAAGATTAATGAAAGCCGAATGTGAGTCGGATAAAGAATGAATCCTGAGGTATGACATTTCGCTGTCAAAAAGTCGTAAGGAATAAGAAATTGATTTAACGAACGTTATAGTTAATGGTTCGAATAAGTTATGATAAGTTAGGTTATGGTACAATCGTAACCTTTGATGATTGACATATGGGAGCTGAGCTACACAATTCCTTTGGAGAGTGAAGGTATATATAAAACTGGCAACCGATCTAACTCACTATGATGGCAGTGTAGATGAGACGGGAACTTATTTGTTAGTTTTTTGTGGGAAACCACTCAGAGTACCATATGGACTACTAGCAGAGACGCGATGTGTGCTGAGTCCTTGAGAAGTTATAAAAAGAAGATAAGAATGTAAATCATTAAAGATGATGAATGTTTTGAGTAAGACATCTCCGTATGTCATGAAACCGTAAACCGATAATAAAAGTTAATCGCGTAAACTTAAGTTGCAAGAATGCGAACTCTATGAAGTAATGTTAAATTTAAACCAATATGTAAATCAAGTGTATGACTAATTGGTGTTTATATTTTCCCGATATGCTACATAGGAATTGGAATCAGCAGTTCAGCATAACCTGTAGCTGTGTGTAAGGCAAGTTTCCTAACTTCATTCATATTCTAAATGAATGCTAGTTTTTTAAACTTCTCAGATGTTGAACTTGAGAAGTTCTATCTATGTGCGAATGTGTGATATTTGTACAAGGTGGTAGAACGTATGAGGCCTTGTGCCACAATGTGAACACTTCGGTGTTTCTATGAAATGAACTGTTATGTGATTAAACTATTCAATAAAAGAATGCTTTGTTTATACATGATCCGTTATTGTTAAGTCTGTGCTAATGATTCTAGCCAGACAGAATGTGTATGAAAAAGGTAGAAGAAATGAAAGTATTTCAAAGTGAAAGTGATTATAGTTTTAAAATGATAGGGATCGAGATTATTCCTATTATTCAAGCTGCTTCATAGTCTTTGTTCGGTTATCGAAGTTCTAAAGATATGTTTAAACTCTTGAAGTTCTTTGTTTAACTGTTATGACTTGTTGGGTAATTGAATGCTCACACTTGCTTAAATAAACAACATTTTCAACGAACGATGTTAGAAGAACTTAAGGATCCCGTAAAGATAAAGCTGACGGTATCCAAATGAAGTGTCATTTAGAATGTGAATGAACGAGAAGATCTAGTGAAGACTTGTAATGTAGAAAGATGAAATTGAACGATAGACTAGTTAATGAACTGTTATGTATCCTTGGTGGCGGATAAAAGTCACTCTTGTAAGATGAAATGAATATTGTATTTATCATTATTTTCTAATGAAAGAGGTTATAAGGCTTTTAGAATCTGGGTTTTGAGAATGTGTGTTGTTATATTTCACTATATAATGATGTATGTTTGGTAAGAAGTGGGACCGTGACGTACGAAATTCGGGTGTGAAGATAGATCGTATTTTGGGGTGTTACAAGTTGGTATCAAAGCTGATAGGTTATAAACCTTAGGTGGGAGTACCTAAGACTATAATCGTATAGAGAAGGATAAGAAGATCACCACATGATCATAGTGAATCGTAGTAACATATGAGCTGTTAAACGATGAATGATTTATAACTAATTCTATGAATGAATGGTACTACAAAGTAGTATGGGAAGAAGAACTCAGATTGAGTTGAAAAGGATAACATAAGAATTAAATAAATTTAGAAGTTGTAAATTTCGATTGAGGACTCATGTGATAGCTGAGTTGTATGAACCTTTGTTATGGGCAGAGGTTTGTGCTGGGTGTAACAGCTGCTTAGCTTATTACAGTGATAATCATTGGAATTGGTCGTGCTATCAAGATGTATATGACGAAAAGGTGAATCTTTTCTCATGTATATATTTGATAGGCAGAGAACGATAAGATAGGTGCGAGTTCTTGAAACTCATACTTATGGTAGGTTCGTGACTCATAATTATATGGTATGTTTTTGAAATTCTCAGCGAATGAACGTCTATGGTCTGAGTGGATAGTTCTTAAACTCATATTATTTTAGAAAGTTCCTGAACTCATAATGTGTGGTAAGTTGATGGACTGTACTAAGGTATAGGAAGGTTTAGACTGAAAGCGTGTATTTTTAGTAGAATTAGTCTTGAAGGTGTTAGAGAAGATTAAGTGTTGTTGCAAGCAAGACAATGAAGGAAGATGGAGAATAGGATATTCCAAGTCATCTAGCTACGCTAGATTTCGAACTGTATTGAAATCGTGCTTATGAGTGCGCGTTTTAAAAAGGAAAAAATTAGTTCAACTTTTGGAACCAATGGATTTTAAAAGAACTATTCTTGGTATGTCTATGCTAATTGATTCGGCTAGACAGAAATTGATTTGAAATATCAAAACAAAATTTATATCATCCGTGCATTTGATGCATGGATGGTAAAAGGATGGAGTTATTAATGCAATTAAACTTGGTGTTCGATGTGATCTTAGGATCAACAATCTTCTATGGTATGATGTATAATGATGAAGTCACATAATAACGAAGTCCTCAACGTACTGTGAAAAGTATGGTATCATGACATCATAAAACCTTTTGATGTATTGCAAAAATAATTTAAAGAAGTAGTCGATGTCAATTGAGTTGACTAGACGAATGCTTCAAGTTGATTTCCAATTTATTGGTATGGTCTAAGCTACTTGATTTGGCTAGACAAATGGTATGTCATGTTTAAAAGAAAATTGAGCTTTCTTTGAAGAAGTTGTGCCAAACCAAATTGTTTTGGCATGGAATCTAATGATTAAGTCTGAGGTGAACATATCCAGAAATGGGGTATACGATGGGTAAGAGGTAGTTGCTTTCTTTGTGATTGTAAACTGACCGTGGAAGAAAGGTTACTGCAACGCCCCAGAAAAATCGGATTTTATGAGAATTAAATTTTTATTTGATTATGTGGATTAAATTAATTTAATTGATTATTTATGGGAGTAAGCTATTTGAAGGTTATTCTATAACCTAGACATATCAGAACATCGTAGTATTTTGGCTACGTGGTAGAATTAAAGTGTTTGAATTTTCAAGACGAAAATAAAAGCTTTCCGAGAACGTTTTCGACAAACACTATTCACGCATTTCTACTTGAAAATTATTTTTGAACTTTTGAGAAATATGTAACGATAGAATATCCGATAATATTTTAGTTATGGCAAACGAAGTTTTTCGCCTGCGGACTTAAAATCTAACGGTTAGGGAAAGTGATTTCCGAGAAAGAATTTAAATACGTATAATGAATTAAGTGATGAGCGTATAATACGTAGGTATTGTACGAGATAATGAATATGAGTACGATACGATGTATTATACGAGTATGTATGGATGGTGGTATGTCGTATATGTTGGATAATTATACGAGTTAGAATACGAGATTAATACGTACATAATACGTTATAAGGCTTTAAGCCAAATGGATTTGATTTGTTGGATTGTGTAGGAAAATGTAAAGTCCAATGGGAATTGATAAGGCCCAAATGTAGGAATGGATAAATCCAATTGGAATTAAAGGATAAGGTCTAATAAGAATTAATAATCAAGCCCAAAGTATGAGATAAGTTAATTAAGCTAATTAAATGTAAAGCCCAAAGTAAGTATCCAATGGGTAAGCATGAACCATGGGGCAACCCATGGGTGATCTAAAGTGATGAGCAAGTAAAGGAAACTTAATGATCAAGTACATGTGGTTAGCAAGTTAACTTAATGTTTAAGTAATGAATAGTAAGGAGGTGGGGTTGGATTAATTACCCTTTTGCCCTAACTTTGAGATTTCTATAAATAGGAAGCTCGCTAGCTCATTTGTTAGTTGTTAGCTTTTCCATCAATAACTTATAGCTTATTGGCTTGAGAGAAAAAGCTAGTAAAGCTAGATTTCATAGTTCAAGAATCAAGAAGGAGATTAAGGCTTAATCAAGTGAACTTCAAGGGTAAGCAATCTTAAACCATTAATCTCTTTCTCTTCATTTGTTAGAGAAGTGAGTAGTGGTAGGATTTGTATGCTAAGAAGGAGTAAGAATGAATAAATCAATGGACTTAAGCCTTATAAGTCATGAATAAGTAATTCAAAACTAAATAAGTTATGAATTCATGAGGAACCTATAGGAACTTCTCATATGTTTACCTTAATAAGATGGTATGATAAGGAGATGTGAGAATGATGATTAAATTCTTAAAGCCATGATAAATCATGAGAAATGGAATCATAAGTAGTTTATACTTTCATAAGTCCTAAACTTATGAAGAATAAGTAATAAGGGATTGAATCCATTTTAAATGAAAAATAAATCATAAGAAATGAAGTTAAGGCGGAATTCACAAGTTTGGACGATAATCATCGAATTCGTGAAATTCTTGGAATGGAAGTCGAATTTTGATATTGAGCTTGAAAACATTGGTTTTCAATGGAGTTAAGTCTTATTTGACATTATAGAGTTGCGGACTCGAGAATGACCGAATTCTGACTTAGAACGAAGAAACAAGCGTTGAACGTTCACGAACGTTTATCGTTTTCATTAAAATGAACTAAAAAGTGAATTTTGAGTTAACGGATTCGAAATTGTAAAATTCTTGCATGAACACGTAGAGTATGTGATTTGTGAGCTAACAGCTTTTTAACGAGCCAATTTGGACTTATAATAACAAAGAAGTTATGAGCCCGGGAATCTCACCTAAAAGAAAATTTGCCAAATTTTTCTGAGGCATAGAGTCCACGTCGCAGCGCGACTCAAGGCATAAAGGCCCGCGCCGCAGTGCGAGGCCAAGATAATAGTGCACTGTTAGTTGGCGCCGTAGCGCGACACAGTGAAGAGGGAATGGTGCCGCAGCGCCAAGGTCGGCGCACCGCAACGCGAGTCCAAGAAGGAAAGCTAGCACCGCAGCGCTAGCCTTGAAGTTTACATAGAGATGAATGGTCATGAAGATAAAAAGAAAGATAATGAGATAATACAACTTAATGAACATGAAGTAACATTGTTAAGACATGGTTAGACCTTAACTATAATCACTTAGGGTTAAAGTAAGTCAATTGCATATGAACGTATGAACGACGTAACGGAATGCCGGCAGTGAAAGTTGGTTGACCAAATTAGGTTTTGTAATTCCAATTGATTGAAACAAATAGTAGAATACACGTGTACTTAATGTACATGATTAGACTAACTTTAAATCACTTTTATAGTAGTAACAGTATGAATTTAAGTATGGATTAAGAATAATTAAATGAAGAACGTGAAGGGTAATTAATTAAACTGTGAATGGTATTCAACGTTGGTACGTCACCAATGACGATCAAGTTTCGATTAATAACGTAAGAACGTTAATAAACCGTGAGGAAGGATGATTAACTCGAACCGAGTTGTATTTATGAAATAATTTCAATTAAGAAAGTAGCTGGTAAGAACAATGTAAAAGAATGATGGCAAGTCGAAACCAATAATAACAAATCTAATACATGATTAGATTGAGAAGAAGGGTACTATTCATTAGGAACCATGTATGTTCATTCATGACCTAATGTGGTATGTTATGTGGTTATGTGTTGTAGGGACTGTAAAGACTCAAAGAAAAAGTAATTTTACTGTAGCGGACGCTGAAGGAAAGTTTTTCTTAATACTTGTCTAACCTTCGTGTTAGCCAAGTTTTCAATGATTCATGTTTTAAGACACATGAGTTGTTTTACGAAAGGGTCGATGCCAGTTTACCTCGGCTAGACTATTCTTGAAAGATTGATTGATTTCTTTAAAAGTATTTCCATATAGAATTGATAACGCTATCCAACGCTAATTGTTTGGTATGGATTCAAGGTAAGCCTGAATATGAATAAATAAATGTATTTTTCATCGAGTATTCGATGGGCACGTGAGGTTGCCAAAACTTAGACGTACATACGTTTATTGGATGTAGTGTTGATCAATATAGAGTACTATAGGTTTATCACCTAGAAGTGCTCGTAAGCTATGCCAGACTTACAAACTTCGTGTCGGGGTGTCCTTTTCAAAGAAATTATGAAATGCTCGTGGTCGCGGACCATAATTGATGTTTTACTGAATATTGTTATTATAAAATGTTTTGAAGGAAAATAAATGCTATTTTGAATTATTGATAGTACTTCGTAACTATTATCCAGTTATTGAAAATATACGATTCCTATGTTTCAAGCATGTCGTTTAAATGAAATTATTGTACTTGATGAGCTTTCTATGCTCACTCTTGCTTGAACCATATGAATGCAGCTAAGACCGAACGGACCGAAGGATCTGACAAGGATAAATGGAAGGTTAAGGCGAACCTATAGATTTCCTATGTAATAGTATAGGTTTGTAACGATAATATTGAATATTATGACAAGAAAAAATGTAACGGTTATAAAGAACATGCGCAATGGTAGTATTATTTTGGAATATTTATAATACATATTCGTTCTTTTGAGGCATTTTAATTGAATGTTTGTGTGAACTGTAGCACCATATGTCGGGTTGGAAGAGACCCGAATTTGGGGTCGTCACAGGTTAGTATCAAAGCATTAGGTTATAAAACTTAAGGAGTGAAGAACCTTAGGCTAATAACCTCGTTAAGGAAGGAAAAGTCCGAAGGAAGTAAACTCGAACTTTACTTAAGTTGAATGAGTTAATACGGTATTAAGGAAACTCAGTATTGAAAGATTTAAAAGATGGAAAGTAACCCTAAATAAATTAAATGTGATTTATGCTTATACTATTGTGTGTTATGTACTAATCAACATGTTATGTGTTATTGTAGGATGTCGATCAATAGCTTGATGTATAGAGACATACTCGCGTTGAGTGAAGAAATTGTGAACAGAGTAGAGCCTATACCCATGCCAGTGGCGGAGGTACGTCAAGTAATTCTAAAGGAGTCGGAGACAGAGGAGTATTTTTCTGAGGAAGACTACTCCGAGGGAGATGTAGCTTTGAAATCATACCTCGATATGATGGTGGATGGGGAGGAAGAAATAGAGGTAACATCGGTTAATACGGTGGTACCTACACAAGAGTCATCACTTCCAGATGCAATGAGAGCATTGTATCTGGCAGTGCTTGACAGGAACGTGCAACTGAGTACAGTTGTGCAGAATCAGAGTAAAGAGATTAGTTATCTCCATGAAGCTTAGATGTCTGCAGAAGCATATTTTGAATCAGAGCACGATAAACAGGTGCTTATGAAAGAGCGGGCTAGGGATTATAAGGAAGAGGCCGATGAGCTTTGTAGGAAACTGGTTGAGAAAGACCAGAAGATAGAACGAATATCTTACATCCATAAGAGTACTCATGAAAATTTCAAAATGAAAGTTGCTTGTTATTCCATTGAGTCGGGACAGACTCGACATACAATTAGTAGGGATACTATAGTGATGATTGCGAATGAGAAGCAGGATGATGCTGTTATGCATTATTAGAAGTCTAGAGTGATAATTACGTGGGTAGTGAGGTAAAACCCTGTTTTGTAAAAAAGGGTAGTCTTTTTGTAAATCCCAACTTTTGTGAAGTTGAATTGCGGGATAGAAATGTCATAGCTTTTGGCTATGGAAACAAATTGTAAATAGTTTCAAACTATGAAGAAGCATAAGAATATACTGAAGTTTTCATTTAATATGCTTTGTTATGGTATGAGTTGGTATGTGGCAATAATAATGAAGTAAGTAAATAGATAATAATGAATTTTATTTGTTTAGTTAGAAAATGCCACCAATGAGAAGACAACGTAATCAGGAAGCGGAATCACATAACAATAATCAAGGGGGTCAAAACAACCCTATGCAAGAGTTTGTTAATTTATTTATGGTTGTATTTAACCAAATCGGGGGTAGAGTAACTGCGGGACCTAGGGTAGCCAGAACGACTACCTTTAAAGAGTGTCAAAGCATAGGTCCGCCGGAGTTCAAAGGAACGACGGACCCATTAGAGGCCCAAACATGGGTAAAAGAAATAGAGAAGGTATTTGTTATTACAAACGTAGGTGAGGCACAAAAGACTTCTTTTGCGACTTACATGAAAAAAGGGGAAGCCAACTTTTAGAGGGAGGCTCACCAGAGTGGGGCTAGAACATATGCGGTAACGTGGGAACAATTCAAGAAAGTTTTCTTCGAGAATTATTTCCCTACAAGTATATAGGGGATAATGGAGATTAAGTTCTTAGAACTTAAGTATGGGGACATGACGGTTCCCCAGTACACAGCCAAATTCAACGAATTGGCAATGTTTGCTCCACACCAAGTGGACACTGAGGAGAGGAAGGTTCGTAGGTTTGACTAGGGCCTAAAACCCTGGCTCTATAGTAGGATTTCGGTGTTCCAGAGTGTTTCCTAGGGGACCATTATGGAGAAGGTGATTATAGTAGAGAGTGGTAGTGAGGCGTTAACCCAATACCGCAAAGAGGGAAAGAATAAGAGCAGGGGAGAGGGAGGAATTAAGGCAGGGAATGCCAATGGTAGTGGCATTATGCCAAAAAGAAAAGAATTCTAACTCCGGGAATACTGGAGTGAGACAAAGGGATCCTAAGCGTAGGATCGGAGCATGTAAGACATGTGGAAAGACTCATCTATAAGTCTGTCTGAAAAGGGAACTGGTTTGTTATAACTGTGGACAGGAGGGTCATATATCACCCAATTGCCCTAATTCTAGGAAAAAAAACATGGTTGTTTTATATGTGGGTCGTTGAACAACATGGCAAGAAATTTCCAAAAAAGGGGTCGAAGGAGAGTAAGGGGGTTAGTAGTGGTAAGTTAGTCATTACTGAACCACCGTCTGTTGGGTTAGTAAATACAATGAATGTTTATGTGCTGTTTGATATGAGTGCTATTTTTTTTTAGCATGTGAATTTGCTAAGTGGTTAAGTTCATTCCCGAAAGGGATTATAAATACATTTACACGTTAAGGTAGAGAATGAGGAAATAACTTTCGTTGATTATATTCGTGGAAATTGTTTCATGGATAATAGAGGTAAGCAAGTATCAGTAGATAAGTACCGATAAAGTTGAAAGAATTTGAAGAAGTACTCGGTAGGAATGAGCTAAGTAACCACAGAACTTTAATAAATTGTTAGAATAAAAGTATGAATAGTCGGTTTTCTAAGAAAACCCAAGGTAGTATTTTACGGTAATAAATCACCGGAACATTCTTGTTGTTTAACCTTGACGCAAGTTAGGAGTGTTTTAAGGAAGAGGATGAGTTGCTACGTTTGCGTATCGACTATCGTCAGAGGAGTAAGTTAGCGGTTAAGAATAAATACCCATTCCCCAGGATCGATGATCTATTTGATCAGTTGAAAGGGGCAAAGTATTTTCTAAGATATATTTGTGTACCGGTTATCGTCGAAGGAAAATAAGGAAGAAGGTGACAAATTGATAGGTACTCTTGCGAGATGCTATGGTTGAAAGTACTATTAGCGTCTGTGACAACCCGAGAATTTAGAATATTTTTAAAATTTTTATTTATTGATTTAAGGTTAAAAATTAGAACCTAGACATAAAATTAGTGTATGCGTTTGATATTTTTAAGATGGAATTTTGAGGATTTCAAGATTTTGTGAAGGATTTAGGTGAATTATTCAAGATCAAGGAAAACGTGATTATGTTCTGTGTATATGTGTACAGTATGTGGTTAAGGATCAAAGGTTGACCAGATAATTGATATCTGTAACAAACCCTAAATATATATTAAGAACGTCAACATTCGGTTAGAAAACCATGTGTTTAATAAGAAACCCTAAAACCGGTTCTGGAAACCCTAATTTCAGTTCCGGGAATCCAAAACCCTAATTCGGTGTATGAAACCCTAAATCGGGAACTTAGTGGCGTAAGTGTAAATAATTATAATATTAATTAGGGTAACACTTAATTAATTAGCAAACCCTAATGTCACATTTTGAAAACTCTAATTGCGGATTTGAAAACCCTAATTTGCAAATATTGAAAAACCTAAGTGTTAATTAAATAGTTTTAATGTTAATTAGGATATATTAATCTTAATTTTCAAGTTATAGTAATTAGAAAACCCTAATCTAATTACGAAAATCTAATTTCTAAATTAGAAAATTATTTTTCTATTAGAAACCCTAATTAGTGGTTATTTAACCCTAATGACCATTTTAACCCTAATTGCTAAATTATCAATTTTAATTAGGAAATAATAATCCTAATTAGCGAAATTTAAATTGTGATTAAGAAATTTTAGTATAATTAGAAAATTCTAATTATAATTTAGAAATATTAATTTTCTAGTTTTTAAAACCTAAATTGGAAATTTTAAAAAAATTAAATTGCAATGTTAAGATTTAAACCCTAAACCCTAATTGGCTCAAACCCTAAACCATAAGGGTTTTAATAAAAGACCATTCTAGAAATTAAAATAGTATGGAAATGACTATTATGCCCTTTTTGTCACATTTTCTAATAAGATTGAGTGTAAATCTAGCCAAGATTTGTGTTTGGTGATCAACCTTTGACTCTCTTGTGTCTTAAATCTCAGCCACATGTGACACATAGCAAAGTATAGATACATTATATCATTTTATAAGGATTAGAAAGATAGAAATAGGCTACTTTATTTCTTATTCTTGCCAAAGCTTTTCTCTCTCTAAAATCCGAAATTTTAGAGTGATAAAGTGAGATAGGATAAACAATGATCAGTCCATAAATATCAAAGATCAGTTCATCAAGATCAGAAATCAAAAATCAAGTTAGAAAGAGGTATAAACCCTAATTTTAGAAATCTTATGATTTGTTGTTAGATGTTGTAATTGATTAGTTAGATATGTGTAATAAGATGTCTATTAGTGATCTGGGTTGATAGATCACGGATCTATAACATCTAGATGCACGATTTAGAAGTTTTCTAAAATCTGGAAAACTAGAAAAATATCGACTGACAGCCTAATGTCAGACGCCATAAATCCTTATCTGTTTTTGATATTTGTTGTTTTATGTTATTGATATGTTCTTTGTCATAAGGGCTATGATCTGAAACAAGAAATAAGTCCAAATCATGTGTAGATCGAGAGTTATAAGCGGTCAAACCGCGTTGACCAGTCACGAAAATGGGTTTCTGGGCAACCTAGAAACCCAGGTCTTGTCTGCTAGCGGTTTTGCAGGGCTTGAATCGTATTGATTTTTAAGTTGTTTGGATATGTTGTTGTTACATACTTGTAGTGTGACATGAGGACTACAGAATAGTGTCCTTAAATCATCTAAATCGTTAACAGATTCATAATTAACATTGGTCAAAGTACCGTTGACCACCAGTTGTTGCCAAAATATGGGAAACCCAGATTTTCTCAAGAACAGTCCTGACCATTAGTTTGACCGGCTTGATTCATGTAGATCTGTTGTTTTTAGGATGATATAATGTTATTATGTTATACACTGACATTAGTTCTACATGTTTAGACTTTAAGAACACTAATTTAATGACCAGAACCCTAATATTTGTGAGCCACAAAGTGGTCACTCGTAACTGACTGGGTTTCTGGGTTACCCAGAAAACCCAGACGAGGCCTGACAAGCTTTTTGAGAGCCCGGATCTCTCGGATTCGATATACGATGGCCATGTTGTTTGTTTAGGATTGTAGTATTGCATCAATAGTATAGTCTGAGCACATAATCAAACCCAGATACCTCCAGACCCATGAATTATAGTTGGTCAAACGTCCTACCTTGTAGTCTGACATGAAGCTGAAGAACATGACCAAGAACACCTATAGCGATGGGTCTGTCGCTAGAGGGCCCTTTAACGACAGTTTATTATTATTATTTTCTAAAAATTATTTAAAAATTGATAAAAATAGTTTTTAATTATTAAAAATACAAAATAAATTCTGAAAAATTATTTTAAAGTCTGAAAAATAGTTTTTAATTATTTTGAGTATATTTCATAAATATTTAATATTTTTGGAATATAAATGGTATTTAATTTATTTAATTATAATATTAAATAAATGATTTAAAAATAATTTTAATTCATGAAAAATTATGAAAAATAATATTATGGTATAATAAAATATTTTAAGTTATTTTTAATGACTTTTAATATTTTGTGATGAATTTTATTAATTAATTAATATTAATGATAAATAGTTTATTTAATAAATATATTAAATAAATTATGAAAAAATAGAATTAATGGTTTATAAATCATATAAAAACGAGTTAAAGGTTAGAAAAATATTTTAAGTTATAAAATATAACTTTTGATATTTTATCATGAAAAATATTAATATTTTAATATTAATAGCAATTATTGGATAATAGATTTAAGGGTTTAAAAATTATATTTAAATGATTTTAAGGTATTAAAAATACTTTGTGATATTATAATTATATTATAATATTAAGTGATGTATTTCATTAATATTTGATAATAAATAAATATCAATGATAAAAGAATTATGTGGTATTTAATTCATTTAAATACGTTTTAATGATTGAAAATTCACGATAAATGATAATAATTATGTGAAAATTATTATGAGACTTAGAAAAATATTTTGATTGATATTAAAATTATCTAAGTTAATTGTTAAGTGTTTAGGCAGAGTTTAATTGAACCTAGACACGATAAAAGTCCGACTAGACTGTCGAAACGTTAGAACTTTGTCGAACTCAACTCAGACTACAATAGTTTGACTTGACACCGAGTCTTATGTGTGTTATAGACTAATAGGGTTATATGTTATGTGTTTAGGTTATTCTGTGTATATATATATATATTAGTATTATATTGTGATTATATTATTCTAATATTGGAGATCTATATTACTAATATTAGGTCTTCGGATAAAGCGTTATAAATTGTGTTGCGGTAATCAACGGTTCAGGCAAGTTTGTTTTACTTAACTCTATTAAGAGTGTTTCATTCGGATATGCTTGTGGTTAATCATTGTTGATTGTCATGAATTGTACTCTGTACATATTGTATGTATAAGTCAGGTATGAAAGGCTGATCACCTTCATTACCAGTTGGTCAAGATACATTTGTTCATGTATAATACTTGTTCAGTCATAAACTTGTTCCTGCTAGTTCACAATTATATTGTTGAATTATAGTCAGCTTATTATTCAAACTCTTCAATCATGATATATCGTTATATTGTTAAATTTAAACTTGCTGGGCAATCCTTATGCTCACCCTTGCTATATCATGATAAAATATTGCAGATTAAGACGAACGCGTCGGATATAAGGAAAGGTTAAAGACAGTTCCAGTGTTAGGATATGTGTGCAGCTAAATTGTATAAGTGTTGTATTTTAAGATTATGTGTTAAGTAAGTTATGTAAGGTGTATTAAGTTAAGGTTACTCGACCTTGGGAAATAGTGTGTAAGTTTAATGTATAAACAATTTATGTTTATATCTTCCGAAAATATAGTAATAGTTGTATAGAATGATCGAACCGGATCCGAGGTGATTTGGGACCTGGATTCGGGGCCCTCACAGTTGGTATCAGAGCTGTAGGTTATGAACCTTAGGTAGGAATACTTGAGATTAATAACCGCAGTGATTAGGATAAGATCTAACTCACATAGAGTTAGTTGGTCGGTAAGATTCAAAGACAAATCTCGGCGAGTTATAAGATGTAACGAATGTGTTGTTTAGTTGTGTAAAATTCGTACACAAATGCTTCATATCTTTTATGTGTAGTTTTCATGAAGTTATACATGTTGTTGGATGTCATTGGCTGTTAAAAATAAATTACACAGTAGCTTTGCTCTGTCTTTCTGGTTTGGTTCTGTGAGTTTCGGCGCCACAGCGCCAAAATTCACGCCCCAATGCCAAATTTCGCTCCCTGACGCCAAGGTTCGCGCCCCAGTGCCAAAATGGGTCAGTAACTCGCGCCCCAGCACTCTAGCTCGCGCCCCAGCGCTGTACCTCGCGCCCCAGCGCCACTGTTCCGCGCCCCGTCGCTGGAAAAGTGTCCGAGTTGGGCAGTTTTGACCTCTTGTAGTAAAATGGCCATAACTTTTTCATACGAAATCCGATTGAGGTAATTCAAGATGATTTGAAAAGAGGACGAGTAGACCTACAACTTTCATTCTTTAAGTTTTTTAATTTGATGTCTGTAACAGTAGTAAAAATGGCCATCTGTAAGACTATTGTGTATTTGGAGCCAATCGGAGGGCGTCGGGATGCACGAATGCAAGTGCAACCCTTTGGGTATTAGTATAACTTAATGATAACATGTTGGACATATATTAGGATGTTGTATCAAGTTGTTAATGTACATGTGGTGTAATGACATGATCATTTAAGTAGTTGTAATAAATCTAAAAAGTAATGTTCATGAAATATGTGATGTTGTTTAAACTTAAACTTAGTTAGTAGCTATATTAAGAGTAATAAAGGAGCTCATAAAGGTAATGTTAGTGTAACTAATGTGTATTGTCAATACATATGGTATGTGTAGGATTTGGGGTGAATGTGAATAGTAATTGTTTAACCTACACACGAGGTAAGTTCCCTAACCTTTGCTACTTTATTATTCAGCAAAGTTTTTTTTCACTGTTATACTATACTTAAGCAAGTTTTCTAATTCTAAAGCTTCGTTATGCAAAAAAAATCATATGTTATACTTTATTGAGTAAAGTATTTCCATTAAGCAACTTCATTGTATCCAGTTATTCATGATGATACAAGTTTCTCATCTCTGCACTTTCGTTGATATAGTTATTATGATTATGCAAGCTTTCTTAACTCTAAACTTGTTATATTAGCATGCAAGTACCTTTAGTTTATCGTTCAAGCTATTATTTGTTGTGCATGCTTGATTTTAAATTCTAAGATGTAACCTTAGCTTAATGTTATTCAAAGCAAGGTATGATGTGTTATTCAATAGTTATGTTGTTAGATTATCCCTAAAGCATGAACTTAGAACGAAATACTTAGTCAGTTACGATTATTCTATAGTATAGTGTTATTGGTTTTATTCAACTACTCCTTAGTTGATGTTCGTTGAATTCCAAATTCCCTTGAAAGCTTATCCAAACCAAACTTATTTTGGTACGGACTTGTATTCTAAATACTGAGATGAACAACTCTTTTAATAGAGGTTTACGCTTAGCGTTGAAATGGTTGTGCACAATACATTGTACAAAGGGTTGACCCCCCTAAGTACGTGGAGTCCTTATAGTCTTATGACTGTTAAAGTTAAAGTTGAAAGATTACTTATAACTTTGGACATGATTCGTGGTCATTAGACCCTCAGTGAATGTTATAATTTTCAGAAAGTTAATAGAATATATTGTTCAGTTCTATTGAGCCTAATATTGGCAATTGATGTGAAAGTTTAAATATTTACTTATTGTTATTTCAAGTGGACCTTGTTTGCTCACTCTTGCCTGTAAAATTTCTTACAGCTAAAGTTGAAACGGGTGACGTACCTAGCACCAGTAAGGGAAAAGGAAAGATGAATAAATACTAAAGACTTGTAATTGTTTTGATAGTTTACTTTTAGAATTTGATTTAAAGATTGTAATGAAGTTATTTAATTTTCTGCATTTGAATGATTGTTGTTAAAGGTTGGATAACTTGGGAGATTTCTTTTATATAAGTTTAATCCTGTATGGGCAGGTTTTCTTTTATTATTCAATTCTATTATGATTGGGTAGTTAGAAATGAATGTTTTGATTACGTGAACACCAAATCTTGAGGTAATGAAGTACCAGGATTTGGGGGTGTCACAGGTTGGTATCAAAGCTTTAGGTTATGAACCTTAGGTGGGGGGAAAAGCCTTAGGAAGTAACCTTTGAAAAGATAGTGGAGAAAACTCTTATCGAGTTTCAAGAAATAAGTAATAAAACACTTATGTGCTTATGTGTTTATAACTTATGTGCTCGCGAGTGTCGAGTAGAATGATTAATAACTAAAACTTTAAAATTTTATTGTCAGGATGACTAATGTCGGAGAATCTAGTTAGACTAGGGAGGAAGGACCTCAAATGCCTATAGAGGAGGAGCCTCGCGACATTCAGGTAGTTTGGGAACAACTACTGCCACGGGAGTCAGCCCCGTTGGTCACAGTGGTTGAAGATGAGGATGATGATGTGGAGACGGATGAGGAGGATCCCGTGGAGTTGTCACATGAGGATGAAGATAACGAGGACGAGGAAGAGGAGACTCCACTAACCTCGATGGCTGCTCGTATGTATGATGAGGTCTACGACCGTAACGTGGAACTTCATGACACAGTTGAGGAGTTGCAGGAGATAGTAGCTGAACAACAGACTGCAATGACACAGAAGGACGACGACATCCAGGATCGAGATGAACGTCTAGCTAATGCTGAAGAGAAGCTGATGCAGACTGAAGGAGAGAAGGAACAACTGATCGAGATGGTCGTGGAACTGAAGAAAAAGCTTAATGAAGAAGCTACCAAGAGGGTGAGAGCTGAAGACGTATACGAGGAAGCTTATCAACGAACTGGAAGAGTAGTAAGGGATGCACAAGCAAAGAGGATGAAGATGGAAGAGATGGATAAAGTATTCAATACCGTGATCAATCGAGCTCAAAATCGGGTCATGGGTTATCCAATTCAGTTCGAGACTCTGCCATCATACGTGTTAGATCGCCGAACCATGTTCCGTGTTATGGAAGAAGAGCGTCAAAAGGCTACTGATTATCTTAATAGATCATCGTAGGAAATCTATCTGTTTTGTAAGTAACAAGTGTTAAATAATGTGTAAATCCCGAGTGTTATGTAATCATGGGATATGAGAATGATGATGTGTCCTGAAACTTTTGTAGTTCAGGAATGTAAATGGCAGTGATGCTATTATTGTTATGTTTTTCGAAGTTATGATGAATAAATAAAAAAGCTATTATTTTATTCAAAAGTGTTATGTGGTTATTTTTTTTATGGGGACAAGTTAATTAGAAAATACTTAAAGAAGTTGGGTAATAGTCTAATAGATGTTTTTTTTAATAGAAAATGCCTCCCAGACGTGAACACCAAATCTTGAGGTAATGAAGTACCGGGATTTGGGGGTGTCACAGGTTGGTATCAAAGCTGTGAAATTCATTTGGATGGAAAAATGTGAAGAGAGCTTCCAAGATTTGAAGAAGAAGTTAAGTATGGCACATGTGTTAACCCTGCCGGATAATACAGGAAATTTTGTGGTGTATAGTGATGCCTCACAAAAAGGATTGGGTTGTGTTCTTATGCAAAACGGCAAAGTTATTGCCTATGCATCAAGACAACTGAAGGATTATGAGAAAGGTTATCTCACTCATGATTTAGAATTGGCTTCAGTGGTATTTGCTCTCAAGATATGGAGACATTATCTGTATGGAGAGAAATGTGAGATCTACACAGACCACAAGAGTCTGAAGTATATTTTCAATCAGAAGGACCTGAACATGCGTCAGAGGAGATGGATGGAATTGATAAAGGATTACGATTGTGAGTTCTTTTATCATCCGGGCAAAGCGAATGTGGTTGCAGATGCTTTAAGTAGGAAAGGTCGGGAGAAATTAATGCTGATAACAACTCAGGAGGAGCTCATTTCAGCAATGACAAAGTTAGAACTGGAAATAAAATTTCCACAAGAATCCGACAAACGACTATTTCAGCTAGAAGCATGTCCAACTTTACTGGACAAGGTGAAAAACGCTCAGTTACAAGATGAAGAATGTGGAAAGATAAAAGAGAATATGGTTGATAGTAGCGATCCGAAATACAAGGTCGATACCGAAGGATTACTACAGTACGAGGGAAGAATCTGGGTTCCAGTAACACCAGAACTGAAAAACAAAATCTTGACCGAAGCTCATAGCTCGAGATATTCGATTCATCCAGGAAGCATTAAGATGTATCAAGATTTACGCCAACATTTTTGGTGGCCGAATATGAAAAGGGATGTTGCAGAATGCGTGGCTAAATGTTTGACATGTCAAAGAGTAAAAGTCGAACATCAAAGACCCAACGGATTACTTCAACCATTGGAAATACCGGAATGGAAGTGGGAACATATCACGATGGATTTTGTGGTGGGTCTTCCAACTACTCAGAAAGGATACGATGCGATTTGGGTAATAGTAGACAGACTGACAAAATCTGTACACTTTTTGCCAATAAAGATTAGATTCAATCTTGATCAGCTGGCAAAACTATATATTAAAGAGATCGTTGCAAGACATGGAGTTCCAGTGTCAATTGTGTTAGACAGACATCCGAGGTTCACATCAAACTTCTGGAAGAGACTACAAGAATGTATGAGAACACAGTTGCGAATGAGTACGGCATATCATCCGCAAACAGATGGACAAAGCGAACGAACGATCCAGACATTGGAAGATATGTTGAGAGCATGCGTCATGGATTTCAAAGGAAGCTGAGAAGATCAATTACCATTGGTGGAATTCGCCTACAATAATAGTTATCATGCGAGCATCGTCATGCCGCCTTACGAAGCGTTATACGGCAGAAAGTACAGAACTCCACTATACTGGGATGAAGTTGGTGAACGTAAACTGTTAGGACCAAAATTGGTGCAACAAACTGCTGACGTTGTTAAACTCATCAGGACAATATTAGTAGCAGCACAAGACAGACAGAAAAAGTATGCTGATCAACACAGACAAGATCGTGCATTCGACGTAGGAACTTTTATATTCCTAAAAGTTTCTCCTTGGAAGGGGAAAATTTGTTTCGGTAAGAAGTGAAAACTAAGCCCGAGATTTATTGGACCCTTTGAAGTGCTGCGAAAAGTTGGAGAGGTAGCTTATGAGATAGCTCTACCTCCAGAGTTGGAAAATATTCATAATATTTTTCATATTTCGGTGTTACGACCATATAAACCCGATTACAAGCACATAATCGAGTACGAACCGTTGCAGTTCGAGAAAGATTTATCTTATGAAAAGGTTCCTATCCAGATAGTCGACAGGAAAGAACAAGTACTCAGGAATAAAGTGATACCTTCTGTGAAGGTGATATGGAGAAACCACAACACTGAAGAAGCTATGTGGGAACTAGAAGAGAAAATGTTGAAAGAATACCCTGAGTTATTTGTTTAATCTGTGTCTTCGATTCTGGGAATATAATCTTTATAAGTAGGGAAGAATGTAACGAATGTGTTGTTTAAGTGTGTAAAATTCGTACACAAATGCTTCATAACTTTTATGTGTAGTTTTCATGAAGTTATACATGTTGTTGGATGTCATTGGCTGTTAAAAATAAATTAGACAGTAGCTTTGCTCTGTCTTTCTGGTTTGGTTCTGTGAGTTTCGGCGCCCCAGCGTCAAAATTCACGCCCCAGAGCCAAATATCGCGCCCTGACGCCAAGGTTCTCCCCCCAGCGCCAAAATGGGTCAGTAACTCGCGCCCCAGTGCTGTAGCTCGCGCCCCAGCGCCACTGTTCCGCGCCCTGGCGCTGGAAAGTGTCCGAGTTGAGTAGTTTTGACCTCCTGCAGTAAAACGGCCATAACATTTTCATACGAACTCCGATTGAGGTAATTCAAGATGATTCGGAAAGAGGACGAGTAGACCTACAACTTTCATGCTTTAAGTTTTTTAATTTGAGGTCTGTAACAGTAGTCAAAATGGCCATCTTTAGGACTATTGTGTATTTGGAGCCAATCGAAGGGCGTCGGGATGCACGAATGCAAGTGCAACCCTTTGGGTATTAGTATAACTTAATGATAACATGTTGGACATGTATTAGGATGTTGTATCAAGTTGTTAATGTACATGTGGTGCAATGACATGATCATTTAAGTAGTTGTAATAAATCTAAAAAGTAATGTTCATGAAATATGTGATGTTGTTTAAACTTAAACTTAGTTAGTAGCTATACTAAGAGTAATAAAGGAACTCATAAAGGTAATGTTAGTGTAACTAATGTGTATTGTCAATACATATGGTATGTGTAGGACTTGGGGTGAACGTGAATAGTAATTATTTAACCTACACACAAGGCAAGTTCCCTAACCTTTGCCACTTTATTATTCAGCAAAGTTGTTTTTCACTGTTATGTTATACTTAAGCAAGTTTTCTAATTCTAAAGCTTCGTTATGCAAAAAAATTCATATGCTATACTTTATTGAGTAAAGTATTTCCATTAAGCAACTTCATTGTATCCAGTTATTCATGATGATACAAGTTTCTCATATCTGCACTGTCGTTGAGATAGTTATTATGATTATGCAAACTTTCTTAACTCTAAACTTGTTATATTAGCATGCAAGTACCTTTAGTTTATCGTTCAAGCTATTATTTGTTGTGCATGCTTGATATTAAATTCTAAGATGTAACCTTAGCTTAATGTTATTCAAAGCAAGGTATGATGTGTTATTCAATAGTTATGCTATTAGATTATCCCTAAAGCATGAACTTAGAACAAAATACTTAGTCAGTTATGATTATTCTATAGTATAGTGTTATTGGTTTTATTCAACTACTCCTTAGTTGATGTTCGTTGAATTCCATATTCCCTTGAAAGCTTATCCAAACCAAACTTACTTTGGTGTGGACTTGTATTCTAAATTCTGAGATGAACAACTTTTTTAATAGAGGTTTACGCTTAGCGTTGAAATGGTTGTGTACAATACATTGTACGAAGGGTTGATTCCCCTAAGTACGTGGAGTCCTTATAGTCTTATGACTTTTGAAGTTAAAGTTGAAAGATTACTTATAACTGTGGACATGATTCATGGTCATTAGACCCTCAGTGAATGTTATAATTTTCAGAAAGTTAACAGAATATATTGTTCAGTTCTATTGAACCTAATATTGGCAATTGATGTGAAAGTTTAAAGATTTACTTATTGTTATTTCAAGTGGGCCTTGTTTGCTCACTCTTGCCTATAAAATTTCTTACAGCTAAAGTTGAAACGGGTGACGTACCTAGCACCAGTAAGGGAAAAGGAAAGATGAATAAATACTGAAGACTTGTAATAGTTTTGATAGTTTACTTTTAGAATTTGATTTAAAGATTGTAATGAAGTTATTTAATTTTCCGCATTTGAATGATTGTTGTTAAAGGTTGGATAACCTGGGAGATTTCTTTTATTTAAGTTTAATCATGTATGGGCAGGTTTTCTTTTATTATTCAATTCTATTATGATTGGGTAGTTAGAAATCAATGTTTTGATTACGTGAACACCAAATCTTGAGGTAATGAAGTACCGAGATTTGGGAGTGTCACATAAGATACAGAGTTCCCTAACTCTAATAATAAAGTTGAACAGTAAGTGGTGAATGGATAGAGTCTAAAAGACTCAAGGTACAGTGAGAGAAGATCGTAAAACAAACGATCAAGACATAGAAATAAATCGTAATATATACGATAAGATCACCCCGTGATCTGATAAGGTGATAGCAGGGAGAAGAATCAATCTAATGATTGAACAGTTTACAGCAAGATGTTGTGTGTAAGTTGTACTATGAAATAGTACTATGAAAACTCATGAGAGAGTTATGGATTATGAATACGGATTAAATGAAATTCGTATTGAGAAGGGTGTTAAGATTAGGTGGGGATTTCAATTGAGGACTTATGTCAGCAGCTAAGTTGTATGATTCTTTGTATGGGCGGGAAATTTGTACTTAGTTTTAGAATCACTTAGCTTCCTGATCGATATAGTGGTTAGGTTGACCAATTCTTTGTATGGGCGGGGAATTGTGCGCTTAGCTTCCTATATTGATTAGTGGCCGAGTTTGGTTTGACGACCACTTAGTTTCTGATACTGATAATCATTGAAATGTTTGTGTCGCGTTATTTGCTATATGCATGTTAAGAGGGTGATTCCTTTCTCATGTGTATAATAGATAGATAGGTCATAGGTAGAGGATATAAGGTTAGGTACGAGTTCTTAAAACTCATACTTATGTGACATTCTTGACTCATAGTTATATGAAATGTTTATGAACCCCTCAGCGAACGGACGCCAAAGGTCAGACTAGGACAAGTTCTTAAACTCATATGATTGTGGCAAGTAAATGAACTCACAAGTGTGGTGTGACGAACTGGGTATAGTTGTGTGTAAACCGAATATTGAGGATAATAGGAACAGATAGATTGTTAAGCAAATGATTACTAGTGAAGAAATAAGTTTTCCAAAACTCCTACCTATGCTAGACTTCAAAATTTTGACATCAAACTAAATACGCACTATGTGCCTTTAAAATAAAATATGTAGACTCGTAATCATTTTTGAAACAGTTTAAAGTATAGTCTATGCTACTTATTCCAGCTAGACGCAAATGATTTGGAATATCAAAATAACTTTTATTTATCACTCATGTACCATGTAACCTGGTGCAGAGATGATAAAAATTTGATGGAGTTGTAAATACAGGAATACTTAGTGTGAATTTGATCAAAAATCGCTGTTCCACTATTGTATGATGTGTTACGACAAAGTCATATAATGACGGCATCCTCAAACGGACTGTTAATACAGTACGGCATCATGACGTCATTCTCGAAAATGTTTTCAAAAGTTTAATTTGCCAACGGGGTTTGGCTACACCTAAATAATTCGATTGAATTGAATTATTGACATGGGTCTATGATATTCGATTCAGCTAGACAAAAGTTAATGAAAACTTTAAGTGTTCATTGAAAGAAATTTCCCGAACCAAATTGTTTTGGTATGGAATCTTATGATAAGTCTGAGGTGAACAAACCTGAAAATGGGGATATACTAATTGGATAAAATATTCCAATCTAAGAACGCATATATTCGTTCCGATTACTAAGGTACAATAGATTGATCATCTAAAGTACCCGCATCGGTAGTTTATCTTCTTTGTGATTGTAAACATACTGTTAACCCTTGTATGGGGTAGAATACCTTTTTCTTAATTGAAATAGGTAGCAGGTAGTAATACCTATAAACCTCAGTAGTTCATGGTCTATATGACCCCTCAGCACAATTTGAAAATTTTAACTCTGGTGAGAGATGTATTAGATAGCATGTGATGATGTGTATGGTGTATGGTATATGATGTATGGTGTAAGGTGTAGGGTAAATTTCGGGGACGAAATTTTTAGAAGAAGGGGTGAATGTGACAACCCGAGAATTTAGAATATTTTTAAAATTTTTATTTATTGATTTAAGGTTTAAAATTAGAACCTAGACATAAAATTAGTGTATGCGTTTGATATTTTTCAAATGGAATTTTGAGGATTTCAAAATTCTGTGAAGTATTTAGGTGAATTATTCAGGATTAAGGAAAACGTGATTATATTCTGTGTATATGTGTACAGTATGTGGTTAAGGGTCAAGGGTTGACCAGATAATTGATATATGTAACAAACCATAAATATATATTAAGAACGTCAACGTTCGGTTAGAAAACCTTGTGTTTAATAAGAAACCCTAAAACCGGTTCTGAAAACCCTAATTTCAGTTCCGGGAATCCAAAACCCCAATTCGGTGTATGAAACCCTAAATCGGGAACTTAGTGACGTAAGTGTAAATAATTATAATATTAATTAGGGCAACGCTTAATTAATTAGCAAACCCTAATGTCATATTTTGAAAACTCTAATTACGGATTTGAAAACCCTAATTTGTAAATAGGAAAAAACCTAAGTGTTAATTAAATAGTTTTAATGTTAATTAGGATATATTAATCTTAATTTTCAAGTTATAGTAATTAGAAAACCCTAATCTAATTACGAAAATCTAATTTCTAAATTAGAAAACTATTTTTCTATTAGAAACCCTAATTAGTGGTTTATAAACCCTAATGACCATTTTGACCCTAATTGCTAAATTAGCGATTTTAATTAGGAAATACTAATCCTAATTAGCGAAATTTAAATTGTGATTAAGAAATTTTAGTATAATTAGAAAATTCCAATTATAATTTAGAAATATTAATTTTCTAGTTTTTAAAACCTAAATTAGAAATTTTAGAAAAATTAAATTGCAATGTTAAGATTTACCCTAAACCCTAATTGGCTCAAACCCAAAACCCTAAGGGTTGCAACAAAAGACCATTCTAGAAATTAAAATAGTATGGAAATGACTATTATGCCCTTTTTGTCACATTTTCTAATAAGACTGAGTGTAAATCTAGCCAAGATTTATGTTTGGTGATCAACCTTTGACTCTCTTGTGTCTTAAATCTCAGCCACATGTGACACATAGCAAAGTATAGATACAGTGTATCATTTTATAAGGATTAGAAAGATAGAAATAGGCTACTTTATTTCTTTTTCTTGCCAAAGCTTTTCTCTCTCTAAAATCCGAAATTTTAGAGTGAGAAAGTGAGATAGGATAAGCAATGATCAGTCCATAAATATCAAAGATCAGTTCATCAAGATCAGAAATCAAAAATCAAGTTAGAAAGAGGTATAAACCCTAATTTTAGAAATCTTATGATTTGTTGTTAGATGTTGTAATTGATTGGTTAGATATGTGTACTAAGATGTCTATTAGTGATCTGGGTTGATAGATCATGGATCTATAACATCTAGATGCACGATTTAGAAGTTTTCTTAAATCTGGAAAACTAGAAAAATATCGACTGACAGACTAATGTCAGACGCCATAAATCCTTATCTGTTTTTGATATTTGTTGTTTTATGTTATTTATATGTTATTTGTCATAAGGGCTATGATCTGAAACAAGAAACAAATCCAAATCATGTGTAGATCGAGAGTTATAAGCGGTCAAACCGCGTTGACCAGTCACGAAAATAGGTTTCTGGGCAACCCAGAAACCCAGGTCATGTCTGACAGCGGTTTTGCAGGGCTTGAATCGTACTGATTTTTAAGTTGTTTGGATATGTTGTTGTTACATACTTGTAGTGTGACATGAGGACTACAGAATAGTGTCCTTAAATCACCTAAATCGTTAACAGATTCACAATTAACATTGGTCAAAGTACCGTTGACCACCAGCTGTTGCCAAAATCTGGGAAACCCAGATTTTCTCAAGAACAGTCCTGACCATTAGTTTGACAGGCTTGATTCATGTAGATCTGTTGTTTTTAGGATGATATAATGTTATTATGTTATACACTGACATTAGTTCTACATGTTTAGACTTTAAGAACACTAATTTAATGACCAGAATACTAATATTTGTGAGCCACAAAGTGGTCACTCGTAACTGACTGGGTTTCTGGGTTACCCAGAAAACCCAGACGAAGCCTGATAAGCTTTTTGAGAGCCCAGATCTCTCGGATTCGATATACGATGGCCATGTTGTTTGTTTAGGATTGTAGTATTGCATCAATACTATAGTCTGAGCACATAATCAAACCAAGATACCTCCAGACCCATGAATTGTAGTTGGTCAAACGTCCTACCTTGTAGTCTGACATGAAGCTGAAGAACATGACCAAGAACACCTATAGCGACGGGTCTGTCGCTATAGGGTCCTTTAGCGACAGTTTATTATTATTATTTTTCGAAAATTATTTAAAAATTGATAAAAATAGTTTTTAATTATTAAAAATACAAAATAAATTCTAAAAAATTATTTTAAAGTCTGAAAAATAGTTTTTAATTATTTTGAGTATATTTCATAAATATTTAATATTTTTGGAATATAAATGGTATTTAATTTATTTAATTATAATATTAAATAAATGATTTAAAAATGATTTTAATTCATGAAAAATCATGAAAAATAATATTATGGTATAATAAAATATTTTAAGTTATTTTTAATGACTTTTAATATTTTGTGATGAATTTTATTAATTAATTAATATTAATGATAATTAGTTTATTTAATAAATATATTAAATAAATTATGGAAAAATAGAATTAATGGTTTATAAATCATATAAAAATGATTTAAAGGTTAGAAAAATATTTTAAGTTATAAAATATAACTTTTGATATTTTATCATGAAAAATATTAATATTTTAATATTAATAGCAATTATTGGATAATAGATTTAAGGGTTTAAAAAATCATATTTAAATGATTTTAAGGTATTAAAAATACTTTGTGATATTATAAATATATTATAATATTAAGTGATGTATTTCATTAATATTTGATAATAAATAAATATTAATGATAAAAGAATTATGTGGTATTTAATTCATTTAAATACGTTTTAATAATTGAAAATTCACGATAAATGATAATAATTATGTGAAAATTATTATGAGACTTAGAATAATATTTTGACTGATATTAAAATTATATGAGTTAATTGTTAAGTGTTTAGGCAGAGTTTAATTGAACTTAGACTCGATAAAAGTACGACTAGACCGTCGAAACGTTAGAACTTTATCGAACTCAACTCAGACTACAATAGTTTGACTTGACACCAAGTCTTATGTGTGTTATAGACTGATAGGGTTATATGTTATGTGTTTAGGTTATTATGTGTATATATATATATATATAATTGTATTATATTATGATGATATTATTCTAATATTGGAGATCTATATTACTAATATTAGGTCTTCGGATAAAGCGTTGTAAATTGTATTGCGGTAATCAACGGTTCAGGCAAGTTTGTTTTACTTAACTCTATTAAGAGTGTTTCATTCGGATATATTTGTGGTTAATCATTGCTGATTGCCATGAATTGTACTCTGTACATATTGTATGTATAAGTCTGGTATGAAAGGCTGATCACCTTCATTACCAGTTGGTCAAGATACATTTGTTCATGTATAATACTTGTTCAGTCATAAACTTGTTCCTGCTAGTTCACAATTATATTGTTGAATTATAGCCAGCTTATTATTCAAACTCTTCAATCATGATATATCGTTATATTGTTAAATTTAAACTTGTTGGGCAATCTTTATGCTCACCCTTGCTATATCATGACAAAACATTGCAGATTAAGATGAACGCGTCGGATACAAGGAAAGGTTAAAGACAGTTCCAACATTAGGATATGTGTGCAGCTAAATTGTATAAGTGTTATATTTTAAGATTATGTGTTAAGTAAGTTATGTAAGGTGTATTAAGTTAAGGTTACTCGACCTTGGGAAATAGTGTGTAAGTTTAATGTATAAACAATTTATGTTTATATCTTCCGCAAATACAGTAATAGTTGTATAGAATGATCGAACCGGATCCGAGGTGATTTGGGACCTAGATTCGGGGCCCTCACAGCGTCACAGAGTGTTAGAATAATATTTGGACGAGTGTGTCGTAATAATTATTGGTGATATTCTAGTTTATTTTAAGACGCCAGAAGATCACGTTGAACCTTTAAAGATTGTGTGAGAAACACTACGGAGTGAGAAACACTACGGAGGGAGAAATTTGATATGGAATTCACTATGTGTGAATTTTAGCTTAAAAGATATACAGGTTTGTTATTGATAAAGTATATTGGGAATGAGAAGTGAGAAAATAGTTTTCAAGAACTAAATGAAGGTTAAATGAGGCACCTGTATTGTCTTTATTAGATGATACGAGGAATTTTGTAGTGTATCACGATGCTTCGCTTAGATGATGAGATTGCGTGCTCATGTAGCATGGCAAAGTCATTGTGTATGCATCACAGCAGTTAAAGGATTATGAGAAGGTATATCCTACTTATGATCTATAATTGGCAGCTGTAGTTTTGAATTAAAAATCTGAAGATAGTATTTATACAAGGAGAAGTGTGAGATATACACGGACTCTAAGAGTCTGAAATATACCTTCACACAGAAGTAGTTGAATATAAGGTAGAAAAGGTAATTAGAATGGATAAGAGATTACGACGCTGATATGTTATATCATTCAGGGGAATTTAACGTAGAAGATGACACATTAAGTAGGAAGGGTAGGGAAAAGCTATCAATGTTAGTGACTCAGAATGAGTTAATAACGGAGATGGCGAGAACAAATTTATAAGTTAAATTATGGAATGAAGTAGTTGAAATTTTGTTCACAATGTAGACTCAATCCACGAAAATAGAACGAGTTAAGGAAGTACAAATAGGTAACGATAAATGCAAGCGAATGAAGAATAGGATGCAAGATAAAGAGAAGACTAAGTGTAATCTTATTTTGAAGGAGTAATTTGAGTTCCAAATAATTTTAAAGTTAAAAGAAGAACTAATATGAAAGAGAGATATCGTAATGTGTTAGTAAGTGCTTAAACTTCCAATTTAGATTCTTGATAGGAAGGAACAAGTTCAGTGAAATAAGATAATACCTTAGGTGAAGGTGAGATGAAAGAACCATAATGTCGAAGAAGCATTGTGGGAACTCGAGATTAAAATGAAGAAAAATTTTCCTCTTTTGTTTATGTAATTATAGTGAGATTCTGGGGACAGAATCCTTATAAGGGGGGAAGAGTGTGACGCCCCAGAAAAATCGAATTTTATGAGAATAAAATTTTTATTTGATTATGTGGATTAAATGAATTTAATTGATTATTTATGAGAGTAAGCTATTTGAAGGTCATTCTATGACCTAGACATATCAGAACGTCATAGTATTTTGTCTACGTGGTAGAATTAAAGTGTTTGAATTTCCAAGACGTAAATAAAAGCTTATTGAGAAAGTTTTAGAAAAATACTATTCACACATTTATGCTCGGGAATTATTTTAGAACTTCTAAGAAATACGTAACGATAGAATATCGAGGTGAGATGGAATATCCAATAATATTTCAGTTATGGAAAATGTAGTTTTTTGCCTGCGGACTTAAAATCTAACGGTTAAGGAAAGTGATTTCCGAGAAGGAATTTAAATGCGTATAATGAATTAAGCGTTGAGCGTATAATACTTAGGTATTGTACGAGATAATGAATACGAGTATGATATGATGTATTATACGAGTATGTATGGATGATGGTATGTCGTATATGTTAGATAAGTATACGAGTTAGAATACGAGATTAATACGTATATAATACGTTATAAGGCTTTAAGCCAAATGGATTTGATTTATAAGATTATGTAGGAAATTATAAAGCCCAATGGGAATTGATAAGGCCCAAATGTAGGATTGGATAAATCTAATTGGAATTAAAGGTTAAGGTCTAATAAGAATTAATGATCAAGCCCAAAGTATGAGATAAGTTAATTAAGCTAATTAAATGTAAAGCCCAAAGTAAGTATCCAATGGGTAAGCATGAACCATGGGGCAACCCATGGGTGATCTAAAGTGATGAGCAAGTAAAGGAAACTTAATGACCAAGTATATTTGGTTAGCAAGTTAACTTAATGTTTAAGTAATGAATAGTAAGGAGGTGAGATTGGATTAATGACCCTTTTGCCATAACTTTGAGATTTCTATAAATAGGAGGCTTGCTAGCTCATTTGTTAGTTGTTAGATTTTCCACCAGTAACTTATAGCTCGTTGGCTTGAGAGAAAAAGCTGGAAAAGCTAGATTTCATAGTTCAAGAATCAAGAAGGAGATTAAGGCTTAATCAAGTGAACTTCAAGGGTAAGCAATCTTAAACCGCGGATCTCTTTCTCTTCATTTGTTAGAGAAGTGAGTAGTGGTAGGATTTATATGCTAAGAAGGAGTAGTAATGAATAAATCAATGGACTTAAGCCGTATAAGTCATGAATAAGTAATTCAAAACTAAATAATTTATGAACTCATGAGGAACCTATATGAACTTCTCATGAGAAATGAAATCATAAGTAGTTTATACTTTTATAAGTCCTAAACTTATGAAGAACAAGTAATAACTTATTATGTAAATAAGTTAATGTAATATGTATGTTAAGATGTTAGTATGAGGGATGGAATCCATTTGAAACGAAGAATAAATCATAAGAAACGAAGTTAAGACGGAATTCACAAGTTTGGACGATAATCGTCGAATTCGTGAAATTCTTGGAATGGAAGTCGAATTTTGATATTGAGCTTAGAAATATTGGTTTTCAATGGAGTTAAGTCTTATTTAGCATTATAGAGTTGCGGACTCAAGAATGACCGAATTCTGACTTAGAACGAAGAAACGAGCGTTGAACGTTCACGAACGTTTATCGTTTTCATTAAAATGAACTAAAAATTGAATTTTGAGTTAACGGATTCAAAATTTTAAAATTCTTGTATGAACACGTAGAGTATGTGATTTGTGAGCTAACGGCTTTTGAACTAACCAATTCGAACTTATAACGAAGAAGTTATAAGCTCGGGAATCTCACCTGAAAGAAAATATGTCAAATTTTTTTGAGGCACAGAGTCCGCGCCGCAGCTCGACTCAAGGCATAAAGACCCGCGTCGCAGCGTGAGGCCAAGATAATAGTGCACTATTAGTTGGTGCCGCAGCGCGACACAGTGAAAAGGGAATGGCGCCGCAGCGCCAAGGCCGGGTCTTGTGCACTGTAAACCCGCGCCGCAGTACGAGTCCAAGAAGGAAAGCTGGCGCAGCAGCGCTAGCCTTCAAGTTTACATAGAGATGAATGGTTATGAAGATAAAAAGAAAGATAATGAGATAATACAACTTAATGAACATGAAGTAACATTGTTAATACATGGTTATACCTTAAGTATAATCACTTAGGGTTAAAGTAAGTCAATTGCGTATGAACGTAAGAACGACGTAACGGAACACCGGCAGTGAAAGTTGGTTGACCAAATTAGGTTTTGTAATTCCAATTGATTGAAACAAATAGTAGAATGTACGTGTACTTAATGTACATGATTAGACTAACTTTAAATCACTTTTATAGTAGTAACGGTATGACTTTAAGTATGGATTAAGAATAATTAAACAAAGAACGTGAAGGGTAATTAATTAAACCGTAAATGGTATTCAACGTTGGTACGTCACCAATGATGATCAAGTTTCGGTTAATAACGTAAGAACGTTAGTAAGCCGTGAGGAAGGATGATTAAATCGAACCGAGTTATATTAATGAAATAATTTCAAATAAGAAAGAAGTTGGTAAGAACAATGTAAAAGAACGATGGCAAGGCGGAACCAATAATAATAAATCTAATACATGATTAGATTGAGAAGAAGGGTACGATTTATTAGGAACCATGTATGTTCATTCATGACCTAATATGATATGTTATGTAGTTATGTGTTGTATAGACCGTAAAGACTCAAAGGAAAAGTAATTTTACTGTAGCAGACGCTGAAGGCAAGTTTTTCTTAACGCTTGTCTAACCTTCGTGTTAGCCATGTTTTCAGTGATTCATGTTATAAGACACATGTAACGACCCCAAAATCTATACATTTTAAATCTCGACTTCGGTCGTTAACCATACATTCAACTTCTAATTTTACATCATTATTTGATATTAAAATCACTAAAAACGCGAAATATTTAAAACTTTTATACATTTCCTTTTGTATTGCCCTAAATCGCAACCTTTACATTACATCTCTTCGATTCAAATATATATCATGAATCGCTATAATAAACTGACTATACAAAGTTTTACATCATAAATATATATTCATATACACTGGATAGCTCAATTTACACTTCAACAACATTTACATTCAAAATATTACATACATTTCTCATAAAACATAAGTAATCTTCGTGAATATAGATCTCTATAACAAAAGTGGTTATTTGCAAGAGTGAGCTCGACAACCCAGCAAAATCTAACAGTTTTCATGCATCACATAGCATATACTAACATTCTCGATATACATCTCTTTAAAGTAACATGGCATACATGCTTTTAATTCACATAGCAAATATCAAGATTGAGTTCCTTACTCAATCATTATTCTTTAGCCAAAATAATGCAGTCATATATTGACTTTAACATTTCATGATTTTAACATATATAACATATCATGCAATTTAAAATAGTTCATCAAGTCCATGTAGAAAATAGGAACCGAAAGACTTGCCTTGATCTTTGTTTACCAATAACAAATTAACAACTTACAGATATCTGCATTTCACGTGCCCTACGTAATTATATAATCATACAAATCAACTATTAGTCACATAACAACACATATTAATTGTAATATATACTCTACTCCACATCTCATAATCTTTCCTATTAATTAGCACACAATGTTCAATTAGATTGTGTTAACTTTTCAACTTATATAATATTCGAAATTCATTCAACTGCCTAAGTCTTGCTAGGACTACTTATTGGTTTTATATTAAATCTATTCCATATCTTATAATATTCATTTTAATTGTATTGAAATACTTTTTAAGTTCATTAACACTTGGCACGACGTTTCGATGTTCAATCGTCACACGCCCGATTTTCCTCTCTTGTGTATGCTTACTATGCTTCTATAACTTATCTAACACATTATTTATTAATGTTAAGCATCATTATATTAACTAACATTCATGTTTTATAACTTAGGATATCGTCTTTTATGGTCAGGAGCACTACACATGCATATGTGCATGCCCGACGCCCTTCGATTGCCTCCGAAAACACAACAGTCCTAAAGATGACCATTTTGACCCATCCTAATGACCTCAAATTGCCAAACTTAAAGAACAAAAGTTGTAGGTCTATTTGTCCTCGTTCCGGATCATCTTGAATCACCTTAATCGGAGTTTGTATGAAAACGTTATGGCCATTTTACTACATGAGGTCAAAACTGTCCAACCCAGACCACTTTTCCAGCGCTGGGGTGCGAGACAGTGGCGCTGGGGCACGAATTCCAGCACTCGGGGCGAAAAATAGGCTAGCCAGTGGTCCCGAGGTGCGAACTTTGGTGCTGGGGCTCTATTTTTGGCGCTGGGGCGCGCAATTCAGAGCTGGGGCGCGAAACTTGGCGCTGAGGCTCCGAATTACAGAACACCCCAAAACAAAACATAGAACAAAGCTATGTCTTAATTTCTAACATCAATTAACATGTATAACTTATGCGAATTACACATAAACTTCATCAAGCATACAAATACTAAATTAACACAACTTAAACATCGATTTTTATAAAACTTAAATCATTGTGCGCACTGTTTTAAAAACCCAAAACTCCATTATCAATGTTTGTTTACACAGTGAACACTGTCAACCCATAATAAACCAAATTTGATTCCTTTTAACCTATGTTTTTCTGAATTTCTTACCCCATTATCATATACTAGGTTCAATTTCACAACTTCACAATTAACATACACTAATTTTGTTATCTTACAAAAATCATATTCATACTCATATGTTTTTACTGTAAACCAATTTCCTTCTTTATGACGAAATAACCACATACACGTTTCATTATACAATCATCGATATGTATATATAGGATAGTTATACTATTACAACTTCATAATTCCATACTCAACTATCAAATATGAATTTTAGAACCTATACCATAAAACACAGTGAACTTCAAGAACATCGAGACTAAGGAAATATACTATAAAACATATATGTGAAGATTATAAAACATACCTTCTAATTGCTCAATAATCCTTGCTAACATCACTGGAATTGTTTGAAAACCTCACGTACACACTCACAGTTTCTCCGATAATTCTCTCTCAAAACTTTTTGACAAATTCTCTTCTCTGAAAACCTTTCTCGTTTCTTCTCTTTTCTTAGACTTAGGTTAAGTCCAAATACAGTTTACGTAAAAATCAAAGCCAACCACGATTTACAAACGTCTAAAAAAATCGACGTTACTAATAACATTATTAATTCAGCCATTACCAAAAATTATTATATATATTTATATTTTGTTTATTTAATTTATATTATTAATAAATCAAATTTAAAACGTCCAAAAGCCATAAGGCTCCGTTTGACAAAACTCTTTAAAATTAAAGACTTAATATACATAAGCCTTGTTTGGCAAAACAAAATTAAAACTACTTTAATTTATTTTTAATAACCACTTATAATAAAGTTATTTGTCACACTTTATTTAATAAATTAAATAAAACATTATAATAATTCATTTAATCATTATAAACTTTCTAACTTAATAATTAAATTAGATTACCATTTCAAAATAATTACTTTCCTTAACTCCTTAATTATTTATTAAATAAATAATTAACCAAATTAAATCAAATCAATTAAACAAATATTTATTCAACGATAAACACATCTATTAAATATGTATATAATTCAATAAATATTATAATTAAAATTTTGGATTGTTACATCATTCCCTCCTTACAAGGATTATGTCCTCAGAATCACAACTCAAACCACACATTTGTTACAATCTTCCCTACCTATAAAGATTCTGTCCCCAGAACCGAAGACACAAATTAAACAAATAACTCAGAGTAATCTTTCATCATTTTATCTAAATATAGATTTTATATTTCCTACTGCATTCATTACCTAACAAATTCTAGGTTTTATTTCATAACTTTCACTTGAACTCAATTATATTCTGAGTATTATATATCTTTTAACCCATTCATTTTCTTTTCTAAGGATTGTTAACATAACACTCGGGATATTACAACACATGAATTGTTTTAAGAAAGGGTCGATGCCAATTTACCTCGGCTAGACTATTCTTGAAAGATTGATTGATTTCTTTACAAGTATTTCCATATAGAATTGATAACGCTATCATACGCCAATTATTTGGTACGGATTCAAGGTAAGCCTGAGTATGAATAAATAAATGTATTTTTCATCGAGTATTCGATGGGCACGTAAGGTTGCCAAAACTTAAACGTACATACATTTAATGGATGTAGTGTTGATCAACATAGAGTACTATAGGCTTATCACCTAGAAGTGCTCGTAAGCTATGCTGGACTTAAGGACTTCGCGTCGGGTTGTCCTTTTCAAATAAATTATAAAATGCTCATGGTCGTGGACCAGAATTGATGTTTTACTGAATATTATCATTGTAAAACATTTTGAAGGAAAAAAAATGCTATTTTGAATTATTGATAGTACTTCGTAACTATTATCCATTTATTGAAAATATACGATTCATATGTTTCAAGCACGTCGTTTAAATGAAATTGTTGTACTTGCTGAGCTTGTTATGCTCATTCTTGCTTGAACCATATGAATGTAGCTAAGACCGAACGGACCGAAGGATCCGACAAGGATAAAGGGAAGACTAAGGCGAACCTGTAGATTTATTATGTAATAGTATAGGTTTATAATGATAATATTTGATATTATGACAATAACAAATATAACGGTTATAAAGAACCTGGGAATGGTAGTATTATTTTGGAATATTTATAAGATATATTCGTTCTTTTGAGGCATTTCAATTGAATATTTGTGTGAGCTGTAGCACCGTGTAGCACCATATATTGGGTTGGAAGAGACCCGAATTTGGGAGTGTCATAGTTACGGCGTTATGTTGTTAAACCTAATAAGAGTTCATGGTCGATTTGACCCCTCAGCAAAAGTATGAAACGTTTTAAAAGGAAATTTTATATTCCTTGTTATTCCTTCTACTTCATGATTCTTGATAGGTTATGGGGGTTAGGAATGAGGGAAAGATAAGAACTCTGTTGAAGGGAAGTTGAGAAGAAGGGTAGGCTAAAATTTCGAGGATGAAATTCTGTAAGGAAGGGGTGAATGTAATGACCCAGGTATGGGTACGGTTTAAAGAAATTATGAGGACGAATTTTTTATAAGGGGGGAAGTGTAACAACCCGGAGAATCTGGATTGTCCAGAATTTAAGTTTAAAGAATTAATTATTAATAAAAGGATTTTTATTAATAATACAATGTGCTATGTGTTTATTAATCGTTCTAGAACCTAAGATGATTATAAGTCGGGAGGATTATGGCTACAAGCTAGATTGAACGAGTAAGAATTTTCGAGCTGAAAATAAATTTTTCCAGGAACGCAAATATTTTCGAGGAAAAAGACGAAATAGGCACTATTTATCCGTTTCTGTTTGCAGATTTATTTCGAATTTTTGAGAAATGCGTAATGATAGAATTCTAAGACATAATGGAATATTCAATAATATTTCAGTTATGGCAAAAATGAAGTTTTAGCCTGCGAACTTAAAACCTAAGGGTTAGGAAAAGCGAGTTCTGAGAATTTAATGATTTCGTATAATAATTAGGGTTATTATGCGTAAGAAATACGAGTATAATACTAGTTACTATACGAGTATAATATAAAGATAATTATGACGTATAATAGGAATATCGTACTAACTATATACGAAGATAATACGAGAATGAGATGCGTATAATACGATTAGTCTTAATGGCTAAGTAAAGGATAAGTTAAGTAATGATTAAGTAAACTTAATAGCTAAGTAAAGTGCTTATGCTTAAGGGCTAAGTAAACTTAAGGGCTAAGTAAATGTGGAGGCCAAGTAAACTTGGTACTTAAGACTTGAATAGTAAGGAGGTTTGGGAGGCGAAATGACTATTTTGTCCCTAGCTTTGAAAATCTATAAATGGGAAGCTAAATCCATTTGTTTTGGATTTTGAAAATCCTATAACGCTTAAGAGAGAGAGAGAGAGAGAGAGAGAGAGAGAGAGAGAGAGTTCGGATGGGAGAAAAGAGGAGGAGAAAAAGCTTGCTCGTGTACAAACTTTGTCCGACGAAAGAAAATTAAAGGAGAACGGTAATCCGAAACCTAGTCTCTTATAAATTTTCTTTAAGTTTCTATGTTTAAAAACATAACTTAATGAAGATAAATGGTAGATGATGTTAAGGATGATTTCATATGGTTGAAATCGTAAGAAAATAAAGAAATAAGAATTAGAAGTTTATTTTATAAATTTCTTAAGGAAGTATACGATTCGTAATGAATTAGAACGATCCAAGTGGATTATATGAATAAATAGGTGAAATAAGTAAGGAATGATGTTCCATAACATTAAATTCTAATAAAAAGTGAAATCGTAATCCAAAATATCGATTAAAATGATGAACGAACGAAGAACACGAAGAACATGCGAAGAACACGCGAAGAACACGAAGAACGTTGTTGATGGACAAATTTAAAACCATCATAGGATAATTGCTGTTGATGGACAAGTTTAAAACCTTCACGTATAAGTTAGTTGCTTATTGCTTGGTTAGGAATGATAGAAATATTCATGAAGAACGGATTAAAACTGAGCTTTAACGAAGTTGTGGAGAAAATTTCGTAAAAAAACGAATGAGAATTCAAAAGTTTGTAAATGAACCCGAACGTGTAGGGTTTCATAAGGAATTAAGAGAACGTAGAAAACGTGAGTCATAGACTCAAGAACGAACGAGTTCCGAGTTCGGATGATCAAATTACGGACGAACGAACGAAGAACATTAAAAGAGTAAAAATGAACAAAGGTTGAAGATCAAGCCAATCAAATGGCATGTTAACTGATTCATAACGAAGTTCTGTCCAAGGGGTATTGAAGTATGTAAGATAAGGAAGAGAATGGCTTTGGAACGATCTCGTTCCGAGTTATAACGAAGAAGTTATGAGATCGGGAAGTAAGCGTCTCAAATTGGATATAGCACTTAGAGAAATTTTCTGGGGTTTAGGCTCGGCGCCGCAGCGCCAGCTATGCCTTGAGAGGAGGCGTCACAGTGTCAGGTCGAAGAGGTTGTGCACTGCTAACTCGCGTCGCAGCGCAGCGCGAGAGATAAAGAAGAGAGTGGCACCGCAGTGCCGGTGTAACATTCCAGAATTTTAAATGTAATATTAAATATTTATTGATTTATATAAATATTTAATGGATGTGATTATTGTTAAATAAATATTTGTTCAATTGATTTA
Source organism: Panax notoginseng (assembly GCA_016801055.1). Classification (NCBI taxonomy): domain Eukaryota; kingdom Viridiplantae; phylum Streptophyta; class Magnoliopsida; order Apiales; family Araliaceae; genus Panax; species Panax notoginseng. The sequence goes on along the minus strand of CM029015.1, from coordinate 96,390,273 downwards.
ATTTTGTATAGTTAATTATTTATTAAATAAATAATTAATGAATTAAGGAAATGATTATTATATTGATATTTCAATTGAATGGTTAATTATTTGTGTTGAGTTATGTGATTAAAGGATTTATTTAATTAATTGTGATTTGAATTAATTAAAATAAATATGAAAGCATGATTAAATATAGTGTGACAAATAACTATATTATAAGGAGTTATTAAAATAAATTAAAGTAGTTTAATTTAGTTTTTGTCAAACAAGGCTTAATATATTAATTCTTTAAAATTTAAAGGGTTTTTGCCAAACAAGCCTTATGGCTTTTGGGACTTCTAGATTTTTAAATTAAATGAAATAAATAAAATAATAAATATAATATATTTATAATGTATACGTTATTTTGATAACTGATGATGGCTATTAAGGCCATATCAGTTTTGTGATTTGATATTACGCATATTGGCTATCAGTTTGTTTTAGTTGTACGCATACTAGTTGCTGGATTTTGAGAGAGTTTAGAAAACTTGTTAGAGGTTAGCAGAGAAAATTAAGAGAGAGTTACGAACTCTCACAGCAAATTCAAGTGATTAGCAGCGATTGTATTTGTAATTGAAGGTATATTTTATAACTATGATATTATAAGCATATATATGAATATTACAACAATAATTTTCATACTCTGTGAATTTTATGTGTTTAGAATTGATGTTCTTGGATTAGTTATGATGATTGAATGTGTCTATGATGATTAGATATTATGTTTAAACAATAATCGCATGCTAATTTCGGATATCAGTGGAAATTTTGTCTGTATATATATGTTTTCATATGTAGCTATGTAAGTACCAATTTTGATGGTCAAATTGCATGCTAAGATGTTAATTGAGTTTTGTTTATGCAAGTTTTTTGAGATACGAACATAACGTTGTTTGAATGAGATGATTTGGTCATGTAATGAATTCACAGTGATGATTTTTAGAATGAATATCAAAATTTGAGTTTCCGTATGAAAACATGAATTAAAATAGTTTTAGTGATTGTTAAATTGTGCTAAGTGGTTGAATATGTTAGCAATCATGTCGATGATAGTTGTATATTTATTTTACGTGTTATTATCACTGTTTGGTGGGTGAAATTCGTGTTAGTTGGCTTAAGAAAAGTGTTGAAGCTCTGTTCGGTAAAACTGAGTTATGTGCGTCACGCGGCCGCGCAGCCCTTAGGCGCGGGCGCGCAGCTGTCGCGCGGGCGCGCGGCCTCCCAGTACAAAACTCTCGCGGCCACGCGAGTGCCCATTTCCAGACACTGAAGTCTGCTAATTCTGCAGACTTTGTCGTTCTTTGTGGCTTAGCTAAAGGTTATGGTAATGTGTCCAACATGTAACAACAAGGCTAATATAGAGTTGTGTTATATGTATTATGAATTCAAAGTTGCAAAAATGATTAGTAAATCAAAAACGCGTTATGTGGTAACCTAGTTTATACAATGAATGTTAGTTATGTGTTGTGATGGTTAACACTTGGGAATTCTGAAATGTAAATGGTAGCTTAAGACTTGTGCTAAAAAAACAAGTTTAGCTAGTAATGCGTTTTATATTAAAAAGTGAATATTAGTATGTCTAATAGATGTTGTGGTTTTAATATTGTGTATAGGTGAACGTGAGTTTTAATATTTTAGCTTACGCTCGAGGCAAGTTTTCTAACTCTACATTTTCGTTGAGTTAGTTCTATTATTATACTGTATAACTTCATGCTTTTGATTAAGCAAGTTTCTTATCTTAACTGTTATTGAATAAATCAATTTTATTGATTGATTCATTCTAACTTGTTTACAGTTAAGCAAGTTTCTTAAGTTCTATTATTGTATAATGAACGTAATTTTGAACTCTCGTCTCTATTATTAAACTATTTTAATTCTTTGCATGAGTTAATACATTGTTGGGCAAGTTTTTAGTTTCCAACTTGCTATCAGTTAAATGTACGTTCAGGAATATCATTTCTAATGTTATAAGACTCGAACCTTAGCTTATTTTACTATTCAAGCAAAGGTTAACCATTTTAATCATTTTATTGAATGCTTATGCTCTATAGCTATTTCAAGCATGAGTTTGATATGTAGAATCGGTTCATTTATGATTCTCAAATGTTCTAAGCTATGTTGTTATTAAACAACTATTGTATTATCAATCATTGTTGATTCATCTAGTTCCCTAGTTGATGATCAATAAACTTCAATTACCCTTGGAAGCTTATCCAAACCAAACTTTCTTTGGTGCGGACTTGTACTCTAAATACTGAGATGAACAACCCTATGTTTAGGGATTTATGCTTAGCGTTGAAATGGTTGTGCACAATACATTATACGAAGGATTGATCCCCCTAAGTACGTGAAGTCCTTATAGTCATATGACTGTTAAAGTTAAAGTTGAAATATTACTTATAACTGTAGACATGGTCATGGTCATTTGACCCTTAATAGTATATTTAAGAATGTTAATAGAATATATCATTCAATTCTATTGAGCCTATGAATTGGCAAATGTTGTAATGTTAATAGAACATATCATTCAGTTCTATTGAGCCTATTATTTGGCAAATGTTATAAAGATATTTATTCTTATTTCAAGTGAGCTTTGTTTGCTCACTCTTACATATTTATACACTTATTGCAGCTATGGTTGAGAAGGTAGATAAACCTACAACTAGCAAAAGAAACGGAAAAATGTACAAGTGATGAAGACTTGTAATTTTGCTTTATCGTTATGCTGATAGACTTTTAATAATGACGTGTTGTAATAATTTAATTTTCGCAATTGAATGATTGTATTAAAGGTTAAAGAACCTGGGAGATATTGTTTTATTAATGTGACGCCCCCAAATTCGGGTATCTTCCAACCCGACAGATGGTGCTCCACTATACTAACATCCATACCATCATTCCATTGAAATACAACAAAATGAGAGTAATTACTATATTCTTATTAAAATCAAAATATAATCCTTCCCAGGTTCATAAACCGGTTACATCGTTCATTGTTCATAAGTTATAATACATACAAACTTACTAAACTATTACACAATGCCTAAGCATCCATCTTAGCTTTGCCCTTATCTTTCTTGGCATTCTCAGTACGTTCACCTTTAACTGCAGTTATATAATTCACGCAAGAAGTGAGCATGACAGCTCAGCAAGTTTAATCAAGGATAACAGAAATACCACATTCGTGAATTATATAACAATTCCAACATAACTGAACAATAGTTATGAAGTATTATGAATCTATACTTCCATAACAGTATATAACATCAATTCCCAACGTATAGAATAGATTAGGAATTCTGAACCGGTCGATAGACCATGAACAGTAAATTTCAGTTTTTCATACTTGAAAAGGAGTCCACAGCACTAAGGTCGTTCATCCGTATAACTTACGAGCACTTCTAGGTGATCAGCCTATAGTACTCTATGTTGATCAACACTACATTCATTAAACGTATTTACGTTTAATATTTTTGGCAAACTCGCGTGCCCATCGAAATATCGATGAAAATACTTTTGTTTGTTCATAGACAAACCTTACCTTCACATCCGTACCAATTACTTGGCATAGGATAGCGTTAACATTTCTATATAGAATGGTATGGAAAATCATCAATATATATCTTACGAATAGTCTAGCCGAGTTAAAATCTGGCATCGACCCTTTCTTTTACAACAAAACTTGCAATTCAGTTCAATGAATCACATAAAACTTGGCTAACTTAGAAGTTAGACAAGCGTTAAGAAAACTTGCCTTTCAGCGTCTTCAAATAACTTACTCGACTGACCACAGCCCTTACAGAATCTACATGATATATTCACATAGCACACCGTAATTAGCTATCAAACAATTATTCACATTGTTCCTACCAGTTTCTTTCTCTTCTATGTCTTTGTTAACATAATATTTTTATTAAAGTCAACATGACTTATTACCCTTCGTTCCGGTTTACCTCCCTATGGACGTTTAATTAACCGGACTCATCTTCATTAATAAAGTATTACTTCGTTTATTTTACATATTTTGTTTACTTACATTAGACTCCTAAATTTAATACCATATACCTTAGTATAGGTAGTATAGGATTAGTCTTTATACATTCATTGAGTATATAAACTCAACTCCGATTGATCCCTAACCGACTGAAGTCTAAAGCACAGCTGGGTCAAGTCTTTTTTCTTGCTGCCGGCGCTGCGTTGCGTCATCTTGGTGCTGGGGCGCGGCCCTGGCACAACACAGGCACTGGGGCGCGACACCTGGCGCTGGGGCGCGACATCTTGGCACTAGGGCGCGGCACTTGCACAACAGTGGCGCTGGGGCGCGGCATATTGGCGCTAGGGCGTGAGTTTGCAGAGGGCTCGGCCGAGTCTGGCGCTGCGGCGCCACCATCTTGTACTGGTTTTGGCGCTGCGGCGCCGAGTCTGTGCATCAGTTGACAAACCAGTTTTGGTTTTCTAACGAAACTCCCGGCTTCCTAATTTGTTCGTTTTATATCCGAATTGACCCATTCAAATTCCTACAAGTCAGGAATTACATCCTTTACGCGTTCATATAAGAATGCGACACTTTCGAATCCGTTAACTCATAATTCACTATTGAGTTCATTTTATATACGTTCGTAAACGTTAATAAGCGTTCAATGCTCGTTTTCTTCGTTTTAAGTCAGAATCCGACGATTCTCGAGCCCACGACTCTTAATCACCCTATCTCATGTGTTGACATTGAAAACCAACATTTTCAAGTCTCACTGCAACTTTTGACTACCAATCCGGAATTTCTACGTTTTCGACGTTTAACGTCTATTTTCGTAAAATTCGCCATAACTTCATTACTAATGTTCTCTAAGCCAAATCACATGGAATACTCCATGAATTTTATATCTACATCCTAACCAAGCAAGATGCATAACTATCGTATTGATGGAGCTCAATCGTTTATCAACAATCGATCCTCCACAATTAATATTTTCATGGTTTAACAACTATATTAAACCTTATTATTTTTGAAAGCTTATGACTTATAGAGATTGAATCTATGGTAAGTCATCTTTACTCCCTCATACAAGGCATATACCACCCCTTTGCGACTCTCCATGATAAAAGAAAATCAAATAAATGGAGAATGAAGAACAAGAAGTATTACCTCAAGTTCCTTAAGAAAATTTCTTGGAAGAATAATTGTCAAAGCTTCCCAAGTGTATGTTTGCAAGTGTAGCTCTCTTTTCTCTCTCAAATAATCTAAGTTGAGTCTTGGTAAAAAAATCTCAAATGAATCAACCTAGCTTCCTATTTATAGCATTTAGAATGGAGGGCTTAATGGTCAATATAACCCCCCCCCCACCTCCTTACTATTCATGTGTGGTCACCAAGTAAGATACTTGGTGACCAAGCCTTATGCTTGGCATGCACACCAAGGTGACCGGCCCACCACCCCTTTATGACATCCCATGGGTTGCCCCATGGGTTTTACCCATTGGGTGACCCACCGGTTCGACCCATGGTTCGGTTTTAATGAATTGGGCTTAACTAATTAAACATTGGGCCTTGACTTGGACTTAACCCATCATCTCATTGGGCTTAGTCATTCAATTGATTGGGCTACTTATAATCCAATACAAATGAATTACTCCATGGTACATAGATTAATACTACGATACGCATCGTATTCTACACGCACAATTCACGTATTCCTTTCGTATACCATAAGTACAATAATCGTATTGTACCTCGTATTTACTCAACGTATTATACATAGGTACTAACTAGCACCACCAATTGTATAACACTTGAATAAAACCTAACGCCATTCCTTCTATGCATATTATTTCCTTCTTGGAAATCAATATACTCAACCCTTAGGTTTTAAGTCCGCAGGCGAAAACTTCGTTTTTGCCATAAATGAAATATTATCAGATATTCCATCTCATCACGATATTCTATCACTACGCGTTTCTTGAAATGTCAAAATAATTCCTCGGACAGAAACGGATGAATAGTGTTTTTACGGAAACTTCTCAGAAAATAATTATTATTGTCTTGGAAATTCCAAATAACTATTTCTACCACGTAGCCAGAATACTAACCACGTTAGCACATTCTAGGTCATAGAACGACCTTCACATAGTTTACTTCACAAATAATTCAATTAAATTCATTTAATTCACATAATCAAATAAAAATTTAATTGTAATAAAAATCTGATTTTTTCGGGCGTTACAATTAATGTAATCATGTATGGGCAGGTTTTATTATTTAATTTATTATGATTGGGTAGTTATATATGAATGTTTTGATTACGTGAACACTAAATCTTGAGGTAATGAAGTACCAGGATTTGGGGGTGTCACAGTCGGTGTGGGGAAAAAGTCAGAGATGAGCTTTTAACTTCTCAGCTCTTGGGGGAAACGTAAGGGACGATAAAGAACATAATGTCCAATTAATGTAACACTTAATCAAGTGAATTAAACTTGTAGTAAATGTTGAACGGAAAGATTAAACGACATTAAAAGACAACAATTTTAGGTGTGGGTTATGGAACTGATATTCGGGGACCGTAGTCGCGATGAATGAACGTGAGGGATTGCTATGATTGTGATTCCTTAGGCGTTGAGTGACGAAGGTAACGAATAAGCGTATAGACGCTGTGAATGCAATGTTGTTGCGATGAACGATCGGTCTTAGCATACAATGATCGGTATGGCTTAGACACTAAGAACGAGTAATGAACTTGGTGTCATGTATTGGGTAACAAAAGTATTAAATAAGATATGAATTATCAAGAAAGTCGTAATAAATGGTAATAAGATTAATGAAAGCCGAATGTGAGTCGGATAAAGAGTGAATCCTGAGGTATGGCATTTCATTGTCAGAAAACTGTAAGGAAAAAGAAATTGATTTAACGAACGTTATAGTTAATGGTTAGGATAAGTTATGATAAGTTAGGTTGTGGTACAATCGTAACCTTTGATGATTGACATATGGGAGCTGGGCTAAACAATTCCTTCGGAGAGCGAAGGTATATACAAAACTGGCTACCGATCTAACTCACTGTGATAGCAGTGTAGATGAGACGGGAACTTATTTGTTGGTTGTTTGTGGGAAACCACTCAGAGTACCATATGGACTACTAGTAGAGACGCGATGTGTGCTGAGTCCTAGAGAAGTTATAAAAAGAAGATAAGAATGTAAATCATCAAAGATGATGAATGTTTTGAGTAAGACATCTCCGTATGTCATGAAGCTACAAACCGATACTGAAAGTTAATCGTGTAAACTTAGGTTGAAAGAACGCGAACTCTAAGAAGTAAAGTTAAATTTAAACCAATACGTAAATCAAGTGTATGACTAATTGGTGCTTATGTTTTCCAGATGTGCTACATAGGAATTAGAATGAGCAGTTTAGTGTAAGGTGTAGTTATGTGTAAGACAAGTTTCTTAACTTCATTCATATTCTAAATGAATGCTAGTTTCTTAAACTTCTCAGTTGTTGAACTTGAGAAGTTCTGTCTATGTGCGAATGCGTGATATTTGTACAAGGTGGTAAAACGTATGAGGCCTTGTGCCACAATGTGAACACTTCGGTGTTTCTATGAGATGAACTATTTTGTGATTAGACTGTTCAATAAGAGAATGCTCTATTTATACATGTTCCGTTATTGTTAAGTCAGTGTTAATGATTCTAGCCAGACAGAATGTGTATGAAAAAGGAAAAAGAAATGAAAGTATTTCAAAGTGAAAGTGAATATTATTTTAAAATGATAGGAATTGAGATTATTCCAATTATTCAAGCTGGTTCATAGCCTTTGTTCGGTTATCGAAGTTCTAAAGAAATGTTTAAACTCTTGAAGTTGTTTGTTCAATTGTTATGACTTGTTGGGCAATTAAATGCTCACACTTGCTTAAATGAAAAATATTTTTAGCGAACGATGTTAGAAGAACTTAAGGATCCCGTAAAGATCAAGCTGACGGTATCCAGATGAAGTGTCATTCAGAATGTGAATGAGCAAGAAGATCAAGTGAAGACTTGTAATTTAGAAAGATGAAATTGAACGATAGACTAGTTAATGAACTGTTATGTATCCTTGGTGTCACTCTTGTAATAATGTTTTTATCATTATTTTGTAATGAAAGAGGTTATAAGGTTTTTAGAACCTGGGTTTTGAGAATGTATGTTGTTATATTTCATTATATAATGATATATACTTGGTAAGAAGTGGGACCGTGACGTACGAAATCCGGGTGTGAAGATAGATCTGATTTCGGGGCGTTACATTTTACATAAGAGGATGAAAGGAATATGTTAATTTCATATTTTAAATATATTACATAGTATTGTAATATATAAAAAGGGTTAATATTTGAAAGATAAGTGATTAATAAAAGATGAGAGCCAATATAATTACAAATAGATATTAGTTAGATATTTATGCATTAAGTTAACATTTAAGCTATGTCTAACTGAAAATGTGTTGGGACAATTTATGGAAGAAAAGAAGTTGAAGAATTATAGTATAATAATTAGTTTTGTACATACTAATTAGTCTAAGGAAAGGGTTATCTTAAAATAGTGGTGTTATGAGTATAAAATTCATACAACCTAGTATAGTAGTTCTATATATTACAAGTGTCCAATTATTTAAAATAAGCTAAATAATTTAGCATTAAGGTAAAGTGTGCCACACAAACTTTATATTAAATTAATATTAAAATAGCGTGGAATTGGGGAAGAGCCAAATGTGGCCTAGACCCCTAATATTTTATTGAGATTATGAGCTTGAGTCATATAACTCTAGTGTAACAATCCAAGATTTTATTTGTAATTTAAAATATTTATTAAATTAAATAAATATTTTATTGATGAAGTTATTGTTTTGTAATTGAAAATATTTATTAACTTAAATAAATATGTGATTGTTGTTAGTAAATATTTATGAATTAAATTTATTAGATAATATTCTAAATTAATTTAATTTATAGTTAGAGAATTGTAAGATAACATGATATGTTATATTGTTGTTTTTGATGTAATAATTTAAGATGGTATGTTAAATTATTAAATAAAATTATAATGAGAATATAATTTTATGATATTTGTTTAAGTGGAATATTTATTTATATATAGTATGTGCAATTAATTTATTTGATTAATGTTAGATATGAAAATCAAAATAAATAATATGTGATTATAAATTATAAACTAAATTGTTTATTAAAATAAATTAAAGGAGTTTAAATTAGTTTTGCCAAACAAGGCTTAAATATATATTAAGTCTTTAATTTTAAAGGGTTTTTCCAAACAAAGCCTTATAACTTTTGGATTTTTAATTTTTGAATTTGTAAATAATTATAAATAAATTAAATTAAATTAAATAATAAATAAAATATAATTATAACATATACGTTTAGTTTGTAATTGATGTTATAATAAGTATATGTATTAAGGTTATGTCAGTTTTTGTATTATTACGCATATCAGTCGGTTATTGGCTAAGCTTGAGAGTTTCAGAGAGAATTGAGAGAGAAGTTGAGAGAATTGAGAGAAAACCTAAGAAGTTCAAGGTGATTATCAGTTGATTAGCAAGGATTATCTTAGCAAATTGAAGGTAATTTCATAATTTTAGTATTACATATGCATATATTTTCTAATATGTTTTATGTTATGTATTTCTATCCTCTGTGAATTCTATTTCCTTCAAATTGTTGGTAGACAACTAAAATATGATGATTATATGTGTTAGTTATGTTTTAGTGGTATGCAAACAAGGAATTAGTATGCTAATTACAGTTAAAAGTAGGAAAAATAATGACAGTATTTGTATTTTTCATATAGCTTGTGAAAGTACCAATTTTAGTGGTCAATTAGTATGATAAACTGTAAATTGAGTTTTGTTTATGCTATTTCATTGAGAAACGAAGATAACGTAGTATGAACGAAGTGATTTGGTATAAAACTGAGATCACAGTATGAAATTCTATGAAAGATGTCGAAAAGGGAGTTTTGTGTAAAAACATGAAATTTAAGGAATTAAACTAGTTTAAATTGTTGTTTAATTGTTCTAAATTGATGAATATGTGAGGAAACATGTTTGTAATAGTTCTACATCAATTGTTTGTGTTAAATTCACTGTTTTATGGTTGAAATTCGTGTTAGTTGGGCTAAAATCGGCTACTGTTCACTCCTGTCTCTGGTTCTGTTTGTGCATGGCGCTGCTACGCCGGTGCCAAGGCCAGAAACGGCGCAGCTGTGCCTGTCCCAGACTTGTGTATGGCGCAGCTGCGCCATACCCTGATTTGGGACGGTGACACCCCCAAATCTTGGTACTTCATTACCTCAAGATTCGGTGTTCACTTAATCAAATCACTCATATCTAACTACCCAATTATAATAAGAATTGAAAAATAAACCTTCCCTTAAGGGATTACATAAACAAAATCTCTCAGGTTATCTAACCTTTAATTACAATCATTCAAATGCAAAAATTAAATAAACACTTCATTACATCAATCAAATTAAAGTCTACTAAATAACTGTCAACATATTACAAGTCGTCAGTACTTGCTCATCTTTCCCTTTCCTTTACTGGTGCTATGTACATCTACCATCTCATCTTTATCTGTAATAGTTATATAAGCAAGAGTGAGCAAACAAAGCTCACTTGAAAAAACAATGAATAAAATCTTACAACATTTGCCAACTAATAGGATCAATAGAACTGAACAATATGTTCTATTAACATTCTGAAATATACAACTGAGGATCTAATGACCACGAACCATGTCCACAGTTATAAGTAATCTTTCAACTTTAACTTTAACAGTCATAAGACTATAAGGACTCCACGTACTTAGGGGAATCAGCCATTCGTACAATGTATTGTGCACAAACATTTTAACGCTAAGAGTAAACCTCTTATAAAAGAGTTGTTCATCTCAGTATTTGAATACAAGTCCGCACCAAAGTAGGTTTGGGTTGGATACATTACAAGGTAATTTAGAGTTTAACGGTCATCAACTAAGGATTGGTTGAATACAAAAGAACTAACTGTACGCTATGAAATAATCATAACTGAATCGATATTTGTAACTTAATATCATGCTTTAGGAATAATCTAATAGCATAAACACTGAATAATCATAACATAATTTGCTTGAAACATATAAAGTCAAGGCTATTGAGAATTGGATACTAAGCATGCAAAGTGAATAGTAATTTGAACGATAAGGTTGTTCAACACTAGATTATTAAAATAGCGATTCACATGCTAAATAACAAGCTACACATTAAAGAAACTTGCTCAATATTAAAGTATAAGATTTAGAATACTTGTATCCCCATGAACAACTAGATATAAGGACTTTCTCAATAATAAACAATCTAGCTCTACGAAAGTGTAGAGTTAGCAACTTGCGCATTTGTAATTGAATTAAAAGCAATAATGTACTCAACGAAATTAAACTTGCACAACGAAGTGTTAGAGTTAGAAAACTTGCTCAATGTAAAAAGAAAAGTTTAGAAAACTTGCTCAAAGAAAATGTAAGCACTTGCACAATTATAAGAGTAGAGTTAGAGTGTAAGACCCCAACTTATTAATGAATAAAATCAATTTTTCTCTAAATATTATTGTGAATAATAAGGGGTTAATTTGATATAATACTTTGGTTATGGGTGAAATGTGCAAATTTTGCAAAATAAGCAAGTGGTTATAAAATATTTAATTTTGGTCGGTGAATATTCGGTTGGTCGTGGAATATTCTTGCTGTCGGGGAATATTCGTACGACGACGCAGCCTTGTGTGGGCCCCATAACGGAAAGCGATTGGATGAAGAAAACGATAAGTATAAGTTGTTTATAAATAACGGCGTAGTTGTTACCGTTAATACTGTTGGAATACCCGGTGGTTAAAATACAGTAGCACACGGTATTGCACCAATTATTGATTCTTACGTAAGAAGGCACTACTCAATAATTGTTACAGTAGTTATTATTCAATATTTTATTTTATTGATTCAATAATTGTTGCGCTGATATTTTATATTATTGTTGTTTCAATAATTGTTGCTGCACAGTATTTTCATTTATCAGATCAATAATTCATATTATTTGAATAATATTATTAGATAACATTATTGGCAATGTCTAGAAAGTTCTGTCTAAGGAGAGGTTTGGTCATCTAATTGCGCGCCAGTAAGGAGAAATCCTTATTGGAAAGCCCCCTCTTTCCTGGGAACGGCCTGGTTGTCATAAATGCGATTCTGTAATATTATTTGTGAATAATTAATTATTGATTCATATGATAAGGAAATATTTATTTTATGTGGATATAAATGAGGGATATATTTTTGTGGTTAAAAATGAAGGAGTTAATGTTGAGGTTTTTATCCATATTTTTGTCGGAATGGAGGTATTAAAAATCAGGGTTTTTGAGATATTTTGCGGGGGTTATAATTTTTAATCCGACCGTTGGATCGTGGTAATTTTTGGATATGTTATACATATATAAGTTGAGTATATGTCCACAAATTTTGAACCGTTAAAAATGAACGTATGATTTATTATGAATTTTACAAGATGACTGGTTCAGAAATTGTTGAATTTTCGGAGTTTATCATTTTGGTGGAAAATTCTAGAATTGGTGGGCCCCACTTGTGGTTGGTGAAGAAATGTGCTGAATTATATTTCAAATGTGGTGGGTGGGAATAGTAGCAGGTAAAGCCATCAGGTTGCAGGTCAAACCTACCAAAATTTTCCTATAAATAGAGGGCTAAGTTAGAATTGAAAATCACACCAGAAACAAGTTTTCTCTCTTTCTCTCTCTAGATTATTGAGTGTATTTTGTGAGTATTTAGATACTTTGAGAGTTTCTATTCATCAGAGCAAGTTTCTTTCAGCCTTATACCGGTATTCTGACCAGAAGTACTGATATTTTGAGGTAAGGGATATTATTTTCTTCTTAAATGATATTATTTTCTTCAATATCATTATGCTGAAATATTGATATGAGTTTTTATCAAATTTGGAACTTTTTGTGTCGGGGTTACTATTCATGTATACGGCACTATTCACGTGTACGGCACTATTCACGAATACGGCACTATTCATCGAAAAATAAAATTTTCCCTTTTTGTCCAAGATGTCTATTATGGTTACTATCTTTGATTGTATCCATGTTTTGATCTTTATTTTTGAATTCTGCTTCACAATTGATTATTATGAAGTATTATTGATCTTGGATAAACTGTTATACGAATCCCTACTATTTGTCCTTCTGTCTCATTGGATTCGTTCTCTTTAAGATATTTTTCATCATCCTCAGTCCTAAATGATGATATTACTGAATATCTTTGGCCTGTAGTGCAAAGATGTATAATTACTTGATGAATATCTTTGGCCTGTAGTGCAAAGATGAACAGGTGTTGAGATGAACATGACCGACTGATGATACAAATGAATATCTTTGGCCTGTAGTGCAAAGATGAATATTTGGTTAAAGATGATTATTAATTGATGTTACAGGGATAAAATATTGATGATGGACTTTTAAATCTTAGAAGATAGTAGAATTCTTTCTCTACTTGACTCTTCTAATGGTTTGCTGTTTCCGCTGCAGTTGTTGATCTAAAACTTGTTGTCGATTATATTTTATCAGATTTTTCCCTGTTGAAGACTAACGATAATTTGTTGTATATTATCTTAGTCATAATATTCTTTACTGGGCTAGTTGAGCTCACCCTTTTCCTTTTTGTTCCATTTTTCTTCTCAGGAGGTGAGAACATAGCAGGATCTAGTCGGGGTATGGAGTGATGGTTCTAGAAAGATGTATTAGCAGTCCACACTATTTCTGTAAAATAGTGTTTGAATAATTGTAATGAGGATTTATTTGAGTGTGGATATTGTCTAGAAGACAATATTTGTATTTAAACTCACAGTATGTGTTGTCGTATTTTGCACGACAATTGTATTATTGAAGTTGTAGTTTGCTTTCTGTACCATGTATTTGGCGACTCAGAATGGGTGTTGTATACCTATTCTGGGGGTGTCACAGTTGGTATCAGAGCTTAGGGATATGATCCCTGGCTGAGATGTGAGACAAGAACTAGGAGGGGAGAGACGGGGAATTTCTTCGCTAGTATGACCTGACTAAGTTTATTTGGTGTTTATTTGGTCGGTCAGAGTATAGGGATAATATATGACATGACTATTAACCCTTGTTTTATGGCAGTATTTAAGAATGGCAGCTGAGAACGTTAATAATGGAGTAAATCAGACCGTGGAGACACCTTTGATCACTACCCAGGGGAACGTGCAACAGGAAGGCAATATTCCTCCTGTAAACAACGTTACCGAGCAAACGATGAATGATGGAATGTTTAGGAGCTTTTTGCAGTTCATGCAAAATCAGACGAGGGAGACTCGTGTGCAGAATACGGGTGGAAATGATAACAACGCGCGGTTTGTCAAAGCTAAGCAGTTCAAAGAATTGGGACCACCAGAATTTAAGGGAAAGCCGGATCCGATCATGGCAGAAACGTGGTTCAAGCAAATTACCAAGATATTTGATGTCTTGGGATGCACGGAGGAACAGAAGGTTCCATTCGCCACATTTATGTTCCGCGGTGAGGCAGACTACTGGTGGGAGTCTGTGAAGCGTACCCAGCCTGACGCACTCAACATGTCCTGGGAAACATTTCAAAAACTGTTCAATGACAAGTACTTTCCCGAAAGTATTCGTCATATGAAGGAGGTTGAGTTTATTAGACTGGAACAAAACAACATGACGGTGTCCCAGTACGAGGCGAAGTTTGCAGAGTTATCCAGGTTTGCACCTCATTTGGTCGAAAATGAGGAACGAATGACGCGGATGTTTCTGAGAGGTTTAAAACCTGAGATTCGTCAATACCTTATCTCTCATAAATTTTCTCTGTATTCAGACGTTGTCAACAGGGCCCAATTATTAGAGAGAGATAATGAGTATACTCAACCGAGGGACCACAACCAGGGTCATACCGGTGACAGCAATCATCAGAGCGATGATAACCAACGAGGAGGGAAAAATACGAACAAAGGCGGTAACCACTCGGGTGGTCATCGTGGCCATGATAATAGGAGAGGTGAGTCAAGTGGAAATTTCAGAAAGAGGAGATTCAACAATGACGGGAAGACATCAGCACCAGCACCAGCACCAACAACAAATTTTAGGGGAGGAGAACGACCGCCAGTTAGATGTTACAAATGCGGGAAAGAGGGACATATCAGCCCAAACTGTCCACAACAATCCAAGGTGTGTTACAACTGTGGGAAGGAAGGCCACATCGCTCGAGATTGTACTATAGCGAAACCAAGTTCAGCGGGAGTGGTGATTCTAAGGGCTGTCCCGGATAAGGCGAAATCAGCGGTTCCTGGAAGAGCGTTTGTCGTTACTGGCCAAAACGCGAGAAACCCGAACGAGGTGATCACGGGTAAGCTAATCTTGAATTCTTACGAAGTTTATACTTTACTAGATACCGGTTCTACCCATTCTTTTATCTCTCCTGCTTGTGCTCAACGTTTAAACTTGACTCCGGAGAAATTGGACTTTAACTTATCTGTTGAAACTCCGTTGGGTGAAACCTTCGTTACATCTACAGTTTATAAATCTTGCATGATCCAAGTTGGCGCTATCACATTACCTGTTGATCTTATCTCTTTAAAGATACTTGCTTTTGATGTGATTTTAGGAATTGATTGGTTAACCACTCATCATGCTAAAATTGATTATTTTCGTAAGGTTGTTAGTTTTCATATTCCTAACCAACCTGTCATACGAATTCAAACTACTAAACCACTAAAATCAGTCACTGTCATATCGAGCCACAAAGCTATTCGTTTATTGAAAAACGGATGTCAAGCTTTCTTAGCCCATGTTATGGATTTGAACAAAGACAAGTCAGATTTGAATAATATTTCTATTGTTAGAGAATTTTCCGATGTATTTTCTGAAGAACTTCCCGGTCTACCCCCGGAACGAGAAATTGAATTCTTTATTGACCTTGAACCCGGTACAAAGCCCATTTCTAAAACCCCATATCGAATGGCTCCTATTGAACTTCAGGAGTTAAAAGTCCAACTACAGGAGTTGTTGGACATCGGTTTTATTCGTCCTAGTACGTCTCCTTGGGGTGCTCCTGTTTTATTCGTAAAGAAGAAAGACGGGAGTATGCGACTTTGTATTGACTATCGAGAATTGAACCATGTCACCATCAAGAATAGGTATCCGCTACCTCGCATTGATGACCTGTTTGACCAGTTGCAAGGAGCACAATTCTTTTCAAAGATCGATCTTCGTTCTGGATATCATCAGCTGAAGATTAAAACTGAGGATATTCCAAAGACTGCCTTCAGAACTCGGTACGGGCATTATGAATTCTTAGTAATGTCTTTTGGATTGACTAATGCTCCTGCTGCCTTCATGGATATGATGAACCGTGTATTCAAAGAATATTTGGATCAGTTCGTTGTTGTCTTTATTGATGACATCCTCATCTATTCCAAAAGCCGTGAAGATCATGAGCGCCATTTGAAGCTGGTACTGCAAAGGCTTCGTGAAAACAAGCTATATGCCAAACTGAAGAAATGCGAGTTCTGGCTTGAGGAAGTAGCATTCCTTGGGCACGTGGTGTCAAAACATGGAGTATCTGTCGACCCGGCGAAGATTGAAGCCATACAAAGTTGGGAGCAACCGAAGTCGGTAACCGAAGTACGTAGCTTTCTGGGCTTAGCTGGTTATTATCGGAGATTTGTGGAAGGATTTTCTCGAATCGCTACTCCGTTAACTCAGCTGACTCGGAAAGATACAAAATTCGTATGGAGTGAGGAATGCGAGAAGAGTTTCCAAGAACTCAAGAGGAGACTCATTTCGGCACCTGTTTTGACAATACCATCTGGTTCGGATGGATTTGTTATCTACAGCGATGCTTCAGGCAAAGGGTTAGGATGTGTTCTCATGCAACATGGGAAAGTCATAGCCTATGCCTCACGACAACTCAAAGAATATGAGAGGAATTATCCTACTCATGATTTGGAGTTGGCAGCAGTCGTTTTTGCGTTGAAGATCTGGAGACACTACCTTTATGGGGAGAAAGTGGAGATCTATACAGATCATAAAAGCCTCAAATATTTCTTCACCCAAAAGGAACTCAACATGCGGCAACGACGTTGGCTTGAGCTGTTGAAAGATTACGATCATACCATCCAATACCATCCTGGAAAAGCAAACGTAGTAGCTGACGCATTGAGTAGAAGATCATATGCGGGTACGAGTGCAATGTTTTTAACACAAAGGCCCATTTTGTATGACTTGCAAAGGATGGAGATAGAGATGAAGGCTCCAAGTACCCACATGATGATATCAAATATACGAGTAGAACCGACTTTAATCGATAAAGTTAAAGCTGCTCAAGCTACGGATATAGAGCTGATGCGTATGAAGAAGAAAGTGCAAGAAGGTGCTATTCCAGAAGCAAGAATCGATGAAGAAGGAATACTTCGAGTCAACTCCAGACTTTGTGTTCCTAACGATTTTGACTTGAAGCATAGAATAATGATGGAGGCACACAACACACCGTTTGCAATCCATCCTGGGAGTACCAAAATGTATCACGATCTTCGACATACATTTTGGTGGAGCAATATGAAAAGAGAGATCGCGGAGTTTATCTCGAGGTGTTTAACTTGTCAACGTGTAAAGGCGGAGCATCAAGTGCCAAAGGGTCCATTGCAACCACTTGAGATCCCGAAATGGAAGTGGGAACACATTACTATGGATTTTGTTACGGGTCTTCCCAAGGTTTCTCAAGGCATAGATGCGATTTGGGTTATTGTTGATAGATTAACCAAGTCCGCTCATTTCTTGCCGATACGTGAGACTTATTCCCTTGAACGTCTTGCTAGTATGTACGTGAACGAGATTGTGAGATTGCATGGCATGCCAGTATCCATAGTTTCGGATCGTGACCCAAGATTCACTTCACGATTTTGGGTTAGCTTGCAGAAAGCTATGGGCACGGATTTACGATTCAGTTCAGCATACCATCCTCAAACGGACGGACAATCAGAGAGGACTATTCAAACTCTTGAAGATCTATTAAGACTTTGTGTCTTAGATCTCAAAGGGAGTTGGGATAAGTACCTACCATTGGTGGAATTCTCCTACAACAACAGTTATCAGGCGAGCATAGGTATGGCTCCATTTGAGGCGTTGTATGGAAGAAAATGTCGTTCTCCAGTATGCTGGGACGAGGTGGGTGAAGCAACATTGTTGGGACCAGAGTTGGTACGCATTACTACAGAGAAGATCCAAACGATTCGACAACGTATACAAACGGCACAGGATCGACAAAAGAGTTATGCGGATCTTCATCGGAAGGACGTGGAATTTAATATTGGGGATCATGTATTGTTACGTGTTGCACCATGGAAGGGAGTTACAAGATTTGGGAAGAGAGGAAAGCTCAATCCAAGATTTGTTGGTCCATTTGAGATTCTTGAGCGAATAGGAAATGTGGCATATAGACTCGCATTACCTCCAAGCATGTCTCGTGTTCATAATGTTTTTCACATATCTATGCTTCGTAAATATGTTAAAGACCCGAACCACATTATTGAGTTAGAACCAGACGAGATAGCTGAAGATTTAACGTACGAGGAGGTACCTGTTAAGATCTTGGATAGGAAAGAGCATGTCCTACGCACGAAGGTTATACCACAAGTTAAGGTTTTGTGGAGAAACCATGCTATTGAAGAAATGACCTGGGAGTTGGAATCAGAAATGAAAGCGAGGTATCCTCACCTTTTTGAAACATCAGGTACGTACGTCAATTTCGAGGACGAAATTTCATAAGGAGGGGAGGTTGTAAGACCCCAACTTATTAATGAATAAAATCAAATTTTCTCTAAATATTATTGTGAATAATAAGGGGTTAATTTGATATAATACTTTGGTTATGGGTGAAATGTGCAAATTTTGCAAAATAAGCAAGTGGTTATAAAATATTTAATTTTGGTCGGTGAATATTCGGTTGGTCGTGGAATATTCTTGCTGTCGGGGAATATTCGTACGACGACGCAGCCTTGTGTGGGCCCCATAACGGAAAGCGATTGGATGAAGAAAACGATAAGTATAAGTTGTTTATAAATAACGGCGTAGTTGTTACCGTTAATACTGTTGGAATACCCGGTGGTTAAAATACAGTAGCACACGGTATTGCACCAATTATTGATTCTTACGTAAGAAGGCACTACTCAATAATTGTTACAGTAGTTATTATTCAATATTTTATTTTATTGATTCAATAATTGTTGCGCTGATATTTTATATTATTGTTGTTTCAATAATTGTTGCTGCACAGTATTTTCATTTATCAGATCAATAATTCATATTATTTGAATAATATTATTAGATAACATTATTGGCAATGTCTAGAAAGTTCTGTCTAAGGAGAGGTTTGGTCATCTAATTGCGCGCCAGTAAGGAGAAATCCTTATTGGAAAGCCCCCTCTTTCCTGGGAACGGCCTGGTTGTCATAAATGCGATTCTGTAATATTATTTGTGAATAATTAATTATTGATTCATATGATAAGGAAATATTTATTTTATGTGGATATAAATGAGGGATATATTTTTGTGGTTAAAAATGAAGGAGTTAATGTTGAGGTTTTTATCCATATTTTTGTCGGAATGGAGGTATTAAAAATCAGGGTTTTTGAGATATTTTGCGGGGGTTATAATTTTTAATCCGACCGTTGGATCGTGGTAATTTTTGGATATGTTATACATATATAAGTTGAGTATATGTCCACAAATTTTGAACCGTTAAAAATGAACGTATGATTTATTATGAATTTTACAAGATGACTGGTTCAGAAATTGTTGAATTTTCGGAGTTTATCATTTTGGTGGAAAATTCTAGAATTGGTGGGCCCCACTTGTGGTTGGTGAAGAAATGTGCTGAATTATATTTCAAATGTGGTGGGTGGGAATAGTAGCAGGTAAAGCCATCAGGTTGCAGGTCAAACCTACCAAAATTTTCCTATAAATAGAGGGCTAAGTTAGAATTGAAAATCACACCAGAAACAAGTTTTCTCTCTTTCTCTCTCTAGATTATTGAGTGTATTTTGTGAGTATTTAGATACTTTGAGAGTTTCTATTCATCAGAGCAAGTTTCTTTCAGCCTTATACCGGTATTCCGACCAGAAGTACTGATATTTTGAGGTAAGGGATATTATTTTCTTCTTAAATGATATTATTTTCTTCAATATCATTATGCTGAAATATTGATATGAGTTTTTATCAAATTTGGAACTTTTTGTGTCGGGGTTACTATTCATGTATACGGCACTATTCACGTGTACGGCACTATTCACGAATACGGCACTATTCATCGAAAAATAAAATTTTCCCTTTTTGTCCAAGATGTCTATTATGGTTACTATCTTTGATTGTATCCATGTTTTGATCTTTATTTTTGAATTCTGCTTCACAATTGATTATTATGAAGTATTATTGATCTTGGATAAACTGTTATACGAATCCCTACTATTTGTCCTTCTGTCTCATTGGATTCGTTCTCTTTAAGATATTTTTCATCATCCTCAGTCCTAAATGATGATATTACTGAATATCTTTGGCCTGTAGTGCAAAGATGTATAATTACTTGATGAATATCTTTGGCCTGTAGTGCAAAGATGAACAGGTGTTGAGATGAACATGACCGACTGATGATACAAATGAATATCTTTGGCCTGTAGTGCAAAGATGAATATTTGGTTAAAGATGATTATTAATTGATGTTACAGGGATAAAATATTGATGATGGACTTTTAAATCTTAGAAGATAGTAGAATTCTTTCTCTACTTGACTCTTCTAATGGTTTGCTGTTTCCGCTGCAGTTGTTGATCTAAAACTTGTTGTCGATTATATTTTATCAGATTTTTCCCTGTTGAAGACTAACGATAATTTGTTGTATATTATCTTAGTCATAATATTCTTTACTGGGCTAGTTGAGCTCACCCTTTTCCTTTTTGTTCCATTTTTCTTCTCAGGAGGTGAGAACATAGCAGGATCTAGTCGGGGTATGGAGTGATGGTTCTAGAAAGATGTATTAGCAGTCCACACTATTTCTGTAAAATAGTGTTTGAATAATTGTAATGAGGATTTATTTGAGTGTGGATATTGTCTAGAAGACAATATTTGTATTTAAACTCACAGTATGTGTTGTCGTATTTTGCACGACAATTGTATTGTTGAAGTTGTAGTTTGCTTTCTGTACCATGTATTTGGCGACTCAGAATGGGTGTTGTATACCTATTCTGGGGGCGTCACATAGAGAACTTGCATTGCGCGTAGATTAAACCGTTATAACGCAAATCACAATATCCTATATACATATGATATCATAACGTTATCAGTCATTATCAATTCTACATCACGTATGGTTTAAATGTCTAACCATGTAATCAAATTATATTCCTAAACGATAATAAACTCGTTAGGTATTAACACCATGTTCGTTCAACACATTATAATTACTAAAATAACAGAATTATTTGGTCATATAGCATTACAACTAAAAATTTCAGACTTCTGTGCAAGACAAAAGTTATTTTTGAGCATTCTGCTAAGTGGCGTAGCGACGCCACAATTTGAACTGTGGGCCGCACTGCGACACTGAGGTGGCGCTTCGGCGCGAGTGTTATATATGGACTCGACGCTGTGGCGCGAGGACCGGCGCTGTGGCGCTGACTTCGGCGTTGCGACGCGAAGTCTGGCTGGGGCGCTGATTTTGGCGCTAAGGCGCGAGATTTGACGCTGGAGCGTGGATTTTGGGGCTGGGGTGTCGAAACTCACAGAACCAAACCAGAAAACAGAACAAAGCTACTGTCTAACTTTTTAACAACAATTAACACCAATTAACATGTAAGACTTCACGTAAATTACACATGAATGTTTAAAAATCATCCATATACCAACGACCAACCATTAAAAATAACTTTGGAAAACTTAATCCTTGAAACCATAATTTAAAACTCAAACTCTATTACTGACAGTTGATAATCACAGTGAACATTGTAAGTCTGTAAAAATCCAATTTGATTCCTTTAAAACCCAACATACCCACATATAAACCAATTTAACATATATAGTTTAATTTCTCAATTAGCATACACTAATTTTTGTTATCATACACGATCACAGTTCATGTATAAATATATTTACTGTAAAACAAATTTTCTATTTTCTTGTATACTTAATCTAGCATACAATCTTAAGCATACAATCACATATGTTAATATAACAATTACAGTTACACGTACACGTAATATCATACGAAATTATAAAAACATAGTTCTACATAAATTTTGATTAAAATCTTATACTCAGTGATATTCACGAAAATAGAGAATACCAAGTTCATAGGAAATTGGCTTAAAACATATTTATGTACATATATTAAGGTCAGAGAAACATACCTTTTGTTGCTTTAAAAAACTTTGTTATTCACTGTCAAAAGCTAGATAATCTCAAAACTTTCCTCTCTCTCTGGCTCTCTCTCACACTATCTCTGAAATCTTTCTCAGACAACTTCTATTTTCATTAGGCTTAAGCCAAAACAATATATGTAATTTAAAAATAAAAACCAACGTATGTTTTTAAAACGCATAAAACCGACGCCACACTTATTACCCTAATAATATATCATTTACCAAATATATATATATATATATATATATATATATATATATATATATATATATATATATATATATACTTAACTAATAATTTAAATTCAAAAGAAATTCAAAAGTCATAAGGCTTTGTTTGGCCTTCCATTTAAAAATTAAAGGATTAATATACTTAAACCTTGTTTGGCAAAATTAAATTAAAATTACTTTAATTTATTTTAATAACTCTTTATAACATAGCTATTTGTCATACTTTATTTAATAATAATTTATTAAATGATTCACTTAATCACATAACACAATCCACATAACACATTAATTATTTAACAAATAAATAATTAACTAAATCAAATTAATCAAATTGAACAATTATTTATCCAATAATAAACACATCCATTAAATATTTATATAAATCAATAAATATTTATAATTTACATTTAAAATTCTAAAATTCTGGAATGTTACAAGGACAATGGCTTCTACTACTGCTGCAGACTTCGGATATCTATGTAACTTGGTCTAATGACGTGTTAATGTAATAAACATGGAACATGGAGGTTAAAACAGAACCGTGTCATGTCATTGATAATTTCAAAGTTGTAAAGGATTAGTAAGTTACGAACGCGTTATGACTTAATGTATACAATGAATAGTGAATAAGTCTTGTGATGTTAACACTTGTGATTTCTGAAATGAGCACTAAGATATGAAAGGTGATTAATATAAAACCATTGAGTCATAGGAAGACTTAAATACTTGGTTGAACTTCAAGTTCGATTAAGGAGAAGTGTAGTATTGATTAATAAGAGTTGAAAGTGTGATTTGGATGTTAAAAGTCTTATGTAAGTGTTAGTGAGTTTTCAGATTCGTGTTATGTGGTTTAGTATTATGGATAAACCTTAAACTAAAGGTTATAACTTAACTAAGATGAGAAATAAATCTATGAGGTTAATGTATGTAGCTAATTGATGTGATATTCCTAATGGTATGTGTAGGATATTGAAGTATGTGAGTTGTAATTGTATAGCTTATTCAAGAGGCTAGTTCCCTAACCTTTGCTACTTTATTATTCAGCAAGGTTACTTTTCACTGTCATGTTATACTTACGCAAGTTCGCTATCTCTAATCTCTTGTTGAGCAATTTATTGTTATGCAAGTTCTTTAACCCTCATTTACTGTTGAGCAAGTTAATTAATCTTTATTTCTTTATTCCAAACGAGATTACTTTGGTTATTCAAAGTCGATAACTTTGTTGTAAGAAATCTGTTTATTCAGCTACTAATAATTGTTGTTTGATCTTCGTTCTCTAATGTCATTATACTATATTACATTATTGTACCAAACTCTAATTTGCCTAGCGATTCTTTACCAATTCAACTAATCTATAGTTGATGAATGTTCTAAACTCTAAATTACCCTTGAAGTCAACCCAAACCAAACTTCCTTTGGTTTGCTTACGTACTCACACAATTTTGAAAGCATGTTGTCAATGATAACATTTGTTCAATTTAGAAATTGTTAATACTCTAGCTCTTATTGATTCATCGATACACCTTGTTCATGAAGATATAATCAAACTCTTGAATAGTTATTGGTCTCTATCTGATTCAATTAGTACTTGATTGATGAGCATTCTAAAGATCTAGAATTCCTTTGAAGTTAATTCCCAACCAAACCTCCTTTGGTTCGGAACCTGATAATCTAAGCTGAGATGAACAACCCTATATTAGGGGATTATGTTAGAGCTACGCAATAGCGTTAAAATGTTTTTGCGCAATACATAGTACAAAGGGATGATCACCTGGAGTACGGGATAATGGTCCATATAGTCGTTTAGACTGTTAAAGGTTACAATAGAAACACCTGTTAACCTAAGACATAGATGATGATTATAGTCTTTTAGACTGTTAAAGGTTAAAGTAGAAATACTTGAAAACCTAGAGTATAGTTTGTGGTCTTGTGACCCTCAGTGTATTCTTTGATGTTGATATCTATTGTTAACTTAAACGTTCATTATTCCTTTGAACTCATAGTTGTTGAATTAAAGTTTATTATTCATGTAAGAATACTTTACCATTGAAAGCTCAGTTAATTGTCATTCATGAAACGTTCTTGTATATTATCCTTTGTAGCATCCCCAGATCCCGGTCCTAATCACCAAGAATCTGGTATACTATTTCTATAACTATTGCGGAAGATATAAACATAAATTGTTTATACATTAAACTTTTACAACATAAACCCCACGGTCTACAACCTTAACTTAATACATACCTTTAATATCTTAGAAGATTTACATTAATATTTGCATTAGCAAATTTAATAGTTCTAACTGCATAATAGCTTAATCTTGGACTTTGCCTTCGCCTTTGTCTTTACTCGAGCTTTCATCTTAATCTGAAAATTTTTATCATGATATAACAAGGGTGAGCATCAAATTTGCCCAGCAAGTTAAATTTATTTGAGGATATATCATGATTGAAAGAATTTAATAATAAGCTAGCTAACTTTCAACAATATAAACATTGTGAAAGAGCATGAACAAATTTTCTTAGCTGAACGACCAAATCAAAAAAAATGAATGGTCAATAATGAACATGAACAGATTAACTGAACTAAATGGTAATGAAGGTGATCAGCCTTTCATACCTGATGAATATTTACAATATGCACAACGTGCGAATCAATAATCAATATAGACGTGAATAATCAACATCAATTATTCATTAACATGCTTTGAACATACGACTCAAGTTTGAGTTAAGGAAAAACTTGTCTGATTCGTTGACTACTGCTACGCAGTTTAAGTTAACTTCTTTTGGTAAGACCTATCATCAATAATAAGATTGATCTTTCAATCAGCATATTCTACTTTGTATCATAATACAATTACTTTGTCAATAGATTATCTAACACTTAATCAAATATTAGATAACATCCTAACACATCGCTATTATTATCATTCTTGGATAATTCTTCAATCACTGTATCATATTCATTAAGATTAAACACTTAATCTTATACATTATAAGTTCTTCTTTATACTCTAATAAGTCAAATACTAATCCAACAACCTGGATTCTAAATTTAACAACTAAATTGCCAATCCAGCAGACTGGATACAGAATTCAGCAACTTGGATTCAACAAATTTCCAATCCAGCAAGTCAAACTGCAATCCAACAAACTGAATTACAAATCCAGCAACTAGATTGCAATCCAGCAAGTTGGATTCAACATATTTTCAATTCAGTAAACTTCTTTTCAATCCAGCAAGCTGGATTCATCAGATTTTTCAATCCAGCAAGCTGGATTCCATATCCGTTCACAAAAATATCAAATCAACTTATTATTCTTTCTATCCTTTGTACAAACATGTATACACATATTTCATACACAAAAAGTATTTTTCCAAAATTTTCCAACTTCCTTTGGTATTTTTAAAAATCATTTTTAGTTAATTCCTTAAGAAATTAGATACCTCGTGCTTAACTCCAGAAATTCTCATCTCTTGACACAATCTTATACGTGTTAACGTGACACTCCAGTTTAAATTTCGTGGCCATCGGAGTTATAGAACTCCGGTTATAGCCATTTTCGTCAGAAAATCATAGAAATTGAAATGGTCATAACTTGCTCATTTTAACTTGGAATGAGCTCATTTTTGGACAGTATGTACTTTATACCATATATTTTCATGTCCCAAAAGGCCAGAATTTATTACATAAACTAAGTTGTCAAAACACCCCTCGCAAAATTTGGGCAGCAACTTTTTGGCATAAAACAATTTTAGAGTCCTTTGCTAAAACAGTCATAACTCTCGCGTTTTAAAACATTTTTGAGCAATTCTTGAGCCCACGCGAAGCTAACTTCCAGGGCTACAACTTTTATCTAATGATGTTTTTCCAAAATCCGAACACATCAGTCCAAAAATTTTGTAAAAGGAGACTGTTCGGGATTGGGTTGGACAGTTTTGATTATGCTTCTTCCGAACGTCATAACTACCTCCTCCGGAGTCGGAATTAGTCCGTTCCGGAGTTTATGGAAAGCTTATTCAGTGTACTAGAACATACCAGAAGCCCAGAAATTTTAAAGCACAAAAAGTGGACGAAAAAGCCCCCGTTACAGACTGCCCAAAAACAGTTCCTAGAAAAACGGGACTGTTTTCACAAAATCAGTCATTACCCTATGTAAACACAATGTTTGAGTGCTACCACTTGGGTTAACTAGTAAACACATATATCTAGCACCCCTCTTTGACGGATCGTAAAAAGGAGTTATAGATTTAAAACGGTGGATTTTCAAAGTAAATAGAAATTTAGGATTTCTAAACTAGAAAAAATTAAGTTTTCATTTCTTTTGGTTTCCAACCAAATCAACACCCAAAATAGGTAGATCCATACTTGAATCCATGGAAAACACATAGATCTTAGGGATTTGAACATCCAAATCAAAACCTCTTTTCATCTAATTACAAAAAAAAATAAAGGAAGAAATTATACCTTTACTTTATTCTTCTTCTTCCTTCTTCTTCTTCTTCTTCTTTTTCATTCATGGAGGATCTTCCCTCTCCTCGCCATTTTCTCCAAGGGCTACCGCCCTCTTCCCCTTCTCTCCCTCTCGATCTTTTCTTTTTCCCGTTCTTTCTTTCTCTCTCTTTCTTATCTTTCTTTTTCTTCTTTTTCTTTATATCTTCTCTTTATCCTTATCTTCTAAATCCTCATTTTATTTTAATTGTTAATTACTTAACAAATGACTAGATAGCCCCTCCTTAAGTGGATCAAAAATTGGGTCACTTATCAATTAATTTCTATTGGGCTTGTATTTTTATTATTTTGCTTACCAACAAAAAAAAATAAATAAATTTGGGCTTCCACCAAAAATATAATTTCTTGAGCCATATAAAACTAACATAGTCCAATCCTTTTTTTTTATCTAATCCCACCCTAAATATTTAATTTGGGTATCCATTCTAAACATTTAGAATTTAATTCCTCATTCTAGCATATTAAATTCTATAACCCAATTAAACTTGTTTTAATTAAGTTATAAAATTTAATAACTTGAGATAATAAAAATATATCTCTTAACTTAATATTATTTTTAATATTATTGTTCTTCCACAAGTGGGCCTAGTTTGGGCCCTTAATTAATCTCATTGAGCTAACAAATTTAATTGTTTTACTTACTAACAAAACTAACTTGGGCTTTCAATCCCTAATTAAATTGGGTCAATATATACTTGTCTCATACATAATATATTGGGCTAGATTAAATAATTTAATCGCCCTTAGTCACTCTATCTACAAGTCTCATGCTTAATTAATTAATTGGGTTTGTTTAAATAATATAACTTCCTTAGTCCATTAAATTTAATTCTTTTGGACTCTAAATAAATTATTGGGCTATGATATTATTATAGTCCATTACTTTTAATACTATTTTACCCTAATTATTTAATTAGGGTTTTTATTTCTCAATCTAGAAAATAAATTCTTTACTCATGCATTTTTAATTTCATAACCCTTAAGTTATTTAATTCTTCATTCCTAATATATAATTAGGATTACACTAGTTTCTTTTATTTGATTATATAATAAACAAATATAAACCATCACATAATATTCGTATTCACTTACTCACATAATCATTAAATAAATTATGTCATGCTCCACAATTCTCTTAGATTAGGTCACTAGTATATATTTAATTACAAGGACCACTAAATAACAATAACCATTTAGGTTATTTAATTCTCATACATAATTTAAATAACTTATTTAAGTTATACAATTCATAATGTATACTTAAATTTAATTTCCTCATCCTCTCCATAAATTGTTTTCAAACAATCTATTTGTATATTAAATATATAATTTAATATATTCAATCATTTATTCAAATATGAATTTAATTTACTAACTGTTTGATACCAATATACATATTTGCATATTGACTCTCCTCTCATATTTTTACTTCTCACACTAATTTTTGACTTTTCTCCATAAAAGTCAACTGTTGACTTTGACCAAAAGTTAACTTTTACACATTTTGTGTTTACTGTCCATTCTGACTAAACTTGACGTTCCGGACGCAACCGAGCAGTCCATGCTTCAAAATTCTATCTCTAACTCAAATTTTGAGTTTTCAATTACTCCCTTCTTATTGTTAATCGTATTAACTAACGACTTTATACTTATTCAAATTCTTATTTACCTGCCAAGGCCAACGTTCAAGCTATGTTAATTACTAACATAGTTTTATCTTGATCCGTATATCATTAACTTAATTCATCACTCCTCTTGCTAAAATATATATAGCACCTTACTAAGTATATATATTTCTATACATATACTCATCTTCGTTTAACCTTATAACATCTTTTCATGTGAAATCTTATCTCCTTAATAAAATTTTCCATATGTACTTATATAACATTTCTTAGACTATTCAGTTCATATAGAATTTACAGGTATCGTAATACCTTATTCTCGATATTTCTTCAAGTACATATTAATTCATTTCTAGGGTTTTGAAATTTTGTAACTCATATTTCTTTATTCTCATTCAATTAAGAAACCATATAGGTTCTTCTTAAAAATTTTGAAATCCTTAAAATTTTTCACAGAAACGTCAATTTCATAAACTTATTTTCTGTCTAGGTTCATCTTATAACTTTTAATCCATCATTTTAGGATTTTAATAATTATCTAAATTCTCGGGTTGTCACATTCACCCCTTCTTCTAAGAATTTCGTCCCCGAAATTAAAGCATACTAATCTCTGCTTATTCTCTTGATCAAAACTAGGTTTTTAACTTAACCTTTACAATTTCCTCCTTTGAGGATTTCTCATCTACTATCATATTTTACCATAACTACTCACTAGGAGCTTACATCTTCTAAAAATTCATTAAAACTAGGTTGTCATAATAACCTTTATTCAATCATCTCAGATTCTACTCGTACTGAACGAGTTTACACTATTCATATCCATAATCACATACTACCCCAACATTACTCTGAGGAGTTTAAAATATTTTCATATCTGTCTGAGGGATCATAAAATCATGAAATTTGAGGTTTAGGGTATTTCTACCTGCTACCTCTTTCAATTAAGAAAGAAAGGTACTCTACCTCTGAAATATTTTATATTTGGTATGTTTACAATCACAAAGAAGGTAAACTACCGATGCGGGTACTTTAGATGATCAGTCTGTTGTACCTTAGTAATCGGAACGACTATATGCGTTCTTAGATTGGAACATTTTATCCCATTAGTATATCCCCATTTTTAGGGTTATTCACCTCAGACTCATCATAAGATTCCGCACCAAAATAATTTGGTTTGGCATAAGCTTTCAAAGAATACTTTGAATTTCATAAACATTTGTCTAGCTGAATCAAATAGCTTAGACGCATATCAATCATTCGAATTTCAATCGAAACATTGCTGGCCAAATTCAGTTGGCAATAATTTATCTTTAAAATTCTTAAAATCATTTTATGACGTCATGATACCGCACTGTATTTACAGTCCGTTTGAGGATTCCGTCATTATGTGACTTTGTCATACTACATCATTCCATAGTGGGCTGACGATCTTTACATCACATACCACACTAGGTAATTCTGTATTGATAACTCCATCATTTTTATCATCTCTGCACCAAGTTGCATGATGCATTAATGATATAAAAATACATTTTGATAATTCAAATTATTTTCGTCTAGCCGAATCAATTAGCATAGACTCTTCTTTAAACCGTTCAAAAATCTTTGAAAATCATCTTTGGTGTCATCATGTCACAACAGGTAACGATGTGTTAGTAGTACGAAGCCCACTTCTACACAGTTGTAACCCTATGTTGAGGATAACAAAAATTCATTTTATTTCGAAAGGCACATCAGTGCGAATTTGGCTTGATGTCAAAAACTTTGAAGTCTAGCATAGCTAGAAGATTTGGAATACCTATGATTCTACCATCAACTTCAATTTCTCTACTGATCCATTTCTTAATAAGTCTATCTATTTCTATCATCTTCAATTCTCCATTCATAACTTTTTCATACCCAGTTCATCAAACTTACCACACATTATGAGTTCAGGAACTTTCCACAATCATATGAGTTTCAGAACTTATCCTAGTCAGACCTTTGGCGTCCATTCGCTGAGGGGTTCAAAACATACCATATGATTATGAGTCATGAATTTACCATAAGTATGAGTTTTAAGAACTCGTAACTAACCTTATATTCTCTATCTATTCGTTATACACATGAAAAAAGAATCACCTTATCCACATGCATATAACAAATAGCGCAACATTAGGTTCCAATGATTATCAATACCAGAAACTAAGTTGTTGTCAAATCAAACTCGGCCACTAATCAATATAGGAAGCTAAGCGAACAATTCCCTGCCCATACAAAGAATTGGTCAACCTAACCACTATATCGACCAGGAAGCTAAGTGATTTTAAAACCAAGTATAAATTCTCCGCCCATACAAGGAATCATACGACTCAGCTGCTGACATGAGTCCTCAATTGAAATCCCTCATCATTCTTACTTTCTCTTTTCTTAATACGAATTTTCTTTAATCCGTATCTTAACATTTACCGCTCTTTTCTGAGTTTACATTGTACCATTTCATAGTACCTTCTCTTTATAGCGTCAAGCTATATCATTCCAATCATTTAACATATCATATGTTATTCAACGATTTATTCTGATCACGTCGTGATCTTATTTCGTAATCATTTCTCCTTATACTTACGATCGTTTTATTTTACGATCTTCTTATTCTTCTCTTTAATCATATTATATTATGATTTTATTAACATTTCTCATCTTATAGACATAGTCTATTTATTATCACTTTTCATCTCTATTATTGGAGTTAGGTAACTCCGAATTCTTATCCTTATAGCTCTTCAAGATTCTTCTTTGAATCTTATTTATCTTTCTCTTTACTTAATAATGAATTTCCAAAAATTCATCTCTTATCGCTTAAACTCTATTCGAGTTTATTACTTATCATCTCTCCGCGGTTATATCCTAAGGTACACCTACCTAAAGTTTATAACCTACGGCTTTGATACCAACTGTAGCATCCCCAGATCCCGGTCCTAATCACCAAGGATCTGGTATACTATTTCTATAACTATTGCGGTAGATATAAACATAAATTGTTTATACATTAAACTTTTACAACATAAACCCCACGGTCTACAACCTTAACTTAATACATACCTTCAATATCTTAGAAGATTTACATTAATATTTGCATTAGCAAATTTAATAGTTCTAACTGCATAATAGCTTAATCTTGGACTTTGCCTTTGCCTTTGTCTTTACTCGAGCTTTCATCTTAATCTGAAAATTTTTATCATGATATAACAAGGGTGAGCATCAAATTTGCCCAGCAAGTTAAATTTATTTGAGGATATATCATGATTGAAAGAATTTAATAATAAGCTAGCTAACTTTCAACAATATAAACATTGTGAAAGAGCATGAACAAATTTTCTTAGCTGAACGACCAAATCAAAAAAAATGAATGGTCAATAATGAACATGAACAGATTAACTGAACTAAATGGTAATGAAGGTGATCAGCCTTTCATACCTGATGAATATTTACAATATGCACAACGTGCGAATCAATAATCAATATAGACGTGAATAATCAACATCAATTATTCATTAACATGCTTTGAACATACAACTCAAGTTTGAGTTAAGGAAAAACTTGCCTGATTCGTTGACTACTGCTACGCAGTTTAAGTTAACTTCTTTTGGTAAGACCTATCATTAATAATAAGATTGATCTTTCAATCAGCATATTCTACTTTGTATCATAATACAATTACTTTGTCAATAGATTATCTAACACTTAATCAAATATTAGATAACATCCTAACACATCGGTATTATTATCATTCTTGGATAATTCTTCAATCACTGTATCATATTCATTAAGATTAAACACTTAATCTTATACATTATAAGTTCTTCTTTATACTCTAATAAGTCAAATACTAATCCAACAAACTGGATTCTAAATTTAACAACTAAATTGCCAATCCAGCAGACTGGATATAGAATCCAGCAACTTGGATTCAACAAATTTCCAATCCAGCAAGTCAAACTGCAATCCAACAAACTGAATTACAAATCCAGCAACTAGATTGCAATCCAGCAAGTTGGATTCAACATCTTTTCAATTCAGTTGGATTCATCAGATTTTTCAATCCAGCAAGCTGGATTCCATATCCGTTCACGAAAATACCAAATCAACTTATTATTCTTTCTATCCTTTGTACAAACATGTATACACATATTTCATACACAAAAAGTATTTTTCCAAAACTTTCCAATTTCCTTTGGTATTTTTAAAAATCATTTTTAGTTAATTCCTTAAGAAATTAGATACCTCGTGCTTAACTCCAGAAATTCCCATCTCTTGACACAATCTTATACGTGTTAACGTGACACTCCAGTTTAAATTTCGTGGCCATCGGAGTTATAGAACTCCGGTTATAGCCATTTTCGTCAGAAAATCACAGAAATTGAAATGGTCATAACTTACTCATTTTAACTCGGAATGAGCTCATTTTTGGACAGTAGGTACTTTATACCATATATTTTCATGTCCCAAAAGGCCAGAATTTATTACATAAACTAAGTTGCCAAAACAGCCCTCGCAAAATTTGGGCAGCAACTTTTTGGCATAAAACAGTTTTAGAGTCCTTTTCTAAAACAGTCATAACTCTCGCGTTTTAAAACATTTTTGAGCGATTCTTGAGCCCACGCGAAGCTAACTTCCAGGGCTACAACTTTTATCTAATGATGTTTTTCCAAAATCCGAACACATCAGTCCAAAAAATTTGTAAAAGGAGACTGTTCGGGATTGGGTTGGACAGTTTTGATTATGCTTCTTCCGAACGTCATAACTACCTCCTCCGGAGTCGGAATTAGTCCGTTCCGGAGTCTATGGAAAGCTTATTCAGTGTACTAGAACATACCAGAAGCCCAGAAATTTTAAAGCACAAAAAGTGGACGAAAAAGCCCCCGTTACAGACTGCCCAAAAACAGTTCCTAGAAAAACGAGACTGTTTTCACAAAATCAGTCATTACCCTATGTAAACACAACATGTTTGAGTGCTACCACTTGGGTTAACTAGTAAACACATATATCTAGCACCCCTCTTTGACGGATCGTAAAAAGGAGTTATAGATTTAAAACGGTGGATTTTCAAAGTAAATAGAAATTTATGATTTCTAAACTAGAAAAAATTAAGTTTTGATTTCTTTTGGTTTCCAACCAAATCAACACCCAAAATAGGTAGATCCATACTTGAATCCATGGAAAACACATAGATCTTAGGGATTTGAACATCCAAATCAAAACCCCTTTCCATCTAATTACAAAAAAAAATAAAGGAAGAAATTATACCTTTACTTTATTCTTCTTCTTCCTTCTTCTTCTTCTTCTTCTTTTTCATTCATGGAGGATCTTCCCTCTCCTCGCCATTTTCTCCAAGGGCTACCGCCCTCTTCCCCTTCTCTCCCTCTCGATCTTTTCTTTTTCCCGTTCTTTCTTTCTCTCTCTTTCTTATCTTTCTTTTTCTTCTTTTTCTTTATATCTTCTCTTTATCCTTATCTTCTAAATCCTCATTTTATTTTAATTGTTAATTACTTAACAAATGACTAGATAGCTCCTCCTTAAGTGGATCAAAAATTGGGTCACTTATCAATTAATTTCTATTGGGCTTGTATTTTTATTATTTTGCTTACCAACAAAAAAAATAAATAAATTTGGGCTTCCACCAAAAATATAATTTCTTGAGCCATATAAAACTAACATAGTCCAATCCTTTTTTTTTATCTAATCCCACACTAAATATTTAATTTGGGTATCCATTCTAAATATTTAGAATTTAATTCCTCATTCTAGCATATTAAATTCTATAACCCAATTAAACTTGTTTTAATTAAGTTATAAAATTTAATAACTTGAGATAATAAAAATATATCTCTTAACTTAATATTATTTTTAATATTATTGTTCTCCCACAAGTGGGCCTAGTTTGGGCCCTTAATTAATCTCATTGAGCTAACAAATTTAATTGTTTTACTTACTAACAAAACTAACTTGGGCTTTCAATCCCTAATTAAATTGAGTCAATATATACTTGTCTCATACATAATATATTGGGCTAGATTAAATAATTTAATCGCCCTTAGTCACTCTATCTACAAGTCTCATGCTTAATTAATTAATTGGGTTTGTTTAAATAATATAACTTCCTTAGTCCATTAAATTTAATTCTTTTGGACTCTAAATAAATTATTGGGCTATGATATTATTATAGTCCATTACTTTTAATACTATTTTACCCTAATTATTTAATTAGGGTTTTTATTTCTCACTCTAGAAAATAAATTCTTTACTTATGCATTTTTAATTTCATAACCCTTAAGTTATTTAATTCTTCATTCCTAATATATAATTAGGATTACACTAGTTTCTTTTATTTGATTATATAATAAACAAATATAAACCATCACATAATATTCGTATTCACTTACTCACATAATCATTAAATAAATTATGTCATGCTCCACAATTCTCTTAGATTAGGTCACTAGTATATATTTAATTACAAGGACCACTAAATAACAATAACCATTTAGGTTATTTAATTCTCATACATAATTTAAATAACTTATTTAAGTTATACAATTCATAATGTATACTTAAATTTAATTTCCTCCTCCTCTCCATAAATTTTTTTTAAACAATCTATTTATATATTAAATATATAATTTAATATATTCAATCATTTATTCAAATATGAATTTAATTTACTAACTGTTTGATACCAATATACATATTTGCATATTGAATCTCCTCTCATATTTTTACTTCTCACACTAATTTTTGACTTTTCCCCATAAAAGTCAACTGTTGACTTTGACCAAAAGTTAACTTTTACACATTTTGTGTTTACTGTCCATTCTGACTAAACTTGACGTTCCGGACGCAACCGAGCAGTCCATGCTTCAAAATTCTATCTCTAACTCAAATTTTGAGTTTTCAATTACTCCCTTCTTATTGTTAATCGTATTAACTAACGACTTTATACTTATTCAAATTCTTATTTACCTGCCAAGGCCAACGTTCAAGCTATGTTAATTACTAACATAGTTTTATCTTGATCCGTATATCATTAACTTAATTCATCACTCCTCTTGCTAAAATATATATAGCACCTTACTAAGTATATATATTTCTGTACATATACTCATCTTCGTTTAACCTTATAACATCTCTTCATGTGAAATCTTATCTCCTTAATAAAATTTTTCATATGTACTTATATAACATTTCTTAGACTATTCAGTTCATATAGAATTTACAGGTATCGTAATACCTTATTCTTGATATTTCTTCAAGTACATATTAATTCATTTCTAGGGTTTTGAAATTTTGTAACCCATATTTCTTTATTCTCATTCAATTAAGAAACCATATAGGTTCTTCTTAAAAATTTTGAAATCCTTAAAATTTCTTCACAGAAACGTCAATTCCATACACTTATTTTCTGTCTAGGTTCATCTTATAACTTTTAATCCATCATTTTAGGATTTTAATAATTATCTAAATTCTCGGGTTGTCACATCCTTCTTGTGGGTAATTGTTTGCTCACTCTTGCAGAAAACAATGCAGATGAAGTTAAGAAGTGTGAAGAGCTTTCTACAAGCAAGGGCAATGATGAAGTGCATAATTAGACGACAACGTTTAGTTTACCTTTTATTTATGAATCTTATGTAATAGATTTAATTATGATCATGTTTTGATTTTTCCGCTGATGATTGTAATAAAGGTTAGATGACCTGGGATTTATTTTAGATTATGTAACCCTTTAATGAGAGATTGATTGTTTAAACTTTTGAGTTTAATTATATCCTTTGTTTATTGGTAGTTAGTTATGATTTAATTGGACAATAAACACCAAATCTATGGAATTGAGGTACCCAGATTTGGGGGTGTCACATCTAGTAAGCGGGATAAATGATCATTGTGTGGCATGAGTATTAAAGTTAAACTTGACTAAAGGTTTAACTGAAATTATTAAAAGAGAATTAATGAAAAGAGAATAAATGATTGCTAATGATCATTGTGATATGTATGTGTGATACGAAATAATAGGTTGAGAATACCCAATCGAATTATATTTAGTCCAATTGAAATATTCTTTGGACTAGCCCAATGTACCTGAGATATAAGATTATGTTGGTGTATATTTAAAATATAAGTATACTTCCTATATGTGGGTATGTACATATATATGTGTATATGTGCCCATAACTTAATTTAATGTGGTAATGTTAAGTCATTATAATTGATTTAATAAGCCCAAAAGGAATTAACTTTAGTATAATATAGACCATTTTATTAATAAGTAAAGAAGTAATGTAGTTTATCCCAATATCAGTGTCTCTCTAATTATATCAGCCGTGTGATAGGCCATTGGCCTATCCTATTCCTTCTTCACTAAGTAATATAGCTGATAATGGCTAGATAGCTGATGATCATGGCTAATGGAATGGAGGAAGAGAAAGTAGGTAACCAACTCTTTATTACCCTTTGGTTTCTTCTTCTTCATGGTAAATCAAAACATTATGCAAAGCTATTGACTGAGTACTGAATTCTCTCTATATAGAGCCTCCTTCTTCTCCTTCACGTTGGTTAAATTGTCTGATAAGTTCCATATAGAGGGAGAGGTCCTAAAATTGAGTGGACAATCTAAGATTGGAAGCAAATGATATTTTTTAGCTTCAAAGAAGGTAACACTACTGTTATACGTATTCTAATTCCTAAGTTTGCAATTTCTTAGAAGTTTATAGAAAATGGTGGCTTTTGAGTCAAAAATTGATAGCTAAGGATTTTTGTAATCCATGAAATGTTGTTAGATATTGATAGTATAGTTAAATATGAAAATAACGGAAGTTAAACGGACTAATTTGGTTTAGAAATAAATCCGTGGTAATGAAATTCGCTAAACATGTGAAATTATGGAAAAATAGTAAAACTTTGAATTTGAGTAATCAAATTGGTTGTTTATATGATTTGAGAATTGATATCATGTTAGTTAAGTGTTATATGCATGTATAAAAGTAATGTGGCTGATTTTAAGCATGTTGCATGAAGAATTTTTCATTTGGGTTTGGATTATGCAAAAATAGAGCCAATTCTGTAGGTCATTCCAGCGTAGCTACGCCGGATGCAGTGTCTGAGAATGTGTTGGTCGAAAAACTGATCGTTAAACACCTACAAGTATATGCGATCTAACAAGTAATACAATGATAAGAAAAGTGTCGAACCCACGAGGAACAATAACTAATATTTACCAAATACCGACTTTATATCGCTAAAATCTTATTCAAACAACAAACTAATAGGAGTATGGTTAATCTAGATATAACTAATTAACAAAGCAAGTAAATGGATAATGAATGGCAATCGAAGGAATTTCAAGCTAAGGTCACAACTTCACCCCACACAGGCATTCTGTCGAACACCTAGCGTATTATGCTTCTTCAAACGAACTACCCTTCTCTCTTTGGTCTTAATGGTCACGACTGTAACGCCCCGAAATCCGGTCTATCTTCACACCCGAATTCCGTACGTCATGAACACATCATTCATCCAAACATACATCATTATATAGTGAAATATAACAACATACATTCTCAAACCACAGGTTCTATATCCTTATAACCTCCTTCATTACAAATAACGATAAATACATTATTCATTCCATCTTACAAGAGTGACTTTTATCCGCCACCAAGGATACATAACAGTTCATTAAACTAATCTATTGTTAAATTAAACTATTCTACATTTACAAGTCTTCGCTTGATCTTCACGCTCATCCATATACTGAATGACACTTCTCTTGGATACCGATCAGCTTGATCTTTACGGGATCTTTAAGTTCTTTTTAACCTCGTTCACTGAAAATATTTTTCATTTAAAGCAAGTGTGAGCATTCAATTGCCCAGCAAGTCATTGCAGTTGAATAACAACTTCAAGAATTCACACCTTCTTTTAAGACTTCCATAACCGAACAAAGGTTATGAAGTAGTTGGAATAATAGGAATATTCTCGATTCCTATCATTTTAAAATATTAGTCACATTCACTTTGAAATACTTTCATTTCTCTACCTTTTTCCAAACACATCCTGTCTGGCTAGAATCATTAGCACAGACTTAACAATAACGGTTCATGTATAAACAGAACATACTTGTAATGAACAACTCAATTACAGAACATTTCATCTTATAGAAACACTGAAGTGTTCAAATTGTGGCACAAGGATTCATACATACTACCACTGTAACACCCCAAAATACGGTCTATTTTAACATCCGGATTTCGTACGTCACGATCCCATCTTCTTCCAAACATACATCATTATATAGCTAAATATAACAACATACATCCTCAAATCCCAGGTTTTAAAACCTTAAAACCTCTTTCATTACAAATAATGATAAATACATTATTCATTTCATCTTACACGAGTGACTTTTATTCGCCACCAAGGATACATACTTTTCGTATTCTACGCATTCCATTCTCGTATTCTCGTATTCTCCTCGTATATCATTCGTACGATATTCGTATTATACGTCGTACTAATCTTTGTAATATACTCGTATAATAACTAGTATTATACTCGTATCTCTCACACATAATAACCCTAGTTATTATACGTACTCATTAAAATTCTCGGAAATCACTTTTCCTAACCCTTAGGTTTTACGTCCATAGGCGAAAACTTCATTTTTTCCAGAACTGAAATATTATTGAATATTCTATCACGTCTCAACATTTTACGTAATCATTAACTTCTCGAAATTTCAAAATAAAATCCTGAGCAGAAACTGATGAATAGTGCCTATTTCGTCTTTTTCCTTGAAAATATTTTTATTCCCGGAAATTTTTTTTTTTCGTCTTGAAAATTCTTACTCGTTCAAGCTAGGTTGTAGCCAGAATACTCCTGACTTATAATCATCCTAGGTTACAGAACGATTAATAAACACATAACACAGAATAGTATTAATAAAAATTCATTTTATTAATAACTAATTCTTTAAACTTAAATTCTTGACAATCCGAATTTCTGGGTTGTCACATTCTTCCCTCCTTAAAAAAATTACGTCCTCGGAATTTCTTAAAACCACACCCTTACCTAGGTTCTCACATTCTCCCCTTCTTCACAGAATTTCGTCCTCGAAATTTTAGCTTACCCTTCTTCTCAACTTCTCTTCAAAGAAGTTATTATCTTTCCATCATTCCTAACCTCCATAACCTATCAAGAATCATGAAGTAGAAGGAATAGTGAGGAATATAAAATATCCTTTAAAACATCTCATACTTTTGCTGAGGGGTCAAATTAACCATGAACTCATACTAGGTTAAACAGCCTTTCGCCGTAAACCTTCTTACATGGTATGTTTACAATCACAAAGAAGGTAAACTACCTCTTCCATACGTAGGTGATCAACCTAACGTATAATCCCATTTCAGGGTATGTTCACCTCAGACTTAATCATTAGATTCCGTACCAAAAAAATTTGGTTCGGCATAGCTATTCAAAGAAAGCTCGATTTTCTTTTAATCATGACATACCATTCGTCTTAGCCCAAATCAAGTAGCTTAGACCATACAAATAAATTGGACAATAACTTGAAACATTCGTCTAGTCAACTCAATTGACATTGACTACTTCTTTAAATTCTTTTTGCAATACATCAAAACGTTTCATGACGTCATGATACCACACTCTTCACAGTACGTTGAGGACTTCGTCAGTTTATGATTTTGTCATTATACATCTTTCCATAGCGGTCTGGTGATTCTAAGATCACATCCCACCATGTTCAATTGCATTAACAACTCCATCTTTTTACCATCCTGGCATTAAATGCATTGATGATATAAAATTCGTTTTGATATTTCAAATCAACTTCTGTCTAGCCGAAACAATTGGCATAGACATACCAAGAATAGTTCTTTCAAAATCCATTGGTTCCAAAAGCTGAACCAATTCTTTTCTTTTCAAAATGCG
This sequence comes from Panax notoginseng, assembly GCA_016801055.1. Taxonomy (NCBI): domain Eukaryota; kingdom Viridiplantae; phylum Streptophyta; class Magnoliopsida; order Apiales; family Araliaceae; genus Panax; species Panax notoginseng. The sequence continues at coordinate 96,349,381 of CM029015.1, read as the reverse complement.
GACATTAGCACGATTTCAAGAAACTTTGAAATCTAGCATAACTATATGACTTGGAATATCATATTCTCCATCTTCCTTCATTGTCTTATTGCGACAATAATTAAACTTCTCTAGCACCTTCAATGTTAAGTCTACTGAAAATACTTCGTTTTCAGTCTAAACATCTCTATACTTTAGTACAGTCCATCAACTTACCACACATTATGAGTTCAGGAACTTTCCACAATAGTATGAGTTTAAGAACATCCAGACAGACCTTAGGTGTCCATTCGCTGAGACGTTCGAAAACATATCATATTATTATGAGTCACGAACTTACCATAAGTATGAGTTTCGAGAACTCGCACCTACCTTATCGTTCTCTATCTATCAAGTATATACATGAGAAAAGATTCACCTTCTCGTCATATACATCTTAATAGCGCAACCCATTCCAATCATTATCACTGTAATAAACTGAGTAGTTGTTACACCAAGTACAAACCTCTGCCCATACAAAGATTCATACAACTCAGCCATCACATGAGTCCTCAATTGAAATCTTACAACTTCTAAATTTCTCTTTACTTAATAAGAATTTTCTTTAATTTGTATGCTATCATTCACAACTCCATCTGAGTTATTCTTCCTGTACTACTTCGTAGTACCATTCATTCATAGCATTGGCTATAAATCATTCATCGTTTAACAGCTCATCTGTTACTACGTTTTACTATGATCACGTGGTGATCTTCTTATCCTTCTCTCTACGATTATAGTCTTAGGCACTCATACCTAAGGTTTATAACCTATCAGCTTTGATACCAACCTGTAACGCCCCGAAATCCGGTTCACATCCGAATTCCGTACGTCACGATCCCATCTTCTTCCAAACATACATCATTATATAGCTAAATATAACAACAAACATCCTCAAATCCCACGTTCTAAAACCTTAAAACCTCTTTCATTACAAATAATGATAAATACATTATTCATTTCATCTTATACGAGTGACTTTTATCCGCCACCAAGGATACATAACTGTTCATTAAACTAGTCTATAGTTTAATTCTATCATTCTATATTACAAGTCTTCACTTGTTCTTCAAACACATTCACATACTAAATGGCACTTCGTATGGATACCGATCAGCTTGATCTTTACGGAATCCTTAAGTTATTTCTAACATCATTCGCTAAAAATATTTTTCATTTAAAGCAAGTGTGAACATTCAATTGCCCAGCAAGTTATAACAGTTAAACAAACAACTTCAAGAATTTAAACATTCTTTTCAGAACTTCAATAACCGAACAAATAGTTATGAAGCAGCTTGAATAATAGGAATAGTCTTGATTCCTATCATTTTACAACATTCATCACATACTCTTTACACTACATTCATTATTCTACCTTTTTCCATACATACCTTGTCTGGCTAGAATCATTAGCACAAACTTAACAATAACGGTTCATGTATAAACAGAACATATTTGTATTAAATAGTTTAATCACAGAATAGTTCATCTCAAAGAAACACCGAAGTGTTCACATTGTGGCACAAGGCCTCATACATTCTACCACCTTGTACAAATATCGCACATTCGCACATAGACAAAACTTCTCAAGTTCAACATCTGAGAAGTTTTAGAAACTAGCATTCATTTAAAATATGAATGAAGTTAGAAAACTTGCCTTACGCACAGCTATATCTTATAGTTTTCGCTGAACTGCTCATTCCAATTTCTATGCAGCACATAAGGAAATAATACGTACACCAATTAGGCATATACTTGACTTAGTCATTGGTTTACTTAACTTTACTTCTTAAGGTTCACGTTCTTGTAATTTAAGCTTATGCGACCAACTTCCATTACCTACTTACGACTTCATGACATACGGAGATGTCTTACTCATAACGTTCATCATCTTTGATGATTTACACTTATCTTCTTCTTATAACTTCTATAGGACTCAGCACACATCGCTTCTCTGCTAGTAGTCCATATGGTACTCTGAGTAGTTTCCCACAAACAACCAACAAACAAGTTCCCGTCTCATCTACACTGCCCATAACAGTGAGTTAGATCGGTTGCCAATTTTGTATATACATTCGCTCTCTGAAGGAATTATTTCGCCCAGCTCCTATATGTCAACTATCAAAAGTTACAATTGTACCACAACCTAATTTCTCTTAACATATCTGAACCATTAAACTATAATGTTCGTTAAGTCAGCTTCTTATTCCCTATGGCTTTCTAGCAACTAAATGCCATACCTCAGGATTCATTCTTTATCGTCCAAGTCATACAGTCTTTTGTATACTCAGAACGATCATTCAATATTCATACTATGAGGTCATAGCGTTAAACATTTTACATTACCTTATTCTTAGCTTACAACGTCCAGTTTATTCGACACGGAATGTCTTCCAAGTTATAAACATTAACTCGACTTATTTATGTTATACATACTTATCTTTGATTCAGCTTTTTCACCGCTCACAGGTTTAATCAACATTCTTCATTACCTTACGGTCAAACCATACACGGAGTGTAGGTTCTGCTCGTTTAATATTCACGTACACTCAACCCTTACGTTGGGTAAAGTATTTAACACTTACCTTTCATTCTAACATTCTCTATCCGACTCACTCTCAGACTTTCATTAATCTTATAACCATTTGCTACGGCTTTTTACGATATTTCATATCTTACTTACTACCTTTGTCAACGTCTAAGTTATACAACTAGGGTATACTTAGAACGTTCGTCTGACACGAATACGATTCACGAGGATCGTTTACGTATTTGACGTTTACGTTGCTCATTTCTTAATATCTCATTCAACCTTTGCTCAAGGTTTTAATCGCTTTCATTCGTTATCCAACCCATGAACCCAATGTTCATTCTTCTTTCTTAGTGTCGAAGCCATATTGTTCTTTATATGCTAAGACCGATCGTTCATCGTAACAATGTTGCATTCATAGCGTCTATACGCTTTACACATATCTCTTATTACCATGACATAACATCAGAATGTTATTCATTACCTTCATCACTCAACGTCTAAGGAATCATAACCATAGCAATCCCTCACGTTTGTTCGTTACGACTACGGTCCCCGGATATCGGTTACGTAATCTAGCGCTTACATTCTCTATCTTTTAATCTCGTTTAATCCTTTCGTTTAACCTTTAATAAATGTTTAACTCACTTGCTCAAGTGTTACGTTACGTGAACTACATATTCATATTTCTTTCTTGCACATCCCCTAGTAATTGAGCATATAAAGTCTCATTTCTGGGCATTACCCTACATCGATGCGCGAGTTAGCAGTAGCTGGTGGCTCGAGCTCGTGTGGCACCAACCTCTAAAGCATGACTCGCGCTGCTGCGCCAAGCATGAAACCTAGAAAAAAATTTCAAAGTCTTTTTATAAGCTTGAGACGCTGACTTCGAAATCTCATATCTCATTCGTTATAACTCAGAACGAGGTCGTTCCAAAGCCATTTTCTTCCTTATCTTATATACTTCAATACCCCTTAGACAGAACTTTGTTCTGAATCCATTAACATGCCATTCAATTGGCTTAATCTTCACCCTTTGGTCATTTTTACGCTTTTAACGTTCTTCGCTCATGCGTCCGTAATTCGGTCATCCGAACTCGGAACTCGATCGTTCTTGAGTCCACGACTCATGTTTTCTACGTTCTCTTACATTCTTATGAAACCCTACACGTTCAAGTTCATTTACTAACTTCCTAATTCTCGTTCATCTTTTACGAAATTTCGCCATAACTTCGTTATAGCTACGTTCTAATCCGTTCTTCATGAACGTTTCTATCATTCCTAACCAAGAAATATGCAACTAACTTATACGCGATGGTTTTAAGTTTGTTCATCAACAACAATTATTCTACGATGGTTTTAAATTTGTCTATCAACAACGTTCTTCGTGTTATTCGCGTGTTCTTCATTTTAATCGATATTTTGGATTACGATTCTACTTTTTCTTGTAATTTGATGTTATAGAACACCATTCCTTACTTAATTCACCTACTCATTCATAATATTCGTTCGGATCACTCAAAATTCTCACGAATTTTATACTTTCTTAAGAAATTTATAAACTAAATTCCTAATTCTTATTTCTTCATTTTCTCATGATTTCAACCATATGAAATCATTTCTAAATTTTATCTACTTCTTATCTTCATTAAGCTATGTTCTTGAACATAAAAACTTAAATAAAATATTAGAAGAAACTAGGGTTCGGATTACCGTTCTTCTTTATTTTTCTTCCGCTAAACAAAGCCGGGGATTTGCAAGCTTTTCCATTTCACGATCACTTTTGATCCGAGCCTTCATGCTCATTCTCTTCTTCTCCTTCTTCTCCAAGCTCTCAAGCTCTCTCTCTAAGCTGTAGGATTTTCAAAATCCAAAAATAATAAAATGAGCTTACTACTTATAGAATTTCAAGGCTTAGGGCAATTTGGTTATTTCGCCCCCTAACCTCCTTACTATTCCCACCTCCTCCAACACTTAGCCACCAAGTAAACTTGGCCTCCACCCTTACTTGGTGTCCAAGTGACCGGCCCACATGCCCATGGGTCATCCCATGGGTTGCCCCAATGGTTATTACCTATTCGTTTACCCATCGGTTCGATCCGCGATTTATTTTCTTGGTTTGGGCCTTAACCCTAATTCTTATTGGGCCTATCTTGGGCTTGATTTCACAAAGTATTGGGCCTGATATAATCCAAGTCCAATTGGATTCTACAAAGTCCATGAACTCAATGTCCATTAAGACTTTTCGTCTTCTACGCATTCCATTCTCGTATTCTCTTCGTATATCATTCGTACGATATTCGTATTATACGTCGTACTAATCTTCATAATATACTCGTATAATAACTAGTATTATACTCGTATCTCTCACGCATAATAACCCTCGTTATTATACGTACTCATTAAAATTCTCAGAAATCACTTTTCCTAACCCTTAGGTTTTACGTCCATAGGCAAAAACTTTGTTTTTGCCAGAACTGAAATATTATTGAATATTCTATCACGTCTCAACATTTTACGTAATCATTAACTTCTCGGAATTTCAAAATAAAATCCCGAGCAGAAACTGATGAATAGTGCCTATTTCGTCTTTTTTCCCATAAATATTTTTGTTCCCGGAAAAATTTTATTTTCGTCTTGAAAATTCTTACTCGTTCAAGCTAGCTCGTAGCCAGAATACTCCTGACTTATAATCATCATAGGTTATAGAATGATTAATAAACACATAGCACATAATAGTATTAATAAAAATTCATTTTATTAATAACTAATTCTTTAAACTTAAATTCTGGACAATCCAAATTTTCGGGTTTTCACAACCACCTTGTACAAATATTACACATTTGCACACAGACGAAACTTCTCATGTTTGACATTTGAGAAGTTTAAGAAACTAGCATTCATGAAAAATATGAATGATATTAGGAAACTTGCCTTACGCATAGCTACAGCTTAGAGTTTACGCTGAACTGCTCAGTCTAATTCCTATATAGCACATAAGGAAATAACATACACCAATTAGTCATATACTTCTGACTTATGTATTGGTTTACTTAACTTTACTTCTTAGGGTTCGCATTCTTGCAACCGAAGTTTACGCGACAACTTTCATTACCGGCTTACGGCTTCATGACATACGGAGATGTCTTACTCAAAATGTTCATCATCTTTGATGATTTGCATTCTTATATTCTTCTTATAACTTCTCTAGGACTCAGCACACATCGTGTCTTTGCTAGTAGTCCATCTGGTACTTTGAGTGGTTTCCCATAAACAACCAACAAACAAGTTCCCGTCTCATCTACACTGTCATCACAGTGAGTTAGATCGGTTACCAGTTTCGTATATACCTTCACTCTCTGAAGGAATTGTTTAGCTCAGCTCCCATATGTCAACCATCAAATGCTACGATTGTACAACAACCTAAACTTATCTTAACTTATCCGAACCATTACATCATAATGTTCGTTATGTTAATTTCTTATTCCTTATGGCTTTCTGGCAACCAAATGTCAAACCTCAGGATTTATTCTTTATCGTTCAAGTCATACAGTCTTTTGTATACTCAGAGCGATCATTCGAGTTAATCATTAACGCGACTTCGTTACATTAACGTCATTATCTTTAATTCAATTCTTCACCGTTCATGGTTTAATCATTGGTCTTCATTATCTTACGGTCAAACCATACACGGGGTGTAGGTTCTATCCGTTTAATATTTGCGTACACTCAACCTTCACGTCGGTTAAAGTGTTCAACGCTTACATTTCATTCTATCATTCTCTATCCAAATCACGACCGGCTTTCATTAATCTCATTACAATTCATTATGACTTTCTTGATATCACTTGTATCTTACTCAATACTTTCGTTATCCATTACATGAACCCCATGTTCACTATTCTTTCTTAATGTCGAAGCCATACTGTTCGCTGTATGTTAAGACCAATCGTTCATCGCAACAGCGTTGCGTTCACAACGTCTATACGCTTTACACTTATCTCTCATTACTACAACATAACATCGAAATGTTATTCATTTCCCTCATCACTCAACGTATAAGGAATCACAATCATAGCAATCCCCCACGTTCGTTCTATCGCGACTACGGTCCCCGGATATCGATTACGTAATCTACCGCTTAAAATCTCTATCTTTTAATCTCTTTTAATCTTTTCGTACAACCTTTACTAAAGGTTTAAATCACTGGATTAAGTGTTACAATAATTGAACATTATGTTCTTTATCTTCCCTTACACTTCCCCGCAGTAATTGAGCAGTTAAAAGCTCATTACTGTTACTTGCTCTGCTGCGGTGCCGGTTCCCTTTACATTTCTAGCGCTGCAGCACCACTCCGCAGTGCCTTCTCCCCTGAGCTGGCGCTACGGCACCGCCCTACAAGGCATTACTGGCACTGCAGTGCCAAGCCCTAAACTCAAAAATTTTTTCTTAGTGTTGGAAATTATTTGAGACGCTTCCTTCCCGCTTCCTTCCCGCTTCCATAACTTATTCGATATAACTCGGAACGAGTTTGTTCCAAAGACATTCTCTTCCTTATTTTACGTACTTCAATTACCCTTGGACATAATTCCATTCTAAATCCGTTAACATGCCATTTGATTGGCTTAATCTTTGTCCTTCGTTCATTTTATGTTTTTAACGCTCTTCATTCGTTCATCCGTAATTCGGTCATCCGAACTCGAAACTCGTCTGTTCTTGAGTCCATGACTCACATTTTATATGTTCTCTTATTTTCCTATGAAACTCCACACATTCAGGTTCATTTACTAACTTTCTAATTCTCATTCGTCTTTTACAAAAATTTTGCCATAACTTCATTATAGCTCAATTTTAATCAGTTCTTCATGAACGTTTCTACTGTTCCTAACCAAGCATTAAAAATCTAACTTATACGCGATGGTTTTAAACTTGTCCATCAACAACAATTATACTATGATGGTTTTAAATTTGTCCATCAATAACGTTCTTCGTGTTCTTCGCTTGTTCTTTGCCCGTTCTTCATTTTTAATCGATATTTTGATTACGATTTTAGTTTTTCTTGGAATTCGGTGTTATAAAACACCATTCCTTACTTATTTCACTGAATCGTTCATATGATTCATTCGGATCTTTTAAATTCATTACGAATCTTATACTTCCTTAAGAAATTTTTAACATAACCTTCAAATTCTTATTTCTTCATCTTCTCATTATTTCAACCGAATGAAATCATTCCTAACATCTTTTACTTCTTATTCTCATTAAGCTATGTTTTAAACATATAAAACTTAAAGAAAATTATATAAGAGACTAGGTTTCAGATTACCTTTCTCTTTTAATCTCCTTCCGTCGGACAAAGTTTCCTCACGAGCAACTTTTCCTCCTCCTTTTCCTCTTCTTTCTCCCATCCAAACTATCTCTCTCTTTCTCATGTTGTAGATTTTCAAAATCCCAAACAAATGAAATCTAGCTTCCTTTTTATAGATTTTCAAAGCTAGGGGCCAAATAGTCATTTCGCCCCTAAATCACTATTACAACCTCCTTACTTCCACCTCCTTACTATTCCTGAGACTTCCCTTGAAAGTTTCGTGGTTCCGTCTTTCGGGTTTCGTTCTACAGTTTTAAAAACTGCGATTCTCGAAATCTAAATATTTTTTGGATATTTCGTATTTCCTTTACCAATTAACTTATACGTATTCTTCGGATCTCCAAAAAACTAAAAAACACTTTTGGACATTGTGCGTTTTCCTTCACGTTTTCCCCTAACGTAGTTAAACGAATGAAAAGTACATAACAGTACTTTTCGTCATTTTTATTTCGTCCGATTTCTGCACATTTTTCGAGAAAACTTTTATCAGCTTACTTAACTTTTCACGATATATTATCGTCAAATCTTTCGACGGAATGTCATTTCGACATACCGAACTCTCGGAAAGGCTTAGGTTATTCAAACCCTAACCCTTAGGTTTTGTCGGGTAAATAGTGTCTATTTCATCTTTTTCCCCGAAATATTTTTGTTCCCGAAAATTTTTTATTTTTGTCTTGAAAATTCTTACTCATTCAATCTAGCTCGTAGCCAGAATCCTCCCGATTTATAATAAACCTAGGTTTTAGAACGATTAATAAACACATAGCACAAAATAGTATTAATAAAAGCTCATTTTATTAATAATTAATTCTTTAAACTTAAATTCCGAAAAATTCGAATTTTCGGGTTGTTACAACGACAGTTTGTCAACCGAGAACACATATGTGCTCATACACCTCTGTCGAGGAATGCACAAACACATCCTCTCCAGATACACCCGATAGGGAATAGAACAGAAAAGAATGTCCAAGCTAGGTGATAATCCTACACATGTCTATGCAAATTAACCTAACAAGAATTTAAGCATAAGTTCTCTATTAGGTCACACGTGGCGCACAGATATATGTATATTCTACGCACAACTTTTACAGTCTAAACCCATAATCACGTGTTAATATATTTAGGTGTAAATCTACAATCCTTCTTTCAATATCATGTAGATTACCAAAATCATCACTAATGTCTTAGCGAGAATCATAAAGCATGAATATATTAAACCAAACCATATGGTGCCAACCAAAGAGATAAGACAGTCAATTTAAATAACAAAGGATTCCATTATAACCTTAGAGCCAATACTCAGTTCATAGCTATTAAACAAAATATAAGTAGCAATAAAGACAACATTAATGGACTACAAAATAAAAAGAAATAAATAGATAAGAATAAACTCTGTCGAGGTTCTTCAGTCTCCAAGCATTTCGCTCCTCTCAAGCTTGCCAATCCGTGTAGCTCACTGCTCTTGATGCTCCAAGGAAATCCCAGACTTCTCCCTAATCTACCTAATCTATATTTACATACATTATCTAAGAGAAAGAGAGAGAAATTACAGAAGAAAAGAGAAAACTATTCTATGCTAACATAAATTATCTGATTATATCATATATGATATATATTATATGTATTACAGAGGCTCGCTCGATATATATATATATATATATATATATATATATATATATATATATATCAATTTCCCTCTTTTGCTAGGTCAAAAGCAAGCCTTCTATGCTTGGGCACCGGAGGTCACACTGTGGCGCGAAGTCTAAGGCTAAGGGTGGCGCTGCGACACCACGTCATCAATAAAAAGACTCAAACTCGCACTGCAGCCCTGTAAAGCCATAAAGTCCTGTAAAGCCCTGAAATACGTCAGTTAAGCATAATAATACAATAATCATATAAAACTATATAAAATCTGCGAAGATCGGGCAACTATTTAAGCCATAAAGTATCCGATTCGCTTGTGTAAATCCCACTCATCAAACAGCCCCAAACTTAAGTCTTTGCTTGTCCTCGAGTAAACTATCCAACACAAAACTAACAATAATAAAACATACGCGAAAGAAAAAAAAAACTGTGTATTAGTATCATGGCTTCTAAGCTCGATCATAGCTACTCCTAGAGAATAGGGCAAACACATATATGAGTAAGGGTTCATTCAAATTTAAGCATAAGACTGTATTCGATCCATTCTATGTGTGTGTGTGGAGACCAACCGTCCTAACTAATCATAGCTCAAATAAGTATGCACATTCGATTGTTAATACCAATATGCACACTCCACAACTTAAACATTCAACAAGCATTAAGAATAAGACGTAAGTGCAAGAAAGGATTAAAAGACTCTAGCATGAAGATAGTAAAATCTGACTCGGACAATCCTTAATTACCTTAGGCTATTCAGAACTACCCATTAATGAGCTTTTGATCAGTGACTCCCAAGCCAAATAACTTTAGGGCACTAGGTGTAGAACACCCTATGAATCTAATAACTCGAGCAATAAAGGCCACGTAATCAACATAAGCTAATTAAGACTTTACGAAAAATTAAAGATTATTAGGCGAGTGAATTTTATTCTCCATCTCAACATCGGTCATGCGTTTATAGGTGAGTGCGTTTCACGCTCTATCTCGACCCACCGCACGACTTTCGATACTAAATCTTCCTTTCTTTTTATTCTCATATTTTTTTATATGTCAACATGCCAGAATCCAAGATCCAAAACTGTATAAGCATCTAAGTCTTTTATTACCTTGTAAAAATGAAAGTTTATAAGAGTAAACATGCTCTCAAAGCAATCAACACGCGAACTAAATTTGAAAAATAACTAGTTAACATAGTTGGTCGGTGCTTGCTAAGAAGGACGGATCAATAACAGTCTCACTTATCGATTGGACAATCCCCTAGCTCACGCATGCTTGACACGACTCTAAAAGATAGACATAATTACTTGGCACTTGTCATTAGCCACAATCAAAAATTATTGATAAATATAACACCCTTGATAAATAACAGCTCAAAATAGGGTAATAAGTCCATTCATATGGCACAAGCATCTAAATCTGTGAAAGCCCCAAAAAGATGACTATAAACCAAACATACATGTTGATAATAATTCAAGAATTCATTAATAATAAACAAAAATTGTATATTACAAACATCCGTAAAAATCCAAAACATAATCCCGCAGTTCAAAATGACTGCACCACAATACTGATAAAAATATAACCAAAGTACTAAATATGGCAACCTAACATGGCAATAGACAGAAATAAATAGATAATAAGCCATAACACCCCCAAACTTAAGGTGACCATTGCCCTCATTGCTAAACATAGATCAATCTTATACAAGAGGGCTTCCCTGAAGTTCAGTCACTCAGCAGCGGCATCGTCTTCATCAGCTTCGGCGGGCGGTGATGGTGGAGGGTATGGTGGGAAGACAGAAGGCTCTGGGAACTGGAATGGCGTGAACTCAGTATACATGCCATTATACACAGTATATATAGTCTTCATCATGTTGACCAGCTAAGCCTAATACTGCATGGCTATGTCCTACCTCTAGACCACAGTTGCAATGTGCCTATGCAGCCTCTGAGCATTGGCTTCCTAGCTCTGATGTAGCAGGGTGAGGGATGCCATGATCTTCACTAGTAGTCCCTGTGAAGCTGGGCCTACGTCTGGTGGCTGCGGTGGCTCGGGCTCAGCTGTAAGAGGTGGCTCAATAGGTGGCCCGTACCCTTCTCCTCTAACATGAGAATCTACCACGTCCCACACATTGAAGCGTGAGATGGTCTGATGGTCAATGACTGATATGGGTGGCAAAGTTATCTATTCTGGCCCCCAACAAATACCTACCTGCTTGCACAAGCGGGTGATCAATGATGGATGTGGAAGCCCCGCAGAGGTGGTACTTTTAATCGCCTTCAGGATCGACCCATGAATGAGAGCTCTAATATCCACATTCAAACCCGTGACAATAGTGAATAAGAGGATCGCTTGATCCTTAGTCACGTCGCTCAGGTGCTGAGTCGGGATCATGTTGGCACAAATAAAGCTAAACTATGCCTTCCCATAGCGACTCAGTGCAGCGTGCGGAAAACTATTTCTCTCACCCGTGTAGTCATTTGTCTTCCATGTAGTCCCAGGCTTGCAGAGCCTCTTGATAATATCATCGAGGTCATAGCTGCGGAGTCCTGGCTCCATATAGTCCCTACCCTCAAAATCAGGCATCGCGAATAGAGAATTGATTGTTTGGCTCCCAAACGCCACTGATCGCCCCCTGACTTGGATAACAGGAGGACCCTCGGCACTAGCATTGGCATAGAACTCACGAACTACAAAAATAATGGCCGATTCGGGTGACCTTGTGAAGTGGATCCACTGGCGTCCCGCAATCATGGCCACCAACTCGCTATCCTTTTTATCCGGCCTCAAACCCCGCTCAGGAATCAAATTTTGCGCGGTAAAAGAGCTTTTGTACCTTTTCTAGGCCTCTTCGTTGATAAATTTGGTGTTGTCCCAAGTCGTTGGTGATGCGGACGAGAAACCCCCAACACTAAGGCATTGCTTTTTTGAAGCCATATCAAAATTTCAATTGGTTTGGTTGAAAAACAATTCCTAAGCAATGTAGAAACAACCCTTAAAACAATGCACAACAACTCCCTAATAAATCCCACTAATTCCAAGCCAAAACAGTCAAATTTCTCTCTAAGGAAAATTATCAAACACCTTGTGTGCGCTCTTAAAACAAAACTAGATAGGCCTTTATTTGCGAAAGCTCTAACCAGATTTTTGTCAGTAGAAATCACTCAAACAAACAACAAGAGATGGACAATCCTAAAAATTTGATCCAAATACGTTGCTAATGAATGAAATCCAAAATTACCTCGAGTGGGAACCCTTACTTGATTCTAGTGTACTCTTGATAGACCTTAGTTGTGCAATAAATAAGGCCTAATTTGTATGTTGGTGGGTGTGGAGAATAAATTTGCTCGAGAATTGAGGAGTTGCACTGGTAGATGTGGAGAGGAGGTTATGTTTAGGTTTTGTCAAAACTACAGAGAGATGTCGAGAGGAATGGGAGGAGTTAGGCTAAACTACTTGTAAGACCCCAACTTTTATAAATAAAGATGAATTTTCTATAAATATTATTTTTGAATATTATGGAGTTAATTTGATATAATGTTATAGTTGTGGGTAATATTTATAAATTTTGTAAAGTACGCAAGTTGTTATATAATATTCGATTGGTCGGGGAATATTCGTTTTAACAGGGAATATTCGTACAACGGCACAATCATTGGTGGACCCCACAACAGAATTATTGTCGGATTGAGAAAACAACAAAAATATTTTATAACGGCGGAAGTTTTACCATTGATACTGTTGAACTACTCGGTAGTAAAAGTACAGTAATATGTGTGGTTGCATAGTAGCACACGGTATTGATTATTAATGCTTATGTGAGAAGTCACTCAGTTTGATTCAATTATTGTCAGTTAATAATATGAATTATTTAGCGATAATGACGTTTTGTTTTATTCGTATTATTAACGTAATAAAACAGAAACATCTTTTTATATAAAACAGAATACTTTATTATAGTTATTCTATAAATAGAATATATTATATTTTATTTAAAAGATTTTTCTTTAAATATGGACCGTCAGATTAAAGTAATCAATCTGGACCGTTCATGGATTAGTTACTATGCATTCTATTTTTCTATAAATAGCAGCTCATTCCTTCATTATTTCTTACGAATTCACTTAACTCTCTCGAGAGAAACTATAGAGAGAAACTATAGAGAGAGAGAAGAAGAGTATTCTGCTACTTAACTACTTTCTTATTCCAGCTCGTCTTTAAAACGGTAAGGGGTGTTATTCTTTCTTATTCATGAAGAGAACTTCTGTTATTCTATTTCTTTATTATTCTATTGGAATAACCTGTATACGCGGTCTACCCTATACTTGGTGACATTCTTCTATTATTCTGTTGGAACATCCTGTCTGTGTGTTTTACACCGGACCTGGTTCCGTCTTATTATTACTCTGTTGGAACATCATGTCTGTGTGTTTTACACCGGACCTGGTTCCATTATTTATTATTCTGTCAGAATATCCTGTCTGTGCGTTTACGCCGGACCTTGTTCCATTATTTATTATTCTGTCGGAATATCCTGTCTGTGCGTTTACGCCGGACCTGGTTCCATTATTTATTATTCTGTTGGAATAACCTGTCTGTGTGGTCTATCGCATGCATGGTGATTTCTTTTGTTATTCCATTCTTTATTATACTCAGTTGGTTAAGTTTTGACTTCTATACTCCATGAAATTTGTGGAATATCCTTGATAATTGCGTTTCATCCAGTATCTTTTCATGAAAATATTCTTCTAAGTATTCTTGAATTTTACTCCACAAAGCAGTATCATGTTGACAATTTGGACGTTGTTAATTCTTGGATAAATTAATTCTTGAACTTGTTTTATTGAATTCTTATATCATTGTCATCATCCTCATGTTTATAAAATGTTGAAAGTCATCTGTGGCCTGTAGTGCATAGATGGACTTGATATGATTATGACCAGGGATTATTCGGTATAATCATGACCGTAATGTTACAAATGATGTGGTAAAAGTCCTCATTGGCCTGTAGTGTATTGATGGACAGTTGTGGCATGATCATGACCATTAATGAATACACGAATATCCTTGGCCGTAGTGCAGGGGTGATTCGATGATGTGGATTATTTTATTAAGCTGAGTCCCAACGATCACAGTGTTGAAAAACCTTTTAAATCATAAAAGATAGTAGAGTTTATTTTCTACTTGACTCTTTTAATGGATTGCTTGTTCCGCTGCAGTTAAACTTGATGTCTATTATATTTTATCAGTTTAACATTGTTGAAGGCTAATGATAATTTATTCTGCATTATCTTAGTCATAATATTTCTTACTGGGCTAGTTGAGCTCACCCTTTCTTTCACTGTTCTCTTCAGGAACTGAGAACGTAGCTGGGGCAAGTCGGGGAACGGAGTGATGGTCCGAATGATAGTATTAGTTAGTAGTCCTCACTATTCTATGTAATGGTGTGTTAATAAATGTAATGAGGACTCCTTTTGAGTATGAATACTCTCTAGAAGATAATATTTGTATTCAAACTCACAGTTTATGTTTTGTCGTATTGTACACGACAGTTGTATTAGTAAGTTGTATTTATATTTTGTACCATGTATCTGACGACCCAAGATGGGTGATGTATACCTAATTTTGGGGGCGTCACAGTTGGTATCAGAGCTTAGGGATATGATCCCTGGCTAAGATGTGAGAATAGAACTAGGAGGGGAGAGACGGGGAATTCCTTCGCTAGTATGACCTACCTAAGTTTATTTGCATGGTATTTAATTGGTCGGTCATAATATAAGGATAATATATGACATATCAATTAACTTTTATTTTGTGGCAGTATCTGAAAATGGCATCTGAGAATGTTGAGAAAAGCAATGGAGCACAGGCGATTGTTGATTCACCACATATCAATAATCAGGATAATGTTCATCAGGAAGGTGACAATCCTCATGCAAACAACAACACTGACCAGATGATGAATGATGGAATGTTCAGAGGTTTTATGCAATTCATGCAACAACAGGTGAAAGCGGCTCCTGTCCACAACGTAGGTGGAAATACTGGAAACTCTCAGGCGGTCACCGCTAAACAGTTTAAGGAGCTAGGACCACCGGAGTTTAAGGGAGAACCCAAACCACTTGTAGCTGAAACATGGATAAAGCAGATCACCAAGATATTTGATGTCTTGGGTTGCTCCGAGGAGCAAAAGGTTCCCTTTGCCACCTTTATATTGCGAGGAGAGGCAGATTACTGGTGGGAATCGATAAAGCGTACTCAACCTGCCGCACTGAAGATGTCTTGGGAGAAGTTCCAAGAGCTGTTTAACGACAAATACTTTCCCGAGAGTATTCGTCACATGAAGGAGGTGGAGTTCATCAAATTGGAGCAGAATAATATGACCGTGTCGCAGTACGAGGCAAAATTTGCGGAGTTATCCCGGTTTGCGTCCCACCTGGTGGATAATGAAGAAAGAATGACGCGGATGTTTTTAAGAGGTTTGAAGCCGGAGATACGTCAACACCTTATTTCTCATAAACTGTGTTTGTATTCAGATGTTGTAAATAGGGCTCAGTTGGTGGAGCGCGATAACGAGACAACGCAACCAAAAGAGAGCAGCCAGCAAAATGATAATACCAGTGAAAGCAGTCATCGAAGCGGTGACAACAAGCGTGGAGGGAATCAACAGGCCAGAAATGGTAACCACTTCGGTGGTAATCAGGGCCAAAATAATAAGAATGGGCATTTCAAGAAGAGGAGATTCAACAATGATGGAAAGACGTTAGCACCAGCAGCTGTCGTTAAGGAAGGAGAACGACCACCTATCATATGTTTCAAATACGGAGGGGAGGGGCACATCAGTCCAAACTACGCGATGCCGTCCAAAGCATGTTATAATTGTGGAAGAGAAGGTCATTTAGCCCGATTTTATCGTTTACCGAAGACAAATTCAGCTAGGATGGAGGCACCAAAGGCCGTCTCAGAAAAGTCAAAACAGGTTGTGCAAGGGAGAGCGTTTATTGTGAACTCCCAGAAAGCAAGAAACCCAAATGAGGTCATCACGGGTAAGCTTATCATAAACTCTACCGAAGTCTATTCTTTATTTGATACCGGTTCTACCCATTCTTTTATTTCTCCCACTTGCGCTCATCGATTAAATTTAATTTCGGAGAAATTAGACTTTGACTTAGCAGTTGAAACTCTATTGGGAGAAACCTTCATTACATCCACGGTTTATAAGTCTTGTTTGGTTCAAGTTGGTACCCACACATTACCTGTCGATCTTATTTCATTAAAAATACTTGCATTTGACGTGATTCTAGGGATTGATTGGTTAACTACTCATCATGTAAAAATTGATTATTTTCGTAAGGTTGTCAGCTTTCATATTCCTAATCGACCTATTATGCGAATTCAAGCAACCAACCCATTAAAATCAATCGATGTTATCTCAAGCCATAAAGCTATTCGTTTATTGAAAAACGGATGTCAAGCTTTCTTAGCTCATGTCACGGATCTAAACAAAAATACGTCAGTTTTGAATGATATTTCTATTGTTAATAAATTCCCTGACGTATTCCCTGAAGAACTACCTGGCCTACTCCCAGAGCGTGAAATTAAATTTTGTATCGACCTTGAACCCGGTATAAAACCCATTTCCAAAGCCCCATATCGAATGGCTCCTATTGAGCTTCGGGAGTTAAAGATCCAACTGCAGGAATTGTTAGACATTGGCTTTATTCGTCCTAGTACTTCTCCTTGGGGTGCTCATGTGCTATTCGTGAAGAAGAAAGATGGAGGTATGCGACTTTGTATTGATTATCGGGAGTTGAATCATGTCACCATCAAAAATAGGTACCCATTGCCACGTATTGATGACCTGTTTGACCAGTTGCAAGGAGCACAATTCTTTTCAAAGATCGATCTTCATTCTGGATATCATCAGCTGAAGGTTAGAACTGAGGATATTCCAAAGACTGCCTTCAGAACTCGGTATGTGCATTATGAATTCTTAGTTATGTCTTTTGGATTGAGTAATGCTCCTGCTGCCTTCATGGATATGATGAACAGGGTATTCAAGGAATATTTGGATCACTTTGTGGTCGTCTTTATCGATGACATCCTTGTTTATTCCAAAAGCCATGAAGATCATGAGCAACACTTGAGGTTGGTACTCCAAAAGCTTCGTGAATACAAACTTTATGCCAAGTTGAAGAAATGCGAGTTCTGGTTGGAAGAGGTAGCATTCCTTGGGCACGTAGTATCAAGTCGTGGAATATCGGTTGACCCGGCAAAGATTGAAGCTATTCAAAGCTGGGAGCACCCTAAATCAGTGACCGAGGTACGTAGCTTTCTTGGTTTAGTTGGTTATTATCGGAGATTCGTGGAAGGATTTTCTCGAATCGCTACTCCATTAACTCAGCTGACTCGAAAAGATACAAAGTTCGGTTGGAGCGAAGAATGTGAGCAGAGTTTTCAAGAACTCAAGAGGAGACTCATTTCAGCACCTGTTCTAACAATACCATCTGGCTCGGAGGGATTTGTCATCTACAGTGATGCTTCGAGCAAAGGGTTGGGATGCGTTCTCATGTAACATGGAAAAGTCATAGCCTATGCATCAAGACAACTCAAGGAATATGAGAGGAATTATCCTACTCATGATCTGGAGTTGGCAGCTGTTGTCTTTGCACTTAAAATTTGGAGGCATTACTTGTATGGGGAGAAGGTGGAGATCTTTACGGATCATAAAAGCCTTAAATATTTCTTCACTCAAAAGGAACTCAACATGCGACAACGACGTTGGCTTGAACTGTTGAAAGATTATGATCATACCATTCAATATCATCCTGGAAAAGCGAACGTGGTAGCTGACGCATTGAGTAGAAGATCATATGCAAGTACGAGTGTGATATTGTCAACACAAAGGCCCATTTTGTGTGATTTGCAAAGGATGGAGATAGAGTTAAAGACTCCAGGGACCCATATGATGATGGCGAATATACGAGTAGAACCGACTTTAATCGATAAAGTTAAAGCTGCTCAAGCTACAGACCTGGAGCTGATGCGTATGAGGAAGAAAGTGCAAGAAGGTGCTATGCCGGAAGCAAGAATCGATGAAGAAGGAATACTTCGAGTCAACTCCAGACTTTGTGTTCCTAACAACGCTGATTTAAAGTACGAAATCATGATGGAGGCGCACAACAAACCGTTTGCAATCCATCCTGGAAGTACCAAAATGTATCATGATCTTCGTCATACATTTTGGTGGAGCAATATGAAGAGAGAGATAGCGTTGTTTATCTCAAGGTGTCTAACTTGTCAACGAGTCAAAGCGGAGCATCAAGTACCAAAAGGTCCATTGCAACCACTTGAAATTCCAGAATGGAAGTGGGAGCACATTACCATGGATTTCGTTACCGGTCTTCCTAGGGTTTCTCAAGGTATTGATGCGATTTGGGTCATTGTTGATAGATTGACCAAGTCCGCTCATTTCTTACCGATACGAGAAACTTATACACTTGAACGTCTTGCTCGTATGTACATAAACGAGATTGTAAGACGGCATGGTATGCCAGTATCCATAGTTTCTGACCGAGACCCAAGATTCACTTCACGATTTTGGGTTAGTTTACAAAAAGCTATGGGCACGGAATTAAGATTTAGTTCAGCATATCATCCTCAGACGGACGGACAATCAGAGAGGACTATTCAAACTCTTGAAGATCTATTAAGACTCTGTGTCTTTGACTTCAAGGGAAGTTGGGACAAGTTCTTACCATTGGTGGAGTTTTCCTACAACAACAGTTATCAAGCAAGTATTGGCATGGCTCCATTCGAAGCATTGTATGGAAGAAAATATTGTTCTCCAGTATGCTGGGATGAGGTGGGTGAAGCAACGTTGTTAGGACCGAAGTTGGTACGTATGACTACCGAAAAGATTCAAACGATCCGACAACGTATAAAAACCTCACAAGATCGACAAAAGAGTTATGCTGATCTTCATCGAAAGGACGTAGAATTTGATGTAGGAGATCATGTGTTCTTACGTGTTGCTCCATGGAAAGGAGTTACGAGATTTGGAAAGAGAGGAAAGCTAAATCCTCGATTCATCGGTCTGTTTTTAATCCTCGATCGAGTAGGAACTGTGGCTTATAGACTCGCTTTACCGCCAAGTATGTCTCGTGTTCATAACGTTTTTCACATATCCATGTTATGCAAATATGTGGAAGACCCGAACCACATTATTGAGTTAGAGCCGGACGAAATAGCGGAGGATTTGACGTATGAAGAAGTTCCTGTTCAAATCTTGGATAAGAAAGAACATATTCTACGCTCCAAGGTCATACCTCAAGTCAAAGTTTTGTGGAGAAACCACGATGTTGAGGAAATGACTTGGGAGTTAGAATCTGAAATGAAATCAAGGTATCCTTATCTCTTCGACATACCAGGTACGTACCCTAATTTCGAGGGCAAAATTTCAAAAGAAGGGGAGGTTGTAAGACCCCAACTTTTATAAATAAAGATGAATTTTCTATAAATATTATTTTTGAATATTATGGAGTTAATTTGATATAATGTTATAGTTGTGGGTAATATTTATAAATTTTGCAAAGTACGCAAGTTGTTATATAATATTCGATTGGTCGGGGAATATTCGTTTTAACAGGGAATATTCGTACAACGGCACAATCATTGGTGGACCCCACAACAGAATTATTATCGGATTGAGAAAACGACAAAAATATTTTATAACGGCGGAAGTTTTACCATTGATACTGTTGAACTACTCGGTAGTAAAAGTACAGTAATACGTGTGGTTGCATAGTAGCACACGGTATTGATTATTAATGCTTATGTGAGAAGTCACTCAGTTTGATTCAATTATTGTCAGTTAATAATATGAATTATTTAGCGATAATGACGTTTTATTTTATTCGTATTATTAACGTAATAAAACAGAAACATCTTTTTATATAAAACAGAATACTTTATTATAGTTATTCTATAAATAGAATATATTATATTTTATTTAAAAGATTTTTCTTTAAATATGGACCGTCAGATTAAAGTAATCAATCTGGACCGTTCATGGATTAGTTACTATGCATTCTATTTTTCTATAAATAGCAGCTCATTCCTTCATTATTTCTTACGAATTCACTGAATTCTAGAGAGAGAAACTATAGAGAGAAACTATAGAGGGAGAGAAGAAGAGTATTCTGCTACTTAACTACTTCCTTATTCCAGCTCGTCTTTAAAACAATAAGGGTGTTATTCTTTCTTATTCATGAAGAGAACTTCTGTTATTCTATTTCTTTATTATTCTGTTGGAATAACCTGTATACGCGGTCTACCCTATACTTGGTGACATTCTTCTATTATTCTGTTGGAACATCCTGTCTGTGTGTTTTACACCGGACCTGGTTCCGTCTTGTTATTACTCTGTTGGAACATCCTGTCTGTGTATTTTACACCGGACCTGGTTCCATTATTTATTATTCTGTCGGAATATCCTGTCTGTGCGTTTACGCCGGACCTGGTTCCATTTTTTATTATTCTGTCAGAATATCCTGTCTGTGCGTTTACGCCGGACCTGGTTCCATTATTTATTATTCTGTTGGAATAACCTGTCTGTGCGGTCTATCGCATGCATGGTGATTTCTTTTGTTATTCCATTCTTTATTATACTCAGTTGGTTAAGTTTTGACTTCTATACTCCATGAAATTTGTGGAATATCCTTGATAATTGCGTTTCATCCAGTATCTTTTCATGAAAATTTTCTTCTAAGCATTCTTGAATTTTACTCCACAAAGCAGTATCATGTTGACAATTTGGACGTTGTTAATTCTTGGATAAATTAATTCTTGAACTTGTTTTATTTAATTCTTATATCATTGTCATCATCCTCATGTTTATAAAATGTTGAAAGTCATCTGTGGCCTGTAGTGCATAGATGGACTTGGTATGATTATGACCAGGGATTATTCGGTATAATCATGACCGTAATGTTACAAATGATGTGGTAAAAGTCCTCATTGGCCCGTAGTGCATTGATGGACAGTTGTTGGCATGATCATGACCATTAATGAATACACGAATATCCTTGGCCGTAGTGCAGGGGTGATTCGATGTTGTGGATTATTTTATTAAGCTGAGTCCCAGCGATCACAGTGTTGAAAAACCTTTTAAATCATAAAAGATAGTAGAGTTTATTTTCTACTTGACTCTTTTAATGGATTGCTTGTTCCGCTGCAGTTAAACTTGATCTCTATTATATTTTATCAGTTTAACATTGTTGAAGGCTAATGATAATTTATTCTGCATTATCTTAGTCATAATATTTCTTACTAGGCTAGGTGAGCTCACCCTTTCTTTCACTGTTCTCTTCAGGAACTGAGAACGTAGCTGGGGCAAGTCGGGGAATGGAGTGATGGTCCGAATGATAGTATTAGTTAGTAGTTCTCACTATTCTATGTAATGATGTGTTAATAAATGTAATGAGGACTCCTTTTGAGTATGAATACTCTCTAGAAGATAATATTTGTATTCAAACTCACAGTTTATGTTTTGTCGTATTGTACACGACAGTTGTATTAGTAAGTTGTATTTATATTTTGTACCATGTATCTGACGACCCAAGATGGGTGATGTATACCTAATTTTGGGGGCGTCACACTACTGGCTCTGGTTTGTTTTTAAAAATAAAATTTCGCTTGTGGCACCTCGGCGTGGCCTACCCTTCGTTACGTGGCTCTGTGGTGTGAGTTAGTAGTAGGTTGGTCTCACCCTTGGCGCTGCGACGTGAGTCATGTGTACACTACTGGCGTTGTGGCATGAGATTACAGTGGGCAACACTCGTTAATGGCGCTGCGGCACGAGGCCCCCTTATTCTTTGGCGCTGCAGCGCGAGGTAGAGATTTTGGAAATTGAACATGGCGATGTGGCGCAAGTTCTAGTGTATATGCTGGCGCTACGATGCCAGCCTTGTATCTGAGATTTCCTGCACAAAAGCCATGTATTAGCCAAAATCTATTACACAGATATCAAGCTAAATAAACACTGGAATAATCCACTAATTCATTTTTTTCATCAAGTTAAAAGTGTTCTTTGTGCGCTAGTGGGCCCTCTAGGGTTTCCACAGTCGTGAGCGTGGTTTCTAGTTGTTAATCAGCCTTGACTATACAACCACTGTCGATCCTCTTTTCTCTAACTTTAGACTCCACCGGTTGGATAGTTCGGATCATGGCATCTCCCTCAACAACTTTGTGAGACTCATCACCTTCTCCTTGCATATCCACCATGCATTGCTCTACTTTTTCACCGTTGAGATCATTTATGACCATTAGATTGCCTTGCGGTAGATTGGTGATGGCATTGACGAGTTGTCCCAATTGATTTTTGAGGCTTTGCAATGCGGCTTCTTGGCTTGCCATCTGAACCTCATTTCTCTCAATAAAGTTGGTGAGAAGCTCTTCAAGCCTGTTCTCTTCTTCTTGTATTGAGTGCTCAGAAAAGCTCTCATTGGGTCGAGACGTCAACTCATATTGCGGCGGAGACTGATATTCAACTTTATAGGCATAATTCAGATCATAATATTGCTCTTGACTGTAGTCCCAAGAGTGTTGATAACCCTGACAGTTTGGATGATAGGAGATCGGTTCAATGTCAGCTTGTTCCTAATAGTAGGCATTCTGAGTGGACTGACACTCAAGATTGTCATAAAACGTCAAGACATTTGCAATTTGAACTTGCAATTTCTCGAGTCCTTCTTCCGAGCTTAGTTGTACCGTCCTCTCATAAGGCCATTGATAACATTGATCATCCATAACAATAATAATAATAATTAGACTTGTATACAAAAGTGTGTATAATAATAATAATAATAATACGAGCTTTAGGAAAAGTAAATTTATAATTAGTAATTTAACGCATGGTTTATTAATTTATTTTGTTAGTTTGTGTAATTATTTCGAACGGAGGGATTTTAACAAACTATATTGGGATAGTAATTTTGGGTATTGCATTACTTAATCCAGGTACGGATTCTGTACTCCTTCAGTGATACTCTTATTAAATATAATTTGTTCGTTTTGTTTCTTGTTTCGAAATTAGTTATTATTTCCCATAATTATTACTTCTCAAATTCATGTGATAATTTCGTTTGGTATTAATACTTAGAACTCATGTTGTACTCTTGATCTAGTGTATCATGGTTAGTATTTATTTTGATCTTTGTAGAAAGTACATGTTAATATTTTTGGAGACTTTTGTGTTGATAATTTGTTTCATTTTAACATGTACACGTTAGAACCCGTTTGTTGTGTCGCATGTGTTGTACCATTATATCTTTGTTAGAATACCGTACAGTATACCTGAGCTATAACCACCTGTGGGGGTACCACAGGCATGTCCTCTTGGCACCGAGACATGACACTTTCCGTGGCGGTGTGATCAGTCCACGACGTCTCTATTTTGTGCTCCGGTGGGAGTTGGCCATTTGGTGTTTTATTGTGGGAGGCGTATAGGTCGACCCTAGTTTTTCTGTTCTTAGAATTGGTGATGTTTGTGCCAAACACACAAAGATTAAATCAAATCTTTATTCAATAACAAGTCTTCTCGTATTCTAGGCAACTGAATAATCTGATAATGAAAGAGTACAACGCTTTCAAAGTTTCTACAATATTCTATTGAATAATCAAGAATTAATTCTACGCAATAGCAAAATGGAATGTTTTTCAGATTTATGCTGAGTGATCACACTAGATCTAGAACTTCTCTTCTCGAGTAACTATCAAAGATTGGACTTTGATATACCCAGGTGTATCAGATAACCATAAAGATTAAATCATACCCCTCTGCAAGTACTTAGAGCCGGTCAACTCCTTGTACCCTATATTATGCATAATACTTAACAGCGCGCAATGGTCGAATATACGACCTAAAATGATCCCTTTATATAAAAGGTTGTTCTTCTCAGTCCCAGAATCAAGATTTTTGATTTAACAACGAAATACTGTGATTTCAAATTCTATCTACTTATTGATCTAGCCGAAATAATTGGCATCGATCTATCAATAACAATTGATTTCTCTTCTTGTATTTATCAAGTTCTAACAAATGTTCGTCTAGCCAGAATAATTAGCTAAGATATTTCTCAATATAATTTGACAATAAACAGGAATTATCCGTACTGTCAATATTAGTTTCTATAGATATAAATATCCAACAACAGTAATACTACGAATATATATTTTTTCGAATCAGTAGTTCAATTTGAATTATTAATCATGCACTAACTGCGAATAATCAACAATAAATTCCCTGGACATGATATAATTATCAATAATTAACCATTAAAATAATTGAATGAATATAACTCAAGGTTGAGTTAGAAAACTTGCCTTTCGCGTTGATTACAGCTACACAATATAATTAATTGCGTTCGTAAGACCTATAATCAACAATGTCGGTCTCACAATTAGCACAATCATTTATAAAACGTAACACTGTATTCTACAGTTAAACTTCTCCTAGGCACATTACCACATAGCCACATTATTGTTTATAACCTATATAAACACTTATCCAGTCTAACTATTTCGGTCTGATTGGACTTCGGTCCATTCTCGGTGTTCTGGTCACCCTATCCGACAATTAACACATTTGTTGTCAATTAAACTTGGTCTCTAAGCTTCAATATTATTTTAGATAAGTCAAATATTGTTTATAATATTTTTCGGAAGCTTTTAATAATTTATAAATAATTATTATAATTTATAATAATTTTTCAAACAGTTAAATCATTTTTAAATGATTTAATTATCAAATAATCTTATCATTATTAATATTTAATAATATAAAAATATTAATAACATACTTGTCAAAATATTAAAGTTATTGTTAATAACTTAAAATATTTTTAAATCATCAATATTCTACTTAAATGATTTTTAAAGTAATTAAAATTATTTTTAAATCATCACCATTAATATTTAAATATTAATGTAATTATTATCCAAATATTGAAAGTAATTAATTATAACTTAAAATATTTTTCTCATTTTTAAATAATTTTTAAATCAATAAAATCATTTTTAATTCATTTATTTAATTTAATAAATAAATAATCTAATATCATTAATATTAATTTATTAATGAGAATTCTCCAAAAATATTGAAATTTATATTTTATAATTTAAAATATTTTCTAACACTTTATTCTTATTTAAAATAATTTTTAAATTAATAAAATCATTTTAACTAATTTATTTAATTTAATAATTAAATAAATATAATATCATTAATATTAAATTATTAATGGAAATTCTCTAAAATTATCAAAAGTTATATTTTATAACTCAACATATTTGTAAATACATTATTGTTATTTAAAATGATTTTTCGTAATATTAAATCATTTTTCTCTAATTTATTTAATAGACTAATTAAATAAATTAAATACCTCTAATATTTAAATAATTATAAATATTAAAGAAAAATATTCTAATTGGTCAAAAATTATTTTTCATAATTTAAAATAATTTTTATAATCATTTTTGGCAATTTTTAGAATTTATTTATAATTTTTAATCATTTTTCGTAAATTCATAAAATAAATAAATAGGAACCGTCGCTAAAGCCTTTAGCGACACTTGTCTGTAGCCTTAGGTGTTCTTGGCTCAAGAACACTGACAAAGTCAGTGTTCAAGGTAGCTCGTTTGACTGCCTTTGATTCTCGGTGTAATACGTTTCTGGGCTAACTTGAACCGTGATTGTGTAGTGTTTATGTAACACTACAACTGTTAATCAATAAATGAGTCATATCATAACATATCATGAAGATCTAGCGATGCTAAATCACTGCCAGACTTAATCTGGGTTTTCTGGGTAACCCAGAAACCCAGACAGTCGCGAGGTACCACTTTGTGGTTCGATTATCTAAGTGTTCCAGTCGCGATTTATATGATCTCATGGTTCTAATATGTACTCCTTATGTTAAGGAACATTAATCAATCAATAAATCAATTTAAAATCAACAATATCGCCACGAATCAGACGGTCAAACTATGTCAGAAAAATTGCTTAAGCTGTGTTCTGGGTTTTCTAGAAAAGCAATCCGTGACGGTGGGGCCGGATTTGACCACTCACTATGTTCGATCACTTGTTGTTTTAAGCGATCTAAAGGAACAAATATATAGCCAACATTACATACTACAATATAGTTACAAAAAAAAACATAAACAAATCATCAAAGATGTCAGATCCAGACCTTATAAAAATTGTCAGACGCTAAATAAAACTTTCTGGGTTACCCAGAATATACTTGGTCATGCCTGGTCAACGAGTTTTGACCGATTATATCTTCAAATCCAGACCTCTAATGACTCTGATTTCTTTTGAAGCTTAAAGCCAACATTACAAGCTACCTGTAACAACTTTAAAACATCCGAAAACATAAATGAGCAAGGATCCGTGGCAACTGACATTACTTGTCAGACCACTAAGAATGCTCAAGAACAGATTTTTAAAACTTGCATTTTTACTCACTTTGAGGCTATGGATCCATCATGGATCAACATATAACAACTACAAACATATTATAACATAAGATTAAACACTAAAACACAAAAATTTTCTAAACAACAAAGATCAAATTTTAAAATTTGATTTAAATCTTTAGCTTTCAATTCTTGATCTAAACTCTCCAATATATTATTGATTGATCAAGGGGCTGAAATTAGGACTGATCTAACTTAGAATTTCGAAGCTTTGGTGAGAGAGAGAGAGTTGGTGAGAGATAAGCTAGCAATTAAGCAAAATATGAACACTTTCTCTCTCCCAATCTTTATATATTGTGATATGAAGTTGTTAGATGTAATGTGCTGTCACTAAGAGGCTAAATTGGCTGAGATTTTCATGTCCCAAAGTCAAGAGAGTTGGTCACCCACTAAAGTATTGGCAATTTCTACAAGTTAGCTTACTAAAATATCCAAAAAGGGCATTTTGGTCTTTAGCAAATTGAATTTAATGGAAATCTTGACAAATGCACAAACCCTTAGGGTTTAGGGTTTGGGTTAGGATTTAAGGTTTGAACCCTTTAGGGTTTAGGGTTTAAACCCTTTAGGTTTGTAATTTAATTTCCAATATTTCCGAATTTCGGTTTTCAAAATAGAAAATTAATATTCCTAAATTATAATTAGGATTCAATAATTATATTAATATTTCCTAATCATAAAATTCAATCTTGCTAATTAGGATTAATATTCCTAATTAAAATTGCTTAATTTAGCAATTAGGGTCAAAATGGTCATTAGAGTTTACAACCCACGAATTAGGGTTTTAATTAGAAAAATAATTTTTCTAAATTACAATCAGGGTTTATAAAATAGAAATTAATATAACAAAAATATAATTAGGGTTTTCTAATCATATCTAAGTTTAATACACACATTAGGCTTGTCAATTAGAATTAGGGTTTCCTAATTTAGGGTTTAGAATTCTCGAATATGAAATTAGGGTTTCCCGACGTACAATTAGGATTTCCAACGGTACGTTAGGGTTTTTAATCCTGATATTAGGATTTCTAATCTCTTATTAGGTTTTATTAATTTCAAACCTTATCCGATCAAAAATTCCATACAGTACAAACACGTACTCATCAATATAATTATTTTAATTATATTTTCTATTGAATCCCTTTTAAGAAATTAGGGTTAGGGTTTCTAAAGCTGTTAAGTGCATCTCTACTCTAAATTTATTAGTCAATACCCAAATTGACTTTCTCGAGACTCGTATCACAGATACTTGTCACAAAATTGATAATTAATATTGATATTAAAAAAAATAATTTATTCGCAAATTTTTGATTATTCGAAATCTCTGGTTATCACATTCACCCCTCCTTAAAAGGATTCCGTCCTCGGAATCACCGCTTTCTTATTCTCTACAATCTTTTGATTCTTATTCTCTACAATCTTTTGAAGTTGTATCATCAATTCATTTTTATCAACACAATATCAAGTTATGTTTCTAATTCTAACTTGTGCCTTGAATCTTTAAAAGAAAACAGTTCACAGAAATATCTAACTCATATTACTCGCGTATTTAAATTCTAAACGAAATCATTACCTGCTGCCACCTCCTGAGTAGCCACAGTGTCCTGCGCCGTCATGTTGAATGTACGGGCTGTTGGTCTTCCTGGCTGTGTAGGTCCTCGAATTGCCAAGGTTCCACCACCGGGTCCCTTGCTGACACTTTCCTTCTCCGTATTTCTCTTCGGAGAGTTTTGAACCAGATGATCAGTTGATCCACAGGCATAACAACCTTGTATCTTCTTCAGACTGGGATAATTGGGTGACATGTGCCCCTCTTGCCCACAATTATAGCAAACGCCTTTCTTCTTTAGATAAATGCCTGGATGATTCTTCCCACAGCTCGCACAAGGCTCTCCTCTTTTCTTATTCCCTTCAGTCTTTTTACCCGACTGGGTATTTTCATTCCATTTCCTTTTGTTAGGGTTACTTCCACCACTGCTTCCACCATCACTTGTCTTCTTCTTTTTTTCCTGATGAAATCGAGGTGCAGCCTCGCTCCCTCCTTCCGTAATTAACGCTTTTTCCATCAAGGCCGCGAACGTGTTGATCTGCAATACCACTACCTTGTTGAATATTCCCGGCTTCAGTCCGTTCT
This sequence comes from Panax notoginseng, assembly GCA_016801055.1. Lineage (NCBI taxonomy): Eukaryota > Viridiplantae > Streptophyta > Magnoliopsida > Apiales > Araliaceae > Panax > Panax notoginseng. The sequence continues at coordinate 96,320,149 of CM029015.1, read as the reverse complement.
CAAATCTTCTTGCCTTCCTTGCTTCTGTCCACCTGATGAGGTGCAAATCTTGCCAACTCGTTGAATTTGGCAGCGTATTCTGAAATAGACATATTCTCCTGCTTTAGTTCTAGAAACTTGACTTCCATTCTGGATTGCATACTCGGCGAGAAGTAGTTCTCAAAGAACAACTCCTTAAATCTTGTCCATAACACCACTTCTGTACCAGCTCTCGCTTGGTTCGTCTCCCACCAGTAATTAGCTTCTCCCTTCATTAAGTATATCGCAAAAGCTGTCTTCTGCTCTTCCGCCAATCGCGCAATGACGAATACTTTCTCCATATCCTTCACCCAAGTTTGGGCTTCAATCGGATCTGTGGTTCCTTTAAATTCAAGCGGTCCCACTGCTTTAAAGTCTTTTAAATTTGCTAATCTTTCAGTTGGCTGATTCCTCGCTCTTCCTCTTGCAGCTGGAGCTCTATTCTCCATAGCTTCGGCTATCATATTTGCAAAGTTTTGCATCGGGTCAGCTTGACCTCCTTCATTATTCACCGACTTTTCTTCTCGTTGGTTTCGATTCTGTCGTCTAGGCGGCATGACCTGATTTAAATAAAAATCTTATATTAATTCTCTTTCTTTACACAAATTCTTAACACAATAAGAATTCAACACATAATTCTCATATAATTGCATATTTATTTAAATAGCACATAGTACTTATAGTACTTAACATATTTACTATCCCTTTTTAAATCATAACAGGATTAATAACACAACTTTACACAAAAAGTTGTAATTCTCCATTCACACACAGTTATTACCAGTTCGTCAAACTTACCATACTTATGAGTTTAGGAACTTGCCACAATTATACGAGTGTATGAACTTATCCTAGTCAGACCTTTGGCGTCCATTCGCTGAGGGTTTCAAAACACTTCATATAATTATGAGTCATTAACTTACCATAAGTATGAGTTTTAAGAACACACAAATTAATCTTAATCTTATATTCATATAGAAAATAAAGATTTCATTCATATAAACATATATATATATATATTTACATATGCTTAAACATTGTTCTCGATATTATAACACTTAATATCATAGACTTCTACCCAAAAGATACTATTACATATATCTAAGTTATCTACCGACCACTCCCTTCACCAGCCTTCTTCTTGATGGGACACTTGCTAAATCCGTGACCCGTCTGCCCACATGAAAAACACTTCCTCAAATTCGGCTTAGGACAATGCAAAGAAATATGTCCTTCCTGCTTGCAGTTGAAACAGACATTCTTTCACATCATGCATTCTTCCGCGTGAGTCTTTCCACGCTTGGTACAGGCTTGCTTCTTCTTCGGGCTTGATTTTTCAAATTTAGGGCTGTTTTTTCCCCTCTTTCTCTTATTCTTGTCCATCTTGCTGGTTCCTTCAGATGATCCACCACCTTCAGCCATCATTCTGTCCACCTGCGCCTTCAGCTCGTTCCGTTCTTCAATCATTTCGCGTAATGCTCGCTTCGTCTTCCACGGCTCCTCTAGAAGAAACACCTTACTTTGGAGTTCCTGGACTTCTACAGATAACTGATCTTGTTCTTCAACTTTAGTCTTATTCTTTAAATCCACCTTAGCTGGCTCAGACTCTGCCTCCTCATCTCCACTCAGATACATCTCAGGATAATCATCATAATCACTCCCGAGATTAACCATGGGTTCATCTTCTCCCACCTTCTCCACTGATTCGCTTTGTGCTGGCACCTCGGCTTCTGATACCGGTGCAACAGCCGCTAGCATCTCCACACTCTTTTCACCTTTTTCGAACATCATACAATCAGTTGAAATAACTTGATTAGTACAAAATTCTCACACTATGTGTCCACTTATCTCACTATTGATGCACTTCGGCAATCCCTAACTTAGAACTCTAAATGAGTTTTCTCTATCTCGCGTATGGTTATAATCCTAGGGTTTTCCCCCACCCCAGTTAAAGTTTATAACCTACAGCTCTTCTACTAACTGGTGACACCTTGGTCACTACAGCTTTGATACCAACCTGTGACACCCACAAATCCAGGTTACCTGACCCCCGAGTTTGGTGTTCACGATCCACAATATAATATCATTTAACTACCCATTCATATATAAATAGGAATACATAAGTCATTAACATAAGTTGTTAATACATAAGTCCCAGGTTTTCTAACCTTAAATTTACAAACATACCCCTTACCTAAACAAAAAGGGTTTACAATAGAACATAATAATAATAATGTTCATAACACTATTCCAGCATCTTGCCTTTGCCTTTGTTCTTCTTTGACCCGCTGGCCTCTTCGTTCTTAGCTAAAATGTTTTATTTATAGCAAGGGTGAGCAACTAGTTTGCCCCACAAGTTAAGACATACAATAAATGTATACGAATCAATAAGAACAGACTATCTATTTTGATAGAATGAAACCAAAGTTCGGTGAACTTTGAAATAGCTGAACAAATCGTTATTCAATAACAAGTCTTCTCGTATTCGAGGCAACGCAATAATATGATAATGAATGAGTACAACGCTTTTAAAGTTTCTACGATATTCTATTGAATAATCAAGAATTAATTCTACGCAATAGCAAAGTGGAATATTTTCCAGATTTATGCTTAGTGATCACACTAGATCTAGAACTTCTCTTCTCGAGTAATTATCAAAGATTGGACTTTGATATACCCAGGTATATCAGATAACCATAAAGATTAAATCATACCCCTCTGCAAGTACTTAGAGCCGGCTAACTCCTTGTACCCTATATTATGCATAATACTTCACAGCGCGTAATGGTCGAATATACGACCCAAAATGTTCCCTTTATATAAAAGGTTGTTCTTCTCAGTCTTAGAATCAAGATTTTTGATTTAACAACGAACTACTGTGATTTCAAATTCTATCTACTTATTGATCTAGCCGAAACAATTGGCATCGATCTATCAATAACAATTTATTTTTCTTCTCGTATTTATCAAGTTCTAACAAATATTCGTCTAGCTAGAATAATTAGCTAAGACATTTCTCAATATAATTTGGCAATAAACAGAAATTATCTGTACTGTCAATATTAGTTTCTACAGATATAAATATTCAACAACAGTAATTCTAGGAATATATATTTTTTCGAATCAGTAATTCAATTTGAATTATTAATCATGCACTAACTGCGAATAATCAACAATAAATTCCCTGGACATGGTATAATTATCAATAATTAACCATTCAAATAATTGAATGAATATAACTTAAGGTTGAGTTAGAAAACTTACCTTTCGCGTTGATTACGGCTACACAATATAATTAACTGCGTTCGTAAGACCTATAATCAACAATATCAGTCTCACAATTAGCGCAATCATTTATAAAACGTAACACTGTATTCTACAGTTAAACTTCTCCTAGGCACATTACCACATAGCCACATTAGTGTTTATAACCTATATAAACACTTATCCAGTCTAACTATTTCGGTCTAGTTGGACTTCGGTCCATTCTTAGTGTTCTGGTCACCCTATCCGACAATTAACACATTTGTTGTCAATTAAACTTGGTTTCTAAGCTTCAATATTATTTTAGATAAGTCAAATATTATTTATAATATTTTCCGGAAGCTTTTAATAATTTATAAACAATTATTATAATTTATAATAATTTTTCAAACACTTAAATCATTTTTAAATGATTTAATTATCAAATAATCTTATCATTATTAATATTTAATAATATAAAAATATTAATAACATACTTGTCAAAATATTAAAGTTATTGTTAATAACTTAAAATATTTTTAAAATATTTTTCTCATTTTTAAATGATTTTTAAATCAAATAATTTATTTTTAATTCATTTATTTAATTTAATAAATAAATAATCTAATATCATTAATATTAATTTATTAATGAGAATTCTCAAAAAATATTGAAAATTATATTTTATAATTTAAAATATTTTCTAACACTTTATTCTTATTTAAAAAAATTTTAAATTAATAAAATCATTTTTAACTTATTTATTTAATTTAATAATTAAATAAATCTAATATCATTAATATTAAATTATTAATGAAAATTTTCTAAAATTATCGAAAGTTATATTTTATAACTCAACATATTTTTAAATACATTATTGTTATTTAAAATGATTTTTCGTAATATTAAATCATTTTTCTCTAATTTATTTAATAGACTAATTAAATAAATTAAATACCTCTAATATTTAAATAATTATAAATATTAAAGAAAAATATTCTAATTGGTCAAAAATTATTTTTCATAATTTAAAATAATTTTTAAAATCAATTTTGGCAATTTTTAGAATTTATTTCTAATTTTTAATCATTTTCCGTAAATTCATAAAATAAATAAATAGGAACCGTCGCTAAAACCTTTAGCGACACTTGTCTGTAGCCTTAGGTGTTCTTGGCTCAAGAACATTGACAAAGTCAGTGTTCAATGTAGCTCGTTTGACTGCCTTTGATTCTCGGTGTAATACGTTTCTAGGCTAACTTGAACCGCGATTGTGTAGTGTTTATGTAACACTACAACTATTAATCAATAAATGAGTCATATCATAACATACCATGAAGATCTAGCGATGCTAAATCACTGCCAGACTTAATCTGGGTTTTCTGGGTAACCCAGAAACCCAGACAGTCGTGAGGTACCACTTTGTGGTTCGATTATCTAAGTGTTCCAGTCACGATTTATATGATCTCATGGTTCTAATATGTACTCCTTATGTTAAGGAACATTAATCAACCAATAAATCAATTTAAAATCAACAATATCGCCACGAATCAGACGGTCAAACTATGTCAGAAAAATTGCTTAATGTGACGACCCCAAAATAGGTCCATTCCACCCAACCCATTCTGAGTCGTCAAATACATGGTACAGAAAATAACTACAACTTTATTACAACAATTGTCGTGCAAAATACAATAACACATATGCTGTGAGTTTGAATACAAATATATACCAAATGTGACATTGGACACCATCATGTATCAGCACCTCACAAAGGTACCTTACATAAAGGTACAATCAAAAACTGTTTTAGAAACTGGAATCTTTGGGAAGTGCTCAAGGAAACCTTCGTACATGGGAGGCCATGCTTCTAGGTTATGATAGATATCATATGGCCACAGAATTATCCTTGGTTGACCCAATAGACCCCAAAGAAAAATAAGAAGATTACTATCATATTCTTCCCAATGGTGAGTCTTCTATTGACATATCATTATCTCTACTGTCTCTAATTGAGAATTATACTTCAAACAAACACCAAGATTATTTAGGTTGTGCTCGTATATATACTCAGCAAGTGGATGAGCACATCCCTATCTTATGATGACACGAGGTTGTATGTTATTAGACATCTTGTATGATAGTGACAAAACACCCTTTCAATGTTGGGTTCGCCTCACCCTATTTTCTTCACCAAATATAACTACTAAATGATGACCACCGTTCTATTCCCTTGTTACCCCCGCTCGACCCAGCTACACTCTTATTACCCGAAAGGAATTGTGAAACAAAAGGGTGAGCACAACTAGCCCAGTAAAGAATATCATGACTAAAGATAAATAAATTATCAATAGTCTTCATCAGTAATAAATCAGAGATTTAGAACATATGGTAGATGATAAAACTTTTCAACCATAGTTGCAGCGGAACGAGCAATCCATTAGAAGAGTCAAATAGACCATAAAGTCTATTATATTCTCCATGTTAAAAGTCCACCAACAATATTTTATCCTTGTAACATCAATCAACAATTCTTGTCCACAATCACGTGTATAACTCATAATCGTAATTGTAGTTCTAAATTTCTTTTCTCATCCAGGACAAAGATAATTTTCATCACCTGAAACATCAAAGATCATGGTTATACCAAATCACAATTTCTGTTCATAATCATACTAATAATTTCATCTTTGTACTACGGGCCAAAGATATTCGTCAACAGTTCATCTTTCCACTACTGGCCAAAGATATTCAACAACAGTTCATCTTTGCACTACAGGCCAAAGATATTCATCAACAGTTCATATTTGCACTACATGCCAAATATATTCATCAACAGTTCATATTTGCATTACAGGGCAAATATATTAATGTAAGACCCCAACTTTTATAAATAAAGATGAATTTTCTATAAATATTATTTTTGAATATTATGGAGTTAATTTGATATAATGTTATAGTTGTGGGTAATATTTATAAATTTTGCAAAGTACGCAAGTTGTTATATAATATTCGATTGGTCGGGGAATATTCGTTTTAACAGAGAATATTCGTACAACGGCACAATCATTGGTGGACCCCACAACTAAATTATTGTCGGATTGAGAAAACGACAAAAATATTTTATTAAAAATAACGGCGGAAGTTTTACCATTGATACTGTTGAACTACTCGGTAGTAAAAGTACAGTAATACGTGTGGTTGCATAGTAGCACACGGTATTGATTATTAATGCTTATGTGAGAAGTCACTCAGTTTGATTCAATTATTGTCAGTTAATAATATGAATTATTTAGCGATAATGACGTTTTGTTTTATTCGTATTATTAACGTAATAAAACATAAACATCTTTTTATATAAAACAGAATACTTTATTAAAGTTATTCTATAAATAAAATATATTATATTTTATTTAAAAGATTTTTCTTTAAATATGGACCGTCAGATTAAAGTAATCAATCTGGACCGTTCATGGATTAGTTACTATGTATTCTATTTTTCTATAAATAGCAGCTCATTCCTTCATTATTTCTTACGAATTCACTGAACTCTAGAGAGAGAAACTATAGAGAGAGAGAGAAGAAGGGTATTCTGCTACTTAACTACTTCCTTATTTCAGCTCTTCTTTAAAACGGTAAGGGGTGTTATTCTTTCTTATTCATGAAGAGAACTGTTGTTATTCCATTTCTTATTATTCTGTTGGAATAACCTGTATACGCGGTCTACCCTATACTTGGTGACATTCTTCTATTATTCGGTTGGAACATCCTGTCTGTGTGATTTACACCGGACCTGGTTCCGTTTTTATTATTATTCTATTGGAACATCCTGTCTGTGTGTTTTACACCGGACCTGGTTCCGTCTTGTTATTATTCTGTTGGAACATCCTGTCTGTATGTTTTACACCGGACCTGGTTCCATTATTTATTATTCTGTCAGAATATCTTGTCTGTGCGTTTACGCCAGACCTGGTTCCATTATTTATTATTCTGTCGAAATATCCTGTCCGTGCGTTTACGCCGGACCTGGTTCCATTATTTATTATTCTGTGGGAATAACATGTCTGTGCGGTCTATCGCATGCATGGTGATTTCTTTTGTTATTCCATTCTTTATTATACTAAGTTGGTTAAGTTTTGACTTCTATACTCCATGAAATTTGTGAAATATCCTTGATAATTGCGTTTCATCCAGTATCTTTTCATGAAAATATTCTTCTAAGCATTCTTAAATTTTACTCCACAAAGCAGTATCATGTTGACAATTTGGACGTTGTTAATTCTTGGATAAATTAATTTTTGAACTTGATTTATTGAATTCGTATATCATTGTCATCATCCTCATGTTTATAAAATGTTAAAAGTCATCTGTGGCCTGTAGTGCATAGATGGACTTGGTATGATTATGACCAGGGATTATTCGGTATAATCATGACCGTAATGTTACAAATGATGTGGTAAAAGTCCTCATTGGCCCGTAGTGCGTTGATGGACAGTTGTTGGCATGATCATGACCATTAATGAATACACGAATATCCTTGGCCGTAGTGCAAGGATGATTCGATGATGTGGATTATTTTATTAAGCTGAGTCCCAGCGATCACAGTGTTGAAAAATCTTTTAAATCATAAAAGATAGTATAGTTTATTTTCTACTTGACTCTTTTAATGGATTGCTTGTTCCGCTGCAGTTAAACTTGATGTCTATTATATTTTATCAGTTTAACATTGTTGAAGGCTAATGATAATTTATTCTGCATTATCTTAGTCATAATATTTCTTACTGGGCTAGTTGAGCTCACCCTTTCTTTCATTGTTCTCTTCAGGAAATGAGAACGTAGCTAGGGCAAGTCGGGGAACGGAGTGATGGTCCGAATGATAGTATTAGTTAGTAGTCCTCACTATTCTATGTAATGGTGTGTTAATAAATGTAATGAGGACTCCTTTTGAGTATGAATACTCTCTAGAAGATAATATTTGTATTCAAACTCACAGTTTATGTTTTGTCGTATTGTACACGACAGTTGTATTAGTAAGTTGTATTTGTATTCTGTACTATGTATCTGACGACCCAAGATGGGTGATATATACCTAATTTTGGGGGCGTCACAGTTGGTATCAGAGCTTAGGGATATGATCCCTGGCTAAGTTGTGAGAATAGAACTAGGAGGGGAGAGACGGGGAATTCCTTCTCTAGTATGACCTACCTAAGTTTATTTGCATGGTATTTAATTGGTCGGTCATAATATAAGGATAATATATGACATATCAATTAACTTTTATTTTGTGGCAGTATCTGAAAATGGCTTCTGAGAATGTTGAGAATAGTAATGGAGCACAGGCGACTGTTGATTCACCACATATCAATAATCAGGATAATGTGCATCAGGAAGGTGACAATCCTCATGCAAACAACAACACTGACCAGATGATGAATGATGGAATGTTCAAAAACTTTATGCAGTTCATGCAACAACAGGCGAGAGCGGCTCCTGTCCAAAATATAGGTGAAAACACTGAAAACTCTCGGACGGTCACCGCTAAACAGTTCAAGGAGCTGGGACCACCAGAGTTTAAGGGAGAGCCAAAACCAGTTATAGCGGAAACATGGATAAACCAGATTACCAAGATATTTGATGTCTTGGGATGCTCCGAGGAGCAAAAGGTTCCCTTTGCTGCCTTTATGTTGCGAGGAGAGGCAGATTACTGGTGGGAATCGATTAAGCGTACTCAACCTGCCGCACTGAAAATGTATTGGGAGAAGTTCCAAGAGCTGTTCAATGACAAATACTTTCCCGAAAGTGTTCGTCACATGAAGGAGGTGGAGTTCATCAAATTGGTGTAGAATAATATGACCGTGTCGCAGTATGAGGCTAAATTTGCTGAGTTATCCCGGTTTGCGTCCCACTTGGTGGATAATGAAGAGCGAATGACGCGAATGTTTTTACGAGGTTTGAAACCTGAGATACGTCAACATCTTATTTCTCATAAACTGTGTTTTTATTCAGATATTGTGAATAGGGCTCAGTTAGTGGAGCGCGATAACGAGTCAACGCAACCAAAAGAGAGCAGTCAGCAAAATGATAATACCAGTGAGAGCAGTCATCGAAGCGGTGACAACAAGCGTGGAGGGAATCAACAGGCCAGAAATGGTAACCACTTCGGTGGTAATCAGGGCCAAAACAATAAGAATGGTCATTTCAAGAAGAGAAGATTCAACAATGATGGAAAGACGTCAGCACCAGCACCCGTTGTTAAGGAAGGAGAACGACCACCTATCATATGTTTCAAATGCGGAGGGGAGGGGCACATCAGTCCAAATTGCGCGATGCCGTCTAAAGCATGTTACAATTGTGGAAGAGAAGGTCATTTAGCTCAATTTCATTGTTTACCAAAAACAAGTTCAGCCAAGATGGAGACAACAAAGGCCGTCCCAGAAAAGTCAAAACCGGTAGTGCAAGGGAGAGCGTTTGTTGTGACCTCCCAGAAAGCAAGGAACCCGAATGAGGTCATCACGGGTAAGCTTATCATAAACTCTAACGAAGTCTATACTTTATTTGATACCGGTTCTACCCATTCTTTTATTTCTCCTACTTGCGCTCATCGATTAAATTTGACTCCGGAGAAATTAGACTTTGATTTATCTGTTGAAACTCCATTGGGAGAAACCTTCATTACATCCACGGTTTATAAGTCTTGTTTGGTTCAAGTTGGTACCCACACATTACCTGTCGATCTGATTTCATTAAAAATACTTGCATTTGACGTGATTCTAGGGATTGATTGGTTAACTACTCATCATGCAAAAATTGATTGTTTTCATAAGGTTGTTAGCTTTCATATTCCTAATCGACCTATTATGCGAATTCAAGCAACCAAACCATTAAAATCAATCGCTGTCATCTCAAGCCATAAAGCTATTCATTTATTGAAAAACGGATGTCAAGCTTTCTTAGCTCATGTCACGGATCTAAACAAAAATACGTCAGTTTTGAATGATATTTCTATTGTTAATAAATTCCCTGACGTATTCCCTGAAGAACTTCCTGGCCTACCCCCAGAGCGTGAAATTGAATTTTGTATCGACCTTGAACCCGGTACAAAACCCATTTCCAAAGCCCCATATCGAATGGCTCCTATTGAACTTCAGGAGTTAAAGTTCCAACTGCAGGAATTGTTAGACATTGGCTTTATTCGTTCTAGTACTTCTCCTTGGGGTGCTCCTGTGCTATTCGTGAAGAAGAAAGATGGAAGTATGCGACTTTGTATTGATTATCGGGAGTTGAATCATGTCACCATCAAAAACAGTTACCCATTGCCACGTATTGATGACCTGTTTGACCAGTTGCAAGGAGCACAATTTTTTTCAAAGATCGATCTTCGTTCTGGATATCATCAGCTGAAGGTTAGAACTGAGGATATTCCAAAGACGGCTTTTAGAACTCGGTACGGGCATTATGAATTCCTAGTCATGTCCTTTGGATTGACTAATGCTCCTGCTGCCTTCATGGATATGATGAACCGGGTATTCAAGGAATATTTGGATCACTTTGTGGTCGTCTTTATTGATGACATCCTTATTTATTCCAAAAGCCGTGAAGATCATGAGCAACACTTGAGGCTGGTACTCCAAAAGCTTCGTGAATACAAACTTTATGCCAAGTTGAAGAAATGCGAGTTCTGGCTGGAGGAGGTAGCATTCCTTGGGCACGTAGTATCAAGTCGTGGAATATCGGTTGACCCGGCAAAGATTGAAGCTATTCAAAGCTGGGAGCAACCTAAATCAGTGACCGAAGTACGTAGCTTTCTTGGTTTAGCTGGTTATTATCGGAGATTCGTGGAAGGATTTTCTCGAATCGCTACTCTATTAACTCAGTTGACTCGGAAAGATACAAAGTTCGGTTGGAGCGAAGAATGTGAGCACAGTTTTCAGGAACTCAAGAGGAGACTCATTTCAGCACCTGTTCTAACAATACCATCTGGCTCGGAGGGATTTGTCATCTATAGTGATGCTTCGAGCAAAGGGTTGGGATGCGTTCTCATGCAACATGGAAAAGTCATAGCCTAGGCATCAAGACAACTCAAGGAATATGAGAGGAATTATCCTACTCATGATCTAGAGTTGGCAGCTGTTGTCTTTGCACTTAAAATTTGGAGACATTACTTGTATGGGGAGAAGGTGGAGATCTTTACGGATCATAAAAGCCTCAAATATTTCTTCACTCAAAAGGAACTCAACATGCGACAACGACGTTGGCTTGAACTGTTGAAAGATTATGATCATACCATTCAATACCATCCTGGAAAAGCGAACGTGGTAGCTGAAGCATTGAGTAGAAGATCATATGCAAGTACGAGTGCAATATTGTCAACACAAAGGCCCATTTTTTGTGACTTGCAAAGGATGGAGATAGAGTTAAAGACTCCAGGGACCCATGTGATGATGGCAAATATACGAGTAGAACCAACTTTAATCGATAAAGTTAAAGCTGCTCAAGCTACAGACCTGGAGCTGATGCGTATGAGGAAAAAAGTGCAAGAAGGTGCTATGCCGGAAGTAAGAATCGATGAAAAAGGAATACTTCGAGTCAACTCCAGACTTTGTGTTCCTAACAACCCTGATTTAAAGTATGAAATCATGATGGAGGTGCACAACACACCGTTTGCAATCCATCCTGGAAGTACCAAAATGTATCATGATCTTCGTCATACATTTTGGTGGAGTAATATGAAGAGAGAGATAGTGTTGTTTATCTCAAGGTGTCTAACTTGTCAACGAGTCAAAGCGGAGCATCAAGTACCAAAAGGTCCATTGCAACCACTTCAAATTCCAGAATAGAAGTGGGAGCACATTACCATGGATTTCGTTACCGGTCTTCCTAAGGTTTCTCAAGGTATAGATGCGATTTGGGTCATTGTTGATAGATTGACCAAGTCTGCTCATTTCTTAGCGATACGAGAAACTTATACACTTGAACGTCTTGCTCGTATGTACATAAACGAGATTGTAAGACTGCATGGTATGCCAGTATCCATAGTTTCTGATCGAGACCCAAGATTCACTTCACGATTTTGGGTTAGTTTACAAAAAGCTATGGGCACAGATTTACGATTTAGTTCGGCATATCATCCTCAGACGGACGGACAATCAGAGAGGACTATTCAAACTCTAGAAGATTTATTAAGACTCTGTGTCTTTGACTTCAAGGGAAGTTGGGACAAGTTCTTACCATTGGTGGAGTTTTCCTACAACAACAGTTATCAAGCAAGTATTGGCATGGCTCCATTCGAAGCATTGTATGGAAGAAAATGTCGTTCTCCAGTATGCTGGGATGAGGTGGGTGAAGCACCGTTGTTGGGACCGGAGTTAGTACGTATGACTACAAAAAAGATTCAAACGATCCGACAACGTATAAAAACCTCACAAGATCGACAAAAGAGTTATGCTGATCTTCATCGAAAGGACGTAGAATTTGATGTAGGAGATCATGTGTTCTTACGTGTTGCTCCATGGAAAGGAGTTACGAGATTTGGAAAAAGAGGAAAGCTCAATCCTCGATTCATCGGTCCATTTTTAATCCTCGATCGAGTAGGAACTGTGGCTTATAGACTCGCTTTACCGCCAAGTATGTCTCGTGTTCATAACGTTTTTCACATATCCATGTTACGCAAATATGTGAAAGACCCGAACCACATTATTGAGTTAGAACCGGACGAAATAGCGGAGGATTTGACGTATGAAGGAGTTCCTGTTCAAATATTGGATAAGAAGGAACATATTCTACGCTCCAAGGTTATACCTCAAGTCAAAGTTTTGTGGAGAAACCACGATGTTGAGGAAATAACTTGGGAGTTAGAATCTGAAATGAAATCAAGGTATCCTTACCTCTTCGATATATCAGGTACGTACCCTAATTTCGAGGACGAAATTTCATAAGAAGGGGAGGTTGTAAGACCCCAACTTTTATAAATAAAGATGAATTTTCTATAAATATTATTTTTGAATATTATGGAGTTAATTTGATATAATGTTATAGTTGTGGGTAATATTTATAAATTTTTTAAAGTACGCAAGTTGTTATATAATATTCGATTGGTCGGGGAATATTCGTTTTAACAGAGAATATTCGTACAACGGCACAATCATTAGTGGACCCCACAACGAAATTATTGTCGGATTGAGAAAACGATAAAAATATTTTATTAAAAATAACGGCGGAAGTTTTACCATTGATACTGTTGAACTACTCGGTAGTATAAGTACAGTAATACGTGTGGTTGTATAGTAGCACACGGTATTGATTATTAATGCTTATGTGAGAAGTCACTCAGTTTGATTCAATTATTGTCAGTTAATAATATGAATTATTTAGCGATAATGATGTTTTGTTTTATTCGTATTATTAACGTAATAAAACAGAAACATCTTTTTATATAAAACAGAATACTTTATTAAAGTTATTCTATAAATAGAATATATTATATTTTATTTAAAAGATTTTTCTTTAAATATGGACTGTCAGATTAAAGTAATCAATCTGGACCGTTCATGGATTAGTTACTATGCATTCTATTTTTCTATAAATAGCAGCTCATTCCTTCATTATTTCTTACGAATTCACTGAACTCTAGAGAGAGAAACTATAGAGAGAAACTATAGAGAGAGATAAGAAGGGTATTCTGCTACTTAACTACTTTCTTATTTCAGCTCTTATTTAAAACGGTAAGGGGTGTTATTCTTTCTTATTCATGAAGAGAACTGTTGTTATTCCATTTCTTATTATTCTGTTGGAATAACCTGTATACGCGGTCTACCCTATACTTGGTGACATTCTTCTATTATTCTGTTGGAACATCCTGTTTGTGTGTTTTACACCGGACCTGGTTCTGTTTTTATTATTATTCTGTTGGAACATCCTGTCTGTGTGTTTTACACCGGACCTGGTTCCGTCTTGTTATTATTCTGTTGGAACATCCTGTCTGTGTGTTTTACACCGGACCTGGTTCCATTATTTATTATTCTATCGGAATATCATGTCTGTGCGTTTACGCCGGACCTGGTTCCATTATTTATTATTCTGTCGGAATATCCTGTCTGTGCGTTTACGCCGGACCTGGTTCCATTACTTATTATTCTGTGGGAATAACCTGTCTGTGCGGTCTATCGCATGCATGGTGATTTCTTTTGTTATCCCATTCTTTATTATACTCAGTTGGTTAAGTTTTGACTTCTATACTCCATGAAATTTGTGGAATATCCTTGATAATTGTGTTTCATCCAGTATCTTTTCATGAAAATATTCTTCTAAGCATTCTTGAATTTTACTCCACAAAGCAGTATCATGTTGACAATTTGGACGTTGTTAATTCTTGGATAAATTAATTCTTGAACTTTTTTTATTGAATTCTTATATCATTGTCATCATCCTCATGTTTATAAAATGTTAAAAGTCATCTGTGGCCTGTAGTGTATAGATGGACTTGGTATGATTATGACCAGGGATTATTCGATATAATCATGACCGTAATGTTACAAATGATGTGGTAAAAGTCCTCATTGTCCCGCCGTGCGTTGATGGACAGTTGTTGGCATGATCATGACCATTAATGAATACACGAATATCCTTGGCCGTAGTGCAAGGGTGATTCGATGATGTGGATTATTTTATTAAGCTGAGTCTCAGCGATCACAGTGTTGAAAAACCTTTTAAATCATAAAAGCTAGTAGAGTTTATTTTCTACTTGACTCTTTTAATGGATTGCGTGTTCCGCTGCAGTTAAACTTGATGTCTATTATATTTTATCAGTTTAACATTGTTGAAGGCTAATGATAATTTATTCTGCATTATCTTAGTCATAATATTTCTTACTGGGCTAGTTGAGCTCACCCTTTCTTTCAATGTTCTCTTCAGGAAATGAGAACGTAGCTGGGGCAAGTCGGGAAACGGAGTGATGGTCCGAATGATAGTATTAGTTAGTAGTCCTTACTATTCTATGTAATGGTGTGTTAATAAATGTAATGAGGACTCCTTTTGAGTATGAATACTCTCTAGAAGATAATATTTGTATTCAAACTCACAGTTTATGTTTTGTCGTATTGTACACGACAGTTGTATTAGTAAGTTGTATTTGTATTCTGTACTATGTATCTGACGACCCAAGATGGGTGATGTATACCTAATTTTGGGGGCGTCACAATTAATATCTCAAAGAAATATATAATCATTTCAGAATTTATATAAACAATAATTATAACCATATTGATCATTTCACCTTTGCACTTAAGCTAAAGATATTCATTTATAAATTCAATGGTCATGACCATACCAGTCACCAATTCAACTTTGCACAACTGGCCAAAGAGAACCCTAGTCATGATCATACCGATAATCTACCCATCTTTACACTCAAGTGAAAGAGAATATCATCGTTAGGGTTATAAAAATGTTATATATGATAATAAAATCAATATAATCAACATATAGATTTAATCTCAAGAGTAATATTCATAAACTAACTATAATTTGGTCAGAAAAAGAAACCAATTTTGTCGTGAATAGTAACTCGTGAATAGTAACTCATGAATAGTAACTCATAAATAGTAAACTCGACACAAAAAATAAAATACATACCAATAATTCGGTATAATGATATTGAAAGAATAATATTTCTTAAGCTTATAAACAATTTATTTTAATTGTTTATACTTTACTAAATAATGCATTTAATCATCCTAAAATACCAAACTCATAAGATTTCATCACCAATAACCAAAAACCCTCATCAAAAATCTGCATATACCTCGTATAGGATTCTCAAGCTATAAAATCCTATTTTCTAATTTTCTTACTTCACAAAATATATTTAATTCATTTACTCATAACTAGACCATTTTCATGAAAAAATACCAAATCAGTTCCAAAAATATTTCTTTTCTGGAATTTAGCATAATATAGTCCCATAGTGAACATATATTATTCTCAGAATTTTTAAAAGTCATTTACTATTTTTCATATGGCCAAAACAGCCGAATATTTAGACATTTATCAAAAATTGTATTTTTATCTAAAAATTCTAAAATTCACAGAGTATACTCCTATCATATACATGTACTCCCAATAAAAATTTCATCAATTTTGGAGTTAACCACAAGAAATTATAAGCGGTTACTTTTAAAATAGTCTTTTCTCAGAAAATTCATAACTCTCAATCTATACATCCAAAAAGCACCATTTTTGGACACAATCAAGAAAACTCATCAAAATATCATTTCAAATTTTTCCAGAATTTTTGATGGTCAGAAAAATTTCGAAACTAGAAAATATAACAACCCTTAAAATCCCTTACTATCCCTTACCTCAAAAGTGGAGTATTTCTGACTGGAATGCAAAGTCGAAGGAACCTTGCACTGAGTAGCAACTCTCAAAGTATCTAAAAACTCACAAAATATGCTTCATAATATAGAGAGAGAAAATTTATGAATTCTGGTGTGATTTTCAATTCTAACTTAGCCCTCAATTTATAGGAAAATGTTAGCACGCTGAAGCAGACTTAACCTGCAACCTGATGGCTTTACCTGCTACTATTCCCACCCACCACATTTGAATAAAAATCTCAGCACATTTCTTCACCAACCAAGAGTGGGGCCCACCAATTCTAGAATTTTCTACCAAAATGATTAACTCCGAAAATTCAACAATTTCTGAACCAGTCATCTCGTAAAATTCATAACAAATTATACGTTCATTTTTAACGGTTCAAAATTTGTGGACATATACTCAACTTATATATGTATAACATATCCAAATAGTACCACGATCCAACGGTCGGATTAAAAATTATAACCCTCGCAAAATATCTTAATAACCCTAATTTGATTTTCAATACCTCCGTTCCGACAAAAATACAGATAAAACACCTCAACATTAACTCCTTCATTTTTAACCACAAAATATATCCCTCATTTATATTCACATAAAATACATATTTCCTTATCATATAAATCAATAATTAATTATTCACAAATAATATTACAGAATCACAATTATGACAACCAGGCCGTTCCCAGGAAAGAGGGGGCTTTCCAAAAAGGATTTATCCTTATTGGCGCGCAATTAGGTGACCAAACCTCTTCTTAGAAAGAACTTTCTAGACATTGCCAATAATGTTATCTAATAATATTATTCAAATAATATGAATTATTGATCTGATAATAGGAAATATTGTTCAGTGACAATTACTGAACAACAATAATATAAAATTTCAACGCAGCAATTATTGAATCAATAAAATAAAATATTGAACAGTAATTACTGTAATAATTATTGAGTAGTATTTTCTTACGTAAGGATCAATAATTCAAAAATACTGTGCAATACCGTGTGCTACTGTGCAATAACGCGTATTACTGTATTTTAACCACCAGGTATTCCAACAATGTTAACGGTAACAACTACGCCGTTATTTGTAAAAACTCAAATTTGTCGTTTTCTTCACCCGACAGTTATTCTGTTATGGGGCCCACAAATTGCTGCGCCGTCGTACGAATATTCCCCGACAGAAAGAATATTCCACGACCAAACGAATATTCCCCGACAAAAATAAATATTTTATAACCACTTGCTTATTTGAAATATTTGCACATTTTACCCATAACGAACCACATTAATCAAATCAACCCTTTCTATTTCAAAATAATAAATAGAGAAAATTTAATTTTATTTATTAATAAGTTAGGGTCTTACACTTAAGCTGTGTTCTGGGTTTTCTAGAAAAGCAATCCGTGACCGTGGGGCCGGTTTTGACCACTCACTATGTTCGATCACTCACTATGTTCGATCACTCACTATGTTCGATCACTTATTGTTTTAAGCGATCTAAAGGAACAAATATATAGCTAACATTACAGACTATAATATAGTTACAAAAACAACATAAACAAATCATCAAAGATGTCAGATCCAGACCTTACAAAAATTGTCATACGCTAAATAAAACTTTCTGGGTTACCCAGAATATACTCGATCATGCCTGGTCAACGGATTTTGACCGATTATATCTTCAAATCCAGACCTCTAATGACTCTGATTTCTTTTGAAGCATAAAGCCAACATTACAAGCTACATGTAACAACTTTAAAACATGCGAAAACATAAATGAGCAAGGATCCGTTGTAAGACCCCGAATTTTATGAAATAAAAGTATTCAATTTTTTTTTATAATTACAATCCAGTAAATAGTTAAATTGACAAAAAGTTAAAGTTATGGGTGAAATGTGAAAATTTTTCAAAATAAATAAGTGGTTATAAAATAATCACTGTTGTCGGGGAATATTCGTTTGGTCGTGGAATATTCTTTCTGTTGGGGAATATTCGTACGACGGCGCAGCTATTTGTGGGCCCTATAACAGAAAATGGTCGGGGGAAGATAACGATAAAAATTGAGTTTTTATAATTAACGGCGTAGTTGTTACCGTTAATACTGTTGGAATACCCGGTAGTTAAAAATACAGTAATACGCGTGGTTGCACAGTATTACACGATTTTACACAGTATTTTTGAATTATTGATTCTTACGAAGGAAGACACTACTCAATAATTGTTACAGTAATTACTGTTCAATATTTTATTTTATTGATTCAATAATTGCTGCGTTGATATTTTATATTATTGTTGTTTCAATAATTATTGCTGCATAGTATTTCCCATTATCAGATCAATAATTCATATTATTTGAATAATACTATTAGATAACATTATTGGCAATGTCTAGAAAGTTCTGTCTAAGGAGAGGTTTGGTCATCTAATTGCGCGTCAGTAAGGAGAAATCCTTATTGGAAAGCCCCCTCTTTCCTGGGAACGGCCTGGTTGTCATAAATGTGTTTCTGTAATATTATTTGTGAATAATTAATTATTGATTCATATGATAAGGAAATATTTATTTTTATGTGGATCTAAATGTTGGATATATTTATTGTGGTTAAAAATAAAGGAGTTAATGTTGAGGTTTTTATCAGTATTTTTGTCGGAATGGAGGTATTAAAAATTAGGATTTTTGAGATATTTTGCGAGGGTTATAATTTTTAATCCGACCGTTGGATCGTGGTAATATTTGGATATGTTATACACCGTTAAAAATGAACGTATAATTTGTTATGAATTTTACGAGATGACGGGTTCAGAAATTATTGAATTTTCGGAGTTAATTATTTTGGTGGAAAATTCTAGAATTGGTGGGCCCCACTCTTGGTTGGTGAAGAAATGTGCTGAGATTTTTATTCAAATGTGGTGGGTAGGAATAGTAGCAGGTAAAGCCATCAGGTTACAGGTTAAGTCTGCTTCGGCGTGCTAACATTTTCATATAAATAGAGGGCTAAGTTAGAATTGAAAATCACACCAGAATTCATAAGTGTTCTCTCTTTCTCTCTCTAGATTATTGAGTGTATTTTGTGAGTATTTAGATACTCTATGAGTTTGTATTCATCAGTGCAAGTTTCCTTCAGTCTTATACCGATCAGAAGTACTGCTCTTTTGAAGTAAGGGATAGTAAGGGATTTTAAGGGTTGTTATGTTTTTCAGTTTCGTAATTTTTCTGACCTTCAAAAATTCTGGAAAAATTTGAAATGATATTTTGATGAGTTTTCTTAATTGTGTCCAAAAATGGTGATTTTTGGATATATAGATTAAGAGTTATGAATTTTATAAGAAAAAAACTATTTTAAAAGTAACCGCTTATAACTTCTTGTGGTTAACTCCAAAATTGATGAAATTTTTATTGGGAGTACATGTATATGATAGGAGTATACTCTGTGAATTTTAGAATTTTTAGATAAAAGTACAATTTTTGATAAATGTCTAAATAGTAAATGACTTTTAAAAATTCTGAGAAAAATATATGTTCACTATGGGACTATATTATGCTAAATCCCAGAAAAGAAATATTTTTGGGACTGATTTGGTATTTTTCATGAAAATAGTCTACTTATGAGTAAATGAATTAAATATGTTATGTGAAGTAAGAAAATTAGAAAATATGATTTTATGGCTTGAGAATCATATATGAGGTATATGCAGATTTTTGATGAGGGTTTTGGTTATTGATGATGAAATCATAAGAGTTGGCATTTTATGATGATTAAATGCATTAATTAGTAAAGTGTAAACAATTTAAATAAATTATTTATAAGCTTAAGAAATATTATTCTTTCAATATCATTATACCGAAATATTGGTATGTATATTATTGTAGAAATTCTACCTTTTTCATGTCGAGGTTACTATTCATGAGTTACTATTCATGAGTTACTATTCACGAATTACTATTCATAAGTTACTATTCACGAGTTACTATTCACGATAAAATTGGTTTCTTTTTCTAACCAAATTATAGTTAATTTATGAATATTACTCTTGAGATTAAATCTATATGTTGATCATATTGTTTTTATTATCATATATAACATTTTTATAACCCGGATGTTGAAATTCTCTTTCACTTGAGTGTAAAGATGGGTAGATTGTTGGTATGATCATGACTATGGGTTCTCTTTGGCCAGTAGTGCAATGTTGAATTGTTGACTGGTATGATCATGACCATTGAATTTATAATCGAATATCTTTAGCTTAAGTGTAAAGGTGAATTGATCAACATGGTTATAATTATTGTTTATATAATTCTGAAATGATTATATATTTCTTTGAGATATTAATATATTTGGCATATAGTGCAAATATGAACTGTTGAAGAATATCTTTGGCCTGTAGTGCAAAGATGAATTATTGATGAATATCTTTGGCCTGTAGTGCAAAGATGAACTATTGATGAATATCTTTGGCCTGTAGTACAAAGATGAATTATTGATGACTATCTTTGGCCGTAGTGCGAAGATAGATTTATTAACTATGAACAGGAACTGTGATTTGGTATAACCATGATCTTTGATGTTTCAGGTAAAGACAGGTGATGAAAATATTCTTCGTCCTGGGTGCGAAGAAAAATTTAGAATCACAATTATGATTATGAGTTATTCATATGATTGTGGAAAGAAACTGTTGAGTGATGTTACAGGGATAAAACATTGTTGGTGGATTTTTAACATGGAGAAGATAATAGACTTTATAGTCTATTTGACTCTTCTAATGGATTGCTCGTTCCGCTGAAAAGATGGTTGAAAATTTTTATTATCTACCATATGTTCTAAATCTCTGATTTATTACTAATGAAGGCTATTGATAATTTAATTATTTTTAGTCATGATATTCTTTAGTGAGCTAGTTGTGCTCTCCCTTTTGCTTCACAATTCCTTTCAGGTAATAAGAGTGTAGCTGGGTCGAGCGGGGGTAACAAGGGAATAGAACGGTGGTCTCTAGCTGTGGAGTTCTCCCTAAGCAGTATAGAAAAGTTTATTTAGTAGTTATATTTGGTGAATCCAATAGGGTAAGGCGTACCCAACGTTGGAAGGGTGTTTTGCCACTATCATAGAAGATGTCTAATGAGATACAACCTCGTATCATCATAAGACAGGGATGTGCTCATCCACTTGCTGAGTATATTTACGAGCACTACCTATATAATCTTGGTGTTTGTTTGAAGTATAATTCTCAATTAGAGACAGTGGAGATAATGATATGTCAAGAGAAGACTCACCATTGGGAAGAATATGATAGTAAACTTCTCGTTTTTCTTTGGGGACTATTGGATCAACTAAGGATAATTCTGTGGCCATATGATATCTATCACAACCTAGAAGCATGGCCTCCCATGTACAAAGGTTTCCTTGAGCACTTCCCAAATATTATAATTACTAAAACAGTTTTTGACTATACCTTTATGTAAGGTGTCATTGTGAGGTGCTGTCCACGGTTGGGACATGAGCCACATTTGTCATATATTTGTATCCAAACTCACAGTATATGTGTTGTTGTATTTTGCACGACAATTATTGTAATAAAGTTGTTGTTGTTTTCTGTACCATGTATTTGGCGACTCAGAATAGGTTGGATGGAATGAACCTATTTTGGGGTTGTCACAGTTGGTATCAGAGCTTAGGGATATGGTCTCTGGCGGAGATCGGGGAATATAACTAGGAGAGGAGAGATGAGTAAATTTTTCGCTAGTGTGTCCTACCTAAGCTTATTTGTTAGTCAGTCATAATATCGGGATATTATGTGATATGTTAATTTGTTCAATTAACCCTTATTTTAAAGCTGTATTCTAGAATGATATTTGAAATAAAGGAGATGAGCAATGGAGAAATTATGATGACAGGGAAGATAGAATCTGAAATGAAAGGAAAGTATTCTCAACTCTTTGAAATACCAGGTACGTAAATTTCAGGGACGAAATTTCATAAGGAGGGGAGATTGTAAGACCCCGAATTTTATGAAATAAAAGTATTCAATTTTTTTTATAATTACAATTCAGTAAATAGTTAAATTGACAAAAATTTAAAGTTATGGGTGAAATGTGAAAATTTTTCAAAATAAACAAGTGGTTATAAAATAATCATTGTTGTCTGGGAATATTCGTTTGGTCGTGGAATATTCTTTCTGTTGGGGAATATTCGTACGACGGCGCAGCTATTTGTGGGCCCCATGACGAAAAATGGTCGGGGGAAGATAACGACAAAAATTGAGTTTTTATAATTAACGACGTAGTTGTTACCGTTAATAGTGTTGGAATACCCGGTAGTTAAAAATACAGTAATACGCGTGGTTGCACAGTAGCACACGGTTTTACACAGTATTTTTGAATTATTGATTCTTACGAAGGAAGACACTACTCAATAATTGTTACAGTAATTACTGTTCAATATTTTATTTTATTGATTCAATAATTACTGCGTTGATATTTTATATTATTGTTGTTTCAATTATTGTTGCTGCACAGTATTTTCCATTATCAGATCAATAATTTATATTATTTGAATAATATTATTAGATAACATTATTGGCAATGTCTAGAAAGTTCTGTCTAAGGAGAGGTTTGGTCATCTAATTGCGCGTCAGTAAGGAGAAATCCTTATTGGAAAGCCCCCTCTTTCCTGGGAACGGCCTGGTTGTCATAAATGTGTTTCTGTAATATTATTTGTGAATAATTAATTATTGATTCATATGATAAGGAAATATTTATTTTTATGTAGATCTAAATGTTGGATATATTTATTGTAGTTAAAAATGAAGGAGTTAATGTTGAGATTTTTATCAATATTTTTGTCGGAATGGAGGTATTAAAAATTAGGGTTTTTGAGATATTTTACGAGGGTTATAATTTTTAATCCGACCGTTGGATCGTGGTATTATTTGGATATGTTATACATATATAAGTTGAGTATATGTTCACAAATTTTGAACCGTTAAAAATGAACGTATAATTTGTTATGAATTTTACGAGATGACTGGTTCAGAAATTGTTAAATTTTCGGAGTTAATCATTTTTGTGGAAAATTCTAGAATTGGTGGGCCCCACTCTTGGTTGGTGAAGAAATGTGCTGAGATTTTTATTCAAATGTGGTGGGTGGGAATAGTAGCAGGTAAAGCCATCAGGTTGCATGTTAAGTCTGCTTCGGCGTGCTAATATTTTCCTATAAATAGAGAGCTAAGTTAGAATTGAAAATTACACCAGATTTCATAACTTTTCTCTCTTTCTCTCTCTAGATTATTGAGTGTATTTTGTGAGTATTTAGATACTCTATGAGTTTCTATTCATCGGTACAAGTTTCCTTCAGCCTTATACCGATCAGAAGTACTGCTCTTTTGAGGTAATGGATAGTAAGGGATTTTAAGGGTTGTTATGTTTTTCAGTTTCGTAATTTTTTTGACCTTTAAAAATTTTGGAAAAATTTAAAATGATATTTTGATGAGTTTTCTTGATTGTGTCCAAAAATGGCGATTTTTGGATGTATAGATTAAGAGTTATGAATTTTATAAGAAAAGACTATTTTAAAAGTAACCGCTTATAACTTCTTGTGGTTAACTCCAAAATTGATGAAATTTTTATTGGGAGTACATGTATATGATAGGAGTATACTCTGTGAATTTCAAAATTTTTAGATAAAAGTACAATTTTTGATAAATGTCTAAATATTCAGCTGTTTTGGCTATATGAAAAATAGTAAATGACTTTTAAAAATTCTGAGAAAAATATATGTTCACTATGGGACTATATTATGCTAAATCCCAGAAAAAACATATTTTTGGGACTGATTTGGTATTTTTCATTAAAATGGTCTAGTTATGAGTAAATGAATTAATTATGTTATGTGAAGTAAGAAAATTAGAAAATATGATTTTATGGCTTGAGAATCATATATGAGGTATATGCAGATTTTTGATGAGGGTTTTGGTTATTGATGATGAAATCGTAAGAGTTGACATTTTATGATGATTAAATGCGTTAATTAGTAAAATGTAAACAATTTAAATAAATTGTTTATAAGCTTAAGAAATATTATTCTTTCAATATCATTATACCGAAATATTGGTATGTATATTATTGTAGAAATTCTACCTTTTTCATGTCGAGGTTACTATTTATGAGTTACTATTCACGAATTACTATTCACGAATTACTATTCATGAGTTACTATTCACGAGTTACTATTCACGATAAAATTAGTTTCTTTTTCTAACCAAATTATAGTTGATTTATGAATATTACTCTTGAGATTAAATCTATATGTTGATCATATTATTTTTATTATCATATATAACATTTTTATAACCCTGATGTTGAAATTCTCTTTCACTTGAGTGTAAAGATGTGTAGATTGTTGGTATGATCATGACTATGAGTTCTCTTTGGCCAGTAGTGCAAAGTTAAATTGTTGACTGGTATGATCATGACCATTGAATTTATAACTGAATATCTTTAGCTTAAGTGTAAAGGTGAATTGATCAACATGGTTATAAATATTGTTTATATAATTCTGAAATGATTATATATTTCTTTGAGATATTAATATATTTGGCCTATAGTGCAAATATGAACTGTTGAAGAATATCTTTGGCCTGTAGTGCAAAGATGAATTATTGATGAATATCTTTGGCCTATAGTGCAAAGATGAACTGTTGATGAATATCTTTGGCCTGTAGTGCAAAGATGAATTATTGACGACTATCTTTGGTCGTAGTGCGAAGATGGATTTATTAGCATGATTATGAATAGGAACTGTGATTTGGTATAACCATGATCTTTGATGTTTCAGGTAAAGACAGGTGGTGAAAATATTCTTCGTCCTAGGTGCGAAGAAAAATTTAGAATCACAATTATGATTATAAGTTATTCATATGATTGTGGAAAGAAACTGTTGAGTGATGTTACAGGGATAAAACATTGTTGGTGGATTTTTAACATGGAGAAGATAATAGAATTTATAGTCTATTTGACTCTTTTAATGGATTGCTCGTTCCGCTGCAAAGATGGTTGAAAATTTTTATTATCTACCATATGTTCTAAATCTCTGATTTATTACTAATGAAGGCTATTGATAATTTAATTATTTTTAGTCATGATATTCTTTAGTGAGCTAGTTGTGCTCTCCCTTTTGCTTCACAATTCCTTTCAGGTAATAAGAGTGTAGCTGGGTCGAGCGGGGGTAACAAGGGAATAGAACGGTGGTCTCTAGCTGTGGAGTTCTCCCTAAGCAGTATAGAAAAGTTTATTTAGTAGTTATATTTGGTGAATCCAATAGGGTAAGGCGTACCCAACGTTGGAAGGGTGTTTTGTCACTATCATACAAGATGTCTAATGAGATACAACCTCGTATCATCATAAGACAGGGATGTGCTCATCCACTTGTTGAGTATATTTACGAGCACTACCTATATAATCTTGGTGTTTGTTTGAAGTATAATTCTCAATTAGAGACAGTGGAGATAATGATATGTCAAGAGAAGACTCACCATTGGGAAGAATATGATAGTAAACTTCTCGTTTTTCTTTGGGGACTATTGGATCAACTAAGGATAATTCTGTGGCCATATGATATCTATCACAACCTAGAAGCATGGCCTCCCATGTACAAAGGTTTCCTTGAGCACTTCCCAAATATTATAATTACTAAAACAGTTTTTGACTATACCTTTATGTAAGGTGTCATTGTGAGGTGCTGTCCACGGTTGTGACATGAGTCACATTTGGCATATATTTGTATCCAAACTCACAGTATATGTGTTGTTGTATTTTGCACGACAATTATTGTAATAAAGTTGTTGTTGTTTTTTGTACCATGTATTTGGCGACTCAGAATAGGTTGGATGGAATGGACCTATTTTGGGGTTGTCACATCCGTGGCAACTGACATTACTTGTCAGACCACTAAGAATGCTCAAGAACAGATTTTTAAAACTTGCGTTTTTACTCACTTTGAGGCTATGGATCCATCATGGATCAACATATAACAACTACAAACATATTATAACATAAGATTAAATACTAAAACACAAAAATTTTCTAAACAACAAAGATCAAAATTTGAAATTTGATTTATACCTTTAGCTTTCAATTCTTGATCTAAACTCTCCAATATGTTATTGATTGATCAAGGGGCTGAAATTAGGAGTGATCTAACTTAGAATTTCGGAGCTTTGGTGAGAGAGAGAGTTGGTGAGACATAAGCTAGCAATTAAGCAAAATATGAACACTTTCTCTCTCCCAATCTTTATATATTGTGATATGAAGTTGTTATATGTAATGTGCTGTCACTAAGAGGCTGAATTGGCTGAGATTTTCATGTACCAAAGTCAAGAGAGTTGGTCACCCACTAAAGTATTGGCAATTTCTACAAGTTAGCTTACTAAATTATCCAAAAAGGGCATTTTGGTCTTTAGCAAATTGAATTTAATGGCAATCTTGACAAATGCACAAACCCTTAGGGTTTAGGGTTTGGGTTAGGATTTAAGGTTTGAACCCTTTAGGGTTTAGGGTTTAAACCCTTTAGGTTTGCAATTTAATTTCCAATATTTCCGAATTTCGGTTTTCAAAATAGAAAATTAATATTCCTAAATTATAATTAGGATTCAATAATTATATTAATATTTCCTAATCATAAAATTCAATCTTGCTAATTACGATTAATATTCCTAATTAAAATTGCTTAATTTAGCAATTAGGGTCAAAATGGTCATTAGGGTTTACAACCCACGAATTAGGATTTTAATTAGAAAAATAATTTTTCTAAATTACAGTTAGGGTTTATAAAATAGAAATTAATATAACAAAAATATAATTAGGATTTTCTAATCATATTTAAGTTTAATACACACATTAGGCTTGCCAATTAGAATTAGGATTTTCTAATTTAGGGTTTAGGATTCCCGAATATGAAATTAGGGTTTTCCGGCGTACAATTAGGATTTCCAACGGTACGTTAGGGTTTCTAATCCTGAGATTAGGGTTTCTAATCTCTTATTAGGTTTTATTAATTTCAAACCTTATCCGATCAAAAATTCTATACAGTACAAACACGTACTCATCAATATAATTATTTTAATTATATTTTCTATCGAATCCCTTTCCAGAAATTAGGGTTAGGGTTTCTAAAGCTGTTAAGCACAACTCTACTCTAAATTTATTAGTCAATACCCAAATTGACTTTCTCGAGACTCGTATCACAGATACTTGTCACAAAATTGATAATTAATATTGATATTAAAAAAAAAATTATTCGCAAATTTTTGATTATTCGAAATCTCGGGTTATCACATCTATCAACCCAGATCACTTATATATACTACAAACAACATGTTTTAACACTAAATCATAACAGTAACACATCATTAAGGGTCAAATTCTTAGTTAGTGTTTATACCTTTCTTGCACAAAAGATGAATCTAAGGCTTCTGATTTGTTAGTGGATGAACTAGGGACTGGATATGGGACTGATATGCTAGATAATTTCGGAGGTTTGGTGAGAGAATAGCTTGGTTAAGTATTTGGTGAATAATAGGGCTAAAATATGACTTTTCTCTCTCTTGAATCTATATATATCACATGGTACAATGAACTTGACTGATGTTGTGAGTGATTGCTGGAATTATAAGGCACATGAAAGTCTTTGAGTAGTTCACCAACTACAAGTATGGAAGGATTTGCAAGCAACTTATTAAAGAATGCTAAAAGGGTAGTTTGGTCATTAGGCTTATGGTTTTAATGACAATATGGTAATCTTGGTTAAGGTTTAACCCTAAGGTTCTTGTACATTAATTTTCTAGGGTTCTTAAATAGGGCTAAAATGGAGAATTAGGTTTTCAAAATTATAAATTAGGGTTTCTTAATTAGTTTAGGTTTTCTAATTATTTAGACTTACTAATTAGGTTTAAAAAGTTACTAATTAGCATTAAGATGACTAAATTAGCAATTAGGGTTTCTAATTAGCAAATTAGGATTTTTATTTTAGCAATTAGGGTTTCAAATAATTAGGGTTTCTAAATACTTATTAGGGTTTCCCTAGTTAACACCAAATTCTGTAATACACATCATAAATCATATTACATAATTACTACATAGTCTTGAACTCCTATTTGAGTTTCAAAATAGGGTTAAACAAATTAATGCTAAGATTTTGACATTATACACATAATTGACCAACCATTTTCAATACGTACATATAATACATATTTATAGCACTGAAAAATAATATTATTATATTATTATTCCCATTTCTTGTCCAAAATCCAGAATTAGGGTTTAAATTTCATATCTGATTTATCTTTCATATACATACCATTATTAATTAAGTTATAATAATTAACTTAATTAATCTGAAATAAATTCATATAATAAAATAGTTGTTACAATAATTCTAATAATCATTTCATATATTATTTAAATAATAATATAATCATATTTTCATGGAAAATAAATAATAAAAATAATTTTGCTAGAAACTTATTTTATAATGATCAATAGTTCTTTACAAAAATTATTTGTAAATATTCATGTAATAAATAAATTTTATTTATCACATATCTATATACACATTACCTTTCACATATTCCCACATTCTTATATATAAAAAAATTATACGCAAAATTTCTTATTTAATTATATAAAAAGTATCGGGTTATTATAATTTTCTTTTACTTAAGTTCAACTCCTTTTGTGTAAAAATATATTTTATACTTTTGTGATCTGTATATATCTCACACTTCTCCCCGCACACGTAATGTCTCCAAATTTTTAGGGCAAAAACTACAGCGGCTAACTCAAGGTCATGAGTAGGATACCTCTTCTCATAATCTTTGAGGTATCGTGATGCATAAGCAATTACTTTCCCATGTTGCATCAGGATACACCCTAAACCTTTGGGTGACGCATCTCTAAATACTACAAGGCCTATTGTATCATCTGGTAAGGATAACACTAGAGCCATGCTCAGTCGCTTCTTCAACTCTTGGAAGCTATCTTCACATTTATCTGTCAAGACGTAATTCACTGTCATTCAAGTTAAATTGGTTAGTGGGGTTGCTATTTTTGAAAAATCTTTTATGAAACACCGATAATAACCCGCTAAACAACGACAACTTCTTACTTATGTTGGAGTTGTTGGTTGCTCCCAATTCACAACCATTTCGATTTTAGTTGGATCTACTGAAATTCCATTCTTATCAATTACATGACCTAAAAACTGAACTCATTTTAACCAAAATTCACACTTGGAAAACTTTGCATAAAGTTGTTCCTTCTGTAATATTTCTAATATGATTCTTAAGTGTTCAACATGCTCTTCTCGTGTTTTCGAATATACCAGAATATCATCGATAAACACTACAATGAATTTTTCTAAGCATGCTTTAAATGTGACAACCTGAGAATTTATAAGATTAATAAAATCTTAAATGATTAAATAAAGGTTAAATAATAAATCCTAGACTAGGAAATACAGTATTGAATATGAATTTTATGATGGATATGTATGATTTGATAAGCTAAAAGTGATTACGTGTAGGTGTAGTATGTGTTTAAGGGTTAAGTGTTGATCAGATAAGTTATAACATTTGTAAACCCTAATGTTACGCTAAGAACTCTAATGTTTAGTTACGAAACCCTAACCTAATTTTAGTTTCAAAAATCGTAAACCTTAATCGGGAATTTCTAAACCCTAATTTGGGAACTCTAATGCTAAATATAAAATCTTAAGGGTTAAGAGTTATGTGATATTTGTGAAATGTTCAAATTACCCTTTGAATTGATGGAAAAATGACCAAAATACCCTTAGTATGTGCAAAATTACCAAAATGCCCTTTTACTTAACTTTTAAGTTATGGATTCTGTCAAATCTTGGCGAGTCACCACTTGAGCTTTCCAAGTGTTTCAATTCAGCACCAATCAGCATTTGTGGCCACCTAGCAACATTTGCAACCATGGAATTAAAAGATTTGAAGCATAAAGTAAGAAATATCTTACTTTATTTTTCATTAGCTAAGACCCTTTCTCTCGCTCTAACTTTCAAAATTTTGAAAGGAAGTCAGTCCAAAGTTAAGCCAAGATCACCTTTTAGCTATCCAAGATCAGATCATAGAGGGCAGAAATCAAGATTGAAAAAAAAGGTATAAACCCTAATTCATGCTAGATCAGTATGATTTCTGTAAATTATGTGTTTTGTTGTTTATATATGTGTTATGTGATCTTATTAAGTGATCTATGATGATACATCATGGATCCATAACATCTAAGTGCATGAAAACAAGAGTTTTAGAAATTGTCATGAACCTTAAAAATGAGGTCTGATAGCCAAATGTCAGAGCCTCTAGATCTAAAGCGGTTAGATGTTAGAATGGGTAACTATATCATTGATGTAGTATGCCATGAGGAGAGTAGACTGGAAGTGAAATTAAGTCCATACCATGTATAGATCTCAAGTTATTAATGGTCAAACATGGTTGACCAAGCACATAAATGAAAATCTGGAAAACCCAGATTTCCAAAAACTGTCTGACAAGTTTTTGCAGGCCTTTGATCTTGCAGTTGTTAAGTTGTTAAGCCATGAGAGTGTATAACTGATGAGTGAGTTTTATACCTACGAATTGTCTTTTGATATGGACTTAAACAGTGTTTGTTCTATCTATTTATGTACAGTTTTACTTGTTTTTGTGTTGTTCTATGTTTAGGTTGCATTGCATGGCATTGGTGGCATAATGTGGTATCGTGGCATGAAAGCAACATGAAATGGGAAAAAATTAGCAACTGCAGAATGACCCCCCGACGGGGCTGGCCTTACAAGGAACAAAACCCCCGCCTGGGCGGGGGTGTACGTGGTAGCCAGAAGACCAAGGCCCCGCCGGGGAGGGCATCTACAAGCATAAAACCCCCGCTGGGGCGGGGGTACGAGGACACAAAGAGAGACTTCTGATTTAATTTTAATTATGCAGAGGCATGGATGGTGGAACTTTGGCATGGATTGGGAATGTTATGGGGCGTCTTTTATGATCTATTACATGCCTTATGCTGGGGAATACACATCATTAACACATACATCAATCAAGGAAGAATTAACTAGAAATTTGGAGCCTTAATTTCTGAAGAACATTGGAAGAGCAATGAAGGTCAAGATCACGAAAATTGTAGATTTGAGTGAGGATAAAGGTGTTGTTTTACTATTCTTTGTCTTTTAATTCAAATTTTGTAATTGGGATGATGAATTCTTTAATTTATTCAGTTTTTAATTTATCTATGATGAATAAGATTCTTAATTAGGCTTGCAATGGATCTTTAGTGTTGAACAATGATTGTCATACTTTAATTTTAGTTTAATAATACTACCAATTCAGTTCATCTATTGTGATTTATACTTAATTTTGAATTGCTTGATCACTAATTTTCTGTTGATTTGTATGGACTCGAGAGATGATGTATGAATCTAGACCTAATCACAGTAGCATGTGTTATTCAATTCTGCGTTTTGATGGATTTCTTGATGAATGTTTAGGATAGAGATATACCTAACATCGTATGTAATCAGTAAAGAACTTGGAATTTAAACCTTATTTGATTTTAATTCACATAGAGATATAGTGAATTAGTTAATTAGGGTGTTTGGCTTAATTATATCAATTTGTGGATGTAAGTTAATACGGTGTTACTGCATCGAGAGATGGCTAATTCTACTTGAGTGTTCTTGATTAATGAACTAAGATAGCAAATTAAATTGGAAAAAAGTGTGACAATATGAGTGAAACTTGAAGTGAAGTTGTAAGCCTAATTCTCCATTATCTATTGAAATTATGGTTATTAGTTGTGTTGACTTGTTTTGATTTTTAATATTAGTTCTTCCATTATTTGCCATAATTAATTTGAATAGTTTAATAAAATTGAAATACTATAAAATTGGTAATTATTAGATTAAATTTGATACTTGTCTCTATAGGAACGATAGTTTATTCATTACTATATTACTTGTTGACCACATACACTTGCGTGTTGAGCGTATCTAGAATTTACCCAACAAGTTTTTTGCGCCGTTGTCGGGG
The DNA here is from genome assembly GCA_016801055.1 of Panax notoginseng. Lineage (NCBI taxonomy): Eukaryota > Viridiplantae > Streptophyta > Magnoliopsida > Apiales > Araliaceae > Panax > Panax notoginseng. The sequence goes on along the minus strand of CM029015.1, from coordinate 96,287,425 downwards.
ATTAGTTTTGATTTTAGTACTTTCAATATCAGTTTAATTAGTTCAGTTTTAGTCAAACAAATTTTCTTTTTGTTTTGCTCTTTCTTGTTTCAGGTTCTTTGACTTGGTGTATGCAAACTCGGTTTAAGAAGCCAGACTTGCTTCCTTTCGAGGACGATATCGAGAAACGGTTTCAAAGGCTCAATAAGTGGATTAAGGATACTAAGGAGAACTTTGATTAATAGGAAGAGAGTATGGCTGCAGAGGATCAGAAAGTGCTGAGGGATTATGCTACTCCTAGGGTGACTGAGATTCAGTCGAGCATTACCAAGCCTGCGGTTGCTGTAAATAACTTTGAAATCAAGCCTTGGACCATACAAATGATATAAAATTCAGTCCAGTTTAGGGGATTAGCCAACGACGATCCGAATGAGTACTTAGTTAGCTCTCTAGAAATTTATGACACCTTCGGATATAACGGGGTGTCAGATGATGCAGTCAGACTTCACTTGTTTCTGTTCACATTCTAGGACAAGGCAAAAAGTTGGTTACATGCTGCTGTCAGGGTCGATTACAACTTGGGACGACATTCCTTAGAAATTTTTGGCTAAGTTTTTCCCACCGGCAAAGACTGCGAAGATGAGGAATGCGATTACTATGTTTGAGCAACAGCATGGGAAGTCTTTGTACGAAGCTTGGGAGAGGTACAAGGAACTACTTAGGAAGTTCCCACATCATGGACTACCCAAATGGTTGCAGATGAACACTTTTTACAATGGGTTAAGTGGTAATCTCCAAACTAGTATTGATGCAGCTTCTGGGGGAGCTTTCATGGATAAGAGTTATGAGGAAGTATACGATCTGATAGAGACGATGGTGGCTAACAACTACCAGCGGCCTATAGAGAGAATGACACAGCCTAAGGTAGCTAGGATGTTAGAGGTAGATAGCGTAACAACGTTAGCGGTATAGATTTCAGCTTTATCAAAGAAGATGGATGCTCTTACAGGTGCACAGACTCAACAGGTTGCATATGTTTTTGAATTATGTGCGGGGGAACATCCTACAGACCAGTGTGTCATTAACCTAGTAGCGGTACAGTTTGTGGTCAGCTATAATAGAATACCTCAGAATTCGTATCAGAATGGCTACAATCCAGGGAATAGGAACCATCCCAATTTCTCGTGGAGCAACAACCAAAATCAGTAGGCTCCACGTCCTTCTTATCCCCCTGGGTTTCCAAATCAGCAGCAACAAGCAGCTCCGCATCAAGAGAAAAAAATCAGATTTGGAAGAGCTGTTGTTAAAGTACATATTGGGTAACGACGCAACGATGAAAATGCAAGCGGCGGTGATAAAGAACTTAGAGATTCGGATGGGACAGCTCACACTGGCTTTGAATAACAGACCTCAAGGGGCATTACCGAGTGATACAGAAAAGAATCCAAGGGGAAATCACGAGCAATGTAATTCCATCACATTGAGAAGTGGTAAAGCCTTAGTTTCTGACATTGATAGGAAAGCAGGTACAAATGAGGATTTTGAAATTGACAGGAATAACTCAGCAAAGAAAACTAAGGAAAAAGATGTGGAAAAGTCGAATGAATACAAACATAATGGAATTACACCACCTGTGTCTTTCCCCCAATCGTTAGAAAGTAAAAAGCTAAAGGATCAATTTTCATGGTTTATGGACATATTCAAGCAATTGCATATCAACATTTCATTCACCGAAGCACTTGAGCAGATGCCACGCTATGTCAAGTTCATGAAATAGATACTTTCAAATAAATGCAGGCTCAAGGAATTCAAAATAGTGGCTTTGACTGAGGAATGAAGTGCAATTCTGCAAAAAAAGCTTCCCCCTAAATTGAAAGATCCGGGGAGCTTCACAATTCCTTGTGCGATATGGAATCAAGATGTAGGGAGAGCTCTATGTGATTTAGGAGCGAGTATAAATCTTATGCCACTATCTATTTACCAAAAGCTTGGTTTAAAGGAAGCAAATCCAACAAACATCAGTCTACAGCTCGCAGATAGATCGATAACATATCCGTTAGGGATAGTAGAAGATGTGTTAGTGAAGGTTGACTCATTGATCTTTCAAGCTGATTTTATGGCGCTAAATTTTGAAGAAGATAAGAATGTCCCTATCATCTTGGGACAACCATTCCTTGCGACAGGACGAACACTAATTGACGTACCTAATGAAGAACACATTATAAAAGTGTTCGATCAGGTAGTTACAGTGAAAGTGTTCAAGGAAATTCCAATTCCTACTACTAAGGAGGAAGAGGGTGATTCAATTGAGGCATCTACACATATCAAGCACAAGGATTGTAGATAAGTTGGCGGTCTAAAAGCGCTGATCAAGGAAATAAAGTTAACCTCAATCTCAAAAACACAGTTGAACGGGCATGCCATAGAGCATTGTTGGTGTTGTGCGATAAACAAACAGCGTGCCAAAATCATCTCTACTGATCCAGGCTAGACGCAGGAAGTAGTCAGGTTGAAAGACTCAAAAACAAGCGCTCATTGGGAGGTAACCCAATTTTTGTATCAACTACAGTATTTTGGCTTTATGTTATTCAATGTATAGTTTAGTTAGTAATTTTAGTATCGCTTAGTTCAATTTTGTGTTATTCATTGTTAGTTAGTTATTGATTTTTAGTAATTTTCATCTTATTTGCTCACACTCCATGATATTATCTCATATTTAGTGTTGTAATAAATTTCGGGTACTTAGGATGCCATTGGACACGTGTACGGGGAAAAGAAGCTTAAAATTTGAAGTTGTACAAAGAAGGGACCCCCGCCCAGGTGGGGGGTTTTACAGCCTGACACGCCTGCCCCGGTGGGGGGGGGGGGGTCCTCTATCCATGCCCTCCCCGGCAGACCTTTATAGTGCAAATACCACCCGCCCCGACGGAGGTACGGGAGTTAGAATTTTTTTTTAAAAATAAACTATTGTTTCACTCCGCTACTCCACTTCTTCTCTCTATAAATCGATCCTATAACTCCTTACACCCACGAAATCACCTATTACCCCCTAATTCTCCATCAAATCTGAGCATATCATCCATTCCATATAAAACCTATTCCCTCATCCCTTCAATTCCACACTATTACACGCTTCCACCAAAGTTTAGTCACCATAAACCTAGGTTTTCATGTCACTTAGGGTTTACAGTAAGGAAGGAAAAGGAGAATTCAAAATTGGGCAATCCATCACTGCACATATATCATTCAATTGGGAGGAAAATCAGTGGGTAAGTTCCTACTTTCAGTTTTTCATCACAAGTTAGAATTGTAGTAATCGATTTTTGGTTTTGTGGTGGTGTTACACACCAACTGTTTGAGTTATTGCCAAAGAAGAAGTTTTGGGGAGTAGTTGACAGAAATTGATAATAATGGCTCTGAAAACTCCATTGAAACACCAAAGGGGCGAGGGTTCAGGTTCTTCATGTGACAACCCCAAAAAAGGTCCATTCCATCCAACCTATTCTGAGTCGCCAAATACATGGTACAGAAAATAACTACAACTTTATTACAACAATTGTCGTGCAAAATACAACAACACATATGCTGTGAGTTTGGATACAAATATATACCAAATGTGACTCATGTTCCAACCGTGGACATCACCTCACAATGACACCTTACATAAAGGTATAGTCAAAAACTGTTTTAGAAATTAGAATCTTTGGGAAGTGCTCAAGGAAACCTTCGTACATGGGAGGCCATGCGTCTAGGTTATGATAGATATCATATGGCCACAGAATTATCTTTGGTTGACCCAATAGACCCCAAAGTAAAACGAGAAGATTACTATCATATTCTTCCCAATGGTGAGTCTTCTCTTGACTTATCATTATCTCCATTGTCTTTAATCGAGAATTATACTTCAAACAAACACCAAGATTATATAGGTAGTGCTCGTATATATACTCAGCAAGTGGATGAGCACATCCCTGTCTTATGATGACACGAGGTTGTATGTCGTTAGACATCTTGTATGATAGTGGCAAAATACCCTTCCAACGTTGGGTACACCTTACCCTATTGGATTCACTAAATAAAACTACTAAATTACCTTTTCTATACTGCTTCGGGAGAACATCCACAACTAGAGACCACCGTTCTATTTTCCCATTACCCTCGCTCGACCCAGCTACACTCTTATCACCTGAAAGGAATTGTGAAGCAAAAGGGTGAGCACAACTAGCTCAGTAAAGAATATCATGACTAAAGATAATTAAATTATTAATAGCCTTCATCAATAATAAATCAGAGATTTAGAACATATGGTAAATGATAAAAAATTCAACCATAGTTGCAGCGGAACGAGCAATCCATTAGAAGAGTCAAATAGACTATAAAGTCTATTATCTTCTCCATGTTAAAAATCTACCAACAATGTTTTATCCCTGTAACATCAATCAATAATTCTGGTCCACAATCATATGAATAACTCATAATCATAACTGTAGTTCTAAATTCCTCTTCTCATCCAGGACGAAGATAATTTTCATCACCTATCTTTACCTGAAACATCAAAGATCACGGTTACACCAAATCACATTTCCTGTTCATAATCATACTAATAACTTCATCTTTGCACTACGGCCAAAGATATTCATTTGTATCACCAGTTGGTCATGTTCATCTCAACATCTGTTCATCTTTGCACTACTGGCCAAAGATATTCATCAATAATTGATCTTTGCACTACAGGCCAAAGATATTCATCAAAAGTTCATCTTTGCACTACAGGCCAAAGATATTCTTCAACAGTTCATATTTGCACTATAGGCCAAATATATTCATCAATAATTCATCTTTACACTACAGGCCAAAGATATTCATCAACAGTTCATATTTGCACTACAGGCCAAATATATTAATATCTCAAAGAAATATATAATTATTTCAGAATTTATATAAACAATAATTATAACCATATTGATCAATTCACCTTTGCACTTAAGCTAAAGATATTCACTTATAAATTAAATGGTTATGATCATACCAATCAACAATTCAACTTTGCACTACTGGCCAAAGAGAACTCATAGTCATGATCATACCAAAAATCTACCCATCTTTACACTCAAGTCAAAGAGAAATATCATCATTAGGGTTATAAAAATGTTATATATAATAATAAAAATAATATGATTAATATATAACTTTAATCTCAAGAGTAATATTCATAAATCAACTATAATTTGGTCAGAAAAAGAAACCAATTTTGTCGTGAATAGTACCCGTGAATAGTAACTCGTGAATAGTAATTCGACACAAAAAGGTAGAAATTCCACAATAAAATACATACCAATATTTCGGTATAATGATATTGAAAGAATAATATTTCTTAAGCTTATAAACAATTTATTTTAATTGTTTACACTTTACTAAATAATACATTTAATCATCCTAAAATGCCAAACTCATAAGATTTCATCACCAATAACCAAAAATCCTCATCAAAAATCTGTATATACCTCATATAGGATTCTCAAGCCATAAAATCCTATTTTCTAATTTTCTTACTTCACAAAACATATTTAATTCATTTACTCATAACTAGACTATTTTCATGAAAAATACCAAATCAGTTTCAAAAATATTTCTTTTCTGGGATTTAGCATAATATAGTCCCGTAGTGAACATATATTTTTCTCAGAATTTTTAAAAGTCATTTACTATTTTTCATATGGCCAAAATTGCCGAATATTTAGACATTTATCAAAAATTATATTTTTATCTAAAAATTCTGAAATTCACAGAGTATACTCCTATCATATTCATGTACTCCCAATAAAAATTTTATCAATTTTGGAGTTAACCACAAGGAATTATAAGCGGTTACTTTTAAAATAGTCTTTTCTCATAAAATTCATAACTCTCAATCTATACATCCAAAAATCCCCATTTTTGGACACAATCAAGAAAACTCATCAAAATATCATGTCAAATTTTTTCAGAATTTTTGAAGGTCAGAAAAATTACGAAACTGAAAAACATAACAACCCTTAAAATCCCTTACTATCCCTTACCTCAAAAGTGCAGTATTTCTAACTGGAATGCAAAGCCGAAGGAAACTTGCACTGAATAGCAACTCTCAAAGTATCTAAATACTCATAAAATATGCTTCATAATATAGAGAGAGAAAAGAGAAAGCTTATGTTTCTGATATGATTTTCAATTCTAACTTAGCCCTCTATTTATAGAAAAATGTTAGCACGCCGAAGCAGACTTAACCTACAACCTGATGGCTTTACCTGCTACTATTCCCACCCACCACATTTGCATAAAAATCTCAGCACAATTCTTCACCAACCAAGAGTGGGGCCCACTAATTCTAGAATTTTCCACCAAAATGATTAACTCCGAAAATTTAACAATTTCTGAACCAGTCATCTCGTAAAATTCATAACAAATCATACGTTCATTTTTAACGGTTCAAAATTTGTGGACATATACTCAACTTATATATGTATAACATATCCAAATATTACCACGATCCAATGGTTGGATTAAAAATTATAACCCTCGCAAAATATCTTAAAAACCTTAATTTGATTTTCAATACCTCCGTTCCGACAAAAATACAGATAATACACCTCAACATTAACTCCTTTATTTTTAACCACAAAAATATATCCCTCATTTATATCCTCATAAAATAAATATTTCCTTATCATATGAATCAATAATTAATTATTCACAAATAATATTACAGAATCACATTTATGACAACCAGGCCATTCCCAGGAAAGAGGGGGCATTCCAATAATAATTTCTCCTTACTGGCGCGCAATTAGGTGACCAAACCTCTCCTTAGATAGAACTTTCTAGACATTGCCAATAATGTTATCTAATAATATTATTCAAATAATATGAATTATTGATCTGATAATGGGAAATACTGTGCAGTAACAATTATTAAACAACAATAATATAAAATTTCAACGTAGCAATTATTGAATCAATAAAATAAAATATTAAACAGTAATTACTGTAACAATTATTGACTAGTGCCTTCTTACGTAAGAATCAATAATTTCAAAAATACTATGCAATACCGTGTGCTACTGTGCAATAACGCGTATTACTGTATTTTAACCATCGGGTATTCCATAGTGTTAACGGTAACAACTACGCCGTTATTTGTAAAAACTCAAATTTGTCGTTTTCTTCACCCGACAGTTATTCTGTTATGGGGCCCACAAATGGCTGCGCCGTCGTACGAATATTCCCCGACAGAAAGAATATTCCACGACCAAACGAATATTCCCCGACAACAATAAATATTTTATAACCACTTGTGTATTTTGAAAAAAAATTCATACATCACCCTTAAATTTAACATTTATCAATTTAACCATTTACTGAATAGTAATTATAAGAAAAATTGAATACTTTTATTTCATAAAATTCGGGGTCTTACACTTCACCACCGGTCCAATCCTTTTATAAGCAAAAGTTCATTAGTGTAAACACTACAGATAAGTATGACTACTTAGTGCCTAAAGCACTAACACATGAGCGGGGCTTGGTGCCGGATTCCTTCGATGGCCAGATGAGGAGGCATATACATGAGCAGGGCTGGGAAGTGCTCACAGATGATTCTGACCCAGCTATAGTGAATGTGGTAAAGGAATTCTACGCAAACACTGAGGACAGGGTGCTATACATGGCATTTGTGAGGGGTATACAGGTTCCCTTCAATGCTAAGGCAATCAATGCGTACTACATTCTGATAGCCCTTGCAGTGTGCAACTAAGCTCAGCTCAGAGATAGTAATCCCAACTATGACCAGATCTTGACAAAAATTTCTAAACATGGAACAATTTGGGTGAAAGGAAGAAAGGGTGACACATTTTCTTGAGCAAGGATTTGAGCCGTTATGGAAAAATATGGTATGCATTTCTGTATGCAAAGTTATTCCCTTCGACGCATACCAGTGAGGTTATAAGGGAGAAAGTGCTACTACTATATACGAGTGTGAAGGACTTCGACATCAACATCAGCTCGATCATCAGTTTCTCTATATGGCGATGTCTACGAGGGTCATTCTCAGGCAGACTGCCACACCCATCTCTCATATATGGGTTGTGCAGGCAGTTAGGAGTTAGATTGTTAGGGGATGAGCCTGTGCAGTAGCCACTACAGCTACTAGAATCTAGGACGATTGCTAGATACACTATCTGGGCTAGAGGGTAGTCTTATCCACGAGGTGTTGGTTTTGTATTTCCTGAGGATTTTGATAAAGAAGAGGCTGAGGACACATCGAAGGATGATGAGTTTTGAGCTGATGAGATGACCAGAGAGGAGGAGACTGCGGGGAGGAGCAGGACGAGCAATTACATGTTTAGTAATCAGTTCGGCAGTCTTCAGCGCCATATGGACAAAAGAGACAAAGATGCGAATAGAAAGATGACCTGACTAGCGGCAAGGAAAGACCATATGTTCAATGCCATGAACAGTTCTTTTGCCTCGTTGAATGCGACTTTACAAAGCTTGAATCCTACTACTACCGCTAAGTTCCAGTTCCATACCCCCGAGCCGATGCCACAATATCCTCCATCAGATTCAGATACGGAGGAGTGCAAAGTTTTTGTTCCATGACCACCATCGCCACCATCACCTCCTACTTAGCTTATTACAGGGAAGTCCTCTTGCTCTTTACTGCTATATTTTTACAATGAGGACATTGTAACTGCTAAGTTTAGGGGAGTTTAGTATAGTTATTTATCTTAAGTTTTATATTTGTGTTTAGTTTGTTTTCATGTTAATTATGTTTGCATTCATGTTGTATAGTTGCATAATAGGTTAATGTAGTAGTTAGTGATGAGTGGGTTTTATACTTATGAATCGGCCTCTAATTTGAACTTAAACCGTGTTGATCCTATATATTTATGTTCGTTTTTACTTGTTTATGTTTGTTTTATGTTTAGGTGGCGTGGCGTAACATTCGTGGCATGAAGGGGGCGTTATGACAAGAAGTAGCACCAAAATGAGTGAAAAGTGCAGCTGCAGAACTACCCCCTGCCGCGCCGAACATTATACAAAGGAAACCCCCCGCTGGGGTGGGGGTACAAGACAAGGAGTAGAAGACCCCCCCCCCCCCGCCGGGGCGGGCCTCTATAGAACAAAAACCCCCCGTCGGGGCGGGGATATGGGGCAAGAACAAGAGTTATACTTCAATTGGAGTTCTACAGCAGCGTGAAAGGGAACAAGTTGGCATGGCTTGGGACTTCGATTGGCGTCAGCTTATGAAAAAAATACATGACTGATGATAAAAAAATAAAAATTTACAAGGGAGAGTTAACAACAATCAATCAATTAACAAGCTTGAGCCCTAATTTGAGTGAAGAACATTGGAGGAAAGAATTGAAGGTCAGAATCACGAAGATTACAAATTGGAGCAAGAAGAAGGGTGGGTTTGTATCTATTCTACTATTTTAAATAAATTATTGTAATTGGGATGATGGATTCTTTTATTATTTCAGTTTTTATTTCATTTATGATGAACTAAGTTACTTTTTAGGCTTATAATGGATCTTTATGGTTGAACAATGAGTGTGAAGCCTAGAATTCTGTTTAAAAATCTATCAATTCAGTTTATCTGTTGTGATTTATACTTTAATTTACGAATTGCTTGATCACTAATTCTGTGTGGATTTGTATGGACTCGAGAGATTATGTATGAATTTAGACTTAGTCACTGTAGAGATATGCTTAACATCACATTTAATCGGGTAGAGAACTTGAATTTAAATCTTATTTGATTTTAATTCACATAGAGATATAGTGAATTAGTTAATTAGGGTGTTTAGCTTAATTCTATCAAATTTGTGGATTTAAGTTAATACGGTGTTAGTGCATCGAGAGATGGCTAATTCTACATGAGTGTTCTTGATTAATAAAATGAGATAGTGAATTAAACTTGATTAAGGTGTGATAATCGGAGTGGGACTTAAAGTGAAGTTGTAAGCCTAATTCTCCAATATTTGCTTGAATTTACAGTTTTTAAGTTGTGTTGATTGATTGGTATTTTTAGTTTCTTAGTTTTTCTTTATTATAATCATTGACTTGGGTAGTTTAATAAAATTGGGTTAATATAAAACTGGTAATTGATAGGTTTAACTTCTTACTATTCTTTGTGAAAACGATACTTGACATATCACTGTATTACTTGTTGACCACGTGCACTTGCGTGTGAGTGTAATTAGATTTACACCAACAAGTTTTTGGCGTCGCTGCCGGGGATAATATTGATTTTAATAATTTTCAATATCAGTTTAATTAGTTCAGTTTTACTTAATAATTTTTCTTTTGTTTTGTTCTTTCGTGTTTCAAGTTCTCTGAGTTAGTTTATGCAAACTCGGTCTAAGAAGCCAGACTTGCTTCCTTTCGTGGACGATATCGAGAAACGGTTTCAAAGGCTAAGTAAGTGGATTAAAGACACTAAGGAAAACTTTGAGAACTCTAAGAAGGAAGAAATAATGGCTGCAGAATATCAAAAAACACTGTGGGATTATGCCACTCCCGAGGTGACTGAGCTTCGGTCGAGTCTATCTCATAAACAGTTCATGAATGAAAGAACTTTAATTTAATTTACAGTTCAATAATAATAGAACATGAATTATTCACTAACATGCTTCAAAATTAATAACTCGAGTTTGAGTTGGAGAACTTGTCTCGTTTGTAGGCTACTGCTACGCAATTAAATTCTATCTGCTAGGCAGTTTACTTATCTTCCTTTGAGAGACCTATATTTAATCTTCCAATTAGCCATAGCATAACATTACATTATGCAATCACATTGATATTACATATTACATTTAGTTCTTAGAAATATTATCATGCCTCGATAATATTACTATTAAATAACTATCTTTAATTCACTTAATATTATTAATCTTGAAATTATTTAATTTACCTCTTAGTATTATTAGTCCACTATATTATTAACATCTTAATAATATTTTAATACTTTACTAATATTATTTATCCTCTTAATAATATTTTAATCATGTATTAATATTATTACTTTAATAACACCTTACTTATTCTTTAGTATTAATAATAATTTATTCATTTACTAATATTATTAATATTTTAATAATATTTTATTTATTTACTAATATTATTAATCATTTAATAATATTTTATTCCTTTACTAATGTTATTACATTTTTGATAACATTTTATTTAATTTTGAATATTATTATTTACTTAATAATATTTTAACCATCCAATAATACTTTAATCTAATATTATTAATCTTTTAATAATATTTTAATCTAATATTATTAAAAATATTTTAATCTAATATTATTAGCCATTTAATAATATTTTTAAATTTTATTAATGATTAAATCAAATATTAATAACCATTCAATAATATTTCAATAAAGTTTTAATCTTAATATTTTTATTTACTTAAAAATATCATATTCTTATATTACAAGTATCATAGTAACATTTAGTAACATTTTAATAAGTTATTAGGCAAATAAATAATTTATTTTAATTATTTTACCCTTTATTAAACAACTTATTTAATACATATAAAAGGTGATAAATATTATTTATCATAATATATTACCAAAATACTTCACATAGGTCAGATTACACTATAATAGGAGTACCTAAGCTTTAACATCCTATTTTTCTCATTTATGACATCATTTAACCATTTATTTCTTTTTAACTATAACTATAACAATATTATAAAAAATAGCAAACAAGTTCTGCAAATTATTATCTTCTGTATCTGGACAGTATATGATCTAACAATGATTCACAAATTTTCCTGGAATTTTAGAAAATGATTTACAATATTTAAAGTACTCAAAGCCACCAAATCTTGTTACATTTTTCATATATCGAGTTTTGCTTAGAAACTTCTGAAAGTTTCAAGGTACACTCTCCTAACATATATACACAAACTGTATAAATTTCAAATTTTTCCAAGGAGTGAGGAATCCGGAAAAGAATATTTAGGAGTCCTTCAAGGTAAAAGCCATTACACACAAACCACACATTGAAACGTGTCTGTTCTTTTTCCTACATGTAGATAACTTCTGAAGGTACCTCTGTGATTTTTCCCAGATTTTAAAAAGATTCAGAACTGTCCGAAATAGCCTTAGGAAAAATGGGGTTTGGGGACTTTTAGGGTTTTAAAGCTTTCAGTTCTAAAACTAGACTGTTTTGGGAAAACAACCCCCAAGGCTTCAAACAAATTGTTAGATTTATGTTCTACCACTTGAATTTACTATCTAACTCATATATCTTTGCATCCCCCACCCCCTTCGACGGATCACATATACAAGTTGCAAAACTTGAGTTGCACAAGATTTAGTGGAAGGAAAACTAAGGTTTCACCCCTAGGAGAATATATGCACATTTTCTTCCTCTAAACCTTTGATCTAACACTCAAGATACTTAGTTCCATACGTGATGATATTTAGAACTAGGGTATCTTGGGTATTAATTCATAACCCCATCAAATCATGCTATAACACCAAATAGAAGAAGAAGATGAAGATTTAGGTTATACCTTGTTCAAGTAGCAACCTTCCTTGATCTACGAAAGTAAAATATGAACATAGGGTGCATTAATCAAGCTAGGAAACACTCTTTTTTCTCTCTTTGTATTTCGCTAGCTTGGGAGAAAAATAGAAGAAATGAAATGTGGTGATTTAAAAAATGTATCTTGCAATATAGTTAGATGCAATTAGGATCATAACTAATATCCCCATATTTTTTTTGTCCCTTGGATAAAAAGCTTTACCTTATCTCTTCCAATTAAGCCTAATCATGTCATCAAGGGTGCTAAGTAGATTTTCTACCAATGGGAGATGGACACACTTGTACTTGATGTAAGAGTTACTAATTAAGGAACTTGATTAGCATAATTTTGTTGCTTTAAAAGGCCTAAAAGGCTGGTCACCCTTGCCCCATTATTCCCTCCATTTTACTTTTATTTTAATGCCCAAATTTGATTAATCAAAAGTCTAAAATACCCTTAATAAAGTGGGCTAAGTATTGGTTTGAATTTTATTTCTTTTGGGCTTCTCATTTAACTGTTTTGGGCTATGTAATAAACATAGTTTAACAATTTTAATATATATTACCTTAATTGTTTATTTAGGGTTTCTATTTCCAGTCTTATGGAATTTAATTACTTACACATGTCTCTTTAACTTGTAACCTAATTAGGTTTACTATAATTATGTTTAAAATTATTAATCACTTACAATAATAAAATTATCCACTTAAGTTAGTATAAATATTAAATACTAGCTATTCACTATTAAAATAACCCTTAGGTTATTTAATTATTTTACCTAATGTATAATTAGGTTATAAAATTTTCCTTTTTAATGAAATAACTATAGTATATATATTTATTTAGCCATACACCACTTCACATATGTTATCACATATTAAATCACTATATAGCATAAAGTTTTAAATATCAATAATGTATATACATATAAAGTGACTTGAAATTCCTGCTTATTACATCTTCTCCCCTTATAAGAATTCCATCTCTGGAATTACACATAAGGTTACTCAAAAAGATGTGGATAATTTTCCCTCATCTTTTCCTCAAGTTCCCACGTAGCTTCTTCAGTATTGTGGTTCCTCCAAAGAACTTTTACAGAATGTATAACCTTATTTCGTAACTTCTGCTCTTTTCTATCTAAAATTTCTACTGGAATTTCCTCGTACAACAAATCTTTTTCAACCTAAATTAGTTTATATGATATCACATGCATGTAGTCAGGCTTATATGGTCGTAACACTGACACATGAAACACATTATGAATATGTTCCAGTTTAGGAGATAGAGCTACCTCGTACGCCACTTCGCCTATCTTCCTCAAGATCTCAAATGGTCCGATAAATCTTAGACTCAATTTACCTTTCTTTCCAAATCTTATCTTCCCTTTCCAGCGAGATACTTTCAAAAACGCATAGCTTCCCACTTCAAAATCTCTCTTCTTGCGATGTAAGTCTGCATACTTCTTCTAGCGATCTTGAGCTTCTACCAGTCGGACACTTATCACCTTGATGATCTCTACTGTCTGTTGCACTAATTTTGGTCCCAACAACCTGCGTTCACCAACTTCATCCCGATATAAGGGTGTTTTGTATTTCCTCCTATATAGTGCTTTGTACGATGGCATTCCAATGCTGGCGTGATAACTATTGTTGTATACAAACTCTACTAATGGAAGATGATCCTCCCAGCTATCCTTGAAGTCCATCACACAAGCTCTGAGCATGTCTTCAAGTGTTTAAATCATTCTCTCACTTTGCCATCGGTCTGCGGATGATACGCGGTGTTCATCCGTAGCTGCGTCCCCATTCTTTCTTGAAGACTCTTCTAGAAGTTTGACGTGAATCACGGATCTATATCCGATACAATAGATACCGGTACTCCATGTCTCGAGATAATTTATTTGATATATAATTTGGCTAGCTGGTCCAAACTATACCTGATCTTGATCGGCAAAAAGTGAGTTGACTTTGTAAGACAATCTACAATCACCCATATGGTGTCGTGCCCTTTTTGCATTGATGGAAGTCCCACCATAAAATCCATCGTGATATGCTCCCATTTCCATTCTGGAATTTCTAACGGTTGTAGTAATCCACTCGATTTTTGATGCTCTGCCTTGACTCTCTGACAAGTTAGACATCAGTTGACGCATTTCCCAACCTCTTGCTTCATGTTTGGCAACCAAAAGTGTTGACACAAATCTTGATACATCTTTGTGCTTCCTATGTGTATCGAGTACCTCTTACTATTCGCTTCTTGAAAAATCTCCCCACTTAGTTCTGGTACTGACGGTACCCAAATTTGTCCTTCGAATCTCAACAGTCTGGTGCTATCAATCTTGTATTTAAATTCGTTGCCTTCAGTTAATCGCTTCTTGATGTTGTCGCAATCTTCTTCCTTCTATTGTGCCTCTTTAACCTTTAATAATAAGGCTGGGATTGCTGCTACTGTAAATAATTTTTCATCGATCTCTATTGGATACTTGATTTCAAATTCCAGTAGTTCAAAATCTTTCACTAACTCCTCTTGAATGGTTAATTTCCGTAACTTCTCCCTTCCTTTTTTGCTCAGGGCATCTGCCACTACATTTGCTTTGCCTAGATGGTACCAAATCTCATAATCATAATCTTTGATCAATTTTAGCCATCGGTGCTTCCTTATGTTCAACTCCTTCTGTGTGAAGATATACTTCAGACTTTTGTGATCTGTATATATCTCACACTTCTCTCCAAAAAAAATAATGCCTCCAAATCTTCAGGGCAAAAACTACCGCTGCCAACTCCAGGTCATTAGTCGAATAACCTTTCTCATAGTCCTTCAGCTGACGTGAAGCGTACGCAATAACCTTGTTGTGCTACATCAGTACACATCCAAGACCCTTGTGTGACGCACCACTATACACTACAAATCCTCCCGTGTCGTCTGGTAAAGCGAACACAGGTGCTTGACTGATCCTCTTCTTCAACTCCATGAAACTCTCATCACATTTCTCCGTCCAAACAAACTTTACCGTCTTTCTAGTAAGGTAGGTCAATGGCGATGCTATCTTTGAAAAATCCTGGATGAATCTCCGATAGTATCATGTTAATCCCAAGAAACTCCTAATCTTTGTTGACGTCTTCGGCTACTCCAAGATGATAACCGCTTCTACTTTTGCTGGATCCATCGAAATTCCATCCTTGTTGATAACGTGACCCAAAAATTGCACTCTCTGCAACCAAAATTCATACTTGGAGAATTTTGCATATAACTTCTCCCTTCTCATCATCTCCAACACTATTCTCAGATGTTCAACGTGCTCTTCCTCCGTCTCTGAATACACCAGAATGTTATCGATGAATACGACAACAAACCTATCCAAATACTGCTTGAACACTCTATTCATTAAATCCATGAATGTTGTTAGCGCATTCGCCAACCCAAATGACATTACTAGAAACTTAAAGTGTCCATACCAAGTTTTGAATCATGTCTTTGAAATGTCCTCATGTCTCACCTTCAATTGGTGATAACCAGTCCTCAAATTGATCTTTGAAAAGTACTTCACCCCCTTTGACAGATCAAATAAATCGTTGATCCTAGGCAACAGGTACTTGTTCTTAATTGTGATTTTATTCAACTCTCGGTAGTCGATACAAAGCCTTATTGACCCATCTTTCTTCTTTACGAATAAAAATATCACTCCCCAAGGTGATACGCTCTGTCGAATGTATCCATTATCTAACAAATCTTGTAGTTAAACCATTAGTTCTTTCATTTCTACCGGAGCCATATGATATGACACTTTGGATACTGGTGTTGTCTCTGGTGCCAAATTAATAACAAACTCTACATCTCTATCCGGTGGTAATCCCAGAATCTCATCTAGGAAGACATCAACGAATTCCCTTACAATAGGTATCTGACCCAGCTCACCCTCGAATCTGCGAGTATCCACAACATGAGCCAAATAACATATGCAACCCTTCCTAAGCAACCTCTTTGCTTCCATTGTAAGACCCCAATTTTTATGAAATGAAAGTATTCAATTTTCTTATAATTATTATTCTATTTACTAAATGGTTAAATTGATAAAAGGCTAAAGTTAAGGGTGATATGTAAAAATTTTACAAAGTAAGTAAGTTGATATAAAATATTCTTTTTATCGGAAAATATTTGTACGATAACATAATCATTGGTGGACCCCACAATAGAATAACTGTCGAATATAGAAAGCGACAGAAATAACCTTTTTATAAAAATAACGGTAAAAATTTTACCGTTAACTATTGAAATACTGATGATAAAAGAACAGTAACCGCGTGGTTGCATAGTAGCATATGGTATTGTAAAATATCTCTGATTATTGATGTTTACGTAAGAAGTCACTTATCTTATATTATAGATTTAATTATTGTCACAGTATCATCTGCACAATATTTTATATTATTAAATTAATAATTGAGACAACACATTTACTTATATTATTATTTACATTATTTATAATGTCTAGAAAGTTCTGTGAAGAAAAGTGGTTAGGTTATTTAATTGTGCGCCAATAAGGAGAAATTCTTATCGGAAAGTCCCCTCTTTCTTGGGAATGATCTAGTTGTCAATATTGTGAGTTATAATATTAATGATGAATAATTGTTAAAAGATTAAAAATATGTTTATCAAAGATAAATGATTTGTGGTAAATATTTATTCAGTTTGGATATAAATAGAGGGGTTTGTCATAAGGCGTTTCTTGTAAGCTTGACTTATTATTCCATTGGGAGATGTACTAATTTTTCAGACCGTCGGTTGTGATTTTAATAGTAAATCAATATCATCGGTTATGGTTTTAATAGTAAACCAATATGGACCGTCAATTGTGGTTTTAATAGTAAATCAATTTAGATCGTCGGTTGTGGTTTTCATAGTAAATCAATTTGAACCGTCGGTTGTGGTTTAAATAGTAAATCAATATGGACCGTCAGTTGTGTTTTTAATAGTAAATTAATATGGACCGTTTGTTTTAATAGTAAATCAATCCGGACCGTCCGTGAATCAGTTACTGTTTAGTTCATTCTCCTATAAATAGAAGCTTATTTCTTATTTCATTCTCACCAATTCACTAAGACACACAAGAGAAACTATAGAGAGAGAAACTATAGAGAGAAAGAAGAAGAATATCCTGTTACTTCACTATTGCAGTATCCAATCTTCTACAAAGGTAAGGGGTGTTATTTCTTTTGTATTCGTAAGGGGTGTTATTTTTCGTATATAATGGATATTATTAATCGTATCAGTAAGGGATATTATTATCCGTATTAGTAAGGGATATTATCATTCGTATTAGTAAGGGATATTATTTTTCGTATCATAAGTAGTATTATGTATTTCATATTCGTACGTGATATTACTTCATACTCGTAAGGGTCGTCATTCTATTCTTTATTAATTCGTTGGAGTAATATGTCTACGCGGATTACTGCATGCATGGTGAATGACCCTTCGTATTCATTCTTTATAAATATACGGGTATAACCTGTCTATGCGGATTACAGCATACATGGTGAATAACCATTCATATTCATTCTTTATTAAATTGTGAAAATAATCTATCTACGCGGATTACCGCATGGCAGGTGAAAATCCATTTGCAGTTTCGTATATTCTTTTATACTCGTAGAAAATAACATTTCGTTTGTACTCGTTATGGTATATTATTTTCTTTCGTATTCTCCTCTTATGGGTATTATTCATACCGGAGTATTATTCATTCGGGGTACTATTCATTCGTGGTACTTTACATGATGGGGTACTATTCACGAGATACTATTTACGGGGAACCATTCACTCGGGCTACTATTCACTCGGGGTACTATTCACGGGATACTATTCACTCGGGTACCATTCACTCGGGGTACTATTTACGACAAAATTAGTTTTTTTCTGACTAAATTATCTTTGATATATGAATCTTATTCTTAAATTTAAAACCACATTTTGATCATCACGTTGATAATTTGGATATTTTTGAACTCTGGATAAATTGAATTATAAATATCTAATATTTGTCCTTGATCTCACTTGATTGAATCCTTATATCTTTGTCATTATTATCATGCTTATACTGTGGTGTAAGTCATCTTTGGCCCATTGTGCATAGATGGATGTTGATTGGTATGATTATGACCAAGAATTTTATATTAGTATAATCATGACCTGTAATGTTACAGACAAATGATGTGGTAAAAGTCATCTTTGGCCCGTAGTGCATAGATAGACTGTTGATTGGTATGATTATGACCAATAATTGTGTATTGGTATAATCATGACATGTAATGTTATAGACAAATGATGTGGTAAAATTCATCTTTGGCCCATAGTGCATAGATGGAATAATAATTGGTATGATTATGACCATGAATTTTGTATTGGTATAATCATGACCTATAATGTTACAGACAAATGATGTGTTAAAAGCCCTCTTTGGCCTGTAGTGCAAAGATGAACTGCTGATTATTGGTCTGACAGTTGATTATTGGTTTTACATGTGTATGTCTTTGGCCCATAGTGGAAAGATGGACTGTTGATTATTGGTTTTACATTTGTATGTCTTTGGCCCGTAGTGCAAAGATGGACTGTTGATTTACATGATTACAAATATGAATTGTGAATTTAACTATAATCTTTGGTGGTTCAGGTGAAGATATGTGATGAAAGTTCTCTTTGTATTGGGTACAACAAAGAATTATTGATGGGTATTACAGGGATGAAATATTAATTATGGGCTTTTAATTTGAAGGAGATAGTAGACATTATATTCTACTTCACTCTTCTAATGGATTATTGGTTCCGCTGCAGTTGCTGATCTAAAACTTGTTGTCTATTATATTATATCTGATTTTTTCCTGTTGAGAACTAAGGATAATATGTTCTATATTATCTTAGTCATAATATTCTTTACTAGGCTATTTCTGCTCACCCTTTTCCTTCACAATTCCTTTCAGGTAATAAGAGTGTAGTTGGGTCGAGCAAGGATAACAGGGGAATAATGTGATGGTCCAAGACTGTTGAATTTTCTCAATACATTATAAAATAGCATGACAATATATAATTATATTGAGGACTTAAGATGTATGTGTCATATTTTATACGTCACATAATAATTGATTTTGGTGAACAACAATAGGGTGATGAGAACCCGACTTTGAAAGAATCAAAAATACACACTATTGGAATGAACATGATAATAATCTTCTCGTTCTTCTTTGGGGTCTATTGGGTCAACCAAGGTTAATACTCAAGTCATATGATATCTATTATAACTTAGATGCATGGCCTCCCATGTATGAAGGATTCCTTGAGCATTTCCCAAAGATTTTAATTCCTAAGAATAGTTATCGATTGTACCTTTACGTAAAGTATCTTTGGTTTAGAGTATAAGTACTGTTATTTCTATTGAAACTCACAATTTATGCTTTGTCATATTTTGCATGACAATTTAACAGTTGTATAAATGAAGTTTGTATTTGAATTATGTATCGTATATCTGGTGACTCAGAATGTGTCGTGTGGACCTATTTTGGGGGCGTCACAAAGGGTATCAGAGCTTAGGGGTATGGTCTCTAGCAGAGATCTGAGATTAGAACTAGGAGGGGAAAGACGAGTAATATCTGCAATGTGTGTCCTACCTAAGATAAATTTTCTTAATAAGTTGACAAATTGTGATATGTCAATTAACCTTTGTTTTGAAGCTGTATTCTGGAGCGATATCTGGAATTCAAGAGATGAGCAATGGAGAAATCATGATACAAAGAAAATTACCGAGAAGATAGAATCTGAAATAAAAGTAAGATACTCTCACTTCTTTGAACTATCAGGTGCATAAATTTTGGGAACTAAATTTCATAAGGAAGGAAGATTGTAAGACCTCGAATTTTATGAAATAAACGTATTCAATTTTCTTATAATTATTATTCTATTTAGTAAATGATTAAATTGATAAAAGGTTAAAGTTAAAGGTGATATGTGAAAATTTTACAAAGTAAGCAAGTTGATATAAAATATTCTTTTTGTCAGGAAATATTCATACGACGACACAATCATTAGTGGACCCCACAATGGAATAACTGTTGGATATAGAAAGCGACATAAATAACCTTTTAATAAAAATAATGGTAAAACTTTTACCATTAACTGTTAAAATACTGATGATAAAAGAATAGCAATACACGTGGTTGCACAGAAGCACACGGTATTGTACAATATCTCTTATTATTGATGCTTACGTAAGAAGTCACTTAGTTCATTTAATAATTACCACAGTAGTTGCTGCATGGTATCTCATATTATAGATTCAATTATTATCACAGTATCATCTGTACAATATTTTATATTATTAAATCAATAATTAAGATAACACATTTATTTATATTATTATTAGAATTATTGACAATGTCTATAAAGTTCTATCGAGGAAAGGGGTTAGATTATTTAATTGCGCGCCAATAAGGAAAAATTCTTATCGAAAAGCCCGCTCTTTCCTGTGAATGATCTGATTATTAATATTGTGAGTTATAATATTAATGATGAATAATTGTTAAAAGATTAAAAATGTGTTTATTAAAGATAAGTGGTTTTTGGTAAATATTTATTCAATTTGGATATAAATAGAGGAGTTTGTCTTGAGGTGTTTGTTGTAAGTTTGAATTATTATTCCATTAAGAGATGTACTAATTTTTTAGACCGTCAGTTGTGGTTTTAATAGTAAATCAATATGAACTGTCGGTTGTGATTTTAATAGTAAATCAATCTGGATCATCGGTTGTGGTTTTAATAGTAAATCAATCTGGACCGTCAGTTGTGATTTTAATAGTAAATCAATATGGATCGTCCGTTTTAATAGTAAGTCAATCTGGACCGTCCGTGAATCAGATACTATTTAGTCCATTCTCCTATAAATAAAAGCTTATTTCTTCTTTCATTCTCACCAATTCACTAAGTCTCACAAGAGAAACTATTTAGTCCGCAGGTATGGTGAATGACCCTTCGTATTCATTCTTTATAAATTTGCAGGTATAACCTATCTACGTTGATTACCTCATGCATTGTGAATAATCCTTCGTATTCATTGTCGACGTTGGGATTTTTATTTGTCCGTTTTCTGTTCTTGTCTTTTGGTGTTCTTATGTTAGGTGAGATTTGTTTAAAAAAACAAGTTGTGAAAAGGTCCGATATATATATGTCGACGATTGGACTGTAAGAGTCGCCAGTTGGTATATTTAAATGGTTGCACCAACTCAACCGAGAAAAAATTTGCACATTGACCTAGTGTTGTGACACTATTTGACTGGTCTGTGAAACCGAGATTCGTTAGGGTTCGGGGGATTGATTATGCGGAAGGAAGGTGTTAGGCACCCCCCGACATCCGTGTTACCACGGTGACCGCCACTTTTTAATTAAACTGTTATACGATTGTGTGTGTGTTTGTGTGTGGGTCAATGTGTAATTATTTGGAAGTAGTGCTATGCCTCGTTTGAACCTATATACAAAGGGTTTGAATTTTGTATAAAAGTTTAGTTTTAACAAGATATAGCAGTGACGTTTTGTAAAAGAGACTTTTCAAACCCTTGTGCTCAATAGTAATTGAGGCCTTTGATACTTCCATTTTATTGTTGTTCGGCATGGTTGCTTTTATTTTTGAGATGCGAAGCATCTTCAAAAAAATAAGATACATAGAAGTGACGAACTCCTTGTGTGTAAGACCCCAACTTTTTATAAATGAAATTGAATTTCCTCTATTTATTATTTTGAAATAGTAAGGGTTGATTTGATTAATGTGGTTAGTTATGGGTTAAATGCGCAAATATTTTAAATAAGTAAGTGGTTATAAAATATTAATTGTTGTCGGTGAATATTCGTTTGGTCGTGGAATATTCTTGCTGTCGGGGAATATTCGCATGACGGCGCAGCCTTACGTGGGCCTAATAACGAAAAGCGATTGGATGGAGAAAATAACAAGTATGAGTTTTTATAAATAACGGCGTAGTTATTACCGTTAACACTGTTGGAATACTCGGTAGTTAAAACACAGTAATATGCGGTGTTGCACAGTTGCACACGGTAGTGCACCAATTATTAATTCCTACGTAAGAAGACACTACTCAATAATTGTTACAGTAATTACTGTTCAATATTTTATTTTATTGATTCAATAATTGCTACGTTGATATTTTATATTATATTTATTTCAATAATTGTCACTACATAGCATTTCTCATTATCAGATCAATAATTTATATTAATTGAATAATATTATTAGATAGTATTATTGGCAATGTCTAAGGAAGTTCTGTTTAGCAGAGGTTATTTAATTGCGCACTAGTAAGGAGAAATCCTTACCGGAAGGCCCCATCTTTCATGAGAACGATCTGGTTGTCATTATTGTGATTCTGTAATATTATTTGATTTATATGAAAAGAAAAATATTTATTTATGTGGATATTAATGGAGGAATTTTTAGAAAAGTGACAATTGTTGAAAATTGATATTTTATCTTTTCTGATAAAATAATTCATTTAAATATATTATTATATTACAATAATATAATAATGGAGATATTTTAACAATGAATGTGTGATATATGAATAAATGAGGAGGAATAGTATTTTTGTTATAATAAATGCTAAAAACATGTTAAACATGTTGGTGGACCCCATTTTTGACTGAAATTTGATTATAGCCTGTAAAATCGTCCGTCTATGGATTTCGGTCAATTTTTGTTTAGAATTTGGAAAAACTTAATGCTACAAAGTTGTAGAGAATTGAATTTCCTATGGAATGGACATGAGATTTGAATTTTTCTGATAAAAGGGCTATTTATTATGAATTATTGAAGTTCTGAAATAATTGATTTTTAGAGTTTTAAATATTTTTGTTTAGAAAAATATTTTTTTCAGTGTTGTGGGCCCTACTGGTGGCTGAATTCAGATTGTCAAGAGGTGGGCGTGAATTTTTTTTATAAATATATTATTTTATTAAATTTTCTGCTTTGGTGTTCTAAGCATTTTCCTATAAATATGGTGCTTATGTTAGAATTGAAAATCACACCACAATCTGAAGTTTTCTCTCTCTATATTGTTGAGTGTATTTTTGTGAGTATTTTGATACTTTGAGTGTTGCTATACGGTACAAGTTTCCTTTAGCATTATATCTGATATTCCAGTCAGAAGCACTGTCATTTTGAGGTAAGGGATGCTATTTTTTTTCGTAAATGATTTTATTTCTTTTAATATCATTGTACCGGAATATTGGTAAGATTTTTTTTTGTGAAATTCTTATCTTTTTGTGTCAGAGTTACTATTCATATGTACAACACTATTCACAGAAAAATTAAAATTTTCTTTTCTTGTCCAAGTTGTTTATTATGGTTACTAGCTTTTAATTGTATCCATGTTTTGATCCACATTCGTAAATTTTGCTCCATAACGGTTTATTATGGAGTATTTTTAAACATGGATGAACTAAAATACGAAACCTTAATCCTTATTCTTTTATCTCACTAGATTCATTTTTTTTAAAATATTTTCATCATTCTCAGTCCTAAATGATGATATTACTGAATATCTTTGGCCTGCAATGCAAAGATGAATGATTAACTGATGAATATCTTTGGCTTGTAATGCAAAGATGAACAGGTGTTGATGTAACAATCCAGATTTTTATTATAATATTTAATTATTTATTGAATTATATAAATATTTAATGGATATGTTTATTGTTGAATAAGTATTTGTTTAATTGATTTGATGTGATTTGATTATTTATTTGTTTAATAAATAATTACTGAGTTAAGGAAAGTAATTATTTTGAAATAGTAATCTAATTTAATTTAATAATTAAGTTAGAGAATTTATAATGATTAAATAAATTATTATATTATGCAATGAATTGTTATTAGAGTTAATTAAATTAAGTATGAAAACTTAATTAATTAGAAGTGTGACAAATAACTATATTATAATTAGTTATTAAAATAAATTAAAGTAGTTTTGATTTGGTTTTACCCAAACAATGCTTAAGGATATAAATTCCTTAATTCTAACTGGTTTGCCAAACAAAGCCCTATGGCTTTTGGATTTTTGAAATTTAAATTATTTAAAAAATAAAATAAATAAATAAAATATATTTAATCTATACGTTATCTTCTGTAACTGAAATAATAAGTAGGTTTATTATTGCCATATCAGCTTTTATTTTGACGTATACTTTGTCAGTTATTGGTTTACGCTAGCCTAGTCTGAGACTAAACCTAAGAAAGAAAAGAAATTTGAGAGAGAAAAGGCTATGATTTTCAAAGCAAGTTCTGACTTCTTCTAGCTATTATCAGTGATTAACAAATAGTTTCAAAGCAACAGAAGGTATGCTTTATAATCTTAACATATATGTGTTATACTATAATTCCTTAGTCTCGGTGTTCTTGAAATTCACTGCGTTGGTGGTATAATTTCTGTAATTGTTGTTATACAATTGAATTATAGTGATGGTATGTGATTATGAGGATTATAACTAGTGTTAGATGAAGAATTGTATGATAAATTACGTTTGCAAGAAGGAAATAGTTTTACAGTGAATATATATGTATGAACGTATGTTTTGCATGATAACAAAAATTAGTAGGTGATTGTATGCTATTTATGAAATTGAACGTCATGTATGTTAATTCAGTATGAATTTCAGAGAATCCTACTTTAAAGTAATCAAGTTTGGGTTATTATTGATGTTACAGTGTTAAACAAACGTTAACAATGGAGTTTTCTTAAAACAGTGTTTTCAAAGAATTATGTTTTCTAAAGTAGTTGTTTAATTGTTGGTAATTGTTATATGGATGATTGTTAACGTTTATATGTAGTTTAGGATGAATTTATACATGTTAATTGGGGTTAATTGCTATTAAAAATAAAGACAGTAGCTTTGTTATGTTCTTCGTGGTTGGGTTCTGCAAGTTTCGGCGCCCCAGCGACAAAATTTGAGCCCCAGCGCCAAAAAATCGCGCCCCGACGCTAAAATTCGCCCCCAGCGCCAGAAGTTCACGCCCTAGCTCTGGAATTCGCGCCCCAGCACCAATCTCGTGCTTCGACGCCACTGGTTAGCCTAGTTCCCACGCCGCGGCATGGGGACAGAAGTCTGACTTGGATAGTTTTGACCTCCTATAGTAAAATGGTCATAACTTCCTCATACGAACTCCGATTGAGATGGTTCAAGATGATCCAGAACGAGGACGAGCAGGGATACAACTTTCGTTCTTTAAGTTTTTCAATTTGAGGTCATTAGGATGGGTCAAAATGGTCATCTATAGGACTATTGTGTTTTCGGAGGCAATCAGAGGGCGTCGGGCATGCACATATGCATGTGTAGTACTCCTGACCACAAAAGATGTTGTCTTAAGTTACAAAACATGAATAATAGTAAATATAATGATGCTTAACATTAATAAATAATGTATTAGATGAGTTATAGAAGCATAGTAAGCATACACAAGAGAGGCAAATCGGGCGTGTGACGAATGAACGTCGAAACGTCGTGCCAAGTGTTAATGAACTTAAAAAGTGTTTCAATTCAATTGAAATGAATATTATAAGATATGGAGTGGATTTAATATAAAACTAATAAGTAGTCCTAGCAAGACTTAAACACTTGAATGAACTGTGAATATGAAATACAGTGAGATATAAGTTGAAAGTTAACAAATTTAAGTTGAACATTGTGTATTTATTAATAGGAAAGATTATGAGACGTAGAGTAGAGTTTACATTACAATTACTATGTGTTGTTATGTGACTAATATTTGATGTGTATGATTATATAATTGCGTAGGGCACGTGAAGTGCAGATAGCTGTAAGCTTTTAAACTGTTATTGGTAAACAACGATCAAGGCAAGTATTTCGGTTCCTATTTTTTTTACGTGGACTTGATGAACTATTTTAAATTGCATGATATGTTATCCATGTTCAATCATGAAATATTAAAGTCAATATATGACTGCATTATTTTGGCTAAGTAATGATGATTGAGTAAGGAACTCAATCTTTATATTTGCTATGTGAATTAAAAGAATGTATGCTCTGTTACTTTAATGAGATGTATATCGGGCATGTTATTATGTGTTATGTGATGCATGAAAACTGTTAGACTTTGCTGGACTGTCGAGCTCACTCTTACAAATAACCACTTTTGCAAGTCAAGGTTTTAAGGTAAAGATATGTGCTAAGTGAGTTATAGAGATCTATATTCATGAAGATTACTTATGTTTTATGAAAAAATGTATTTCATATTTTGAACGTAATATGTTGTTGAAATGTAAGTTGAGCTATCCAATGTATATAGATATTTAGTTATGATGTAAGACTTTGTATAGTCATTTCGTGGTAACGATTCATGATATAAGATTGAATCAAAGAGATGTAATGTAATGGTTACGATTCAGGGCAAAAAAGAAGGAAATGTATAAAAGTTTTAAATATTCCGCAATTTTATTAAATTTAACATCGAATAATGATGTATTATTTAGAGGTTGAAGGTATGGTTAACGACCGAAGTCGGGATTTAAATTGTATAGATTTTGGGGTCGTTATTGTTGGTATCAAAGTTGTAGGTTATAAACCTTAGGTAGGAGTACCGTAGGCTATAACCTTAGAGAAGAGAGGTGAAGATAATGAATGAATAAGCTCAAATAGAGTTTGAACAATAAGGGATTAAAACTTGCGTAAAAGGATTCAAAGAAGAATCTCGCAGAGTTATCAGGAATATGAATGTGGGGTTACCCAACTCCAATAATAAGGATGTAAGGTGATAATAAATAGACAATGTCTATAAAAAGGGAATGATAAAGAAGTTATGAATAGAGAGTTATGTCTAAGTGTGGTACAATTGTACTCTTTAATAGTTGATGTATGGTATCTGGGCTAAACGATTCCTTCATGGAGCGGAGTTATATACGAACTAGCAACTCGGAACCTAGTTTATTGGTTGTTTGTGGGAAACAACTCAGCGTACCATACTGAAATTGTTAGAGACTCGATGTGTACCAAGTGTAGAGAATGGATGTGTATGATGAAAGTGTAGAACTCGAATGAAATGTTAAGCGATGTAAATGAAGTTAGAATTCCTAAAGGAAGAATTGTTATATAAACAAGAAGATTCAAAGAAGAATCTTGAAGAGATATAAAGATAAGGAATGGGATTTTCCTAACTCCAATAGCCAAGATAACGAATAATGTCGTAAATGATGGGAAAAAAGGAGAAAGAAAGAGGATCGTAAAAACAAAACGATCACGAGTTAAGAAAAGAATTTTAAGGGAGATGATTATAGAATAAGATCACGACGTGATCTGTTTAAGTTATAAAAAGGAAGATGGTTTGTAATGTTTGAATGATTATAGCTTGATGCTATGAAGATAATGTACTATGATATAGTACGAGATAACTCATGGGGAGTTATAGATGATGTGATACGAGGAATTTGTATCGAGCAAAGAGCAAGTTAAAAGAAAGATAGAGTTAGGTGGAATTTCAATTGAGGACTCCTGTGATGGCTGAGTTGTACAAATCTTTGTATGGACGAGGGTTTTGTGCTTGCACTTAGTTTATCACAATGATAATCATTGGAATGTTGTGTCGCGCTATTTGCTATATGCATGTTGATAAGGTGATTCTTTTCTCATGTGTATAACAGATAGGTATAGTATAGTTAGAGAATATTATAATGTTAAGTGCGAGTTCTTAAAACTCATACTTATGGTAGGTTCGTGACTCATAATTATATGGTATATTTTTGAACCTCTCAGCGAATGGACACCTATGGTCTGACTAGGATAAGTTCTTAAACTCATATGATTGTGGTAAGTTCCTGAACTCATAACGTGTGGTAAGTTTGATGAACTAGGGTATAATTAAATGTGAATGGAGTATTGAGGATGATAGGAATAGATAGACCTATTAAGCAATGGATCGTTATAGAAAGTAGAGTTCATGGTGGAAGCATAGGTATTCTAAATCTACTAGTTATGCTAGACTTTCGAAATTTATTGACTTCGTGCTGATGTTTACACTTTTATTTTCTTGAAAAACATTGGATCAAATGATGGAACCAATGAGTTTTAACAACAATACTGTTATTCATATGTTTATGCTAATTACTTCGGTTAGACAAAAATGATTTGCAATATATCAAAATATATTTTATATCATTAATGCATCATGTAACCTGGTGCAAAGATGATAAAAACGATGGAGTCATCAATGTAGTATTATCTAGTGTTGGATGTGATTTAAGGATCGTCAACCCACTATGGTATGAGGTAGTATGATAAAATCACCAAATGACAGAATCCTCAACGGACTGTAAATACAGTGCGGTATCATGACGTCATAAAAAGATTTTTGAGATTTCTTTAAGATATGAGAATACATATGTATATATGTATATGTATATTTCGATTGATGTTCGAATTGTTGTAGAGGTCTATGCTATTTGATTCAGCTAGACAAATATTAAAAAATGTTCATGAAATTCAAGAGTTTCTTGAGAAGTTATGCCAAACCAAATTGTTTTGGTGCGGATTCAGATGTTGAAAAGCTGAGATGAACAACCCTAATATTAGGGGTTACGCTTAGTTTATACTTTGCGTTAAAATGTTTGTGCACAATACATTGTACGAAGGATTGATCCACCTAAGTACGTGGAGTCCTTATAGTCTTATGATTGTTAAAGTTAAAGTTGACAGATTACTTATAACTGTGGACATGGTTTGTGGTCATTAGACCCTCAGTTGAATGCTTGCACTCTAAATTATGAGATGAACAACTCTTTTATTAGAGGTTACGCTTAGTTTACACGTTGCGCTACAATGTTTGTGCACAATACATTGTACGAAGGGCTTAACACCCTAAGTACGGAGGTCCATATAGTATTATGACTGTTAAAGGTTCAAGTCGAGATATACTTGATAACCTGGGAACGTAGTTCAAGGTCTTGTGACCCTTCAGCATGATTGGATAATCTTTTAAAATCTTGAGTTATTCATACTGCTTCCCAATTATTGAGCAATTGTGGAGGATTCATGTTATTCTGAAGTGAATATGGAAAGGAAAGTATTCCTTAGAAAGAAGTAAGTCGTAGAATGCGGCACTGAATGATGAATTTGCTGATTAAGTGAGAAAAGAGATTTTGAAATGAGAAGGGGATGAGTTATCAAAGAAATTTGTGAAACTTTTAATAGAAAAGTTTAATAATTGTAGAATGATATTTTGTGGAAAGAAAGTGGTTATAGAAACCAATGAATGAATGAAGTAGTGATGTAAAATCTACTTTGATAGAATGAATGAATAAAAATTAATCAATAAAATTTCGAGGACGAAATTCTTAGAAGAAAGGGTGAATGTAATGTCCCGAGTGTTTATGATAGTGATTCCCGAGTGTTTATGATAACGATCCTTAGAAAAGAAAATGAATGGGTTAAAAGATATATAATACTCAAAATATAATTGAGTTTAAATGAAAGTTATGAAAAGAAACCTAGAATTTGTTAGGTAATGAATGTAGTAGGAAATATAAAATCTATATTTAGATAAAATGATGAAAGATTTCTCTGAGTTATTTGTGTAATTTGTGTCTTCGATTCTGGGGACAGAATCTTTGTAAGTAGGGAAGATTGTAACGAATGAGTGGCTTGAGTTGTGATTCTGAGGACAGAATCCTTGTAGGGAGGGAATGATGTAACAATCCAGATTTTTATTATAATATTTAAATATTTATTGAATTATATAAATATTTAATGGATGTGTTTATTGTTGAATAAGTATTTGTTTAATTGATTTGATGTGATTTGATTATTTATTTGTTTAATAAATAATTAATGAGTTAAGAAAAGTAATTATTTTGAAATAGTAATCTAATTTAATTTAATAATTAAGTTAGAGAATTTATAATGATTAAATAAATTATTATATTATGCAATGAATTGTTATTAGAATTAATTAAATTAAGTATAAAAATTTAATTAATTAGAAGTGTGACAAATAACTATATTATAATTAGTTATTAAAATAAGTTAAAGTAGATTTGATTTGGTTTTACCCAAACAATGCATAAGGATATAAATTCCTTAATTCTAACTGGTTTGCCAAACAAAGCCCTATGACTTTTGGATTTTTGAAATTTAAATTTTTTAAAAAATAAAATAAATAAATAAAATATATTTAATCTATACGTTATCTTCTGTAACTGATATAATAAGTAGGTTTATTATTGCCATATCAGTTTTTATTTTGACGTATACTTTGTCAGTTATTGGTTTACGCTAGCCTAGTCTGAGACTAAACCTAAGAAAGAAAAGAAATTTGAGAGAGAAAAGGCTGTGATTTTCAAAGCAAGTTCTGACTTCTTCTAGCTATTATCAGTGATTAACAAATAGTTTCAAAGCAACAGAAGGTATGATTTATAATCTTAACATATATGTGTTATACTATAATTCCTTAGTATCGGTGTTCTTGAAATTCACTGCGTTGGTGGTATAATTTCTGTAATTGTTGTTATACAATTGAATTATAGTGATGGTATGTGATTATGAGGATTATAACTAGTGTTAGATGAAGAATTGTATGATAAATTACGTTTACAAGAAGGAAATAATTTTTACAGTGAATATATATGTATGAACGTATGCTTTGCATGATAACAAAAATTAGTAGGTGATTGTATGCTATTTATGAAATTGAACGTCATGTATGTTAATTGGGTATGAATTTCAAAGAATCGTACTTTAAAGTAATCAAGTTTGGGTTATTATTGATGTTACAGTGTTAAACAAACGTTAACAATGGAGTTTTCTTAAAACAGTGTTTTCAAAGAATTATGTTTTCTAAAGTAGTTGTTTAATTGTTGGTAATTGTTATATGGATGATTGTTAACGTTTATATGTAGTTTAGGATGAATTTATACATGTTAATTGGGGTTAATTGCTATTAAAAATAAAGACAGTAGCTTTGTTATGTTCTTCGTGGTTGGGTTCTGCAAGTTTCGGCGCCCCAGCGACAAAATTTGAGCCCCAGCGCCAAAAAATCGCGCCCCGACGCTAAAATTCGCCCCCAGCGCCAGAAGTTCACGCCCTAGCTCTGGAATTCGCGCCCCAGCACCAATCTCGTGCTTCGACGCCACTGGTTAGCCTAGTTCCCACGCCGCGGCATGGGGACAGAAGTCTGACTTGGACAGTTTTGACCTCCTATAGTAAAATGGCCATAACTTCCTCATACGAACTCCAATTAAAATGATTCAAGATGATCCGGAACGAGGACGAGTAGACCTACAACTTTTGTTCTTTAAGGTTTTCAATTGGAGGTCATTAGGATGGGTAAAAATATTCATATTTAGGACTATTGTGTTTTCGAAGGCAATCGGAGGGCGTCGGGCATGCACATATGCATGTGTAGTGCTCCTGCCCATAAAAGATGTTGTCTTAAGTTACAAAACATGAATAATAGTAAATATAATGATGCTTAACATTAATAAATAATGTATTAGATGAGTTATAGAAGCATAGTAAGCATACACAAGAGAGGCAAATCGGGCGTGTGACGAATGAACGTCGAAACGTCGTGCCAAGTGTTAATGAACTTAAAAAGTGTTTCAATTCAATTGAAATGAATATTATAAGATATGGAGTGGATTTAATATAAAACTAATAAGTAGTCCTAGCAAGACTTAAACACTTGAATGAAATGTTAATATAAAATACAGTGAGATATAAGTTGAAAGTTAACACAATTAAGTTGAACATTGTGTATTTATTAATAGGAAAGATTATGAGACGTAGAGTAGAGTTTACATTACAATTGCTATGTGTTGTTATGTGACTAATATTTAATGTGTATGATTATATAATTGTGTAGGGCACGTGAAGTGCAAATAGCTGTAACCTGTTAAACTGTTATTGGTAAACAACGATCAAGGCAAGTCTTTCGGTTCCTATATTTTTTACGTGGACTTGATGAACTGTTTTAAATTGCATGATATGTTATGCATGTTCAATCATGAAATGTTAAAGTCAATATATGACTGCATTGTTTTGGCTAAGTAATGACGATTGAGTAAGGAACTCAATCTTTATATTTGCTATGTAAATTAAAAGCATGTATGCCATGTTACTTTAATGAGATGTATATCGAGTATGTTATTATGTGTTATGTGATGCATGAAAACTGTTAGATTTTGCTGGGCTGTTGAGCTCACTCTTGCAAATAACCACTTTTACAGGTCAAGATTTTAAGGTAAAGATATGTGCTAAGTGAGTTATAAAGATCTATATTCATGAAGATTACTTATGTTTTATGAAAAATGTATTTCATATTTTAAACGTAACATGTTGTTGAAATGTAAGTTGATCTATCCAATGTATATGGATATTTAGTTATGATGTAAGACTTTGTATAGTCATTTCGTGGTAACGATTCATGATATAAGATTGAATCAAAGAGATGTAATGTAATGGTTGCGATTCAGGGCAAGAAAGAAGGAAATGTATAAAAGTTTTAAATATTCCGCAATTTTATTAAAGTTAACATCGAATAATGATGTATTATTTAGAGGTTGAAGGTATGGTTAACGACCGAAGTCGGGATTTAAATTGTATAGATTTTGGGGTCGTTACAGTTGAGATGAACATAACCAACTAGTGATATAAATGAATATCTTTAGCCTGTAGTGCAAAGATAATTATTTGACTCAAGATGTATATTGATTGATGTTAAAATGATAAAATATTGATTGATGTTACAGGGATAAAATATTGATGATGTACTTTTAAATTCATAGATGATAGTAGATTTTATTCTCTACTTAAACTCTTCTAATGAATTGTTATTTTCACTGTGAATATTGATCTAAAACTTGTTGTCCATTATATTTTATCTGATTTGTTGAAGGCTAATGATAATTTGTTCTATATTATCTTAGTCATAATATTCTTTACTGGGCTAGTTGAGCTCACCCTTTTTCCTTTTTATTCCATTTTTCTTATCAGGAAATGAGAATATAGCGGGAAGTAGTTGGAGTGTGGAGTGATGTTCCAAGGCAGTTGTTATAGTAGTCATCACTATTTTGTAAAATAGTGTATCAATAATTGTAATGAGGACTTATTTGAGTGTGGATATTGTTTAGAAGACAATATTTGTATTTTAACTCACAATTTATGTGTTATCGTATTTTGCACGATAATTGTATTAATAAAGTTATAGTTATTTCTGTACCATATTTTTGGCGACTCAGAATGGGTGATGTATACCTATTTTGGGGGCATCACAGTTGGTATTAGAGCTTAGGGATATGGTCTCTGGCGGAGATCAGGGAATAGAACTAGGAGGGGATAGACGAGTAAATCCTTCACTAGTGTGTCCTACCTAAGCTTATTTGTTAATTGGTCAGAATATAGAGATATTATGTGATATGTTAATTTCATTAATTAACCCTTATTTTATGGCAGTATTTGAGAATGGCAACTGAGAATGTTAACAATGGAGTAAATGAGACCGTGGAGACACCTTTAATCAGCAATCAGGAGAACACGCAACAGGACGACAATGTTCCTCCTGTAAATAACACCACTGATAAGACGATGAACGATGGGATGTTTAGAAGCTTTTTGCATTTCATGAAAAATCAGACGAGGGAGACTCGTGTATAAAATAAGGGTGGAAATGATAACAACACGCGGTTTATCACATCCAAGCAGTTCAAAAAGTTAGGACCACCAGAATTCTGGAGAAAGTTGGATCTGATTAAGGCGAAAATGTGGGTCAAGCAAATTACCAAGTTATTTGATGTCGTGGGATGTACGGAGTAACAGAAGGTTCCATTCGCCACCTTTATGGTCCGTTGTGAGGCAGATTACTGGTGAAAATCTGTGAAGCGTACTCAGCCAGCCGCACTCAACATGTCTTGGGAAACATTTTAGAAACTGTTCAATGACAAGTACTTTCCTGAAAGTATTCTTCATATGAAGGAGGTAGAGTTTATTAGACTAGAACAGAACAACATTACGGTGTCCCAGTACGAGGCTAAGTTTGCGGAGTTATCCAGGTTTGCACCTCATTTGGTAGAGAATGAGGAACGTATGACGTGGATGTTTATGAGAGGTCTGAAACCTGATATACGTCAATATCTCATTTCTCACAAATTTTCTCGATATTCAGATGTTGTCAACATGGCTCAATTATTAGAGCGAAATAATGGGTACGTTCAACCGATGGACCACAACCAGGGTCATACTAGTGGCAACAGTCATCGGAGCAATGATAACCAGCAGGGAGGGAAAAATACGAACAAAAGCGGTAACCACTCTGGTGGTAATCGTGGCCATGATAATAGAAGAAGCGAGTCGGGGGGAGATTTTAAAAAGAGAAGGTACAACAATGACAATGTGAAGACGTAAACACCAGCATCAACTGTTTCTAAGGGAGGAGAACGACCATCGGTCGTATGTTATAAATTTGGAAAAGAGGGACACATCAGCCCAAATTGCCCACAACAGTTCATGGTATATTATAATTGTGGAAAGGAATGTCATATCGCTCGAGATTGTACTGTAGTGAAACCAAGTCCAGCGGGGATGGTGACTCAAAAGGCTATCCCAGACAAGTCAAAGTCAGCGGTTCCTGAAAGAGCGTTTGTCGTGACTGGCCAAAATATGAGGAACCCGAACGAGGTGATCACGAGTAAGCTAATCATAAACTCTTGTGACGTTTATACCTTACTAGATACCGGTTCTACCCATTCTTTTATCTCTCCTGCTTGTGCTCAACGTTTAAACTTGACTCGGGAAAAATTAGATTTTGACTTATCTGTGGAGACTCCGTTAGGTGAAACTTTCATTACATTCACTGTTTATAAATCTTGTTTGATCCAAGTTGGCACCATCACATTACCTGTTGATCTTATCTCTTTAAAGATACTTGCTTTTGATGTGATTTTAGGGATTAATTGGTTAACTACTCATCATGCCAAAATTGATTGTTTTCATAAGGTTGTTAGCTTTCACATTCCTAACCAACCTATTATGCGAATTCAAGCAACCAAACTACTAAAGTCAATTACAGTCATATCAAACTATAAAGCCATTCGTTTATTAAAAAACGGATGTCAAGCTTTCTTAGCCCATGTCATAGACTTGAACAAAAACACATCAGATTTGAATAATATTTCTGTTGTTAGTGAATTTCCTGACATATTTCTTGAAGAACTTTTCTGTCTACCCCTAGAACATGAAGTTGAATTCTTTATGGATCTTGAACCTGGTACAAAACTCATTTCTAAAACCCCATATCGAATGGCTCCTATTGAACTTCAAGAGTTAAAGGTCCAACTACAGGAGTTGTTGTACATCGGTTTCATTCGTCCTAGTACATCTCCTTGGGGTGCTTCTGTTTTATTCGTAAAGAAGAAAGATGGGAGTATACGACTTTGTATTGTCTTCCGGGAATTAAACCATGTCACCATCAAGAATAGGTATCCACTACCTGTAATATCCCGAGTGTTTATGATAACGATCCTTAGAAAAGGAAATGATATTTGATAGATGACTGTGTTTAATTGAAGGTTATGTAAAAATAAAACCTAAAAGTTGTTGAAGAAATGAATGAAATATATATATATATATATATATATATATATATATATATATATAAACCTTTTGCTAAGTTAACGTGTTGAAGTTATTCAACAATAATTGTGAAAGAGATTTTGCGGAAACCGAGTAAGGGAGGTTTCGTTGATTCCGAGGACGGAATCCTTATAAGGAGGGAAGGATGTGACATCCCAAATTTTTAAGAATTAATAAATGAGAATTTAATAAATAAAATTCTCATTTTAAGATGTTTAAGTACGAGTATGTGTATATGTATTATATATTGTGAAATATGTGATTTGGTGTGAAGAGAATTTAAATGTTAATTGGTGTTTGATTTGTGTTAATAGTTTGAGTTATTTGTTTAATCTGTATGTTTGATTCTGGGGACAGAATCTTTGTAAGTAGGGGAGAATGTGACGAATGAATTGTTTGAATTGTGATTCTGAGTACAAAATCCTTGTAAGGAGGGAATGATGTAACATTCCAGAATTTTATAAATTGTTATATTAAATATTTATTAAATTATATAAGTATTTAATAGATGTGTTTATTGTTGAATAAATAATTGTTCAAATTTTGATTCGATGTGATTAATTATTTATTAAGTAAATAATTAAGGAAATTAATTATTTTTGCTAATTTAATTTAATTATTAAGTTAGAGAATTTTGATTAAATAAATTATTATATTTTAATTTGAATTTGTAAATTTAAAGGATGTGTTAGTGGATTAAAGAAAGTTATGATTATAAAGAAAATTATAATTTTGTGGTATTAATTTATGTGTTAAAGTGATTTAATAAATTATTTTTAGAATTAATTTAATTAAATAAAAGTGTGACAAATAACCTTACTATAAAGGAATTACTAAAATAAATTATGGGAGTTTAATTCAGTTTTGCCAAACAAGGCCTAATGTCTATTAAATCTTTAATCTAATTGTGTTTTACCAAACAAGGCATAAGGATTAATTGATTATATTTTTAGTGGTTAGCCAAACAA
This sequence comes from Panax notoginseng, assembly GCA_016801055.1. Taxonomy (NCBI): domain Eukaryota; kingdom Viridiplantae; phylum Streptophyta; class Magnoliopsida; order Apiales; family Araliaceae; genus Panax; species Panax notoginseng. Next base: position 96,250,210 of record CM029015.1, on the reverse strand, counting down.
GCCTTATGGCTTTTGGTTTTCAAAACTTAGATAACTGATATCAGTTATATGTTTTATATTTATATTATATAATCAATGTATATTATATCTTATATGCGTTATATTCTAAGACGTAAGAATAGAGGAGAGAGGTAAGAGAGAAAAAGAGAAAAACTCAGTGTAAGAAGAAGTAGAGAAGAAGAAAAGTGAGAAAATCCTAGAGAATTGGGAGTGAAGTGGAGAAAAGCTTGGCAATCAAAGAGTTAGTATCATCATCTTCTTCAAGGTATTATTCTATTCTTTTTAGTTTTAAAAGTTTAGTTTTTCTCTTCCAAAATTATCTGTAGAATCCTTGTGTAAGGATGGATTGTTGTTGTTATGTTGCTTTATATGACATACTAGTGATGTTAAAACTCTTTTAATAAGTTATAATCAATGAATTGATGATATGTATGTAATTTGTGAAGAAAACGTTTTTACAGAGAGTTTTTGTGAATATATATTGTTTAGCTTAAAGTAGAAATTATGGGTTAATTAGTTATTTTATTGGTAAATTGGCTATTCAATTTGATAGAGTATGTATAATTATTGATAAAGATACTTTGAATTAACTGTTTTAGTTAAAAAACAAAGTCACAGTGTTGGTTTTCATTAAAAATATCAAAAAAGTGAGTTTTTATCAAAAATAGTGAAATTGGATGTTTTAAATTCGTTGTCTATGTTGTTTTATGGGTAGAAACATGTTAAGAGTCTTTAAAATATGTTTATATTAAGTCTCTATATGATTTACGTGTTAATTGGGCTGTTAGAAAGTAGCTTGTAGGCCAAACTGGCTTTTGTTCATGCTGTTGCCGAGGCTGTCTGCCGAAGACTGCAATTCGGCGCCGCAGCGCGGCTTAACAATATAACTTTCGCGCCGTAGCGCCGACACCACGCTATAGCGCGGCCTTATAGCTTAATTTTCGCGCCGCATCGCCGTCACCATGCCGCAACGCAACCCTCAGTATAAACTGTGGCGCCGCAGCGCGAGTTAGCAGAATGGTCTGACAGTGTACTTTTTGTACTCAAAATTTGAAGGAATTGTTATGTGCTAATAGTAGGACTGTTAAATTATGATTTCAGTATTTCTATACCATGAATGAGAATGTTATTAGCAATTAACTTGCTTATAATTCGATTATGTGAATTGAAAATCAAACCTACATGATGTATATACTTGTTTATATATATATAAATTGTTGGTAAAGACTAACTATCTCATGATGACATATATATATATATATATATATATATATATATATATATATATATATATATATATATATATATATAGGGTATTGAGATTCAAGTTGTAAGGATTAGCTTGTGCTCAAGGCAAGTTTCCTAACCTTTGCTACTTTATTATTCAGCAAAGTTACTTTTCACTGTTATGTTATACTTGTGCAAATTCTCTATTGCTAATCTATTGTTTAACGATTTATTGTCATGCAAGTTCTCTAACTCGATCTCGAGTTGATATTTTTTAAATATGCTTGGGGTTAGTCATTATTGATTATACAATGTCTATGAATTATTGATTCGCACTCTGTGCACGTTGCATGTATTCATCAGGTATGAAAGGCTGATCACCTTCATTACCATTTAGTTCAGTTGATTTATTCATATTCATTATTCGTTCAGCTATGAAAATTTATTCATGCTCTTTCACAATGTATATATTGTAGAAAGTTAGCCAGCTTATTGTTCAATTCTTTTAATCATGATATATCCTTAATTAAACTTATACTTGCTAGGCAAAATTTTTGCTCATCCTTGCTATATCATGATAAACATTGCAGATTAGGATGAATATGTCGAATACATGAAAAGTCAAAAGATAAGTCAGCTTTGGATTATATGTGCAGATAAATTTGTAACAGTAATGTATGATAATAACTTTGTATGTCTGATAGGATATTGATTTAGATATTATATGAAGGTTCTCGACCTTGGGAATAGTGTGTAATGTTTAATGTATAAACAGTTTATGTTTATATCTTTCGTAATAGACATAGAAATAGTACACTGGATTCGTGGTGATTTGGGACCCGAATCCGGGGGTATTACAATTGGTATCAAATCCGTAGGTTATAAACCTTAGGTAGGAGTACCGTAGGCTATAACCTTAGAGAAGGAAGGTGAAGATAATAAAAGAATAAGCTCAAATAGAGCTTGAAGAGTAAGAAGTAATTTAAGAAATGTATAGAGAAGGGATTAAAACATGCGTGAGAGGATTCAAAGAAGAATATCGCGGAGTTATAAGGATTATAAAAGTGGGGTTACCCAACTACAATAATAAGGATGTAAGGTGATAATAATAGACAATGTCTATAAGAAGAGAATAATAAAGAAGTTAAGAATAAAAAAAAGTTATAGTTAAGTATGGTACAGTTATACTCTTTAATAGTTGATGTATGGTATCTAGGCTAAACGATTCCTTCATAGAGCGGAGGTATATACGAACTAGCAACTTGGAACCTAATTTGTTGGTTCTTTGTGGGAAACCACTCAGCGTACCTAATTGAAACTGTTAGAGACTCGATGTGTACCAAGTATAGAAAATGGATACGTATGATGAAAAAGGAAAAAAAGAGGATCGTAAAACAAAACGATCACTAGTTAAGAAAAGAATTTTAAGGGAGATGATTATAGAATAAGATCACGACGTGATCTATTTAAGTTATAAAAAGAAGGTGGTTTGTAATGTTTGAATAATTATAGCTTGATGCTATGAAGGTGATGTACTATGAAATAGTACGAGATAACTCATGAGGAGTTATAGATGATGTGATACGAGGGAATCATATCGACCAAAGAGTAAGATAGAGTTAGGTGGGATTTCAATTGAGGACTCATGTGATGGCTAAGTTGTACAAATCTTTGTATGGGCGAGGGTTTTGTGCTTGCACTCAGTTTATCATATTGATAATCATTGGAATGTTGGGGGTCGCGGTATTAATGTATATGTGGCAAAAATGTGATTCTTTTCTCATGTGTATGTTGATAGTTAGAAACTAGTAAGATTAGTCAGATAATATTAGGATTAGGTGCGGTTCTTAAAACTAATGCATATGGTATGTTCGTGACTCATAATAATATGGTATTTTTTGAACCCCTCAGCGAATGGACGGCTATGGTCTGACTAGGATAAGTTCTTAAACTCATATTATTATGGCAAGTTCCTGAACTTCTAATGTGTAGTAAGTTTGATGAACTATAATGGGCTATAGATAAGTTATGAATGAAGAATTGAGGATTATGGGAATAGATAGAATTATTAAGCAATGGATCAGTATAGAAAGTGGAGACATAGGTTTTTCCAAATCTTCTAGCTTTGTTAGATTTTCAAATTTTATTGACTTCGTGCCGATGGTTGTACTTTTAATTTTTGAAAAATGTTGGATCACACTAGTGAAGCAAAGAATTTTTAAAACAGTGCTATTATTTGTATGTCTATGCTAATTGCTTCGGCTAGACAAAAATGATTTGAGATATATCAAAATATATTTTTATATCATCAATGCATCATGGAACCTAGTGTAGAGATGATAAAAATGATGGAGTAATCAATGTAATATTACTTAGTGCTGGATGTGATCTAATGATCGTCAACCCACTATGGTATGATGTAGTATGATTAAATCACCAAATAACGGAATCCTCAAACGGAATGTAAATACAGTGCGGTATCATGACGTCATAATTTTTTTTTTGAGATTTCTTTAAGATATGAGAATATATATATATATGTATATGTATATTTCGATTGATATTTGAATTGTTGTAGAAGTCTATGCTATTTGATTCAGCTAGACGATTATCGAAAGATGTTCATGAAATTCAAGCGTTTATTAAAAAAGGATGACAAACCAAATTATTTTGGTGCGGATTCAGATGTTGAAAAGCTGAGGTGAACAACCCTATAAGGGGACATGTTTTCGTGGACAATGGTTCCGAGCGTAATGCACATAGTCGTTACAAAATACTACGTTGCGACCCAACGTAGTGGTACAATAGGCTGGCCACCTAGTGTACGTGTGGAGGGTGTTTTCAGTCTTTGTGATTGATAAACACTCTGGTTTGCAGTGTGAAGGATTGAGTTGAAGCACTAGTAAACCGAGAATAGAGTTCACGATTTTGTGACCCCTCAGCATGATTTGGAATCTTTTAAATTCCTGTTATTAATATCGCTTCCCAATTATTGAGTAATTATGGAAGATTATTGTTATCCTAAAAGGTGAAAGTGGAAAGGATGAGAAAATTAAGCAAAACATAATAATAGAATTCCAAAAAGAAGAGAAATGTAAAACTCTTAGAAGAGAAAGAGGAAGAGGTGAGGAATATGATGATCTTAGAAAGATCCTTAGAAACAGAATTTGGTTGTAGAACCTAATGAATGAATAAAGTATTAACATAAAATCTATTTTGATAGATTGAATGAATGAGAATTAATAAATAAAAATTTCGAGGACGAAATTCTTAGAAGAATTGGTGAATGTAATATCCCGAGTGTTTATGATAACGATTCTTAGAAAAAGAAATGAATTGGGTTAAAGAATATATAATATTTGATAGATGACTGTGTTTAATTGAAGGTTATGTAAAAAAAACCTAAAAGTTGTTGAAGAAATGAATGAAATTTATATATATGTAAAACCTTTTGCTAAGTTAACGTGTTGAAGTTATTCAACGATAATTGTGAAAGAGATTTAGCGAAAACCGAGTAAGGGAGGTTTCGTTGATTCCGAGGACGAAATCCTTATAAGGAGGGAAGGATGTGACATCCTGAATTTTTAAGAATTAATAAAGGAGAATTTAATAAAAAAAATTCTTATTTTAATATGTTTAAGTACGAGTATGTGTATATGTGTTATATATTGTGAAATATGTGAATTGGTGTAAAGAGAATTTAAATGTTAATTGGTGTTTGATTTGTGTTAATAGTCTGAGTTATTTGTTTAATCTGTATCTTCGACTCTGGGGACAAAATCTTTGTAAGTATGGGAGAATGTGACGAATGAATTGTTTGAATTATGATTCTGAGGACAGAATCCTTGTAAGGAGAGAATGATGTAACATTCCAGAATTTTATAAATTGTTATATTAAAAATATCTATTGAATTATATAAGTATTTAATGGATGTGTTTATTGTTGAATAAATAATTGTTCAAATTTTGATTCGATGTGAATAATTATTTGTTAAGTAAATAATTAAGTAAATTAATTATTTTTGCTAATTTAATTTAATTATTAAGTTAGAGAATTTTTATTAAATAAATTATTATATTTTAATTTGAATTTATAAATTAAAAGGATGTGTTAGTGGATTAAAGAAAGTTATGATTATAAAGAAAATTATAATTTTGTAGTATTAATTAATGTGTGAAAGTGATTTAATAAATTGTTTTTAGAATTAATTAAATTAAATTAAAGTGTGACAAATAACCTTACTATAAAGGAATTACTAAAATAAATTATGGGAGTTTAATTCAGTTTTGCCAAACAAGGCCTAATGTCTATTAAGTCTTTAATCTAATTATGTTTTACCAAACAAGGCATAAGGATTAATTGATTATATTTTTAGTGGTTAGCCAAACAAGCCTTATGGCTTTTGGTTTTCAAAACTTAGATAACTGATATCAGTTATATGTTTTATATTTATATTATATAATCAATATATATTATATCTTATATGCGTTATATTCTAATACGTAAGAATAGAGGAGAGAGGTAAGAGAGAAAAAAAAACTCAGAGGAAGAAGAAGAAGAGAAGAAGAAAAGTGAGAGAATCCTAGAGAATTGGGAGTGAAGAGGAGAAAAGCTTGGCAATCAAAGAGATAGTATCATCATCTTCTTCAAGGTATTATTCTATTCTTTTTAGTTTTAAAAGTTTAGTTTTTCTCTTCCCAAATTCTTTGTAGAATCCTTGTGTAAGGATGAATTGTTGTTGTTATGTGGCTTTATATGACATACTAGTGATGTTAAAACTATTTTCATAAGTTATAATCAATGAGTTGATGATATGTATGTAATTTGTGAAGAAAACGTTTTTACAGAGAGTTTTTGTGAATATATATTGTTTAGCTTAAAGTAGAAATTATGGGTTAATTAGTTGTTTTATTGGTAAATTGGCTATTCAATTTGATTGAGTATGTATAATTATTGATAATGATACTTTGAATTAACTGTTATGGTTGAAAAACAAAGTCACAGTGTTGATTTTCATTAAAAATATCAAAAAAGTGAGTTTTTATCAAAAATAGTGAAATTGGATGTTTTAAATTCGTTGTCTATGTTGTTTGATGGGTAGAAACATGTTAAGAGTCTTTGAAATATGTTTATATGAAGTCTCTATATAATTTATGTGTTAATTAGGCTGTTAGAAAGTAGCTTGTAGGCCAAATTGGCTTTTGTTCATGCTGTTGTCGAGGCTGTCTGCCGAAGACTGCAATTCGGCGCCCCCGCGTGGCTTAACAGTATAACTTTCGCGCCGCAGCGCCGATACCACACTGCAGCGCGGCCTTGTAGCTTAATTTATATGCCGCAGCGCCGTCACCACGCCGTAGCGCGACCCACAATATAAACTGTGGCGCCGCAACGCGAGTTAGCAGAATGGTCTGATAGTGTACTTTTTGTACTCAAAATTTGAAGGAATTGTTATGTGCTAATAGTAGGACTGTTAAATTATGATTTCAGTATTTCTATACCATGAATGACCATGTTATTAGCAATGAACTTGTTTGTAATTCGATTATGTGAATTGAAAATCAAACCTACATGATGTATATACTTGTTTATATATATATATATATATATATATATAAATTATTGGTAAAGACTAATTATGTCATGATGACATATATATATATATATATATATATATAGGGTATTGAGATTCAAGTTGTAAGGTTTAGCTTGTGCTCAAGGTAAGTTCCCTAACCTTTGCTAATTTATTATTCAGCAAAGTTACTTTTCACTGTTATGTTATACTTGTGCACATTCTCTATTGCTAATCTATTGTTTAACGATTTATTGTCATGCAAGTTCTCTAACTCGATCTCGAGTTGATATTTTTGAAATATGCTTGGGGTTAGTCATTACTGATTATACAATGTCTATGAATTATTGATTCGCACTCTGTGCACGTTGTATGTATTCATCAGGTATGAAAGGCTGATCACCTTCATTACCATTTAGTTCAGTTGATTTATTCATATTCATTATTCGTTCAGCTATGAAAATTTATTCATGCTCTTTCACAATGTATATATTGTAGAAAGTTAGCCAGTTTATTGTTCAATTCTTTTAATCATTATATATCCTTAATTAAACTTATACTTGCTGGGCAAAATTGTTGTTCATCGTTGCTATATCATGATAAACATTGCAGATTAGGATGAATACGGTGGATACAGGAAAAGTCAAAAGACAAGTCAGCTTTGGATTATATGTGCAGATAAATTTGTAACAGTAATGTATGACAATAACTTTGTATGTCTGATAGGATATTGATTTAGATACTATATAAAGGTTCTCGACGTTGGGAATAGTGTGTAATTTTTAATGTATAAACAGGTTATGTTTATATCTTTCGTAATAGACATAGAAATAGTACACTGGATTCGTGGTGATTTGGGACTCGAATCTGGGGGTCTTACACTACCTCGCATTGATGACCTGTTTGACCAGTTGTAAGGAGCACAATTCTTTTCGAGGATCGATCTTCATTCTGGATATCATCAGCTGAAGATTAAAATTGAGGATATTCCGAAGACTGCCTTTAGAACTCGGTACGGGCTAGTCATGTCTTTTAGATTAACTAATGCTTCTGCGACTTTCATGGATATGATGAACTGAGTATTCAATGAATATTTGGATCAGTTCGTTGTTGTCTTTATTGATGACATCCTCATAAATTCAAAAAGCCATGAAGATCATGAACACCATTTGAAGCTGGTACTTCTGTGACGAACGAGAATTCTGTAATTTATTTTAATATTTATTGAATTAAATAAATATTTTCGATGATTTAATTATTAGATTTAATAATTAATTGATGCAATTTTGGTAGATTAATTTAATCATATGTGTTACATTATTAAATTAATGTAGAAAATTTTATTATTCAAGTATGTGATTATGTGAGCTTATTGAATTAAATAAATTATTTAATTAAGCATAATGTTATTTAATTAATTTAATTATTAATTAGAGAATTAATAAATTGACATTATTTATTAATGAGATAATTGAATATATGATTATGTGAATTTACGAGTAATTATTATATTTTATTTAAAGTAAATTAAATAAAATATGGGATTTATTTTATAAAGAGGGTGACATTATTGAACTATATGATAAAAGTTTTATTAAAATAAAGAGCTTTGAGTTATTTTCTTGCTAAGCCAAACATGGCACTAAGGGAGGTTATGGGCAGTTAACCCATGACTGGGCAACTGACCACATCGCGTCAGTTCTATTTCAATCGACGTCTTCTCATTCCTTTCATTTTTTTTTCTAAGTCTAAAAATTGTTCAGTGAGAATTACAGAGAGGATTGAGAAGTCTGGGAGATAAAGTGAGTGTGTAATCAACAGGCTTTTGTAAAAGAGACATTTGGAATCACTCTTCTAGTTTGTATTCTGGGTAATTTCTCCCAAACCCAATTTCTACATTTACGTCTTTTAGTTTTTATAAATTGGCTTTCAAAACTTCTGTTAATCTCTGTGATTTGGGAATTGTACTATTATATGGATTTATGTGATAGTAAGAATAGCATAACATGTTTTATATATATATATTACATGATTTCATATCATCAAGTTCATGAAAACACGTAGTAATCTGATGACTTGTTATTTCAAAATAAACAAAGTACGTGATATGGCCATATGGCCTTATATGTGATAATTGATGTATTGAATATATATTATCCCTAAATTTTACACCCTTATATTATTGAGCATGTTAATACGAAGTGATCAAGCTTTAAACGAACGGATTTGGCCTTATAACGAATCCGTAGTATTAAATTATAAGTTTTGTTCAAAATCCTCAAGAACTTCAAGAACAGTCTAAATTTTTATAATTTAAATATGTGATTATATGTTTTAATAGGTTAAAATCACTTTATAGATGTTGTATTATGATTATGCATGAATTATAACATGTTGGTATATGTAATTTGGTGAAATTAGTGTTAAAAATGTGTTGATTTCGCTGAACTCTGTGTTCTTCGCGAACTGAGATTCAGTTTCTGGGGTCTCGCGCCGCGGCGCCAGCTCTAGAACTAATTTCTCGCGCCGCAGCGCCACATCGGTCGCAGCGCCAAGACTCGAGCCACGGTGCCACAGCGCCGCAGCGCCAACGGCCCGGCCACAGCGCCACCGCGCCGCAGCGCGACTCCTTAGCACATTAGTGGCGCCGCAGCGCCACTCTCCAGAAAATGTCAGAAATATATTTTTAAAATGTTAAAGTCTAACAAGTGTTAGTGGATTGATGTAATGAACATGTAATCATGTTAGAGGTATTATGAGATGATAAAATAGTTGTTTAACATGTAATAAAATACTATATGTGAATTGAATTATTAAATACATAATTAGTTTGATAATTCATGAAGTATAAATTATGTGACAACGTGATAATTTGACTAAGTTTAGTAAATAATTAAAGTAGACAACGAGAATGAGTTTATATTGATTAGTTAATTTATAATTAACTAGTATTGTGTATATGAATGGTATGTAGGATTTAATTCAAAGAACGTGCTTAGTTAAAGTGTAATCTACGCACGAGGCAAGTATCCTATCCCTAATTCCATTCTATTGAGCAAGTTTATTTAAACTTAAACGTTACTTTTATGTTAAGCAAGTTTCCCTAACCCTACTTATCATTATTGTTCAAGATTTTTATTTACCTTGAATAAATTATCCTTGTTATTATTCAAGTTCAAGCATGATATTAAAGATTAATTATCTTTCCAAAGCATGATTCAGTTATACAATAATTGTCCTATTGTATACTTTTGAGGTTATTATTCAAATCGAATATCAATTATTGTTGAACCTTATTAGACTAGTGAACCTTATTGATTCAACTAGTCCATAGTTGATGAGCGTTCTAAATTTCAGAACCCTTGATGAATTATCCAAACCAAACTTCCTTTGGTGCGGACTCGAATGTCAAACTGAGATGAACAACCCTGTATAGGGGATTATTTACGCTTTAGCGTTAAGATATTGTGCACAGTATGGTACTAAGGGCTTATCCCCCTAAGTACGAGAAGAAGGTCCATAGTCTTATGACTGTTAAAGATTTCAAGTATAATCCTTGATAACCTAGGACATAGTTCAAGGTCTTATGACCCTCAGAATTCTTTTGATTCTTGTTATTCATTCTTGATTCAAAAGTTGAGCTCTTATTCAGACGTTTTTGATTTATTCGCATGTTATTATACTGTTATTTCATTATTATACTTGTGGGCATTTGTGCTCACTCTTGCTTAATAATAACATTGCAGTTAAGAATGAAAGAAGTGATGAACCTTCCACTAGTAAAGGCAAGGGCAAAGTTAGCAAGTGATGAAGACTTGTTATTTTAATTGATGATGTATTTATGTTTAAGACTTATGTTGTTGTTTAAGACTTATTTGTTTAGAATTCCGCACAGATGTTTTAAGGTTAGTTAACCTGGGATTGTATTATTATTATTCAGATGTTGTAACCCTTAAAGGGAAGATTTTATTTTCTATCTATTGTATGGTTTGATATTATTTATGGGTAGATAGATAGATGATGCTTGTACAGTGAACACCAAATCCTGTGGAATCGAAGTACCCGGATTTGGGGGTGTCACAACTTCAAAGGCTTCGTGAAGACAAGCTATATGCCAAGTTGAAGAAATGTGAGTTTTAGCTTGAGGAAGTAGCATTCCTTGGGCACGTGGTGAAAAAATATGGAGTATCTATTGACCCGACGAAGATTAAAGCAATACAAAGTTGGGAGCAACCGAAGTCAGTGACCGAAGTACGTAGCTTTCTGGGTTTAGCTGGTTATTATAGGAGATTCGTGGAAGGATTTCTTCGAATCGCTATTCCGTTAACTCAGCTGACTCAAAAACATACAAAATTCGTATGGAGCGAGGAATGCAAGAACAGTTTCCAAGAGCTTAAGAAGAGACTCATTTCGGCACCTGTTCTGACAATACCGTCTGGTTCGGATGGATTTATTATATACAGCGATGTTTCAGGAAAAGGGTTAGGATGTGTTCTCATACAACATGGAAAAGTCATAGCATATGCCTCGCGACAACTCAAAGAATATGAGAGGAATTATCCTACTCATGATCTGGAGTTGGCAGCAGTCATTTTCGCATTAAAAATTTGGATACACTATCTATATGGGGAGAAAGTTGAGATATATTCAGAATATAAAATCCTCAAATATTTCTTCACCCAAAAGGAACTCAACATGCGGCAACGACGTTGGCTCGAGCTGTTTAAATATTACAGCCATACCATTCAATACCATCTTAGAAAAGCGAACGTGGTAACTGACGCATTGAGTAGAAGATCATATGAGGGAACGAGTGCGATGTTGTCAACACAAAAGCCCATTTTATGTGATTTATAAAAGATGAAGATAGAATTCAAGATTCTGGGGACCCATGCGATGGTGTCAAGTATACGCATAAAACCAACTTTAATCGATAAAGTTAAAGTTGCTTAAGCCACAAACCCGGAGCTGATGCGTATGAAGAAGAAAGTACAAGAAGGTGTTATCTCAAAAGAAAGAATCGATGAAGAAGGAATACTTTGAGTCAACTCCAGACTTTGTGTTCCTAACGACTCTGATTTGAAGTACAAAATCATGATGGAGGTACACAACACACCGTTTGCAATTCACCCTAGAAGTACCAAAATGTATCGTGATCTTTGACATATATTTTGATGGAGCAATATGAAGAGAGAGATCGCGAAGTTTATCTCGAGGTGTTTAACTTGTCAACATGTAAAGGCGGAGTATTAAGTGCCAAAGGGTCCATTACAATAACTAGAGATTCTGAAATGGAAGTGGGAACGCATTACCATGGATTTCGTTACAGGTCTTCCCATTGTTTCTCAACGCATAGATGCGATTTGGGTTATTGTTGATATTTAACTAAGTCTGCTCATTTCTTGTCGATACGGACATATTCCCTTGAACGTCTTGCTTGTATGTACGTAAATGAGATTGTGAGATTGCATGGCATGCCGGTATCCATAACTTCGGATCATGACCCAAGATTCACTTCAAGATTTTGGTTAGCTTGCAGAAAGCTATGGACACGAATTTATGATTCAGTTCGGCATACCAGCCTCAAACGGACGGACAATCAGAGAGGACTATTCAAACTCTTGAAGATCTATTAAGACTCTATGTCCTAGACTTCAAAGGGAGTTGGGATCAGTATTTACCATTGGTGGAATTCTCCTACAACAACAGTTATCAGGCAAGTATAGGTGTGGCTCCATTCGAAGCATTGTATGGACGAAAGTGTCGCTCTCCAATATGTTGGGATGAGGTGGGTGAAGCAACATTGTTGGGACTAGAATTGGTACACATGACTACAGAAAAGATCCAAATGATTCGACAACGTATACAAACCGCACATAATTAAAAAAAGAGTTATGCGGATCTTCATCGAAAGGACATGGAATTTAATATTTTCGATCATGTAGTGTTGCGTGTTGCTCCATGGAAGGGAGTTACAAGATTTGGGAAGAGAGGAAAGCTCAATCCAGGATTTATTGGTCTATTTCAGATTCTTGACCGAGTAGAAAATGTGGCCTATAGACTCGCGTTACCTTCAAGCATGTCTCGTGTTCATAATGTTTTTCACATATCTGTGCTTCGTAAATATGTGAAAGTGTAATACCCGGGAATTTCCACGTATAAAAAAATAGATATATTAATGAAAATATTATTTATGTGAAAATAAGTGTTATTGTTTTATGAGTCGGTTAATATAATTGATTAATATTAAATCAATGTGTATTAAGAAATGTGAAGTGACAATGAGGATTGTAAAATGCCTTGTGTGGCATAATGTGAAACAAGTGAATTCACTAAACGAATTAAGACGATTAATCGTGTTGATCATGTAATTTCATATAGTTAATGAATACGCTCGTGGACTTGTAGTAACACTTTTGTGGACATCATTTCATGTCGTATAAAATGAGTTAGCGTTGAAAACTGGCACGGGCAGAAGCTGCACCAGTCTTGAGACTATCATGACGCAGCTGCGTCGTCCCAACAGTACAAACTGGCGCAGCTGTGCTAGCTGTTAGTTGGAGAAAAATTAATTCTTCTACTTTGGAAATTAAATGGAACAATTATGTGATATGTATGACATTAATAAACTATGAAATAAAGGGCACAATTAAGTAATATTAATTGTTAATTGTTATATTAATTAACTGTGGTGGAATATGGATTACTTGGTAATTAATTCGTAATATACGATTATTATTATTTGCAAATTATCTATACATATAATAAAGAATTATATAAATAATTAGTCGTTATGAAGGTCCATATCTTCATTAATCGATGAGGGATGGATTAAATTATATTAAGTGGTAATTCATTAAGGAAGTGCATGATTTATTTATTTAACATAATTAAGTAAGTTAGTAATATAATAATTTTATATTTACAGTTATGTGCATATGAGCAATAATACAACTATGCTATATAGTGTAGTGTGACATTGTATGACTATATATTAAGTCTTATAAAATTATATTATATGAGGAAATGCGATTAAATATATTGGAACTATATGTTATAAATAAGTTATTAATATAATAAGGTTATAATATGGTTATATGAGTAGTAGATATAATTATGGAACTACCCAGACAACAATATCTAACTACATTATTTTATTGCGTATATTTAATGTACATGGACTATATGATGTGAGTGTATAATTTATCCCTAAAATTCCTAATATGGTAACAATTGTACATTAAGGTTACATTGTGGGAATTAAATAAACCAAACCAAGCCTAGATAACATGAAATGTTGAGAGTTCTCTTGTCCCAAAATGAGAGTCACCAAGTACATGAATAGTAATTCAACGCTATTATACGTTTTCTCCAAAAGGCTAGAGCTAAGAGATGATGGCTAAGCTTGAGGGTGGTTGGCCAACCCTTGAGCAATCATTGTCCCATTCCATTGCACCATGGATTCAAGGTTTGTGTAACATCAATGCCCAGTCCACACTTCTTCTATAAATAACAACAATGTTTATCAGTTACTGCTGCTTGAAGTTGTCTAAGAATTTCTTAGTGTAAGATTGGGAGTATACCAGTGATCAAAGAGCCTATGAGTTCAATTAAGAGCAAGTTCTTTCACATTACAAACGTATAATTCCATTACTAGCTTTCCAATTTCAGTTTCTGTTAAACAGAGTTTGTAAGTATGGAAATTCAAATTTTTGATTTTTGTAGAAATAGATGTTAATGAGGTTGGGTATGAGTTATATAGAAGTTATATGATCATATAAGCATGTTTAAACTAATACATGAGTGTTTATAATCAATTTCATGGGTAAATTCTATGTTTGGGCTAAACAGTTGCCAAAGAAGACTGTTCCTGGTTCGAACCAGGTGTGGCGCAGCTGCGCCTGATTAACACTGAGGCCCAGCGCAGCTGCGCCGGCCTCTGAAATCAGTTGAGCTATCTGTTTTCAATTCTGATCAATGTTAGGCAATCATTTCGGCTTATGATAGCATGCATGCATGTGTAAGGGGTATATATAGAGATATGAACCTAATGTGGGCATGTTAGACTAGCATTAGCATGATTAACAAAAGTATGTAGCTTAAAATGGATTTAAGGACATAGAAATGCACTTATTATGTATGTATGCCATGTATGTATTCTGACTTTGCAAGCATGATAGTATGACTTAGAAATGCATGAATAAACCTTTGGGTTGTGTTTATATGATTAGAAAGCAAACATGAGCATGTTGAACCTTCTAGTAAGCTTTGAATGTGAACATTGTCAAGCTACATGGAGGACTAAAATTTGACATTTGTAATCATGATTGATGACACTCTTAGACTTACTCATGTAGTATAAACATATATATGCCATGCTTATGTATTATGTTTCAATAAAAACGTAAACGAAGCCTATTTTTAACTAAAGTGGTGCTAAATTGCATATATGTGTTATGAACACACACAAAGCATGCTTAATATGAGTGTTATGACTACCTTGTATGTTTAGAGAGCAAGCATGATAGCCTTTATGGGTTCATGACCTTGAATGGCCTTAGATTATTGAAATAATCAATTTAGGATGTTATTATGAAAAAAGGAACCTAGGTTGACGTAAGAAACATGGAAAGACCTTTAGCATAACATGCGTGATTGATTTGGTCTAGCCGGACAGAAACCAAAAGGCAGTAGCTGTGTCTTGGCATAGTCAGAGGACGGCGCAGCTGCGACGGTCCTAGGCTTAGCCATGGCGCAGCTGCGTCGTGCAGTAGTCACAGATAGAGTCTATTTTTGGTCTAGTGTTTGAAGCATGCCTATATGATGTCTTTAACTTGTAATATATGATCAACATGCTTGGTAATGTGTTAAGGAGCATGTTATGTGTTGTAAATAAAGGTAAATTTTAACTTTCGAATGCTAAGTCTAAGAGGATGTTTACATGATATCAAACCACGATACGTGGGTTGAACTTGTGATGACGTATAAACTGATTTTGTACCTAATGTGACAACCGAAAATTTGGAATAATTTTAAAAATTTTATTAATTGATTTAAGGTTCAAAATTAGAACCTAGACAGAAAATAAGTGTATGTGTTTGATATTTTCATGATGAAAATTTTGAGAATTTAAAATTTCTTTTGGAGAATTATTCAGGATTAAGTCTATACGTGAGTATAGTCAGTGATTATGTGTATAGAATGTGGTTAAGAGTCAAGGGTTGACCAGATAAATTTTATTAAAGTCAAACCCTAATCGTAAATTAAGAACGTCAACGTTCGGTTAGAAAACCCTAGCGTTTGACAAGAAACCCTAAAATCGGTTCTAGAAACCCTAATTTCAGTTTCGGGAATCTGAAACCCTAATTCGGTGCATGAAACCCTAAATCGGGAGCTTAATGACGTAAGTGTAAATACTTAAAATTTTAATTAGGGTAAAATTTGGTTAATTAGCAAAACCCTAATTTCGAATTTATAAAATCCTAATTTCGATATTAAAAACCCTAATTAGTGGATTGAAAACCCTAATTCGTGATTTGGCTTAATTGCTAAATTAGCGATATTTAATTGGGAATTATTAATCCTAATTAAAGTATGATTAAGATATTTTAATATAATTAGAAAATTCTAATTATAATTTAGAAATATTAATTTCATATTTTTAAAATTTAAATTGGAAATTTTAGAAAATTAATTGTGTAAACCCTAAGGGTTTCAAACCTTAAATACTAAATTGGCTTAAACCCTAAACCCTAAACCAAACCCTAAATTTTAAGGGTTTGGCTAATTGTCCAAATTGTCATTAAATTAAATGGAAATTCTAAAAATAAAGGGAAATTACCATTTTACCCTTTTATATTATTTGAGCATTGTTGGAGGAATCTAGCAAAATAATTGAGTTGGGCAATAATTCTAGTCCATGTGACATATTTCCAACATATCAGCCCCACTAGCATCATCCAAATCATTTCATTGTTACAGTTTATAAGATTAAAGAGAGAGAAAAAAAATTACTTACCATTTTATTTTCTCCCAAGCCATCCTCTCTATAGAATTCGGGAAATGGAAGTGTGAGAGGGTGAGGAGAGAAGCTAAGATCAGTTCATAGCAAGCCTAGAACAGATCAAGAAGTCAGAAATCAAAAATCAAGTTCAAAAAGGTAAGAACCCCAAAATTTTGAAATCATACGATTTGATGTTAGATGTTGCAATTGATTAGTTAAAGTTGTGTAATAGGGTGTCTATAAGTGATCTAGGTTGTTAGATCAAGGATCTATTACATCTAGATGCACGAATTTAATGTTTTCAAAAATCTGGAAAAGTAGAAAAATGTGGTCTTACAGCCATATGTCAGACCTCCTAGATTCGTGTGTGTTATGTGTTCTTGAGTGTCTTTTAAAAATTAGAGTTTTGGTTAATGAATTTGTGGGTTATGATGCTATATATGTTATTAGATTTTATAATTTCATAATGGTCATCTAAAAACGATTTTTTAAGAATTCAAATTCATGTATTTATGCTAAAGAAGAGAAATTTGGGTTTTGATGGTAATGTGTATTTTGGTGTACTTTGAGACTAAAATTGATGATGAATTCGTGATTGAAACTTTAAATTGATGGATGATTGTTGTTCTCCGCTATAAAATGAAAATAACACAACTTGAACGGATCGAATTGGTTAAGAAACGAATTCGTAATGAATTAATACACTTAGCATGTTAAAAATATGAAAAATTAGTATAAACCAAGTCCCATATCGACTAAATTGAGAACTTCACCCTTTTCTAAACCTATAAATAGAAGGGCTTGGCCTTTGTTTCATTCACCAACAATAAGACATCCAATTTTGAGAAATGCTTTGTTGTGGGAAGACTTTTTATAAAGATCTTCTTAGTTAAATCTTGGTCGAGTACGTATTCAGTTTGTCGAATTCGTATTTTCAGGTATGTTTCATATTTAATTTTTGGTAATGTTATTATTTTAAATATTGTATTTAGTTGTTAGTTAAAGTTTGAATTTTTGAAGTTTAGTTAGTTTTGTTAATAAACTAGTTAGTTTACTATGTTTATTTTGGCTTGGAATTGATTATGTAAATGAGTTCTAATGATTGTAATTAGAGATATGAAGCTGAGACCTTAGACGAGTCTAATTATGTTAAATAAGACTTATTTGTAAAGAAAGTTGTGTTGGAACGAGTCGAGGCGAGTTTTGGATGCCAAAACGAGAAGTTCGAAAAACTAGTGGACTGCTGATCCAAAAATGAAAATTCGGGGTTAGCTAGATTGTTTAGAAAATTCTGGGTTTTTTATATGTTGTAGTACACTGAATAAGTTTTCCATAGACTCCGAAACGGACTAAATCCGACATCGGAGGAGAGAGTTATGACATTTCAAAGTAGCGGTGTCAAAACTGTCCAACAGGTGCGGTGCAGTCCACTTGAACGGAATTTCTGGGTTGATATGTTCGGAATCTGGAAAAACATCAGTAGGTAAGAGTTGTAGTCCCGGAAGTTAGCTTCGCGTGGGCTCAAGAATCGCCTAAAAATGTTTTAAAACGAAAACGTTATGACTGTTTTAGCGAAAGAAGGTAAATCTGGAAAAAAGATGAAAACTGTTAACGAAAACCTTGCTGACCAGTCACTTTGGGCCTGATTTTCGCCACCTAGACAGATTGGAATTTGGTGTTTGATAAATGAAAATTGTAGTTCAAGAAGATATGGATCCAACGAGTCCGATCGGGCCTCAATTGGAGTTGTGGATCTCGTAATACAAGTGTTTCTATAAAAGGTTCCAAAACTGAAAATGTTTACAAGGCATGTAATGGTTAGTCGGTAGTGGCCTGTTTTTAGGGTGCTATACTGGGCCAAATGAACTGTTTCTTGAACCTAAAACATAGCTCGGGAAGTCACGGTTCTAACGATATCAAGTGGGCCCAAATTAGACTCTTAGATTTCCGTATGGACTAGTTTTAGCAAAGGACTCCAAAGTTGCAAAATGACGAAAACAAGATGCGAAAGAAATTGTAAGGGCTGTTTCGGCCACTTAATTTGCCAGAAAAATTCTGCCCTTTTGGGACATAAAAATATATGGTATTAAGTACCTCGTGTCCAAAAATGAGCTCATTCCGACTTAAAATGACCAAGTTATGACCATTTCAATTTTTGTGATTTTCTGACGAAAATCGCTATAACCGGAGTTCTACAACTCCGATGGCCACGAAATTTAAACTGGAGTGTCACGTTAACATTTATAAGATTGTGCCAAGATATGAGAATTTTTGGAGTTAGGCACGAGGTAGCTAATTTCTTAAGGAATTAACTAAAAACGATTTTTGAAAAATATTAAAAAAAGTTGAAAAATTATGGAAAAATACTTTTTGCGTATGAAATATATGTATATGTGTTTAAGTAAAGTTTAATTAAACTTAAACTCGTCAATCATCCGACTAGACCGTCGGGATGATAGAATTGTGCTAGTTTCAACTCGGACTGCAATAGTTTGACTTGATGCTATGTCTTATGTGTATAATAGACTGATAGGATTATGTGGTAATGTGTTTAGGTTATTTTATACTATGATAATATTATTCTAATATTGAAAATCTATATTATTAATATTAGGTCCCAGACGAAGCTTATTATATTGCGTTACGGTAATCAATGGTTCAGGCAAGTTTCCTTTTACTTAACTCTACTAAGAGTTGTTCATTCGGTTATACTTATGGTTAATCATCTCTGATTGCCATGTTGAATTGTACTCTGTACATCTTGCATGTATAAGTCAGGTATGAAAGGCTGATCACCTTCATTACCAGTTTGTCCAGATATATTATTGTTCATGTTCAATACTTGTTCAGTCAAAATTTTGTTCATGCTAATTCACAAATACATTGTGAAGGATAGCCAGTTTATTATTCAGACTCTTTCAATCATGATATATCTTTAAATTATTTTAAAACTTGCTGGGCAACTTTCATGCTCACCCTTGCTATATCATGATAAATATTGCAGATAAGGCGAATGCTTCAGATACAGGAAAAAGAATAATGCCAAGTTCAGCTTGGGATAGAATGTGCAGCTAGATTGTAATGGTATAGTTTGATAATGTGTTATATGTCAGATAGTTTATGAATTGTGTATAAGTTAAGGTTATTCGATTTTGGGAATAGTGTGTAAAGTGTACTGTATAAACAATCTATGTTTATATCTTCCGCAAACAGTTACAGTTATATAGAATGATCGAACCGGATCCGCGGCGGTCCGGGGGCGCTACACCTTACGTGCCTACTTGTATCATGTCAAGCTTGATTAAAGACTATGTTAGCTAATGAACATCTTAAACATATAATACGTTATAAATAGGATTCGAAAGTGTTGAATTCTTAAACGAGGATAAAATACGCGTAAGGCAAGTATCCGAAACCTACTCTTATTATGCAAGTATCTTTGCATTCTGTATTCGACGAATACCGTAAGCTTATCTCCTTGAATACAAGTTATATTGCTTTCTCATTCAAATGAGCCATTATGCTTAAACCCTTGTGAAAACTATTATTCATAATGAACTTGGTATTATTCTTGAATATTGTGAAAGAGTCGATGTCATTTGATTCGGCTAGACTATACGCATGTTTATAAAACTGTCCAAACCCATTTGATTAGTGCAGAAAATCTTAAAAACTGAGTTGAACAACCCTTATGGTAAGGGGATTGTATGTTATTGGAAACCCCAACACATAAGTATATTATTACTGTGGTGTTATGCATAACGTGGAGTATTGTAGACTGATCCTCTACATTACTTGATTCTTTTGGGTTATCAGTTTAATATTGGTAATTCTAGTAGATGTTCAATAGTCCTTAGTGACTGCTCAATATAAATTGTTATCCAGTCGGATACCTTGATAGCCTTTGAATTCATATATATCAGTTGATTTATATTGAACTATTGATCTTAGTTTAAGTATTGTTGATATTCATTATTCATGATATTATTCTTAAACTCTGAACTATCTTAGAGGTGATACTTCGATATTTCATACTCGTGATATAAAACTCTTTACCCTTGTTGTATATTACTTGCTGGGCAATTTGTGCTCATTCTTGCTTATTTAAAACATTTCAGTTAAGGAAGAACAGGGAGGTGTCTCTGGACCAGACAAGGGCAAGGGCAAGGCTACCGCCTAGCTTGTCCCTTTTTATGTTTAAGATTGTTATGTTGTATTTAGTCTATGCTTAAACTTAAGTAGGATTATGTAATAGGTCTTTATTCAATACTATTATGTAATCTATTAAGTATTGTAGGTTGCGAGACTTGGGGGAATAATTATAATAAATAATTTTATATTATTCTAATTTAGATTCTTCATTGTGAATGTATGATTTTAGTTACTATGGTAATACTTTGAGCACGTGATGAACCGAATTTGAGTGACCAAGTAGAGGTCAGAATTTGGGGGCGTTACAGGTTGGTATCACAGCTATAGTTATAAACCTTAGGAACGAGAGTCCTTAGATTATAATTTAAGAAAAGTTAGAAGTTAGGAAGGGGATAAAACTCATGTAGAGTTTTCCTTGAGAGACTTAGTATGTTATGTAATGTAACTTCATTTTATACAATGAACTTATGTTTATTTAACATTCTGATGGAGTTGTTGTTTGTCTTGTCTTATGTTGGTGTTTGTAGGATGACTGACATGGAAGGACCTAGCCGAGTAGTAGAGGAAGAGCCGCATGATATCCACGTAGTATATGAGGCACCCTTGATAGCAGAACCTATATCGGTAGTTGCCCCTATTGATGATGATGATGATGATGACGAGGAGGAAGAGATGGAGCCTTTACCTAAGGAGTCTGATCTGCAGGAGGAGCCTATGGAGGAGGAACCCGAGCCCATAGAGGACTTCGACGGGACTACTTTCGAGGATCAGATGCTGGGAGAATATGAAGAACGAATTTTGGAATTAGGATGTAGAGTTGAGGAGCTAGAGACCGAGACTCTTGAGAGGCAACTAGTGATGCAGGAGATGGAGGTGGAAATTGCTCACCGTAAGGAGGCATGGATCCAGATGGGGACCTTGTTTCACCGATCGGTGGCAAGGAACGTTGAATTGGCAGGAAAGCTAGAAGAAATAAAGCAGAGGGTTTTGAGTGAGAGGACAGAGAAGGAGGCTCTCCGAACTCAGTTAGAGATGGAGGTGATGGATAGGATTCACTTCGAAGAGAAGTGGGAGGATTCCAATGACAGGGTAGATGACCTAGAGGATGAGGTGCGGTGCAAGAGGAGGAAGATGAATAGGATGGGCTATGCTCTATGCACGACCATGAAGAGGTTGATCGATTAGGTAAATAACTACCCAGCAGAGCAAGGACAGACTTGGCATACCATAAGTCGGGATATGGTGGCACACATTACGAAGAAGGAGTATCAGAGCACCATGGAGCATGGGATGTTAGATTGAGTCTAGAGGGAAAGGCTCAGTAGTGTAGTAGTTTTAATTATGTGTTGTTAATATGTTGTTGTAATCTCCATCTTTTGTGTAAGATGCAAGATGATGGTAACCCTAAACTTTTGAAAAATGTTAGAGGGGTAGTAAGCTAGTGTTGTCCTCGTCTTTTGTGATATTAGGGGATATGTGTTTTCATTTATAGCAGTATGCTAGAAAAGAACGTGTATTGTAACTATTTGGCATATGAATATAAATGACCTTATTTCATAAACGTGTTATAACTTTTAGTTCTTTTCATGTGAGAAATGTCTAAATATGATAGTTAGATATTGAGATGAAAATTTTGTGATGCAGAAAATGTCACCTAGACGTAGAATAACTATCCCAGAAGAGTCACTTAATGATGAGAGAGGTCCAATAGATCTGATACAACGACTGGTAGATTTATTGGGAGAAGCTCTGAGGGGAAAAAATGAACCCGTACCACCCATTCCCAAGGTGTCCCAGTAACAACCTTCAAGGACTTTGAGAGTGTAGGACCCCCAGAGTTCATGGGAACCACTGACCCGATAGTTGTGCAAATCTGGATCAAGGAGATTGAGAAGGCCTTCACTATTACACGCGTGGGTGAAGACCAGAAGACAGTATTTGCCACATATATGATGAGGGGCGAAGCGAACTATTGGTGGAAAACTAATCAGCAGAGAGCGAGGAAAGGAACTATAACATGGGAGAGGTTTACGACGCTGTTTTTTGAGAACTATTCCCTAAAAAGTATGAAGAGTAGGATGGAAGTGAAGTTCATAGAATTAATGCAAGGAGATATGACGGTGGAATAATATGCAGCGAAGTTCAATGAACTAGCGCGATTTGTAGAGCACCAGGTTGTGGATGAGGAGAGGAAGGCGAGACGTTTTGAGCAAGGGTTGAAGTCATGGTTGTATAATAAGGTATCAGTCTTCCAGATTGATTCCTTTACAATATTGTTAGAGAAGGCAGTCATTGCGGAAGGTGGCAGTGAGGCCTTAAGTCTATATCATAAGGAGAAGAAGAACAAGAACACTAGTAATGAGCATCGCGGAGGAAGCAGCAGTGGGGGAAGTAATTATGGGAAGAGGAAATGGGAAAACAACAACCACAACAACAACAACAACAGAAACAACAACCAAGGTGGGAGTCACCAGGGAAACTTCAAGAAGAGGAACGAAGCTTAAAACAAGTGTGGAAGAAGCCATTAGGGGGAATGCTGGAAGGGGAAGACCACTTGCTATAATTGCGGCCAAGAAGGGCACATATCGCCGAACTGCCCAAAGCCGAAGAAGATCAGAGGATGTTTTGCTTGTGGATCAACAGAGCACCAGATAAAGGATTTCCCGAAGAAAGGAAGCGGTGGAACTGGCGGAAGCCAGGGAGGAGGAAGCAAGTTAATGATTGGTGGACCTGCGCAACCCAACCGATCGACCGCTCGAACCTTTAACATGACCATCCAGGACGCAGTAGCTGCAAAGGGCGTGGTGTCAGGTATAATCCCAATCAATAATATAAATATTTATGTATTATTTAATTCGGGTGCCACCTGTTCTTCTGTATCTGAAGAATTTGCTAGTCAACTTAATGCACCCCGAGAACGTTTGAAAGATTCCTTGAGCGTAGAAGTTTCGAATAAGGAAATAATCCCCGTAGAATACGTTTACCGAAATTATCGCGCAAACATTAGAGAACATGAACTAAGCGTAGACTTGATTCCAATTAGACTGGGAGAATTCGACGTAATACTGGAAAAGGATTGGTTATATAACCATGCCGCGATAATTTACTGTCAGAACAAGTGTGTGAACCTTCAGACTCCAAGCAAGTCTGAGGTAGTGTTTCACGGTAGGTCATCGCTTAAGCAATCGTGTTGCGTTACGATGATGTTGTTAGGTTTGTAATATTCATGAACGCAATCAAATTGCACAAAATAA
Source organism: Panax notoginseng (assembly GCA_016801055.1). NCBI lineage: Eukaryota > Viridiplantae > Streptophyta > Magnoliopsida > Apiales > Araliaceae > Panax > Panax notoginseng. The sequence continues at coordinate 96,226,004 of CM029015.1, read as the reverse complement.
GCGGAAACATGATAAAATAGAGTTTTGAAATTTTACAAACCATATACCCGGATCATCCTTTATGCATAATTATTAATTAAACGAAAATAAAGGACGAGAATCATACCCTTGAAGATCCGAGCTTCCTCAAGTACAAGTTCACCTCCAAATCCTTTTCGTGTTCAACATAAATCTACCGGGTTGGGTTCCTTCCTTTGATCAACGTTAGCTACCCAAGTGTTTGGCCTCTAGCGGTGATCCACCAAGGAAAAAGAAGTATTCAAGAAGAATGGTGGTTAGCAAAACCTTAGCTTTTCCATCTCTCATAGAAAAGGGTGTACTCTTCCAATATTAGAATTACGTATATTGTGAAAAAGTCAACAACCACACCCCATCATAATAAGACTCCTCTTATTTATAGATGTGGACAACTCTCCTTAGCAATTAAGGAATTTAGTTTTATTTTAATTAATTAAATTCTTTTAATTAATTAGGCTCCTAATCTTATTAGATTAATTAATTAAACTCTTTTAATTAATTAGCATCCTAATCTTATTAGGATATATGAGAGTACTTTTATTAATTAATTTTCAAACTCCTTTAGGAATTAAATAATAATAATAGTAATAATAATAATAAGACTCATCTTATTAATTTATATTTAATATTTCCAAAATATTAAATAATAAATATTAAGCTATTAAATTTATTCTATCACCACCGATTAAATTAAATATACTTAACTTATTATTACGATTATGTCATTAACTTCTTAAATAATGATTCTTCCTTTTATGGTGTGACCCTTTAGGTTCTCCATATTAAACCGGTTGTGAATAAATCAATTAGAACAATTCTAATCTTATTTAAATAAATAAATTAAAATATTAATTTAATTGAATAAATAATATTTATTCTATAATAGGGATAAGCCTTCCTAGCGATTAACGACTTTCTAGATAATATAGATTTTAACATTAATCATAAAAGAACCTTTGAGTAAATAGTTACCATATAATTCAATATTTCCACTATACAATGTCCCAATTAAATATAAGACATGGAATTAATGTCAAGTCTTATTTTATTTAATTTTATGTATTTCGATCCTTAAATGCACAACTCCAAATATTGCAAATTAAAAACTCCTTTCTAATTTCATTCTGCCTTGGCCAATGACTACTGGGTTGTCATTTATCGAATCACATAGGGCATTTCTCTTCTTTTACTAGAAGTGGTAGATTCTTTATTGACCATGCATTATCTCTAAGTACAACTTATTATACCCAAGCATACCCTTTGATATACCCTAAGGGTCTTAAGGAATAAGTCAAAGTATAACTCATCATACACAAGATACTATGATGATCTCAAGTCCAAGGATCACTTATACTACTATCACTACAAGAATTTCCATTGACAAACAAGTAAAACTCAATTAGATATTCCTTAACGAGCCACGTTCAGTGAACTTATTCTCCAATAAGCACCTACATACTTGCTTTAGTGTCTCTACACAAATGATCATGAGATCAATCATCCTCATCCAATGAGCAAGTAACGTATGTACCAATCTTTACGGATTCACTAATCCCCAATTTAGTAATCCAACGATTAGAAACTATTTTAGTTTTAAGCTTTTTAAGAATTTAGATCTAATTAGAATGATCATCATCATTATTTTAAAAGTATTGCTTAAAACTATGGGTTTATCACATATTATAAAACAACATCATGTATATAATTAAAAGTCTTTAATTAATTAATACTTTTTATTAATAAATGAATAAGATTGTTACAAAGTATATGCTTTATCATCAAACATGATTGGCTTGTGTGCATACTACTTTTAATCTCCCACTTGCACTAAAGCCAATTGTCATGGTATCTCATACCCTTCTTCTCTAAGTGACGGTTATCCTGCTGTTGGATAAGCTTTAGTTATTGGATATGTAATGTTGTTCTTGAGAGTCCACTATCTCTATAGTGATTTCCCATCTTTCAATGATTCTATAATCAAATGAAAGTGCCACCACACATGTTTAGATTCAAGATAAGACTTGGGAACGATTCCTAGTTCTGTAATGAACTTTTCATCCAAACAATCAACTTGTAGCTTTATTTATAGTTATATACTTTGTCTTTATCACTAAAGCATCAACTCTTTGCTGTTTGGAACCTTTCCAATTCACTGCACCACCGTTCAAGGTAATGCTTTACCTTAAAGTGTATTTTCTGTCGTCTTGGTCTGTCTGAAAAAACTCGAGTCTGTTACGCCCTCTAGTTTTAATTCAGACCCACCATGAATATGATCACATCCTTTGTGTCGGTTAAGTACTTTAAGATATTTTTCACTGACTCATAGTGAACTTCTCCAGAATATGACTGATCAACATCAGGTCTCGTACATTTCATTGCATACATGATAATTACGCATGTGATCTCTCTTTTATGAGTCTATGGGGACTATTAAGAGAGGTACACTCCAGGGCTCATCAACATTAGACATACCATGGAGTTTTCCATGTTAAACGACTTTAGAATCAAATGAATATACGTTCCTTGGGTTAAGATACTCTTCCCAAATCATTCATGGAGGAATGTTTAGATAACATTATCTTTACTAATTGTAGCATTGGTATGTCATTCCTTATCCGTAGTATATTAACGTATAATACTAGGAATGTCATGATGCTCCTTTTGTACGCACTAGGTTCATTCTTGTTTTTGATAAAATCAAACTCTTTCGACTGTCTCATCAAAACGAATGTTCCATATTTGAGAAGCTTACTTCAATCCATTTCTCTAAGTGTCTATAACTCTTACCTCATCGTATGTAATTGGATCATCTTCCATGATATGTACCTCATCATTATCATCCATGATGAATCCATACCTCCCAGGTATCTTCGGTACTATTCCAGATTTATGATTTGGTTGTGGTACAATAGTTCTATCTACAGGTTCCTCTTATTTAACTTATAGTGTTTTGTGGTTCTTGAACTCTTCAAGATCTATTATCCTCCCATTAGCACCTTTAATGATAAACACCTTTATCTTAGAAGGTAGCATGTTTTGCAACAAACACCTTTTGCTAAGTAGGATTATAAAACATATACCCTAAACTTACTTTAGGATATCCCACAAATCTGTACTTGTCAAATCTTGTCCCAAGCTTATTCTTTAAAACTTTTTTCACATAAGTTGGACAACCCCTTATCTTAACATACTTAAGATTAGGAATCCTCCATGTCCATAACTTTTATAGAGTCTTGGGGCCGAATTTTGAGGTTACCTTTTCGTAGATATGCAGCCCTTTCTGGGACATTATCCCAGAAGGATACTGGAATGTCGGTAAAATTATTATGGACCGCACCATGTCCAACAAGGTATGATTTTTCTTTTCAGATACATCAATCAATTATTGCATATCGGGAGGAGTCCATTATGAGAAAACCATTTGAGATGATCTAGAAACTTATTGCACAAGTATTTATTCCTTGATCTAATCAAAGAACCTCAATACTTTGTCAATTTGTTTCACTTCTGAATTCTTTGAACCTTTCAAATAATTCACACTTGTATTTCAGCAAATAAACACATTCAACTCTTTGAATGATCATCTCCTTTTCTTATACTAGTTTGTTCAATTTGTAAAATTATTTTTACGTAAGTCAAGTATACAAAATCCATTAAATAATATTCCAGTCTATACAAAATATTATTATTATAAATAGAACAATAATTTTTCTTAAATATAATACCAAAGATTTCATTGTCCAACAACAAAATGAAATAATATTTTCAACAAGAACTGGAATAAAATAACAACTTATTAACTTAATAGATTTGCCCGTAGGCAATGCTAAACTATAAGTTCCTATGGTTAATGCATCAACCTTTGCTTCATTTACCAGACATAGGATTACTTATCATTTGTTTAGGTTTCTACTTCTGCTTGGTCCCTTCATAAATCTATATTTATGATAACTTAAGCCGGTATCCAATACCCAAGTAGAACCTTGACTTAAAGAAAAATTTATTTCAATCAAGAACAAAATTATATTTGTAACCGAAACTTCACTAAGCTTCTTCTGGTTATCCTCTGCAAGATACTTCTCGCAGTTTCTTTTCCAGTGTCCAGACTTATTGCAGTGGAAGCAAACTCCTTTGCTATCCATATCAGTTTTGTTCTTATTATCCTTTATTTTTGCCTTTCTATTTACCTTCTTTGAATCGTTCTTCTTTTTAAAAGATCATTTGGCCCCTACCAGTAAGACTTGGTCTTTCTTGGTTGGAAAGTGACTCTCAACATTTTTCAATATGTTAAGCAAATCAGCGAAGCTAATATCTAGCTTGTTCATATGAAAAAATCACAACAATTGTGAAAGGAGTCAAGGAGTGAGTACAAGATCAAATCTTGGCTCAACTCTCCATCCATGACAAAACATGTTGTCATATTTGTTCAATCAAATTGATCATCTCTAGGACATGTATCTGTACTGTAGTGTCGGTTGTCATTACAGATTGGAAGAGCTCCTTATTATAGATCAGAAGAGCTCCTTAGATATCTGATATCTATTAGTCATACTTTCTTCACCATCAACTACTTGACGTGCAGGAGCTGAAGCTTATTACTCATGGATACGAGCATGATGCATTGAGCCAACTGTGTATCATCTTGCCACTTTCTAAAAGTTGCAATCTCTTCCTCAGAGGCATTGTCTGCAACCATTACAGGAATAGGTGTATTAAGGACATAAGATAGCTTTTCAGTTGTGAGATCTATTCCCAAATTCCTTAACCAATCCGAGTAATTCGGTCCGGTTAATTAACATCTAATATGTTTCGCAGTGATAGTAATTTAGACATTGTAAAATTCTGTAAATGAATTTGTTCTTAACAACATTTTAGCATACATTCTTTTATTAATTATCAAAATAATTTAGGTCTTGTTTTTAATTGGTATCTCCCACTATTTTCTTCAAACTATATTACCCTCAATAATATAGTTCGACAAAATCTAATTAAATATTTGCTTGTGAGAATAAAAATCACATTTCAAATGTATATAGCGTTGTGGTGACACAACGAACTATATATAAACAAATAGGTAGACAACTCTTGCCAATTAAATCAACTATGCAACTCCTTGTATTTTGCCTCTTAGATTATTTTGATCAAGTGGTAGCACATCCGAATCAAAATTATCCAAGTTAAGTCCAACCTAGCACTCCATATATTCAAAAAAGAAAAATATTATCCTTGTGGTGACACAACAAAACAACATTGTTTATTTTTCTTTATAAGCATCAAATGTGATAAAATTAACATCTCAAAGAATTAAGATAAGCATTGTGGTGACACAACAAACTTATAATAATTAATTGATACTCTATTATTTTTATCATGCTAGAAGGCGACGTTCGATATTCCAAATATCTTTGAATGCTTAGGACTTAATATAAAATATTTGAGGGGTTTGTTATTAATTTGTCTCATCTTGTTTAGCGCGCATGGACATATATATATAAAATACGCGTCATATTATTAAACATGCTAAGCATGTTTGCATAATATAATATATATATATATATATATATATATATATATATATATATATATATATATACTAGCATGCATATATAGAATACTATATTTTATCTGAATTGATTATGAACTTTTATTCTAGTTTGGTTCACTAGAGTCACCAAGTGAACCAAAAGGTCAAACCCTAGGGGTGCAAGAATTAATATTTAAATATAACTATTACATTTAAACCCGGGCTCCATTACAAACGGGTCTTCAAGCACTCCTTGCTCTTTGATTGCTAATTCTTCAAAAGTAATTCTAACTATTCCTATTACAAAACTATTTAAAATAAATAGAAATCTTGATCAGCAGTCAAGGGGAAGCACATAGAAGGATGATAGAATTTACATTACGAAAAATTAGAGAAGACGAGGTACGCATACCCCATTTAATAAAATCTATACATTCATGTATCCAACTAAAATAAAATCCAATCACATTGGTCAATAGTCCATATTCAATCCCATTTATTATCATACACATCACCATATGCATCAATAAATAACATTCATTTCATGAATAATAAACATTCAATATATATATTAATATCATTTAATGGGCAAATTTAGTTAGCATAAAATCTAATCTTGAATCAAAATAAACTCCTTTATTTTAATCCAAATTTAAATCAAAATAAACCTATTTTATTTTAATTTATCCTATTTTGAATAAAATAAACTATTTTATTTTAATAAAAATCTTTAATTAAAATAAATTCCTTTATTTTAATTAATTATGGAATCCAATTCCAAGTATATATATATATATATATATATATATATATACATATAACTCATTTATTAAAGGAAACACAAATTCTTTTCCTATTCAAAAATAAACTCCTTTATTTAAGGAAATACGGATTCTCTTTCCTATTTACAAATAAACTCATTTATTTTAAATAATATGAAATCTTATTTCATATCTAAATAAACTCCTTTATTTAAGGAAACATGAAATCCAATTTTAACTCCAATTAGTTATCATGAAATCTAATTTCAACTCTAATTAGTTAGCATAAAATTTAATTTTAAAATTAAAATAAACTCTTTTATTTTAATATTAAAATAAATTTAATTTTAAAATTAAAATAAATTTATTTTTAAAATTAAAATAAACCTTTATATATATATATATATATATATATATATATATATATATATATATATATATATATATATATATATATAGGATATGATATCATATAAGAATCCTGTAATAATTCGCGTTCAGGGAGATGAAAAGGTGATAATGGGTTTTGAATATTATATATATATTTATATAATATATTCATATAAACCGAATAACACGAGATCCGTAAATTCGTGAAGACAATTCGTGGCTTTCAAAATGTCTAGCGTTTTTTTTTATAAATTTTATATAACCAATTATGCCCAATTAAATTGTTCTAAATACATATCAACATACATATCAAATTAAAGCAATTAATAATTTGCATAATGGTTTGGCTCTGATGCCACTGTTAGGTTTGTAATATTCATGAACGCAATCAAATTACACAAAATAAGCGGAAACGTGATAAAATAGAGTTTTAAAATTTTACAAACCATATACCCGGATCATCCTTTATGCACAATTATTAATTAAACGAAAATAAAGGACGAGAATCATATCCTTGAAGATTCGAGCTTCCTCAGGTACAAGTTTACCTCCAAATCCTTTTCGTGTTCAACTTGAATCCACCGGGTTAGGTTCTTTCTTTTGATCAACGTTAACAAAACCCTAGTTTTTTATATCTCTCATAGAAAAGGGTGTATTCTCCCAACTATTGGAATTACGTATGTTGTGAAAAAGTCAACAATCACACCCCCATCATAATAAGACTTCTCTTATTTATAGATGTGGACAACTCTCCTTAACAATTAAGGAATTTAGTTTTATTTTAATTAATTAAATTCTTTTAATTAATTAGGCTCCTAATCTTATTAGGATTAATTAATTAAACTCTTTTAATTAATTAGCCTTCTAATCTTATCAGGATATATGAGAGTACTTTTATTAATTAATTCGCAAACTCCTTTAGGAATTAAACAATATTAATAGTAATAATAATAATAAGACTCTTATTAATTTATATTAAATATTTCCAAAATATTAAATAATAAATATTAAGCTATTTAATTTATTCTATCACAATAGATTAAATTAAATATACTTAACTTATTATTACGATTATGTCATTAACTTCTTAAATAATTATTCTTCTTTTTATGGTGTGACCCTTTAGGTTCTCCATATTAAACCAATTGTGAATAAATCAATTAAAACAATTCTAATCTTATTTAAATAAATAAATTAAAATATTAATTTATTTGAATAAATAATATTTATTCTACAATAGGGATAAGCCTCCTAGCGATTAACGACTTTCCAGATAATATAGACTTTAACATTAATTATAAAAGAACCTTTGAGTAAATTGTTATCGTACAATTCAATCCTTCCACCATACAATGTCCCAATTAAATATAAGACATGGAATTACTGTCAAGTCTTATTTTATTTAATTATATGTATTTCGATCCTTAAATGCACAACTCCAAATAATGCAAATTATAAACTCCTTTCTAATTTCATTCTGCCTTGGCCAAGGACTACTAGGTTGTCATTTATCGAATCACATAGGACATTTCTCTTCTTTTACTAGAAGTGGTAGATTCTTTATTGATCATAAATTATCTCCATGTACAACTTATTATACCCAAGCATACCCTTTGATATACCCTAAGGGCCTTAAGGAATAAGTCAAAGTATAACTCATCATACACAAGATACTATGATGATCTCAAGTCCAAGGATCACTTATACTACTATCACTACAAGAATTCCTATTGACAGGCAAGTAAAACTCCATTAGATATTCCTTAGCGAGCCATGTTCAGTGAACTTGTTCTCTAATAAGCACCTACATACTTGCTTTAGTGTCTCCACACAAATGATCATGAGATCAATCATCCTCATCCAATGAGCAAGCAACGTATGTACCAATCTATCCGGATTCACTAATCCTCAATTTAGTAATCTAACGATTGGAAACTATTTTAGTTCTAAGCTTTTTAAGAATTTAGATCTCATTAGAATGATCATCATCATTATTTTAAAAGCATTACTTAAAACTATGGGTTTATCACATATTATAAAACATCATCATGTAGATAATTAAAAGCCTTTAATTAATTAATACCTTTTATTAATAAATGAATAAGATTGTTACAAAGTATGTGCTTTATCATCAAACATGATTGGTTTGTGTGCATACTACTTTTAGATGCAGGCCAAGAATTTGTTAAGGAAAGGATGCGTAGGTTATTTAGCTTACATCGTAGCTTACATAGAGATATGAACCTAATGTGGGCATGTTAGACTAGCATTAGCATGATTAACAAAAGTGTGTAGCTTCAAATGGATTTAAGAACTTAGAAATGCACTTATTATGTATGTATGCCAGGTATGTATTCTGACTTTGCAAGCATGATAGTATGACTTAGAAATGCATGAATAAACCTTTAGGTTGTGTTTATATGATTAGAAAGCATACATAAGCATGTTGAACCTATTAGTAAGCTTTGAATGTGAACATTGTCAAGCTACCATGAGGACTAGAATCTGACATTTGTAATGACACTCTTAGACTTACTCATGTACTATAAACATATATATGCCATGCTTATATATAATGTTTCAATAAAAACGTAAACGAAGCCTATTTTCAACTAAAGCAGTGCTAAGTTGCACATATGTGTTATGAACACTCACAAAGCATGCTTAATATGAGTGTTATGACTACCTTGTATGTTTAGAGAGCAAGCATGATAGACTTTGTGGTTTCATGACCTTGAATGGCCTTATTATTGAAATAATCAATTTAGGATGTTATTATAAAAGAAGGAACCTAGGTTGACGTAAGAAACATGGAAAGACCTTTAGCATAACATGCGTGATTATTTTGGTCGAGTCGGACGGAAACCACAAGGCAGCAGCTGTGTCTTGGCATAGTCAGAGGACGGCGCAGCTGCGCCAGTCCTAAGCTTAGCCATAGCGCTGCTGCGCCGTGCAGCAGTCACAGATAGAGTCTGTTTTTGGTCTGGTGTTTGAAGCATTCCTATATTATGTCTTTAACTTGTAATATATGATCAACATGCTAGGTAATGTGTTAAGGAGCATGCTATGTGATGTAAATAAAGGTAAATTTTAACTTTCAAATGCTAAGTCTAAGAGGATGTTTACATGATATCAAACCATGATTCGTGGGTTGAACTTGTGATGACGTATAAACTGATTTTATACCTTACGTGCCTACTTGTATCATGTCAAGTGATGAACCGAATTTGAGTGACCAAGTGGAGGTCAGAATTTGGGGGCGTCACAGAAAGACCTGAACCATATTATTGAGTTAGAACCAGACAAGATAGCTGAAGACTTAACATACGAGGATGTAGCTGTCAAGATATTAGATAGGAAGGAGCATGTCATATGCACAAAGGTTATATCAGAAGTTAAAGTTTTGTGGAGGAGCCATTTTATTGAGGAAATGACCTGGGAGTTGGAAACGGAAATGAAAGCGAGGTATCCTCACCTTTTCGAAATACAAGGTACGTACTTCAATTTTGAGGATGAAATTTCATAAGGAGGGGAGGTTGTAAGACCCCAACTTTTTATAAATGAAATTAAATTTTCTCTATTTATTATTTTGAAATAGTAAGGGTCGATTTGATTAATGTGGTTAGTTATGAGTAAAATACGCAAATATTTTAAATAAGTAAGTGATTATAAAATATTCATTGTTGTCGGGGAATATTCATTTGGTCGTGGAATATTCTTGTTTGTCAGGAAATATTTGTACGACGGCGCAGCCTTGTGTGGACCCCATAACGGAAAGCGATTGGATGAAGAAAACGACAAGTATGAGTTTTTATAAATAACGGCGTAGTTGTTATCGTTAACACTGTTAGAATACCCGATGGTTAAAACCCAGTAATACGCGGTGTTGCATAGTAGCACACGATATTGCACCAACTATTGATTCTTACATAAGAAAGTACTAGTCAATAATTGTTACAGTAATTACCGTTCAATATTTTATTTTATTGATTCAATAATTGCTACGTTGATATTTTATATTATTGTTGTTTTAATAATTGTCACTACACAGTATTTCTCATTATTAGATCAATAATTCATATTAATTGAATAATATTATTAGATAGTATTATTAGCAATATCTAAGGAAGTTCTGTCTAGGAGAGGTTATTTAATTGCATGCCAGTAAGGAAAAATTCTTACCGGAAGACCCCCTCTTTCTTGGGAACGTCTTGATTGTCATTATTGTGATTCTATAATATTATTTGATTTATATGAAAAGGAAAACATTTATTTATGTGTATAGAAATGGAGGAATTTTTAGAAAAGTGACAATTGTTGAAAATTGATATTTTATCTTTTCTGATAAAATAATTCATTTAAATATATTATTATATTACAATAACATAATAATGGAGATATTTTTATAATGAATGTGTGATATATGAATAAATGAGGAGGAATAGTATTTTTGTTACAATAAATACTAAAAACATGTTAAACATGTTAGTGGACCCCATTTTTGACTGAAATTTGATTATAGCCTGTAAAATTGTCCGTATTTTGATTTCGGTCAATTTCTATTTAGAATTTGGAAAAACTTAAAGTTACAAAGTTGTAGAGAATTGATTTTCATATGGAATGGACATAAGATTCGAATTTTTATGATAAAAGGGCTATTTATCATGAATTATTGAAGTTCCGAAATAATTGATTTTTGGAGTTTTAAATATTTTTGTTTAGAAAAATGTTTTTTTCATTGTTGTGGGCGCTACTAGTGGCTGAATTCAGATTGTCAAGAGGTGGACGTGAAATTTTTTATAAATATATTATTTTATTAAATTTTTTACTTTGGTGTTCTAAGCATTTCCCTATAAGTAGGGTGCTTAGGTTAGAATTAAAAATCACACCAGAATCTAAAATTTTCTCTCTCTATATTAGCGAGTGTATTTTTGTGAGTATTTTAATACTTTGAGTGTTGCTATACGGTGCAAGTTTCCTTCAGCATTATATCTGATATTCCAGTCAGAAGCACTATCCTTTTGAGGTAATGGATGTTATTTTTTTTTGTAAATGATGTTATTTCTTTTAATATCATTATACCGAAATATTGGAAAGCTTTTTTTGGTGAAATTCTTATCTTTTTGTGTCGGGGTTACTATTCACGTATACGGCACTATTCGCGTATACGACACTATTCACAGAAAAATTAAAATTTTCTTTTCTTGTCCAAGTTATTTATTATGGTTACTAGCTTTGATTGTATCCATGTTTTGATCGTCTTTCTTAAATTTTGCTCCATAATGGTTTATTATGGAGTATTTTTAAACATGGATGAACTAAAATATGAATCCTTAATCCTTATTCTTTTATCACACTGGATTGTTTTCTTTAAAATATTTTCATCATTCTCAGTCCTAAATGATGATATTACTGAATATCTTTGGCCTGTAGTGCAATGATGAATGATTAACTAATGAATATCTTTGGCCCGCAGTGCAAAGATGAACAAGTGTTGAGATAAACATGACCAACTAGTAATACAAATGAATATCTTTGGCTTGTAGTGCAAAGATGAATATTTGATTCAAGATGTATATTGATTGATATTACAGGGATAAAATATTGATGATAGACTTTTAAATCTTAGAAGATAGTAGAAGTGTTTTCCTACTTGACTCTTCTAATGGATTGCTGTTTTCGCTGCAGTTGTTGATCTAAAACTTGTTGTCTATTATATTCTATCAGATTTTTCCCTGTTGAGGACTAACAATAATTTGTTCTGTATTATCTTAGTCATAATATTCTTTACTGGGCTAGTTGAGCTCACCTTTTTCCTTTTTTGTTTCATTTTTCTTCTCAAGAAGCGAGAATATAGCGAAAAGTAGTCGGGATATGGAGTAATGTTCCAAGGCAGTTGCTATAGTAGTCCTCACTATTTTGTAAAATAGTGTATCAATAATTGTAATGAGGACTTATTTGAGTGTGGATATTTTCTACAAGATAATATTTGTATTTTAACTCACAGTTTATGTGTTGTCGTATTTTGCACGATAATTGTATTAATAAAGTTGTAGTTTTTTTTGTACCATATTTTTGGCGACTCAGAATGGGTGATGTATACCTATTTTGGGGGCATCACATTGTGGGCATGAGAGCCGTCTAAGAAAATTCGAACACCATGAATAATTTACAAGCCATGTACAGCTGAAAATGTCCATCATGGGAACCGAATCTAGATTCAGAAGATTGAATCTGTGATCACATGATTCCTAGGCTCACATGATGTTGCAGTTTGTATGAAAGCTATAAGCAGGTATATATATATATATATATATATATATGTGTGTGTGTGTGTGTGTGTGTGTGTGTGTGTGTGTGTGTGTGTGTGTGTGTATAAGCTGTAAATATATATATATAGGAACGATTAATCGCTACGAAGTAAACTCCAGGCGGGACGGAAAAGTAAATGTATAAAACCTGTAAATATATATATAGAGACGATCAACCGCCACGAAGTAAACTCCAGGCGGGAATAAAAGAAGTAAATGACCACGAAGTAAACTCCAGGCCTGACAGAAATATAAATATATATATATATATATATATAAGCTGTAAATGCATCGAATATATATCAATTCAGGCTCAGTTCATTAACTCGAGTTCAAGAATATATATATAACACTACAAAAAAATGGGCCTTTAACAACTATTTTTCGGGCAACGATTTTATAAGTCGTTGGTAAAAGTATATGTTTAGTAACGAAATTTGTCATTCATTACAGATTGTGTCAGGCTTTCACTTTTTGTAACGAAATTCATAAGTCATTGCAAAAATTCGTTGCTAATTCATTGGCGGGAAAAAATTTCGTTAGAAATTCGTTGCAAAATTTTCGGCCACTTGATTTCCCGTCATCGTGGGCAACAGAAGTTTTTTTGTTGCTAAAAATGAGGCTTTGACAACGATTTTTCAAGCAACGACTTTATATGTCATTTCTAAAAGTGTATGTTTAGCAATGAAACTTGTCCTTCGTTGCAGACTGTGTCAGACTTTCACTTTTTGCAACGAAATTCATAAGCAGTTACAAAATTTGGAAACAAAATTCATTAGAAATTCGTTGCAAAATTTCTAACCACTTGATTTCTCCTCATCGTGGGTAACGAAAGTTTTTTTGTTGCTATATTTCGTTGCCCAATATGGACCACATTCATTGGCAACAATTTTTATTTTTGTTGCATATTTTATACAACTTTTTGCAACGACTATTAACATGTTGTCTTAAATTAAGATGATAATAATAATAATAATAATAATAATAATAATAATAATTATTATTATTATTATTATTATTATTATTATTATTATTATTATTATTTTATTTTTTGGGTTCGAATTTGTGCATCAACATATTTTTTGGGTTGAAGATCAATATTCGCCACGTTAGCCCGTCCACGTGTAAAATAAAATAAAATAATATTTTTTGGGATGAAGTTCAATATTTGTTTTACATTTGTTTGAGTCATAATTGAATTCTACTTGTTTGTTTTATTATTTATTTAAGTATATGCATATTTGTGCTCACTGCAAGAAATTGAGGCTCCTGCGAAGGAAATTTTGTGAGTGAATTATTTCATTCTCAAATAAGCATTTTTTGTGAGGGACTAATGAAGAAAATTTTTATTTATGAAGTAAATTTTATTCACAATATGTAATTAGTGACAATTATTTTGTTAGGAAAAAATTCTTAATTACTTTGCTTGAAGTAAATCTTAGAGAATCAATGATATATTTTCACAAAAATATTTCTAATTTTAAAGATAGATATTAAATTAATATAAAATAATTTTTAAAATTTTAAGTATATATTCTATTAAAGATACATGTTAATCATTTTAATTACATTAACTAAAGTTTAAAATTATAACCTATATTTGGTATACATATATACATTAATCCGTGTAAGATCTAACTGAATTACCGAACCGAACCTGAATAAACTAACCGAAATTTTCTGATAATTCGGTTATTTTTACCATTTCAGTTATATCTGAAATTATATACGATTTTCGGTTAGTTTATACGGGTATTATTTTTGGGTTATTCGGTTTACCCGAATAACCGAACAAATCACTTAAAATAAATAAAGTACTACGGGATAATAGACTTTTTAGGCACTGTACTAGGGCTCGATTTTTATTGTGATTACCGAAACTTTTTCTGTTACAATCGAATAACTGTACTCTCAAAAATTATATAATGGTCATTCCGTTCGATTTCCGTCCAAAAATTTGACGAAAGTACTGACTGTGCATAAAACTCCAATTTTTTTTTGCTGATGTGGACGGGTTTGCTGACGTCGATGGCAGAAGGCTTGCCTTAAAAATTTTCTTAAATAAAATGTTGCCCACGAGTGTCGAACTCCAAACATCCCCCAACTAGAAACCTTATTTTCCAACAAAATCCACTAGACCAACTACCTATCATGCTAGAATTTATGCAACACTAATATTTATACCACTAATAATAATTATTATTGTAATAATAATAAATATTTTAATTATTATTATTATTATTATTTTAATAATAATAATAATAATTAAAAGGGAAGAAGGCCACGTTACTATTTCGAATCCTGCAGCCGTAATGATTCTATAAATTCTTTTTCTTTTTTTTTGTTTTATTTTTGGATAAAATTCTTGGACTCATTTAGTCCTATTTCTATAATTGGAAAATTCAATAATGATTTAATAATAGTAAGAAACTTATACATATGTTGAAAGTAAAATATAATTATGGATAAGATTAATACTGTTATGTATAAACTGGAGCACATTGTGTAGTTGTTATATTGTATTTTCTTTTTGCAAATTATTGTTTTATTATATCTAGAATTAATATACTATATATATACGTAAAAGTATTATACTCCCTTAATTCCATTTGAAATTAATTTGTAAAATTTTAAAATTTGAATTTTGATGTGAATTTGATTTACTTTCTGAAATAATTAATTTGTAATGAGTAACGCTTTTAAAATAATTTATAATATTAAAATATTTCATTAAATAAAATCAAATAGTTACATAAATTTTAGAATTTCATAACTTAACTACGAAACAAATTAAATAAAACTCTATTTGTAAGATAAGGGAGGTATAAATAAATTAAATGTTTAAAGTTCACCCAATAGTATTTTAATAAAGTTGCATGTAGATATAATTATTAATATAATTCATAAGGTTAAAATGAAGAATTCATTTAATTACTCAGATAATTAAAATTTTAAATAATAATAATTATTGTAATTATACAGTGACCAAAAAAGGGGATAATTATTTTATAAAGTATATGTACACTCCTAGTCAGTCTGTACTGTGTTAATTTATTTTGCCCTAGCCCCTTCCATTCTCGATTCCTCATTTGAGTTCTCTTGAGTCTCGACTCTCTGTTTTTCTCAGTTTCGCTCTCACTAGTCGCCTCTCTCCGGTCTCCAATTTAGTCTCTGACTCCCCGGCGGTTCAGCCTCCGCGACTCCGCCTCTCAGTCTCTCAACTCTCGCGGAGTCACGGTCTCCCATCATTCGGCCTTCGTAATCGCAGCTCCGCCATCCGTGCCTCGGTGGCCGGTGGGTGGCAATCGTCAGTTCTCTACTTCTCTTGCAAACTATTTGGTACTAATTACTAAAAGTTTTAACCTCTATTTTTTCATGTTTTCTACTATTTGTGGTTGTGGTCCTTGTGGACACATGAAGCTAAAAGCCTAATATATTTGTGTTTCCTTCGTATTGATGGTAACCCGTAACATCTATTAGTGATTCCTTGAATTCAGGCTTTCCTTTGTCATTATGTGAATTTGTTTATCAAGATTCAAGATGACCCAAGTACCCAACTGTTCTGCTATTATATTTTATTTTAACAATTAGCCATATATAAGTGTTTACTTGTGTGATATTCTAGCTTTTGGTGTTAAGATTTCAGTAAATTAATTTGGGGTGTTTGGTTCTATTTCCATACATGTTCAGAAAAGTCTTAAAACTTACTGATGTTATTCTATGTACTTCTTCTGTTTGAGGGGACAAAATAATACATAATACATTTTTTTTGAATTTGGCAATACAAACAGTTAGGAGACTGGGTTGGTGTTGAAATGGCACCTTTAAGACATCAAAAAACCTTAAATTTAAACCGAGGAAAAGTACTGGATTGTAACATACAAATGAAAATAGTCATTAAGCCTGTTGACAAGAAGGAAGGATCCCACGGGTGTCAAGGTTACCAAGGCTACAACAAAGAAGGGTGCCAAGTGAATTGTCTTTCTACTTCTGATATCTGTGGTTGAACAAGTTGTTTCTATTATTGGTCTTATCTATTTTTGGTTTTTTTTTGTCAAATCTTACTATTAGCAGTTTTGGTAATGGCTACAGATGGACTTCCATTGCAGTTCTCTAGTCTTACTTGTGAGGATGGATGGTGGAGGTGTTGAGCAATCTGGTGATAACAAACCTGATTGCTTGATAGACGGCAGTGGAAGTTCTTTCTTTGCCATTTCTTGTTTTGGTTTTATAAAGAAACGTAGTTGATCCTCAGTTAAACAATATTACTCTGTTACTCTATTTTCATTTGTATGTTACAATCCAGCACTTTTCCTCAAGTATTAATTCAATTCTTATTGTGCATGGTAGAGATTTTTATTTATTTCCTTCTAATTTTCTATCTTGAATACTTATGGAACTAATTGTCTGTTTTGATAGTACAGCTACTTTTGTTGGTATCTAAGTTTGATTATTAAATGGTACGTAATTATTGGGAATTTGGGCATGGGTTAAATTTTTGTAACTAGTATATGTTCATCTGTTTTAAGCTGAGTTTTTGAGTTGCATGTACATAGGTATCACCATGCTTTGTGACACATATTTGAGTAATCAAGAAAGAATAAAGAGAAGGATAAATGTAACAACCACAGGCAGCAGTTTAGAACATATAATTTCAGAGCCCATGACAGGAACAAGTAGAGAAATTACATGAAGAATGGTCATTCGATACAAATAATGAGGGTTGCTAATCATATCCAAAATCTGCCCAAATGAAAACATCAATCTTTTATTGAACAAGCCCATGTGTGCTTGTATGTGTGTGTGTTCCTTGGTCGCTCCCTATTAAAAATTAAAATATAAGTGGTTGGGATAGGTCTAACACTTTATTCCATGCATCAATATATGTTCAGAATTTTGATATTCATAAAGGTTAATCTTGTGCTTTGTGCAGACATTTATGCAGTTACTGCCTACTTGGATATCTCTTGCTTGCTTGTGTTACATGTTGCTCATTGCTGTTGCACAACTTGCACTGCTGGGTGCTAGTTGGTTAGCTGCTAGTTACTGAAAAGACTACAATTTGCTGCTCATGTTCATGTTGCTGCTAGTTGTTGTTGCATGTTGGATGTTGCTAGATTATAATTAGACTTTGTTAAGTCATAAACTTTGTTAAGGATAGTTAATTTGTTGTTGCACTGCTGCTGTATTTTTAATTTTAAACAATTAAACTGATGTCTGCTGTAGTATTGTTAATTTTAAAAAGAGCACAGGTTTGGTTATTACCCGAATACCCGAATGTACAATTCGATAATTCGGTATTCGGTAATTCGGTTAGTTTTAAATTTCGGTTAGCGTTCGGATAGTAAAATTATGGATAATTCGGTATTCGATTATAACCGAATAGCCTATTCGATTTGGTTATAACCGAATAATCACTCCTAGTAGCTTTGTCCCTTATAAAATATATTCAGTTTGTATATTATGATTCCTGGTCGTAGCAGTTTAGAACATATAATTTCAGAGCCCATGACAGGAATAAGTAGAGAAATTACATGAAGAATTGTCATTCGATACAAATAATGAGGGTTGCTAATCATATCCAAAATCTGCCCAAATGAAAACATCAACCTTTTATTGAACAAGCCCATGTGTGCTTGTATGTGTGTGTGTTCCTTGGTCACTCCCTATTAAAAATTAAAATATAAGTGGTTGGGATAGGTCTAACAGTTTATTCCATGCATCAATATATGTTCAGAATTTTGATATTCATAAAGGTTAATCTTGTGCTTTGTGCAGACATTTATGCAGTTACTGCCTACTTGGATATCTCTTGCTTGCTTGTGTTACATGTTGCTCATTGTTGTTGCACAACTTGCACTGTTGGGTGCTAGTTGGTTAGCTGCTAGCTACTGAAAAGACTACAATTTGCTGCTCATGTTCATGTTGCTGCTAGTTGCTATTGCATGTTGGATGTTGCTAGATTATAATTAGACTATGTTAAGTCATAAACTTTGTTAAGGATAGTTAATTTGTTGTTGCATTGCTGCTGTATTTTTAATTTTAAACAATTAAACTGATGTCTGCTGTAGTATTGTTAATTTTAAAAAGAGCACAGGTTCGGTTATTACCCGAATACCCGAATGTACAATTCGACAATTCGGTATTCGGTAATTCGGTTAGTTTTAAATTTCGGTTAGCATTCGGATAATAAAATTATGGATAATTCGGTATTTGATTATAACCGAATAGCCTATTCGATTCGGTTATAACCGAATAATCACTCCTAGTAGCTTTGTCCCTTATAAAATATATTCAGTTTTTATATTATGATTCATGGTTTTCCTTTTAGCCTTAACTAGTATTGTATTTCCTTTTAAATGGATTACTGTGTAAATATCTAATTCATGTTTATAAAAAAATAAAGTAGACCTTATATTCCCTCAGATGTTTGGATTTTACATTAAAAGGTTTGTCTATTGGGAACTTGCTGCTACTTATCTGTTTCATGTATTTAACATATTGGCTATCATGACTTTCCTCTTACCTTCTATGTTTGTTGTTGTGTCACATAAAAGTTTACTCCCTCATTTTCAGGTAGAAAGGTGTTAGCCTGTGGTTCAAACCATTGGACTGGGTTCAAATTGAGAGGAAACGACATAACAAGGTATAATTCTATTGCATATTAATTTTTTGGTAGACTCTTATATCGATGCTTATGTAACAAATTTGAAAAGAAGCAAGTAATGTGACTTTTCAGCAAACTAAGATATCTGGTGGTTAATTTAACATAATTATGCAAGCAAGTAGTGATGATTATTTAGGAAAGAACATTTGAAGAGCACAAGAAGTTGGTAGCAGGAATCATGAAAAGGGATCAGAAAAGGCGAAAGAGGATTGAGGATGTTGGTATTTTACTTATTACTGATAAAACTTGTTTACATGTTTTCTGAAGGTAGTCCTCCACTGCCATGGGATAAAGAAAATGCTTACACCCGTGAAGCTGTTGAGCTGTACTATAAGGTGTGCACTTATATGATTCGTATTTCTACTTTAATTTTTATGAGCTGGTGTTGCTTAGTTATTTTTGTAAAAAGGAGATACAGTTATAGTTCCTGATATTGTGCTTCAAAAGCAAAAAATAACTTGCCTTTACCACTTAAAAATTCCCAAGCTATCAATAAATATGTTTTTCCAATATTTTCTGCAACATGTTGAATTCTTGGTAAATAAATCCATGATGTATGTGATTATAACTAGCATCTTTGGGGCATATACTGTATGGAAATTTGTCGTCTCAAGAAAAGTTTTTCCACATTGATTAATAGCCTCAACTTTTCCGTAATTGTTGTCCTTTCTATATAGAAATCTAAACATTGTTATTTAAGATTGTGTGATGGTATTTAAGATTGTGTGACGCTTGTGGTTGTTGAATGTGACTGAATTCTGACTTGAGGTCAACATATAATAATAATCTACAAGTCTTGTAACAGAAAATATGTTTACCACTATGCTTACTGAAATTAATTCATGAAATGGCCGATTAAGATTCCAATATTTTCTTGTAACAGAGCAATCATATAGTTACACTGAAGGTTCTTTTTTTATTTGGATTTGTAGCAAATGATATTGTGATTGTCTATTTGTCCTTTTCTGCTTATGAGCAATACAGTGTACATTAGTATCACGTAGCAACCCTATTATCTTTGTGTATTGATTTTGGCACTAAGTGCCTCTTGTGACCTATTTGCTTCATTTTCCTGACTTGCTATTATTTTTAAATATGTGCAGGAAGACTGCTTCTACGACCTGCCTTACAATACTGGGTATCAAATTTTTGTGCTACGTTTATGAAAGATAAGTGACAAAATTATGAAGTGTACTATCTCAATATATGTAGATATATAATTTGATTGAAGAACTATGGTAGCTTTAGATGGTTAATTGTAAAGATAATGAATGATTATGTAGTGGATGATTTTATTAAGTGAATAATATTTTTATTTTTTATATTTTTGCCATTATTTGCTATGGGGACATTGAGCCAGCCAGGTACACAAAAATAATGTTAAATTTTGATTTGGCAACAATATAATTTGTTACCAAAGAATTGAACAAGTTTTAATATAGCAATAATTTTTTATACATTTAGCAATAAATTTTCGTTGCTAATGGCATTAAAAAAATAATATTTGGCAACGAAAAATTAACTTAATAACAACGGACAGGATATTGTTGTTAATACGAAAATAAAAGGCAACATTTTTTATCGTTGCAAATCATATCAACTTTCGTTGCACATATAAAGAAACGGCAACATATAATGTCGTTGCTAATCAACGACTTTCGTTTCTATTAAAAAATAACCATCAACAAACATTTTCGTTGTTGATTCAGCATAATGTCGTTGCCAAATAATATAATCAGCAACGAAAATCGTTGCTAAAAAGTTTACATTCCGCAACGAAAGCAAGCTTAGGCAACATGTTTCATAATTTACTGTGTGACAACCCCAAAATAGGTCCATTCCACCCAACCCATTCTGAGTCGTCAAATACATGGTACAGAAAACAACTACAATTTTATTACAACAATTGTCGTGCAAAATACAACAACACATATGCTGTGAGTTTGGATACAAATATATACCAAATGTGACTCATGTTCCAATCGTGGACATCACCTCACAATAACACCTTACATAAAGGTATAGTCAAAAACTGTTTTAGAAATTAGAATCTTTGGGAAGTGCTCAAGGAAACCTTCGTACATGGGAGGCCACGCGTCTAGGTTATGATAGATATCATATGACCACAGAATTATCCTTGGTTGACCCAATAGACCCCAAAGAAAAACGAGAAGATTACTATCATATTCTTCCCAATGGTGAGTCTTCTCTTGACATATCATTATCTCTACTGTCTCTAATTGAGAATTATACTTCAAACAAACACCAAGATTATATAGGTAGTGCTCGTATATATACTCAACAAGTGGATGAGCACATCCCTGCCTTATGATGACACGAGGTTGTATGTCGTTAGACATCTTGTATGATAGTGGCAAACCACCCTTCCAACGTTGGGTACACCTTACCCTATTGGATTCACCAAATAAAACTACTAAATGAACTTTTCTATACTGCTTCGGGAGAACATCCATAGCTAGAGACCACCGTTCTATTTCCCCGTTACCCTCGCTCGACCCAGCTACACTCTTATTACCTGAAAGAAATTGTGAAGCAAAAGGGTGAACACAACTAGCTCAGTAAAGAATATCATGACTAAAGATAATTAAATTATCAATAGCCTTCATCAATAATAAATCAGAGATTTAGAACATATGGTAAATGATAAAAATTTCAACCATAGTTGCAGTGGAAAGAGCAGTCCATTAGAAGAGTCAAATAGACTATAAAGTCTATTATCTTCTACATGTTAAAAATCCACCAACAATGTTTTATCCCTGTAACATCACTCAACAGTTCCTTTCCACAATCATATGAATAACTCATAATCATAATTGTGACTCTAAATTTTTCTTCGCACTCAGGACGAAGGATATTTTCATCACCTGTCTTTACCTGAAACATCAAAGATCTTGGTTATACCAAATCAC
The DNA here is from genome assembly GCA_016801055.1 of Panax notoginseng. Lineage (NCBI taxonomy): Eukaryota > Viridiplantae > Streptophyta > Magnoliopsida > Apiales > Araliaceae > Panax > Panax notoginseng. The sequence continues at coordinate 96,203,403 of CM029015.1, read as the reverse complement.
AGTTCCTGTTCATAATCATACTAATAAATCCATCTTTGTACTACGGCCAAAGATATTCAACAACAGTTCATCTTTGCACTACAGGCCAAAGACATTCATCAACAGACCATCTTTGAACTACAGGCCAAAGATATTCAACAACAGTTCATCTTTGCACTACGGGCCAAAGATATTCATCAACAATTCATATTTGCACTACAGGCCAAATATATTCATATCTCAAAGAAATATATAATCATTTCAGAATTTATATAAACAATAATTATAACCATGTTGATCAATTCACCTTTGCACTTAAGCTTAAGATATTCAATTATAAATTCAATGGTCATGATCATACCAGTCACAATTCAACTTTGCACTACAGGCCAAAGAGAACCCTAGTCCTGATCATACCAATAATTTACCCATCTTTACACTTTAGTGAAAGAGAATTTCAACATCAAGGTTATAAAAATGTTATATATAATAGTAAAATCAATATAATCAAAACATCTAGATTTAATCTCAAGAGTAATATTCATAAATCAACTATAATTTGGTTAGAAAAAGAAACCAATTTTATCGTGAATAGTAACTCATGAATAGTAACTCGTGAATAGTAACTCATGAATAGTAACCCCGACAGAAAAAAAATAAAAATTTCACAATAAAATATATACCAATATTTCGGTATAATGATATTGAAAGAATAATATTCTTAAGCTTATAAACAATTTATTTAAATTGTTTACACTTTACTAATTAATGCATTTAATCATCATAAAATGCCAACTCTTAAGATTTCATCATCAATAACCAAAACCCTCATCAAAAATCTGCATATACCTCATATATAGGATTCTCAAGCCATAAAATCCTATTTTTCAATTTTCTTACTTCACATAACATATTTAATTCATTTACTCATAACTAGACTATTTTCATGAAAAATACCAAATCAGTTTCAAAAATATTTCTTTTCAGGAATTTAGCATAATATAGTCCCATAGTGAACATATATTTTTTTCAGAATTTTTAAAAGTCATTTACTATTTTTCATATGGCCAAAACAGCCAAATATTTAGACATTTATCAAAAATTGTACTTTTGTCCAAAAATTCTGAAATTTACAGAGTAAACTTCTATCATTTATATGTACTCCCAATAAAAATATCATCAATTTTGGATTTAACCACAAGGAATTATAAGCGGTTACTTTTAAAATAGTCTTTTCTCATAAAATTCATAACTCTCAATCTATACATCCAAAAATCACTATTTTTGGACACAATCAAGAAAACTCATCAAAATATCATTTCAAATTTTTCCAGAATTTTTGAAGGTCAGAAAAATTACGAAACTGGAAAATATAACAACCCTTAAAATCCCGTACTATCCCTTACAATCCCTTACCTCAAAAGTGCAGTATTTCTGACTGGAATGCAAAGCCGAAGGAAACTTGCACTGAATAGCAACTCTCAAAGTATCTAAATACTCACAAAATATGCTTCATAATATAGAGAGAGAAAGAGAGAAAGCTTATATTTTTGGTGTGATTTTCGATTCTAACTTAGCCCTCTATTTATAGGAAAATTTTGGTAGGTTTGACCTGCAACCTGATGGCTTTACCTGCTACTATTCCCACCCACCACATTTGAAATATAATTCAGCACATTTCTTCACCAACCACAAGTGGGGCCCACCAATTCTAGAATTTTCTACCAAAATGATTAACTCCAAAAATTCAATAATTTCTGAACCAGTCATCTCGTAAAATTCATAACAAATTATACGTTCATTTTTAATGGTTCAAAATTTGTGGACATATACTCAACTTATATATGTATAACATATCCAAAAATTACCACGATCCAACGGTCGGATTAAAAATTATAACCCCCGCAAAATATCTCAAAAACCCTGATTTTTAATATCTCCATTCCGACAAAAATACTGATAAAAATCTCAACATTAACTCCTTCATTTTTAACCACAAAAATATATCCCTCATTTATATCCACATAAAATAAATATTTCCTTATCATATGAATCAATAATTAATTATTCACAAATAATATTACAGAATCACATTTATGACAACCAGGCCGTTCCCAGGAAAGAGGGGGCTTTCCAATAAGAATTTTTTCCTTACTGGCGCGCAATTAGGTGACCAAACCTCTCCTTAGACAGAACTTTCTAGACATTGCCAATAATGTTATCTAATAATATTATTCAAATAATATGAATTATTGATCTGATAATGGGAAATACTGTGCAGCAATAATTATTGAACAACAATAATACAAATTTCAACGTAGCAATTATTGAATCAATAAAATAAAATATTGAACAGTAATTACTGTAACAATTATTGAGTAGTGCCTTCTTACGTAAGAATCAATAATTTCAAAAATTCTATGCAATACCGTGTGCTACTGTGCAATAACGCGTATTACTGTATTTTAACCACCGGGTATTCCAACAGTGTTAACGGTAACAACTACGCCGTTATTTGTAAAAACTCAAATTTGTCATTTTCTTCACCCGACAGTTATTCTGTTATGGGGCCCACAAATGGCTGCGCCGTCGTACGAATATTCCCCGACAGAAAGAATATTCCACGACCAAACGAATATTCCCCGACAACAATGATTATTTTATAACCACTTGCTTATTTTGAAAAAAAATCATATTTCACTCATAACTTTAAACTTTTATCAATTTAACCATTTACTGAATAGTAATTATAAGAAAAATTGAATACTTTTATTTCATAAAATTCGGGGTCTTACAATCTCCCCTCCTTATGAAATTTCGTCCCCAAAATTTACGTACCTGGTATTTCGAAGAGTTGAAAATACCTTGCTTTCATTTCAGATTCCATCTTCCCTGTCATCATGATTTCTCCATTGCTCATCTCTTGTATTTCAGATATCATTCTAGAATACAGCTTCAAAACAAGGGTTAATTTAACAAATTAACATATCACATAATATCCTGATATTATGACTGACCAACAAATAAGCTTAGGTAGGACACACTAGCGAAGGATTTACTCATATCTCCCCTCCTAGTTATTTTCCCTGATCTCCGCCAGAGACCATATCCCCAAGCTCTGATACCACCTGTGACAAATGTCCCATCAGTGGACAACACCTCACAGTGGTACCTATCAGTTTGCCACCGCAGAACGGCGTCCCCTACGGAGAGTCTGGCTTCGGTGCATCCCCAATCAACATGAAGTCACCAGCGAGAGGCTCGGGGCTCTTTACTTATAGCTCTGATACCAACTGTGACAACCCCAAAATAGGTCCATTCCACCCAACCCATTCTGAGTCGTCAAATACATGGTACAGAAAACAACTACAACTTTATTACAACAATTGTCGTGCAAAATATAACAACACATATGCTGTGAGTTTGGATACAAATATATACCAAATGTGACTCATGTTCCAACCGTGGACATCACCTCACAATAACACCTTACATAAAGGTATAGTCAAAAACTGTTTTAGAAATTAGAATCTTTGGGAAGTGCTCAAGGAAACCTTCGTACATGGGAGGCCACGCGTCTAGGTTATGATAGATATCATATGGCCACAGAATTATCCTTGGTTGACCCAATAGACCCCAAAGAAAAATGAGAAGATTACTATCATATTCTTCCCAATGGTGAGTCTTCTCTTGACATATCATTATCTCTACTGTCTCTAATTGAGAATTATACTTCAAACAAACACCAAGATTATATAGGTAGTGCTCGTATATATACTCAACAAGTGGATGAGCACATCCCTGCCTTATGATGACACGAGGTTGTATGTCGTTAGACATCTTGTATGATAGTGGCAAACCACCCTTCCAACGTTGGGTACACCTTACCCTATTGGATTCACCAAATAAAACTACTAAATGAACTTTTCTATACTGCTTCGGGAGAACATCCACAGCTAGAGACCACCGTTCTATTTCTCCGTTACCCTCGCTCGACCCAGCTACACTCTTATTACCTGAAAGAAATTGTGAAGCAAAAGGGTGAGCACAACTAGCTCAATAAAGAATATCATGACTAAAGATAATTAAATTATCAATAGCCTTCATCAATAATAAATCAGAGATTTAGAACATATGGTAAATGATAAAAATTTCAACCATAGTTGCAGCGGAACGAGCAATCCATTAGAAGAGTCAAATAGACTATAAATTCTATTATCTTCTCCATGTTAAAAATCCACCAACAATGTTTTATCCCTGTAACATCACTCAACAGTTCCTTTCCACAATCATATGAATAACTCATAATCATAATTGTGACTCTAAATTTTTCTTCGCACTCAGGACGAAGGATATTTTCATCACCCGTCTTTACCTGAAACATCAAAGATCATGGTTATACCAAATCACAGTTCCTGTTCATAATCATACTAATAAATCCATCTTTGTACTACGGCTAAAGATATTCAACAACAGTTCATCTTTGCACTACAGGCCAAAGATATTCATCAACAGACCATCTTTGAACTACAGGCCAAAGATATTCAACAACAGTTCATCTTTGCACTACGGGCCAAAGATATTCATCAATAATTCATATTTGCACTACAGGCCAAATATATTCATATCTCAAAGAAATATATAATCATTTCAGAATTTATATAAACAATAATTATAACCATGTTGATCAATTCACCTTTGTACTTAAGCTTAAGATATTCAATTATAAATTCAATGGTCATGATCATACCAGTCATAATTCAACTTTGCACTACAGGCCAAAGAGAACCCTAGTCCTGATCATACCAATAATTTACCCATCTTTACACTTTAGTAAAAGAGAATTTTAACATCAAGGTTATAAAAATGTTATATATAATAGTAAAATTAATATAATCAAATCATCTAGATTTAATCTCAAGAGTAATATTCATAAATCAACTATAATTTGGTTAGAAAAAGAAACCAATTTTATCGTGAATAGTAACTCATGAATAGTAACTCGTGAATAGTAACTCATGAATAGTAACCCCGACACAAAAAAAATAAAAATTTCACAATAAAATATATACCAATATTTCGGTAAAATGATATTGAAAGAATAATATTCTTAAGCTTATAAACAATTTATTTAAATTGTTTACACTTTACTAATTAATGCATTTAATCATCATAAAACGCCAAGTCTTAAGATTTCATCATCAATAACCAAAACCCTCATCAAAAATCTGCATATACCTCATATATAGGATTCTCAAGCCATAAAATCATATTTTCTAATTTTCTTACTTCACATAACATATTTAATTCATTTACTCATAACTAGACTATTTTCATGAAAAATACCAAATCAGTTCCAAAAATATTTCTTTTCTGGGATTTAGCATAATATAGTCCCATAGTGAACATATATTTTTTTCAGAATTTTTAAAAGTCATTTACTATTTTTCATATGGCCAAAACAGCCGAATATTTAGACATTTATCAAAAATTGTACTTTTGTCCAAAAATTCTGAAATTTACAGAGTATACTTCTATCATATACATGTACTCTCAATAAAAATTTCATCAATTTTGGAGTTAACCACAAGGAATTATAAGCGGTTACTTTTAAAATAGTCTTTTCTCATAAAATTCATAACTCTCAATCTATACATCCAAAAATCACTATTTTTGGACACAATCAAGAAAACTCATCAAAATATCATTTCAAATTTTTCCAGAATTTTTGAAGGTCAGAAAAATTACGAAACTGGAAAATATAATAACCCTTAAAATCCCCTACTATCCCTTACAATCCCCTACCTCAAAAGTGCAGTATTTCTGACTGGAATGCAAAGCCGAAGGAAACTTGCACTGAATAGCAACTCTCAAAGTATCTAAATACTCACAAAATATGCTTCATAATATAGAGAGAGAAAGAGAGAAAGCTTATGTTTTTGGTGTGATTTTCAATTCTAACTTAGCCCTCTATTTATAGGAAAATTTTGGTAGGTTTGACCTGCAACCTGATGGCTTTACCTGCTACTATTTCCACCCACCACATTTGAAATATAATTTAACACATTTCTTCACCAATCACAAGTGGGGCCCACCAATTCTAGAATTTTTCACCAAAATGATTAACTCCAAAAATTCAACAATTTCTGAACCAGTCATCTCGTAAAATTCATAACAAATTATACGTTCATTTTTAACGGTTCAAAATTTGTGGGCATATACTCAACTTATATATGTATAACATATCCAAAAATTACCACGATCCAACGGTCGGATTAAAAATTATAACCCCCGCAAAATATCTCAAAAACCCTGATTTTTAATACCTTCATTCCGACAAAAATACTGATAAAAATCTCAACATTAACTCCTCCATTTTTAACCACAAAAATATATCCCTCATTTATATCCACATAAAATAAATATTTCCTTATCATATGAATCAATAATTAATTATTCACAAATAATATTACAGAATCACATTTATGACAACAATGATTTCAAAAATATGAATTATTTCCTTACTGGCGCGCAATTAGGTGACCAAACCTCTCCTTAGACAGAACTTTCTAGACATTGCCAATAATGTTATCTAATAATATTATTCAAATAATATGAATTATTGATCTGATAATGGGAAATATTGTGCAGCAACAATTATTGAACAACAATAATACAAATTTCAACCTAGCAATTATTGAATCAATAAAATAAAATATTGAACAGTAATTACTGTAACAATTATTGAGTAGTGCCTTCTTACGTAAGAATCAATAATTTCAAAAATACTATGCAATATCGTGTGCTACTGTGCAATAACGCGTATTACTGTATTTTAACCACCGGGTATTCCAACAGTGTTAACGGTAACAACTACGCTGTTATTTGTAAAAACTCAAATTTGTCGTTTTTTTCACCCGACAGTTATTCTGTTATGGGGCCCACAAATGGCTGCGCCGTCATACGAATATTCCCCGACAGAAAGAATATTCCACGACCAAACGAATATTCCCCGACAACAATGATTATTTTATAACCACTTGCTTATTTTGAAAAAAAAATCCTATTTCACTCATAACTTTATACTTTTATCAATTTAACCATTTACTGAATAGTAATTATAAGAAAAATTGAATACTTTTATTTCATAAAATTTGGGGTCCTACATACTGCAACAAAAAATGTCGTTGCAAAATGGTGGCAATTGCAACGAAAATGCATGGTCGTTGCAAAAAAAAAAGAGTTCATTTCGTTGCCAATTAGCGGGCTTTTGCAACGAAATGGGGTTTTTAGCAACGAAATATTAATTTTTTTGCAACAATGCATTTTGTTGCTAAAGGATCGATATCTCTATATGAAAGCCAAATTTCGTTGCAAAAAGTATTACTTTTGGCAACGAAAAAAATACGTTCGTTGCGGAATAATTAGCAACACTCATTGCGCAACGAAAGACGCAACAACAGTAAAGTCATTGCCAAAACCCTTTTGCAACGAAATTTGGCACCTTTAGCAACGAAAATCGGTTGTTGCTAAAGTCCCATTTTTTTGTAGTGAGTATTTATATATATATATAAATGCAGTAAACATTCCGGATATAAAAATCAAGCTCACCGAACAGAGTTTGATAAAGGTTTATATATATATATATATATATATATATATATATATATATATATATATATATATATATATATATAAAAGAAATAAAAATTCACGGACCGAAGTCCGGGCATACACATGCAACACGACTCTCAACGTGAATAACGGTGTTTGTAAGAAGTGGAGAAAAGGTTTAAAGTAATGTAAGAAGACTTACAGTGGACTGCCAAAGAAGACTTCAATAGCTTTAAATGGATGAACACTCTGTTTCCACCGGTAAAAAGTAGCCAAATATAAACTCACAAGTGTTTGAAATGAGAAAGCACTCAATTTATAGTGTGTACAGAGCAAATTGGACAGGGCTTCCTCGCCTTTTTCTCGTACAAAATGGCCACCCCAAGCCCTCTATTTATAGAGGGGGGAGCCGCAGGTGTACTTACGGCAGTAGTAGGTGTACCTGTGGCTGCCCGGGGTGCCCCGGGAAATGTGGGTCCCGCCATCTCGAAGTACGTGTACTCGGACAACGCGCTATTCACTCGAACCTTCATAACTTTCAATCTGGGAGTTTGATGGAAGCATGCCATACCATTCTGAAAATCTATCTTTGAGCGCTATGCAATGACATAGGATTTGCCCTTTTTTGAATTCGAAAAGCTAGGTCCAAGACCGAAATGGCATTTCCAGGTTTCCGTTAGGCAGTTTGTTGAGCTATTTTGCGTAGTTTGCGCTCGGAAGTTAAGATATGCTTCTTGTGAAACTTCTTTTGAAGAAATTTGAGTTGAAATGAGTGTATTTGATTTGAGTTAAAGTTGAGTTGGCAAAATGACCATTTTACCCCTCCTAGGGTTATCTCTGATTTTTGCACAGTTATAGTAGTCTTTTCTCAGGGTTATCTCTAGGTTAGCTTTTTGTTGACTCTGACTGTCCTCAGGTTTATTTTTGAGGTTGTCTTAACCTCCTAGGGTTATCTCCAGGCTTTGAACTTGTTCCCCCAGGGTTATCTCCGGGGTTAAAAATTGGATCTCCCGGGGCTATTTTTATGGTTGGAAACTGGATCTCCCAGGGCCAGTTATGAGTTTGGAATTGATGTTGTGGTCCTCCAGGGTTATCTCTGGAGTGTGAAAAAGACGCTTTTGTCCTCCTGCATAGTTAGTAACAGGAAAACAAAATTTTGAGTGTCTACAGATGCCCCTCTTTATCATGTTTATACAATACAATGGGCATGATAAAGATTACTAGACACTTGAAATATGACAAGGTATTTCTAGTGATGCAAATCACAATGTAATGAATGTTAAAATGTTTTTGCAAATCGTAGTTCGCAAAACGCACATTGCATTTCTCACTTCGCATTTCGCTTTTCGCATTTGGCCAATCGCACTTGGCAATTCACACATCGCATTTCGCATATCGCAATGTAATGAATGTCACGATGAATGTTAAAATGTTTTCGCAAATCGCTTTACCTATACCAATCATTGCTGATGCCTATACTGGTATTGACTCCAACGATTTGGTATTTTATTGGTGTTATCGATGTTTGTTTGATAAAGATAAGTTAAGATATTTTCTACATCTCTACTGGGAATGACGTTCTGAAATCACCGGACCTTTATGATGCGTACGCTGATAGTTTACAACGGTGCCTACCCTGATGGTAGTTTGACAACGGTGCCTACCCTACTGGTAGTTGACTATACTGACATCGCCAAACTATTTCGGTTCCCACTCAAACGGTGGTATCCTTGAACTGTCTTGATGTTACGTTGAATTGATGCCAATGGTTTAGAATATTGAATCTTTCGATACCTTCGCTGAAGTAATATTCCAAATTTTGCTTCACCAGACTCTGCCTCACCCTTTTCAAGGTGATTTAGAGTTTCCTTTAGCTGTTGAGTGCTTGTGCACCATTTCTTTGAGCGTTTAATTTGCAACCTGGCTGAACTAATGACTTGAATGCCGCTGACATCCCTGGAGGGTGCAGCTCGTTCTTTCGCTGCCTAGATTTGAACTTCGGTGTAGAGGCCTTGACTTGTGAAGACTCGATGCTAGTTGGCATATTTGACGATGAGGATTTCAGTCACTAGACCTTTTGTCCTTGGGATTCTACTTTTGAGTTAAGGACTTTCTTAAACATTTTCCCCTTCTTTTGTAGGGGTAAGCTTATGTCGCTATGATTTCTTTTAGGAGTTCTCCCCTTTCTTTTGATGAGAGGCTTGATCCCGCCCTGAACTCCTTCTTTTTCCTGGAATTGGAAAATGTTCCAGTCCTTTCACATGTTGTCGTCGGGGATTCATATGAGAAACTCTCTTTGTTGACCAACTCGCGAGTGAGTAATATCCTCAAATGTGGATTATTCAGTCTGAGAAAAGTATGATTGGAAAAGACCGAATGGTTATACCGAATTGCCAGTGAGATGATGTGAGGGAAGTTCTGATGATGATTTACTATGCTGACTGGCACATTTTCCTCTTTAGGATGGTTGATAAATGCCCTAGTGTTGAGTTGTCGTTGTTTTCGAGATTGCTCCAGTCTTATTGCAAGGGTTCCAATATCGGGTTGTCGCTAATTTTGAAATTGCCATAACCTTACTTGTTATTTGGGATAGTTGCTTTGACAGATGGGCTGATAAGATGCCGAGATCCCAAGAGGCTTTTACTTCTGTACCAGATGGTGAACATGTAGTGGATTTGGGCTTCGATGCCCTCAATCATTATTCCTGACTTGTTCTCATAATCGGCGTTGATGGTTTTCTTCTGATTTGATGAAGATTTATAATTGAGGGTGTCGGCTCTTTGAAAGTCCACGTTGCTGGTTGTCTTAGTGTATCTCTGTTTTTTCCTTATTGGGATTTGTGCCAGATTTGATGGAATGACATTGAAGTGTTGTTGGATCTTCTCAACATGGGTCGCTGACTTAGAGGGTTTTTCTTTGGTGTCTTGGGATTGATGTTTGGGTTTGGATATTTCTTTTGAGGGTCCCACCGCACCACTGATGGCTGCATACGTACTCTTATTTGTGCGGGAGATTAGGTCTGCGTAGTTCTTGTTTGATAAGATAAACGGATTGAGAAGCGTTTGTTTGTTTTTTTTTTATTTTTGTTTAGTTTGACCGCACCATAAATGGCTGCCTACGAACTCCCATTAATGAAGGGAGATCAGGTCTGCCTAGTTCCAACCTAACGTGAAAAGGTTCAAAGTTGTAAGTGGTGAGAAGGGTGAGAAGGGTGTACATATGTTTTTGTTTTTGTTTTTTTTTCTTTTCCTTTTTTTTTTGTTTTTTTTTGTTTTTGTTTTTGTTTTTGTTTTTTTGGTTTTTTGTTTTTTTTTTTTTTAAATATTTACATGCATGGAAAATAAAAGGCATACTGCGAAGAAAGTGATACCGTCCCAATATCTCCTAGAACTCCCCAATTTATCCTCTTGATCTACATCTTCTTGGCTAGCTGAGGCCTGATAGTCTAGTTTTCAGTGGTTATGTTGCCTTCAAGGCTCGCGATAGAGGTTACCTCTTGGTTCTGAATATCTTCACTTATGGCCATAACTTGATCGCTTCTTGATTCAATACATTCCTCATGGACGCTTGAATTGGACTCATCGCAAAACGTTATGAACTCTTGATTCTTCGATGGGTTGGTTTCCCCAACAACCTCACCATCATTTCCTTCATCAGTTCCTGCACCTTTTTCCTGGGCTTGAGAGGATTCGACCATGAAATCTCCCTCGAACTGTTGTGGCATTTCTTGCAAGAAACTTTCTATTTTGGCTTTTTCTTCCTTGGAAATGATTAGTATCTCCTCATCATCCAAGATGATAAAATCAGGAACGTGGTTGCTATCTTTAGGCCACAAGATGTTTGATGTTGACGGAGGAATCTCCTTTACGGATTCTCTTGTCTCCTCTGTCATTCCCTGCATTTGAATTAGTCTACCTTGTGTTATGCCAGAATTGGTGCTCATAGCCTTCAACTCCTTTGAACTGCCTGTCTCAAGTGGACAGCTTAAGCTTTTTACTTCTTTTTCGCCTTTTTTGGTCATGGAGAATTCTATCTCCAGCTCTCCATTTTCAATGAGATCCTGGATTTTATGTCGCAAAGACCAACATTCCTCAATCGCATGTCAGGGCGAGTTAGAATAGTATAGACACATCCTGGTGGAATCATAACTCTTTATCTTGGGATTTATAGGAGGCAGCAACTCAATAATCCTTCCTTTGCTTATCAAAAAGTGTAGCATTTCTTCATTTGATTTGCTCAGAGGGGTGATTTTTTGGGCTTTTGTGGAGGTTGTTTGATCTTTCTTCTTTGAGAAATTGCATTCCCCCAAGCAATTTTTCTGCTGGCGAGATCTTCTAGCAATTTAATCATCCCCCTTTTCTTGTACTTTCAGCCTACTTTGATATTCTTCATTTAGCTAGCTCATCATAGAGAGATATGGCCTTGCATTATGGTTAACCTCCTTTTTCTCTTGGCTTTCTGATAGTTGAGTCAAAAACTGCCTTCATGTTGGCGCACTATCAGCTTAGCCAGCAGATTTACTTGATTCTGGATCGCCTCTAATTTTTGCATTACTGTCATACCCTCCTTCGAGTTTTCCCACTCTAGGACATTTGTTCTGTGCCTTTGGGGGTATTCCTCCACCTTTTGTATGTACTTACAATTTGGATACATTTCAGAGCTTCCTGACCCGATCATATTTACTTCCTCCGTATCATGCTGCAACGGAAGGTTGGTGTTGACATTTTGTTGATCAGGTTGTTGGACTACAATACTACCATTGTCGATCAGATTTTGAATCTTATGCTTTAAGGACCAACAATCTTGTGTATCGTGTCCTGGAGACCCTGAGTGGTAAGCATATCTCTGGCTCAGATTGCATCTTTTGCTCCCTGGTTCTAGAGGTGGAGCCAGTTTGGTATTTTTCTTATGATCTATTAATATCGCCAATACATTTTCAAGGGAATCGCCTAGTGGAGTGAACACCCGATTTTCCATTCTTACCAATTTTCATTTTCTATCCTGGCATTGGTTGAATGCAGCCTGTTGTTGAGATGAATGATTATCTTGCCTTTTCCAAATGGGGGGACTGTAGTTTGGTCTCCTAGCTTGCCCCTGTATAACAAGGGATACATCTTCATCGCCTTTATCGGGTACCCCCTTGGGATCGCTCGCATACTTGCCAGTCTGTATATGTTTTGCGACTGCTTCCAAGGCAGCGAAGTCTTTAATCTTTCCTGCCTTTAAGCCCATCTCTGCCATTTCGCCATGTTTGATCATTTTCGAGAATGGCTTTCCTATGCCTACTAGGATCCTCTCATAGTAAGGAGACTCTTGGATATCAATAAACGTCATTACCATCTCAATTTCTGTCATTGATGGAATGACTTGCACTGCTAGATGTCTCCACCTTTGGGCATATTCTTGAAAAGATTCAGGTCTTTGGTTTTTCAACTTTAGTCACTTAGTATCGATCTGGATTTTAGCATTGTCAAGTTGTGGATTTTAGCATTGTCAAGTCGGGTATACTAGGTTTTAGCCTCTCCATTGAGACTCTTTTGAAAAAGTTGCATTCTGAGGCTTTCATCTTCAGCATAAGACCCCAGTTCACCGATGTACACTTTTAGGTGCGTATAAGGATCGCCTGCCCCATTGTATTTTTCAAAACTCTGGGATTTTGAATTTGTCAGGATATCGAGCCCTTGGGAATATGCAATGATCTGAATAGGTGACACTTCCATAGTTTCCAGTCCCTTTGATTGATCAGATGGTTTCTTCCATTTGTTGGACTTTCTTTCTTATATTCTCAGTTTCTCGATCATCTCTAAGTTTTGTGATTTCAGGGGTTTTGTTGGTTCTTTTATTGGAATGAGGTTTAGGTATCTGGGTTTCCATCCTTCTATTAATATCCTGACTGCCCCTTTGAGTGAATGACTCTAATTGAGTAGGCATTGTCTGGGCCCGAGTGTTTTTACTTTGTTATTTCAGAAAGACAGCCAATTCTGCTATTTGATTCCTTAATCCTTCGAACTCCTCGTAGGAAGCAGGAGTAGGATCAGGCTGGGCACTTGTAGCCATGTCTAATGGTGGGCTTAGTGCCTTTTTGGATTTTGAATGGGCAATGGGATCAATTGCTTCCCTACAAAAAGACTTATATAGTTTAGTCTTAGGGAATGTAGAAATGTTACATGTTATGTGATGTGTCCATTTTAGGAGTATTATCCTGCGAAACGGATGTCAGTTGACAAGATAGCATGACAGGTTTTGATATAAAAGGGAATGCATGTACACATATTCCTTTATTTTTCCATTATATTGAGATTGACATGGAAATGAAATTACAAGTAACTGAAATTACGAGTAATTGAAATGGGAAAGTATGAAGAGACTTCCCTCCGCGTTTGGTTTACCAGAGGCTGGCCTATCTTAGGCTACTCTCACGGCTTTTTGGCATGAAGGTTCCCAGATCATCGCAATTTATTCGACGAGAAGTTAATCCGGTCTTTCAACTGGAGCGAATCTGGGTGGTGCCTTTCCTGAGCCTCGTTGGAATTAGTCTTCCTACGAGTCTAGTAATCAAACACCGACAAGATAGCCTCCTAGTGGAGGAACCACACAACATACATTCACATACAACGTGTCTCATCGTATGGAAATGATGACATGTGTGAAGCACTAATATCACAAGCAGATATAGTGCGAAGCACTAAGTGTAATAAGTAAATGCATTCGTACATATTCATTCAAATGTAAATGCGACATCCACACACAAGCAGATAACAATTTTGAAAAGTTTGTAATAGCGGCTGAAGCCCTCTTACTGGATGTCCTGTGACGCCCCCAAATTCAGGTATTTGAAACCCGAACTCAGTGCTTCACGATACCATTTCTATGAGCGGAATAATACTAATAATAATAACAATAATATAGATACCAAATTTAATTTACATATGCATCAGAGTCTATTCCCAGGTACGCGACCTTAAAACATTCATTACATGATACTTACTAAATATTATCATCTTATTTAAGTCTAGCTATTACATATGATAACACAATCTTATTCTGACAGCTTTCCATTCCCTTTGTTCTTGGCAGAGCCCTCTAGTTGATCATATTTAACTGAAAACATTTAAATTAAGAAAGGATGAGCATTTGAGTGCCCAGCAAGTAACAACAATTATAAATATTAGCTGAAAGGATTAAATGTTTTCTTTGTACTACTCTTCTACAACGAATCAATAGTTGTAAAGTACTCTAAACCGATAATAGTAACATAACAGCTCTCTATCAAATTTTTGAAACTACGCACTGACTATAAATAGGGTTAAGGTGACATACTATGAACATTATTTTTAATTTTCGAATAGGTTTAGCTGAACTTCATCTGAAAATCGTCATAATTTACGGGCACGGGGTGATCAGCCCGTTATGCCTTGTATTGATCAATACTACATACCAGAACGATATTCTCGTTCATTATATCCGCCTCATGCGCACAAAAGTTTTCCTATGTTCAAGATGCTCATACTTTTTGACAACCCAAGAATTTTGAATATTTTTAAAATTTAAATTAATTAGTTTAAGGTTCAAAATTAGAACCTAGACAGAAAATTAGTGTATGCGTTTGATATTTTTGAGAAGGAATTTTGAGGATTTCAAAATTCTATGAAGGACTTAGGTGAATTATTCAGGATTAAGTGAATACGTGTATATATTCTGTGTATATGGTCATTTATGTATTAAGAATGTGGTTAAGGGTCAAGGGTTGACCAGATAAACGATATCTGTATCAAACCCTAAGTATACATTAAGAACGTCAACGTTTGGTTAGAAAATTCTTACGAATTATAAGCAAACCCTAGAAACTGGTTCTGGAAACCCTATCTTCAGTTTTGGGAATCTGAAACCCTAATTCGAGAATTTAAATCCCTAAATTGGGAACTTAATGGCGTAAGTGTAAATAATTATAAGATTAATTAGGGTCAATCTTAACAAATTGGTTAGAAAACCCTAATTTCAAATTTAAAAAATCCTAATTTATGGGATTAGGAACCCTAATTTATAAATGGGGAAAATCTAATTGTTGATTTAATAATTTTAAGGTTAATTAGGAAATATTAATCCTAATTTTCAAGTTATGAGTAATTAGAAAACCCTAATCTAATTATAAAATCTAATTTCCATTTTAGAAAATTATTTTCTATTAAAAACCCTAATTTTGGGTTGTAGACCCTAATCTATGATTTTGACCCTAATTGCTTAATTAGCAATTTTAATTAGGAAATACTAATCCTAATTAGCAAGATTTGAATTGTGATTAAGAAATTTTAATATAATTAGAAAATCCTAATTATAATTTAGAAATATTAAATTTCTATTTTTCAAACCTAAATTAGAAATTTTAGAAAATTAACTTGCAAACCCCAAACCCTAAAATGGTTCAAACCCTAAATCCTAACCCAAACCCTAAACCCTAAGGGTTTGCATCAATGACAATTCTAGAATAAAAATTATATGAAAATAACCATAATGCCCTTTGTGCATTATTTAGTGTAACTTGTAGATCTAATCCTACTCTTGGTTGTTCACCAACCCTAGCACTAGCTTGAGACTTATTTTTCCAGCAATAAGTCATCTAGATCAGCCAACATACATTGCATAATTCATTATATAGATTAAAGAGAAAGAAAAGAATCACTTTAATTCTCATTTTCTCCCAAGACCCTCTCTCTCTAAAAATTTGGGAGTTAGAGTGAGAAACTAAAGCCATGATCATTTCATAGCAAGTCTAGATCAGATCACAAGGTCAGAATCAAGATCAAGCCTTAAAAGTAGTATAAACCCTAAATTTTAGAAATTATATGATCTGATGTTATATGTTGTAATTGATTGCTTAAAGTTGTGTAACAAGGTGTCTTTTAGTGATCTAGGTTGTTAAATCCCAGATCCATAACATCAAAATGCTCGGATTTGGTGATTTTAGAAATCTGGAAAAATGTTGAGATATGGTCTGACAAGCAAAAGTCAGAGCCCATAGATCCTTCCTTGTTTATTATTTGAGTTGTTTTAAGATTTATACTTGTAGTCTGACAAGAGGTCTTTGATCTGGAAGTGGAATCAAAGCTATTCCATTTACAAATTTCAAGATATGCAAGGTCAAAGATGGTTGACTAAGCATGACCATGAACATTATGGGTAACCTAGAAGTTGAAATCAACGTCTGGCAAGAAATTCTAAGAAATAGATCTGATAGTTGTTTTGTGATATGATAATGTTATGGTAACCATATTATAGATTGTATAATGGATTATAGATCTGGGTCTTTATACCTCTTAAAAAATCAACATAGTAATCATAATAGGTGGTCAAACTAGGCAACTCGACCCTGTTATGCAGTTTTTGGAAAACCCAGAAAAACGGGAAGAACAGATTTCTGACATGGTTTGACCATGCCAGATCTCACTCATGTTTTGATATTATGATGTTATGGTGTTATCTACTTGCAGACTGACATATCTACTACGTATATGAATCACTAGATCACACAAAACAAGCCTGGAAAGCAAGGATTTAAGGGCTCAAAAGAGGAACCTTGACTATTCTTAAATTCTGGAAAACCCAGAATTTGATGAACAGGTCTGACATCATATTGGAGAGCTTATAACTCTCTGATTTGTTGTAGCTTGGCCATGAAATTAGTATGTAGTAGTAGTATTACACTTATACTACATGATTAAAACATTTTCTAGCCAGAAGACATTAAGATCTAAGATTAAATGTTGGTCAAACCTCATGACTTGATGACTGACATGCTTTTCTGGACAGCTCAAGAACATGTCAAGAACACCTATAGCGACGGGTCTGTCGCTATAGGGCCCTTTAGCGACAGTTTTATTATTATTTATTTTCTGATTTTCCAAATATTAATTAAAAATAGATAAAAATAGTTTTTAATTATTAAAAATACATAAGAAATTCTGAAAAATTATTTTAAAGTTTGAAAAATAGTTTTTAATTATTTTGAGTATATTTCATAAATATTTAATATTTTTGGAATATAAATGGTATTAAATTTATTTAATTGTAATATTAAATAAATTATTTTAAAATGATTTTAATTTATGAAAATCATGAAAAATTATATTATGATATTAAAAAATATTTTAAGTTATTTTTGATGACTTTTAATATTTTGTGATGAATTTCATTAATAAATTAATATTAATGATAATTAGTTTATTTAATAAGTATATTAAATAAATTATGGAAAAATAGAATTAACGATTTAAAAATCATATAAAAATAATTTAAGCGTTAGAAAAATATTTTAAGTTATAAAATATAACTTTTGATATTTTGTCATGAAAATATTAATATTTTAATATTAATAGCAATTATCGGATAATGAAATTAATTGTTTAAAAATCATACAAAGATGATTTTAAGGTATTAAAAATACTTTGATGTATTATAAATATATTATAATATTATGACATGAATTTCATTAATATTTGATTATAAATAAATATTAATGATAATAGAATATTGTGGTATTTAATTCATTTAAATACGAGTTTAATGATTGAAAAATCTTGATAAATAGTAATAATTATCTGAAAATTGTTACGAACTAAAGAAAAATATTTTGATTGATATTAAAAAATTATCTAAGATAATGGTTAAGTATTTAGTCAGAGTTTAATTGAACTTAGACTCGATAAAAGTTCGACTAGACCGTCGGGATGTCAGTTTTGTATCGGGTTCAACTCAGACTGTAATAGTTTAACTTGATACCTATGACAACCGCGATTTTGTAAATTAATTTTAATATTTATTGGATTGAATAAATATTTTCGATGAATTAATTATTAGAATAATTAATTAATTGATGAAGTTGTGATAGATTAATTTAATTATATGTGTTACATTTATTAATTTAATGTGGAGAATTTTATTATTCGATGTATGTATTTATGTGAGCTTATTGTATTAAAAAAAATATTTAATAAGCCTAATGTTATTTTAATTATTAATTAGAGATTTAATAATTTAATATTATTAATCAATGAGAATTTGAATTATGTGACTATGTGCACTACTAAGAAATTAGTATATTTTATTAAATAAGATATTGGTTTTATTTTATGATGGAGTGTGACATTAATTAAAATATATGATAAAAAGTTTTATTAAAATAAAGAGTTTTGAATCTAGATTGCTAGCCAAACATGGCCTTTGAGGGAGTTGAGGGCAGTTACCCATGACTGGGTAACTGACCACAATGCGTCAGACGTCTTCTTTATTTACGCATTCCCTTCCTTTTTCTTCATTAATTTCCTAAGTCTAGAAAGTGTCAGAGAGAGTTTTAGAGAGAGATACAAAGAGAGAGTTGAGAATTCAGAGTTTTGTGGAGGGGAAATTCACTTCTTAGTAAATTAATTTATGCTTGGGTAATCTCTTCAACCCAATTTATATATTTTACGTCTTTTAAGTTTCATGAATATGGCTTAAGTCTTCTGTGAGTCTCTGTTTTTGGGGAATTCAGTTGTTATAAGAATAGATGTAATAATTCGAGTTGTATGGCATATTATATATATATATATATATATATATATATATATATATATATATATATATATATATATATATATATATATATTGTGTATTTCCATATCATTAATTTCATAAGATTTCAACGTATGATGATAACTTGTTATTTCAACATTTTACAGAGTTTGGGTTTTGGCCATATGGCCTTATACGTGATATTTCATGTGTTGATAATATATTATCCCTAAATTTTACACTCGTATTTTATTATGCATGTTGATACGAAGAGACCAAAGTTTAAATGGTTGGATTTGGCCTTATAACGAATTCATAGTATTAATTTTCATGGTTTTTGTTCAAAACCTTCAAGAACACAAAGAAAAGTGAAATTTACGTACTTTAATTCTATAATTATATGTTTTAATGGGTTGAAATCATTCTATAATTGTTGGGTAATGATTATATATGAATTATAACATGTGAGTATGTGCAATTTGGTGAAATTAGTGTTTATATAGTGTCTAATTCGCTAAACTCTGTGTTCTTCGCGAACTGGGAATCAAATTATGGAGTGTCGCGCCGCGACGCCAACTCCAGAACTAATGTCCCGCGCCGCAGCGCCAACTGTAAGACCCCGAATTTTATGAAATAAAAGTATTCAATTTTTTTTTATAGTTACTATTCAGTAAATAGTTAAATTGATAAAAGTTAAAGTTAAGGGTGATATATGAAATTTTTTCAAACTACGCAAGTGGTTATAAAATATTCATTGTTGTCGGGGAATATTCGTTTGGTCGTGGAATATTCTTTCTGTCGGGGAATATTCGTACGACGGCGCAGCTATTTGTGGGCCCCATAACAGAATAACTGTCGGGTGAAGAAAATGACAAATTTAAGTTTTTACAAATAACAGCGTAGTTGTTACCGTTAACACTGTTGGAATACCCGGTGGTTAAAATACAGTAATACGCGTTATTGCACAGTAGCACACGGTGTTGCATAGTATTTTTGAAATTATTGATTCTTACGTAAGAAGGCACTACTCAATAATTGTTACAGTAATTACTGTTCAATATTTTATTTTATTGATTCAATAATTGCTACGTTGAAATTTTGTATTATTGTTGTTCAATAATTGTTGTTGCACAGTATTTTCTATTATCAGATCAATAATTCATATTATTTGAATAATATTATTAGATAACATTATTGGCAATGTCTAGAAAGTTCTGTCTAAGGAGAGGTTTGGTCATCTAATTGCGCGCTAGTAAGGAGAAATCCTTATTGGAAAGCCCCCTCTTTCCTGGGAACGGCCTGGTTGTCTTAAATGTGATTCTGTAATATTATTTGTGAATAATTAATTATTGATTCATATGATAAGAAAATATTTATTTTATGTGGATATAAATGAAGGATATATTTTTGTGGTTAAAAAATGAAGGAGTTAATGTTGAAATTTTTATCCGTATTTTTGTCGGAATGGAGGTATTAAAAATCAGGGTTTTTGAGATATTTTGCGAGGGTTATAATTTTTAATCCGACCGTTGGATCGTGGTAATTTTTGGATATGTTATACATATATAAGTTGAGTATATGCCCACAAATTTTGAACCGTTAAAAATGAGCGTATGATTTATTATGAATTTTACAAGATGACTGGTTCAGAAATTGTTGAATTTTTGGAGTTTATCATTTTGGTGGAAAATTCTAGAATTGGTGGGCCCCACTTGTGGTTGGTGAAGAAATGTGCTGAATTATATTTCAAATGTGGTGGGTGGGAATAGTAGCAGGTAAAGCCATCAGGTTGCAGGTCAAACCTACCAAAATTTTCCTATAAATAGAGGGCTAAGTTAGAATTGAAAATCACACCAAAAACATAAGTTTTCTCTCTTTCTCTCTCTAGATTATTGAGTGTATTTTGTGAGTATTTAGATACTCTGTGAGTTTCCATTCATCAGTGCAAGTTTCCTTCAGCCTTATACCGATCAGAAGTACTGCTCTTTTGAGGTAAGGGATTGTAAGGGATAGTAAGGGATAGTAAGGGATTGTAAGGGATAGTAAGGGATAGTAAGGGATAGTAAGGGATTTTAAGAGTTGTTATGTTTTTCAGTTTCGTAATTTTTCTGAACTTCAAAAATTCTGGAAAAATTTGAAATGATATTTTGATGAGTTTTATTAATTGTGTCCAAAAATGGTGATTTTTGGATGTATAGATTGAGAGTTATGAATTTTATGAGAAAAGACTATTTTAAAAGTAACTGCTTATAATTTCTTGTGGTTAACTCCAAAATTGATGAAATTTTTATTGGGAGTACATGTATATGAAAGGAGTATACTCTGTGAATTTTAGAATTTTTAGACAAAAGTATAATTTTTGATAAATGTCTAAATATTCGGCTATTTTGGCCATATGAAAAATAGTAAATGACTTTTAAAAATTCTGAGAAAAATATATGTTCACTATGGGACTATATTATGCTAAATCCCAGAAAAGAAATATTTTTGGAACTGATTTGGTATTTTTCATAAAAATGGTCTAGTTATGAGTAAATGAATTAAATATGTTTTGTGAAGAAAGAAAATTGGAAAATAGGATTTTATGGCTTGAGAATCCTATATGAGGTATATGCATATTTTTGATGAGGGTTTTAGTTATTGATGATGAAATTGTTAGAGTTGGCATTTTATGATGATTAAATGCATTAATTAGTAAAGTGTAAACAATTAAAATAAATTGTTTATAAATTTAAGTAATGTTATTCTTTCAATATCATTATACCGAAATATTGGTATGGATTTTATTGTGGAATTTCTATCTTTTGTGTTGGGGTTACTATTCATGAGTTACTATTCACGATTTACTATTCATGAGTTACGAATATTACTCTTGAGATTAAAACTATATGTTGATCATATTATTTTTATCATCATATATAACATTTTTATAACCCTGATGTTGAAATTCTCTTTCACTGGAGTGTAAAGATGGGTAGATTATTGGTATGATCATGACTAGGGTTCTCTTTGGCCTGTAGTGCAAAGTTGAATTGTGACTGGTATGATCATGACTATTGAATTTATAATTGAATATCTTAAGCTTAAGTGCAAAGGTGAATTGATCAACATGGTTATAATTATTGTTTATATAAATTCTGAAATGATTATATATTTCTTTGAGATATGAATATATTTGGCCTGTAGTGCAAATATGAATTGTTGATGAATATCTTTGGCATGTAGTGCAAAGATGGCCTGTTGATGAATATCTTTGTCTTGTAGTGCAAAGATGAACTGTTGTTGAATATCTTTGGCATGTAGTGCAAAGATGGCCTGTTGATGAATATCTTTGGCCTGTAGTGCAAAGATGAACTGTTGTTGAATATCTTTGGCCCGTAGTGCAAAGATGGTTTGTTGATGAATATCTTTGGCCCGTAGTGCAAAGATGGATTTGTTAGTATGATTATAAACAGGAACTGTGATTTGGTATAACCATGATCTTTGATGTTTCAGGTAAAGACAGGTGATGAAAATATTCTTCGTCCTGGGTGCGAAGAAAAATTTATAGTCACAATTATGATTATGAGTTATTCATATGATTGTGGAAAGGAACTGTTGAGTGATGTTACATGGATAAAATATTGTTGGTAGATTTTTAACATGGAGAAGATAATGGACTTTATAGTCTATTTGACTCTTCTAATGGATTGCTCGTTCCGCTGCAACTATGGTTGAAATTTTTATCATTTACCATATGTTCTAATCTCTGATTTATTATTGATGAAGGCTATTGATAATTTAATTATCTTTAGTCATGATATTCTTTACTGAGCTAGTTGTGCTCACCCTTTTGCTTCACAATTCCTTTCAGGTAATAAGAGTGTAGCTGGGTCGAGCGAGGGTAACGGGGAAATAGAACGGTGGTCTCTAGCTGTGGATGTTCTCCCGAAGCAGTATAGAAAAGTTCATTTAGTAGTTATATTTGGTGAATCCAATAGGGTAAGGTGTACCCAACGTTGGAAGGGTGGTTTACCACTATCATACAAGATGTCTAACGACATACAACCTCGTGTCATCATAAGACAGGGATGTGCTCATCCACTTGCTGAGTATATATACGAACACTACCTATATAATCTTGGTGTTTGTTTAAAGTATAATTCTCAATTAGAGACAGTAGAGATAATGATATGTCAAGAGAAGACTCACCATTGGGAAGAATATGATAGTAATCTTCTCATTTTTCTTTGGGGTCTATTGGGTCAACCAAGGATAATTCTGTGGCCATATGATATCTATCATAACCTAGACGCGTGGCCTCCCATGTACGAAGGTTTCCTTGAGCACTTCCCAAAGATTCTAATTTCTAAAACAGTTTTTGACTATACCTTTATGTAAGGTGTTATTGTGAGGTGATGTCCACGGTTGGAACATGAGTCACATTTGGTATATATTTGTATCCAAACTCACAGCATATGTGTTGTTGTATTTTGCACGACAATTGTTGTAATAAAGTTGTAGTTGTTTTCTGTACCATGTATTTGACGACTCAGAATGGGTTGGGTGGAATGAACCTATTTTGGGGTCGTTACAGTTGGTATCAGAGCTATAAGTAAAGAGCCCCGAGCCTCTCGCTGGTGACTTCCTGTTGATGGGGGATGCACCGAAGCCAGACTCTCCGTAGGGGACCCCGTTCTGCGGTGGCAAGCTGATAGGTATCAATGTAAGGTGCTGACATAGGTTGGTGTCCAGAGTTACATTTGGTATCAGAGCTTAGGGATATGATCTCTGGCGGAGATCGGGGAATAGAACTAGGAGGGGAGAGATGAATAAATCCTTCGCTAGTGTGTCCTACCTAAGCTTATTTGTTGGTCAGTCATAATATCGGGATGTTATGTGATATGTTAATTTGTTAAATTAACCCTTGTTTTGAAGCTGTATTCTAGAATGATATTTGAAATACAGGAGATGAGCAATGGAGAAATTATGATGACAGAGAAGATGGAATCTGAAATGAAAGGAAGGTATTCTCAACTCTTTGAAATACCAGGTACGTAAATTTCGAGGACGAAATTTCATAAGGAGGGGAGATTGTAAGACCCCGAATTTTATGAAATAAAAGTATTCAATTTTTTTTTATAGTTACTATTCAGTAAATGGTTAAATTGATAAAAGTTAAAGTTAAGGGTGATATATGAAATTTTTTCAAAATACGCAAGTGGTTATAAAATATTCATTGTTGTCGGGGAATATTCGTTTGGTCGTGAAATATTCTTTCTGTCGGGGAATATTCGTACGACGGCGCAGCCATTTGTGGGCCCCATAACAGAATAACTGTCGGGTGAAGAAAACGACAAATTTAAGTTTTTACAAATAACGGCGTAGTTGTTACCGTTAACACTGTTGGAATACCCGGTGGTTAAAATACAGTAATACGCGTTATTGCACAGTAGCACACGGTATTGCATAGTATTTTTGAAATTATTGATTCTTACGTAAGAAGGCACTACTCAATAATTGTTACAGTAATTACTGTTCAATATTTTATTTTATTGATTCAATAATTGCTACGTTGAAATTTTGTATTATTGTTGTTCAATAATTGTTGTTGCACAGTATTTTCTATTATCAGATCAATAATTCATATTATTTGAATAATATTATTAGATAACATTATTGGCAATGTCTAGAAAGTTCTGTCTAAGGAGAGGTTTGGTCATCTAATTGCGCGCTAGTAAGGAGAAATCCTTATTGGAAAGCCCCCTCTTTCCTGGGAACGGCCTGGTTGTCATAAATGTGATTCTGTAATATTATTTGTGAATAATTAATTATTGATTCATATGATAAGAAAATATTTATTTTATGTGGATATAAATGAGAGATATATTTTTGTGGTTAAAAAATGAAGGAGTTAATGTTGAAATTTTTATCCGTATTTTTGTCGGAATGGAGGTATTAAAAATCAGGGTTTTTGAGATATTTTGCGGGGGTTATAATTTTTAATCCGACCGTTGGATCGTGGTAATTTTTGGATATGTTATACATATATAAGTTGAGTATATGCCCACAAATTTTGAACCGTTAAAAATGAACGTATGATTTATTATGAATTTTACGAGATGACTGGTTCAGAAATTGTTGAATTTTTGGAGTTTATCATTTTGGTGGAAAATTCTAGAATTGGTGGGCCCCACTTGTGGTTGGTGAAGAAATGTGCTGAATTATATTTCAAATGTGGTGGGTGGGAATAGTAGCAGGTAAAGCCATCAGGTTGCAGGTCAAACCTACCAAAATTTTCCTATAAATAGAGGGCTAAGTTAGAATTGAAAATCACACCAAAAACATAAGTTTTCTCTCTTTCTCTCTCTAGATTATTGAGTGTATTTTGTGAGTATTTAGATACTTGTGAGTTTCTATTCATCAGTGCAAGTTTCCTTCAGCCTTATACCGATCAGAAGTACTGCTGTTTTGAGGTAAGGGATAGTAAGGGATTGTAAGGGATAGTAAGGGATTGTAAGGGATAGTAAGGGATAGTAAGGGATAGTAAGGGATTTTAAGAGTTGTTATGTTTTTCAGTTTCGTAATTTTTCTGAACTTCAAAAATTCTGGAAAAATTTGAAATGATATTTTGATGAGTTTTATTGATTGTGTCCAAAAATGGTGATTTTTGGATGTATAGATTGAGAGTTATGAATTTTATGAGAAAAGACTATTTTAAAAGTAACTGCTTATAATTTCTTGTGGTTAACTCCAAAATTGATGAAATTTTTATTGGGAGTACATGTATATGATAGGAGTATACTCTGTGAATTTTAGAATTTTTAGACAAAAGTATAATTTTTGATAAATGTCTAAATATTCGGCTATTTTGGCCATATGAAAAATAGTAAATGACTTTTAAAAATTCTGAGAAAAATATATGTTCACTATGGGACTATATTATGCTAAATCCCAGAAAAGAAATATTTTTGGAACTGATTTGGTATTTTTCATAAAAATGGTCTAGTTATGAGTAAATGAATTAAATATGTTTTGTGAAGAAAGAAAATTGGAAAATAGGATTTTATGGCTTGAGAATCCTATATGAGGTATATGCAGATTTTTGATGAGGGTTTTGGTTATTGATGATGAAATTGTTAGAGTTGGCATTTTATGATGATTAAATGCATTAATTAGTAAAGTGTAAACAATTAAAATAAATTGTTTATAAATTTAAGTAATGTTATTCTTTCAATATCATTATACCGAAATATTGGTATGGATTTTATTGTGGAATTTCTATCTTTTGTGTTGGGGTTACTATTCATGAGTTACTATTTACGATTTACTATTCATGAGTTACGAATATTACTCTTGAGATTAAAACTATATGTTGATCATATTATTTTTATCATCATATATAACATTTTTATAACCCTGATGTTGAAATTCTCTTTCACTGGAGTGTAAAGATGGGTAGATTATTGGTATGATCATGACTAGGGTTCTCTTTGGCCTGTAGTGCAAAGTTGAATTGTGACTGGTATGATCATGACCATTGAATTTATAATTGAATATCTTAAGCTTAAGTGCAAAGGTGAATTGATCAACATGGTTATAATTATTGTTTATATAAATTCTGAAATGATTATATATTTCTTTGAGATATGAATATATTTGGCCTGTAGTGCAAATATGAATTGTTGATGAATATCTTTGGCATGTAGTGCAAAGATGGCCTGTTGATGAATATCTTTGTCTTGTAGTGCAAAGATGAACTGTTGTTGAATATCTTTGGCATGTAGTGCAAAGATGGCCTGTTGATGAATATCTTTGGCCTGTAGTGCAAAGATGAACTGTTGTTGAATATCTTTGGCCCGTAGTGCAAAGATGGTTTGTTGATGAATATCTTTGGCCCGTAGTGCAAAGATGGATTTGTTAGTATGATTATAAACAGGAACTGTGATTTGGTATAACCATGATCTTTGATGTTTCAGGTAAAGACAGGTGATGAAAATATTCTTCGTCCTGGGTGCGAAGAAAAATTTATAGTCACAATTATGATTATGAGTTATTCATATGATTGTGGAAAGGAACTGTTGAGTGATGTTACATGGATAAAATATTGTTGGTGGATTTTTAACATGGAGAAGATAATAGACTTTATAGTCTATTTGACTCTTCTAATGGATTGCTCGTTCCGCTGCAACTATGGTTGAAATTTTTATCATTTACCATATGTTCTAATCTCTGATTTATTATTGATGAAGGCTATTGATAATTTAATTATCTTTAGTCATGATATTCTTTACTGAGCTAGTTGTGCTCACCCTTTTGCTTCACAATTCCTTTCAGGTAATAAGAGTGTAGCTGGGTCGAGCGAGGGTAACGGGGAAATAGAACGGTGGTCTCTAGCTGTGGATATTCTCCCGAAGCAGTATAGAAAAGTTCATTTAGTAGTTATATTTGGTGAATCCAATAGGGTAAGGTGTACCCAACGTTGGAAGGGTGGTTTACCACTATCATACAAGATGTCTAACGACATACAACCTCGTGTCATCATAAGACAGGGATGTGCTCATCCACTTGCTGAGTATATATACGAACACTACCTATATAATCTTGGTGTTTGTTTAAAGTATAATTCTCAATTAGAGACAGTAGAGATAATGATATGTCAAGAGAAGACTCACCATTGGGAAGAATATGATAGTAATCTTCTCATTTTTCTTTGGGGTCTATTGGGTCAACCAAGGATAATTCTGTGGCCATATGATATCTATCATAACCTAGACGCGTGGCCTCCCATGTACGAAGGTTTCCTTGAGCACTTCCCAAAGATTCTAATTTCTAAAACAGTTTTTGACTATACCTTTATGTAAGGTGTTATTGTGAGGTGATGTCCACGGTTGGAACATGAGTCACATTTGGTATATATTTGTATCCAAACTCACAGCATATGTGTTGTTGTATTTTGCACGACAATTGTTGTAATAAAGTTGTAGTTGTTTTCTGTACCATGTATTTGACGACTCAGAATGGGTTGGGTGGAATGAACCTATTTTGGGGTCGTTACAGTTGGTATCAGAGCTATAAGTAAAGAGCCCCGAGCCTCTCGCTGGTGACTTCCTGTTGATGGGGGATGCACCGAAGCCAGACTCTCCGTAGGGGACCCCGTTCTGCGGTGGCAAGCTGATAGGTATCAATGTAAGGTGCTGACATAGGTTGGTGTCCAGAGTTACATTTGGTATCAGAGCTTAGGGATATGATCTCTGGCGGAGATCGGGGAATAGAACTAGGAGGGGAGAGATGAATAAATCCTTCGCTAGTGTGTCCTACCTAAGCTTATTTGTTGGTCAGTCATAATATCGGGATGTTATGTGATATGTTAATTTGTTAAATTAACCCTTGTTTTGAAGCTGTATTCTAGAATGATATTTGAAATACAGGAGATGAGCAATGGAGAAATTATGATGACAGAGAAGATGGAATCTGAAATGAAAGGAAGGTATTCTCAACTCTTTGAAATACCAGGTACGTAAATTTCGAGGACGAAATTTCATAAGGAGGGGAGATTGTAAGACCCCGAATTTTATGAAATAAAAGTATTCAATTTTTTTTTATAGTTACTATTCAGTAAATAGTTAAATTGATAAAAGTTAAAGTTAAGGGTGATATATGAAATTTTTTCAAACTACGCAAGTGGTTATAAAATATTCATTGTTGTCGGGGAATATTCGTTTGGTCGTGGAATATTCTTTCTGTCGGGGAATATTCGTACGACGGCGCAGCTATTTGTGGGCCCCATAACAGAATAACTGTCGGGTGAAGAAAACGACAAATTTAAGTTTTTATAAATAACGGCGTAGTTGTTACCGTTAACACTGTTGGAATACCCGGTGGTTAAAATACAGTAATACGCGTTATTGCACAGTAGCACACGGTGTTGCATAGTATTTTTGAAATTATTGATTCTTACGTAAGAAGGCACTACTCAATAATTGTTACAGTAATTACTGTTCAATATTTTATTTTATTGATTCAATAATTGCTACGTTGAAATTTTGTATTATTGTTGTTCAATAATTGTTGTTGCACAGTATTTTCTATTATCAGATCAATAATTCATATTATTTGAATAATATTATTAGATAACATTATTGGCAATGTCTAGAAAGTTCTGTCTAAGGAGAGGTTTGGTCATCTAATTGCGCGCTAGTAAGGAGAAATCCTTATTGGAAAGCCCCCTCTTTCCTGGGAACGGCCTGGTTGTCTTAAATGTGATTCTGTAATATTATTTGTGAATAATTAATTATTGATTCATATGATAAGAAAATATTTATTTTATGTGGATATAAATGAAGGATATATTTTTGTGGTTAAAAAATGAAGGAGTTAATGTTGAAATTTTTATCCGTATTTTTGTCGGAATGGAGGTATTAAAAATCAGGGTTTTTGAGATATTTTGCGAGGGTTATAATTTTTAATCCGACCGTTGGATCGTGGTAATTTTTGGATATGTTATACATATATAAGTTGAGTATATGCCCACAAATTTTGAACCGTTAAAAATGAACGTATGATTTATTATGAATTTTACAAGATGACTGGTTCAGAAATTGTTGAATTTTTGGAGTTTATCATTTTGGTGGAAAATTCTAGAATTGGTGGGCCCCACTTGTGGTTGGTGAAGAAATGTGCTGAATTATATTTCAAATGTGGTGGGTGGGAATAGTAGCAGGTAAAGCCATCAGGTTGCAGGTCAAACCTACCAAAATTTTCCTATAAATAGAGGGCTAAGTTAGAATTGAAAATCACACCAAAAACATAAGTTTTCTCTCTTTCTCTCTCTAGATTATTGAGTGTATTTTGTGAGTATTTAGATACTCTGTGAGTTTCCATTCATCAGTGCAAGTTTCCTTCAGCCTTATACCGATCAGAAGTACTGCTCTTTTGAGGTAAGGGATTGTAAGGGATAGTAAGGGATAGTAAGGGATTGTAAGGGATAGTAAGGGATAGTAAGGGATAGTAAGGGATTTTAAGAGTTGTTATGTTTTTCAGTTTCGTAATTTTTCTGAACTTCAAAAATTCTGGAAAAATTTGAAATGATATTTTGATGAGTTTTATTAATTGTGTCCAAAAATGGTGATTTTTGGATGTATAGATTGAGAGTTATGAATTTTATGAGAAAAGACTATTTTAAAAGTAACTGCTTATAATTTCTTGTGGTTAACTCCAAAATTGATGAAATTTTTATTGGGAGTACATGTATATGAAAGGAGTATACTCTGTGAATTTTAGAATTTTTAGACAAAAGTATAATTTTTGATAAATGTCTAAATATTCGGCTATTTTGGCCATATGAAAAATAGTAAATGACTTTTAAAAATTCTGAGAAAAATATATGTTCACTATGGGACTATATTATGCTAAATCCCAGAAAAGAAATATTTTTGGAACTGATTTGGTATTTTTCATAAAAATGGTCTAGTTATGAGTAAATGAATTAAATATGTTTTGTGAAGAAAGAAAATTGGAAAATAGGATTTTATGGCTTGAGAATCCTATATGAGGTATATGCATATTTTTGATGAGGGTTTTGGTTATTGATGATGAAATTGTTAGAGTTGGCATTTTATGATGATTAAATGCATTAATTAGTAAAGTGTAAACAATTAAAATAAATTGTTTATAAATTTAAGTAATGTTATTCTTTCAATATCATTATACCGAAATATTGGTATGGATTTTATTGTGGAATTTCTATCTTTTGTGTCGGGGTTACTATTCATGAGTTACTATTCACGATTTACTATTCATGAGTTACGAATATTACTCTTGAGATTAAAATTATATGTTGATCATATTATTTTTATCATCATATATAACATTTTTATAACCCTGATGTTGAAATTCTCTTTCACTGGAGTGTAAAGATGGGTAGATTATTGGTATGATCATGACTAGGGTTCTCTTTGGCCTGTAGTGCAAAGTTGAATTGTGACTGGTATGATCATGACTATTGAATTTATAATTGAATATCTTAAGCTTAAGTGCAAAGGTGAATTGATCAACATGGTTATAATTATTGTTTATATAAATTCTGAAATGATTATATATTTCTTTGAGATATGAATATATTTGGCCTGTAGTGCAAATATGAATTGTTGATGAATATCTTTGGCATGTAGTGCAAAGATGGCCTGTTGATGAATATCTTTGTCTTGTAGTGCAAAGATGAACTGTTGTTGAATATCTTTGGCATGTAGTGCAAAGATGGCCTGTTGATGAATATCTTTGGCCTGTAGTGCAAAGATGAACTGTTGTTGAATATCTTTGGCCCGTAGTGCAAAGATGGTTTGTTGATGAATATCTTTGGCCCGTAGTGCAAAGATGGATTTGTTAGTATGATTATAAACAGGAACTGTGATTTGGTATAACCATGATCTTTGATGTTTCAGGTAAAGACAGGTGATGAAAATATTCTTCGTCCTGGGTGCGAAGAAAAATTTATAGTCACAATTATGATTATGAGTTATTCATATGATTGTGGAAAGGAACTGTTGAGTGATGTTACATGGATAAAATATTGTTGGTAGATTTTTAACATGGAGAAGATAATGGACTTTATAGTCTATTTGACTCTTCTAATGGATTGCTCGTTCCGCTGCAACTATGGTTGAAATTTTTATCATTTACCATATGTTCTAATCTCTGATTTATTATTGATGAAGGCTATTGATAATTTAATTATCTTTAGTCATGATATTCTTTACTGAGCTAGTTGTGCTCACCCTTTTGCTTCACAATTCCTTTCAGGTAATAAGAGTGTAGCTGGGTCGAGCGAGGGTAACGGGGAAATAGAACGGTGGTCTCTAGCTGTGGATGTTCTCCCGAAGCAGTATAGAAAAGTTCATTTAGTAGTTATATTTGGTGAATCCAATAGGGTAAGGTGTACCCAACGTTAGAAGGGTGGTTTACCACTATCATACAAGATGTCTAACGACATACAACCTCGTGTCATCATAAGACAGGGATGTGCTCATCCACTTGCTGAGTATATATACGAACACTACCTATATAATCTTGGTGTTTGTTTAAAGTATAATTCTCAATTAGAGACAGTAGAGATAATGATATGTCAAGAGAAGACTCACCATTGGGAAGAATATGATAGTAATCTTCTCATTTTTCTTTGGGGTCTATTGGGTCAACCAAGGATAATTCTGTGGCCATATGATATCTATCATAACCTAGACGCGTGGCCTCCCATGTACGAAGGTTTCCTTGAGCACTTCCCAAAGATTCTAATTTCTAAAACAGTTTTTGACTATACCTTTATGTAAGGTGTTATTGTGAGGTGATGTCCACGGTTGGAACATGAGTCACATTTGGTATATATTTGTATCCAAACTCACGGCATATGTGTTGTTGTATTTTGCACGACAATTGTTGTAATAAAGTTGTAGTTGTTTTCTGTACCATGTATTTGACGACTCAGAATGGGTTGGGTGGAATGAACCTATTTTGGGGTCGTTACACCAACCCCCAGCACTGATGCCCCGCGCCACAGCGCCATATGCCAAGTCACAGTGCCACGGCGCCGCAGCGCCAAGACCCAGTACAAAAGTGGCGCCGCAGCGCCACTTAGCAGAATGTCCAGAAAATGTTTTTTTTAATGTTCAAGTATAGAAATGAGTTAGTAACCTAGTCTAATGAATATAAAAACTTTTTAGACATATAATGAGATATTAAAATGAGTTTTTACCAAGTCAAGAAGACAATTACATGTTATTTGAATCGTTGATTATGTAATTAACTTGTTGCTCGTGTAGTATTATATTATGTGAAAAAAAGTATGATAATTTGACTAAATATAGTCATGAATTCGAGATTAGACAGAGAATGAACTTATGATGTTTAGTACGTTATTATTGACTGGTATTGTGAACATAATTGATATGTAGGATTTAATTCAAGGAACGAGTTAATTAAGTGTAATCTACGCACGAGGCAAGTTTTCCTAACCTTACTTGTTATCGTTATATAAGTTGACTAATTCACCTTTCTACATTGAGCAAGTTCTCATTATTATCTATCAAGTCTGTTTTGTATATTAAAGTTTATAAATCTTTCAAGCATGATGTTGTTATAAAATACTTATTCTATTGTATACCTTTTGAGATTCTATTCAATTAAGTTATCAATTATTGTTAAACTTTGTTAGACTAGCGAACCCTTAATGATTCAACTAGTCCATAGTTGATGAGCGTTCTAAATTTTAGAACCCTTGATGAATTATCCAAACTAAACTTCCTTTGGTGCAGACTCGAATGTCAAACTGAGATGAACAACCCTGTATATGGGATTATTTATGCTTTAGCGTTAAGATATTGTGCAAAGTATGGTACTAAGGGCTGATCTCCCTAAGTAGGAGAAGAAAGGTCCATAGTCTTATGACTGTTAAAGGTTTCAAGTATAACCCTTGACAACCTAGGACATAGTTCAAGGTCTTATGACCCTCAGAAATTTCTTTTGATTCTTGTTATTCATTCTTGATTCAAAAGTTGAGCTTTTATATTCGAAGTTATTATTTTTCTCGCATGTTATTATTCATTGTTACATTGTTATACTTGTGGGCAATCGTGGTCACTCTTACATAATAATAACATTGCAGTTAAGAACGAAAGAGCGGACGAACCTTCTACTAGTAAAGGCAAGGGCAAGCTTAGCAAGTAATGAAGATTGATTATTTATGTGGTTATGTAATAATAATTAGAATTGATGTTACTTAAGACTTATTTGTTTATGTTTCCGCACAGATGATTTAAGGTTAGAGTAACCTAGAATTTATTTATTATGCAGTTGATGTAACCCCATAAGGGGAGATCTTTTATTATTTCGATCTATTTTATGGTTTGCTTTTATTATGGGTAGATAGATATATGATGTTTGTATTGTGAACACCAAATCATGTGAGAATGGAAGTACCTGGATTTGGAGATGTAACAATACTGAGTCTTATGTGTGTTATAGACAGATAGGGTTATGTGTTATGTGTTTAGGTTATTCTATGTATATATATATAGGGAGCAGATCCTATCCGAACTCCCGCATTTTAACAAAATGCGGACCTTTTTTTTTCTTTTTTTTTGCTTTTTTTTAAACAACTAAAAAAATATTTAATATTTTATGGAATTAAAATTTTTTCATAATAAAGTGTTTTGGGCGTGATTTGGGTACGTATAACAAAACATGATGGTACAGTCTGTGCAGACTGTACCACCATTTTTTGGTATAGGTATTCAAAACACGCCCAAAACACTTTATTATGGAAAAATTTCAGTTCCATAAAATATTAAATTTTTTTTTAGTTGTTTTAAAAAAAAAGCAAAAAAAAAAAAAGTCCGTCTTTTACTAAAATCCGGGATCCCTGATAGGATCTTGGTTGTATATATATATATATATATATATATATATATATATATATATATATATATATATATATAGTATTATTCTGTGACGATATTATTCTAATATTGGAGATCTATATTACTAATATTAGGTCTTCGGATAAAGCGTTATAAATTGCGTAGCGGTAATTAACGGTTCAGGCAAGTTTATTTTTTTACTTAACTCTACTAAGAGTTGTTTCATTCGGATAAGCTTATGGCTAATCATTGTTGGTTGCCATGAATTGTACTCTGTACATACTGCATGTATAAGTCAGGTATGAAAGGCTGATCACCTTCATTACCCGTTGGTTCAGATATATTTGTTCATGTTTAATACTTGTTCAGTCAAAAGTTTGTTCCTGCTATTTCACAATTATATTGTTGAATTATAGTCAGCTTATTATTCAGACTCTTTCAATCATGATATATCGTTATATTATTGAACTTAAACTTGCGGGGCAATCTTTATGCTCACCCTTGCTATATCATGATAAAACATTGCAGATTAAGATGAATGTGTCGGATACAAGGAAAGATTAAAGACAGTTCCAGCTTAAAGTTAATGTGCACGATTAGTTTATAATAGTATAGTTTGATAATAATGTTATGTGTTAGTTAAGTTTTAATTTGTGTATAAGTTAAGGTTACTCGACCTTGGGGAATAGTGTATAAAGTTATTGTATAAATAATTTATGTTTATATCTTTCGCAATTTGCAATAGTTGTATAGAATGATCGAACCGGATCCGCGGTGATTCGGGACCTCGGATTTGGGGACCTCACAGTTGGTATCAAAGTTGTAGGTTATGAACCTTAGGTAGAAATACCTGAGACTAATAACCGTAGTGATTAAGATAAGTACTAACTCAAATAGAGTTAGTTGGTTGGTAAGATTCAAAGACGAATCTCGACGAGTTATAAGATGCAGAGTTCCCTAACTCTAATATTAAAGGTGAACAGTAGTGGTGAATATATAGAGTTTAAAAGACTAAAGGTACAGGAGTAGGAGATCATAAAAGAAAATGATCAAGACATAGAAATGAATCGTAATATATACGATGATATCACCCTGTGATCTGATAAGGTTATAGTATGGAAAAGAATCAATATGATGATTGGAAAGTTTACAGCAAGATTGCTGTGTGAATTGGTACAGATTCAGGAAAGGATTATGAATACGAGTTAAATGAAATTCGTATTGAGAAGGGTGTTAATGTTAGGTGGGGATTCAATAGAGGACTCATGTCGGCAGCTGAGTTGTATGATTCCTTGTATGGGCGGAAAATTGTACTTGGTGTAAAAACTACTTAGTTTCTGGCATTGATAATCATTGAAATATTTGTGTCGCGCTATTTGCTATATGCATGTTAAGAGGGTGATTCTTTTCTCATGTGTATAACAGATAGATAGGTCATAGGTAGAGGATATAAGGTTAAGTACGAGTTCTTAAAACTCATACTTATGTGACATTCTTGATTCATAGTTATATGAAAATGTTTATGAACCCCTCAGCGAATGGACGCCAAAGGTCTGTCTAAGAAAGTTCTTAAACTCATATGATTGTGGCAAGTAAATGGACTCTTAAGTGTGGTTTTACGAACTGGGCATAGTTGTGTGTGAATGCAGTATTGAGGATAATAGGAACAGATAGACTGATTAAGCAACGGATTATTAGTGGAGACATAAGTTTTCCAAAACTCCTAGCTATGCTAGACTTCGAAATGATTGGCATCAAGCTAAATACGCACTATGTGCCTTTAAAAAAAATATATAGACTCGTAATCATTTTTTAAACGGTTTAAAGTATAGTCTATGCTACTTATTTCAGCTAGACGCAAATAATTTGAAATATCAAAATATATTTTATTTATCACTCATGTACCATGTAACCTGGTGCAGAGATGATAAAAAGTTGATGGAGTTGTAAATACAGGAATACTTAGTGTGAATTTGATCTGAAAATCATTGTTCCACTATTATATGATGTGTTATGACAAAGTCATATAATGAAGACATCCTCAAACGGACTGTTAATACAGTACGGCATCATGATGTCATTCTCAAAAATATTTTCAAAAATTTTAATTTGCCAACGGGGTTTAGCTACACCTAAATAATTCGATTAAATTGAATTATTGATATGAGTCTATGTTATTCGATTCAGCTAGACTAATGTTATGAAAACTCTAAGAGTTCATTGAAAGAAATTTTCCAAACAAAATTGTTTTGGTGCAGAATCCAATAAGACTGAGGTAAGAAATTTTGTGCGCCTAAGGCGGATAAGAGGAACAAATTGTTCCGACCAGCAGTACAGGGCATATCGGGCTAATCACCCTTTGTGTCCGTAAGTAATGACGGTTTGCGGATGAATTTCAATAAAACCTTTTTGAAAATGACAGACAAATAGTATATATGACTCCTCAGCAAAATTTGAAAATTTTTACTCTTGCGAGTGGTGTATTGGGTAGCATGTGTTAATGTGTGTGAATGGTGTAAGTAGTATGGTGTAAGGTAAATTTCGGGGACGAAATTTTTAGAAGAATGGGTGAATGTGACAACCCGAGAATTTTGAATATTTTTAAAATTTTAATTAATTTGTTTAAGGTTTAAAATTAGAACCTAGACAGAAAATTAGTTTATGCGTTTGATATTTTTGAGAAGGAATTTAGAGGATTTCAAAATTCTGTGAAGAATTTAGGTGAATTATTCAGGATTAAGTGAATACGTGAATATATTCTGTGTATATGGTCATTTATGTATTCAGAATGTGGTTAAGGGTCAAGGGTTGACCAGATAAACGATATCTGTAACAAACCCTAAGTATATATTAAGAACGTCAACGTTTGGTTAGAAAATTCTTACGAATTATAAGCAAACCCTAGAAACTGGTTCTGGAAACCCTATCTTCAATTTTGGGAATCTGAAACCCTAATTCGGGAATTTAAAACCCTAAATTGGGAACTTAATGGCGTAAGTGTAAATACTTATAAGATTAATTAGGGTCAATCTTAACAAATTGGTTAGAAAACCCTAATTTCAAATTTAGAAAATCCTAATTTTTGGGATTAGGAACCATAATTTATAAATAGGGAAAATCTAATTGTTGATTTAATAATTTTAAGGTTAATTAGGAAATATTAATCCTAATTTTCAAGTTATGAGTAATTAGAAAATCCTAATCTAATTATAAAATCTAATTTCTATTTTAGAAAAATCTTTTCTATTAAAAACCCTAATTTTGGGTTGTAGACCCTAATCTATGATTTTGACCCTAATTGCTTAATTAGCAATTTTAATTAGGAAATACTAATCCTAATTAGCAAGATTTGAATTGTGATTAAGAAATTTTAATATAATTAGAAAATCCTAATTATAATTTAGAAATATTAAATTTCTATTTTTCAAACCTAAATTGGAAATTTTAGAAAATTAACTTGCAAACCCCAAACCCTAAAATGGTTCAAACCCTAAATCCTAACCCAAACCATAAACCCTAAGGGTTTGCATCAATGACAATTCTAGAATAAAAATTATATGAAAATAACCATAATGCCCTTTTGTGCATTATTTAGTGTAACTTGTAGATCTAATCCTACTCTTGGTTGTTCACCAACCCTAGCACTAGCTTGAGACTTATTTTTCCAGCAATAAGTCATCTAGATCAGCCAACATACATTGCATAATACATTATATAGATTAAAGAGAAAGAAAAGAGCCACTTTAATTCTCATTTTCTCCCAAGACCCTCTCTCTCTAAAAATTTGGGAGTTAGAGTGAGAAACTAAAGCCATGATCATTTCATAGCAAGTCTAGATCAGATCACAAGGTCAGAATCAAGATCAAGCCTTAAAAGTAGTATAAACCCTAAATTTTAGAAATTATATGATCTGATGTTATATGTTGTAATTGATTGCTTAAAGTTGTGTAACAAGGTGTCTTTTAGTGATCTGGGTTGTTAAATCCCAGATCCATAACATCAAAATGCTCGGATTTGGTGATTTTAGAAATCTGGAAAAATGTTGAGATATGGTCTGACAAGCAAAAGTCAGAGCCCATAGATCCTTCCTTGTTTATTATTTGAGTTGTTTTAAGATTTATACTTGTAGTCTGACAAGAGGTCTTTGATCTGGAAGTGGAATCAAAGCTATTCCATTTACAAATTTCAAGATATGCAAGGTCAAAGATGGTTGACTAAGCATGACCATGAACATTATGGGTAACCTAGAAGTTGAAATCAACGTCTGGCAAGAAATTCTAAGAAATAGATCTGATAGTTGTTTTGTGATATGATAATGTTATGGTAACCATATTATAGATTGTATAATGGATTATAGATATGGATCTTTATACCTCTTAAAAAATCAACATAGTAATCATAATAGGTGGTCAAACTAGGCAACTCGACCCTGTTATGCGGTTTCTAGAAAACCCAGAAAAAAGGGAAGAACAGATTTTTGACATGGTTTGACCATGCCAGATCTCACTCATGTTTTGATATTATGATGTTATCTACTTGCAGACTGACATATCTACAACGTATATGAATCACTAGATCACACAAAACAAGCCTGGAAAGCAAGGATTTAAGGGCTCAAAATAGGAACCTTGACTATTCTTAAATTCTGGAAAACCCAGAATTTGATGAACATGTCTGACATCATATTGGAGAGCTTATAACTCTCTGATTTGTTGTAGCTTGGCCATGAAATTAGTATGTAGTAGTAGTATTAAACTTATACTACATGATTAAAACATTTTCTAGCCTAGAAGACATTAAGATCTAACAATAAATGTTGGTCAAACCTAATGACTTGGTGACTGACATGCTTTTTTAGGCAGCTCGAGAACATGTCAAAAACACCTATAGCGACGGGTCTGTCGCTATAGGGACCTTTAGCGACGGTTTTATTATTATTTATTTTCTGATTTTACGAAAATTATTTAAAAATAGATAAAAATGGTTTTTAATTATTAAAAATACATAATAAATTCTGAAAAATTATTTTAAAGTCTGAAAAACAGTTTTTAATTATTTTGAGTGTATTTCATAAATATTTAATATTTTGGAATATAAATGGTATTTAATTTATTTAATTGCAATATTAAATAAATTATTTAAAAATAATTTTAATTCAAAAAAAATCATGAAAAATTATATTATGATATTAGAAAATATTTTAAGTTATTTTTGATGACTTTTAATATTTTGTGATGAATTTCATTAATAAATTAATATTAATGATAATTAGTTTATTTAA
This sequence comes from Panax notoginseng, assembly GCA_016801055.1. Lineage (NCBI taxonomy): Eukaryota > Viridiplantae > Streptophyta > Magnoliopsida > Apiales > Araliaceae > Panax > Panax notoginseng. The sequence goes on along the minus strand of CM029015.1, from coordinate 96,163,590 downwards.
TAAGTATATTAAATAAATTATGGAAAAATAGAATTAACGATTTAAAAATCATATAAAATGATTTAAGTGTTAGAAAAATATTTAAAGTTATAAAATATAACTTTTGATATTTTGTCATGAAAATATTAATATTTTAATATTAATAACAATTATCGGATAATGAAATTAATTGTTTAAAAATCATACAAATATGATTTTATGGTATTAAAAATGCTTTGATATATTATAAATATATTATAATATTATGACATGAATTTCATTAATATTTGATTATAAATAAATATTAATGATAATAGAATATTGTGGTATTTAATTCATTTAAATACGAGTTTAATGATTGAAAAATCTTGATAAATAGTAATAATTATCTGAAAATTGTTACGAACTTATGAAAATTATTTTGATTGATATTAAAAAATTATCTGAGATAATGGTTAAGCGTTTAGTCAGAGTTTAATTGAACTTAAACTCGATAAAATTCCGACTAGACCGTCGGAATGTCAGTTTTGTGTCGGGTTCAACTCAGACTGCAATAGTTTGACTTCATACCGAGTCTTATGTGTTATAGACTAATAGGGTTATGTGTTATGTGTTTAGGTTATTCTATGTATATATATATATATAATAGTATTATTCTGTGATGATATTATTCTAATATTGGAGATCTATATTACTAATATTAGGTTTTCGGATAAAACGTTATAAATTGTGTAGCGGTAATCAACGGTTCAGGCAAGTTTATTTTTTTACTTAACTCTACTAAGAGTTATTTCATTCGGATAAGCTTATGGTTAATCATTTCTGGTTGCCATGAATTGTACTCTGTATATATTACATGTATAAGTCAAGTATGAAAGGCTGATCACCTTCATTACCCGTTGGTTCAGATATATTTGTTCATATTTAATACTTGTTCAGTCAAAAGTTTGTTCCTGCTAGTTCACAATTATATTGTTGAATTATAGCCAGCTTATTATTCAGACTCTTTCAATCATGATATATCGTTATATTATTGAACTTAAACTTGTTGGGCAATCCTTATGCTCACCATTGCTATATCATGATACAACATTGCAGATTAAGACGAATGCGTCGGATACAAGGAAAGATTAAAGACAGTTCCAACTTAAAGTTAATGTGCGGGATTAGTTTGTAATAGTATAGTTTGATAATAATGTTATGTGTTAGTTAAGTTATGATTTGTGTATAAGTTAAGGTTACTCGACCTTGGGGAATAGTGTATAAAGTATTGTATAAATAATTTATGTTTATATCTTCCGCAATTAGCAATAGTTGTATAGAATGATTGAACCGGATCCGCGGTGATTTGGGACCTCGGATTCGGGGCCTTCACATACTTAGTCGGGAATCCGAACCAAAACAATTTGATTGGATACAAAAAGGTTTTATCATATTCAATATTATTTCTAAATCTGTGTCTAGCTGATCAAATAGCTTAGACGACTTTTACTTAATGTATACATATTGGCAATCAATAGGTGTGTGTGTGTGTGTGTGTGTGTATATATATATATATATATATATATATATATATATATATATATATATATCAACATGTGATTAAATACAATGATTATCCATGTGGGAACACTTGAATAACAATAGTTAGAAATTAACAAACAGAATATATATGTCTGAATTACAATATAATACCATGTTAATAATCAATTGTCATATATAACAATAGGGTTAATAATCTGGTACAATAATAATATAATTATAAAACTTTCTTACTTATGTCCATTGCATAAAAAAAATACAAAGGTAGGATACTTGCTCAATAAAAGTAGAGTTCAAGGAACTTGCTCAATAATAATTGGAGTAAGTTTAGGGAACTTGCTTACGATATGCGTCGAATAAAGTAATGTAAGGGTTTAGGATACTTGCCTTAAGCGTAATTTATCCACGTAATTAAATCAACACTTTTGAATCCTATTTATAACGTATTACAAGTATAAGATGCTCATTAGCTAACACATTCATTAATAAAGTTTGACATCATTCAAATATGCACATATGGTACAAAACCAGCTCACAAGTTTATCAGGAAATCAATTATCTAGTTATTTCATAAGCAAATTAAGAATGCTCAAGTTGAAGGTATTTTCACCCATGAGCTTTCATTATCTAAGAGAACACTATCTTATTACCTAGTCCTCACATATACACATACATTAGTAGATTTTAAACCATTTCTAGCAGTAAAGACATCCTACAAGTTAACTGTCAAAAATTAGATTTCACTATCTGAGATCCCAGACTGGCGCAGCTGCGCCATGGCTAGGCCTAGGGCCGGCGCAGCTATGCAGCCCTCTGGCCAAGCCAAGACTTAGTTGTTGCCTTGTGATTTCTGTCCGGCTTGAACACAACATTCATACACAATATATTTTTTCATGTTAAGGTCTTTTCATGCTTCTCAAGTCAATCTAGGTATCTTCTTTCATATTATGGTTCAAAGTTAAACATTTCAACAATTTAATGTCATTCAAGGTCATGAAATCACATGGTCTAACATGCTTGCCTTCTAAACATACAAGGTAGTTATAAAACTCATATTAGGCATGCTTGCGAGTATTCTTAACACATACGTGAAACTAATACCGCTTTAGTTGAAAATATACTTTGTTCACGCTTTACTTGAATTATGATGCACAAGTATGGTATACCTATAGGATACATTTAGCAAGTTTAAAAGTACCATCAAACATGCACATAAAAGTCAGATTTTAACTTCTAAAGTAGTATGTTAACATTCTCGTTCAAAGTTCGTATTTTCATTCGTACACTTACTAGTAGGTTCTACATGTTCAATACATATGGGTCATGTATATGGATATTATAGACGTAACATGCTCTCTTAATCCTTTAGAATCTAAACATTCATGTCATGCAACTATATTTAGAAAATATGTTCAAGTTTGCTTTTAAAACTATTTTAAACTTGAACAATGCAATTTAACACATACTTGACAACTTTAAGGCTCTAATCATTTGAGGTCAAGTCATGTTATCATGCTCACAAGGTCAGAATATAGAGTATGTAGTAGTCATGCATGTTAGCTCAATATACTAAGTTAAAATTTCTTTAATACAAATCCTAAATAAGGTGTTCATGAGCAAAGAACTATGAATTATATAAACACAAATTAACGGGTTATACATGCATTTCTAAATCATAACAACATACTTGCAAAGTTAGTCTATAACATGGCATACGTACATAACAAGTTCCTTTCCAACGTCCTAAATCCATTTTAAACTCTACACCTTCGTTAATCATGTAAGCTAATCTAAACATGTTCTTATCGAGTTAATATACCCGTATATACATCATACACGTGTTTACATGCTAGCTTGAGTCATAATAACTAGCTCATATTGATCAAAATCACAAACAGAACATTCAACTAAAAATAGGGATCGGCGCAGCTACGCTGTGCCTCAATACAAATGTGGGGCAGCTGCGCCATGCCTGGTTCAGGCGCAAAAGCAGTTTGCTTCGACAGAAAGCTAGCCTAACCTCAAAAATTACTCATGAGATCACTCCTAAACACTCATAAATCAATTACAACATGCTTACAAGATCATATAACATCTATATGGACATTACTCAACCATACTAACATCCATTTCCATGAATTCAAGAAATTAAAATTTCAACACTTATGAACTCTGTTAACAGAAACAAAAATAGAAGGCAAGGAATGGAATTATACCTTCGTAATATGCAACGCACTTGCTTTAACTGAACTCCTAAGCTCTTAGATTTCTTGTATGCTCTTAACTCTTACTTGGCAATTCTCAGCACTTGGAAAATGAAAGGATAACTTCTTATTTATAGAAAACTCAATACTCAAACAATAACATTCTCCCCCAAATTAAACTCTTGGATGAAAGGATTGCATGAAGGGTAAGGAGGGGTTGGTAATTGGTTGTTAGATTTCATCATAGCCACCACCCCCCCCCCCCTCCATGATCATTAGCTAGAAAGCTTGGGAGAAGAAAAAGATTATAGGCCTTAGACTTTATGAAATCCACGTGACTGAGAAATGGGAGATAAATGGGACACACAATTTGGGACAAGCAATTTAACTCTGCACTCTTGCAACATTAGACCATATACTTATACAATTTCCTACTCTTATGTTATACTAACCATACATTCGCTATAACTTAATGTTACAATATGATTTACACATTTAATATTTCAAGGTAGTAGAGGTAATGTGGAAATGTAACATATAGTACATGTATATTTTATCACACCGGTATACTTTATTAAAATAATAACTTACACTATATTTATGGTATATTATTTTAATATATACCCACATACATATTGTCACATACACCCTCATGATGTATTCATACCATATAGTTTTAATATGCATAAACACATTGCTTCATACAATATAGTTTCATAGAACTTAATATATAGTCACATAAAAGTCACACTATGCTATATAGCATAGTCATAATATTGCTCACATGCATATAACCGATAATCTAATATTATTATATTAATAACTTATTTATTTATGTTAATTAAATAAATTATTTACTTCCTTAATTAATTAGTACCAAAAGTAATTACTCTAACCATCATAGGTTAATGTATTTATGGATCTCCATAATCATTAATTATCTAAATAATTCTTATTATATTTGTAGATATATTTCAAATAATAGTAATCACTTATTATTAATTAATTACCAAGTAATCAATATTCTATCACAATTAATTAATATTAATTAATGGGTTACTTAATATTTCCTTCGTCAATCGTAACACACTTTATTTCATGGTTTACCAATGTTACACATACAACAAAATGTTCCATTTTATTTCTAAAGAAGAAAATTAATTTTCTCCAACTGTTCACTGGCGCAGCTGCGCCAGTTTGTACTGTTGGGACGGCGCAGCTGCGCCGTGCCCTAACTGATTTAGCTTAAGACAGTGCCAATTTTCATCGCTAACCTCGTTTTGATGTCCACAAAAGTGATATTGTAAAACTAAGAGTGTATTCATTACTTATCCTAAAAATCATATATTCCTGGGAAATAATTAATAACTGTTTTTATTACAAAAATTTATTATAAGAATATACTCTTTATTGATCAATGGTAATAAATAATTATTATTTATCACATATATACATACACTTTACTTTGCAAATAATCCCACCTTTATAAAAAAATTATATCCAAAATTTCTTATTTAATTATATTAAAAATATTGGGTTATTACATGTCCCCAGCAGAGTCGCCACCTGTCGACGTCGAGATTTTTATTTGCCCCTTTTTTGTTCTTGTCTTTTAGTGTTCTCATGTTAGGTGAAATTTGTTTGAAAAAATAAGTTGTGAAAAGGTTCGACATGTATATGTCGACGATTGGACTGTAAGAGTCGCCAGTTGGTATTTTTAAATGGTTGCACCAACTTAACCGAGAAAAGGTTTTCACATTGACCTAGTGATGTGACATTACTTGATTGGTCTGTGAAACCAAGATTCGTTAGGGTCCGGGGGCTTGATTATGCGGAGGGAATGTGTTAGGCACCACCCGACATCCGTGTTACCAAGGTGACTACCACTTTTTAATTAAACTATTATACGAATGTGTGTGTGTGTGTGTGTGGGTCAATGTGCAATTATCTAGAAGTAGTGATATGCCTCGTTTGCACCTATATACAAAGGGTTTGAATTTTGTATAAAAGTTCAGTTTTAACAAGATATAGCAGTGATATTTTGTAAAAGAGGTTTTTCAAACCCTTATGCTCAATAGTAATTGAGGCCTTTGATACTTCCATTCAATTGTGTGTTCGGCTTGGTTGCTTTTATTTTTGAGATGCGAAGCATCTTTAAGAAAATAAGATACATAGCAGTGCCGAACTCCTTGTGGGCATGAGAGCCGTATAAGGAAATTCAAACACCATGAATAATTTACAAGCCATGTACAGTAGAAAATATCCATCACGGAAACTGAATCTATATTCAGAAGATTGAATCTGTGATCACATGATTCCTAGGCTCATATGATGTAGTAATTTGTATGAAAGTTGTAAGCAAGTATATATATATATATATATATATATATATATATATATATATATATATATATATAAACTATAATATATATATAGACGATCAACCGCCACGAAGTAAACTTCAGGCGGGACTAAATGTATATTTATATATATATATATATATATATATATATATATATATAAGCTGTAAACGCACCAGATATATATCGATCCAGGCTCAGTTCGTTAACTCGAGTTCGAGACTATATATATATATATATATATATATATATATATATATATATATATATATATATATATATATATATATAAGCGGTAAACGCACCGGATGTGAAATCCATACTCAATAAAACAGAGTTTGATGATAACAATATATTTATAAAAGTAGTAAACGCTTCGAATATAAAATTCAGACTCACCGAACAGAGTTCGATAACAGTTTATATATATATATATATATATATATATATATATATATATTCGTACTAACGTGAATAACGGTGCATACACATGCAACACGACTCTGAATGTGAATAACGGTGCATACAAGAAGTGGAGAAAAGGCTTAAAGTAATGTAAGAATGCTTGCAGTGGACTGCCAAAGAAGACTTCAATAGCTTTAAATGGAAGAACACTTGGTTTCCAGCGGTAAAAAGTAGCCAAATATAAGCTCACAAGTGTTTGAAATGAGAAAGTACTCAATTTATAGTGTGTACAAAGAAAATTAGACAGGGCTTCCTTGCCTTTTTCTCTTACAAAATGGCCATCCCAAGCTCTCTATTTATAGTGGGGGGAGCTACAGGTGTACCTGCAACTATCCGGGGTTCCCCGAACAATGTGGGTCTTATCGTCTCGAAGTACGTGCTCTCAAATTACGCGTTGTTCTCTCGAACCTTCATAACTTTCAATTCAAGAGTCCGACGAAAGTGTCCCATACCATTTTAGAAAGCTCTTTCTGAGGGCTATGCAATGACATATGATTTGCCCTTTTTTGAATCCAGGAAGATAGGTCCATGACCAAAATGGCTTTTTTGGGTTTCCGTCAGGCAGTCCGTTGAGCCGTTTTGCGTAGTTTGCGTTCGGAAGTTAAGATATGGTTCTTGTGGGACTTCTTTTGAAGCAATTTGAGTTGAAATGAGTGTATTTGATTTGAGTTGAAGTTGAGTTGGCAAAATGACCATTTTTCCCCTCCCGGGGTTATCTTCTATTTTTGAACAGTTGTAGCAGTCTATTCTCAAGGTTATCTCTGAGGATAGCTTTCTGTTGACTCTGACTGTCCTCGAGGTTATTTCTGAGGTTGGCTTGACCTCCTGAGGTTATCTTCAGGCTTTGAACTTGATCCCCCGGGGTTATCTCTGGGGTTGGAAACTGATTTCCTGGGGTTATCTCCGGGGTTGGAATCTGGATCTCCTGAGGCTATTTTTGGGGTTAGAAACTGGATCTCTCGGGGCTATTTCTTGGTTTGGAATTGTTGTTGTGGTCCTCTAGGGTTATCTCTGGAGTGTGAAAAAGACGCTTTTGTCCTCCTGCATAGTTAGTAATAGGAAAATGAAATTTCAAGTGTCTATATTCATTCTTCATTAAATTGTAAAAATAATCTGTCTATGCGGATTATCGCATGGCAAGTGAAAATCCATTTGCAGTTTTGTATATTCTTTTATACTCGTAGGAGATAGCATTTCTTTTATGGGCACTATTCATACCGGAGTACTATATATCAGGGGTATTATTCATTCGGGGTACTTTACATGATGGGGTACTATTCATTCGTGGTACTTTGCATGACGGGATACTATTCACTCGAGTATTATTCACTTGTAGTACTATTCACGTGATACTATTCACGGGGTACCATTCACTTGGCGTACTATTCACGGGATACTATCCACTCGGGTACCATTCACTCGGGATATTATTCACGAGGTACCATTCACTCATGGTACTATTCACTCAGATACTATTCACTCGGGGTATTATTCACGGGGTACCAGTCACTAAGGGTACTATTCACTCGGGGTACTATTCATGGGGTACTATTCACGACAAAATTGGTTTTTTTCTGACTAAATTTTCTTTGATATATGAATCTTATTCTGAAATTTGAAACCACGTTTTGGTCATCATGTTGACAATTTAGACATTTTTGAACTTTGGATAAATTGAATTATAAATATCTAATATTTATCCTTGATCTCACTTGATTGAATCCTTATATCATTGTCATCATTCTCATGCTTATATTTTGGTGCAAGTCATCTTTGGCCCGTAGTGAATAGATGGACTGTTGATTGGTTTGATTATGACCAAGAATTGTGTATTGGTATAATCATGACCTGTAATATTATAGACAAATGATGTGGTAAAAGTCATCTTTGGCCCGTAGTGCATAGTTGGACTGTTGATTGGTATGATTATGACCAAGAATTATGTATTGGTATAATTATGACCTGTAATGTTACAGACAAATGATGTGGTAAAAGTCATCTTTGGCATTTAGTGCATAGATGGACTATTGATTGGTATGATTATGACCAAGAAATATATATTGGTATAATCATGACCTATAATGTTACATATAAATGATGTGGTAAAAGTCATCTTTGGCCTGTAGTGCATAGATGGACTGTTAATTGATATGATTATGACCGAGAATTGTGTATTGGCATAATCATGAACTGTAATGTTACAAATAAATGATGTGGTAAAAGTCATCTTTAGCCCATAGTGCATAGATGGACTGTTGATTGGTATGATTATGACCAAAAATTTTGTATTGAAATAATCATGACCTGTAATGTTACAGACAAATGATGTGGTAGAAGTCCTTTTTGGCCCGTAGTGCAAAGATGGATTATTGATTATTGGTTTTACAGTTGAACATCTTTGGCCCGTAGTGCTAAGATTGACTGTTGATTATTTATTTTACAGTTGTATGTCTTTGGCTCGAAGTGCAAAGATGGACTTTTGATTATTGGTTTTACAGTTGTATGTCTTTGGCCCATAGTGCAAAAATAAACTGTTGATTTACATGATTATAAATATAAATTGTGAATTTAACTATAATCTTTGGTGGTTTAAGTGAAGAAATGTGATGAAATTTCTCTTTGTCTTGGGTACAACAAAGAACTATTGATGGGTATTACAGGGATGAAATATTAATAATGGACTTTTAATTTGAAGGAGATAGTAGACATTATATTCTACGTGTCTCTTCTATTAGATTGCTAGTTCCGCTGAAGTTTCTGATCTAAAACTTATTGTCTATTGTATTCTATCAGATTTTTTCCTGTTGAGGACTAAGGATAATTTATTCTACTTTATCGTAGTCATAATATTCTTTACTAGGCTATTTGTGCTCACCCTTTTTCTTCACAATTCCTTTCAGGTAATAAGAGTGTAGCTGGGTCGAGTAGGGATAATAGGGGAATATTGTGATGGTCCAAGACTGTTGAAGCTTCTCAATACATTATAAAATAGCATGACAATATATAATTGTATTGAGAACTTAAGATGTGTGTGTCATATTTTATATGTCACTTACTAATTGATTTTTGTGAATATTAATAAGGTGATGAGAACCAGACTTTGAAAGTGTCAAAAATACACACTATTGGAATGAACATGATAGTAATCTTCTCGTTCTTCTTCAGGGTCTATTAGGTCTACCAAGGTTAATTGTAAGACCCCAACTTTTATGAATAAAGATTAATTTTTTTTCTAAATATCATTTCGAATATTATGGTGTGGATTTGATATAATGTTATAGTTGTGGATAATATTTATAAATTTTTCAAAGTAAGCAAGTTGTTATAAAATATTCGTTTGGTCGGGGAATATTCTTTTTCTCGGAGAATATTCGTACGATGGCACAATCATTGGTGGACCCCATAACAGAATTATTGTTGGAGTTAGAAAATGACAGAAAGTACAGCAATACGCGTGGTTGCATAATAGCACAAGGTATTGATTATTGATGCTTACGTAAGAAGTCGCTCAGTTATACTTAATTATTGCTACAGTAATTGCTGCATAGTATCTCATATTATTGATTCAATTATTGTCACAGTATCATCTGCATAATATTTTATATTATTAAATCAATAATTGAGAAGACAAAGTTATTCATATTATTATTTATAATATTGACGATGTCTAGAAAGTTTTGTCGAGGAGAGGTTTGGTCACCTAATTGCGCGTCAATAGGGAGAAATCCTTATCAGAAAGCCCCCTCTTTTCTGGGAATGATCTTGTTGTTAAATATTGTGAGTTATACTATTAATGATGAATAATTGTCGGAAGATTAAAAATGAGTTGATTGAAGATAAAATTATTTGTGGTAATATCTATTCAATCTTTGATATAAATATGAAGTCTATTATGAGACGTTTGTGGTAAGTTTGATTTATTCTATGGGGGGCCATATGTCATCATCTAAGAGTCACTTTCGCCAATAGTAATTGCCTTTACCAGACGTCGAATCACGTGTCGTTTCATATTACAGGCGTCGAACCACTTGTCGTTTCATATTACAGGTGTCAAACCAATTGTCGTTTCACATTACAGGTGTAGAACCACTTGTCGTTTCATATTACAAGCATCGAACCACTTGTCGTTTCACATTGCAGACGTCGAACCACTTGTCGGTTCATATTCTAGGCGTCGAACCACTAGTTGTTTCACATTACAGGCGTCAAACCACTTTTCTTTTCACATCACTAGTCGTCAAGCTACTTGCCTCTTCACATTGCAAGAGCTAAGCTAGAAATCTTCTATAAATAGAAGCTTATTTCTTGTTTCATTTTCGCCAATTCACTACGACTCACAAGATAATTCTATAGAGAGAGAATCAGAGAGATAGAAGAAGAGTATTCTGTTACTACACTACTTCGGTATCCAATCTCCTACTAAGGTAAGGGGTATCATTTCTTTCGTATTCGTAAGGGATATTATTTTTGTTCAATATTCGTATGAAATAATATTTTCTTTCATACTCTGTAGTATGTAAGTAATATTATTATATTTCAGATTCTGAATTCTACACTCATGTTGTTAAGTATTGTTTCTATACTCCATGAAATTAGTAGAATATCCTTGATATTTGCACTTCATCCAGTGTCTTTTCATAAAAATATTATTCTGAGCATTCTTGATACGTTTTAACCTTTTTATGTCGGAGTACTATTCACGTGATACTATTTCGAAATTACTATTCATGAGGTACTATTCGCTCGATTACTATTCACCCATGGTACTATGCATAACAAAAATTAATTTCTTTTTTGTCCAAATTATTTTTGATACAATATTATTCTTGAATTTTACTCCACAAAGCAGTATCATGTGGATAATTTGGACATTATTAAATTCCGGATAAATTTAATTTCAAATCTTTAAAAATTTATCGCTTGCTTTCTTTTAATTGAATCCTAATATCATTGTCCTGTTATCTGTGGCCCGTAGGGCATAGATGGACTTGTTATGATTACGACCAGATATTATTCGGTATAATCATGACCGTAATATTACAAATGATGTGGTAAAAGTCCTCATTGACCCGTAGTGTATTGATGGACAATTATTGGAATGATCATGACCATTTGTGAAAACACGATTACCCTTGGCCCGTAGTGCATGGATAATTCGTGGTAGTGATACTAATGAATATCATTGGCCCGTAGTGCAAGAATAATTCGATGATGTGAATTATTTATTAAGCCGAGTCTCTGCAATAAAACTGTTGATAAACTTTTTAAATCATAGATAGTAGATATCATGCTCTACTTGACTCTTCTAATGGATTGCTTGTTCCGCTGCAGTTAAACTTGATGTTTATTATATTTTATCAGTTTAACACTGTTGAAGGCTAACGATAATTTATTCTGCATTATCTTAGTCATAATATTTCTTACTGGGCTAGTTGAGCTCACCATTTGCTTTCATTATTCTTTTCAGGAATCGAGAATATAGCTGGGACTAGCCGGGAAACGGAGTGACGGTCTACATGTTTGCATTAGTAGTCCTCACTATTCTGTGAAATAGTATGATAATAAATGTAATGATGACTTATTTTGAGGTTGAATACTGTCTAGAAGACACTATTTGTATTAAAAATCACAGCTTATGTTGTGTCGTATTCTACACGATACTTAACATTTGTATAAATTAAGTTTGTATTTGTATTTTGTACCATGTATTTGGCGACTCAGAATGGGTGATGCATACCTATTTTCGGGGCGTCACAGTTGGTATCAAAAGCTTAGGGATATGATCCCTAGCTAAGATGTGAGACTAGAACTAAGGGGAGACACGGGAAAATTCTTCGCTAGTATGACCTACCTAAGTTTATTTGTTATTTAATTAGTCGGTCATAATATAGGGATAATATGTGCCACGCCTATTAGCCCTTGTTTTGTGGCAGTTCTTGAAAATGGCATCCGAAAATATAGAGTTAAGCAATGGAGCACATGAGACTGTTGAGTCACAACTGATCAATATCCAGAATAATGTGCATCAGGAAGGCAATAATCCTTAGGTGAACAACAACACTGACCAACTGGCAAACGACAAAATATTTAGGAGCTTTCTGCAATTCGTGCAACATCAGGCAAGAGAAACTCCTATTCAAAATGCAGGTGGAAACACTAGCAATTCTCGAATGGTCACCGCTAAGCAGTTCAAGGAGTTGGGACCACCTGAGTTTTTGGGAGAGCCAAAACCATTTAAGGCGGAGACGTGGATAAAGCAGATCACCAAGATATTTGATGTCTTGTAATGCTTCGAGGAGCAAAAGGTTCCCTTTGCCACCTTCATGTTGCGAGGAGAGGCAGATTACTGGTGGGAATCTATAAAGCGTACCCAACCTGTCGTACTGAAGATGTCTTGGGAGAAGTTCCAAGAACTGTTCAACGACAAGTACTTTTTCGAAAGTATTTGTCACATGAAGGAGGTAGAGTTCATCAAGTTGGAGCAAAACAATATGACAGTGTCGCAGTACGAAGCTAAGTTTGCCGAGTTGTCCCGGTTTGCGTCCCACTTGCTTGATAATGAGGAGAGAATGACGCGGATGTTTCTAAGAGGTTTGAAATCCGAGATACGTCAATACCTAATTTCTCACAAACTGTGTTTGTATTCAGATGTTGAAAATAGGGCTCAGTTATTGGAACGTGATAATGAGTCAACCCAACCAAGAGATGGCAGTCGGCAAAGTGATACTACCAGTGGAAGCAGTCATCGAAGAGGTGACAACAAACGTGGAGGAAGTCAACATGCTATAAATGGTAACCACTTAGGTGGTAATCATGGCCAAGACAATAAAAGTGGAAATTTCAAGAAGAGGAGATTCAATAATGATAGAAAGATGTCAGCACCAGCACCAGCACCCGTTGTTAAAGAATGAGAACGATTAACGATCGTGTGCTACAAATGTAGAGGGGAGGGACATATCAGTCCAAACTGTACGCAGCAGTCCAAAACATGTTATAATTGCAGAAGAAAAGGTCACCTAGCTCAATTTTGACACTAAGCATGCATCGCGAATAACAATTTGAACAATAAAGTTATTCAACATTAGGATATCAAAATGTGTAAACTCGCATGCTAAATAACAAGTTATATATTAGAGAAAGTTGTTCAATATAAAAAGATAAGATTTAGAAAACTTGCATCATTATGAAAAAACTAGATACAAGAACTTGCTCAATAATAAATAAACTAGCTCAACCAAAGTGTGGAGATAGAAAACTTGCACAACGAAGGTTTAGGGTTAGAAGACTTGCCTTGCGTGTAGGCTAAACCGAAATAATTCAATTCACAATATCCTATACACACATCAATAGGATACAATTTGTCATTACCAACACTCTATATATCTACATCACGTATGGTTTAATTTTTAAATCACTTAATCAATTTACACCAATAATATAATAATAAAGCTTGTTAGGTGTTAATAACATACTCGTTCTTAGCACTATAATACCAAAATAACAAAATTACATGTTAAACAATCATCATATTGCATTACATTAACCATTACAGACTTTTGCGCAAGATAAAAGTCATTCTTGGACCTACTGTAAACCGGCACTGCGGTGCCACAGTTTGAACTATGGGCAGCGCTGCAGCGCGGTAGTGGCACTGCGGTGCGAGGACCAGGCCATTGGCCGGCGCTGCGGCGCGAAAGTTGAGCTTCGGCTTTGACTTTGGCGCTGAGGCGCGAAATTTCGAGCTGGAGCGTGGATTTTGGTGCTGAGGCTCCAAGCTCACATAATACAACACGAAGACCAGAACAAAGCTACTGTATCTTCATTCCTAACACCAATTAACATGCATAATCCATGTAAACTACACTTAAACATTACCAAGCATGCCTATACTATATTAGCACAACTTAAACAATAAGTTAAGAAAATTTAAATCCTTGAAACACTATTTAAAAAAAACTTCATTATTGACGTTGTTTAACAAGGTTTAACACTGTAAACCACAATTATCCATCAAATTCATTCATTTGAACTATGTTCTCATTAAATTATTACCCAACTAACATACACAAGGTTCAATTTCACCATTAGTTCACGAACAAAGTATAAATTTTGATACTCCACAAACCACGTTCATACATATATGTTCATTGTAAAAACTAATTTCTTTCTTTTAAATGTAATTTAACATACAATCTTATCTATATATTAAGCATACAATCATATATATATGCTAGTATATCAACCACAATTACAAATACACATAATTTCCTAACCAATTATAAAAACATGGTTTACCCACAATTTTTGTAAAACTTTATACACAGTGAGTGAATTTCAAGAACACAGAGAACGTAAAACATATATAGGTATATGGAATTAAGATTATAGGAAAAATACCTTTTGTTGCTTAAGAAATCCTTGTTAATCACTAAGAATAGCTTGAAGAACTTAGAACTTTCTTTTACTTCTCTCTCTCTCAGACTCTCTCTCAAACCTCTGAAAACCTTCTTTTTTTTTTCTTAGGCTTAAGCCAAATAGATTATACGTAAACTAAAAATAAACCAACGCACAAACGTTTCTTTTTAAAAGTGGACGCCACTTATTGCCCTTAATAACTTATCGGTTACCAGAACTTATTATAAATTATTTATATTTTGTTTATTTAATTTATATTATTATAATTCAAAATTCAAAAGAAATCCAAAAACCATAAGGCTCCGTTTGAAAAAACTATTTAAAATTAAAAACTTAATATATTTAAGCCTTGTTTGGTAAACTAAATTAAAACAACTTGGCAAAACTATTTAAAATTAAAGACTTAATATATTTAAGCCTTGTTTGGCAAACTAAATTAAAACTACTTTTGTGACGCCCCCAAATTAGGTCCAATCCATCCAACCTATTCGGAGTCGTCAAATACATGGTACAGAAAATAACTACAACTTTATTTCTACAATTGTCGTGCAAAATACAACAACACATATGTTGTGAGTTTTGATACAAATATATACCAACTGTGACTCATGTCCCAACCGTGGATAACACGTCACAATGGCACCTTACATAAAGGTACAGTCAATAACTGTTTTAGTAATTAAAATCTTCGAAAAATACTCAAGGAAACCTTCGTACATGGGAGGCTATGCGTCTAGGTTATAATAGATATCATATGCCCACAAAATTATCCTTGGTTGACCCAATAGACCCCAAAGAAAAACGAGAAGATTACTATCATATTCTCTCCAATGGTGAGTCTTCTTTTGACATTAATTATCCCCATTTTCTCCAATTGAGAATTATATTTTAACCAAACTCCAAGATTGTATAGGTAGTGCTCGTAGATATACTCAGCGAGTGGATGTGCACAACCCTGTCTTATGATAACATAAAATTTCATATCGTTAGACATCTTGTATGATAGTGGCAAAACACCCTTCCAACGTTGGGTTTACCTCACCCTATTTGATTCACCAAATATAACTACTAAAGGATGTATAAAATACAACACACTTTTCTATACTGCGTAGGGAGAACATCCACAGCCAGAGACCACCGTTCTATTTCTCTGTTACCCCCGCTCAACCCAGCTATACTCTTGTTACCTGAAAGGAATTGTGACGCAAAAGGGTAAGCACAAATAGCCAGTAAAGAATATCATGACTAAAGATAATTAAATTATCAATAGCCTTTATCAGTAATAAATCAGAGATTTAGAACATATGGTAGAAGATACAAGTTTCCAACCATAATAACAGCGGAATCAACAATCCATTAGAAGAGTCAAGTAGAACATAATATCTACTATCTCCTCTAGATTAAAAGTCTATCGTTAATATTTCATTCATGTAATAATCATCAACAGTTCGTGGTGATACCCAAGACAAAGAGAACTCTCATCACATGTCTTCACCTGAACCACCAAAGATTATAATTAAATCACATTTCATATTTATAATCAAGTAAATCAACAGTCCAACTTTACACTACATGTCAAAGATATTCATTAACAGTAAAACCAATGACCAACAGTGTAAGAACCCAAATATTTAGAAATTATTAAAATAATAATTTAGTAAATAAAATTCTTAAGGCGTAAAAAGGGTTCAAATAAAAATATTTATGTGATACGAGGTATGTAGGAATGTGTTACGTATAGTAATATGAACCATGTAATATGTGATTTTTGTGATTAATAAATATATTATTTTTATATATTGTTATTAATCGTAGAGATAATTCAGTTGAGATAAAAGAAGTGGATAAATTTTTTTATCGATATTAAATAGTTTATAGGATTATTTTATTATAGTAAGTGGATGACATTAATGTATAATTGTCATTTTCTTGTGTATGTGTACTAATAACTGGTATGATTATAATATAGGTTATTGATAGTACGTAAGTTATCCACGGATGAGTTAGCTGAGAGAATTAACTAATAAGAATAAATATTGGTTAATTGATAATTGAGAGTTATGATATGGAATAATATATTGTGTATGTTAAACCTTAAATAACTATGGTAATATAGTACAAGGTTTAATTTGCTTAAGTAAAGGAGTGAATTAATATGTGTATTGAAAATATGATACTTTATATATGTTACTCAGAATGGTAATATGTAAGAAAATCTAATGTACGAATAACGTTAAATATACATACGTTATTAAAGGGAGACATAAATCATTATATCTTCAAATGGATATTTAATATTTGAAGAAATTATTTTGGGAACAATTTATAGAGGGAGAGAGAAATAATAATTATATATTTCTAATAGAGGATATTAAAATAAATTCTAATATTGAGTTATTTTAATAAAATGAGGAAATGTTATTTTTGAATAATAATATTACCTTATATATTTTTGTATGATGTATGATTAATAATATAGTAAATATATTAAAACGTATTTGCTATATGTAAATAATTGATGGAAACAATTTATTATAATAGGAAATAAACTTATTATCTATTTTCGATATATAATATATGTACATGTGTCGTACATATAGTTAATTGATATTATATTAAGAATAATATCTTGAGACAATAAGTAAATTAATTTCTAATTGTAAATGTCTTTATTCGGAGAAAACATAATATTTATATTATGACAAAATACATAATTTTTAATGTATTTTCAAGGGGTTAATATTTGGAAGATAAATGATTAATAAAAGAAAAGAACCAATATAGTTATAAGTAATTATTGGTTAGAGATTGATGAATTAAGTTAATACCTTATGTGGTTGTTAAAGAAAAATGTTTTGGAACATTTTTTGGAAGAAATAAAATTATATTAATTAATGTAGTACATACTAATTATTGTAAGAAAATAAATAACTAATATTAATTAATCGTTGTGATATTAAAATGTGATAATGGGTTGAAAGTACCCAACTGAATGATATTTAGCCCAATTAAAATATTATTTGGACTAGCCCAAATGTACATGGAGTATATGATGTGAGTTAATAAATATTTGATATTAATTATCATTATGATAATTGGGTATATTTGAAATGATAAATTTTATAAAAAATGATGGATTGAGAATATCCAACTATTTTATAAATAGCCCAATTAAAATATTATTAGATTAATGTACATGAGGTATATGATATTATGTATTAGTGTATATTTAAAATATAAGTATACTTCCTATATCTGGGTAGGTATATATATATATATATATATATATATATATATATATATATATATATATATGTGTGTGTGTGTGTGTGTGTGTGTGTGTGTGTGTGTGTGTGTGTGTGTGTGTGTGTGTGTACCCATAACTTAATTTAATATAGTAATGTTAAGTCAATTATAATTGATTTAATAGGCCTAAAAGGAAATAACCTTGGTAAGTAGCCTTATTGCTAAAGCAGTAAGCTAAAAAGTTTTGTCCCAATTTCTCAGTCATTCTCCTTCATTACGTGTATAGGCCAATGGCCTAATTCTACCATTAATGAGAAATAAAATGGCTAGTTAGAGTTGATGATGGCTAGAGGGATGGAGGAAGATGGAGTTGGTCACCAACTCTTTAACATCCATTGGACTCTTCTTCTTCCTCTTGGTTTCAATTGTTGGACACAACAATTGTATGGACAACACTTCCTCTATAAATAGAGTCTCCTTCATCTCTTTCCCGTTTGATAATTTATCTGAGAAAATTGGTTATGAGAGATTGTTAGAATTGAGGGCAATCAAAGGTTTGGAGAGCTATAGATAGCAAATTGTAGCAACCAAGAGGTAATGATTCTAACCATAATGCTCTTGAGTTCTAGGTTTTGTAAATTCCTAGTAATGACAAGAAAAAGTAGCTTTTGAGTCACAAAATTGACGGCTAAAACTTGTTGCAATCTATAATTTTCTGTTAGATGTTACTGATATAGTTAAATGCGAAATCAAAAACAAACCAATTTGGTTGAGAAATGAATTCGTAGTGAATGATTTTGCTAAATTGTCCAAAACATGAACATGAGTTATAGATTCATATTTGGGTTTAGTTAATGTTTATGTTAATTATTGGGTAGTTGGTATGTTGTAGTTTTATGAGTTACGAACCCATAGAATCGAAAATGAGCTAAATTGGATGAGTATAACTCATATTATAATGATCGGAAGGAGTTTTGTTCAATGAAATCGCGAGGAGCAGAGCCTGAGGGGCTGTTCTGCGAACTGGGGCGTAGCTGTGCTGCCCCCAAGGCCATTTAGGGAGCAGCTGTACCGGACATCAGTGTCTGGTGCACTACTGTAACCTGCTGTAGTAAATTAGGCATAACGTTTTTACACGAACTCCGATTGAGGTGATTCAAGATGATTCGGAACGAGAACAAATAGACCTACAACTTTTCTTATTTACGTTTTTCAATTTGAGGTCATTAGGAAGGGTCAAAATAGTCATTTTTGTGACTGTTACGTATTAAGAGGCGATCGGAGGGCGTCGAACGAGCACATATGCAAGTATAGTGCTTCCGACAATGGAATATGTTATTCTAAGTGATGTAACATGAAAATGGATGATATTATACCTGACATATAAAACTTTCCTTGCTCATGATAGAAAACATTAGCATGACTTAGTATGTGTTTTGAAAAGAAACTTAAAAATTTTAAAAACAAACCTTATGGAAACTTACGTTCTATAAGTTCTGAACTTAGTAGTTTATATACATGGTTGAGTTAAAATATAAATGAGCATGATATGGTGTTTATAGTGTCTTTGTTCATGATCAAACTTGTTAGACCTTGTGTTAGAGAAGTTTTCAAGAAAAGCTTAGTATAATAAGCTAATGGACATAAACGCTATAAGATATAGTTTTTGAACTTGAAAAGATGTTAATATGACTTAGTTACTTATGATAAGAGTTTTAAAAGTTGTATTATATGTGCTATACTATATCATTCATGATAAAAGGAGTTCAAAGGCAGACTCCATTATCTTTTATAAACTAAGTATTAAAACATGAAGTGGTTATATTTTGACATAGAGAGAAACATGTACAAATATGACCTATGATTCGAAGTTGCCTTGCATGATTAGTTTGTCATGACATGGATTTGAAGAAAAGAAACTTAGACGTTTTGAAAATACTATTCATGAGCATTGTGTTGTCTAAACTTCTAACTTGTAGGATGACATAACTAGTAACTTTTGGGTCTTTAAACATGACCTTATGTGCAACATGATAGGACTTTATGCCTTTAGGCATGGTAAGTACGTGCAGCCTACTAGATAGACATACTATGAACTATACATGACTGAAAGTTAGATTTCAAGTCATAAATCATGATAGTCATGTGATTACATATAAGCATGTATATTAAAAGTTGTTTAACATGTGACAACCCGAGAATTTAGGAAAATTTTTAAAATTTTAATAAATTAATTTAAGGTTCAATATTAGAACCTAGACGGAAAATAAGTGTATGCATTTGATATTTTTGAGAAGGAATTTTGAGGACTTCAAACTTCTGTGAAGGATTTAGGTGAATTATTCAGTATTAAGGAAATAAGCGTTTATGTCCTGTGTATATGTGTGCATGATGTGGTTAAAGGTCAAGGGTTGACCAGATAAATGATATATGTGACAAACCCTAGGTATATATTTAGAACGTCCATGTTTAGTTAAAAAAAATTTATGATCTATATGTAACCCTAGAAATCGGTTTTAAAAACCCTAAATGCAGTTCTGAGAATTTAAAACCCTAATCTAGATATTAAAATCCTAATTTGGGAATTTAAATGTTATGTATAAGGTTTTTGTATTTTAATTACAAACCTAATTAGGAATAACCCTAATGATTAATTAGATTTTCTAATAATTTAGAAACCCTAATTTATAAGTTTAAAACCCTAATTGTTTCATTTGAAACCCTAACGGACCAAATTGCTAAATTAGAAATCTTAATTAGGAAATATTAATTCTAATTAGCAAGCATGAATTATAATTAGTAAATTTTAATATAATTAGAGAATTCTAATTATAATTAAGTAATGTTAATTTTTTTTAAAAAATAATAATAAAATAAAAATTTTAAGGGTTAAACCCTAAACCCTAAGGGTTAGGGTAAATGACAAATATAAATATGAAATGTCCAAAATACCCTTTACTTAGTTGTTAAGTAAAAGATCTTGCAAATCTTGTGAGTCACCACCTTGAGACTTATCCTATGTGATCTAAATCTTCCAAGATCAGATTTGGGGGACACTTACTTTACATTTTATTTTGTCCAAGTCCCTTCTCTCTTTATATTTTCGGATTTTAGAGTGAGAGAGTGTGAGAAACTAAACTAAGATCAGTTCATAGCAAGCCCATAACAGAATCATGAAGTTAGAATCAAGATCAAGGCTCAAAAAGGTATAAAAACCCTAATATTAGAAATCTGATTATTTGATGTTAAAGGTTGTTTTTGTTTGGTTAAAGTTATGTAATAAGGTGTTAGTTAGTGATCTGGGTTGTTAAATCCCAAATCCATAACATCAAAGTCCCCGAATCTAGCATTTTGTGAAATATGGAAATATTGAAAATTGTGGCCTAACAGTCATATGTCAGGGCCTCTAGATCTTTATATGTTTGTGGTTTTATGTGTTTTATGTTATAGATCTGTATTATGACATGTGGACTAGGATCTAGAATAGAAATCAGGTTCAGATCATGTTTAAATTGGAAGTTATGAACGGTCAAACCTAGTTGACCGATCACGAAGCAACTTTATGGGCAGCCTAGAAAATTTCCAGAATTTCTGACAAGATATTTGAGGCCTCTGATCTTACTGATTTTTTATGTTTAGGCTAAGTTGTTGCTTGATATTTATAGTCTGACATGAGTTCTACATATCCATGTTTTTATATTACTCAGATCGTGACCAGAATGGGATTTAATCATGGTCAAACTAAGTTGACCGAACTGCCTGAAGAACAAATCTGGAAAACCCAGATTTGTTCATGAACAGCTTCTGACCATACGTTTGACCGGCCCAGATCTTGTGTAGGAGATGTTATTAAATTGATCTAATGATATGTTAGTATACCCTAACACCTCTACTACAAGTTTGAATTCATAAATCACATAAATAATTCCTTGAATCAAAGATATAAGGCTGCAAAGTAGGACCCTTGTCACTGCTGGAGATTCTGGGCACAAGAACAATGTCTGACACGTAGTTTGGAGGCCCAGATGATACAGATCTGTTGTTATTTGGTCATGGAATCAGTCACTAGTTGTAGTAGTATTACACTTACACTACATAACTAGTAACATTAACAGACCAGAAACCGTATGATCAAGGAATTAAAGATAGTCAAACTAGCAACCTTGGTGTCTGACTTGAATTTCTGGAAACAGCCAAGAACACCTATAGCGACAGTTCTGTCGCTATAGGGCCCTTTAGTGACACTTATTTTCGGGAAATTAATTATTTTAATAAATAATTAGAGAAAAATGGATATTAATTATTAAAAATACATAATAAATTATGAAAAATTATTTTAAAGTCCGAAAATTAGTTTTTAATTATTTTGAATATATTACAAAAATATTTAATATTTTTGGAATATAAAAGGTATTTATTTATTTAATTATAATATTAAATAAATTATTTAAAAATAGTTTTAATTCATGAAAAATCATGAAAAATAATATTATGGTAAAAGAAAATATTTTTAGTTATTTTTAGTGACTTTTGATATTTTGTGATGAAATTCATTAATAAATTAATATTAACGATAATTAGTTTATTTAATTAATATATTAAATAAATTATGACAAAATAGAATTAATGTTTTATCAATCATATAAAAATAATTTAAGGGGTATAAAAATATTTTAAGTTATAAAAGATAACTTTAGATATTTTATCATGAAAATATTAATATTTTAAATTATCGAATAATGAATTTAATTGTTTAAAAATCATATAAAGGTGATTTTAAGGTATTAAAAAAAATACTTTGTGATATTATAAAAATTTTATAATATTATGGCATGAACTTCATTAATATTTGATAATAAATAAATATTAATGATAAATAAATTATGTGGTATTTAATTTATTTAAATACGAGCTTAATGATTGAAAATTTTAGTAAATGATAATAATTATGTGAAAATTATTATGAGACTTAGAAAAATATTTTTGACTGATAATAAAATTATCTAAGATATTTGTTAACTGTTAAGGAAGAGTTTAATTGAACTTAAACTCAAAATTTTGTCCGACTAGACCATCGGGATGTTAGAATTGTGTCGGGTTCAACTCAGACTGCAATAGTTTGACTTGATACCGAGTCTTATGTGAGGTATAGACTGATAGGATTATGTGATAATGTGTTTAGGTTATTTTAAATATTGTGATGATATTATTCTAACTTATATATCGATATTATTTATATATTATATTAGGTCTTCTGGAAGGCTTAATAAATTACGTAACGATAATCAACGAAACATGCAAGTTTTACTTAACTCTACTAAGAGTTGTTTCATTCAGATATGCTTATGGTTAATCATTGCTGATTTCCACTGTAGAATTGTACTCTGTACATATTGCATGTATAAGTCAGGTATGAAAGGCTGATCACCTTCATTACCAGTTGGTCCCGATATATTTGTTCATGTTTAATACTTGTTCAGTCAAAATTTTGTTCGTGCTAATTTATAACTATATTGATGAAATATAGTCAGCTTATTATTCAGACTCTTTCAATCATGATATATCTTAATAAATTTAAACTTGCTGGGAAACTTTCATGCTCACCCTTACTATATCATGATTTAACATTGCAGATTTAGGCGAAAATATTGGATACGGGAAAAAGGGTTAAAGCCAACTTCATCTTGGGATAAAGTGTGCAACTCATTTGTAATAGAATAGTTTAATAAATATGTTATATGTCTGATAGTTTATGAATTGTGTATAAGTTAAGGTTACTCGATTTTGGAAAAATAATGTGTACGTTTATTGTATAAACAATTTATGTTTATATCTTCTGCAAATAGTGATAGAATGATTGTACCGGATCCGCGGTGATTTGGGACCCGGATTCGGGCTTTCACAGTTGGTATCAAAGCTGTTGGTTATAAACCTTAGGTAGGGTTACCTGAGACTAATAACCGCAGTGATTAGAATAGGTACTAACTCAAATAGAGTTAGGGTGTCGGTAAGATTCAAAGACGAATCTCGACGAGTTATAAGATACAGAGTTCCCTAACTCTGATAATAAAGTTGAACAGTAGTGGTGAATAGATAGAGTCTAAAAGACTAATAGTACAGTGATAGGAGATCGTAAAATAAAACGATCAAGATATAGAAATGAATCGTAATATATACGATGAGATCACCCCGTGATCTAATATGGATCGAGAAAATGATTGACAAGTTTACGACAAGAATGTTGTGTGAAAGTTGTACTAGAAATTGGTACAGATTCAGGAATAGATTATGAATACGAGTTGAATGAAATTCGTATTGAGAAGGGTGTTAAGATTAGGTGGGGATTTAATTGAGGACTCATGTCGGCAGCTGAGTTGTATGATTCCTTGTATGGATGGGGAATTGTACTTGGTGTAAAAACCACTTAGTTTCTGGCACTGATAATTATTGAAATGTTTGTGTCGCGCTATTTGCTATATGCATGTTAAGAGGGTGATTCCTTTCTCATGTGTATAACAGATAGATAGGTTATAGGTAGAGAATATAATGTTAAGTACGAGTTCTTAAAACTCATACTTATGGTATGTTCGTGACTCATAATTATATGAAATATTTATGAACCCCTCAGCGAATGGACGCCAAAGGTTTGACTACGACAAGTTCTTAAACTCATATGATTGTGGCAAGTTCGTGAACTCACAAGTGTGGTAAGTTTGACAAACTGGGTATAGTTTTGTGTGAATGGAGTATTAAAGATAATAAGAATAGATAGACTATTCAAGCAAATGATTATTAGTGGAGACATAGGTTTTCCAAAATTCCTAGCTATGCTAGTCTCCGAACTTTTTGGACATCAAGCTAAATACGCACTATGTGCTTTTAAAAAAATGTAGACTCGTAATCAGTTTTAAAACGGTTTAAAGTATTGTCTATGCTACTTGTTTCAGCTAGACGAAGATGATTTGAAATATCAAAATTTATTTTTCGTATCACTTATGTACCATGTAACCTGGTGCAGAGATGATAAAAAGTTGATAGAGTTGTAAATGCAGGAATACTTAGTGTGAATTCGATCTAAAAATCATTGTTCCACTATTGTATGATGTGTTATGACAAAGTTATATAATGACGGCATCCTCAAACGGACTGTTAATACAATACGGCATCATGACGTCATTCTCAAAAATATTTTCAAAAATTTTAATTTGCCAACGGGGTTTGGCTACACCTAAATAATTCGATTAAATTGAATTATTGATATGAGTCTACGCTATTCAATTCAGCTAGACTAATGTTATAAAAACTCTAAGTGTTCATTGAAAGAAATTTCCCGAACCAAATTATTTTGGTGCGGAATCCTATAAGACTGAGGTAAAAATTTTGTGCCTATGGCAGAGACGAGAAACAGATTCGACCAGCAGTACTTAATAAGTACAGGGCATATCAAGCTAATTACCCACTATGCCCGTAAGTTATGATGGTTTGCGGATGAATTTCCATAAAACCTTTGCGAAAATGATAGACAAATAGTCTATACGACTCCTCAGCACAATTTGAAAATTTTTAATCTAGTAAGAAATGTATTGGGTAGCATGTGATGATGAGAATGAACGCTGTATGGTGTATGGTGTATGGTGTAAGGTAAATTTCGGGGACGAAATTTTTAGAAGAATGGGTGAATGTGACAACTCGAGAATTTAGAAATTTTTTTAAAATTTTAATAAATTAATTTAAGGTTCAATATTAGAAC
Source organism: Panax notoginseng (assembly GCA_016801055.1). Lineage (NCBI taxonomy): Eukaryota > Viridiplantae > Streptophyta > Magnoliopsida > Apiales > Araliaceae > Panax > Panax notoginseng. Next base: position 96,137,629 of record CM029015.1, on the reverse strand, counting down.
CTAGACGGAAAATAAGTGTATGCGTTTGATATTTTTGAGAAGGAATTTTGAGGATTTCAAAATTCTGTGAAAGATTTAGGTGAATTATTCAGGATTAAGGAAATAAGTGTTTATGTTCTGTGTATATGTGTGCATGATGTGGTTAAGGGTCAAGGGTTGACCAGATAAATGATATCTGTGACAAACCCTATGTATATATTTAGAACGTTCATGTTCAGTTAGAAAATTTTTACGATCTATAAGAAACCCTAAAAATCGATTATAAAAACCCTAAATTCAATTTCGAGAATTGAAAACCCTAATCTGGATATTAAAATCCTAACTTGGGAATTTAAATGTTATGTATAAGGTTTTTGTATTTTAATTACAAACCTAATTAGGAATAACCCTAATGATTAATTAGATTTTCTAATAATTTAGAAACCCTAATTTATAAGTTTAAAACCCTAATTGTTTCGTTTGAAACCCTAACGAACCAAATTGCTAAATTTGAAATCTTAATTAGGAAATATTAATTCTAATTAGCAAGCATAAATTATAATTAGTAAATTTTAATATAATTTGAGAATTTTAATTATAATTAAGTAATGTTAATTTTTATTTAAAAAAATAATAATAAAATAAAAATTTTAAGGGTTAAACCTTAAACCCTAAGGATTAAACCCAAAAACCTAAAGGTTAGGGTAAATGACAAATATAAACACGAAATGTCCAAAATACCTTTTACTTAGTTGTTAAATAAAAGGATCTTGCAAATCTTGTGAGCCACCACCTTGAGACTTATCCCATGTGATCTAAATCTTCCAAGATCAGATTTGGGGGACACCTAGCTACACTTACAACCATGGATCAAAAAGATCAAGAATTAAAATAAGAAAAATGCTTACTTTACATTTTTTTTGTCCAAGTCCCTTCTCTCTCTATATTTTCGGATTCTAGAGTGAGAGAATGTGAGAAACTAAACTAAGATCAGTTCATAGCAAGCCCATAACAGAATCATGAAGTTAGAATCAAGATCAAGGCTCAAAAAGGTATAAAAACCCTAATCTTAGAAATCTGACTATTTGATGTTAAAGGTTGTTTTTGTTTGGTTAAAGTTATGTAATAAGGTGTTAATTAGTGATCTGGGTTATTAAATCCCAGATCCATAACATCAAAGTCCCCAAATCTAGCATTTTGTGAAATCTGGAAATATTAAAAATTGTGGCCTGACAGTCATATGTCAGGGCCTCTAGATCTTTATCTGTTTGTGGTTTTGTGTGTTTTATGTTATAGATCTGTATTATGACATGTGGACTAGGATCTGAAACAGAAATCAGGTTCAGATCATGTTTGAATTGGAAGTTATGAATGGTCAAACCTAGTTGACCGATCACGAAGCAACTTTCTAGGCAGCCCAGAAAATTTCCAGAATTTCTGACAAGATATTTGAGGCCTCTGATCTTACTGATTTTTGATGTTTAGGCCAAGTTGTTGCTTGATATTTATAGCCTGACATGAGTTCTACATATCCATGTTTTTATATTACCTAGATCGTGACCAGAATGAGATTTAATCACGGTCAAACTAAGTTGACCGAACTGCCTGAAGAACAAATTTGGAAAACCCAGATTTGTTCATCAGCAGCTTCTGACCATACGTTTAACCAGCCCAGATCTTGTGTAGGAGATGTTCTTAAATTGATCTAATGATATGTTAGTATAACCTAACACCTCTACTACAAGTCTGAATTCATAGATCACATAAATAATTCCTTGAATCAAAGATATAAGGCTGCAAAGTAGGACCCTTGTCACTGCTGGAGATTCTGGGCACAAGAACAATGTCTGACACGTAGTTTGGAAGCCCAGATCTTACAGATCTGTTGTTATTTGGTCATGGAATCAGTCACTAATTGTTGTATTACACTTACACTACATAACTAGTAACATTAGCAGACCAGAAACCGTATGATCAAGGAATTAAAGATAGTCAAACTAGCAACCTTGGTGTCTGACTTGAATTTCTGAAAACTGCCAAGAACACCTATAGCGACGATTCTGTCACTATAGGGCCCTTTAGTGACACTTATTTTCGAGAAATTAATTATTTTAATAAATAATTAGAGAAAAATAGATATTAATTATTAAAAATACATAAAAAATTATGAAAAATTATTTTAAAGTTCAAAAATTAGTTTTTAATTATTTTGAGTATATTTCAAAAATATTTAATATTTTTGAAAAATAAAAGGTATTTATTTATTTAATTACAATATTAAATAAATTATTTAAAAATGGTTTTAATTCATGAAAAATCATGAAAAATAATATTATGGTAAAAGAAAATATTTTTAGTTATTTTTAGTGACTTTTGATATTTTGTGATGAAATTCATTAACAAATTAATATTTATGATAATTAGTTTATTTAATTAATATATTAAATAAATTATGAAAAATTAGAATTACTATTCTATAAATCATATAAAAATGATTTAAGGGGTATAAAAATATTTTAAGTTATAAAAGATAACTTTTGATATTTTGTCATGAAAATATTAATATTTTAAATTATCGGATAATAAATTTAATTGTTTAAAAATCATATAAAGGTGATTTTAAGGTATTAAAAAAATACTTTGTGATATTATAAAAATCTTATAATATTATGGCATGAACTTCTAATAAATAAATATTAATGATAAATGAATTATGTGGTATTTAATTTATTTAAATACGAGTTTAATGATTGAAAATTTTAATAAATGATAATAATTATGCTAAAATTATTATGAGACTTAGAAAAATATTTTTGACAGATAATAAAATTATCTAAAATATTTGTTAACTGTTAAGGTAGAGTTTAATTGAACTTAAACTCAAAATTTTATCCGACTAGACCATCGGGATGTTAAAATTGTGTCGGGTTCAACTCAAACTACAATAGTTTGACTTGATACCGAGTCTTATGTGAGGTATAGACTGATAGGATTATGTGATAATGTGTTTAGGTTATTTTAAATATTGTGATGATATTATTCTAACTTATATATCGATATTATTTATATATTATATTAGGTCTTCTGGAAGGCTTAATAAATTGTGTAACGGTAATCAACGAAACAGGAAAGTTTTACTTAACTCTACTAAGAGTTGTTTCATTCAGATATGCTTATGGTTAATCATTGTTGATTGCCACTGTAGAATTGTACTCTTTACATATTGCATGTATAAGTCAGGTATGAAAGGCTGATCACCTTCATTACTAGTTGGTCCAGATATATTTGTTCATGTTTAATGCTTGTTCAGTCAAAATTGTATTCGTGCTAATTTACAACTATATTGATGAATTATAACCAGCTTATTATTCAGACTCTTTCAATCATGATATATCTTAATAAATTTAAATTTGCTGGGCAACTTTCATGCTCACCCTTACTATATCATGATTTAACATTGCAGATTAAGCCGAAAATGTCGGATACAGGAAAAAGGGTTAAAGCCAAGTTCAGCTTGGGATAAAGTGTGTAAGTAATTTGTAATAGAATAGTTTAATAAATATTAAATATGTTATATGTCTGATAGTTTATGAATTGTGTATAAGTTAAGGTTACTCGATTTTGGAAAAATAGTGTGTACATTTATTGTATAAATAATTTATGTTTATATCTTCCGCAAATAGTGATAGAATGATTGTACCGGATCCGTGGTGATTTGGTCTGGACATTTTCTTTGCTTTTTGATTTTGGCAACTTACTTATAGAACTATCCTAAGTTATAGTACTTGACATGGATGATGTTTTAAGCCTAAGAGCATGTAATGGTTATATAAAACCCAAATTTGTTAAAAGTTATTAAGGTTTGCAAAATGCAAAAACTATATGAAACATTCATCTATGGGTTTGAAATGTGTAACGAACACATAGCGAGTCACGTGTGTAATAGATTTATGAATGTTGATATTGAACATGTGTATTCTAAGCGTATGATGAGTGTGACAACCGAGATTTTGTAATTTAATTTTAATATTTATTTAATTAAATAAATTTTTTTTGATGAATTAATTATTAGAATAAATAATTAATTGATGAAGCTTTGTTATTTTAATTTAGTTATATGTGTTATATTTATTAAATTAATGTGGAGAATTTTTGTTATTTGAAGTATGTCATTATGTGAGCTTATTGTATTAAAAGAAATATTTAATAAACTTAATGTTATTTTAATTAATTTAATAATTAATTAGTGATTTAATAATTTGACATTATTAATGAATGAGAAATTCAATTATGCGACTATGTGAATTAATGATAAATTATTATATTTTGTTTAAATTAAATATTTGATTTATTTTATAAAAGATGTGACGTTATTAAACTATAATATAAGCAGTTTATTAAAATAAATGGGTTTGAGTTTTATTATTGACCAAACATGGCCTTAAGAGAAGTTGAGAGTAGTTAACCACGTATGGGTTAACTGACCTCAACTTCTCTGGTTATATTTGATGCGCCTTCAATTTCTTAATATTACGTATAACATTTGAAACAAAACAAAACTGAGAGTTAGAGAATTCAGAGAAATTGTTAGAGAGAGTTAGAAGAAATTGTGATATTGAAGAATCAGAAGAATTGCTAGAGGGTAATCTCTTTAACCCAGTTTATATTTACGTCATTTAAAGTTTCCTTGAATATGACTCCTAAGTCTTCCGTAAAGTCTCTAAAATTGAAATTGTAAGAGTTATGTGCATATATGTGTTAAGATGTTGTTTTAATGTGTTTTAATATATATTGTATATAATTCCTTATCATCAGTTCATAATTTTACGTCGTATATGATTGTTGCAAAATTACAGAGTTTGGGTTTTGGCCATATGGCCTTATACGTGATATTTCATGTGTTGATCATATATTATCCCTAAATTTTACAGTCGTATTTTATTATGCATGTTGATACGAAGAAACCAAAGTTTGAATGAACGGATTCGGTGTTATAACGAATCCGTAGTGACAATTTTCAAGTTTTATTTTCAAAACCTTCAAGAACATCAAAGTCAGTGAAATTGCATGCTTTAATTCTGTAATTAAGTGTTTAAATTGGTTAAAGTCATTATATAAATGTTGGATTACGTTTATGCATGAATTATGTCATATGGGTATGTCTAATTTCGGGTAGAAAATAAGAAATTGGAAGAAATTGGCATGTTTTGCGATTTTCGCGAACTGCCATTTCTGTGTCTGGTACGCCGCGCCGCAGCGCCGGCTACCTGCCTATTTCCCGCTCCGCAGCGCCACCGCTCCGCAGAGCCAAGTCTCGAACCGCAGCGCCAAGAGTCCGGCCGCAGCGCCATCGCGCTGCAGTGCGAAGACCAAGTATAACAGTTTCGCCGCAGCGCCACTCTCCAAAAAGTTTAGAATGAATTATTTTTAAAATGTAAAGTCTAGCAATGTGTTAGTAACTTAATATAATGAACATGTAAACATGTTAGAAGTATACTGAGATGTAAAATAGATGTGTAACATGTAAATAACATAATTACATGTGGATCAAATTATTGAATACATAATTAAATTATTATTCATGAAGTGATATTATGTGATAGTAAATGTGATAATTTGACTAAGTATAGTCATAACCAAAGTTTAGACAAAGGAATGATCATTGATGATTAGTTAAGTTATAATTAACTGGTATTGTGAATATGAATGGTATGTCAGATTAAATTCAAAGAACATGATTAGTTAAAGTGTAATCTACGCACGAGACAAGTTTCATAACCCTACTCGTTATCATTATATGAATTATAAGTTGTCTCTTTTCATCGAGCAAGTTCTCGTTATTTTGATTAAGCCCATGTTGTTATATTAAAGTTTATTAATCTTTCAAGCATGATGCTGTTATACAATATTTATTCCATTGTATACCTTTTGAGATTTTATTCAAGTTAAGTTATCAATTATTGTTAAACCTTGTTAGACTAGCGAACCTTTATCGATTCGACTAGTCCATAGTTGATGAGCGTTCTAAATTTCAAAACCCTTGATGAATTATCCAAACCAAACTTCCTTTGGTACGGACTCCGACATCAAACTGAGATGAACAACCCTTTAATAGGGGATTATTTACGCTTTAGCGTTAAGATTTTGTGCACAGTATGGTACTAAGGGCTGATCCCCCTAAGTACGAGAAGAAAAGTCCATAGTCTTATGACTGTTAAAGGTTTCAAGTATAACCCTTGACAACCTAGGACAGTGTTCAAGGTCTTATGACCCTCAGAAATTTCTTTTGATTCTTGTTATCCATTCTTGATTCAGAAGTTGAGCTTTTATATTTAAAGTTATTATTTTTCTCGCATGTTATTATTCATTGTTATATTGTTATACTTGTGGGCAATCGTGCTCACTCTTGCGTAATAATAACATTGCAGTTAAGAACGAAAGAGCAGACGAACCTTCCAATAGTAAAGGCAAGAGCAAGCTTAGCAAGTAATGAAGATTGATTATTTATGTGGTTATGTAATGATAATTAGATTTGATGTTACTTAAGACTTATTTGTTTATGTTTTCGCACAGATGATTTAAGGTTAGAGTAACCTGGGATTTAATTATTATGCAGTTGATGTAACCCCATAAGGGGAGATTTATTATTATTTCAATCTATTGCATGGTTTGCATTTATTTATGGGTAGATAGATGGATGATGTTTGTACAGTGAACACCAAATCCTGTGGAAATGGAAGTACCAGATTTGGGGGTGTCACAGGTTGGTATCAGAGCTGTAGGTTATGAACCTTAGGTGGGGGAACAACCTTAGGAAATAGCCTTATAGGAAGAACATAGTGACGGAAAACTCTTATCAAGTTCTAAGAGATGAATTCTTAATTCTTTAAAGATAATAAAAGACTTTATGTGCTTATGTGTTAAAGTATGTGCTCACTAGTATGACTTAGTAACTAAAACTTAAAATTATGTTGTCAGGATGTCAGATGTTGGAGGAGCTAGTCGAGCTGGGGAGGAGGAACCCCGAGTGCCTATTGAGGAGGAGCCCCGAGACATTTATGTTGTCAGAGAGCAGTTTATTCAGAGGGAGCCATCTCCGTTGATCACAGTTGTTGGTCAGGAGCATGAGCCTGAGACTGATCCAGAGGGGGATCCTGAGGAAGAAGAGGAAGAAGAGGAGTTCCTACCGAACTCCATTGATGCTGAGATGTATGATGCACTTTATGATCGTAACATAGAGTTACAGGACACTGTCCAGGATTTGACTGAGCGGGCGATTAGTCAGCAGATTACTCTTGAGCAGAGGGATAGGGAGATTGTGACTCTTCACACACGTTTGGGAAACGTGGAGTGGGATCTAGTTCAGAGAAGGGTCAAACCGAGGATAAGTCTGCAGAAATAGAAAAGTTAAAGAAGGATCTGAAAGAGAGGTCAAAGAGGCTTGCCATAGCAGAGGAGGGCTGGGTACGAGAATCACGCCGTGCTGATCTTACAGAAAGGGATTGTCGTATAAAGAAGGCTAAGCTTGGAGAGACATACTCTACACTTAATAATGCAATGGATGAAGCCTAGGATCGAGTTTTGAGGTACCCAATCCAGTTTGAAGGTCTACCATCGTACATGCTGGATCGTAGAACGATGTCTCGCATCATAGAAGAGGAACGTAGCAAGGCTATTTGGCGCCTTAACAGGAAGTGATAGTGTTTGTTTAATTATGTGAAAAACTTATCTAGTTTTAGATGTAAATTCAGACGTGTTTATGAACGAATGAATATTTTAATGTTTTAAATCCTGTAGATTCTTTATCTTGGGATAGTTGATATAAATAGTAGTGATGCTATCGTTTGATGTTAAAACTTTTGATTTGAATAAATATATCAAGTTGTTTGAAATAATGTGTTAAGTGATTATGTTAAATTGTTGAGTTAAGCCTTAACTATTTAGAGAATTTAATAAAGATCTAATAAGTGTATAGTCTTAATAGAAATATGCCGCCGAGAAGAAGACAAAACTGTTAACCAGCTCAGGAAGAGTCAACGAATAATAAAAATAACGCCAATGCTAATCCCGTCCAACAATTAGTGAACTTACTAGCTGGAGCAATGAATAATCAACCTCAAGCTCCACCGAATACAACATTCAAGGATTTTAAGGCGGTGGGACCGCCAGAGTTTAAAGGATCCATGAACCCGATTGAAGCTCAGACTTGGGTTATGGAGATGGAGAAGGTTTTTGAGGTCGCAAGAGTCAGAGAGGAACAGAAGATCGCTTTTGCAACGTTTATGCTGAAATATGAAGCTAGTTTTTGGTGGCAAGCAAACAAGGTCCGTGGAGGAGAAGGTATGATTACCTGGGAGAGGTTCAAGGAGATGTTTTTTGAGATGTATTTCCCCACTACCTCGCAGAACCAATTGGAGGTTCAGTTTCTGGAATTGAAGCAAGGGAATATGTCTGTATCAGATTATATGGCTAGATTCAATGAGTTGGCAAGGTTCGCCACATATCAAGTGCATACCGATGCGAGGAAGGCAAGACGTTTTGAATAAGGACTGAAGCCGTGGTTGTATAGTAAGGTGTCGATGTTTCAGTTGAAGACATTTGTTGGGGTACTAGAGAAGGCCATACTCACTGACGGTGGAAGCGATACAGTAACGAAGTATAATCAAGAGCAGAAAAAGAAGAAGAGTGAGAATGAAGGTAATAACAAGACTGGTGGGAGTAGCACTGGGGGTAGCCATAATCAGAAGAGGAAATGGACTGATAACTCGTCAGCTTGAAGTCAACAAGGAGGGCAGAAGAAGAAGATCGAAGCGTGCCTACCTTGCGAAAAAGCCCATTTAGGAGTTTGTATGAAAGGGAAGCGAGTGTGCTACAATTATGGTCAGGAAGGCCACATAGCACCAAACTGTCCGAACCCAAAGAAGGGTGCCTGCTTCACTTGTGGTTCAAAGGATCATCTTGCAAGGGATTGTCCTAAGAAGGGATCTGGGGGAACGAGTACAAGAGGAAATAGAGGAAATACCGGTGGAAGCACTCTGACTATCGCAAGACCAACCGCAACTAATCGACCGACTGCCAGAACATTCAACATGACAGTGCAGTCTCGCGATGTAGTGTCAGGTACCATTCCGATCAATATAGTTAATGCTTACGTATTATTTGATTTGGGTGCTACTTATTTATTTATATCTGATGACTTTGCTAAGAATTTAGAATTGCCTAAGGATGAGTTAGAATACCCCGTGAACATAGAAATTGGGAATAGAAAAATTATCCCTGTTAAGTACGTGCATAATAACTATAGAGTGGATATTAAGGGTAATATCATGAACGTAGATCTTATCCCTATTAGACTTGGAGAATTCGATGTTATTTTAGGTATGGACAGGTTATCCAATTATGGAGCAGTAATTGACTGCCAAAAGAAACGTATTAACCTTATGACTCCGTCAAAGGTTGTATTTTATGGTAGCAAGTCGCCTAGACAAGCGAGTTTTCTGACGATGATGCAGGCCAGGAGGTTGTTAAGACAAGGCTATGTAGCATATCTAGCTTACATAATCGATAGTCGTAAAGAGAATCCAAAAATAGATGAGATACCAGTAGTAAGAGATTTCGCTGACGTATTTCCGGACGATTTACCGGGACTTCCTCTAGATAGAGCAGTTGAATTCGTGATCTATTTGGCTCTAGGAACGGCTCCAATATCGAAGGCACCATACCGAATGGCGCCAGTAGAAATGAAAGAATTGATGGTACAACTACAAGAATTATTGGACAAGAAGTACATTCAACCAAGCGTATCACCGTGGGGAGCGCCGGTTTTATTTGTAAAGAAGAATGATGGGACAATGCGGCTTTGCATCGATTATAGAGAACTGAATAAGGTTAAGATTAAGAATAGATATCCGTTACCGAGAATCGATGATCTGTTTGATCAATTGAAGGGAGCAAGATACTTTTCAAAGATAGACTTGAGGAGTGGTTATCATCAACTGAAGGTGAGACCAGAGGATGTACAGAAGATAGCGTTCAGAACACGTTATGGTCACTACGAATTTTTAGTAATGTCATTTAGTTTAACGAATGCTCCTGCAGCATTTATGGGACTAATGAATGGTGTGTTCAAGCCATTTTTGGACAAGTTTGTAGTGGTATTTATAGATGATATTTTGGTATATTCAAAAACCAAGGAAGAACATGAAGAGCATTTGAGATTAACGTTGGAAGTATTGAGAAAAGAGAAGTTGTATGCTAAGTTTTCGAAATGTGAATTCTGGAGTGAAAGAGTGCAATTTCTTGAACATGTGATCGATAGGGACGAAATTTCGGTGGATCCCTCCAAAGTCGAAGCCGTGATTAACTGGGATCAGCCGAAGACACTGTCAGAAGTAAGAAGTTTTCTTGGATTGGCAGGTTATTACAGAAGGTTCATTCAGGACTTTTCCAAGATCGCAACTCCGTTAACGAATTTGACTCGAAAAGCTGTGAAATTTGTTTGGACGGAGAAGTGTGAGGAAAGCTTTCAAGAATTGAAGAAGAGGTTGAGTACAGCACATGTGTAATCTCATCTGAACGATACAGGAAATTTTATGGTTTATAGTGATGCGTCGCATAAGGGACTTGGCTATGTGCTTTTGCAGAACGGTAGAGTCATTGCGTATGCGTCACGATAACTGAAAGATTACAAGAAGAGGTATTCGACCCACGACTTGGAGTTAGCTGCAGTGGTTTTCGCTTTGAAAATTTGGAGACACTATCTCTACGGGGAGAAGTGTGAAATATATATAGACCACAAGAGTCTGAAATATATTTTTACACAGAAAGAATTGAATATGTGCCAAAGAAGGTGGTTGGAGTTAAGTAAGGACTATGACTATGAGATTTTATACCATTCGGGTAAGGCAAACGTGGTTGCCGATGCCTTAAGTAGAAAGGGTCATGAGAAATTGATGATGTTGACTGCTCAGGAGGAGCTAATTGCAGAAATGGAGAAACTGGAGTTGGAAGTGAAGTATCCTATGGAAATTGATGAGAAACTATTTCAGATGCAATCTGGTACATCCTACTGGATAAAGTTAAGGAGGCTCAACTTCAAGATGATGAATGAAAAAAGGTGATAAGGAAGATATCCGAAGGAACTGAACCGAGATTTAAGATGGATAAGGAAGGAATACTGAGATTCGAGAACAAAATTTGGGTACCGCCAGTAACAGACATTAAGGAAGACATTTTGAGCGAGGCTCATAGCTCATGATATTCGATTCACCCTGGTAGTACCAAGATGTACCAAGATCTTCGACAACATTTCTGGTGGCCTAATCTGAAACGAGATGTTGCAGAGTGTGTTGCCAAATGTCTAACCTATCAGAAAGTGAAAGCAGAACATCAGAGACCGAGTGGGATGCTATAACCGCTAGAGATCCCAGAATGGAAATGGGAACATATTACAAGGGACTTCGTGATTGGCCTTCCGACGACTCAGAAAGGTTACGACGCAGTATGGGTTATCGTTGACCGACTAACGAAATCCGCACACTTTCTTCCGATCAAAATCAAATTCAACTTAGATCAGTTGGCAAAGTTATATGTAAAAGAGATTGTTTCGAGGCACGGAGTGCCGGTGTCAATCATTTTCGATAGGGATCCGCGCTTTATATCGAACTTCTAAAAACGTCTACAAGAATGCATGTGTACACAGTTGCGAATGAGTACGGCATATCACCCTCAAACAGATGGACAGAGTGAAAGAACAATTCAGACATTGGAAGATATGTTAAGAGCTTGTATAATGGACTTTAAAGGAAATTGGGATGATCATCTACCGCTCGTAGAGTTCGGTTACAACAACAGTTACTATGCTAGTATTGGCATGCCGCCTTATGAAGCTTTATACGGTAGAAAGTGCAGAACTCTGCTTTATTGGGATGAAGTTGGCGAAAGACAGTTGCTAGGGCCAGAATTGGTACAACAGACAGTAGAAATAGTCAAAGTAATCCGAACACGATTGGTAGCAGCTCAAGATAGGCAGAAGAAATATGTCGATCCACACCGTAAGAATGTTGAGTTTGAACCGAGTAGTTATGTGTTCTTAAAGGTATCTCCCTGGAAGGGAAAGATCATATTCGGAAAGAAAGAGAAATTAAGCCCAAGATTTATTGGACCCTTTGAAGTACTACAAAGAATCGGAGAAGTCGCGTATGAGGTAGCCTTACCTCCAACACTCGAAAATTTCCACAATGTCTTTCATGTTTCAGTTTTACGACCCTAAAAACCCGATTACAAGCATGTAATTGAATACAAACCCCTACATTTTAAAAAAGACTTGTCTTACGAAGAAATCCCTGTTCAAATTGTCGACCGAAAAGAACAAATTATGAGAAATAAAGTAATACCTTCTGTTAAGGTAATTTGGAGGAACCACAACGCTGAAGAAGCTACGTGGGAACTCGAAGAAAATATGATGAAGAATTATCATCATTTATTTACCTATATTATTGTAAGCGATTCTGAGGACAGAATCTTTGTAAGGAGGGGAGAATGTAACGGGTCGAACTTATTGATTCGTGATTCTGGGGACAGAATCTTTTTAAGAGGGGAAAGATGTGACAACCGAGATTTTGTAATTTAATTTTAATATTTATTGAATTAAATAAATATTTTTCGATGAATTAATTATTAGAATATATAATTAATTGATAAAGTTGTGTTAGATTAATTTAGTTATATGTGTTATATTTACTAAATTAATGTGGAGAATTTTTGTAATTTGAAGTATGTCATTATGTGAGCTTATTGTATTAAAAGAAATATTTAATAAACTTAATGTTATTTTAATTAATTTAATAATTAATTAGTGATTTAATAATTTGACATTATTAATGAATGGGAAATTCAAATATGCGACTATGTGAATTAACGATAAATTATTATATTTTGTTTAAATTAAATATTTTTTTTATTTTATAAAAGATGTGACGTTATTAAACTATAATATAAGCAGTTTATTAAAATAAATGGGTTTGAGTTTTATTATTGACCAAACATGGCCTTAAGAGAAGTTGAGAGCAGTTAACTACGTATGGGTTAACTAACCTCAACTTCTCTGGTTATATGTGATGCACCTTCAGTTTCTTAATATTACGTACAATATTTGAAACAAAACAAAAACGGAGAGTTAGAGAATTCAGAGAAATTGTTAGAGAGAGTTAGAAGAAATTGTGATATTGAAGAATCAGAAGAATTGCTTGAGGGTAATCTCTTTAACCCAGTTTTTATTTACGTCATTTAAAGTTTCCATGAATATGACACTTAAGTCTTCTGTAAAGTCTCTTTAATTGAAATTGTAAGAGTTATGTGCATATATGTGTTAAGATATTGTTTTAATGTGTTTTAATATATAGTGTATATAATTCCTTATCATCAGTTCATAATTTTACGTCGTATATGATTGCTGCAAAATTACAGAGTTTGGGTTTTGGCCATATGGCCTTATACGTGATATTTCATGTGTTAATCATATATTATCCCTAAATTTTACACTTGTATTTTATTATGCATGTTGATACGAAGAAACCAAAGTTTAAATGAACAGATTCGGTGTTATATCGAATCCGTAGTGACAATTTTCATGTTTTATTTTCAAAACCATCAAGAACATCAAAGTCAGTGAAATTGCATGCTTTAATTCTGTAATTAAGTGTTTAAATTGGTTAAAGTCATTATATAAATGTTGGGTTATGTTTATGCATGAATTATGTCATATGGGTATGTCTAATTTCGAGTAGAAAATAAGAAATTGGAAGAAATTGGCATGTTCTGCGATTTTCGCGAACTGCCATTTCTGTGTCTGGTACGCCGCGCCGCAGCGCCGGCTACCTGCCTATTTCTCGCGCCGCAGTCCCAAGTCTCGAGCCGCAGCGCAAAGAGTCAGGCAGCAGCGCCATTGCGCCGCAGCGTGAAGACCAAGTATAAGAGTGGCGCCGCAGCGCCACTCTCCAAAAAGTTCAGAATGAATTATTTTAAAAATGTAAAGTCTAGCAATGTGTTAGTAACTTAATGTAATGAACATGTAAACATGTTAGAAGTATAATGAGATGTAAAATAGATGTGTAACATGTAAATAACATAATTGCATGTGGATCGAATTATTGAATACATAATTAAATTATTATTCATGAAGTGATATTATGTGATAGTAAATGTGATAATTTGACTAAGTATAGTCATAACCAAAGTTTAGACAAAGGAATGATCATTGATGATTAGTTAAGTTATAATTAACTGGTATTGTGAATATGAATGGTATGTAGGATTAAATTCAAAGAACGTGCTTAGTTAAAGTGTAATCTATGCACGAGACAAGTTTCCTAACCATACTCGTTATCATTATATGAATTATAAGTTGTCTCTTTTCATCAAGCAAGTTCTCATTATTTTGATTAAGCCCATGTTGTTATATTAAAGTTTACTAATCTTTCAAGCATGATGCTGTTATAAAATATTTATTCCATTGTATACCTTTTGAGATTCTATTCAAGTTAAGTTATCAATTATTGTTAAACCTTGTTAGACTAGCGAACCTTTATCGATTCGACTAGTCCATAGTTGATGAGCGTTCTAAATTTTAGAACCCTTGATAAATTATCCAAACCAAACTTTCTTTGGTACGGACTCCGATGTAAAACTGAGATGAACAACCCTTTAATAGGGGATTATTTACGCTTTAGCGTTAAGATATTGTGCACAGTATGGTACTAAGCGCTGATCCTCCTAAGTACGAGAAGAAAGGTCCATAGTTTTATGACTGTTAAAGGTTTCAAGTATAACCCTTGACAACCTAGGACATAGTTCAAGGTCTTATGACCCTCAGAAATTTCTTTTGCTTCTTGTTATCCATTTTTGATTCAAAAGTTGAGCTTTTTTATTCGAAGTTATTATTTTTCTCGCATGTTATTATTCATTGTTATATTGTTATACTTATAGGCAATCGTGTTCACTCTTGCGTAATAATAACATTGCAGTTAAGAACGAAAGAGCAGACGAACCTTCCACTAGTAAAGGCAAGAGCAAGCTTAGCAAGTAATGAAGATTGATTATTTATGTGGTTATGTAAAGATAATTAGAATTGATGTTACTTAAGACTTATTCGTTTATGTTTCCGCACAGATGATTTATGGTTAGAGTAACCTGGATTTAATTATTATGCAGTTGATGTAACCCCATAAGGGGAGATTTATTATTATTTCTATCTATTGCATGGTTTAAATTTATTTATGGGTAGATAGATGGATGATGTTTGTACAGTGAACACCAAATCCTGTGGAAATGGAGGTGCCAGATTTGGGGGTGTCATAATGAGAAAGTGAAGTGTAGGTTTTTCGAACCTAGTTGGAAAACAATGTAACATTGTTATTACATTGAGAATGCATGAAATATGTTACTAATGGATATGAATCCATGATTATATAACTATGTAGGAATACACGAAGTGCAGATATGCTTTAAGCAGTTAAGTCGTAGTTCATAAACTACGAATCAGGCAAGCCTTTCAGTTCCTATTTGTTATATGAATTCGATAACTGTTAGTTGAGCTATATTATGCTATGCAAATATTGATGTATATGTATGAAATGCATATGAGATATGTATGAAATGTGAAAGTTGATCTTTGATGATATGCTTATGTTAGTAAATCTCTATGCCTGTTATGTGTGAAATAACATGTGTAGTAAATAATAATTGATTATGAATGCATGAACTGAATATGCTATTATATACTATGTGTTGCATGAAAACTGTTAGAATTGCTGGGCTGTCGAGCTCACCCTTACAAATAACCACTTTTGTAGGTTAAGGACACACGGTAAAGGTTACGTGCTACTTGATTGATAAAGTTCAATCACATCAAAGGAGATTGATTTGTTTATTTAAATAGATACTCTTAAACCATGTTTAGGTTCTAGTAAATGTACATGATAGTAGTTTACGACGTGTAATACATGTTCAGTTGTAAAGTTATACTATGTGATACATAGAGAAATTCGAATCGAGATGTTAAGGTTTATACGGAAATGGAATGGAGTGAATCGTAGAATAATTTGATTCAGGAAATTATAATCGATTCAATTTAAGATATCAATAAACGATTATTTTTCAAAGGAGATTGAAAAAGTTTAAATTATTCCGCATATTTACATAACATCGAATGTGATGTAATACATGAATAGTAAATGACCAAGATTAGAAACTTATAAAAGTTTGGGGTCATTGTGCAGATCCTGGTAATGGAACGAATTTATATTCTAAATTGTAATAAGTAAAGTTTATTCATTAAGTTATGAATGAAAAATATAAATAGTTTGACGATAGTAGTATCGTGGCGGACCGAGTCCGAGGTTTGAAGGAACCTGGATTTGGGGGCATCACAGGTTGGTATCAAAGTTATAGGTTCTAAACTTAGGTAAGTGTACCTTAGGCTATAACCTGATAGAGAGAGAAAGATAAAGATTAAAATATATATAAGTGAAGATTCAGAGAAGAATCTTGAAGTATCTAATAAAATGGAAATGCAGGAGTTTCGTAACTCCGGTAATAAAAATGTCTATATGATGTATATGACAAAGATAATAAGAATGAACTCAGTGGAGTTTTGTTGATAATTGGGAAAGAACCCTAAGGTAAATTGATGATCACGACGTGATCGGATTGAGTATGAAATGATAAATAGTCTATAACGACTAAGTGTGTATAGCTTGATGCTATAAGAGATTGTACAATAAAATGGTACGATATCAACTCATGAGGAGCTGTATATGATGAGATACGAAGAATTCGTATCAAGCAAAGAGCAAGTTAAGTGTAAGATAGAGTTAGTGGGATTTCAATTGATGACTCATGTGAGAACTGAGTTATACAAACCTTTGTGTGGGCGGAGGCTTTTTGCTCATGCTCGGTTCCTCACAATGATAATCAATGGAATGTCGATGTCGCGCTATCGATGTGCTTATGGTGAAAAGGTGATTCTTTTCTCATATCATATTTGATAGATAGAGACTATTAATAGTAAGTTAGAAAATATTAAGATTAAGTGCGAGTTCTTAAAACTCATACTTATGGTAAGTTCGGGACTCGTAATCATATGAAATGTTTCTGAACCCCTCAGCGAATGGACGCCTATGGTCTGACTAGGGTAAGTTCTTAAACTCATATGGTTGTAGCAAGTTCCTGGACTTCCAAAGTGTGATAAGTTTGATGAACTATATCGGGTATATGTATGTTGTGAAGTTAGAAATTTTAGTATGGTAAGCATTGATGGTGTTAGAGATTGATAGAGTGAAGCAATGGAGTAAAGATTGAAGTTGATGGAAAAACATGAATTTTCTAAATCTTCTAGCTATGCTAGATTTTTAAAATTTATTGACTTCGTGCTAATGTTTGCACTTTTGTTGTCTTGAAAAACATTGGATCATGTGATTAAACCAATGATGTTTAAAAACAATACCGTTATTCTTATGTATATGCTAATTGTTTCGGCTAAGACAAAAATAATTTAAAAATTTTCAAAATGTATTTCTGACCATGTGCATCACTTGATATGGTGTATGATGGTAAACGATGGAGTCATCAATGCAATCGAACCTATTATCGGAAGTGATCGTAAGATCGTCAGCCCATTATGGTAAGATGTATTATGGTAAAGTCACAAAATGACGGAATCTTCAACGTACTACTACGTAGGTGCGGCATTTTGACATCATAAAACGATTTTTGGTTTACTTTCGAATTATGAAAAGTTGACTAAATTATTTCGATTGATGTCTGAACTGTTGATAAGAGTCTAAGCTATTTGATTCGGCTAGACGACTGTTGAAAAGTGATTATAGAATTCAAGCGTTCTTGTGTATTTGTGCCAAACCAAATTGCTCTAATGCGGATTCAGTTGTTGAAAAGCTAACGTGAATAACCCTATAAGGGGACATGTTTTCGGGGACAATGGTTCCGGGCGTAACGCATGTTGTCGTTATAAAACACTACGTTGCGGCCCAATGTAGTGGTACAATAGGCTGGCCACCTAGTGTACGTGTGGGGGGGTGTTTTCAGTCTTTGTGATAGATAAACACTCTAGTTTGTAGTGTGGATGATTGTGTTGAAGCACTAGTTCACGGTCTTGTGACCCCTCAGCATAAATTGGAATCTGAGTTATTCATGCTACTTCCCGATTATTGAAAAATCGTGGAAGATTCTTATTCTTCTGAAGGAACCGAGTAGAGGAGGTATCGGTGATTCCGAGGACAAAATCCTTATAAGGGGGAGAGGATGTAAGAACCCAAATCTTCAAAAATTATTAAAATAAGAATTTAGTAAATAAAATTCTTAAGGCGTGAAATGGGTTCAAATAAAAACATTTATGTTGTACGAGGTATGTAAGAATGTGTTACATAGGGTAATATGAACCATGTAATATGTGGTTTTTGTGATTAATAAATATATTATTTTTTTATATTGTTATTGATCACAGAGATAAATCAGTTGAAATAAAAGAAGTGGATAAAATTTCCTATCGATATTAAATAGTTTATAGGATTATTTTATCATAGTAAGTGGATGACATTAATGTATAATTGTCATTTTCTTATGTATGTGTACTAATAACTAGTATGATTATAATAATAGGTTATTGATAGTACGTAAGTTATCCGCGAATGGGTTTGGATAGTGAAACATAAGTTAGTCGAGAGAATTAACTAATAAGAATAAATATTGATTAATTGATAGTTGAGAGTTAAGTTATGGAATAATATATTATGTATGTTAAACCTTAAATAACTATGGTAATATAGTACAAGGTTTAATTTACTTAAGTAAATGAGTGAATTAATATGTGTGTTGAATATGTGATACTTTATATATGTTACTCAGAATGGTAATATGTGAGAAAATCTAATGTACGAATAACGTTAAATATACATACGTTATTAAAGGGAGACATAAATCATTATATCTTTAAATGGATATTTAATATTTGAAGAAATTGTTTTGGGAACAATTTATAGAGGGAGAGAGAAATAATAATTTTATATTTCTAATAGAGGATATTAAAATAAATTCTAATATTGAGTTATTTTAATAAAAGGAGGAAATGTTATTTTTGAATAATAATATTACCTTATATATTTTTGTATGAGGTATGATTAATAATATAGTAAATATATTAAAAACGTATTTGCTATATGTAAATAATTGATGGAAACAATTTATTATAATAGAAAATAAACTTATTATCTATTTTCTATATATAATATATGTACATGTGTCGTACATATAGTTAATTGATATTATATTAAGAATAATATCTTGAGACAATAAGCAAATTAATTTTTAATTGTAAATGTCTTTATTCGGAGAAAACATAATATTTATGTTATGACAAAATACATAATTTCTAATGTATTTTTAAGGGGTTAATATTTGGAAGATAAATGATTAATAAAAGAAAAGAACCAATATAGTTATAAGTAATTATTAGTTAGAGATTGATGCATTAAGTTAATACCTTATGTGGTGGTTAAAGAAAATTATTTTGGAACAGTTTTTGGATGAAATAAAATTATATTAATTAATGTAGTACATACTAATTATTTTAAGAAAATAAATGATTAATATTAATTAATCGGTGTGATATTAAAATGTGATAATGGGTTGAAAGTACCCAACTGAATGATATTTAGCCAAATTAAAATATTATTTGGACTAGCCCAAATGTACATGGAGTATATGATGTGAGTTAATAAATATTTGATATTAATTATCATTATGATAATTGGGTATATTTGAAATGATAAATTTTATGAAAAATAATAGATTGAGAATATCCAACTATTTTATAAATAGCCCAATTAAAATATTATTAGATTAATGTACATGAGGTACATGATATTATGTATTAGTGTATATTTAAAATATAAGTATACTTCCTATATGTGGGTAGGTATAAATAAATATATATATATATATATATATATATATATATATATATATATATGTGTGTGTGTGTGTGTGTGTGTGTGTGTGTGTGTGTGTGTGTGTGTGTGTGTGTACCCATAACTTAATTTAATATAGTAATATTAAGTCAATTATAATTGATTTAATAGGCCAAAAAGGAAATAACCTCGGTACATTAAGTGGCCTTATTGCTAAAACAGTAAGCTAAAAAGCTTTGTCCCAATTTCTCTGTCATTCTCCTTCATCACGTGTATAGGCCAATGGCATAACTCTACCATTGCTGAGAAATAAAATGGCTAGTTAGAGTTGACGATGGCTAGAGGGATGGAGGAAGATGGAGTTGGTCACCAACTCTTCAACATCCATTGGACTCTTCTTCTTCCTCTGGGTTTCAATTGTTGGACACAACCATTGTATGGACAACACTTCCTCTATAAATAGAGCCTCCTTCATCTCTTTCCCTTTTGATAAATTATCTGAGAAAATTGGTTATGAGAGATTGTTAGAATTGAGAGCAATCAAAGGGTTGGAGAGCTATAGATAGCAAATTGGAGCAACCAATAGGTAATGATTCTAACCTTAATGCTCTTGAGTTCTAGGTTTTGTAAATTCTTAGTAATGACAAGAAAAAGTAGCTTTTGAGTTACAAAATTGATGGCTAAAACTTGTTGCAATCTGTAATTTTCTGTTAGATGTTACTGATATAGTTAAATGTGAAATCAAAAACAAACCAATTTGGTTGAGAAACGAATTCGTAGTGAATGATTTTACTAAATTGTCCAAAACATGAACATTTACATGAACATGAGTTATAGATTAATATTTGGGTTAGTTAATGTTTATGTTAATTATTGGGTAGTTGGTATGTTGTAGTTTTATGAGTTACGAACTCATAGAATCGAAAATGAGCTAAATTAGATGAGTATAACTCATATTATGATGATCGGAAGGAGTTTTGGTCTGTGAAATCGCGAAGAGCAGAGCCTGAGGGACTGTTCTATGAACTGGGGCGCAGTTGCGCTGCCCCCAAGGCCATTTAGGGCACAGCTATGCCTGACATCAGTGTCTGGTGTACTACTGTGACCTGTTGTAGTAAATTAGACATAACTTTTTCATACGAACTCCGATTGAGGTGATTCAAGATAATCCGGAATGGGACGAATAGACCTACAACTTTTGTTATTTAAGTTTTTCAATTTGAGGTCGTTAGGAAGGGTCAAAATAGTCATCTTTGTGACTGTTACGTATTCAAAGGCGATCGGAGGGCGACGAATGAGCACATACGCAAGTATAGTGCTCCAGACGATGGAATATGTTATTCTAAGTGATGTAACATGAAAATGCATGATATTATACCTGACATACAAAACTTTCCTGGCTCATGATAGAAAACATTAGCATGAATTAGTATGTGTTTTGAAAAGAAACTTAAAGATTTTGAAAACAAACCTTATGGAAACTTACGTTCTATAAGTTTTGAACTTAGTGGTTTATATACATGGTTGAGTTAAAATATAAATGAGCATGATATGGTGTTTATAGTGTCTTTGTTCATGATCAAACTTGTTAGACCTTGTGTTAGAGAAGTTTTCAAGAAAAGCTTAGTATAATAAGCTAATGGACATGAATGCTATAAGATATAGTTTTTGAACTTGAAAAGATGTTAACATGACTTAGTTACTTATGATAAGAGTTTTAAAAGTTGTCTTATATGTGTTATACTACATCATTCATGATAAAAGGATTTCAAAGACAAACTCCATTATCTTTTATAAACTAAGTATTAAAACATGAAGTGGTTATATTTTGATGTAGAGAGAAACATGTACAAATATGACCTATGATTCGAAGTTACCTTGCATGATTAGGTTGTCATGACATGGATTTGAAGAAAAGAAACTTAGACGTTTTGAAAACACTATTAATGAGCATTGTGTTGTCTAAACTTCTAACATGTAGGATGACATAACTAGTAACTTTTTGGTCTTTAAACATGACCTTATGTGCAACATGATAGGAATTTATGCCTTTAGTCATGGTAAGTACGTGCAGCCTACTAGATAAACATACTATGAACTATACATGACTGAAAGTAAGATTTCAAGTCATAAACCATGCTAGTCATGTGATTACATGTAAGCATGTATATTAAAAGTTGTTTATCCTCGTTAGTGGTCATATAGTTAGACCCTTGTTGCATGAGCTTACTTAGCCGTGAAATAAATGGCAATAAAGCTATAAAGTGTAAAACAACTTAAGGTAAAAGTAAGAGGCACCAAGCTTGGGCTAAGACCTCTAAACTTGTGGGTTAGTTATGTGTTAATAGTCATGTATGCTAAGGACTCAAATGAAACCAGAAAATAAATATCCAACTTTGATCTTGCCAGGGGACGGCGCAACTGCGCCCATCCTAGGCCAAACTTCAGCGCAGCTGCGCTGCATGACAGTTTGATCTGGACATTTTCTTTACTTTTTGATTTTGGCAACTTACTTATAGTACTATCCTAAGCTATAGTACTTGACATGGATGATGTTTTAAGCTTAAGAGCATGTAATGGTTATATAAAACCTAAATTTGTTAAAAGATATTAAGGTTTGCAAAATGCAAGAACTGTATGAAACATTCATCTGTGAGTTTGAAATGTGTAACGAACACATAGCGAGTCACGTGTGTAATAGATTTATGAATGTTGATATTGAACATGTGTAGCTAAGGTGTACTATACATACCTAGCTATTCTAAGCGTATGGTGAGAAAGTGAAGTGTAGGTTTTTCGAACCTAGTTAGAAAATAATGTAACAGTATTATTACATTGAGAATGCATGAAATATGTTACTAATGGATATGAATCCATGATTATATAACTGTGAAGGAATACACGAAGTGCATATAAGCTTTAAGCAGTTAAGTCGCAGTTCATAAACTACGAATCAAGCAAGTCTTTCAGTTCCTATTTGTTATATGAATTTGATAACTGTTAGTCGAGCTATATTATGCTATGCAAATGTTGATGTATATATATGAAATGCATATGAGATATGTATGAAATGTAAAAATTGATCTTTGATGATATATTTATGTTAGTAAATCTCTATGCCTGTTATGTGTGAAATAACATGTGTAGTAAATAATAATTGATTATGAATGCATGAACTGAATATGCTATTATATACTATGTGTTGCATGAAAACTGTTAGAATTGCTGGGCTGTCGAGCTCACCCTTACAAATAACCACTTTTGTAGGTTAAGGACACACGGTAAAGGTTACGTGCTACTTGATTGATAAAGTTCAATCACATCAAAGGAGATTGATTTGTTTATTTAAATAGATACTCTTAAACCATGTTTAGGTTCTAGTAAATGTACATGATAGTAGTTTACGACGTGTAATACATGTTCAGTTGTAAAGTTATACTATGTGATACATAGAGAAATTTGAATCGAGATGTAAAGGTTTATACAGAAATAGAATGGAGTGAATCGTAGAATAATTTGTTTCAGGGATTTATAATCGATTCAAGTTAAGATATCAATAAAAGATTAATTTTCAAAGGAGATTGAAAAAGTTTAAATTATTCTGCATATTTATATAACATCGAATGTGATGTAATACAGGAATAGTAAATGAGCAAGATTAGAAACTTATAAAAGTTTGGTGTGCAAATCCTGGTAATGGAATGAATTTATATTCTATATTGTAATAAGTAAAGTTTATTCATTAAGTTATGAATGAAAAATATAAATAGTTTGCCGATAGTAGTATCGTGGCGGACCAAGTCCGAGGTTTGAAGGAACCTGGATTTGGGGGCGTCACAAACAGTCCATCTTTGCACTACAGGTCAAAGATATACAACTATAAAACCAATAATGCTGAGACTCAACTTAATAGTATCACGACCAAGAATTATCCATGCACTACGGTCAAGGATATTCATGTTTTTAATTACGGTCATGATTATACCGAATTATCCCTGGTCATAATCATACCAAGTCCATCTATGCACTACGAGCTAAAGATGACTTTACCACATCGTTTGTAACATTACGGTTATGATTATACCAAATAATCCATAGTCATAATCATACCAAGTCCATCTATGAACTACTGGCCATAGATGACTTTCAACACAACAAAAACATGAGAATGATGACAATGATTTAAAGAATCGATCACATGAGATAAAGGATAAATTTTTAAAGACTTTAACAATTTAATTTATCCATAATTCAATCATATCCAAATTTTCAATATGATAGTGCTTTGTGGAGTAAAATTCAAGAATAATATTATATCAAAAATGATTTGAACATAAAATAATATTTCAATGAATATTCAACGAAGATAATAACATTATTCATTATATAATAACATTAACTTAATTTACTAATATTATTAACGATTAAATAATATTTTAAATCAATGATTTCATACACCTTCATCCAAATGTTATAAATCATTTTATAATCTCATAATCTAATTTTATTACAACAATATTTTAATCATTTACTAAACTTATAAATAATTTATTTAATTGTTTACACTTTACTAATTAATGCATTTAATCATCCTAAAATACTAAACCCATAAGATTTCATCACCAATAACAAAAACTCTCATCAAAAATCTGCATATACCTTATATAGGATTTTTTAGCCATAAAATCATATTTTCCAATTTTTTTACTTCACATAACATATTTAATTCATTTATTCACAACTAGTCTATTTTCATGAAAATACCAAATCAGTCCCGAAAAATTTTCTTTTCTGAAATTTAGTAGAATATAGTCCCATGTTAAACATATATTTTTCTCGAAATTTGTAAAATTCATTTACTCTTTTTCATATGGCCAAAACTGCTGAATATTTAGACATTTATCATAAACTGTACTTTTGTCCAAAAATTCTAAAATTTACAGAGTATACTGCTATTATTTACATGTACTCTCAATAAAAATTTTACCAATTTTGGAGTTAACCACAAGGAGTTATAAGGGTTTACTTTTAAAATATTCTTTTCCCATAAAATCCATAACTCATAATCTATACATCCAAAAATAACTATTTTTGGACACAATCTAGAAAACTCATCAAATTATCATTTTAAATTTTTTTAAAATTTTTGAGGGTCGAAAAAATTACGAAACTGAAAAACATAATAACTCTTACAATCCCTTACCTCAAAAAAAGCAGTATTTCTGACTGAAATATCGGATGTAATGTCGATGGAAATTTGCACTGAATAGCAACTCTCAAAGTATCTAAATACTCACTAAAATATGCTCGATAATATAGAGAGAAAACTTATGAATTCTTGTGTCATTTTCAATTCTAACCTAAGCGCCTATTTATAGAAAAATGTTAGAACGCCAAAGGAGACTAAATTAATAAAATAATATTATTTATTTCCTTTCCTTCTATGCCATCCCTCTTGAATCAGCTAGCATGCCAATTCTAAAAATTTTTGGCAGCCCACATGTTTTAAAACAAAAGTGGGTCCCACCCAATTTTAATAAATATTATTTTATTTTTCGAAACTTTAATAACTCATAATAAGTAGCTCGCTTATCAGAAAAATACGAATTTTATGTCCATTCCACACAAAATCGAATTCTCTATAACTTTGTAGCTTTAAGTTTTTCCAAATTCTAGACATAAAATATCTAAAACCCACAAACAGATGATTTTCAACACTTCTTAAAAATCATAACAAATCATGCGTTAATTTTTAACGGTTCAAAATTTGTGGACATATACTCAACTTATATATGTATAACATATCCAAAAATTACAACGATCCAACGGTCGGATTACAATTATAACTCACGCAATAGAGCTTTAAGAACACTATTTTGATTTTTAAAACCTCTATTCCGACAAAATACTGATAAAACCCCTCAACACTAATTCCATCATTTATAACCACATAAATAATTCTATCATTTATATCAACATCAAATCAATAATTAATTATTCACAAATAATATTACAGAATCACAATTATGACAACCAGGTCGTTCCCAGGAAAGAGGGGGCTTTCCGATAAGGATTTCTCCCTATTGGCGCGTAATTAGATTATCTAACCTCTCCTCGACAGTAATTTCTAGACATTGCCAATAATATTATCTAATAATATTATTCAAATAATATAAATTATTGATCTGATAATGGAGATACTGTGCAATGACAATTATTGAAGTAACAATAATATAAAATATCAACGCAGCAATTATTGAACCAACAAAATAACATATTGAACAGTAATTACTGTAACAATTATTGAGTAGTGCCTTCTTACGTAAGGATCAATAATTCATCAATACTGTGCAATACCATGTGCTACTGTACAACCACGTGTATTACTGTATTTTAACCACCGGGTATTCCAACAGTGTTAACGGTAACAATTACACCGTTATTTATAAAAACTCATACTTTGTCGTTTTCCTTCATCCAACCGTTTTTCGTTATGGGGCTTACAAATTACTGCGCCGTCGTACGAATATTCCCCGACAATAAGAATATTCCACGATCAAACGAATATTCCCCGATAACAATGAATATTTTATAGTCACTTGTTTATTTTGAAAAAAAAAATCATATATCACCCTTAACTTATCTTTAACTTTTTATCAATTTAACCATTTACTGAATAGTAATTATAAGAAAAATTGAATACTTTTATTTCATAAAATTCGGAGTCTTACATCTTTAATTTTATTTAATCAACTAACACATTATTTTAATCACAATTCAAAATAATATATCATTATAATAATTTATTTAATCATTATAAGCTCTCTAACTTAATTATTATATTAAATTAGAATATTATTTCATAATAATTAATTTCCTTAACTCATTAATTATTTATTAAACAAATAATTAACCACAATAAATCAAATCAAATTAATTTAAACAAATATTTATTCAACGATAAACACATCCATTAAATATTTATATTGTTCAACAAATATTTAAAAATTATAAATAAAATCTGGATTGTAACATCCTTCCCTCCTTACAAGGATTCTGTCCCCAAAATTACAACTCAAATAAATCATTCGTCATTCTTTTTTACCTACAAAGATTCTGTCCCCAGAATCGAATACACAGATTAAACAAATAACTCAGGATAATCTTTCATCATTTTATCCTTGAGTTTTCGCGTTGCTTCTTCAGCATTATAGTTCCTCCAAATCACCTTCACAAAAGGTATCACCTTATTCCTGAGCACTTGTTCTTTCCTGTCAACTATCTGGATAAGAATCTCTTCACACGACAAGTCTTTATCGAACTGTAACGGTTCGTACTTGATCACGTGCTTGTAATCGGGTTTATACAGTCGTAACACCGAAACATGAAAAACATTGTGAATGTTTTCCAACTCTGGTGGTAGAGCTACCTCATAAGCCACTTCTCCTACTCATCGCAGCACTTTGAAGGGTCCAATAAACCTTGTTTAAGAACCCAACTTATTAATGAATAAAATCAAATTTTCTCTAAATATTATTGTGAATAATAAGGTGTTAATTTGATATAATACTTCAGTTATGGGTGAAATGTGCAAATTTTCCAAAATAAACAAGTGGTTATAAAATATTCGTTTGGTCGTGGAATATTCTTTCTGTCGGGGAATATTCGTACGACGGCGCAGCTATTTGTGGGCCCCGTAACGGAAAACGATTGGATGAAGATAACGAAAAAAATTGAGTTTTTATAAATAACGGCGTAGTTATTACCGTTAACACTGTTGAAATACACGGTGGTTAAAATACAGTAATACGCGCAGTTGCACAGTAGCACACGGATTGCACAGTATTTTTGAATTATTGATTCTTACGAAGGAAGGCACTACTCAATAATTGTTACAGTAGTTATTGTTCAATATTTTATTTTATTGATTCAATAATTGCAACGTTGATATTTTATATTATTGTTGTTCAATAATTATTACTACATAGTATTTGCCATTATCATATCAATAATTCGTATTATTTGAATAATATTATTAGATAATATTATTGGCAATGTCTAGAAAGTTCTATCTAAAGAGAGGTTTGGTCACCTAATTGCGCGCTAGTAAGGAGAAATTCTTATTGGAAAGCCCCTTCATTCCTGGGAACGGCCTAGTTGTCATAAATATGATTTTGTAATATTATTTGTGAATAATTAATTATTGATTCATATGATAAGGAAATATTTATTTTATGTGGATATAAATGAGGGATATATTTTTGTGGTTAAAAATGAAGGATTTAATGTTGAAATGTTTTATCTGTATTTTTGTCGGAACGGAGGTATTAAAAATCAAATTAGAGTTTTTGAGATATTTTGCGAGGGTTATAATTTTTTATCCGACCGTTGGATCGTGGTAATATTTGGATATGTTATACATATATAAGTTGAGTATATGTCCGCAAATTTTGAACCGTTAAAAATGAACGTATGATTTGTTATGAATTTTACGAGATGACTGGTTCAGAAATTGTTGAATTTTTGGAGTTAATCATTTTGGTGGAAAATTCTAGAATTAGTGGGCCCCACTCTTGGTTGGTGAAGAAATGTGCTGAGATTTTTATTCAAATGTGGTGGGTGGGAATAGTAGCAGGTAAAGCCATCAGGTTGCAAGTTAAGTCTGCTTCGGCGTGATAACATTTTCCTATAAATAGAGGGCTCAGTTAGAATTGAAAATCACACCAGAATTCATAAGTTTTTTCTCTTTCTCTCTCTAGATTATTGAGTGTATTTTGTGAGTATTTAGATACTTTGAGAGTTGCTATTCAGCACAAGTTTCATTCAGCCTCATATCCGATATTCAGTCAGAAGTACGGTTATTTTGAGGTAAGGGATATTATTTTCTTCTTAAATAAAATTATTTTCTTCAACATCATTATGCTGAAATATTGATATAAATTTTTTATCAAATTTGAAACTTTTTGTGTCGGGGTTACTATTCACGTATACGACATTATTCACGAATACGACACTATTCACCGAAAAATAAAAAATTTTCTTTTTGTCCAAGATGTCTATTATGGTTACTATCTTTGATTGTATCCATGTTTTGATCTTTATTTTTGAATTCTCCTTCACAATTGGTTATTATGGAGTATTATTGCACTTGGATAAACTATAATACTAATCCATAATATTTGTCCTTCTGTCTCATTGGATTCGTTTTCTTTAAGATAATTTTTCATCATCCTCAGTCCTAAATGATGATATTACTGAATATCTTTGGCCTGTAGTGCAAAGATGAATGATTAACTGATGAATATCTTTGGCCCGCAGTGCAAAGATGAACAGGTGTTGAGATGAATATGACCGACTAGTGTTACAAATGAATATCTTTGGCCTGTAGTGCAAAGATGAATATTTGATTCAAGATGTATATTGATTGATGTTACAGGGATAAAATATTGATGATGGACTTTTAAATCTTAGAAGATAGTAGAATTCTTTCTCTACTTGACTCTTCTAATGGTTTGCTATTTTCACTGCAGTTGTTGATCTAAAACTTGTTGTCTATTATATTTTATCAGATTTTTCCCTGTTGAAGACTAACGATAATTTGTTGTATATTATCTTAGTCATAATATTTTTTACTGGGCTAGTTGAGCTCACCATTTTCCTTTTTGTTCTATTTTTCTCAGGAGGCGAGAATATAGCGGAAACTAGTCGGGGTGTGGAGTGATGTTTCCAGTCAATTGTGTTAGCAGTCATCACTATTTTGTAAAATAGTGTTTCAATAATTGTAATGAAGACTTATTTGAGTGTGGATAATGTCTAGAAGACAATATTTGTATTTAAACTCACAGTATTGTGTTGTTGTATTTTACACAATAATTGTATTAATGAAGTAGTAGTTGTTTCTGTACCAAGTTTTTGGCGACTCATAATGGGTGATGTATACCTATTTTGGGAGTGTCACAGTTGGTATCAGAGCTTAGGGATATGGTCTCTGGCGGAGATCAGGAAATAGAACTAGGAGGGGAGAGACGAGTAAATCCTTCGCTAGTGTGTCCTACCTATGCTTATTTGTTGGTCGGTCATAATATATGGATATTATGTGATATGTTAATTTGTTTAATTAACCCTTATTTTATGGCAGTATTTGAGAATGGCAGCCGAGAACGTTAACAATGGAGTATATGATACTGTGGAACAACCTTTAGTCACAAACCAGGAGAACGTGCAACAAGAAGACAATATTCCTCCTGTAAACAACGTTACCGGGCAAATGATGAATGATGGAATGTTTAGGAGCTTCTTGCAGTTCATGAAAAATCAGACGAGGGAGACTCGTGTACAAAATACTGGTAGAAATGATGGCAACGCGCAGTTTGTCACAGCCAAGCAGTTCAAGGAGTTGGGACCACCAGAATTCTGGGAAAAGCCAGATCCGATTAAGGCGGAAACGTGGGTCAAACAAATTACCAAGATATTTGATGTCTTGGGATGCACAGAGGAACAGAAGGTTCCATTCGCCGCATTTATGTTCCGTGGTGAGGCAGATTACTGGTGGGAATCTATAAAGCGTACCCAGCCTGACTCGCTCAACATGGCCTGTGAAACATTTCAAAAATTGTTCAATGACAAGTACTTTCCTGAAAGTATTCGTCATATGAAGGAGGTGGAGTTTATCATACTAGAACAAAACAACATGACGGTGTCCCAGTACGAGGTGAAGTTTACAGAGTTATCAAGGTTTGCACCTCATTTGGTCGAAAATGAGGAAAGAATGACAAGGATGTTTCTGAGAGGTCTAAAGCCCGAGATTCGGCAATATCTTATCTTTCATAAATTTTGTTTATATTCAGATGTTGTAAACAGGGCTCAATTATTAGAACGAGATAATGAGTATGTTCAACCGAGGGACCACAACCGGGATCATACCGGCAGCAGCGGTCATCAGAGCAATGACAACCAGAGGGAAGGAAAGCATTCGGACAAAAGCGGTAACAACTCTGGTGGTAATCGTGGCCGTGATAATAGAAGGAGCAAGTCGGGAGGAGATTTCAAGAAGAGAAGGTACAGCAATGATAACGTGAAGACGTCAGCACAAACATCAACTGTTTCTAGGGGAGGAGAACGACCACCGATCGTATGTTACAAATGTGGGAAAGAGGGACATATCAGCCCAAACTGCCCACAACAATCCAAGGTATGTTATAACTGTGGAAAGGAGGGTCATATAGCTCGAGAGTGTTCTGTAGCAAAACCAAGTTTAGCGGGGATGGTGACTCCAAAAGTTGTCCCGGATAAGTCGAAATCAGCGGTTCCTGGAAGGGCGTTTGTCGTGATTGGCCAAAATGCGAGAAACCCGAACGAGGTGATCACGGGTAAGCTAATCTTGAATTCTTGCGAAGTTTATACCTTATTAGATACCGGTTCTACCCATTCTTTTATCTCTCCTGCTTGTGCTCAATGTTTAAACTTGACCCCAGAGAAATTAGTCTTTGACTTATCTGTTGAAACTTCGTTAGGAGAAACTTTCGTTACATCTACTGTTTATAAATCTTGCTTGATTCATGTTGGTACCATCACATTACCTGCCGACCTTATTTCGTTGAAAATTCTTGCATTTGATGTGATTTTAGGGATTGATTGGTTAACCACACATCATGCTAAAATTGATTATTCTTAAGGTTGTTAGTTTTCATATTCCTAACCAACCTATTATGCGAATTCAAACAACCAAACCATTAAAGTCAATCACTATCATTTCAAGCCATAAAGTTATTCGTTTATTGAAAAATGGATGTCAAGCTTTCTTAGCCCATGTCACGGACTTGAACAAAAACACGTCAGATTTGAATAAAATTTCCGTTGTTAATGAATTTCCTGACGTATTTCCTGAAGAACTTCCTGGTCTACCCCCAGAACGTGAAGTTGAATTCTTTATTGACCTTGAACCCGGTACAAAGCCCATTTCTAAAACCCCGTATCGAATGGCTCCTATTGAACTTCAGAAGTTAAAGGTCCAACTACAGGAGTTGTTGAACATCGGTTTTATTCGTCCTAGTACATCTCCTTGGGGTGCTCATGTGTTATTCGTACAGAAGAAAGATGGTAGTATGTGACTTTGTATCAACTATCGAGAATTAAACCATGTCACCATCAAGAATAGGTATCTGCTACCTCGTATTGATGACCTGTTCGACCAGTTACAAGGAGCACAATTCTTTTCAAAGATCGATCTTCGTTCTGTATATCATCAGCTGAAGATTAAAACTGAGGATATTCCAAAGACTGCCTTCAAAACTCGGTACGGGCTTTATGAATTCTTAGTCATGTCTTTTGGATTGACTAATGCTCCTGCTACTTTCATGGATATGATGAACCGTGTATTCAAGGCATATTTGGATCAGTTCGTTGTTGTCCTTATTGATGACATCCTCATCTATTCCAAAAGCTGTGAAGATCATGAGCACCACTTGAAGCTGGTACTGCAAAGGTTTCCTGATAACAAGATATATGCTAAGCTGAAGAAATGTGAGTTCTGGCTTGAGGAAGTAGCATTCCTTGGGCATGTGGTGTCAAAACATAGAGTATCTGTCGACCCGGCAAAGATTGAAGCCATACAAAGTTGGGAGCAACCAAAGTCGGTGACCGAAGTACGTAGCTTTCTGGGCTTAGCTGGTTACTATCAGAGATTCGTGGAAGGATTTTCTCGAATCGCTACTCCGTTAACTCAGCTGACTCGGAAAGATACAAAATTCGTATGGAGTGAGGAATGCGAGAAGAGTTTCCAGGAACTCCAGATGAGACTCATTTCGGCACCTGTTCTGACAATACCATCTGGTTCGGATGGATTTGTTATCTATAGTGATGCTTCAGGCAAAGGGTTAGGATGTGTTCTCATGTAACATGAGAAAGTTATAGCCTATGCCTCGCGATAACTCAAAGAATATGAGAGGAATTATCCTACTCATAATTTGGAGTTGGCAGCAGTCGTTTTCACGTTGAAGATCTGGAGACACTACCTGTATGGGGAGAAAGTGGAGATCTATACAGATCATAAAAGCCTCAAATATTTCTTCACCCAAAAGGAACTCAATATGCGGCAACGACGTTGGCTCGAGCTGCTGAAAGATTATGACCATACCATCCAATATCATCCTGGAAAAGCAAACGTAGTAGCTGACGCATTGAGTAGAAGATCATATATGGGTACGAGTACAATGTTGTTAACACAAAGGCCCATTTTGTATGACTTGCAAAGGATGGAGATAAAGATGAAGGCTCCAAGTACCCACGTGATGATATCAAACATACGAGTAGAACCGACTTTAATCGATAAAGTTAAAGCTGCTCAAGTTACGGACATGGAGCTGATGCATATGAAGAAGAAAGTGCAAGAAGGTGCTATTCCAGAAGCAAGAATTGATGAAGAAGGAATACTTCGAGTCAACTCCAGACTTTATGTTCCTAACGATTTTGATTTGAAGAATAGAATAATGACGGAGGCACACAACACACCGTTTGCAATCCATCCTGGGAGTACCAAAATGTATCACGATCTTCGACATACATTTTGGTGGAGCAATATGAAAAGAGAGATCGCGGAGTTTATCTCGAGGTGTTTAACTTGTCAACGTGTAAAAGCGGAGCATCAAGTACCAAAGGGTCCATTGCAACCACTTGAGATTCCGAAATGGAAGTGGAAACACATTAGTATGGATTTCGTTACGGGTCTTCCCAAGGTGTCTCAAGGCATAGATGCGATTTGGGTCATTGTTGATAGATTAACCAAGTCTGCCCATTTCTTGCCTATACGTGAGACTTATTCCCTTGAACGTCTTGCTAGTATCTACGTGAATGACATTATGAGATTGCATGGCATGCCAGTATCCATAGTTTCAGATCGTGACCCAATATTCACTTCACGATTTTGGGTTAGCTTGTAGAAAGCTATGGGCACAAATTTACGATTCAGTTCAGCATACCATCCTCAAACAGACGGGAAATCAGAGAGGACTATTTAAACCCTTGAAGATCTATTAAGACTCTGTGTTCTAGATTTCAAAGGAAGTTGGGATAAGTACCTACCATTGGTGGAATTCTCCTACAACAACAGTTATCAGGCAAGTATAGGCATGGCTCCATTCGAGGCGTTACATGAAAGAAAATATCGTTCTCCAGTATGTTGGGATGAGGTGGGTGAAGCAACATTGTTGGGACCAGAATTGGTACGCATAACTACAGAGAAGATCTAAACAATTCGACAACGTATACAAACGGCACAGGATCGACAAAAGAGTTATGCGGATCTTCATCGAAAGGATGTAGAATTTAATATTGGGGATCATGTATTGTTACGTGTTACACCATGGAAGGGAGTTACAAGATTTGGGAAGAGAGGAAAGCTCAATCTACGATTTGTTGGTCCATTTGAGATTCTTGACCGAATAGGAAATGTGGCATATAAACTCGCATTACCTCCAAGTTTGTTCATAATGTTTTTCACATATATGTGCTTCGTAAATATGTGAAAGACCCAAACCACATTATTGAGTTAGAACCGAACGAGATAGCCGAAGATTTAACATACGAGGAGGTACCTGTTAAGATATTGGATAGGAAAGAGCATATCCTACGTACGAAGGTTATACCACAAGTTAAGATTTTGTGGAGAAACCATGTTATTGAAGAAATGACCTGGGAGTTAGAATCAAAAATGAAAACGAGGAATCCTCACCTTTTCGAAACACCAGGTACGTACGTCAATTTCGAGGACGAAATTTCATAAGGAAGAGAGGTTGTAAGACCCCAACTTATTAATGAATAAAATCAAATTTTCTCTAAATATTATTGTGAATAATAAGGTGTTAATTTGATATAATACTTTAGTTATGGGTGAAATGTGCAAATTTTGCAAAATAAACAAGTGGTTATAAAATATTCGTTTGGTCGTGGAATATTCTTTCTGTCGAGGAATATTCGTACGACGGCGCAGCTATTTGTGGGCCCCATAATGGAAAACGATTGGATGAAGATAACGACAAAAATTGAGTTTTTATAAATAACGGCGTAGTTGTTACCGTTAACACTGTTGGAATACCCGGTGGTTAAAATACAGTAATACGCGTGGTTGCACAGTAGCACACGGATTGTACAATATTTTTGAATTATTGATTCTTACGAAGGAAGGCACTGCTCAATAATTGTTACAGTAGTTACTGTTCAATATTTTATTTTATTGATTCAATAATTGTTGCGTTGATATTTTATATTATTGTTGTTCAATAATTGTTACTGCACAGTATTTCCCATTATCAGATCAATAATTTGTAAGACCCCAATTTTTATAAATAAAGATGAATTTTCTATAAATATCATTTTTGAATATTATGGAGTTAATTTGATATAATGTTATAGTTGTGGGTAATATTTATAAATTTTGCAAAGTAAGCAAGTTGTTATAAAATATTCGTTTGGTCAGAGAATATTCTTTTTGTCGGGGAATATTCGTACGACGGCACAATCATTGGTGGACCCCACAACGAAATTATTGTCGGATTGAGAAAACGACAGAATTATCTTTCTATAAAAATAACGGCTGAGGTGTTACCGTTAA
Organism: Panax notoginseng; assembly: GCA_016801055.1. Lineage (NCBI taxonomy): Eukaryota > Viridiplantae > Streptophyta > Magnoliopsida > Apiales > Araliaceae > Panax > Panax notoginseng. The sequence continues at coordinate 96,102,061 of CM029015.1, read as the reverse complement.
AACTGTTGAACTACTCGGTAGTAAAAGTACAGTAATACGCGTGGTTGCATAGTAGCACACGGTATTGATTATTGATGCTTACGTGAAGTCACTCAGCTATACTCAATTATTGCTACAGTAATTGCTGCATCATATCTCTTAAATTATGGTCATAGTATCATCTGTATAATATGTTATATTATTAAATCAATAATTGAGACGTTGTGGTAAGTTTGGTTATTTTATGGGGGGCCATATGTCATCATCTAAGAGTCTCTTCGTCAATAGTAATTACCGTCGTCAATAGTAATTACCGTCGTCAATAGTATTTACCTTGGTCAATAGTAATTACCTTCGTCAATAGTATTTACCTTGGTCAATAGTAATTACCTTCGTCAATAGTATTTACCTTGGTCAATAGTAATTACTTTCGTCAATAGTAGTTGTCTCTTCAATATTACCAAGAGTCATTTGACCCTTCGTTAAGACCAAGAGTCATTTGACCCTTCGTTAAGACCAAGAGCCACCCTCAGTTTTTCTATAAATAGAGGCCTAGGGCTTCATTATTTTTCACGAATTCATTCAAGCTATAGAGAGAGAAAGTATAGAGAGAATAAGAGAGAGAGAATAAAAGTATTCTGCTACATCACTTTTCCAATATCCAGTTCTTTTAAGGTAAGGGATATTATTCTTTTGTATTCAAGAAGAGAATTTCTGTTATTCCATTTCTTTATTATTCTGTTGGAATAACCTGTATATGCGGAATACCCTATACTTGGTGACATTCTTCTATTATTCTGTCTTTGTTATTCCGTTGGAACATCCTGTCTGTGCTTTACGCCGGACCTGGTTCCGTCTTTATTATTATTCTGTCGGAATATCCTGTCTGTGTGTTTTACACCGGACCTGGTTCCATTATTTATTATTCTGTCGGAATATCTTGTCTGTGTGTTTTACACCGGACCTGGTTCCATTATTTATTATTCTGTCGGAATATCCTGTCTGTGCGTTTACGCCGGACCTGGTTCCATTATTTATTATTCTGTTGGAATAACCTGTCTGTGCGGTCTATCGCATGCATGGTGATTTCTTTTGTTATTCCATTCTTTATTATACTCAGTTGGTTAAGTTTTGACTTCTATACTCCATGAAATTAGTGGAATATCCTTGATATTTGCGCTTCATCTAGTATCTATTCATGGAAATATTCTCCTGATCATTCTTGAATTTTACTCCACAAAGCAGTATCATGTTGACAATTTGGACGTTGTTAATTCTTGGATAAATTAATTCTTGAACTTGTTTTATTGAATTCTTATATCATTGTCATCATCCTCGTGTTTATATTCTGTTGAAAGTCATATGTGGCCTGTAGTGCATAGATGGACTTGGTATGATTATGACCAGGGATTATTCGGTGTAATCATGACCGTAATGTTACAAATGATGTGGTAAAAGTCCTCATTGGCCCGTAGTGCATTGATGGACAGTTGTTGGCATGATCATGACCATTAATGAATATACGAATATCCTTGGCCGTAGTGCAGGGGTGATTCGATGATGTGGATTATTTTATTAAGCTGAGTCCCAGCGATCACAGTGTTGAAAAACTTTTTAAATCATAAAAGATAGTAGAGTTTATTTTCTACTTGACTCTTTTAATGGATTGCTTGTTCCGCTACAGTTAAACTTGATGTCTATTATATTTTATCAGTTTAACATTGTTGAAGGCTAATGATAATTTATTCTGCATTATCTTAGTCATAATATTTCTTACTGGGCTAGTTGAGCTCACCCTTTCTTTCACTGTTCTCTTCAGGAAATGAGAACGTAGCTGGGGCAAGTCGGGGAACGGAGTGATGGTCTGAAGAATAGTATTAGTTAGTAGTCCTCACTATTCTATGTAATGGTGTGTTAATAAATGTAATGAGGACTCCTTTTGAGTATGAATACTCTCTAGAAGATAATATTTGTATTCAAACTCACAGTTTATGTTTTGTCGTATTGTACACGACAGTTGTATTATTAAGTTGTATTTGTATTCTGTACTATGTATCTGACGACCCAAGATGGGTGATGTATACCTAATTTTGGGGGCGTCACATAATTCATATTATTTGAATAATATTATTAAATAATATTATTGACAATATCTAGAAAGTTTTGTCTAAGGAGTGGTTTGGTCACCTAATTGCGCGCTACTAAGGAGAAATTCTTATTGGAAAGCCCCCTCTTTCCTGGGAACGGCCTAGTTGTCATAAATGTGATTCTGTAATATTATTTGTGAATAATTAATTATTGATTCATATGATAAGAAAATATTTATTTTTATGTGGATATAAATGAGGGATATATTTTTGTGGTTAAAAATGAATGAGTTAATGTTAAGATGTTTTATCTGTATTTTTGTCGGAACGGAGGTATTGAAAATCAAATTAGGGTTTTTGAGATATTTTACGAGGGTTATAATTTTTAATCCGATCGTTTGATCGTGGTAATATTTGGATATGTTATACATATATAAGTTGAGTATATGTCCACAAATTTTGAACCATTAAAAATGAAAGTATGATTTGTTATGAATTTTACGAGATGACTGGTTCAGAAATTGTTGAATTTTTGGAGTTAATCATTTTGGTGGAAAATTCTAGAATTGGTGGGCCCCACTCTTAGTTGGTGAAGAAATGTGCTGAGATTTTTATTCAAATGTGGTGGGTGGTAATAGTAACAGGTAAAGCCATCAGGTTCCAGGTTAAGTCTGTTTCGGCGTGTTAACATTTTCCTATAAATAGAGGGCTAAGTTAGAATTGAAAATCACACCAGAATTCATAAGTTTTTTCTCTTTCTCTCTCTAGATTATTGAGTGTATATTGTGAGTATTTATATACTTTGAGAGTTGCTATTTAGCACAAGTTTTATTTAATCTCATATCCGATATTCAGTCAGAAGTACGGTTATTTTGAAGTAAGGGATATTATTTTCTTCTTAAATGATATTATTTTCTTCAATATCATTATGCTGAAATATTGATATAAACTTTTTATCAAATTTGAAACTTTTTGTGTCGGGGTTACTATTCACGTATACGGCACTATTCACGTATACGATACTATTCACGAATACTACACTATTCGTCGAAAAATAAAAATTTTTCTATTTGTCCAAGATGTCTATTATGGTTACTATCTTTGATTGTATCCATGTTTTGATCTTTATTTTTGAATTCTCCTTCACAATTGGTTATTATGGAGTATTATTGTACTTGGATAAACTATAATACGAATCCCTAATATTTGTCCTTCTGTCTCATTGGATTCATTTTTTTTAAGATAATTTTTCATCATCCTAAGTCCTAAATAATGATATTACTGAATATCTTTGGCCTGTAGTGTAAAGATGAATGATTAACTGATGAATATCTTTGGCCCGTAGTGCAAAGATGAACAGGTGTTGAGATGAACATGACCGACTGGTCTTACAAATAAATATCTTTGGCCTGTAGTGCAAAGATGAATATTTGATTCAAGATGTATATTGATTGATGTTACAGGGATAAAATATTGATGATGAACTTTTAAATCTTAGAAGATAGTAGAATTCTTTCTCTACTTGACTCTTCTAATGGTTTGTTGTTTATGCTGCAGTTGTTGATCTAAAACTTTTTGTCTATTATATTTTATCTAATTTTTTCCTATTGAAGACTAACGATAATTTGTTGTATATTATCTTAGTCATAATATTCTTTACTGGGCTAGTTGAGCTCACCCTTTTCTTTTTTGTTCTATTTTTCTCAGGAGGCGAGAATATAGCGAGAACTAGTCGGGGTGTGGAGTGATGTTTCCAGTCAGTTGTGTTAGCAGTCCTCACTATTTTGTAAAATAGTATTTCAATAATTGTAATGAGGACTTATTTGAGTGTGGATATTGTCTAGAAGATAATATTTGTATTTAAACTCACAGTATTGGGTTGTTGCATTTTACACAATAATTGTATTAATGAAGTAGTAGTTGTTTCTGTACCAAGTTTTTGGCGACTCATAATGGGTGATGAATACCTATTTTGGGGGTGTCACACCTTGGGCTTAGCTTTCTCTTTTTACCAAAATGAATTTTCCCCTTCCGAGGAGAAACTTTTAAGAATACGAAATTTCCTACGTCGAATGCACGATCTTGTCTGTGTTGATCAGCATACTTCTTTTGTCTGTCTTGAGTAGCTACCAATCTTATCCTGATGAGTTTAACAACCTCAGTAGTTTGTTGTACTAGTTTTGGTCCTAACAGTTGGCGTTCACCGACTTCATCCCAGCACAGTGGAGTTCTGCACTTTCTGTCGTATAATGCTTCGTATGGCAGCATGCCGATGCTCGCGTGGTAACTGTTGTTGTAGGCGAATTCCACCAACGAAAAATGTTCTTCCCAGCTCCCTTCGAAATCCATGATGCATGCCCTCAACATATCTTCCAATGTCTGGATCGTTCGTTCGCTTTGGCCATCTATTTGTGAATGGTATGTCATACTTATTCTTAACTGTGTTCCCATACATTCTCGTAGTCTCTTCCAAAAGTTTGATGTGAATCGTGGATCTCCATCCGACACAATTGACACTGACACTCCATGTCTCGAAACGATCTCTTTAACGTACAATCTTGCCAACTGATCAAGATTGAACCTAATCTTTATTGGCAAAAAGTGTGTTGATTTTGTCAGTCTGTCCACTATCACCCAAATCGCATCGCATCCTCTCTGAGTCGTTGGAAGAGCCACCATAAAATCCATTGTGATGTGTTCCCACTTTAATTCCGGTATTTCCAATGGTTGAAGTAATCCGCTTGGTCTTTGATGCTCGACCTTGACTCTTTGACATGTCAAGCATTTCGCGACACATTCTGTGAATTCTCTTTTCATGTTTGGCCACCAAAAATGACGTCGTAAATCTTGATACATCTTCGTACTTCCCGGATGAATCGAGTATCTTGAATTATGAGCTTCGGTCAAGATTTCTTCTTTAATATCTGGTACTACTGGAACCCCGATTCTTTCCTCGAATCTCAGTAACCCTTCGGTATCAATCTTGTATTTCACCTCTCTTCTTTCGTTCATACCTTCCTTTATTTTTCTGCATTCTTCATCTTGTAGTTGAGCATTCTTAACTTTGTCCACCAAAGTTGGACTAGCTTCTATCTGGAAAAGTCGTTCATCGGATTCTTGTGGAAATTTTATTTCCAGCTTTAGCTTTGTTATTGCTGAAATAAGCTCCTCCTGAGTGGTTATCATCATCAACTTTTCTCGACCTTTCCTGCTTAAAGCATCTGAACAACATTCGCTTTGCTTGGATGGTAAAAGATCTCACAATCGCAATCCTTTATCAATTCCATCCATCTTCTTTGACGCATGTTCAGGTCCTAATGCGTGAAAATATACTTTAGACTCTTATAGTCTGTATATATCTCACATTTTTCTCCATAGAGATAGTATATCCATATCTTCAGAGAAAATACTACAGCAGCCAACTCTAAATCATGAGTAAGACACCCGTTCTCATAATCCTTCAGTTGCCTTGATGCATATGCAATAACTTTGTCGTTCTGCATAAGGACACATCCTAATCCTTTGTGTGATGTATCACTATATACCACAAAGTTTCCTGTACTATCTGGTAATGACAACACTAGGTGCCACACTTAACTTCTTCTTCAAATCTTGAAAACTTTCTTCACACTTCTCCGTTTAAACAAATTTTACAGCTTTCCTTGTCAAATTTGTTAGCGAAGTGGCTATCTTGGAAAAATCTTGAATAAATCTTCTATAATAACTGGCCAGTCGCAAGAAACTCCTCACCTCCGATGGTGTTCTTGGTTACTCCCAATTGATTACGGCTTCAACTTTTGATGGATCAACTGAAATCCCATCTTTGTCAATCACATGACACAAAAATTGTACACGATCTAACCAAAATTCTCACTTAGAGAATTCCGCGTATAACTTTTCCTTTCTTAGTGTCTCCAACGTCAAACGTAAATGTTCCACGTGTTCTTCTTAAATTTTGAAATACACCAGAATGTCGTCGATAAATACCACCACAAATTTGTCTAAGAATGGTTTAAACACCCTATTCATCAAATCCATGAATGTAGCAGGGGCATTGGTCAAACCAAAGGACATCACCAGAAACTCGTAATGCCCATACCGAGTTCTGAATGCCGTTCGAGGTATATCCTCCTTCCTTACCTTCAATTGGTGATACCCACTTCTCAAATCTATTTTTGAGAAGTCTTTAGCACCCTTCAACTGGCCAAACAAGTCATCTATACTTGGCAACAGGTATTTATTCTTAATAGTGACTTTGTTTAATTCCATATAGTCAATGCAAAGACGTATTGACCCATCCTTCTTCTTTACGAATAACACCAGTGCTCCCCACGGTGATACGCTTGGTTAAATATACTTCTTGTCTAATAGCTCATGCAGTTGTACCATCAGTTCTTTCATCTCTACCGGAGCCATTCTGTATGGGGCCTTCGATATTGGTGTTGTTTCTGGTGCAAATTCGATCACGAACTCAATCTCTCAATCAGGCGGACGTCCTGGCAAATCTTTTGGAAACACATCTACGAATTCCCTAACCACTGGTATCTCTTCCAGCTTCACACCCTTCTTCTGAGTATCGACTATGTAAGCTAAATAACCAACACAACATTGACTCAAAAACTTCTTAGCCTGCATAATCGTTAGACATTTCATTTGTCTAGGCGATTTGCTACCATAGAAAACTACCTTTAACGGGGGCATAAGGTTTACACATTTCTTTTGGCAATCAATTACCGCTCCATAATTGAACAGCCAATCCATTCCCAAAATAACATCAAACTCTCCAAGTCTAATCGGAATCAAATCTACCATCATGATATTCCCCTTAATATTCACCCTACAGTTCTTGTATACGAACCTAACAGGAATCACTTCCTTATTCGCAATTTCTATGTTAAATGGGAAATTCAGTTCTTCACTAGGCAACCCTAACCTCTTAACAAACTCATCAGATATAAACGAGCAAGTAGAACCCGAATCAAATAATACATAAGCATCAATATCATTGATTGGAATAATACCTGACACAACATCCTTTGATTTCACAACATCATGCACAGTCATGTTGAAGGTTCTGGCTGTGGGTTTGTTTGATGTCGTTGGTCCAGCAATGGCCCATGTACCTCCACTGCTACCTCCCTTACTTCCTGCTGCCTCTCCAGCTTTTTTCTTAGGGCACTCACGAGCAAAGTGATCCTTGGATCCGCACGTGAAGCAAACATTTTTCTTGGGTTGAGTGCAATTTGGGGTGATGTGACCCTCCTAACCACAGTTGAAGCATACACGTTTCCCCATCAAGCACACACCCTTGTGAAACTTCCCGCATGTAGCACATGCTTCGAACTTCTTATTTTGCTGGTTACCCTGTTGATTTCCAGTACCCACATTTCCATTCCATTTTCTCTTTAGGTTGTTGTTACCATTTCCACTACCACCATTACAATTCTTAACCTCCACCTCCTTCTTCTTCTTTTTCTACTCCTGATTGAACTTTGTTACCGCCTCGCCTCCTCCTTCAGTGAGAATTGCCTTCCCTATTATCGCCGTGAATGTCTTTACCTGAAACATGGAGACCCTACTGTCCCTGTTCAAACCTCTTCGCCTTGGGTTCGTCTGAGCTGACTTGATATGGCACAAAGCTCGTCAACTCGTTGAATTTTTTGACATACTCAGACACCGTCATCATTCCCTGCTTCACTTCTAAAAACTGAACCTCTATCTGACTCTTCGAACTCTCTGGGAATTAAGTCTTAAAGAATATCTCCTTAAACCTATCACAGGTCATCACCCCTTGACCTTCCCGAGTTTTATTGGCTTGCCACCAATAACTAGCCTCTGCTTTCAGCATGAATGTTACAAAAGCAGTCTTCTGATCTTCCCCTACTCTCGCAACATCAAATACTTTCTCTATCTCCATGATCCAAGTCTGTGCCTCCTCTGGATTCATGAACCCACGAAATTCTGGTGGTCCAACCGCCTTGAACTCCTTAAAAGTTGTACCTTAATTTTGCGGTTGATTCTTCAACACTCCTATCAGTAATGTCACTAGCTGTTGAACTAGGTTACCTTTAGCATCGTTATTGTTAGTTTCCTCAGTGGTTCTCTGTCGGGGTTGACGTCTTGGAGGCATTTTCTGTTAAAATACACTCATTAGATTATTACTCAATTTCCTTTAAGTATTTTCTACTTAACTTACATCTCATAAAAGAAATCATCACATAACACATAACACTTTGAATAAACTAAAATAATAACTTTTATTCATTCATAATGTCTTTGAAAACATCAAAACAATAGCGTCACAGCTATTTACATTACTTTCCTGAACTACTAAAGTTTTAGGATAACATCATCATCATATCACATAGGTTACATAACACTTGGGATTTACATATTATTTATCATTTTATTTATCGCATAACAGACACATTCCCTACGATGTCCTACTAAGATACTGCGTAGCCTTATGACGCTCTTCCTCCATAATCCTGAACATTGTTCGATGATCTAATATATATGATGGCAGCGTCTCGAACTGAATCGGATAACCCATGACCCGATCTTGAGCTTGATTAATCATGGTGTTAAATATATTATTCATCTCCTCCATCTTCATCCTCTTTACTTTTGCGTCTCTCGCAGCTATTCCGGCTCGTTGAAAAGCTTCCTCATACGTATCTTCGGCTCTTGCCCTCTTAGTAGATTCTTCCTGTAGCTTGTTCTTCAGTTCTGCGATCTCCTCGATCAGTTATTCATTCTCTCCTTCAGTGTGTACCAGCTTCTCTTCGACATTAGTCAGTCGTTCATCTCGATCCTGGATCTTGACGTCCTTCTGTGCCATCGAAGTCTATTGTTCAGCTATTATCTCTTCCAACTCCTCGACAGTGTCCTGAAGTTCCACATTACGGTCGTAGACTTCATCGTACATACGAGCAGCGATCGAGGTTAGTGGATTCTCTTCCTCCTCGTCCTCGTCCTCGTCATCGTCATTTGGCTGTGGCAGCTCAACAGGATCCTCCTCATCCGTTTCCACATCATCATCCTCATCTTCAACCACTGTGACCAATAGGGCTGACTCCCGTGGAAGTAGTTGTTCCCAAACCACCTGAATGTTATGAGACTCCTCCTTTATAGGCATCTGAGGTCCTTCCTCCCTAGCCTGACTGGATTCTTCGACATTAGTCATCCTAACAACAAAATTTTTAAGTTTTAATTACTAATCATTACTACTCGACACTCACGAGCACATAAGTTGTAATCACATAAGCACATAAGTATTTTATTACTTCTTCCTTAAAACTCGATACGAGTTTATCACCACTATCTTTTCGAAGGTTACTTCCTAAGGCTTTTCCCCTACCTAAGGTTCATAACCTAAAGCTTTGATACCAACTTGTGACACCCCCAAATCCGAGTACTTCATTCCCTCAGGATTTGGTGTTCACTTTATAAAAGTATTCATATCTAACTACCCAATCGAAATAAAATTGAATAATAAACCTTCTCATAAAGGATTACATTAATAAAAATCTCCCAGGTTATCTAACCTTTAAATACAATCATTCAAATGTAGAAATTAAATAAACTTCATTACATAATTCAAATAAAGTTTGACAATAAAATGTAAACATAATTATTATAAGTCTTCAATACTTATTCATCTTTTCATTTCCTTTACTGGTGCTAGGTACATCGGCCTTCTCAACTTTAGCTGTAATAATTATATAAGAAAGAGTGAGCAAACAAAGCTCACTTGAAATGACAAAGAATATAACCTTACAACATTTGCCAATTTATAGGCTTAATAGAACTGAACAGTATGTTCTATCAACATTCTGAAATATATTACTGAGGGTCTTATGACCACGAACCATGTCCACAGTTATAAGTAATCTTACAACTTAAACTTTAACAGTCATAAGACTATAAGGACTCCACGTACTAAGGGGGATCAGCCCTTCGTATAATGTATTGTGCAAAAACATTTCAACGCTAAGCGTAAACACCTAATAATAGGGTTGTTCATCTCAGTATTTAGAATACAAGTCCGCACCAAAGTAAGTTTTGTTTGAATACTTTTCAAGGTAATTTTGAATTCAACGGTCATCAACTAAGGATTAGTTGAATAAAAGGTAATAACGTTATGCTATGGAATAATCATAACTGAATCGACATTGTAAATTAAAATCATGCTCTAGGATAATCTAATAGCATAAACATTAAATAATCATAACATGACTTGCTTGAACAATGTTAAGTCAAGGTTATTGAGAATTGAACACTAAGCATGCATCGCGAATAACAATTTGAACAATAAAGTTATTCAACATTAGAATATCAAAATGTGTAAACACGCATGCTAAATAACAAGTTACATATTAGAGAAACTTGCTCAATATCAAAAGATAAGATTTAGAAAACTTGCATCATCATGAACAAACTAGATACAAGAACTTGCTCAATAATAAATAAACTAGCTCAACGAAAGTGTGGAGATAGAAAACTTGCACAACGAAGGTTTAGGGTTAGAAGACTTGCCTTGCGTGTAGGCTAAACCGAAATAATTCAATTCACAATATCCTATACACACATCAATAGGATACAATTCGTCATTACCAACACTCTATATATCTACATCACGTATGGTTTGATTTTTAAATCACTTAATCAATTTACACCAATAACATAATAATAAAGCTTGTTAGGTGTTAATAACATGCTCGTTCTTAGCACTGTAATACCAAAATAACAAAATTACATGTAAAACAATCATCATATTGCATTACATTAACCATTATAGACTTTTGTGCAAGACAAAAGTCATTCTTGAACCTACTGCAAACCGGTGCTGCGGCGCCACAGTTTACACTGTGGGCCGCGCTGCGGCTCGGGTCCGGTGCAGCAGCGCGAGAACTATGCCAGGCAGCGGCGCTGCGGCGCGAGATAGGCGCTGTGGCACGGAAATTGTGGCTAATGCGCTAAATTTGGCGTCGAGACTCCAAGCTCACAGAATACAACACAAAAACCAGAACATAGCTACTGTATCTTCATTCCTAACACCATTTAACATGTATAATCCATGTAAACTACACATAAACATTACCAAGCATGCCTATACTAATTTAGCACAACTTAAACAATAATTTAAGAAAATTTAAATCCTTGAAACACTGTTTTAAAATAAAATTCCATTGTTGACGTTGTTTAACAAGGTTTAACACTGTAAACCACAATTATCCATCAAATTCATTCCTTTGAACTATGTTCTCATTAAATTCTTACCCAACTAACATACACAAGGTTCAATTTCACCATTAGTTCATAAACAAAGTATAAATTTTGATACTCCACAAACCACGTTCATACATGTATGTTCACTGTAAAAACCAATTTCTTTCTTTTAAACGTAATTTATCATACAATCTTATTTATATATTAAGCATACAATCATATATATATATATATATATATATATATATATATATATATATATATATGTTAGTATAACAACCACAATTACAAAAACACATAATTTCCTAACCAATTATAAAAACATGGTTTACCCACAATTTTTGTAAAACTTTATACACAGTGAGTGAATTTCAAGAACACAGAGAACGTAAAACATATATAGGTATATGGTATTAAGATTATAGGAAAAATACCTTTTGTTGCTTAAGAAATCCTTGTTAATCACTGAGAATAGCTTGAAGAACTCAGAACTTTCTCTTGCTTCTCTCTCTCAGACTCTCTCTCAAACCTCTGACAACCTTCTTTTTCTTTTCTTAGGCTTAAGCCAAATAGATTATACGTAAACTAAAAATAAACCAACGCACAAATGTTTCTTTTTAAAAACCGACGTCACTTATTGCCCTTAATAACTTATCGGTTACCAGAACTTATTATAAATTATTTGTATTTTGTTTATTTAATTTATATTATTATAATTCAAAATTCAAAAGAAATCCAAAAGTCATAAGCCTCTGTTTGGCAAAACTATTTAAAATTAAAGACTTAATATATTTAAGCCTTGTTTGGCAAACTAAATTAAAATTACTTTAATTTTATTTAATCAACTAACACATCATTTTAATAACAATTCAAAATAATATTTCATTATAATATACCATTTAATCATTATTAACTCTCTAACTTAATTATTAAATTAAATTAGAATATTATCGCATAATAATTAATTTCCTTAACTCATTAATTATTTATTAAACAAATAATTAACCATAATAAATCAAATCAAATTAATTTAAACAAATATCTATTCAACGATAAACACATCCATTAAATATTTATATCATTCAACAAATATTTAAAAATTACAAATAAAATCTGGATTGTTACAGAGAGACGGGGAAATCCTTCGCTAGTATGACCTACCTAAGTTTATTTGTTATTTAAATGGTCGGTCAGAATATAGGGATAATATGTGGCATGTCAATTAACCGTTGTTTTGTGGCAGTGTTTGAGAATGACATCTGAGAATGTTGAGAATAGCAATGGAGCACATGAGACCGTTGAGTTACCACAAATTAATACCTAGGATAATGTGCATCAGGAAGGCAATAATCCTCAGGTGAACAACAACACCGACCAAATGGCGAACGACGGAATGTTTAGGAGCTTTTTGCAATTCGTGCAACATCAGACAAGAGAGATTCCTGTTCAAAATGCAGGTGAAAACACTGACAACTTTCGGATGGTCACCACTAAGCAGTTCAAGGAGCTGGAACCACCGGAGTTTTTGGGAGAGCCAAAATCACTTAAGATGGAGGCATGGATAAAGCAGATCACCAAGATATTTGATGTCTTGGGATGCTCCGAAGATCAAAAGGTTCCCTTTGCCACCTTCATATTACAAAGAGATGTAGATAACTAGTGCGAATCTGTAAAGCGTACCCAACCTGCCGCACTGAAGATGTCTTAGGAGAAGTTCCAAGAACTGTTCAATGACAAGTACTTTCCCGAAAGTATTCATCAGATGAAGGAGGTATAGTTCATCAAGTTGGAGCAAAACAATATGACAGTGTCGAAGTACGAAGCTAAGTTTGTCGAGTTGTCCCGATTTGCGTCCCACTTGGTTGATAATGAGGAGAGAATGACGCAGATGTTTAAAAGGTTTGAAACCTGAGATACGTCAATACCTAATTTCTCATAAACTGTGTTTGTATTCAGATGTTGTAAATAGGGCTCAGTTATTGAAACGTGATAATAAGGCAACCCAACCAAGAGATAGCAACCAAAAAAGCGATACTACCAGTGGAAGCAGTCATCGAAGCGGTGATAACAAACGTGGAGGAAGTCAACATGATAGAAATGATAACCACTTCGGTGGTAATCATGGTCAAGATAATAAAAATGGAAATTTCAAGAAGAGAAGATTCAATAATGATGGAAAGACGTCAGCACCAGCACCCATTATTAAAGAAGGAAAACAATCAATAATCTTGTGCTACAAATACAGAGGGGAGGGACACATCAGTCCAAACTGTACGCAACTGTGACGCCCCCAAAATAGGTATACACCACCCATTCTGAGTCGCCAAATACATGGTACAGAAAGCAAACTACAACTTCAATAATACAATTGTCGTGCAAAATACGACAACACATACTATGAGTTTAACTACAAATATTGTCTTCTAGACAATATCCACACTCAAATAAGTCCTCAATACAATTATTTAAATATTATTTTATAGAAATAGTGAGGACTGCTAAAACATCTTTCTAAAACCATCACTCTATACCCCGACTAGATCATGCTATGTTCTCACCTCCTGAGAAGAAAAATGGAACAAAAAGGAAAAGGGTGAGCTCAACTAGCCCAGTAAAGAATATTATGACTAAGATAATATACAACAAATTATCATTAGTATTCAACAGGGAAAAATCTGATAGAATATAATCGACAACAAGTTTTAGATCAACAACTGCAGCGGAAACAGCAAATCATTAGAAGAGTCAAGTAGAGAATGAATTCTACTATTTCCAAGATTTAAAAGTCCATCATCAATATTTTATCCCTGTAACATCAATTAATAACCATCTTTATCCAAATATTCATCTTTGCACTACAGGCCAAAGATATTCATTTGTATCACCTGTCAGTCATGTTCATCTCAACACATGTTCATCTTTGCACTACAGGCCAAAGATATTCATCAAGTAATCATACATCTTTGCACTACAGGCCAAAGATATTCAGTAATATCATCATTTAGGACTGAGGATGATGAAAAATATCTTAAAGAAAACGAATCCAATGAGACAGAAGGACAAATAGTAGGGATTCGTATAACAGTTTATCCAAGATCAATAATACTTCATAATAATCAATTGTGAAGCAGAATTCAAAAATAAAGATCAAAACATGGATACAATCAAAGATAGTAACCATAATAGACATCTTGGACAAAAAGGGAAAATATTATTTTTCGGTGAATAGTGTCATATTCGTGAATAGTGCCGTATACGTGAATAGTAACGTATACGTGAATAGTAACCCCGACACAAAAAGTTTCAAATTTGATAAAAAGTTCATATCAATATTTCGACATAATGATATTGAAGAAAATATCATTTAAGAAGAAAATAATATCCCTTACCTCAAAATATCAGTACTTCTGGTCGGAATACCGGTATAAGGCTGAAAGAAACTTGCTCTGATGAATAGAAACTCTCAAAGTATCTAAATACTCACAAAATACACTCAATAATCTAGAGAGAGAAAGAGAGAAAACTTATTTCTGGTGTGATTTTCAATTCTAACTTAGCCCTCTATTTATAGGAAAATGTTAGCACGCCGAAGCAGACTTAACCTGCAACCTGATGGCTTTACCTGCTACTATTCCCACCCACCACATTTGAATAATAATCTCAGCACATTTCTTCACCAACCAAGAGTGGGGCCCACCAATTCTAGAATTTTCCATCAAAATGATAAACTCCGAAAATTCAATAATTTCTGAACCAGTCATCTCGTAAAATTCATAATAAATCATACGTTCATTTTTAACGGTTCAAAATTTGTGGACATATACTCAACTTATATATGTATAACATATCCAAAAATTATCACGATCCAACGGTCGGATTAAAAATTATAACCCCCGCAAAATATCTTAAAAACCTTAATTTTTAATACCTCCATTCTGACAAAAATACTGATAAAAACCTCAACATTAACTCCTTCATTTTTAACCACAAAAATATATCTCTTATTTATATCCACATAAAATAAATATTTCCTTATCATATGAATTAATAATTAATTATTCACCAATAATATTACAGAATCACATTTATGACAACCAGACCGTTCCCAGGAAAGAGGGAGCTTTCCAATAAGGATTTCTCCTTACTGGCGCGCAATTAGATGACCAAACCTCTCCTTAGACAGAACTTTCTAGACATTACCAATAATGTTATCTAATAATATTATTCAAATAATATGAATTATTGATCTGATAATGGAAAATACTGTGCAGCAACAATTATTGAAACAACAATAATATAAAATATCAACGCAGCAATTATTGAATCAATAAAATAAAATATTGAATAATAACTACTGTAACAATTATTGAGTAGTGCCTTCTTACGTAAGAATCAATAATTGGTGCAATATCGTGTGCTACTGTATTTTAACCACCGGGTATTCCAACAGTATTAAGGGTAACAAGTACGCCGTTATTTATAAATAACTTATACTTATCGTTTTCTTCATCCAATCGCTTTCCGTTATGGGGCCCACACAAGGCTGCGCCGTCGTACGAATATTCCCCGACAGAAAGAATATTGCAAGACCAAACGAATATTCCCCGACAAAATGAATATTTTATAACCACTTGCTTTTTTTGCAAAATTTGCACATTTCACCCATAACCAAAGTATTATATCAAATTAACCCCTTATTATTCACAATAATATTTAGAGAAAATTTGATTTTATTCATTAATAAGTTGGGGTCTTACAACCTCCCCTCCTTATGAAATTTCGTCCTCGAAATTGACGTACGTACCTGATATTTCAAAAAGGTGAGGATACCTCGCTTTCATTTCTGATTCCAACTCCCAGGTCATTTCTTCAATAGCATGGTTTCTCCACAAAACCTTAACTTGTGGTATAACCTTCGTGCGTAGGACATGCTCTTTCCTATCCAAGATCTTAATAGGTACCTCCTCGTACGTTAAATCTTCAGCTATCTCGTCTGGTTCTAACTCAATAATGTGGTTCGGGTCTTTAACATATTTACGAAGCATAGATATGTGAAAAACATTATGAACACGAGACATGCTTGGAGGTAATTCGAGTCTATATGCCATATTTCCTATTCGCTCAAGAATCTCAAATGGACCAACAAATCTTGGATTGAGCTTTCCTCTCTTCCCAAATCTTGTAACTCCCTTCCATGGTGCAACACGTAATAATACATGATCCCCAATATTAAATTCCACGTCCTTCCGATGAAGATCCGCATAACTCTTTTGTCGATCCTGTGCCGTTTGTATACGTTGTCGAATCGTTTGGATCTTCTCTATAGTAATGTGTACCAACTCTGGTCCCAACAATGTTGCTTCACCTACCTCGTCCCAGCATACTGGAGAACAACATTTTCTTCCATACAACGCCTCGAATGGAGCCACACCTATGCTCGCCTGATAACTGTTGTTGTAGGAGAATTCCACCAATGGTAGGTACTTATCCCAACTCCCTTTGAGATCTAGGACACAAAGTCTTAATAGATCTTTAAGAGTTTGAATAGTCCTCTCTGATTGTCCGTCCGTTTGAGGATGGTATGCCGAACTGAATCGTAAATTCGTGCCCATAGCTTTCTGCAAGCTAACCCAAAATCGTGAAGTGAATCTTGGGTCACGATCCGAAACTATGGATACTGGCATGCCATACAATCTCACAATCTCGTTTACGTACATACTAGCAAGACGTTCAAGGGAATAAGTCTCACGTATCGGCAAGAAATGAGAGGACTTGGTTAATCTATCAACAATAACCCAAATCGCATCTATACCTTGAGAAACCTTGGGAAGACCCGTAACAAAATCTATAGTAATGTGTTCCCACTTCCATTTTGGAATCTCAAGTGGTTGCAATGGACCCTTTGGTACTTGATACTCCGCTTTTACACGTTGACAAGTTAAACATCTCGAGATAAACTCCGCGATCTCTCTTTTCATATTGCTCCACCAAAATGTATGTCGAAGATCGTGATACATTTTGGTACTCCCAGGATGGATTACAAACGGTGTGTTGTGTGCCTCCATCATTATTCTATGCTTCAAGTCAAAATCGTTAGGAACACAAAGTCTGGAGTTGACTCGAAGTATTCCTTCTTCATCGATTCTTGCTTCTGGAATAGCACCGTCTTGCACTTTCTTCTTCATACGCATCAGCTCCATGTCCGTAGCTTGAGCAGCTTTAACTTTATCGATTAAAGTCGGTTCTACTTGTATATTTGATATCATCATGTGGGTACTTGGAGCCTTCATCTCTATCTCCATCCTTTGCAAGTCATACAAAATGGGCCTTTGTGTTAACAACATTGCACTCGTACCCGCGTATGATCTTCTACTCAATGCGTCAGCTACTACGTTCGCTTTTCCAGGATGATATTGGATGGTATGATCGTAATCTTTCAACAGCTCGAGCCAACGTCGCTGCCGCATGTTGAGTTCCTTTTGGGTGAAGAAATATTTGAGGCTTTTATGATCTGTATAGATCTCCACTTTCTCCCCATACAGGTAGTGTCTCCAGATCTTCAACGCAAAAACGACTGCTGCCAACTCCAAATCATGAGTAGGATAATTTCTCTCATTTTCTTTGAGTTGTCGTGAGCCATAGGCTATGACTTTCCCATGTTGCATGAGAACACATCCTAACCCTTTGCCTGAAGCATCGCTGTAGATAACAAATCCATCCGAACCAGATGGTATTGTCAGAACAGGTGCCGAAATGAGTCTCCTCTTGAGTTCTTGGAAAATCTTCTTGCATTCCTCACTCCATACGAATTTTGTATCTTTCCGAGTCAGCTGAGTTAACGGAGTAGCGATTCGAGAAAATCCTTCCACAAATCTCCGATAATAACCAGCTAAGCCCAGAAAGCTACGTACTTCGGTTACCGACTTCGGTTGCTCCCAACTTTGTATGGCTTCAATCTTCGCCGGGTCGACAGATACTCCATGTTTTGACACCACGTGCCCAAGGAATGCTACTTCCTCAAGCCAGAACTCGCATTTCTTCAATTTGGCATATAGCTTATTTTTACGAAGCCTTTGCAGTACCAGCTTCAAATGGCGCTCATGATCTTCACGGCTTTTGGAATAGATGAGGATGTCATCAATAAAGACAACAACGAACTGATCCAAATATTCTTTGAATACACGGTTCATCATATCCATGAAGGCAGCAGGAGCATTAGTCAATCCAAAAGACATTACTAAGAATTCATAATGCACGTACCGAGTTCTGAAGGCAGTCTTTGGAATATCCTCAGTTTTAATCTTCAGCTGATGATATCCAGAACGAAGGTCGATCTTTGAAAAGAATTGTGTTCTTTGTAACTGGTCGAACAGGTCATCAATGCGAGGTAGCGGATACCTATTCTTGATAGTGACATGATTCAATTCTCGATAGTCGATACAAAGTCACATACTCCCGTCTTTCTTCTTTAGGAATAAAACAGGAGCACCCCAAGGAGACGTACTAGAACGAATAAAATCGATGTCCAACAACTCCTGTAGTTGGACTTTTAACTCCTGAAGTTCAATAGGAGCCATTCGATATGGAGTTTTAGAAATGGGCTTTGTACCGGGTTCAAGGTCAATAAAGAATTCAACTTCACGTTCTAGGGGTAGACCAGGAAGTTCTTCAGGAAATACATCGGGAAATTCTCTAACAATTGAAATATTATTCAAATCTGACTTGTCTTTGTTCAAATCCATAACATGGGCTAAGAAAGCTTGACATCCATTTTTCAATAAATGAATAGCTTTGTGGCTTGATATGACAGTGACTGATTTTAGTGGTTTAGTAGTTTGAATTCGTATGACAGGTTGATTAGGAATATGAAAACTAACAACCTTACGAAAACAATCAATTTTAGCATGATGAGTGGTTAACCAATCAATTCCTAAAATCACATCAAAAGCAAGTATCTTTAAAGAGATAAGATCAACAGGTAATGTGATAGTGCCAACTTGGATCATGCAAGATTTATAAACTGTAGATGTAACGAAGGTTTCACCCAACGGAGTTTCAACAGACAAGTCAAAGTCCAGTTTCTCCGGAGTCAAGTTTAAACGTTGAGCACAAGCAGGAGAGATAAAAGAATGGGTAGAACCGGTATCTAGTAAAGTATAAACTTCATAAGAATTCAAGATTAGCTTACCCGTGATCACCTCGTTCGGGTTTCTCGCGTTTTGGCCAGTAACGACAAACGCCCTTCTAGGAACCGCTGATTTCGACTTATCCGGGATAACTTTTGGAGTCACCATCCCCGTTGAACTTGGTTTTGCTACAGAACACTCTCGAGCTATATGACCCTCCTTTCCACAATTATAACATACCTTGGATTGTTGTGGGCAGTTTGGGCTGATATGTCCCTCTTTCCCACATTTGTAACATACGACCGGTGGTCGTTCTCCTCCCCTAGAAACAGTTGATGTTTGTGCTGACGTCTTCACGTTATCATTGTTGTACCTTCTCTTCTTGAAATCTTCTCCCGACTCGCTTCTTCTATTATCACGACCACGATTACCACCAGAGTGGTTACCGCTTTTGTCCGAATGTTTTCCTCCCTGCTGGTTTTCATTTCTTCGATGACTGCCGCCACCGGTATGACCCTGGTTGTGGTCCCTCGGTTGCACATACTCATTATCTCGCTCTAATAATTGAGCCCTATTTACAACATCTGAATATAAAGAAAATTTATGAGAGATAAGATATTGCCGAATCTCGGGTTTTAGACCTCTCAGAAACATTCTTGTCATTCGTTCCTCATTTTTGACCAAATGAGGTGCAAACCTGGATAACTCTGCAAACTTCGCCTCGTACTGGGACACCGTCATGTTGTTTTGTTCCAGTCTGATAAACTCCACCTCCTTCATATGATGAATACTTTCTGGAAAGTACTTGTCATTGAACAGTTTTTGAAATGTTTCCCAGGACATGTTGAGTGCGTCAGGCTAGGTACGCTTCACAGACTCCCACCAGTAGTCTGCCTCACCGCGGAACATAAAGGTGGCGAATGGAACCTTCTGTTCCTCTGTGCATCCCAAGACATCAAATATCTTGGTAATTTGCTTGACCCACGTTTCCGCCATGATCGGATCCGGCTTTCCCTTAAATTCTGGTGGTCCTAATTCTTTGAACTGCTTAGCTGTGACAAACCGCGCGTTGTTATCATTTCCACCCGTATTCTGCACATGAGTCTCCCTCGTCTGATTTTGCATGAACTGTAAAAACCTCCTAAACATTCCATCATTCATCGTTTGCTCGGTAACGTTGTTTACAGGAGGAATATTGCCTTCCTGTTGCACGTTCCCCTTGGTGGTGATCAAAGGTGTCTCCACGGTCTGATTTACTCCATTATTAATGTTCTCAGCTGCCATTCTTAAATACTGCCATAAAACAAGGGTTAATAGTCATGTCATATATTATCCCTATACTCTGACCGACCAAATAAACACCAAATAAATTTAGTCAGGTCATACTAGCGAAGGAATTCCCCGTCTCTCCCCTTCTAGTTCTTGTCTCACATCTCAGCCAGAGATCATATCCCTAAGCTCTGATACCAACTGTGACGCCCCCAAAATAGGTATACAACACCCATTCTGAGTCGCCAAATACATGGTACATAAAGTAAACTACAACTTCAATAATACAATTGTCGTGCAAAATACGACAACACATACTATGAGTTTAACTACAAATATTATCTTCTAGACAATATCCACACTCAAATAAGTCCTCAATACAATTATTCAAATATTATTTTATAGAAATAGTGAGGACTGCTAAAACATCTTTCTAAAACCATCACTCCATACCCCAACTAGATCCTGCTATGTTCTCACCTCCTGAGAAGAAAAATGGAACAAAAAGGAAAAGGGTGAGCCCAACTAGCCCAGTAAAGAATATTATGACTAAGATAATATACAACAAATTATCATTAGTATTCAACAGGGAAAAATCTGATAGAATATAATCGATAACAAGTTTTAGATCAACAACTGCAGCGGAAACAGCAAACCATTAGAAGAGTCAAGTAGAGAATGAATTCTACTATCTTCCAAGATTTAAAAGTCCATCATCAATATTTTATCCCTGTAACATCAATTAAGAACCATCTTTATCAAAATATTCATCTTTGCACTACAGGCCAAAGATATTCATTTGTATCACCTGTCAGTCATGTTCATCTCAACACCTGTTCATCTTTGCACTACAGGCCAAAGATATTCATCAAGTAATCATACATCTTTGCACTACAGGCCAAAGATATTCAGTAATATCATCATTTAGGACTGAGGATGATGAAAAATATCTTAAAGAAAACGAATCCAATGAGACAGAAGGACAAATAGTAGGGATTCGTATAACAGTTTATCCAAGATCAATAATACTTCATAATAATCAATTGTGAAGCAGAATTCAAAAACAAAGATCAAAACATGGATACAATCAAAGATAGTAACCATAATAGACATCTTGGACAAAAAATAAAAATTTTATTTTTCGGTGAATAGTGTCGTATTCATGAATAGTGCCGTATACGTGAATAGTAACGTATACGTGAATAGTAACCCCGACACAAAAAGTTCCAAATTTGATAAAAAGTTCATATCAATATTTCGGCATAATGATATTGAAGAAAATATCATTTAAGAAGAAAATAATATCCCTTACCTCAAAATATCAGTACTTCTGGTCGGAATACCGGTATAAGGCTGAAAGAAACTTACTCTGATGAATAGAAACTCTCAAAGTATCTAAATACTCACAAAATACACTCAATAATCTAGAGAGAGAAAGAGAGAAAACATGTTTCTGGTGTGATTTTCAATTCTAACTTAGCCCTCAATTTATAGGAAAATGTTAGCACGCCGAAGCAGACTTAACCTGTAACCAGATGGCTTTACCTGCTACTATTTCCACCCACCACATTTGAATAATAATCTCAGCACATTTCTTCACCAACCAAGAGTGGGGCCCACTAATTCTAGAATTTTCCATCAAAATGATAAACTCCGAAAATTCAACAATTTCTGAACCAGTCATCTCGTAAAATTCATAATAAATCATACGTTCATTTTTAACGGTTCAAAATTTGTGGACATATACTCAACTTATATATGTATAACATATCCAAAAATTACCACGATCCAACGGTCGGATTAAAAATTATAACCCCCGCAAAATATCTCAAAAATCCTAATTTTTAATACCTCCATTCCGACAAAAATACTAATAAAAACCTCAACATTAACTCCTTCATTTTTAACCACAAAAATATATCCCTCATATATATCCACATAAAATAAATATTTCCTTATCATATGAATCAAAAATTAATTATTCACCAATAATATTACAGAATCACATTTATGACAATCAGGCCGTTCCCAGGAAAGAGGGGGCTTTCCAATAAGGATTTCTCCTTACTGGCGCGTAATTAGATGACCAAACCTCTCCTTAGACAGAACTTTCTAGACATTGCCAATAATGTTATCTAATAATATTATTCAAATAATATGAATTATTGATCTGATAATGGAAAATACTGTGCAGCAATAATTATTGAAACAACAATAATATAAAATATCAACGCAGCAATTATTGAATCAATAAAATAAAATATTATACAATAACTACTGTAACAATTATTGAGTAGTTCCTTCTTACGTAAGAATCAATAATTGGTGGAATACCGTGTGCTACTATATTTTAACCACCGGGTATTCCAACAGTATTAACGGTAACAACTACGCCGTTATTTATAAATAACTTATACTTGTCGTTTTCTTCATCCAATCGCTTTCCGTTATGGGGCCCACACAAGGCTGCGCCGTCGTACGAATATTCCCCGACAGCAAGAATATTCCACGACCAAACGAATATTCCCCGACAAAATGAATATTTTATAACCACTTGCTTTTTTTTGTAAAATTTGCACATTTCACCCATAACCAAAGTATTATATCAAATTAACCCCTTATTATTCACAATAATATTTAGAGAAAATTTGATTTTATTCATTAATAAGTTGGGGTCTTACAGCAGCAGTCCAAAACATGTTATAATTGCGAAAGATAATGTCACCTAGCTCGATTTTGTCTTGCAGTAAAGTCGAGTCCAGTTGGGATGGTGACACTAAATGCCGTCCCAGGAAAGTCAAAACCAGTAGTTCAAGGGAGAGCATTTATCGTGACCTCCCAGAAAGCGAGGAACCCGAACGAGATCATTACGGGTAAGCTAATCATAAACTCTAGCAAAGTCTATACCTTATTTGATACTAGTTCTACCCATTCTTTTATTTCTCCTACTCGCGCTCAACGTTTAAATTTAACTCTGGAGAAATTAGACTTTGACTTATCTGTTGAAACTCCGTTAGGAGAAACCTTCATTACATCCACAGTTTATAAGTCTTGTTTAATTCAAGTCGGCATCCTCACATTACCTGTCGATCTTATCTCTTTAAAAATACTTACAATTGATGTGATTTTAGGGATTGATTAGTTAACTACTCATCATGCTAAAATTGATTATTTTCGTAAGGTTGTTAGCTTTAATATTCCTAACCAACCTATTATGCAGATTTAAGCAACCAAACCACAAAAGTCAATCACTATCATATCAAACCATAAAGCCATTCATTTATTGAAAAATGGATGTCAAGCTTTCTTAGCCCATGTCACAGATTTAAACAAAAATACGTCAGATTTGAATAATATTTCTATTGTTAATAAATTTCCTGACGTATTCCCTGAAGAACTTCCTGGCCTATCCCCAGAGCATGAAATCGAGTTTGGTATTGATCTTGAACCCGGTACAAAACCCATTTCCAAAGCCCCATATTGAATAGCTCCTATTGAACTTCAGGAGTTAAAAACCCAACTACAAGAATTGTTATACATTGGTTTCATTCGTTCTAGTACGTCTCCTTGGGGTGCTCCTGTTCTATTTGTAAAGAAGAAAGATGGAAGTATGCGACATTGTATTAACTATCGGGAGTTGAATCATGTCACCGTCAAAAATAGGTACTCGTTACCTCGAATTGATGACCTGTTTGACCAATTACAAGTTGCTAAATTCTTTTCAAAGATCGATCTTTATTCCAGATATCATCAGTTAAAAGTTAAAATTGATGGCATTCCAAAGACTACTTTCAGAACTCGGTACGGGTATTACGAATTCTTAGTCATGTCTTTTGGATTGACTAATGCTCTTACGACCTTTATGGATATGATGAACCGAGTATTCAAAGAATATTTACATTATTTTGTTGTTGTCTTTATTGATGACATCCTCATATACTCCAAAAGTCGTGAAGATCACGAGCAACACTTGAGGCTAATACTCCAAAAGCTTCGTGAAAATAAGCTATATGCCAAGTTAAAGAAATACGAGTTCTGGATTAAGGAAATAGCATTCCTTGGGCACGTGATATCAAATCATAAAATATCTATTAACCCAACAAAGATTGAAGCAATACAAAGTTGGGAGCAACATAAGTCAGTGACCGAAGAACGTAGGTTTCTCGGCTTAGCTGGTTATTATCGAAGATTCATAGAAGGTTTTTCTCGAATTGCTAGTCCATTAACTCAGCTGACTCGAAAAGATATAAAATTCGGTTAGAGAGAGGAATGTGAGAAGAGTTTTCAAGAACTTAAGAGGAGACTCATTTCAGCACCTGTTCTGACAATATCGTATGGTTCTGAGGGATATGTCATCAACAGTGATGCTTCAGGTAGAGGTTTAGGATGTGTTCTCATGCAATATGGGAAAGTCATAGCCGATGCCTTGTGACAACTCAAAGAATATGAGAGGAATTATCCTACTCATGATCTAGAGTTGGCAGCAGTCATTTTTACGCTTAAAATATGGAGGCATTACATGTATGGAGAGAAGGTGGAGATCTATATAGATCATAAAAGTCTCAAATATTTCTTCACCCAAAAGGAACTCAACATGCGTCAACGTCGTTGGCTCGAGCTATTGAAAGATTATGACCATACTATTCAATACCATCCTAGAAAAGCGAACGTAGTAGCTGATACATTGAGTAGAAGATCATATGCGGGTACGAGTGCAATATTGTCAACGCAAAGGCCCATTTTGTATGACTTACAAAGGATGTAGATAGAGTTAAAGACTCCAGGGACCCACGTGATGATGTCAAATATACGAGTAGAATCGAATTTAATCGATAAAGTTAAAGTTGCTCAAACTATAGACCTGGAGCTGATGTGTATGAAGAAGAAAGTGCAAGAAGGTGTTATTCCGGAAGTAAGAATCGATGAAGAAGG
This sequence comes from Panax notoginseng, assembly GCA_016801055.1. Taxonomy (NCBI): domain Eukaryota; kingdom Viridiplantae; phylum Streptophyta; class Magnoliopsida; order Apiales; family Araliaceae; genus Panax; species Panax notoginseng. Next base: position 96,076,437 of record CM029015.1, on the reverse strand, counting down.
AATACTTCGAGTCAACTACAGACTTTGTGTTCCTAATGACCCTGATTTAAAGTATAAAATCATGATGGAGGCGCATAACACAACATTTGCAATCCATCCTGGAAGTGCCAAAATATATCGTGATCTTCGACATATATTTTGGTGGAGCAATATGAAGAGGGAGATCCCGGAGTTTATCTCAAGGTGTTTAATGTGTCAACGTGTCAAGGCAGAGCATCAAGTGCCAAAAGGTCCATTGCAACCACGTGAAATTCCAGAATGGAAGTGGGAGCATATTACGATAAATTTTGTTACTGGTCTTCCCAAGGTTTCTCAAGGTATAGATGTGATTTGGGTCATTGTTGATAGATTGACCAAGTCTGCTCATTTCTTACCTATACAAGAAACTTATGCACTTGAACGTCTTGCTCGTATTTATATAAATGAGATAGTAAGACTGCATGGTATGCCAGTATCCATAGTTTCTGATCGAGACCCAAGATTCACTTCACAATTTTAGGTTTGTTTGCACAAAGTTATGGGCACGGATTTACGATTTAGTTCGGCATATCATCCTCAAACGGACGGGCAGTCGGAGAGGACTATTCAAACTCTTGAAGATCTATTAAGACTATGTGTCATTGACTTCAAAGGAAGTTGGGACAAGTTCACGCCATTGGTGGAATTCTCCTACAATAACAGTTATCAAGCAAGTATTGACATGACTCCATTTGAGGCGTTGTATGGACGCAAGTGTCATTCTCTAGTATGCTAGGACGAAGTGGATGAAGAGACATTGTTGGGACTAGAATTGGTACGCATGACAATAGAAAAGATTCAAATGATCCGATAACGTATAAAAACCTCACAAGATAGACAAAAGAATTATGTTGATCTTCATCGAAAGGATGTGGAGTTCAATATTGGAGATCATGTGTTGTTACGGGTTGCTCCATGGAAAAGAGTTACGAGATTTGGAAAGAGAGGAAAACTCAATCCTCGATTTATTGGCCCATTTAAAATCCTCGATCAAGTAGGAACTGTGGCTTATAGACTCGCCTTACCGCCAAGTATGTCTCGTGTTCATAACATTTTTTACATATCCATGTTACGTAAATATGTGGAAGACCCGAACCATATTATTGAGGTAGAACCAGACGAAATAGCAGAAGATTTAACATATGAAGAGGTACTTGTTAAAATCTTGGATAAGAAGGAACATATTCTACGCTCTAAGGTTATACCTCAAGTCAAAGTTTTGTGAAGAAACCACGATATTGAGGAAATGACCTAGGAGTTAGAAGCTGAAATAAAATCAAGTTATCCTCACCTCTTCGACATACCAGGCACGTACACCAATTTTGAGGATGAAATTTCATTAGAAAGGGAGGTTGTAAGATCCCAACTTTTATGAATAAAGATTAATTCTTCTCTAAATATCATTTCGAATATTATGGTGTGAATTTAATATAATGTTATAGTTGTGGGTAATATATTATGAATTTTGCAAAGTAAGCAAGTTGTTATAAAATATTTGTTTGGTTGGAGAATATTCGTATGATGGCACAATCATTGGTGGACCCCACAACAAAATTATTGTCGGAGTTAGAAAATGACATAAATATCTTTTTATAAAAATAACAGCGAAAGTTTTACCGTTAACTGTTGAAATACCCGGTGATAAAAGTACATTAATACACGTGGTTACATAGTAGCACACAGTATTGATTATTGATGCTTACGTAAGAAGCCACTCAGTTATACTCAATTATTGCTACAGTAATTGCTGTATAGTATCTCATATTATTGATTCAATTATTGTCACAGTATCATCTACATAATATTTTATATTATTAAATCAATAATTGAGACAACAAAGTTATTCATATTATTATTTATAATATTGACGATGTTTAGAAAGTTCTATCGAGGAGAGGTTTGGTCACCTAATTGCACGCCAATAGGGAGAAATCCTTATCGGAAAGCCTCCTTTTTCCTGGGAATAATCTGGTTGTTAAATATTGTGAATTATAATATTAATGATGAATAATTGTTGGAAGATTAAAAATGTGTTGATTGAAGATAAAATGATTTGTGTAATAACTATTCAATCTTTGATATAAATAAGAAGTCCATTATGAGACATTTGTGGTAAGTTTGGTTTATTCTATGGGGGCCCATTTGTCATCATCTAAGAGTCACTTTCGCCAATAGTAATTGCCTTTACCAGGCGTCGAACCACTTGTCATTTCATATTACAGGCATCAAACCACTTGTCGTTTCATATTACAGGCGTCGAACCACTTGTCATTTCATATTACAAGCGTCGAACCACTTGTCGTTTCATATTACAGGCGTCGAACCACTTGTTGTTTCACATTACAGGCGTCAAACCACTTTTCTTTTCACATCACCAATTGTCAAGCCACTTGCCTTTTCACATTGCAAGGGCTAAGCTAGAAATCTTCTATAAATATAAGCTTATTTCTTCTTTCATTCTCACCAATTCACTACGACTCACAAGAGAATTCTATAGAGAGAGAATCAGAGAGAAAGAAGAAGAGTATTCTGTTACTACACTATTTCAGTATTCAATCTCCTAGTAAGGTAAGGGGTATTATTTCTTTCGTATTCGTAAGGGATATTATTTTTGTTCAGTATTCGTATGAAATATTATTTTCTTCCATACTTTGTAGAATGTAAGTAATATTATTTTAATCCAGATTTTGAATTCTATACTCAATTTGTTAAGTTTTGGCTTCTATACTCCATGAAATTAGTGGAATATCCTTGATATTTGTGCTTCATCCAATATCTTTTCATGGAAATAGTATTCTAAGCATTCTTGATAAGTTTTAACCTTTTTATGTCAAAGTACTATTCACGGGGTACTATTTCTAAATTACTATTCACGGGGTACTATTCACTCAGTTACTATTCACCTGGGGTACTATCCATAACAAAAATCGATTTCTTTTTGGTCCAAATCATTTTTGATACAATATTATTCTTGAATTTTACTCCACAAAGCAGTATCATGTTGACAATTTGGACATGATTGAATTTTGGATAAATTTAATTATAAATCTTTGAAAATTTATCCTTTGCTTTCTTTTAATTGAATTCTAATATCATTGTCATCATCATCATGCTTATATTATGATGAAAGTCATCTGTGGCCCGTAGGGCATTGATGGACTCGGTATGATTATGACCAGGGATTATTCGGTATAATCATGACCGTAATGTTACAAATGATGTGGTAAAAGTTCTCATTGGCCCGTAGTACATTGATGGACAGTTGTTGGAATGATCATGACCATTGGTGAAAACATGATTATCCTTGGCCCATAGTGCATGGATAATTGGTGGTTGTGATACTAATGAATATCCTTGACCCGTAATGCAGGGATGATTCGATGATGTAGATTATTTATTAAGCTGAGTCTCATTGTTGATAAACTTTTTAAATCATAGAAGATTGTAGATATCATGCTCTACTTGACTCTTCAAATGGATTGCTTGTTCCGCTGCTGTTAAACTTGATGTTTATTATATTTTATCAGTTTAACACTGTTGAAGGCTAACGATAATTTATTATACATTATCTTAGTCATAATATTTCTTACTGGGCTAGTTGAGCTTGTGATAACCCGGGATTTCGAATAATCCTAATTTTACGAATAATTTTTTTTTATTATTTAATATTAATATTGATTATCAATTTTGTGACGACTATCTGTGATATGAGTTTTGAGGAGTAGTCAATTTGTGTATTAACTGAGAAAATAAGAGTAGAGTTGTGCTTAACATATTTAGAAATCCTAACCCTAAGTACGGATAGGAATTCGATAGAAAATATAATTAAAATAATTATATTGATGAGTAAGTGTTTGTACTGTATAAAATTTTGATCAATGATTGATCGAGTAGAGTACAATATTAGTAAACCCTAATTAGGGGTTAGAAACCCTAATCTCAAGATTAGAAACCCTAACATACCGTTGGGAACCCTAATCAAAAGCCGGGAAACCCTAATTTTAAATTCGAGAATCCTAAGCCCTAATTAGGAAACCCTAATCCTAATTAGTAAGCCTTAAAGTGATTAGTAAACGTTAATATAATTAGGAAACCCTAATTATACTTTAGAAATATTAATTTCTATTTAAAACCTTAATTATATTTTTTAAATTTTAATTTTCTAATTAAAAACCCTAATTAGAAAAAATAAATTCTCGAAAATAAAGCTGTAACACCTAAGGGTTAGAACCTTAGGGTTAAACCCTAAGGGTTTGGAGAAATGTCTTATATGCCATTAAATTTAGAATGTAAATGACAAAAATGCCCTTTTTGGATTTTTATGAGCTAACTTGCAAATCTTGCCAAAATTGTAGTGGTTCACCAACTAAACCTAGCCTTTTGACTTAAATCTCAGCTACAATCTGATCTAGAGGGACACCTTGCAATTATATACATACATTGTATCTAATTTAGAGAATTAAAAGAGAGAAAGTCTAGACTTTTGGTCCATTTGCTACCAAATACTTAACAAACTCATTCTCTCTCAAAACCTCCGAATATATCAAGTTTCTCAGTCACATAACTAGCCCCTAGATCACCTAATATCAGATTGGAGAGCTAAGATCAAGGATTGGATTTAGAAGGTATAAAACCCTAGACTCATTTTGATCTTGTATGCTAAGATAAAGTTAGTGTTTTGTGTTTATATTTGTGTTAAAAGATGTTTTTTGATGATCTATGGTGATCCATCATGGATCCATAGCATCAAAGTGGGTAAAAATAGAAGTTTTTCAAAACTGTCCAAGAACTCAAAGAGTCATCTGACAACCATATGTCAGTGGTCCTAGATCTCTGTATGTTTATGATTTTTCTTGTTTTATGTTTTGGATATGTAGTTTGGTACAAGGACTGTAATCTGGAAGTGGAATCAATGATATTCCATGTACAAATTTCAAGATATTTTTGGTCAAAACTCGTTGACCGGGCATGACCAGATGAATTATGGGTAACCCAGAAAGCCTTTTTCAGCGTCTGACAACTTTTTCTAATACTTTGATCTGTCAGATGGTAAGCCTTTTGTTGATGTTGTTGTATACGTTTTGTAGCTTGTTGTATGGACCCTAAATCCATGTATTTAGACCCTTCAAAACGTCAACGGATCGAACGCAAGAGATGGTCAAACGTGGAACCTTTATCACTAGACTGTCAGTGTTCTTGAGCTCAAGAACACCAACAGCGACGCTTAGTGTCGCTATAGGCTATAGCAACGGTTTAATTAATTTTATTTTCTAAATTTTTGGAAAATACTTAAAAATAGAAAATAAATTCTAAAAATTACAAAAATAGTTTTTAAAATTATTTTAAATTATGAAAAATAACTTTTAATAATTTCTGATATTTTTTATTAATATTTATAATTATTTGAATATTAATGATATTTAATTTATTTAATTAGTTTATTAAATAAATTAGAGAAAAATGATTTTAATATTATAAAAATCATTTTAAATAAGAATAAAGTGTTTAAAAATATTTTAAATTATAAAATATAATTTTTAATATTTTTGGAGAATTCTCATTAATAAATTAATATTAATGATATTAGATTTACTTAATTATTAAATTAAATAAATGATAGAAAAATGATTTTATTGATTTAAAAATCATTTAAAAATGAGAAAAATAATTTAAAAAATATTTTAAGTTATAATTAATGAATTTTAATAATAATTTTATTAATATTTAAATATTAATAGTGATGATTTAAAAATAATTTAAATTATTTTAAAAATCATTTAAGTAGAATAGTGATGATTTAAAAATATTTTAAGTCATTAAAAATAACTTTAATATTTTGACAAGTATGTCATTAATATTTTTATATTATTAAATATTAATGATGATAAGATTATTTGATATTTAAATCATTTAAAAATGATTCTAGTGTTTGAAAAATTATTATAAATTATAATAATTGTTTATAAATTATTAAAAGCTTCCGAAAAATATTATAAACGATATTTGACTTATCTAACATAATATTGAAGCTTAGAGACCAAGTTTAATTGACAATAAATATGTTAATTGTCGAATAAGGTGACGAAGACACCAAGATGAGACCGAAGTCCAACCAGACTGAACTAGTTAGACTTGATAAGTGTTTATATAGGTTATAAACACTAATGTGGCTATGTGGTAACGTGCTTAGGAGAAAGATTGAATGTAAATTACAGTGATATATGTTATAAATGATTGTGCTAATTGTGAGACCAATATTGTGATTATAGGTCTTTCAAACGCAGATAAGTATATTGTGTAGCAATAATCCACGGAGATGGCAAGTTTTCTTAACTCAATCCTTTAGTTAATACTTTCAAATATTATGGTGGTTAATTATTGTTGATTAGACCATGTCCAAGAATTTATTGTTGATTATTCGCAGTTAGTGAATGTTTATTAATTCAAATTGAATTAGTGATTCTGAGAATATTCTTGGAGAATATCTGTTGTTGAATACTTACATCCGTATAAGCTGTTATTGATAGTACAGATAATTCCTTTCTATTATCGATTTGTGTAGAGAAATATCTTAGCTAATTATTTTGGCTAGACGAACATTTGTTACAACTTAATAGGTTCGAGAAGATAATTCAATTATTATTGACAGATCAATGCCAATTATTTCGGCTAGATAGAGAAGTGATTAGATATTGAAATAATTGTATTTCGTTGTTAAATTAAATTCTGATTCAGAGACTGAGAAGAACAACCTTTTATATAAAGGGAACATATTTGGTCGTATATTTGGCTATTGTGCACGTTTTAAGTATTATGCATAACATAGGCTACAAGGAGTTGGCCGCTCTAAGTACTTGCAGAGGGGTATGATTTAATCTTTATGGTTATCTGATACACCTGAGTATATCAAAGTAAATCTTTGATAGTTACTCGAGAAGAGAAGTTCTAGATCCTTTGTGATCACTCAGCATAAATTCTAAAAAATATTTCCATCTTGTTATTTGGGTATATCAAAGTAAATCTTTGATAGTTACTCGAGAATAGAATTCCGAGATCATTTAAGATCATTCAGTATAAACTCTGGAGAATATTTCTAAATTATTATTCAATAGAATGTCATAGAAACTTGAAAGCATTATATTCTTTCATTATTGGGTTGCGTAGGTTGTGAGAAGTTTGGTTAAAGAAAAAATAAATTGTTCAGCTATTTTAAAGTTCCCCGAACTTTGGTGTCATTCTATCCAAATAAATAGTTTGTGGTTCTGATTCTTATACATTCCTTGTGTATCTTAACTTGTGGGGCAAATTTGTTGCTCACCTTTGCTTAATAAAACTTTTTAGCTAGGGACGAAATGGCAGGAGGTGCTGTGAAGAACAAAGGCAAAGGCATAGTGATAGCATAGTTATAATGAACCATATTAATATGTCATGTTTGTAGACCCTTTTTATATAACTAAAGGGTATGTTTTTAATGTTAAGGTTAGAGAAAATGGGGTAATGTATTAACTATATCAGTTGATGAAGTGTATGTTTCTATTTATAATTAAATGGGTAGTTAAATATTATTTATGTTGTGGATCGTTAGTACCAAATTCGGGAGTCAGGTAACCCAGATTTGGGGGCGTCACATGTTGGTATCAAAGCTGTAGGTTATAAATCTTAAGTGGGGTGGGGAAAACCCTAGGATTATAACCATAAGTGAAATCTAGAATACTCATTTAGAGTACTAAGTGAGGGATTGCCGAAGCGCATCAATAGTGAGATATGTGGACACATAGTGTGAGAAGTTTGTACTCATGAAGTACTAATCAAGTTGTTTAAACTGATTATAGGATGTCCGGAGAAGATAAAATGAGTGCAGAGATGCTAGCGGCTGTTGCAACAATGCCAGAAGCCGAGGTGCCAGCGCAAAGTGAATCAGTTGAAAAGGTGGGAGAAGATGAACCTATGGTCAATCTGGGGAGCGATCATGACGATTATCCCGAGATGTATCTAAGTGATGATGAGGAGGCGGAGTCCGAAGAAGCTAAGGTGGAGAAAGTGAATAAGACTAAAGTTGTAGAACAAGATCAACTATCGGCAGAAGTTCAAGAACTCCGACGTAAAGTATTTCTCTTGGAGGAGTTGTGGAAGACGGAGCGAGCGTTACACGAAATGAGTGAAGAACATAACGAGCTGAAAGTGCTGGTGGAAAGGATGAATACTGAAGGTGGTGGATCGTCTGAAGGAATAATCAAGTAGCAGAAAGGCAAGAAAAAGAGAAAGAGGGACAACGACGGCCCTAATTCTGAAAATTCAAACCCGAAGAAGAAGCAAGTCTGTAACAAGTGTGGGAAGACTCACGCGGGAGAATGTATGATGTGGAAGAATGTGTGCTTCAATTGTAAGTAGGAAGGACATATTTCCCCACATTATCCTAAGCCGAATATGAGGAAGTGTTATTCATGTGGAAGAACGGGTCACAGATTCAACAAGTGTCCCAGTAAGAAGAAGACCGGAGAAGGGAGTGGACTGTAGATATCTTAAGTATAAGTATTAATATCTTTTGGTAGTAGGTTATGATATTAATGATTGTAATATCGAGAACAGTGTGTAAGCATATGTAAATATAAATATGTTTGTATGAATGAAATCTTTATTTTCTATATGAATATAAGATTAAGATTAATTGGTGTGTTCTCAAAACTCATACTTATGGTAAGTTCATGACTTATAATTATATGAAATTTTTTGAACCTCTCAGCGAATGGACGCCAATGGTCTAACTAGGATAAGTTCATATACTCATATAATTGTGACAAGTTCCTGAACTCATAGGTGTGATAAGTTTGACTAACTGGAAATAGTTATATGTGAATGGAGAATTGCAACTTTTTGTGTAAAGTTATGTTGTTAATCCTAATTTTTATAAAAAAAAGAGATAGTAATATGTGTTAAGTACTAAATGTACTGTGTGCTATTTGAATAAATATGTGATTATATGAGAACTATGTGTTGAATTCTTATTGTGTTAAGAATTTGTGTAGAGAAAAAGAATTAATGTAAGATTTTTATTTAAATCAGATCATGCCACCTAGACGACAGAATCGAAATCAAAGAGAAGAACAGTCAGTGAATAATGAGGGAGGTCAAGCTGACCCAATGCAAAGCTTTACAAATATGATAGTCGAAGCTATGGGGAATAGAGCTCCAGCAGCAAGAGGAAGAGCGAGAGAACAACCAGCTGACAGATTGGAAAATTTCAAAGACTTTAAAGCAGTAGGACCGCCAGAATTCAAGGGCACCACGGATCCGATTGAAGCCCAAACTTGGGTGAAAGAAATGAAGAAAGCATTCATTATTGCGCGTGTAGCGGAAGAGCAGAAGATAGCTTTTGCAACATATCTGATGAAGGGAGAAGTCAATTACTGCTGGGAGACTAATCAAGCGAGAGCGAGTACAACTATAATGACTTGGACAAGATTCAAGGAGTTGTTCTTTGAGAACTACTTTTCGCCGAGTATGCAATCCAAGATGGAATTCAAATTTCTAGAACTAAAGCAGGAGAATATGTCGATTTCAGAATATGCTGCCAAATGCAACAAGTTGGTGAGATTTGCACCTCATTAGGTGGACACAGAAGCGAGAAAAGCGAGAAGATTTGAGAATGGACTGAAGCCGGGGATATTCAACAAGGTAGCGGTATTGCAGATCAATACATTTGCGGCTTTAATGGAGAAAGCGTTAATTGCTGAAGGAGGGAGCGAAGCTGCATCTCGATTTCACCAAAAGAAGAAGAAGACAAACGATGGAGGTAGTAGTGGTGGTAGTAACCCTAACAAGAGAAAGTGGAGCGATAATACCTAGTCGAGTAATAAGACATAAGGAAATAAGAAAAGGAGAGAGCCATGTGCAACTTGTGGGAAGAATTATTCTAGAGTTTGTCTGAAGAAGAAGGGAGTCTGCTACAACTGCGGATAAGAGAGACACGTGTAACGCCCCCAAATCCGGGTATCTTTCAACCCGACAGATGGTGCAATACTGTACCACATTCATACATTCATTCAACTGAAAAGTCTCAAAGAACGAATATAAATTTTATATATTAAAGTAATATTTATAATTCCCAAGTTTTATACCCATTACAGAGGTTCTTTGTCATAATATCAGTTACATTATGACAATAGACCTATACTATTACAAGACAGCTTAACAATCTGCCTTAGCTTTTCCTTTATCCCTTTTTGATCCTTCGGGATGTTCGGTCTTAGCTGCATTCATATGGTTCAAGCAAGAGTGAGCATGGCTAGCTCAGCAAGTATAATAATTTAATAACAACATGCCTGACCCATACAAATCGTATATCTTCAATAACTGAACAATAGTTATGAAGTACTATTGATAAATCAAAGTAGCACTTCATCTTTTCTTTCAAAATGTTTAACAATAACAACAATATTTAGTTAAAACATTCACTCCGGTCAAAGACCTTGAGTATTCATTCTTTATTGAAAAGGACAACCCGGAACGAATTCCGTAAGCCCGATATTACTTACGAGTACTTCTAGGTGATCAGCCTATTGTACTCTATGATGATCAACACTTAATCCATTAAACGTATGTACGTTTAATCATTTTGCAACCTCACGTGCCTGTCATTTTACCGACAAAATATTTGTTTAACATTTCAGTCTTCTTTTGAAAACCATATCAAGTAGTTGACAAAAGATAGCAACATTTGATAATGCAAGAGTAGATTATCAAGTCTAGCCAAAGGGGATTGGCTTAACCTCAACATACCTCAATTCATGCGAAAGAATACATGAATATTAAACTTGTTCGGATTGAACTGAAACAAGAGTTAGAATACTTTCCTTTAGCGTCTGCTACGATAAATTATCTTTATGTTCAAGTCGTTCAAGTCTCTACAATACATGATCACATAATGACTTTACATTAGGTCACATATAATCAAATATGTATGTGACTATATCATACCCTTCATTTCAATCTAATCGTGTATTAGATTCAATTACTATTCATTCCGATTTAACATTACCATTTCATTTATATTCGACTAGGTTATCTTAACCTTTACATTACATTCCTTAAGGTTTAACAAAGTTTAAACAATGTTACATTATCTTCCTTTAGATTGTGTTTATTCCCGTTTCCTTTCTTTGTACTTAAAAACCTTTATTACTATCTTTGTTCTGAGACTGGCACTGCGGCGCCAGCTTTACACTTACATCTCGCGCTGTGGCGCGAGCCTTATTCTAGCATATCCAGGACTTGGCACCGGGGCGCGAGTCCTTACTTAATGGGCCGCACTGCGGCGCCACTCTCCAACAACTTATTGCACTGTACATGGCGCTGGGGCGCGAGTCATTTGCCTTGGGTTGGCGCCGCGGCACCAACTCTGTGCACCAGATAAAAATTTTAGTTTTGAAATTTTGTGAACTTCCCGGACGCATAACTTCTTCGTTATAAGTCCGAATTGGCTCGTTCAAAAGCCTACGGTTCACAAATTTTGTAATCTACATGATCATCCAAGAATTTTATCTATTTGACTTCAGTTGCTAAAAATTCACCTATTGGTTCATTTTTTTAACGAAACGATAAACGTTCGTGAACGTTCAACGCTCGTTTCTTCGTTCTAAAGTCGGAATCCGGTCATTTTTGAGTTCGCAACTCTTAAATGCCAAATATGACTTAACTCCATTGTAAAACAATGATTCCGTGATTAAACGCAAAATTTGACTTCCATTCCGAGAATTTTACGAATTCGACGATTATCGTCCAATCGTGCAATTTCCGGCAAATCTTCATTCTTACGAGTTGTTAAACATTACAAATGAACTTCATTCATCATGTGAACATCTCAACCTACTTATTACAACCAATTATAATCATTGTTGCACTTTGACTTCTCATGAGCCTATAACTTATCAAATTATAAACTACTTAAGATTTAATTATTCATGACTTATGACAATTAAAGTTTCTTAAACATCATTTCTTATATGTTCTTAACATACAACTTAACTTAGGTATACATGATACACATGATCATAAAAATTCTTTTACCTTTATATCAATTCTCTTAATAAACTCCTTATAAGTTCATATTATCTTCACATAAGTTTATAACTTATGTTAGCTTAAATGACTTATAACCAACTTATGTGGCTTAAGTCCATGACTTACATAATCTTCTTGCTTCTTATCATTCATGTTTCTTTATTCAACTTTTCTTATTACCCTATCATGGTAGAGATAGAAGATAATTGAGAAGAAGTCTTACTCTTTGTTGTCTTGGTAAGTAGCTTGCTTATTCTTCTTGGCTTATGGAAATGACTTATTGCTAGCTTATTCTCTCTAACACTTAAGCACTTTAGAAGTGTTGGATTATTTGAACAACCAACAAATGGATTGGAAGTCTTCTCTATTTATAGAACTTGAAAAGTTAGGGTAGTTTGGTCTTTAAAACATCCCACCTCCTTAAGCCACCTCCTTACTATTCAGTACTTGCTAACCACTCTCTTATCCTTTGCTTGGTCATTACTCATTTAACTTGGTGATTAATTCAAAGTCTTGATCACCACTTATCTTGGCCATTACTTTACTTGGTCATTACTTTAACTTGACCAACACAATACTTGGTTGCCCCATTCAACCATAATAATATGGTTTGCCTCATGGGTCAACCCATCCATGAATTCTAATTTGGGCTTGGATTAATTAAATCCTTGGGCTTTGTATGAACAACCCACTAGTTGATTCCTTAATTAATAATTAGGCCTCTCCCTTTAATTCCCTTGGACTTATATTAATTCCCAACAATCTTTCCAAGTCCATTAACATTTCATAATAAATATAGTTTATGTATTATTTTCGTATTCTAATTCATATAGAATTTATATACGATAATTCACCCTTTATACAACCTCGTATAATACTTCGTATTATACTCATTTTTATTTCTTTGTACAATACATAAGTATCATACCATTATTACGTATTCATTACTATTTTGCATTCCTTAATGTTTATAAATTAAGTCCACAAGCGAAATATCATTTTTTTCATAACTAGATTTTTATTACATAATCCATCTCACCTTATTATTTCATCATTACGTATTTCTCGGAAATCCAAAATTATACCCCGAGCTAATACCGATGAATAGTATTTTTCAGAAAATTTCCCGAAAAATATTTATTTTCGTCTTGGAAATTCAAATACTTTAATTCATCCATGTAGCTCAAATACTACGACATTCCAACGTCACTAGGTTATATAACGACAACCACCTTGATAACACATAGAATAAGATTTTATTATTATTTAATTTAATAAAATCATTTTACAATAAGATCCGAATTTCTCGGTCGTTACATTCTTGCCCCCTTATAAAGATTCTGTCCCCAGAATCTCGTCTTACTTTAATCAAATAGATGAAGAAAATTTTTCTTCATCTTTTCTTCTAGTTCCCACGTTGCTTCTTCAGCATCGTGGTTTCTCCATAATACCTTCACTGATGGTATTACCTTGTTCCTCAGAACTTGTTCCTTTCTATCAATGATTTGCATCGGCAACTCTTCATACGTTAAGTCTTTCTCGATATGAATTGGCTCATGCTCGATTACATGCTTATAGTCTGACTTATACGGACGTAATACAGATACGTGAAACACGTTATGTATTCGTTCTAGGTCTGGAGGTAATGCTATCATATAAGCTACCTCTCCTACCAGTTTTAATGCCTCAAAAGGTCCTATAAACCATGGACTTAACTTTCCTTTCTTTCCAAAGCGTATCTTTCCTTTCCAAGGAGATACCTTTAGAAATACATACGAACCCACCTCAAACTCTCGACCTAGTCTATGCAAGTCTGCATACTTCTTCTGTCTGTCCTGAGCCGTGACGAGACGCATCCGAATTAACTTTACCACCTCCGCTGTCTGCTGCACCAATTCTGGTCCTAGCATACGGCGTTCTCCCACCTCATCCCACCACAAAGGTGTTCTGCATTTTCTTCCATACAAAGCTTCGTACGGCGGCATGCCTATGCTTGCATGATAACTATTGTTATACGCAAACTCTACTAGTGGTAGGTGATCATCCCAACTACCCTTGAAATCCATAACGCAAGACCTCAACATGTCCTCTAATGTCTGAATTGTTCTCTCGCTCTGCCCATCAGTCTGAGGATGATAAGTTGTGCTCAACTTCAGCTGTGTTCCCAACTGCTCTTGCAAACTCCTCTAAAAGTTCGATGTGAATCGTGGATCACGATCTGACACAATCGATACCGGTACTCCATGTCTAGAAATGATTTCCTTAATATAAAGTTTAGCTAATTGGTCCAAGTTATATTTGACCCTAATTGGCAAAAAGTGAGCCGACTTCATCAACCGGTCCACTATTACCCAAATTGCATCATATCCTTTATTCGTTGTTGGAAGTCCCACCACGAAATCCATCGTAATATGCTCCCACTTCCATTCTGGAATCTCCAATGACAATAATAAGCCACTAGTTCGTTGATGTTCGGCTTTAACTTTTTGACAAGTCAAGCACCTACTCACATACTCTGCTATTTCTCTCTTCATGTTCGGCCACCAAAAACTCTGTCGAAGGTCTTAATACATCTTAGTGCTACTAGGATGTATCGAGTACCTCGAATTATGAGCTTTTTTTAACACTTGCTCCTTTAATTTCGTCTCATTTGGAACCCAAAATCTTCCCTCAAATCTTAATAATCCTTCATTATCAAGACTATACTTAGCATCTTCCTTCTCAGATAACCGCTTCTTCATTTGATTACACTCGTCTGTCGTGAGTTGTACTTCCTTGACTCTTTCTACTATGGTAGACTGCATCTCCGTCGCAAACAGTCTCTGCTCCGCCTCAATTGGCAACTTTACCTCTAATTCCATCCTAGTCATCTCTGTTATTAGCTCATTTTGAGTTGTTAACATAGACAATTTTTCCCGACCCTTCCTACTTAAGGCGTCGGTAACTATATTGGCCTTTCCAGGGTGATACAGGATTTCACAATCATAATCCTTTATCAACTCTAACCATCTTCTCTGTCTCATATTTAAATCCTTCTGAGTGAAGATATACTTTAGACTTTTATGGTCTGTATATATCTCACATTTTTTCCCATAAAGATAATGTCTCCATATCTTTAGGGCAAACACTACTGCAGCCAGTTCCAGATCATGAGTAGGATAAACTTTCTCATAATCCTTCAACTGCCGTGACGCATACGCAATGACTTTGCCATGCTGCATAAGCACACAACCAAGTCCTCTATGCGAAGCATCACTGTACACTACAAAATTTCATGTGTCATCTGGCAAGGACAAAACAGGCGCTTCACTTAATCTTTTCTTCAGTTCTTGAGAACTGTCTTCACATTTATCCGTCCACACGTATTTCACCGTCTTCCTTGTCAAATTAGTCAACGGGGTAGCTATCTTAGAAAAATCTTTGATAAATCTTCGATAGTACCCTGCTAACCCTAGGAAACTCCGCACCTCAGTTGGCGTTTTCGGTTGTTCCCAATTCATCACTGCTTCCACCATTGCTGGATCTACTGAAATCCCTTCTTGGTCAATGACATGACCTAAAAACTTCACATTTTCCAGTCAAAATTCACATTTGGTGAATTTCGCATATAGCTTCTCCTTCCTTAGTGTTTCCAACACTAATCTTAAGTGTTCAGCATGATCTTCTGGCGTCTTAGAATAGACTAGAATATCATCGATAAACACAACGACGAACTGGTCTAAATATGGTTTGAACACTCTGTTCATCATATCCATAAATGCAGCAGGTGCATTTGTCAACCCAAATGACATTACCAGAAACTCGTAATGACCATAACGAGTCCTGAATGTCATCTTTGGTACATCTTCCTTCCTAACTTTCAACTGATGATACCCCGTCCGCAAATCTATTTTAGAAAAATACTTTGCCCCTTTTAATTGATCAAAAAGATCATCGATCCTGGGCAATGGGTATTTATTCTTTATCGTTAACTTGTTCAACTCCCGATAGTCGATACAAAGCCTTAACGATCCGTCTTTCTTCTTGACAAACAACACTGGTGCCCCCCACGGAGAAACACTTGGTTGAATGTACTTTTTGTCCAATAGTTCCTGTAGCTGAACCATTAGTTCTTTCATTTCCACATGCGCCATACGATACGGTGCCCTTGAGACGGGTGCTGCTCCTGGCATAACGTCTATCACAAATTCGATCTCCCTATCCGGCGGTAACCCCGGTAACTCACTCGGAAATACATCCATGAACTCATTTACTATAGGTATTTGTTCCATGGTTACTCCCACTCTCTGGGTATCCACAACATGGCAAAGGTAACCCACACAACCTTTTCTTAACAATTTTCTAGTTTGTGCCATCGTAAGGCAACACGGACGTCCCGGCAACTTACTACCGTAAAATACTACAGGAGGTTGCTTCAACAACTTGATTCTCACACATTTCTTTTGGCAATCTATAATTGCTCCATGATTAATTAACCAATCCATTCCTAGAATTACGTCGAATTCTCCTAACTTTATCGGTATTAAATCTACCGATAACTTACAACCCCGTACATCTACGCAACAACTCCTATGAATATCTTCAACAGGAATTATCTCTTCGTTTGCTACCTTAATGTTCAAAGGTATAGGTAATTTTTCGGAAAATAATTCTAGTCGTTTAGCAAAATCACATACTATAAACGAACAAGTAGCACCCGAATCAAAAAGCACGTATGCATGTATGTTATTAATCAGAATAATACCTACAACTACCTCCCCTGATGCCACAGCATATTGGACCGTCATATTAAAAGTGCGAGCCATTGATTTACCTGGCTGAGATGGACCACTAATAGCTAACTTCCCGCTATTAGTTCCCTTATTCCCTTCTGTCCCCTTTTTCGGGCAATTCTTTGCTATGTGGTCCATTGATCCACATACAAAACATCCTTTGTTTTTCTTCGGATTTGGACAGTTAGGCGAAATGTGCCCTTCCTGTCCACAATTATAACATACTGACTTTCCTTTGAGACAGACTCCTAAGTGAGTCTTCCCGTAGGTTTTACAGGCCTCCATCCTTCTCTTAGAATCCCCTTGTTTTACTCTGGTATTCCCAGAGTTAAAGCCTTTCCTCTTTTGACCGTTTCCACTTCCACTGACTCCCTCGGTCTTGGTTCCTCCATCAACCTTTCCCTTGCTCTTCTTATCCTTGTGGTACTGGCTCAGAGCCTCATTCCCACCTTCGGCAATTATTGCCTTTTCTAATATGGTTCCAAAGGAAGTACTTTGGAACACCGAGATTCGGCTATAGAGCCAGGGTTTCAAGCCCTGCTCAAATCTCCTAGCCTTTCTCACTTCAGTGTCCACTTGATGTGGAGCGAATCGTGTCAGTTCATTAAACTTGGCAGCATACTGGGGAACTCTCATCTCCCCTTGTTTCAATTCAAGAAACCTCATTTCCATCCTTCCTTGCATACTCGTGGGAAAATAGTTCTCGAAAAAAATCTCCTTAAACCTCTCCCACGTTATATTTCCTATATCGGCCCTAGCCTGATTTGCCTCCCACCAGAAGTTGGCCTCTCCTTTCATCAAATAGGTTGCAAAGGAAACCTTTTGACCCTCCTCAACATTTGCTATTACAAATTCTTTCTCAATTTCTTTTACCCAAGTCTGGGCTTCTATAGGGTCCGTAGTTCCTTTGAACTCCGGCGGACCTGCACTTTTAAAATCCTTAAAAGTAGTAGCTCATACTACTCCCGGAATCACAGGTACATTAGCCCCCGCTCAATTAAATGCAGTCGTTAAAAGATTAACGAACTCCTGCATTGGATTAACTGGACCACCCTCCGGTTGGTTAACATTTGTATCTTGATTTCGTTGTCTCCTTCTTGGCGGCATTTTGTTGTTAAGAAAACAACACATCATTATTATATTATTCCTGTTGGTTTGTTATTATTTATAAGAAAATAATAATTCATGTTCATTACTCAATATATTCCATAAAAAGACTTATATTGATTCATAACTTGTAGTATAACACTACATTGTCTTACATTACTCAGCCTTGCTGATTACATTACCATCCCGCAATTACTTTCCAAAAATTGGGATTTTACACGAGACTACCCTTTGTTTATACAAAAGAGGGTGTTACGTCACTACTAGATATGTAATATTTACATATCTAAGCTACTCTAGCTATTGCTAGATTACATTTGCCGTAAGGCATTCTCAAAGTCTGCTCTGGCCAAACCGGCAACAACATCTCTACTGATGGTATGACGGGTTTGTCCCGCTTCTATCTGATATCCAGCTAACTGCTGCTGGAAATCTACATGAGAAATCCTATATATATAGGACATCCTCTCCAACTTCCGCTGTTTAGTCTTTAGCTCCTGCTTGAGCTCAAAGACTTCTTCTTTCAAATCTCAGACCTTGTCCATAGCTAGGACTCTATCATCGTGCTCCTCTTCCTACATTCCTTCTATACTAGCCTTATCCTCCCGGACAGCTTGGAGTTCCTCTTTTAACTCCTTAATTTCTTGACAGTAATGGATATTTCTATCCAATACTGACAAAAACAATGCCTTCATTGATTCTCCCGTAGACAATTCCTCTGTAGGTGGAACCTGATCAAAGGACATCACGTCCACCTCCTCCTCTATCATGCCATCAAATATAGACATGTAGTCTAAATCGTCTGAGTCTCTAGACTCGATTGTCACCACTTCTGGCTTTACGGCTACATGATTTGGTAGTATCTCTACCCGATTAACCGAATTCTCGCTCACTAACTGTATGTCTCTATACATATCATTTTCTCCTGACATCTACAATAAAACAATATAGTTTGATTAGAACACGTCAGTCAATAATAAAAACACATAACATAATATAATGCATTTTTATAAGGTTACTTTCCATATTTTATTTCTTTTCTTAAGGTTATGACTTAAGGTTCTACTTTCTCCCTTAAGTTTTATAACCTAGGCTTTGATACCAACTTGTAACGCCCCCAAATCCAGGTATCTTCCAACCCGACAGATGGTGCAATATTGTACCACATTCATACATTCATTCAACTGAAAAGTCTCAAAGAACGAATATAACTTTTATATATTAAAGTAATATTTACAATTCCCAGGTTCTATACCCATTACAGAGGTTCTTTGTCATAATATCAGTTACATTACGACAATAGACCTATACTATTACAAGACAGCTTAACAATCTGCCTTAGCTTTTCCTATATCCCTTTTTGATCCTTCGGGACGTTCGATCTTAGCTGCATTCATATGGTTCAAGCAAGAGTGAGCATGGCTAGCTCAGCAAGTATAATAATTTAATAACAACATGCCTGACCCATACAAATCGTATATCTTCAATAACTGAACAATAGTTATGAAGTACTATTGATAAATCAAAGTAGCACTTCATCTTTTCTTTTAAAATATTTTACAATAACAACAATATTTAGTTAAAACATTCACTCCGGTCAAAGACCTTGAGTATTCATTCTTTATTGAAAAGGACAACCCGGAACGAATTCCGTAAGCCTGATATTACTTACGAGCACTTCTAGGTGATCAGCCTATTGTACTCTATGTTGATCAACACTACATCCATTAAACGTATGTACGTTTAATCATTTGGCAACCTCACGTGCCTGTCGTTTTACTAACAAAACATTTGTTTAACATTTCAGTCTTCTTTTGAAAACCATATCAAGTAGTTGACAAAAGATAGCAACATTTGATAATGCAAGAGTAGATTATCAAGTCTAGCCAAAGGGGATTGGCTTTAACCTCAACATACCTCAATTCATGCGAAAGAAGACAGGAATATTAAACTTGTTCAGATTGAACTGAAACAAGAGTTAGAATACTTTCCTTTAGCGTCTGCTACGACAAATTATCTTTATGTTCAAGTCGTTCAAGTCTCTACAATACATGATCACATAATGACTTTACATTAGGTCACATATAATCAAATATGTATGTGACTATATCATACCCTTCATTTCAATCTAATCGTGTATTAGATTCAATTACTATTCATTCCGGTTTAACATTACCATTTCATTTATATTCGACTAGGTTATCTTAAACTTTACATTACATTCCTTAAGGTTTAACAAAGTTTAAACAATGTTACATTATCTTCCTTTAGTTTGTGTTTATTCCCGTTTCCTTTCTTTGTACTTAAAAACCTTTATTACTATTTTGTTCTGAGACTGGCGCTGCGGCGCCAGCTTTACACTTACATCTCGCGCTGCGGCACGAACCTTATTCTAGCATATCCCGGACTTGGCGCCGGGGCGCGAGTCCTTACTTAATGGGCCGCACTGGGGCGCCACTCTCCAGCAACTTATTGCACTGTACATGGCACTGGGGCGTGAGTCATTTGCCTTGGGTTGGCGCCGCGGCGCCAACTCTGTGCACCAGATAAAAATTTCAGTTTTGAAATTTTGTGAACTTCCCGGACGCATAACTTCTTCGTTATAAGTCCGAATTGGCTCATTCAAAAGCCTACGGTTCACAAATTTCGTAATCTACATGATCATCCAAGAATTTTATCTATTTGACTTCGGTTGCTAAAAATTCACCTATTGGTTCATTTTTTTAACGAAACGATAAACGTTCGTGAACGTTCAACGCTCGTTTCTTCGTTCTAAAGTCGGAATCCGGTCATTTTTGAGTTCGCAACTCTTAAATGCCAAATATGACTTAACTCCATTGTAAAACAATGATTCCGTGATTAAACGCAAAATTTGACTTCCATTCCGAGAATTTTACGAATTCGACGATTATCGTCCAATCGTGCAATTTCCGGCAAATCTTCATTCTTACGAGTTGTTAAACATTACAAATGAACTTCATTCATCATGTGAACATCTCAACCTACTTATTACAACCAATTATAATCATTGTTGCACTTTGACTTCTCATGAGCCTATAACTTATCAAATTATAAACTACTTAAGATTTAATTATTCATGACTTATGACAATTAAAGTTTCTTAAACATCATTTCTTATATGTTCTTAACATACAACTTAACTTAGGTATACATGATACACATGATCATAAAAATTCTTTTACCTTTATATCAATTCTCTTAATAAACTCCTTATAAGTTCATATTATCTTCACATAAGTTTATAACTTATGTTAGCTTAAATGACTTATAACCAACTTATGTGGCTTAAGTCCATGACTTACATAATCTTCTTGCTTCTTATCATTCATGTTTCTTTATTCAACTTTTCTTATTACCCTATCATGGTAGAGATAGAAGATAATTGAGAAGAAGTCTTACTCTTTGTTGTCTTGGTAAGTAGCTTGCTTATTCTTCTTGGCTTATGGAAATGACTTATTGCTAGCTTATTCTCTCTAACACTTAAGCACTTTAGAAGTGTTGGATTATTTGAACAACCAACAAATGGATTGGAAGTCTTCTCTATTTATAGAACTTGAAAAGTTAGGGTAGTTTGGTCTTTAAAACATCCCACCTCCTTAAGTCACCTCCTTGCTATTCATTACTTGCTAACCACTCTCTTATCCTTTGCTTGGTCATTACTCATTTAACTTGGTGATTAATTCAAAGTCTTGATCACCACTTATCTTGGCCATTACTTTACTTGGTCATTACTTTAACTTGACCAACACAATACTTGGTTACCCCATTCAACCATAATAATATGGTTTGCCTCATGGGTCAACCCATCCATGAATTCTAATTTGGGCTTGGATTAATTAAATCCTTGGGCTTTGTATGAACAACCCACTAGTTGATTCCTTAATTAATAATTGGGCCTCTCCCTTTAATTCTCGTGGACTTATATTAATTCCCAACAATCTTTCCAAGTCCATTAACATTTCATAATACATATAGTTTATGTATTATTTTCGTATTCTATTCATATAGAATTTATATACGATAATTCACCCTTTATACAACCTCGTATAATTCTTCGTATTATACTCATTTCCATTTCTTTGTACAATACATAAGTATCATACCATTATTACGTATTCATTACTATTTTGCCTTCATTAACGTTTATAAATTAAGTCCACAAGAGAAATATCGTTTTTTCCATAACTAGATTTTTATTACATAATCCATCTCACCTTATTATTCCATCATTACGTATTTCTCGGAAATCCAAAATTATACCCCAAGCTAATACCGATTAATAGTGTTTTTCGAAAAATTTCCCGGAAAACATTTATTTTCGTCTTGGAAATTCAAACACTTTAATTCATCCATGTAGCTCAAATACTACGACATTCCAACGTCACTAGGTTATATAACGACAACCATCTTGATAACACATAGAATAAGATTTTATTATTATTTAATTTAATAAAATCATTTTACAATAAGATCCGAATTTCTCGGTCTTTACAACACATGTCACCCAATTGCCCTAGATCGAAGAAAATACAAGGTTGCTTTACGTGCGGATTGACTGATCATTTGGTTTCGGAAATGTCCGAAGAGAAATACAGAGAAGGAAAGTGGCAACAAGGGACCCGGTAGCAGAACCTTGGCGATTAGAGGAACTGCTCAGCCAGGAAGACCATCGGCCCGTGCATTCAATATGACGGTGCAAAATGCAGTGGCTGCCAAGGAGGTAGCAGAAGGTAACGATTTCGTTTAGAAATATTATTACGCGAGTATTATGAGTTAGATATTACTGTGAATTGTTTTCTTTTATAGATTCAAGTCACAGGTTAGAATATGAGATGCAAATTAACATTGTGTTGATAAGAATGAATTGATGATACAACTTTAAAAGATTGTAGAGAATAAGAAAGCGATGATTCCGAGGACGAAATCCTTTTAAGGGGGGGTGAATGTAATAACCCGAGATTTCGAATAATCCTAATTTTACGAATAATTTTTTTTATTATTTAATATTAATATTGATTATCAATTTTTTGATGAGTATCTGTGATACTAGTTTCGAGGAGTAGTCAATTTGTGTATTAACTGAGAAAATAAGAGTAGAGTTGTGCTTAACATATTTAGAAATCCTAACCCTAAGTACGGATAGGAATTCGATAGAAAATATAATTAAAATAATTATATTGATGAGTAAGTGTTTGTACTGTATAAAATTTTGATCAATGATTGATCGAGTAGAGTACAATATTAGTAAACCCTAATTAGGGGTTAGAAACCCTAATCTCAAGATTAGAAACCCTAACGTACCGTTGGGAACCCTAATCAAAAGCTGGGAAACCCTAATTTTAAATTCGAAAATCCTAAACCCTAATCCTAATTAGTAAGCCTTAAAGTGATTAGTAAACGTTAATATAATTAGAAAACCCTAATTATACTTTAGAAATATTAATTTCTATTTACAACCTTAATTATATTTTTGAAATTTTAATTTTCTAATTAAAACCCCTAATTAGAAAAAATAAATTCTAGAAACTAAAGTTGTAAAACCTAAGGGTTAGAACCTTAGGGTTAAACCCTAAGGGTCTGGAGAAATGTCTTGTATGCCATTAAATTAAGAATACAAATGACAAAAATGCCTTTTTTTGGATTTTTATGAGCTAACTTGCAAATACTGCCAAAATTGTAGTGGTTCACCAACTAAAGCTAGCCTTTTGACTTAAATCTCAGCTACAATCTGATCTAGAGGGACACCTTGCAATTACATACATACATTGCATCTAATTTAGAGAATTAAAAGTGAGAAAGTCTAGACGTTTGGTCTATTTTCTACCAAACACTTAACAACTCCTTGAACCTATCCCAAGTCATCACTCCTGGCCCTTCACGAGTTTTATTAGCTTGCCACCAATAACTAGCTTCTGCTTTCAACATGAACGTTGCGAAAGCAGTCTTCTGATCATCCCCTACCCTAGCGACATCGAACACCTTCTCTATCTCCATAATCCAAGTTTGTGCTTCGACTGGATTCATGGACCCACGGAATTCAGGTGGTCCAACCGCCTTAAACTCCTTAAACGTTGTACCTTGGTTTTGAGGTTGATTCTGCAACGCTCCTGTCAGTAGTGTTACTAGTTGTTGAACGGGATTCGCATCAACATTGTCGTTATTGTTAGTTCCTTCAGTGGTTCTCTGTCGTGTTGGCTGACGTCTGGGAGGCATTTTCTGTTAAAATAAAACATCTATTAGACCATTACTCAACTTCTTTAAGTATTTCTAATTAACTTGCCTCTATAAAAGAAATACCCACATAGCACATAACACTTTGAACAAAATAATAACATTTATTTATTCATAAACTTTCTAAAAACATAACACAATAGCATCTCTGCTATCTAAATTTCTTTCCTGAACTACAAAAGTTTCAGGACAATATCATTATTATCATATCCCATGGTTACTTAACACTAGGGACTTACACATTATTTAATACTTATTACGTACATTACCGACACATTTTCTACGATGATCTATTAAGGTACTTCGTAGCCCTATCACGTTCTTCCTCCATGACTCGAAACATTGTTCTGCGATCTAACACGAATGATGGCAGCGTCTCGAACTGAATCGGATATCCCATGACCCGATCTTGAGCTCGATTAATTGAGGTGTTAAATACTTTATCCATCTCTTCCATCTTCATCCTCTTTGCCTGCGCGTCTCTCGCTGCTCTTCCAGTTCGTTGATAAGCTTCCTCGTATGCATCTTCAGCTCTTGCCCTCTTAGCAGCTTCTTCTCTCAGCTTGCTCTCCAGTTCAGCAACCATCTCGATCAATTGTTCTTTCTCTCCTTCAGTCTATATTAATTTCTCCTCGGCGTTAGTCAGCCGTTCTTCACGATCCAGGATCTCATCGTCCTTCTGTGTCATTGCAGTATGTTGTTCAGCTACTATCTCTTGCAATTCCTCAACTGTATCCTGAAGTTCCACGTTGCGGTCACCTCATCGTAAATACGGCCTGTTATCGAGTTAAGTGGAATCCTTTCTTCCTCATCCTCCTCATCTGTCTCCACATCATCCTCCTCATCTTCAACTACTGTGACCAACAGGGCTAACTCCCGTGGCAGTAGTTGTTCCCAAACTACCTGAATGTCGCGAGGCTCCTCCTCTATAGGCATTTGAGGTCCCTCCTCCCTAGCCTGACTGGATTCTCCGACATTAGTCATCCTGACAACAAAATTTTAAAGTTTTAGTTATTAATCATTCTACTCGACACTCGCGAGCACATAAGTTATAAACACATAAGCACATAAGTGTTTTATTACTTCTTTCTTAAAACTCGATAAGAGTTATCTCCACTATCTTTTCAAAGGTTACTTCCTAAGGCTTTTTTTCCCCCACCTAAGGTTCATAACCTAAAGCTTTGATACCAACCTGTGACACCCCCAAATCTCGGTACTTCATTTCCTCAGGATTTGGTGTTCACGTAATCAAAACATTCATTTCTAACTACCCAATTATAATAAAATTGAATAACAAAGCCTGCCCATACAGGATTAAACTTAAATAAATCTCTCAGGTTAACTAACCTTTACAAACAATCATTCATGCGAAAAATTAAAATAAACTTCATTACAATCTTTAAACCAAGTCTGAAAATAAACTATTCAACTATTACAAGTCTTCAGCATTGTTTCGTCTTTCCTTTCCCTTTACTGGTACTAGGTACATCACCAGTTTCAACCTTAGCTGTAAGAAATTTTACAGGTAAGAGTGAGCAAATAAGGCCCACTTGAAATAACAATAATTAAATCATTAAACTTTTACATCATTTGTCAACATTAAGCTCAATAGAATTTAACAATATATTCTATTAACTTTTGAAAAGCTTTAACCTTTACTGAGGGTCTAATGACCGCGAATCATGTCCACAGTTATAAGTAATTTTTTCAACTTAAACTTTAACAGTCATAAGACTATAAGGACTTCACGTAGTTAGGGGGATCAACCCTTCGTACAATGTATTGTGCACAATCATTTTAACGCTAAGCGTAACCTCTTATAAAAGAGTTGTTCTTCTCAGTATTTAGAATACAAGTCCGTACCAAAGTGAGTTTGGTTTGGATACATCATGGGGTAATTTAGAATTCAACGGTAATCAACTAAGGTTTAGTTGATTACAAACGACATAACTGTATACTATGGAATAATCATAGTTTAATTGATGTTTATAAATTGACATCATGCTTTAGGGATAATCTAATAGCATACAATTTGAATAATTATAACCTACCTTGCTTGAACAATAATAAGACAAGGTTAATTGAATAATAAACATCCACAACATGTATATAATTGTACATGCTAAACCACAAGTTAAGTGCAAGAATAACTTGCTCCAAATAAATTTACACCATTATATGATAATCAAAATTGCAACAATAATTAGTTCAATAACACCAATGATTAGAAAACTTATACAATAAAGAACTTGCTAAATATCAAAAGTTAAGGCTTAGAAACTTGCTCAATGTAAAAGGTAGGTTTAGGAAACTTGCCTTTAGCACAAGCTACACTTTTACCACTTGAATTGATACCCTAAACATATGTCATATTGACATAATTAGTCCTAACCAACATTGTACATTTATATAAACAATTACATTCATCATATGGGTTGAATTACCCATTCACATAATCAATTATTTTTCAAGTAGATAATACTTAATAACATGATAGTTCATAGTCTAATCATACTGAAATTATCATTTAACATTATTATGATAAACACATAACATTTATTTTCAAGTTTTGTACATTTAAACAAAACTGTCAGACAGTTCTGCCATGCCGTCCCGCGGCGCCACAGTTTGTACTGTGGCTCGCACTGCGGCTCTGAGTCGGCGCTGCGGCGCAGCGATTATACTATGAGCCGGCGCTGCGGCGCAGTGATTGTGCAACAGACCGTGCTTATGTCATGGTGATGGCGCTGCGGCGCCAGCAATGAACTGCTGGACCGCGCCGCGGCGCGAACTGTCAGCGTCGACTGACAGCTTCGGCAACCATGAAAGAAAAAGCCAAATTGGCCAAAAAGCTCGAATCTAATAGACTGATTATCATGAAAATTGCATATCGACATCATATAAACATATTGTGAGTACTCCTAACATGTTTCTATCCATCAATTAGCACAAACATCAATTATACAACACCCAATTTTAATGTTTTTGGTAAAAACACCATTTTTGATATTTTCCATGAAATTCAACACTGTGATTTTGTTATTCAATCAAAACAGAAATTTCCAAGCATCATGATTATGATTTTTCATACTCTAGCAATTCTTATAATCAATTTATCAATTTAACAACAATTAAAACCTTAATTTCTATTTTAAAATAGCCATACTCATATATATATTTCATATGAACACTGTGATAAATTTTCTTCATAATTTGCATACATACATAAAGAAATTGATTATAATCATACATACATTCAAGAAAAATAGTTTTACAACAACAATCATCATCTAAAGCTATATACATAAGAAATTCATCGTCCATAATTATTTACAGAGAATTTTTTTATTTTTATTTTTTAGAAGAAGAAGAAAACTAGACTTTTAAAGAAAAAGGTTAAGCTCCTACCTTTGATTGAAAAGTTGATGGCTACTTTTGACTATCAATTACTTTTCTCCAATTCCTTTCTCAAACCTTCAAGGAATTCTCTCAAGTTTTATTTCCCTTTTCTCTTTTCTTCTTCTTCTCTTTTCTTTCACTGAGTCTTTCTCTAGTTTACGTATAATAACATAACGTATGTAATAATAGATATATTTAGTATAGAATTTAACTGACATCAGTTATCTTATTTTGAAAATCAAAAGCCATAAGGCTTGTTTGGTTAAGCTTAATAAAAATAACCTATTAATCCTTACTCCTTGTTTGGTAAATTGAATTAAAATATAATAGATTAATCCTTATACCTTGTTTGCTAAAATCCTAATAGATTAAAGACTTATTATGCATTAAGCCTTGTTTGACAAAACTAAATTAAACCATTTTTAATTTATTTTAATAACTCCTTTATAGCAAGGTTATTAGTCACACCTTTATTAAATTAATAAATCAATTAGACATTAATCTATTAAATTACTTTAACACATAAACAATTATAATTCTTTTTACAATTATAATTTCATTTAATCAACTAATATTTCAAACTACAATTTCTCATTTAAATATTATTATTTATTTAAAATCATTATAAGCTCTCTAGCTTATTAAATTAAACTCCATTATTATAAAATCTCATAATAATTAATTTATTTAGCTCCTTAATTATTTACTCAACAAATAATTAATTAAATCACATCAACTCAAATTGTCATATAATTCAATAAATATTTACTATTGCCAATAAATATTTAATATTTAATATTTAATTATTTATTCAACAAATAATTAAATAAACTACATCACTCAAATTGAACAATTATTTATTCAACAATAAACATATCCATTAAATACTTAAATAAATCAATAAATATTTAATGTCACGCTTTAAAATTATGGAATGTTACATCATTCCCTCCTTACAAGGATTCTGTCCTCAGAATCACCATTCAAACAAATCATTCGTTACATTCTTCCCTACTTACAAAGATTCTGTCCCCAGAATCGAAGACACAGATTAAACAAATAACTCAGGGTATGCCTTCAACATTTTCTCTTCGAGTTCCCACGTAGCTTCTTCAGCGTTGTGGTTTCTCCATATCACCTTCACAAAAGGTATCACTTTATTCCTGAGCACTTGTTCTTTCCTATCGACTATCTGGATAGGAACCTCTTCATAAGTCAAATCTTTTTCGAACTGCAAAGGTTCATACTCGATCACATGCTTGTAGTCGGGTTTATATGGTCGTAACACCGAAATGTGAAAAACATTATGAATATTTTCCAACACTGGAGGTAGAGCTACCTCGTAAGCCACTTCTCCAACTCTTCGCAGCACTTCAAAGGGTCCAATAAACCTCGGACTTAACTTTCCCTTTTTACCGAAACAAATTTTTCCCTTCCAGGGAGAAACTTTTAAGAATACAAAAGTTCCTACATCAAATGTACGATCTTGTCTGTGTTGATCAGCATACTTTTTCTGTCTGTCTCGAGCTGCGACCAGTCTTGTCCTGATGAGTTTGACAACATCAGCAGTTTGTTGTACCAGTTCTGGTCCTAACAGTTGGCGTTCACCGACTTCATCCCAACACAGTGGGGTTCTGCACTTTCTGCCGTACAATGCCTCGTAAGGTGGCATGCCGATGCTCGCGTGATAACTGTTGTTGTAAGAAAATTCCACCAATGGTAGTTGATCTTCCCAGCTTCCTTTAAAGTCCATGACACATGCTCTCAGCATATCTTCCAATGTCTGAATTGATCATTCGCTTTGGCCATCTGTTTGTGGATGATAAGCCGTACTCATTCGCAACTGTGTTCCCATACATTCTTGTAGTCTCTTCCAGAAATTCGATGTAAACCGCGGATCTCTATCAGACACAATTGATACTGGCACTCCGTGCCTCGAAACGATCTCCTTAATGTACAATCTTGCCAACTGATCAAGATTGAATCTAATCTTTATTGGTAAAAAGTGTGCTGATTTCGTCAGTCTGTCCACTATTACCCAAATCGCATCGCATCCTCTCTGAGTAGTTGGAAGACCCACCACAAAATCCATCGTGATGTGTTCCCACTTCCATTCCGGTATTTCTAACGGTTGGAGTAATCCGCTGGGTCTTTGATGTTTGGCTTTTACTCTCTGACATGTCAAGCATTTCACTACGCATTCAGCAACATCTCTTTTCATATTTGGCCACCAAAAATGTCGGTGTAAATCCTGATACATTTTCGTGCTTTCTGGATGAATTGAATACTTTGAGCTATGAGCTTCAGTCAGAATTTCTTCTTTCAGCTCTAGCACTGCTGGAACCCAAATTCGTCCATCGAACCGTAGTAAACCTTCGGTATCGACCTTGTATTTTACATCTCTGTCTTCACCCAAATTCTCTTTGATTTTTCCACACTCTCCATCTTATAATTGACCAATTTTCACTTTGTTCACTAAAGTTAGATTAGCTTCTATCTAGAATAGTTGTTCGTCAGATTCTTTTGGAAATTTGATTTCCAACTCCAATTTTGTCATTACTGAAATGAGCTCCTTTTGAGTTGTTATCAGCATCAACTTCTCCCGACCTTTCCTACTTAAAGCATCTGCAACTACATTCGCTTTACCCGGATGATAAAAGATCTCACAATCGTAATATTTTATTAATTCCATCCACCTTCTTTGACGCATGTTCAAATCCTTTTGAGTGAAAATATACTTCAGACTTTTGTGGTCTGTGTAGATCTCACATTTCTCTCCATAAAGATAGTGTCTCCATATTTTTAGAGCAAACACCACTGCAGCCAATTCCAAATCATGAGTCGGATACCCCTTCTCATAATCCTTCAATTGTCTTGATGCATAGGCAATAACTTTGCCGTTCTGCATAAGAACACAACCCAACCCTTTATGTGAGGCATCACTATATACCACAAAATTTCCTGTATTATCTGGCAAAGTCAATACAGGTGCCACACTTAACTTCTTCTTCAAATCTTGGAAACTCTCTTCGCACTTCTCCGTCCAAACGAATTTTATAATTTTTCTTGTCAAATTTGGTAGCGGAGTGGCTATCTTAGAAAAATCTTGAATAAATCTTCTATAATAACCAGCCAGTCCCAAGAAACTCCTCACTTCCGACGGTGTTTTTAGTTGTTCCCAATTGATTACTGCTTCCACTTTCGACGGATCCACTGAGATCCCATCTTTGTCAATCACATGCCCCAAAAATTGTACACGGTCGAGCCAAAATTCGCACTTAGAGAACTTCGCGTACAGTTTTTCCTTTCTTAGTGTCCCCAATGTCAGACGTAAGTGTTCCACATGTTCTTCTTGAGTTTTGGAATACACTAGAATGTCATCAATGAATACCACTACAAACTTGTCTAGGAATGGTTTAAACACCCTGTTCATCAAATCCATGAACGCAGCAGGTGCATTGGTTAAACCAAAAGACATCACCAGAAACTCGTAATGTCCATACCGAGTTCTGAATGTCGTTCGTGGTATATCCTCCTTTCTTACCTTCAATTGGTGATAACCACTTCTCAAATCTATTTTCGAAAAGTACTTAGCACCCTTCAGTTGATCAAACAAGTCATCTATTCTTGGCAACGGGTATTTGTTTTTAATAGTGACTTTGTTTAACTCCCTATAATCAATGCAAAGACGCATTGACCCGTCCTTCTTCTTCACAAATAAAACTAGCGCTCCCCACGGCGATACGCTTAGTTGAATATATTTCTTGTCCAGCAGCTCTTGCAACTGAACCATTAGTTCCTTCATTTCTACTGGAGCCATTCTGTACGGGGCCTTCGATATCGGTGCTGTTCCCGGTACTAAGTCGATCACGAACTCAATTTCTCTGTCAGGCGGAAGTCCTGGCAAATCCTCTGGAAAAATGTCTTCGAATTCCCTCACTACTGGTATTTCTTCCAGCTTTACCCCCTTCTTTTGAGTATCGACTATGTAAGCTAAATAGCCCACACAACCTTGACTCAACAATTTCTTGGCCTGCATAGTCGTCAGACATTTCATTTGTCTAGGCGACTTGCTACCATAAAATACTGCCTTTGACGAAGTCATAAGGTTTACACACTTCTTTTGGCAGTCAATTACCGCTCCGCATTTGAACAACCAATCCATCCCCAAAATTACATCAAATTCCCCCAGTCTAATCGGAATCAAATCTACCAACAAGACATTCTCCTTAATGTTCACCCTACAGTTCTTGTATACGAATCTAACAGGTATTATTTCCTTATTCGTAATTTCTATGTTCAAAGGAAAATTCAGTTCTTCTCTAGGCAATTCTAACCTCTTAGCAAATTCATCAGATATAAACGAGCAAGTAGCACCCGAATCAAATAATACATATGCATCAATATCATTGATTGGGATAATACCTGAAACTACATCCTTTGATTGCACAGCATCTTGCACAGTCATGTTAAAGGTTCTAGCTGTGGGTTTGATTGATGCTGCAGGTCCTGTAATAGCCCACGCACCTCCATTGTTATCTCCTTTGCTTCTGGTTGTCACTCCCTCCTTCTTCTTAGGACATTCACGAGCAAAGTGATCCTTGGATCCGCACGTGAAGCACGCATTCTTCTTTGATTGAGTGCAATTTGGGGCGATGTGACCCTCCTGGCCACAATTGTAGCAAACTCGTTTTCCCATCAAGCACGCACCCTTGTGAAACTTTCCACATGTCGCACATGCTTCAAACTTTTTGTTCTGCTGGTTACCTTGCTGGTTTCCAGTACCCATACTCCCATTCCACTTCCTCTTGTTGTTGTTGTTGTTATTGTTGTTGTTATTGTTGTTGTTTCCACTGCTACTACCACCATTCTTCACCTCATTCTCATTCTTCTTCTTCTTTTGTTTCTAGTTAAATTTTGTCATCGCCTCGCCTCCACCTTCAGCGAGTACTGCTTTCTCCATCACTGCTGCAAACGTCTTCAATTGGAACAGGGAAACCCTACTGTACAACCATGGCTTCAGTCCCTGTTCAAACCTCTTCGCCTTACGCTCATCTGTGCTAACGTGATATGGCGCAAACCTCGCCAATTCATTGAATTTTGCGGCATACTTAGATACCGTCATCGTCCCTTGCTTCAGTTCTAGAAACTGTACTTCCAGCTGACTCTTCGAACTCTCCGGGAAATAGGTCTCGAAAAATAACTCCTTGAACATATCCCAAGTCATCACTCCTGGCCCTTCACGAGTTTTATTAGCTTGCCACCAATAACTAGCTTCTGCTTTCAACATGAACGTTGCGAAAGCAGTCTTCTGATCATTCCCTACCCTAGCGACATCGAACACCTTCTCTATCTCCATAATCCAAGTTTGTGCTTCGACTGGATTCATGGACCCACGGAATTCAGGTGGTCCAACCGCCTTAAACTCCTTAAACGTTGTACCTTGGTTTTGAGGTTGATTATGCAACGCTCCTGTCAGTAGTGTTACTAGTTGTTGAACGGGATTCGCATCAACATTGTCGTTATTGTTAGTTCCTTCAGTGGTTCTCTGTCGTGTTGGCTGACGTCTGGGAGGCATTTTCTGTTAAAATAAAACATCTATTAGACCATTACTCAACTTCTTTAAGTATTTCTAATTAACTTGCCTCTATAAAAGAAATACCCACATAGCACATAACACTTTGAACAAAATAATAACATTTATTTATTCATAAACTTTCTGAAAACATAACACAATAGCATCTCTGCTATCTACATTCCTTTCCTGAACTATAAAAGTTTCAGTACAATATCATTATTATCATATCCCATGGTTACTTAACACTAGGGACTTACACATTATTTAATACTTATTGCGTACATTACCGACACATTTTCTACGATGATCTATTAAGGTACTTCGTAGCCCTATCACGTTCTTCCTCCATGACTCGAAACATTGTTCTGCGATCTAACACGAATGATGGCAGCGTCTCGAACTGAATCGGATATCCCATTACCCGATCTTGAGCTCGATTAATTGAGGTGTTAAATACTTTATCCATCTCTTCCATCTTCATCCTCTTTGCCTGCGCGTCTCTCGCTGCTCTTCCAGTTCGTTGATAAGCTTCCTCGTATGCATCTTCAGCTCTTGCCCTCTTAGCAGCTTCTTCTCTCAGCTTGCTCTCCAGTTCAGCAACCATCTCGATCAATTGTTCTTTCTCTCCTTCAGTCTGTATTAATTTCTCCTCGGCGTTAGTCAGTCGTTCTTCACGATCCAGGATCTCATCGTCCTTCTGTGTCATTGCAGTCTGTTGTTCAGCTACTATCTCTTGCAATTCCTCAACTGTATCCTGAAGTTCCACGTTGCGGTCACCTCATCGTAAATACGGCCTGTTATCGAGTTAAGTGGAATCCTTTCTTCCTCATCCTCCTCATCTGTCTCCACATCATCCTCCTCATCTTCAACTACTGTGACCAACGGGGCTAACTCCCGTGGCAGTAGTTGTTCCCAAACTACCTGAATGTCGTGAGGCTCCTCCTCTATAGGCATTTGAGGTCCCTCCTCCCTAGCCTGACTGGATTGCCCGACATTAGTCATCCTGACAACAAAATTTTAAAGTTTTAGTTATTAATCATTCTACTCGACACTCGCGAGCACATAAGTTATAAACACATAAGCACATAAGTGTTTTATTACTTCTTTCTTAAAACTCGATAAGAGTTATCTCCACTATCTTTTCAAAGGTTACTTCCTAAGGCTTTTTTTTCCCCCACCTAAGGTTCATAACCTAAAGCTTTGATACTAACCTGTGACACCCCCAAATCCCGGTACTTCATTTCCTCAGGATTTGGTGTTCACGTAATCAAAACATTCATTTCTAACTACCCAATTATAATAAAATTGAATAACAAAGCTTGCCCATACAGGATTAAACTTAAATAAATCTCCCAGGTTAACTAACCTTTACAAACAAGCATTCATGCGAAAAATTAAAATAAACTTCATTACAATCTTTAAACCAAGTCTGAAAATAAACTATTCAAC
This sequence comes from Panax notoginseng, assembly GCA_016801055.1. Taxonomy (NCBI): domain Eukaryota; kingdom Viridiplantae; phylum Streptophyta; class Magnoliopsida; order Apiales; family Araliaceae; genus Panax; species Panax notoginseng. The sequence goes on along the minus strand of CM029015.1, from coordinate 96,041,802 downwards.
TATTACAAGTCTTCAGCATTGTTTCGTCTTTCCTTTCCCTTTACTGGTACTAGGTACATCACCAGTTTCAACCTTAGCTGTAAGAAATTTTACAGGCAAGAGTGAGCAAACAAGGCCCACTTGAAATAACAATAATTAAATCATTAAACTTTTACATCATTTGTCAACATTAAGCTCAATAGAATTTAACAATATATTCTATTAACTTTTGGAAAGCTTTAACCTTTACAGAGGGTCTAATGACCGCGAATCATGTCCACAGTTATAAGTAATTTTTTCAACTTAAACTTTAACAGTCATAAGACTATAAGGACTTCACGTACTTAGGGGGATCAACCATTCGTACAATGTATTGTGCACAATCATTTCAACGCTAAGCGTAACCTCTTATAAAAGAGTTGTTCTTCTCAGTATTTAGAATACAAGTCCGTACCAAAGTGAGTTTGGTTTGGATACATCATGGGGTAATTTAGAATTCAACGGTAATCAACTAAGGTTTAGTTGATTACAAACGACATAACTGTATACTATGGAATAATCATAGTTTAATTGATGTTTATAAATTGACATCATGCTTTAGGGATAATCTAATAGCATACAATTTGAATAATTATAACCTACCTTGCTTGAACAATAATAAGACAAGGTTAATTGAATAATAAACATCCACAATATGTATATAATTGTACATGCTAAACCACAAGTTAAGTGCAAGAATAACTTGCTCCAAATAAATTTACACCATTATATGATAATCGAAATTGCAACAATAATTAGTTCAATAACACCAATGATTAGAAAACTTATACAATAAAGAACTTGCTAAATATCAAAAGTTAAGGCTTAGAAACTTGCTCAATGTAAAAGGTAGGTTTAGGAAACTTGCCTTTAGCACAAGCTACACTTTTACCACTTGAATTGATACCCTAAACATATGTCATATTGACATAATTAGTCCTAACCAACATTGTACATTTATATAAATAATTACATTCATCATATGGGTTGAATTACCCATTCACATAATCAATTATTTTTCAAGTAGATAATACTTAATAACATGATAGTTTATAGTCTAATCATACTGAAATTATCTTTTAACATTATTATGATAAACACATAACATTTATTTTCAAGTTTTGTACATTTAAACAAAACTGTCAGACAGTTCTGCCAAGTCGCGCTGCGGCTCTGAGTCGGCGCTGCGGCGCAGCGATTATACTATGAGCCGGCGCTGCGGCGCAGTGATTGTGCAATAGACCGTGCTTACGTCATGGTGATGGCGCTGCGGCGCCAGCAATGAACTGCTGGACCGCGCCGCGGCGCGAACTGTCAGCGTCGACTGACAGCTTCGGCAACCATGAAAGAAAAAGCCAAATTGGCCAAAAAGCTCGAATCTAATAGACTGATTATCATGAAAATTGCATATCGACATCATATAAACATATTGTGAGTACTCCTAACATGTTTCTATCCATCAATTAGCACAAACATCAATTATACAACACCCAATTTTAATGTTTTTGGCAAAAACACCATTTTTGATATTTTCCATGAAATTCAACACTGTGATTTTGTTATTCAATCAAAACAGAAATTTCCAAGCATCATGATTATGATTTTTCATACTCTAGCAATTCTTATAATCAATTTATCAATTTAACAACAATTAAAACCTTAATTTCTATTTTAAAATAGCCATACTCATATATATATTTCATATGAACACTGTGATAAATTTTCTTCATAATTTGCATACATACATAAAGAAATTGATTATAATCATACATACATTCAAGAAAAATAGTTTTACAACAACAATCATCATCTAAAGCTATATACATAAGAAATTCATCGTCCATAATTATTTACAGAGAATTTTTTTATTTTTATTTTTAGAAGAAGAAGAAAACTAGACTTTTAAAGAAAAAGGTTAAGCTCCTACCTTTGATTGAAAAGTTGATGGCTACTTTTGACTATCAATTACTTTTCTCCAATTCCTTTCTCAAACCTTCAAGGAATTCTCTCAAGTTTTATTTCTCTTTTCTCTTTTCTTCTTCTTCTTCTCTTTTCTTTCACTGAGTCTTTCTCTAGTTTACGTATAATAACATAACGTATGTAATAATAGATATATTTAGTATAGAATTTAACTGACACCAGTTATCTTATTTTGAAAATCAAAAGCCATAAGGCTTGTTTGGTTAAGCTTAATAAAAATAACATATTAATCCTTACTCCTTGTTTGGTAAATTGAATTAAAATATAATAGATTAATCTTTATACCTTGTTTGCTAAAATCCTAATAGATTAAAGACTTATTATGCATTAAGCCTTGTTTGACAAAACTAAATTAAATCATTATTAATTTATTTTAATAACTCCTTTGTAGCAAGGTTATTAGTCACACCTTTATTAAATTAATAAATCAATTAAACATTAATCTATTAAATTACTTTAACACATAAACAATTATAATTCTTTTTACAATTATAATTTCATTTAATCAACTAATATTTCAAACTACAATTTCTCATTTAAATATTATTATTTATTTAAAATCATTATAAGCTCTCTAGCTTATTAAATTAAACTCCATTATTATAAAATCTCATAATAATTAATTTATTTAGCTCCTTAATTATTTACTCAACAAATAATTAATTAAATCACATCAACTCAAATTGCCATATAATTCAATAAATATTTAATATTGCCAATAAATATTTAATATTTAATATTTAATTATTTATTCAACAAATAATTAAATAAACCACATCACTCAAATTGAACAATTATTTATTCAACAATAAACATATCCATTAAATACTTAAATAAATCAATAAATATTTAATGTCACACTTTAAAATTATGGAATGTTACACGTGTTGTAGCTTGTTGTATGGACTCTAGATCCATGTATTTAGACCATTCAAAACGTCAACAGATCGAACGCAAGAGATGGTCAAAGTAGACCATCTGGTAACATTTCCTGTTTTCTGGAATTTCAAGAAAACGCAAGAATAAATTTTCTGACGGCCTTTGACCGAGCCGTATCTGAATATTGTGATGTATTTGGACTGAGCTAGTTATGTATATATGTTCCTTGTCTTGAGTACTACATGCTGGGACCATGATAATAACAAAACAATGACCAGAACCTATGAATTAGTGGGCTAGAAAGTACCTAGTCGAGACTGTCTGGGTTTCTGGGTAACCCAGAAAACCCAGGTGGTGTCTGATAGAAATTTTTGAGGCTCAGATCTCATTGTTGAGATGTTGTATAACCAAGATAAAGATTGATGATTGTAGTATGGCATACGTGCTACACGATCAAAGTATTAGTTAGCCTAGAACATGCACGAATTGAGAATCAAAGTTGGTCAAACGTGGAACCTTTATCACTAGTCTGTCAGTGTTCTTGTCACTATAGGCTATAGCGGCGGTTTATTTAATTTTATTTTTCTGAATTTCTGAAAAATAATTAAAAATAGAAAACAAATTACAAAAATTACAAAAATGGTTTTAAATATTATTTTAAATTATGAAAAATAACTTTTAATAATTTTTGATATTTTTCATTAATATTTATAATTATTTGAATATTAATTATATTTAATTAGTTTATTAAATGAATTAGAGAAAAATAATTTTAATATTATAAAAATCATTTTAAATAAGAATAAAGTGTTTAAAAATATTTTGAATTATAAAATATAATTTTCAATATTTTTGGAGAATTTTCATTAATAAATTAATATTAATGATATTAGATTTATTTAATTATTAAATTAAATAAATGATAGAAAAATGATTTTATTGATTTAAAAATTATTTAAAAATGAGAAAAATAATTTAAAAATATTTTAAGTTATAATTAATGACTTTTAATATTTTTGATAATAATTTCATTAATATTTAAATATTAATGGTGATGATTTAAAAATAATTTTAATTATTTTAAAAATAATTTAAGTAGAATATTGATGATTTAAATTTTTTTAAAGTGATTAAAAATAACTTAAATTTTTTGACAAGTATGTCATTAATATTTTTAAATTATTAAATATTAATGATGATAAGATTATTTGATATTTAAATCATTTGAAAATGATTCTAGTGCTTGTTAAATTATTATAAATTATAATAATTGTTTATAAATTATTAAAAGCTTCTGAAAAATATTATAAACGATATTTGACTTATCTAAAATAATATTGAAGCTTAGAGACCAAGTTTAATTGACAATAAATATGTTAATTATCGAATAAGGTGACCAAGACACCGAGATGAGACCGAAGTTCAACCAGACCGAACTAGTTAGACTTGATAAGTGTTTATATAGGTTATAAACACTAGTGTGCATGGCTATGTGATAATGTGCTTAGGAGAAAGATTGACTGTAAATTACAGTGATACGTGTTATAAATGATTGTGCTAATTGTGAGACCGATATTGTGATTATAGGTCTTTCAAACGCAGATAAGTATATTGTGTAACAGTAATCCACGGAGAAGACAAGTTTCCTTAACTCAATCCTTGACTTAATACTTACAAATATTATGGTGGTTAATTATTGTTGATTAGACCATGTCCAAGAATTTATTGTTGATTATTCGCAGTTAATGTATGTTTATTAATTCAAATTGAATTAGTGATTCTGAGAATATACTTGGAGAATATCTGTTGTTGAATACTTACATCTGTAGAAGCTGTTATTGATAGTACAGATAATTCCTGTCTATTATCGAATTGTGTAGAGAAATGTCTTAGTTAATTATTCTAGCTAGATGAACATTTGTTAGAACTTGATAGGTTCGAGAGGATAATTCAATTATTATTGACAGATCAATGCCAATTATTTCGGCTAGATAGAGAAGTGATTAGATATTGAAATCATTGTATTTCGTTGTTAAATCAAATTCTGATTCAAAGACTAAGAAGAATAACATTTTATATAAAGGGAACATATTTGGTCGTATATTCGGCTATTACGCACGTTTTAAGTATTATGCATAATATAGGGTACAAGGAGTTGGCCACTCTAAGTACTTGCAGAGGGGTATGATTTAATCTTTATGGTTATCTGATACACCTGGGTATATCAAAGTAAATCTTTGATAGTTACTCGAGAAGAGAAGTTCTAGATCCTTTGTGATAACTCAGCATAATTTCTGGAAAAATATTTCCATCTTGTTATTTGGGTATATCAAAGTAAATCTTTGATAGTTACTCGAGAATAGAATTCCAAGATCATTTAAGATCATTCAGTATAAACTCTAGAGAATATTTCTAAATTGTTATTTAATAGAATGTCATAGAAACTTGAAAGCATTGTATTCTTTCATTATTGTGTTGCATAGATTGTGAGAAGAATGGTTACAGAAAAAATAAATTGTTCAGCTATTTCAAAGTTCCCCAAATTTTGGTATCATTCTATCCAAATAGATAGTTTGTGGTTCTGATTCTTATACATTCCTTGTATATCTTAACTTGCGGGGCAAATTTGTTGCTCACCCTTGCTTAATAAAACTTTTTAGCTAGGGACGAAGTGGCAGGAGGTGCTGTGAAGAACAAAGACAAAGGCATAGTGATAGCATAGTTATAATGAACCATATTAATATGTCATGTTTGTAAACCCTTTTTGTATAACTAAAGGGTATGTTTGTAATGTTAAGGTTAGAGAACTTGGGGTAATGTATTAACTATATCAGTTGATGAACTGTATGCTTCTATTTATAATTATATGGGTAGTTAAATGTTATTTATATTGTGGATCGTGAGCACCAAACTCGGGAGTCGGGTAACCTAGATTTGGGGGCGTCACAGAGCTCACCCTTTACTTTTATTGTTCTATACAGAAAATGATAATATAACTGGGACTAGTCAGAAAACGGAATGACGGTCTAGATATTTGCATTAGTAGTCGTCTCTATTATGTGAAATAGTGTGATAATAAATATATTGAGGACTTATTTTGAGTTTGAATACTGTCTAGAAGATAATATTTGTATTAAAACTCACATCTTATGTTGTGTCGTATTTTACACGACACTTAATAGTTGTACAAATTAAGTTTGTATTTGTATTCTGTACCATGTATTTGGCTACTCAGAATAGGTGATGTATACCTATTTTGGGGGCGTCACAGGTATAACAGACCATTTTTGTAAGACCCCAACTTATTAATGAATAAAATCAAATTTTCTCTAAATATTATTGTGAATAATAAGGGGTTAATTTGATATACTACTTTGGTTATGGGTGAAATGTGCAAATTTTGCAAAAAAAGCAAGTGGTTATAAAATATTCATTTTGTCGGGGAATATTCGTTTGGTCGTGGAATATTCTTGCTGTCGGGGAATATTCGTACGACGGCGCAGCCTTGTGTGGGCCCCATAACGAAAAGCGATTGGATGAAGAAAATGACAAGTATAAGTTATATATAAATAACGGCGTAGTTGTTACCGTTAATACTGTTGGAATACCCGGTGGTTAAAATACAGTAGCACACGGTATTGCACCAATTATTGATTCTTACGTAACAAGGCACTACTCAATAATTGTTACAGTAGTTATTGTTCAATATTTTATTTTATTGATTCAATAATTGTTGCGTTGATATTTTATATTATTATTGTTTCAATAATTGTTGCTGCATAGTATTTTCCATTATCAGATCAATAATTCATATTATTTGAATAATATTATTAGATAACATTATTGGCAATGTCTAGAAAGTTCTGTCTAAGGAGAGGTTTGGTCATCTAATTACGCGCCAGTAAGGAGAAATCCTTATTGGAAAGCCCCCTCTTTCCTGGGAACGGCCTGGTTGTCATAAATGTGATTCTGTAATATTATTTGTGAATAATTAATTATTGATTCATATGATAAGGAAATATTTATTTTATGTGGATATAAATGTTGGATATATTTATTGTGGTTAAAAATGAAGGAGTTAATGTTGAGGTGTTTTATCAGTATTTTTATCGGAATGGAGGTATTAAAAATCAAATCAGGATTTTTTAAAAATATTGCGGGTGTTATAATTTTTAATCCGACCGTTGGATCGTGGTAATTTTTGGATATATTATACATATATAAGTTGAGTATATGTCCACAAATTTTGAACCGTTAAAAGTGAACGTATGATTTATTATGAATTTTACGAGATGACTGGTTCAGAAATTGTAGAATTTTTGGAGTTTATCATTTTGATGGAAAATTCTAGAATTGGTGGGCCCCACTTGTGGTTGGTGAAGAAATGTGCTGAATTATATTTTAAATGTGGTGGGTGGGAATAGTAGCAGGTAAAGCCATCAGATTGCAGGTCAAACCTACTAAAATTTTTCTATAAATAGAGGGCTAAGTTAGAATTAAAAATCACACCAGAAACAAGTTTTCTCTCTTTCTCTCTCTAGATTATTGAGTGTATTTTGTGAGTATTTAGATACTTTGAGAGTTTCTATTCATCAGAGCAAGTTTCTTTCAGCCTTATACCGGTATTACGACCAGAAGTACTGATATCTTGAGGTAAGGGATATTATTTTCTTCTTAATGATATTATTTTCTTCAATATCATTATGCTGAAATATTGATATGAGTTTTTATCAAATTTGGAACTTTTTGTGTCGGGGTTACTATTCACGTATACGGCACTATTCACGTATACGGTACTATTCACGAATACGGCACTATTCACCGAAAAATAAAATTTTCTCTTTTTGTCCAAGATGTCTATTATGGTTACTATCGTTGATTGTATCCATGTTTTGATCTTTATTTTTGAATTCTGCTTCACAATTGATTATTACGAAGTATTATTGATCTTGGATAAACTGTTATACGAATCCCTACTATTTGTCCTTATGTCTCACTGGATTCGTTTTCTTTAAGATATTTTTCATCATCCTCAGTCCTAAATGATGATATTACTGAATATCTTTGGCCTGTAGTGCAAAGATGTATGATTACTTAATGAATATCTTTGGCCTATAGTGCAAAGATGAGCAGGTATTGAGATGAACATGACTGACAGGTGATACAAATGAATATCTTTGGCATGTAGTGCAAAGATGAATATTTGGATAAAGATGATTATTAATTGATGTTACAGGGATAAAACATTGATGATGGACTTTTAAATCTTAGAAGATAGTAGAATTCTTTCTCTACTTGACTCTTCTAATGGTTTGCTGTTTCCGCTGCAGTTGTTGATCTAAAACTTGTTGTCGATTATATTCTGTCAGATTTTTCCCTGTTGAAGACTAATGATAATTTGTTGTATATTATCTTAGTCATAATATTCTTTACTGGGCTAGTTGAGCTCACCCTTTTCCTTTTTGTTCCATTTTTCTTCTCAGGAGGTGAGAACATAGCAGGATCTAGTCGGGATATGGAGTGATGATTCTTGAAAGATGTTTTAGCAGTCCTCACTATTTCTGTAAAATAGTGTTTGAATAATTGTAATGAGGATTTATTTGAGTGTGGATATTGTCCAGAAGACAATATTTGTATTTAAACTCACAGTATGTGTTGTCGTATTTTGCACGACAATTATATTATTGAAGTTGTAGTTTGCTTTCTGTACTATGTATTTGGCGACTCAGAATGGGTGTTGTATACCTATTTTGGGGGCGTCACAGTTGGTATCAGAGCTTAGGGATATGATCCCTGGCTGAGATGTGAGACAAGAACTAGGAGGGGAGAGACGGGGAATTCCTTCGCTAGTATGACCTGACTAAGTTTATTTGTTATTTATTTGGTCGGTCAGAGTATAGGGATAATATATGACATGACTATTAACCCTTGTTTTATGGCAGTATTTAAGAATGGCAGCTGAGAACGTTAATAATGGAGTAAATCAGACCGTAGAGACACCTTTGATCACCACCCAGGGGAACGTGCAACAGGAAGGCAATATTCCTCCTGTAAACAACGTTACCGAGCAAACGATGAATGATGGAATGTTTAGGAAGTTTTTACAGTTCATGCAAAATCAGACGAGGGAGACTCGTGTGCAGAATACGGGTGGAAATGATAACAACGCGCGGTTTGTCACAGCTAAGCAGTTCAGAGAATTGGGACCACCAGAATTTAAGGGAAAGGCGGATCCGATCATGGCGGAAATGTGGGTCAAGCAAATTACCAAGATATTCGATGTCTTGGGATGCACGGACGAACAGAAGGTTCCATTCGCCACCTTTATGTTCCGCGGTGAGGCAGACTACTGGTGGGAGTCTGTGAAGCGTACCCAGCTTGACGCACTCAACATGTCCTGGGAAACATTTCAAAAACTGTTCAATGACAAGTACTTTCCAGAAAGTATTCGTCATATGAAGGAGGTGGAGTTTATCAGACTGGAACAAAACAGCATGACGGTGTCCCAGTACGAGGCGAAGTTTACAGAGTTATCCAGGTTTGCACCTCATTTGGTCGAAAATGAGGAACGAATGACAAGGATGTTTCTGAGAGGTCTAAAACCCGAGATTCGGCAATATCTTATCTCTCATAAATTTTCTTTATATTCAGATGTTGTAAACAGGGCTCAATTATTAGAGCGAGATAATGAGTATGTGCAACCGAGGGACCACAACCAGGGTCATACCGGTGGCGGCAGTCATCGAAGCAATGAAAACCAGCAGGGAGGAAAATATTCGAACAAAAGCGGTAACCACTCTGGTGGTAGTCGTGGTCGTGATAATAGAAGAAGCGAGTCGGGAGGAGATTTCAAGAAGAGAAGGTACAACAATGATAACGTGAAGACGTCAGCACAAACATCAACTGTTTCTAGGGGAGGAGAACGACCACCGGTCGTATGTTACAAATGTGGGAAAGAGTGACATATCAGCCCAAACTGCCCACAACAATCCAAGGTATGTTATAACTGTGGAAAGGAGGGTCATATAGCTCGAGAGTGTTCTGTAGCAAAACCAAGTTCAGCGGGGATGGTGACTCCAAAAGTTGTCCCGGATAAGTCGAAATCAGCGATTCCTGGAAGGGCGTTTGTCGTTACTGGCCAAAACGCGAGAAACCCGAACGAGGTGATCACGGGTAAGCTAATCTTGAATTCTTGCAAAGTTTATACTTTACTAGATACCGGTTCTACCCATTCTTTTATCTCTCCTGCTTATGCTCAACGTTTAAACTTGACTCCGGAGAAATTGGACTTTAACTTATCTGTTGAAACTCCGTTGGGTGAAACCTTCGTTACATCTACAGTTTATAAATCTTACATGATCCAAGTTGGCACTATCACATTACCTGCTGATCTTATCTCTTTAAAGATACTTGCTTTTGATGTGATTTTAGGAATTGATTGGTTAACCACTCATCATGCTAAAATTGATTGTTTTCGTAAGGTTGTTAGTTTTCATATTCCTAACCAACCTGTCATACGAATTCAAACTACTAAACCACTAAAATCAGTCACTGTCATATCAAGCCACAAAGCTATTCGTTTATTGAAAAATGGATGTCAAGCTTTCTTAGCCCATGTTATGGATTTGAACAAAGACAAGTCAGATTTTAATAATATTTCTATTGTTAGAGAATTTCCCGATGTATTTCCTGAAGAACTTCCTGGTCTACTGTAACATTCCATAATTTTAAAGTGTGACATTAAATATTTATTGATTTATTTAAGTATTTAATGGATATGTTTATTGTTGAATAAATAATTGTTCAATTTGAGTGATGTGGTTTATTTAATTATTTATTGAATAAATAATTAAATATTAAATATTTATTGGCAATATTAAATATTTATTGAATTATATGGCAATTTGAGTTGATGTGATTTAATTAATTATTTGTTGAGTAAATAATTAAGGAGCTAAATAAATTAATTATTATGAGATTTTATAATAATGGAGTTTAATTTAATAAGCTAGAGAGCTTATAATGATTTTAAATAAATAATAATATTTAAATGAGAAATTATAGTTTGAAATATTAGTTGATTAAATGAAATTATAATTGTAAAAAGAATTATAATTGTTTATGTGTTAAAGTAATTTAATAGATTAATGTTTAATTGATTTATTAATTTAATAAAGGTGTGACTAATAACCTTGCTATAAAGGAGTTATTAAAATAAATTAAAAATGGTTTAATTTAGTTTTGTCAAACAAGGCTTAATGCATAATAAGTCTTTAATCTATTAGGATTTTAGCAAACAAGGTATAAGGATTAATCTATTATATTTTAATTCAATTTACCAAACAAGGAGTAAGGATTAATAGGTTATTTTTATTAAGCTTAACCAAACAAGCCTAATGGCTTTTGATTTTCAAAATAAGATAACTGGTGTCAGTTAAATTCTATACTAAATATATCTATTATTACATACGTTATGTTATTATACGTAAACTAGAGAAAGACTCAGTGAAAGAAAAGAGAAGAAGAAGAAGAAAAGAGAAAAGGGAAATAAAACTTGAGAGAATTCCTTGAAGGTTTGAGAAAGGAATTGGAGAAAAGTAATTGATAGTCAAAAGTAGCCATCAACTTTTCAATCAAAGGTAGGAGCTTAACCTTTTTCTTTAAAAGTCTAGTTTTCTTCTTCTTCTAAAAAAAATAAAAAAATTCTCTGTAAATAATTATGGACGATGAATTTCTTATGTATATAGCTTTAGATGATGATTGTTGTTGTAAAACTATTTTTCTTGAATGTATGTATGATTATAATCAATTTCTTTATGTATGTATGCAAATTATGAAGAAAATTTATCACAGTGTTCATATGAAATATATATATGAGTATGGCTATTTTAAAATAGAAATTAAGATTTTAATTGTTGTTAAATTGATAAATTGATTATAAGAATTGCTAGAGTATGAAAAATCATAATCATCATGCTTGAAAATTTCTGTTTTGATTGAATAACAAAATCATAGTGTTGAATTTCATGGAAAATATCAAAAATGGTGTTTTTGCCAAAAACATTAAAATTGGGTGTTGTATAATTGATGTTTGTGCTAATTGATGGATAGAAACATGTTAGGAGTACTCACAATATGTTTATATGATGTCGATATGCAATTTTCATGATAATCAGTCTATTAGATTCGAGCTTTTTGGCCAATTTGGCCTTTTCTTTCATGGTTGCCGAAGCTGTCAGTCGACGCTGACAGTTCGCGCCGCGGCGCGGTCCAGCAGTTCATTGCTGGCACCGCAGCGCCATCACCATGACGTAAGCACGGTCTGTTGCACAATCACTGGGCCGCAGCGCCGGCTCATAGTATAATCGCTGCGCCGTAGCGCCGACTCAGAGCCGCAGCGCGAGCCACAGTACAAACTGTGGCGCCGCGGCGCGGCTTGGCAGAACTGTTTGACAGTTTTGTTTAAATGTACAAAACTTGAAAATAAATGTTATGTGTTTATCATAATAATGTTAAATGATAATTTCAGTATGATTAGACTATGAACTATCATGTTATTAAGTATTATCTACTTAAAAAATAATTGATTATGTGAATGGGTAATTCAACCCATATGATGAATGTAATTGTTTATATAAATGTACAATGTTGGTTAGGACTAATTATGTCAATATGACATATGTTTAGGGTATCAATTCAAGTGCTAAAAGTGTAGCTTGTGCTAAAGGCAAGTTTCCTAAACCTACCTTTTACATTGAGCAAGTTTCTAAGCCTTAACTTTTGATATTTAGCAAGTTCTTTATTGTATAAGTTTTCTAATCATTGGTGTTATTGAACTAATTATTGTTGCAATTTCGATTATCATATAATGGTGTAAATTTATTTGGAGCAAGTTATTATTGTACTTAACTTGTGGTTTAGCATGTACAATTATATACATGTTGTGGATGTTTATTATTCAATTAACCTTGTCTTATTATTGTTCAAGCAAGGTAGGTTATAATTATTCAAATTGTATGCTATTAGATTATCCCTAAAGCATGATGTCAATTTATAAACATCAATTAAACTATGATTATTCCATAGTATATAGTTATGTCGTTTGTAATCAACTAAACCTTAGTTGATTACCGTTGAATTCTAAATTACCCCATGATGTATCCAAACCAAACTCACTTTGGTACGGACTTGTATTCTAAATACTGAGAAGAACAACTCTTTTATAAGAGGTTACGCTTAGCATTGAAATGATTGTGCACAATACATTGTACGAAGGGTTGATTCCCCTAAGTACGTGAAGTCTTTATAGTCTTATGACTGTTAAAGTTTAAGTTGAAAAAATTACTTATAACTGTGGACATGATTCGCGATCATTAGACCCTCAGTAAAGGTTAAAGCTTTCCAAAAATTAATAGAATATATTGTTAAATTCTATTGAGCTTAATGTTGACAAATGATGTAAAAGTTTAATGATTTAATTATTGTTATTTCAAGTGGGCCTTGTTTGCTCACTCTTGCCTGTAAAATTTCTTACAGCTAAGGTTGAAACTGGTGATGTTCCTAGTACCAGTAAAGGGAAAGGAAAGACGAAACAATGCTGAAGACTTGTAATAGTTAAATAGTTTATTTTCAGACTTGGTTTAAAGATTGTAATGAAGTTTATTTTAATTTTCCGCATGAATGATTGTTTGTAAGGGTTAGTTAACCTGGGAGATTTATTTAAGTTTAATCATGTATGGGCAGGCTTTGTTATTCAATTTTATTATAATTGGGTAGTTAGAAATGAATGTTTTGATTACGTGAACACCAAATCCTGAGGAAATGAAGTACCGGGATTTGGGGGTGTCACATCTACCCCCAGAACGTGAAGTTGAATTCTTTATTGACCTTGAACCCGGTACAAAGCCCATTTCTAAAACTCCATATCGAATGGCTCCTATTGAACTTCAGGAGTTAAAAGTCCAACTACAGGAGTTGTTGGACATCGGTTTTATTCGTCCTAGTACGTCTCCTTGGGGTGCTCCTGTTTTATTCGTAAAGAAGAAAGATGGGAGTATGCGACTTTGTATCGACTATCGAGAATTGAATCATGTCACTATCAAGAATAGGTATCCGCTACCTCGCATTTATGACCTGTTCGACCAGTTACAAGGAACACAATTCTTTTCAAAGATCGACCTTCGTTCTGGATATCATCAGCTGAAGATTAAAACTGAGGATATTCCAAAGACTGCTTTCAGAACTCGGTACGGGCATTATGAATTCTTAGTAATGTCTTTTGGATTGACTAATGCTCCTGCTGCCTTCATGGATATGATGAATCGTGTATTCAAAGAATATTTGGATCAGTTCGTTGTTGTCTTTATTGATGACATCCTCATCTATTCCAAAAGTCGTGAAGATCATGAGCGCCATTTGAAGCTGGTACTGCAAAGGCTTCGTAAAAATAAGCTATATGCCAAATTGAAGAAATGCGAGTTCTGGCTTGAGGAAGTAGCATTCCTTGGGCACGTGGTGTCAAAACATGGAGTATCTGTCGACCCGGCGAAGATTGAAGCCATACAAAGTTGGGAGCAACCGAAGTCGGTAACCGAAGTACGTAGCTTTCTAGGCTTAGCTGGTTATTATCGGAGATTTGTGGAAGGATTTTCTCGAATCGCTACTCCGTTAACTCAGCTGACTCGAAAAGATACAAAATTCGTATGGAGTGAGGAATGCGAGAAGAGTTTCCAAGAACTCAAGAGGAGACTCATTTCGGCACCTGTTCTGGCAATACCATTTGGTTCGGATGGATTTGTTATCTACAGCGATGCTTCAGGCAAAGGGTTAGGATGTGTTCTCATGCAACATGGGAAAGTCATAGCCTATGCCTCACGACAACTCAAAGAATATGAGAGGAATTATCCTACTCATGATTTGGAGTTGGCAGCAGTCGTTTTTGCGTTGAAGATCTGGAGACACTACCTGTATGGGGAGAAAGTGGAGATCTATACAGATCATAAAAGCCTCAAATATTTCTTCACCCAAAAGGAACTCAACATGCGGCAGCGACGTTGGCTCGAGCTGTTGAAAGATTACGATCATACCATCCAATATCATCCTGGAAAAGCGAACGTAGTAGCTGACGCATTGAGTAGAAGATCATACGCGGGTACGAGTGCAATGTTGTTAACACAAAGGCCCATTTTGTATGACTTGCAAAGGATGGAGATAGAGATGAAGGCTCCAAGTACCCACATGATGATATCAAATATACGAGTAGAACCGACTTTAATCGATAAAGTTAAAGCTGCTCAAGCTACGGACATAGAGCTGATGCGTATGAAGAAGAAAGTGCAAGAAGGTGCTATTCCAGAAGCAAGAATCGATGAAGAAGGAATACTTCGAGTCAACTCCAGACTTTGTGTTCCTAACGATTTTGACTTGAAGCATAGAATAATGATGGAGGCACACAACACACCGTTTGTAATCCATCCTGGGAGTACCAAAATGTATCACGATCTTTGACATACATTTTGGTGGAGCAATATGAAAAGAGAGATCGCGGAGTTTATCTCGAGATGTTTAACTTGTCAATGTGTAAAAGCGGAGCATCAAGTACCAAAGGGTCCATTGCAACCACTTGAGATTCCAAAATGGAAGTGGGAACACATTACTATGGATTTTGTTACGGGTCTTCCCAAGGTTTCTCAAGGTATAGATGCGATTTGGGTTATTGTTGATAGATTAACCAAGTTCGCTCATTTCTTGCCGATACGTGAGACTTATTCCCTTGAACGTCTTGCTAGTATGTACGTGAACGAGATTGTGAGATTACATGGCATGCCAGTATCCATAGTTTCGGATCGTGACCCAAGATTCACTTCACGATTTTGGGTTAGCTTGCAGAAAGCTATGGGCACGGATTTACGATTCAGTTCGGCATACCATCCTCAAACGGACGGACAATTAGAGATGACTATTCAAACTCTTGAAGATCTATTAAGACTTTGTGTCCTAGATCTCAAAGGGAGTTGGGATAAGTACCTACCATTGGTGGAATTCTCCTACAACAACAGTTATCAGGCGAGCATAGGTGTGGCTCCATTCGAGGCGTTGTATGGAAGAAAATGTCGTTCTCCAGTATGCTGGGACGAGGTGGGTGAAGCAACATTGTTGGGACCAGAGTTGGTACGCATTACTACAGAGAAGATCCAAACGATTCGACAACGTATACAAATGGCACAGGATCGACAAAAGAGTTATGCGGATCTTCATCGGAAGGACGTGGAATTTAATATTGGGGATCATGTATTATTACGTGTTGCACCATGGAAGGGAGTTACAAGATTTGGGAAGAGAGGAAAGCTCAATCCAAGATTTGTTGGTCCATTTGAGATTCTTGAGCGAATAGAAAATGTGGCATATAGACTCGCATTACCTCCAAGCATGTCTCGTGTTCATAATGTTTTTCACATATCTATGCTTCGTAAATATGTTAAAGACCCGAACCACATTATTGAGTTAGAATCAGACGAGATAGCTGAAGATTTAATGTACGAGGAGGTACCTGTTAAGATCTTGGATAGGAAAGAGCATGTCCTACGCACGAAGGTTATACCACAAGTTAAGGTTTTGTGGAGAAACCATGCTATTGAAGAAATGGCCTGGGAGTTGGAATCAGAAATAAAAGCGAGGTATCCTCACCTTTTTGAAACATCAGGTACGTACGTTAATTTCGAGGACGAAATTTCATAAGGAGGGGAGGTTGTAAGACCCCAACTTATTAATGAATAAAATCAAATTTTCTCTAAATATTATTGTGAATAATAAGGGGTTAATTTGATATAATACTTTGGTTATGGGTGAAATGTGCAAATTTTGCAAAAAAAGCAAGTGGTTATAAAATATTCATTTTGTCGGGGAATATTCGTTTGGTCGTGGAATATTCTTGTTGTCGGGGAATATTCGTACGACGGCGCAGCCTTGTGTGGGCCCCATAACGGAAAGCGATTAGATAAAAAAACGACAAGTATAAGTTATTTATAAATAACGGCGTAGTTGTTACCGTTAATACTGTTGGAATACCCGGTGGTTAAAATACAGTAGCACACGGTATTGCACCAATTATTGATTCTTACGTAAGAAGGCACTACTCAATAATTGTTACAGTAGTTATTGTTCAATATTTTATTTTATTGATTCAATAATTGTTGCGTTGATATTTTATATTATTATTGTTTCAATAATTGTTGCTGCATAGTATTTTCCATTATCAGATCAATAATTCATATTATTTGAATAATATTATTAGATAACATTATTGGCAATGTCTAGAAAGTTCTGTCTAAAGAGAGGTTTGGTCATCTAATTGCGCGCCAGTAAGGAGAAATCCTTATTGGAAAGCCCCCTCTTTCCTAGGAACGGCCTGGTTGTCATAAATGTGATTCTGTAATATTATTTGTGAATAATTAATTATTGATTCATATGATAAGGAAATATTTATTTTATGTGGATATAAATGTTGGATATATTTATTGTGATTAAAAATGAAGGAGTTAATGTTGAGGTGTTTTATCAGTATTTTTATCGGAATGGAGGTATTAAAAATCAAATCAGGGTTTTTGAGAAATATTGCGGGTGTTATAATTTTTAATCCGACCGTTAGATCGTGGTAATTTTTTGATATGTTATACATATATAAGTTGAGTATATGTCCACAAATTTTGAACCGTTAAAAATGAACGTATGATTTATTATGAATTTTACGAGATGACTGGTTCAGAAATTATTGAATTTTCGGAGTTTATCATTTTGATGGAAAATTCTAGAATTGGTGGGCCCCACTTGTGGTTGGTGAAGAAATGTGCTGAATTATATTTCAAATGTGGTGGGTGGGAATAGTAGCAGGTAAATCCATCAGGTTGCAGGTCAAACCTACTAAAATTTTTCTATAAATAGAGGGCTAAGTTAGAATTAAAAATCACACCAGAAACAAGTTTTCTCTCTTTCTCTCTCTAGATTATTGAGTGTATTTTGTGAGTATTTAGATACTTTGAGAGTTTCTATTCATCAGAGCAAGTTTCTTTCAGCCTTATACCGGTATTCCGACCAGAAGTACTGATATCTTGAGGTAAGGGATATTATTTTCTTCTTAATGATATTATTTTCTTCAATATCATTATGCTGAAATATTGATATGAGTTTTTATCAAATTTGGAACTTTTTGTGTCGGGGTTACTATTCACGTATACGGCACTATTCACGTATACGGTACTATTCACGAATACGGCACTATTCACCGAAAAATAAAATTTTCTCTTTTTGTCCAAGATGTCTATTATGGTTACTATCGTTGATTGTATCCATGTTTTGATCTTTATTTTTGAATTCTGCTTCACAATTGATTATTACGAAGTATTATTGATCTTGGATAAACTGTTATACGAATCCCTACTATTTGTCCTTATGTCTCACTGGATTCGTTTTCTTTAAGATATTTTTCATCATCCTCAGTCCTAAATGATGATATTACTGAATATCTTTGGCCTGTAGTGCAAAGATGTATGATTACTTAATGAATATCTTTGGCCTGTAGTGCAAAGATGAACAGGTATTGAGATGAACATGACTGACAGGTGATACAAATGAATATCTTTGGCCTGTAGTGCAAAGATGAATATTTGGATAAAGATGATTATTAATTGATGTTACAGGGATAAAACATTGATGATGGACTTTTAAATCTTAGAAGATAGTAGAATTCTTTCTCTACTTGACTCTTCTAATGGTTTGCTGTTTCCGCTGCAGTTGTTGATCTAAAACTTGTTGTCGATTATATTCTGTCAGATTTTTCCCTGTTGAAGACTAACGATAATTTGTTGTATATTATCTTAGTCATAATATTCTTTACTGGGCTAGTTGAGCTCACCCTTTTCCTTTTTGTTCCATTTTTCTTCTCAGGAGGTGAGAACATAGCAGGATCTAGTCGGGGTATGGAGTGATGGTTCTAGAAAGATGTTTTACCAGTCCTCACTATTTCTGTAAAATAGTGTTTGAATAATTGTAATGAGGATTTATTTGAGTGTGGATATTGTCCAGAAGATAATATTTGTATTTAAACTCACAGTATGTGTTGTCGTATTTTGCACGACAATTGTATTATTGAAGTTGTAGTTTGCTTTCTGTACCATGTATTTGGAGACTCAGAATGGGTATTGTATACCTATTTTGGGGGCGTCACAATTTTTCCTTTCATGCACTCTCCCTTGCTAAATTTTAGAATTACTACCCCTACTACTCCATTTACGCTTCTTGTTGTTGCTGCCACCACTGCTAACATTCAAATTTCCTCCTTCTACCTTCTTCTCGTTCTTTTCCCTGTCATATTTCAAAACCGCTTCACTCCCACCTTTAGCAATGAGAGCTTTCTCCAACAAAGTTGAGAATGACAAAATTTGTAAAACCTCTACCTTTCCATAGATCCACGACTTTAACCCATTTTCAAATCTTCTTGCCTTCCTCACCCCAGTGCCAACCAGATGTGGAGCGAATCTGGCCAATTCATTGAATTTTGCAGCGTACTTCGTTACTGATATATTTTCTTATTTTAGCTCCAAAAACTTGATCTCCATTCTCGCCTGCGTACTCTGAGGGAAGTAGTTCTCGAAAAACAATGTCCTGAATGCTTCCCACATCACAATTCTAGTTCCAGCTATGCTCTGGTTGGCTTCCCACCAAAAGTTAGCCTCACCTTTCATTAAGTAGGTAGCAAAAATTATCTTCTGCTCCTCAGCAACTCTAGCAATAACAAAGGCCTTTTCAATGTCCTTTATCCACGTCTAGGCCTCTATCGGGTCTGTTGTTCCCCTAAACTCCAGCGGTCCTGCCTTAAAGTCTTTAAAATTGGCTAATTGGTTTCCAATATGGTTTCCTACAGTTGATGTTTGATTCCTCATAGCTTCTGCCATCATATTAATAAAGTCTTGCATTGGATTTGGTTGAGCTCCCTCTTCATTGGTAACCGACCCTTCGATCTCTTGGTTTTGTAATACTCGTTTGGGCGACATTATCTAGTTAAACAAAGTTCTAACATGTTACTCGAATTTTATTATCATATAGGTATTTAGCATGTAATATAATACTATGTTCGAACAATCACATGATCATTATGTGAGAGTTTTAGATTACTAAACTTTGGAAATTTGCTTCCCCGATTAGTGGGTTAAGTTTGCTAAAAATATCGATTCAGTTTACTGAATTTTCATAACATTAAATAGATAATTTACTATGTAAATTTTCAAACTAATATCATAATAATGCATTTATATTCATATACCAACTTTGGTGTCTTACACGTTCATCACATGTATTATTGCTATAAATGCTACCATCCTATTTTAAATAACAAAAGATGGGATTCACTTAAGCCATTCTTTCTGTGACACCCCCAAATCCTAGTACTTCATTTCCTCAAGATTTGGTGTTCACGTAATCAAAACATTCATTACTAACTACCCAATTGATAAAATTGAATAAATAAAACCTGCCCATACAGGATTAAACTTAAATAAAAATCTCCTAGGTTATCTAACCTTTACAAACATTCATTCATGCGGAAATTAAATTAATACAAACTTCTTTACAATCTTTAAACAAAGTCTAAAAATAAATTGTCTAACTATTACAGGTCTTCAGCATTGCTTAATCTTTCCTTTCCCTTTACTGGTGCTAGGTATATCACCAGTTTCAACCTTAGCTGTAAGAATGTTTACAGGCAAGAGTGAGCAAACAAGGCCCACTTGAAATAATAATAAATAAATCAGTTAACTTTACATCATGTACCAACATTAGGTTTAATAGAACTGAACAATAAATTCTATTACTTTCTAAAAACTTTAATCAATTACTGAGGGTCTAATGACCATGAATCATGTCCATAGTTATAAGTAATTTTTCAACTTAAAACTTTAACAGTCATAAGACTATAAGGACTTCATGTACTTAGGGGGATCAACCCTTCGTACAATGTATTGTGCACAATCATTTCAACGCTAAGGGTAACCTCTTATAAAAGAGTTGTTCTTCTCAGTATTTAGAATACAAGTCCGTACCAAAGTGAGTTTGGTTTGGATACATCATGGGGTAATTTAGAATTCAACGGTAATCAACTAAGGGTTAGTTGATTACAAACAACATAACTGTATACTATGGAATAATCATAGTTGAATTGATATTTATAAACTAACATCATGCTTTAGGAATAATTTAATAGCATAATCATGGAATAATCATAACATGCATCCTCATAAACCAATAGATACACGAGCTTAATCAACAATAAACAATCTAACTCTACGAAAGTGTAAAGTTAGCAATTTGTATAATTGAAATGGAATTAAAGCGATAATGTGTTTAACGAATTCAATCTTGTACAATGAAGTTCTAGCATTAGATAAAACTTGCTTAATATCAAAAGATAAGATTTATAAAACTTGCATACAACGAAACAAGTTAAAGACAATAATAACTTGTTCAATATCAAAAGATAAGGTTTAGAAAACTTGCTCAGTTATAAAAATAGATTTAAGGAAACTTGCACAATGAAGTTTTTGAGTTAGAGAACTTGCATAAGTATAACATAACAGTGAAAAGTAACCTTGCTGAATAATAAAGTAGAAAAGGTTAGGGAACTTGCCTCGTGTGTAGGTTAAACAATTACTATTCACGTTCACCCCAAGTCCTACACATACCATATGCATTGACAATACACATTAGTTACACTAACATTACCTTTATGAGTTCCTTTATTACTCTTAGTATAGCTACTAACTAAGTTTAAGTTTAAACAACATCACATCTTTCATGAACATTACTTTTTAGCTTTATTACAACTACTTAAATGATCATGTCATTGCACCACGTGTACATTAACAACTTAATACAACATCCTAATACATTTCCAACATGTTATCATTAAGTTATACTAATACCCAAAGGGTTGCACTTGCATTCGTGCATCCCGACGCCCTTTGATTGGCTCTAAATACCCAACAGTCCTAAAGATGGCCATTTTGACTACTGTTACAGACCTCAAATTAAAAAATATAAAGAATGAAAGTTGTAGCTCTACTCGTCCTCTTTCCGAATCATCTTGAATTACCTCAATCGGAGTTCGTATGAAAACGTTATGGCCATTTTACTACAGGAGGCCAAAACTGCCCAACTAGGCCACTTTTCCGGCGCCGGGGCGCGGAACAGTGGCGCTGGGGCACGAGCTACGGTGCTGGGGTGCGAGCTACAGCGCTGGGGCGCGAGCTACGGCCCATTTTGGCGTTGGGGCACCAACCATGGCGCCAGGGCGCGAAATTTGGCGCTGGAGCGTGAATTTTGACGCTGGGGCGCCGAAACTCAGAGGAACAAACGAAGAACAGAGCCAAAACTACTGTCTTAATTTCTTAACAACAATTCACCCCAACAACATGTATAACTAATATAACTTACATATAATTGCTATCAATCATCCATATATCCATCACCAATCATTAATTATCAATACCATAAACTAATTCTTTGAAACACTGTGTTTTAAAGTAAAAAAAATCCATTGATGAAATATAATTTACAATGAACGAAAATTTCCACTGTTATCAACAAATTTTGATTCCTTTGAAATACAACTATACCAACATAACAAATTAACATGTATATTTCAATTCCTCAGTTAGCATACAATTTATAGAATCACATACAAATTTTGTTATTTTTCAAAACATATGTTCGTATATAAATTTTCACCGAAAAACCAAGTTATCTTCCTCAATGATAATTTAGCATACAACACCTACACACCTATATATACATGCTAGTTATAACAACACAACATGTAATACCAAAAACAATTTCTGGAACAAGGTTTACAGACAAATTTGGTAAAACTTATACACGGTTATGACAAGAAAACAAAGACATACAATTTCTCAAAAACTATATAACGTAAACATATATTATAAGGTTTGTACAACCTACCTTTAATTTGTAGAAAACTTGTAAATCAAAACTTGTTTTGGACAATCTTGCACTTGGCTTCTTCTCAAAATCTCTGAACTTTTCCTTTCTCTTTTCTTACTTCTCTCAATAATAGACTAGGTACTAACAATGAACGTAAACCCAAAACTGATATGCGCAGAATAAAACTGATATGGCAATAATAAGCCTACTTATTATATCAGTTATTAAACATATAACGTATAACTTATAAATATAAATATATTTCATTTATATATTTGTTTTATTTTATTAATAATTTTAATTCAAAAGATACCCAAAAGCCATAAGGCTTCGTTTGGCAACACATTTAAAAATTAAGGATTAATACTTAAGCCTTGTTTGGCAAAGAACTAAATTAAACTACTTTAATTTAATTTAATAACTCTTTATAACATAGTTATTTGTCACTCTTTATGAAATAACAATTTATTAAATAATTCACCTAATCACATAACTTAATCCACATTAATTATTTAACAAATAAATAATTAACTAATCACATTAATTATTTAACAAATAGATACTTAGCTAAATCAACTCAATCAATTTGAACAATTACTTATTCAATAATAAACACATCCATTAAATATTTATATAAATCAATAAATATTTATTATAACACTTTAAAATTATGGAATGTTACACTTTCCTACCTACAAAAATGGAAAGTACAACCTACATACAAACTACCTCGCACATGTTGAGGCTAATATAAACCCTAGTAAACCAAAAGTAGTACTAGTACATCTATTTACATAACATATCTACCAACATCACTGCTCATCCTGAGAAGTCTCGTTATCATGCACGTGCTCCTAAGTTTGGGAAGCACCTCCACGCACTCGACGTCGAACAAATCGACTAGACTCTCCAACCTCGAATCGCATCCTCACCACCCCAGCTCTCTGGCCCATATAGGTAGTGTCTAGTGCCCTCCCCAAAGTGTTAATCCTAACGTCTTTGGATGCCATCTCCACTCGCAGCTGATCCACCATCCTAGCTGCCTTGATCCAAGCCTTTTTAATTCTTATCTTATCAATTATTTCCAAATCAAACTCGAATTTAAGAGCTTAATTCCCAATCCTCTTTTCCCCTAGCTGGGTCTTGGTCAGCTCCAGACTCTCATGAGCCTGTGCTGACACTAACTGTGCCTCATACGCAGCATCCTTATACTGCTGCTCTGTAACCTGCAGAGTGTGGTTCTCTGCCTCCAACTGGACTACTCTCTCCTCAAGCTCGCGAATCCTGTCGAGCAATCCTCCCATCGGATCAAGTGAAGTATTCATATCCTCTATAAGCTCTGACTGATCAATAGAGTGACTATCCTGTCTCTCGTCCAACATCCTACAAACACCACAAATAAAACCAACATCAGTACCACAATAAAATATATTCATTGATAAAATGAAATGATATTTTATTCACTACAACTAAATTCGATGGATCTCCTCAACCCATCACTTACATAGTCTATATGAGTTTTCTACTAAGGTTATAACCTATGTTTTGCATTCTTAATGTTTATAACCTACAGCTCTGATACCAACCTGTGACACCCCCAAATTTGGGTTTTCTAACCTTAAATTCGGTGTTCACAATACTCAACAACAAACATACTTTCTAACTAATGCGGAAGAATAAACATACATTGTTTATCATAATAGTAATAAAGTCTTACAATCATAGTTTCAAGGTTCTTTAACCTTAACTTTAAACGTACTCTTAATACTATAAAGAGTTTACATAATCAAATAGCATTTAAAATAAACTAGTACATAAGCCTACTCAAACATCTACTCTTGAACCTTCCCTTTTCCTTTATCCCCTTTGGACGTTTCTGCCTTAGCTGAAGTAAATGCCATGATATAGAAAGGGTAAGCTACTAATTTGCTTAGCAAGTTTATACACAAGGGAGATATATCACGATTAGAAAGAAGTTTCGCTTTCAATATTCAACAACAGTATAAACTTGTGAAGGAATATGAATTAATAGTCAACAACTAAATATTCAAATATTTGAATAACATGTACTGAGTGGTTTGAAATAACCATGAACATTTGTCAAGGTTCTCATCATTTAAACTAGACCTTTTAATAAGTTTTGGTAATCAAGGCGATCAATCTTTCATACCCCGTGATTTATGCATAAACACTTAATAATCCAGCATTGATATCATGCTTTAATCAAATTCGTCCTTTTCTCGTCCAAGAGTTCTTACCATAGCAATTTAATAAGAACAGCTTTTAAAACACATTTGATTTAACAAATTTAGACATGCTTGACCTAGCTGATACAATTAGCATAGATCTATCTCATAAACAGTTCATGAATGAAAGAACTTTAATTTAATTCACAGTTCAATAATAATAGAATATGAATCAAATTGCACAAGGTGCGAATCTCAATAATACGTATAGATGTGAATAATCAACAATATTTATCCACTAACATGCTTCGAAAATAATAACTCGAGTTTGAGTTAGGGAACTTGCCTCGTTTGTAGCTACTGCGCAATTAAATTTTATCCGTTAGGCAGTTTTATTATCTTCATTTGAGAGACCTATAGTTAATCATTTAATTAGCCATAGCATAACATTTCATTATGTAATCATATAGATATTACATATTACATTTAGTTCTTAGAAATATTATCATGCCTCGATAATATTACTATAAAATAACAACTACCTTTAATTCACTTAATATTATTAATATTGAAAATATTTAATTCACCTCTTAGTATTATTAGTCCACTAATAACACTTTTATTAACTTTCTAATATTATTAATATCTTAATAATATTTTAATACTTTACTAATATATATTATTAATCCTCTTAATAATATTTTAATCATGCATTAATATTATTACTTTAATAATACCTTACTTATTCTTTAGTATTATTAATCAATTAATAATACTTTATTTATTTACTAATATTATTAATATTTTAATAATATTTTATTCATTTACTAATATTATTAATCATTTAATAATATTTTATTCCTTTACTAATGTTATTACATTTTTAATAATATTTTATTTAATTTTGAATATTATTATTTACTTAATAATATTTTAATCATCCAATAATACTCTAATATAATATTATTAATCTTTTAATAATATTTTAATCTAATATTATTAGCCATTTAATAATATTTTAATCATTTATTAATGCTTAAATCAAATATTATTAACCATCCAATAATATTTCAATAAATTTTTAATCTTAATATTTTTATTTACTCAAAAATATAAGATTCTTATATTACAAATATCACAGTAACACTTTAATAAGTTATTAGGCAAATAAATAATTTATTTTAATTGTTTTACCCTTTATTAAACAACTTATTTAATACCCATAAAATGTCATAAATATTATTTATCATAATAGATTAACAAAATACCTCACATAGGTCAGATTACACTATAATAGGAGTACGTAAGCTTTAACATCCTATTTTCCTCATTTATGACATCATTTAACCATTTATTTCCTTTTAACCATAACTTTAACATTATTATGAAAAATAGCAAACAGGTTCTGAAAATTATTATCTTCCGGATCTGGACAGTATATGATCCAACAATGATTCACAATTTTTTTTGGAATTTTAGAAAGTGATTTACTATATTTAAAGTACTCAAAACCTCCAAATCTTGTTACATTTTTCATAAATCGAGTTTTGCTTAGAAAATTCTAAAACTTTCAAGGTACACTTTCATAACATACATACACATACTATATAAATTTCTGATATTTCCAAGGTATATACAGTGAGGAATCTGGGTAAGAATATTTAGGAGTACTTCACGGTAAAAGTCATTACACACAAACCACACATCGAAACGTATCCGTTCTTTTTCCTACATGTAGATAACTTCTTAAGGTACCTCTGTGATCTTTACCAGATTTTTAAAAGATTTATAACTGGGCAAAATAGCCTTAGGAAAAACGGGGTCAGGGGACTTTTAAGGTTTTAAAGCTTTAAGTTTTAAAACAGGACTGTTTTGGGAAAACAGACTACGAGGCTTAAAAAAAATTGTTGAATTTGTGTTCTACTTCTTGGGTTTACTAGCTACACTAGTACAAAATCATAAAAAGACAACACTTAAAAGATTATATTTTTATAAAAAAATATTGTAGTATTTTTTTCACAACGTTTTTTAACAAAACATTGTAGATACATATGAAAAAACGTTATCTGTTTATAAGGACAGTTTTTGATTTTAAATAGACTACATTTTTTACTATGTAAAAAATGCGGAGCAAAAAACGTGGAGCAAAAAATGCGCTTAAATGAATTTTCTCTTCTCACTTTCGCTCACAAAACCAAAGCCCTATTTATCGAATTGAATTGAGACGGTGATATTTGAATTGCTCTGAAATTCTCTTCTTCTTTTTTGGGTTTCCTTTATCAACAATCTCCATCTTCTTCAACAATGGTAGCACCAAAAGACGCTAATATATCTTCTGATCGAAAAAATGGAACCAGATCTTCAATGCTCTGGTACAAATGCTACAGACGCAACAGTCGCAACTTAAATTTCTTGAAGATAGACGTAAATTATAGCACGATCTCTGGGTTTCCGATGTTAGTTTGTATCAAGAGAAACTCTCACAGGTAAATTCCTCATTTTATTGATGAATTCACAATGTTTCTGTCAATTTAAGGTTTTTATTTTTATTTTTTAGGGTTTATGACGATTTTTTGCCTTTTTGTTTTAGATGAGGAGAAATATTAAAGTACAACTGAGGTTGTGGGATCTTTTGCCTTTTCTGTTGATGGATTTTTATTGATGAATTCACGATGTACAAGCTTAACGTAGGTTGGTTCTTTCTTTATCCGAATTATTATGCTCTTTTCTCTCTTAGATGAATTCACAATGTACAAGCTTAACTTAGCTTAAAAATTATTATGCTCTTTTTCTCTCTCAGGAGATCTTGGAGGTAGATATTGAAAATGAGAAACAACTGGATGATAGCCCTAAAAATTTCTGACCTAACATACTCAAATGTTGTTTGACTCTTTGATTTTCTAAAGCTTAATCAAATAGGTACACTGTTTGATAGGTTGTTCCTGTAGCTTTCTAGGTGGAGTAATTTCTAGGCTCTTGTATTTAATGGCACCTCAATTCTCAATTTGACATCTTTATTTTTGAAGGTGCTTCATATTATGAGAATTGCATTCTATTTTTCTCTTAGTCTCAATACTTTGGCTGAATTTCAATTTCATGGAAGTGCTAATTTCAATTTGAGTTGCCAACATTGGAATATCTTAGGTTAGCAGATTATTTCAAAACTGTCTTGATATAGCAAACAATGTATACGGGTTGGGCTGGGCTGATTCCCTCCAAGCTGAGAAGTCTGTTTTAATTCCTAAGAACACAAATGCTTGTGGGATCTTTTGCCTTTTCTACTGATGGATTTTTATTGATGAATTCACGATGTACAACCTTAACTTAGGTTGGTTATTTCTTTCTTTATCCGAATTTTATTTGCTGACTATAGGTTTTTATGCGAAAATTGGAGAGGAAACTTGGAATTTTATTTTATGAATTTCAGTTATTATTTTTCTTTTGGTGTTTTCTTGCATGTAAACATGATGTTAATGCATTGTCTGGAAATATAATGGTTAGATTATAAGAAATTTTTGTTTTGTTTTTGTGTGTGTGTGGTGGGGGGGGGGGGTTGAAATGGAGGCGGTCCAGGTGGAAGCAGATGAGGCTTGATGGACCAATTCCTCATTATAAGGATAAACATCTTCTCCAAAGCAAAAACAGTAATTGTTCAAAAATAGGATGCAAGGAAAGACAGGGAAAATTTCATCAGTGTGTTGAACTTGTAGCATGACCATTTTGGATTGGACAGTTTAATAGTAAAACAACTTCATTAGGAGGGGAAAAGAGAAGAAGCCTATATATTAGTTATTACAAGTCAAATTTATTGCACAAAATGATCTATTGGTTAACATTAAACTTAGACGCTGATTACCTAAATATGGCATTCAGCCGGTGTTGGCATGGGTGTAAGACATCCGTGCTTATGGCCATCATTAGCCTGTGACACATACTGGCCAAAATACTTCTTTGGGCTGGTTAAGTTTACTATCACTATTAGAAGTCATACAGCTATAATTTGAATTCTTCTTTCACCCCTATATTGAAAGTAATATGCATACAAGCCAATCATGTATGATGATAAAACATATACTTTGTAATCAATATTATTTATTTATTAATTAAAGAATTATTTATGAAAGGCATTTATTATCAACATGGTGCTATTTTAATAATATGTGATAAACCCATAGTTTTAAGCAATATTTTTAGAATCATGATGAGATCATGCTAATGAGATCTAAATTCATAGATAGCTTAAAATTAAAATGTTCCCAATTAATGGATTACTAAAAAAGGGATTAGTGAATCCGGATAGATTGGTATGTACGTTGATTGCTCATTGGATGAGGATGATTGATCTCATGATCATTTGTGTGGAGACACTAAAACAAGTATGTAGGTACTTATTAGAGAATAAGTTCACTGAACGTGACTCGCTAAGGAATACCTAATAGAGTTTTACTTGCATGTCAATAGGATTTCATGTAATGATAGTAGTAAAAATAATCCTTAGACCTGAGATCATCATAGTATCTTGTATATAATGATTTATACTTTGACTTATTCCTTAAGACTCTTAGGGTATATCAAAGGGTATGCTTGAGTGTAATAAGTTATATATGGAGATAATGAATGATCAATAAAGAATCTACCACTTCTAGTAAAAGAAGTGAAATGTCTTATGTGATTCGATAAAGGACAACCCAAGAATCCTTGGCCAAGATGGAATGAAATTAGAGAGTAGTTTCTAATTTGCATTCATTAGGAGTTGTGCATTTGGGAATCGAAATACATATAATTAAATAAAATAAGACTTGACAGTAATTTCATGTTTTATATTTAATTGGGACATTGTATGGTGGAAGGATTGAATTGTACGGTAACTATTAACTCAAAGGTTCTTTTATGATTAATGTTTAAATCTATATTATCTGAAAAGTTGTTGATCGTTAGGGAGGCTTATCCCTATTGTGGAATAAATATTATTTATTTAAATAAATTAATCATTTAATTTATTTATTTAAATAAGATTAGAATTATTCTAATTGATTTATTCACAACCGGTTTAATATGGAGAACCTAAAGGGTGAAACCATAAAAGGAAAAATAATTATTTAAGAAGTTAATGGCATAATCGTAATAATATGTTAAGTATATTTAATTTAATCTATGGTGATAGAATAAATTAAATAGATTAGTATTTATTATTTAATATTTTAGAAATATTAAATATAAATTAATAAGAGGAGTCTTATTAATATTATTACAATTATTATTATTTTAATTTTTAAAAGAGTTTAGGAATTAATTTAATATAAGTACTCTCATTTATTCCTAATAGGATTAGGAGGGAAAATTAGTTAAAGAAGTTTAGTTAATTATCCCTAATAAGATTAGGAAGCTCATTTAATTAAAAGAGTTTAATTAAATAAATAATACCTTATTTTAATTAAATAGGGTTACCTGATATCTTTATAAGAGGGGTCTTATATCAGATATCAGATACGTGATTCCAATTTGTTGGAGAGTACACCCCTTTTTCTACAAAGCTAAGAAAAACTATAGTTTGAGCTAATACACCCTTCTTCTTGAAAATTCTTCTTCCTTGGTGGATCAGCTCTAGAGGCCATACACTTGGGTGGCTTACATTGATCAAAGGAAGGAATCTACCCAGAGATTCAAGGAGATTGCGGAGAAGTAGGAGGTGAACTCGTACCTGTGGAAGCTTGTATCTACAAGGATATGATTTCATTACTTCTTGTTCTTCCTTTTAATTAATAATATGCATAAAGGATGATCCGGGTAATTTGTTTGTGAAAAATTTTAAAATCTGATTTTATTTTGCTTCCGCTATTTTTACAATTTGATTGCTAATTTAATTTTCACAAAACCTAAAAGTGGTATCAAAGCCAAACTTTATGCGAATTATTAATTATTTTGATTTCATATATGTATGAGTATGTATTTAAAATAATTTATTGGGCATAATTTATTGTATAAAATTATTATTTTATAGAATTAAAAAAATGTTTTAAATTCCAAAAACCTGTTATCGTGAACTTTGTTGCAGAGAGCTTCATGGCTTGGTTGATATATATATATATATATATATATATATATATATATATATATATATATATATATATATATATATATATATATATATATATACGGAGAGTCTCTAAAGCGAACCTTAAAAAGCGAACTAAAGACGAACCGTCGTCTTTGATGTCTATGGCGACGGTTCGACCCGTCGCCAAAGACTACATGGCTATGGCGACGGATCGAATCGTCGCCAGAGACACCAAAGACGACGGTTCGTCTTTGGTTCGCTCTTTAAGGTTCGCTTTAGAGACGGACCGTATATATATATATATATATATATATATATATATATATATATATATATATATATATATATAATACTAGCATGCACATATAGAATACTATATTCTACCCAGATTGATTATGGACTTTTATTCTAGTTTGGTTCACTAGAGCCACTAAGTGAACCAAAATATATATATTATGCAAATATGCTTCGCATGTTTAATAATATGACGCGTATTTTATATATATATATATATTCGTATGCGCGCTAAACAAGATGAGACTAAATAATAACAAATACCTCAAAATTTTTGATATATTAAGTTTTAAGCATTCAAAGATATTTAGAATATCGAACGTTGCCTTCTAGCATGATAAAATTAATAGAGTATTAAATATTTAATATGAGTTTGTTATGTCACCACAAGGCAAGTATTAAGTATTTAAGATGTTAATTTATCACATTTGATGCTTATAAAGAAAATTGAACAATATTATTTTGTTGTGTCACAACAAGGATAATATTTTTTTTTTTTGAATATATGGAAGTGCTAGGTTAGACTTAATTTAGATAATTTTGATTCGGATGTGCCACCACTTGATCAAAATAATCTAAGAGGCAAAATATGAAGAGTTACATGATAATGTAATTGACAAGGAGTTGTCTACCTATTTATTTATATATAGTTTGTTGTGTCACCACAAGGCTATATGTATTTGAAATGAAATCTTTATTATCACTAGCAAAAATTTAATTAGATTTTGCCGAACTATATAGATGAGGGTAATATAGTTTGAAGAAATTAGTGGGAGATACCAATATAAAATAAAATCTAATTTATTTTGGTGATTAATTAAATGAATGTTTGCTAAAATATTATCTTTTTATATGCAGAATTTTGAAAATATCACATTCACTAATTTCACTACGTAGCATACTTGACGCTAACAAACTGACCGGATCAAATTACACAGACTGGTTAAGGAATCTGAGATTCTCACTGCTGAAAAGATTTTTTATTTCCTAAATTCGCCCGTACCTGCAAAAATTGCAGAGACAGCCTCTGAGGAAGAGGTTGTTACTTTTAAAAAGTGACAAGATGATGCATCTGTGGCTCAATGCATAATGTTCGCATCCATGAGTAACGAGATTCAATGTCAGCATGAAACCATGGATACCTCCTACTATGCTGCTGCACTTGCAAGAGCTGTATGGTGAGCAAAGTAGGACAGTTAGATATGTAATATCTAAAGAGATCTTCTAATCTCGGATGATCGAGGGTACTACCGTTGAGACTCATGTCCTAAAGATGATCAATCTGATTGAACGTCTTGGATAACTTGGGTTTGTCATGGATGGAGAGTTGAGTCAAGATTTGATCTTGCAATCACTCCCTGACACCGTCTCACAATTTGATGTAAATTTTCACATGAATAAGTTGGACGTCAGCTTGCCTGAGTTACTTAACATGTTGAAAACTACTTAAGGTCACTTCCCATCTAAGAAGAACCATGTCTTACTGGTGGATGATTCTTCCAAGAAAAGAAAGAGGCCCAAGGTATCTTCTGAAAAAAAGAAATCCAAGAAGGCTAAAGGAAAGACGAAAGTGAAGGATCAAACGAAACGTGATCCAGCTAGCAAAGGAATTTGTTTCCATTGCAACAAGTCAGGTCACTGGAAGAGGAACTGCAAGGATTATCTTGTGGAACAAAAGCAAAACAAGCTTGGAGAAGCTTCGAATCCTAATCAAGGTTTGTTTATGATTGAAATTAATTTTTTTGAAAGTCAATCTTCTACTTGGGTATTGGATACCGGTTGTGATTCTCCCATATGTAATAATATGCAGGGACTGGTCAGAAGTAGAAAGCCGAGTAAGGATGAAGTCGTCTTACGAGTGAAAAATGGAGCAAAGGTTGATACATTAGCTGTAGGGACTTATTGTTCAGCACTGCCTACGAGCAAGTTAATTAATTTAAATAATTGTTATTTTATTTCAAATATCATTAGAAACATTATTTCTATCTCTGTATTGGATATGGATGGTTTTAACATTATAATAAAGAATAACAGTTGTTCTATTTATAATGACAATGTTTTATATGGTGTTGGTAATTTGCGAAATGGACTTTATATACTTGACTTGAATGAAAATATACTTCAAATTGAACAAACTAAGAAAAGGAAAAGAGATGATGTTAATTATAACTTCATATGGCACTGTAGACTCGGTTATATTAATGAAACAAGATTATCCAAGTTGTATAAAGATGGGCTCCTAGAGCTATCAGATTATGAATCATATCCATATTGTGAATCTTGTCTCATGGACAAAATGACTAAATCTCTTTTTAGTGGAAAAGGAAAAAGAGTTACAGAGTTGTTAGCGTTAGTACACACAAATATATGTGGACCTATGACAACGACTGCACGAGGAGGGTATTCTTATTTTATTACATTCACTGACGATCACTCAAGATTTGGATATGTGTATTTAATGAAATACAAATCTGAATCATTTGAAAAGTTCAAAGAGTTCAGAAGTAAAGTAGAGAATTAAGATTCTTCGATCTGATCGAGGAGGAGAATACTTAAGTGGTAAGTTTCTCAATTGTCTCAAAGAAAATGGTATAATCTCACAATGGACTCAACCAGGGAAGCCACAGATGAACGGTGTATCTGAAAGGAGAAATCGAACATTGTTGGACATGGTTCGATCCATGATGAGCTTTACCGACCTTCCAGTTTCCTTCTGGGGATATGCCCTAGAATCGGCTGCATACCTACTTAACAAGGTACCTACAAAATTCGTCCTCAAGACCCCATATGAGTTATGGACAGGGAGGAAACCAAATCTTAAGCATCTTAAGACTTGGGGTTGTCCAGCTTATGTCAAAAAGTTTGAAAATGATAAGCTACATACTAGATCTGACAAATGTAGATTTGTGGGATACCCTGTGACACCCCTAAATCTGGGTACTTCCACTACTAAAAAACAGTAAATAGACAACGTAGAAAAAACGTTGTGGTTTCATTCAGCAAAACATCGTGGTTAAGGATGTCATCTATTTGACACCCTTACACAACGTTTTTAAAACGTTGTAGTTAAGCACATTAGACAACGTTTTTTAAGAAAAAAACGTTGTAGAATTATTTTTCCATAATTTAGCAGATGCTTGAAAACGTTATAAAGAGTATGATTCCACAACGTTTTCTGGCTAAAAATGTTGTAGTTTAATGTATCAGACAACGTTTAAGCACATTTACACAACGTTTTTAAAATGTTGTAGATAAAAAAAAGGAAAAAAAATTGTGATTCACCTACATTACCAATGCACCTGCAATATGCTAATGTCATGATATATAGCTAAAAGGTCTAAATTCTCATTTAAATTTAAAGCCAAAATATATCAACCATTCAAAATACATCCCAATAATACCATTCGTTTACAGTTTTAAATTACTACATCCACAAAATATATACCAAACTATCCATATATGCATCTCAAATTCACTTTTCAATCCACAAAATAAACCAAACTATCATTTCACACAAAAAAGTATTGAAATTGTTATGTACAGTTTGTGCATCAAATAACTAAAAAGAGTTGAAGTCATTCCTCAACATCATATAAAAATTATTAACAAGACCAAAATGAAAAGACAAATATATAAAAGCTACCTTACATTGAGTTGTCATGTCATTCTGCAGTATCCTATAGGATATATTTACTTAGATTGTCTAAATAATACAAACTTGGTTTTTAGTTAAATGAAACCGAGACGGCAAGAAATTCTAACAGAAGAGTATATGATACCATCGGGTTCTCTGATAAAAGCTTCAACTTCCTCCCACTCAAATTGTATATCCACTCCTGAAATCAAAATCAAATACCAAGGAAATTGTAAATGACTAACAGTTATGTAGTGTAATAAAAGTTATTATCCAAAGAGTAGAATATTCAGAAAGAGAGAGAGAGAGAGAGAGAGACCAATATGAGTTTGTTTTTTCAACTGCAACTCAACCGCTGCCCTCCCCAAAACTTCTAAAGGAGCTGCCAACTGAATATAATAACACGAATTGTGGGTAAATCATAAAGTGTTACAAATCATTATGTTCTCTCTACCTCCCCTATTATCCTCGAGTTTAAAATTATACTTACGACGACTGACAAAATTTTGGAAGAAAGTGCACAGCGAAATGTAAAATTTTAAAAATAAGATGTGGACCAAGATTTCACATATTATCTGAAGTGGTCTGTTTTTGTATGCATTTTTCATCTAATAATCAATTTGAGAAGAAAGTAATAGTAAAGCAATTAAAGAGCTTGTATATGAGTATATCCACAAACAAAAGTTGAAAAGTGAGTATAAATTCGAACCTTTAGCATGAGAGCATTTATACTTGTATTAGCTTCCACATCGACTAATGTTACCATAAGAATAGTCCCAATTCCTTATCCTTTAACTTTCCCTCCAGAAGTATACCTCTCCATGATTACGGCTGTGAACTCCTTGGGACCATTTAGTGTGTGCTCACTTAGACGAATACCTGCCTCATGCCCATAATCCTCCTCCAAGCCTAGAACCTTAACATAAGCAAGGCTGCACAGCTGAGCAAGGCCAGGTGATGAGGACACAGAAGAATCAAGAGGTCGCAACTGACTGTAAGCAACAACTTCTTGATTTTCATAGTCGATGTAAAACACTTCAAACTTGTCTTTTGGAGATTCAACAACACCACGAGGAGCATTCACAATATTTACATATTGAATAACAAAAAGAGTAGAATAAGTAACACTGTTAAGAAATGAAGATAATTATAATCATTCAAAAAGAAAAACTGAATATTGCTTTGTGAAAAGTGTTGATCTTTGTATTAAAAGCACCCTCACATACAGTCATACAGTCCAATTAAATTGGACGATTCATTAAATCATGGGCTCAACCCAATGCAAATTCACAAACAACTTATCAATATAAATGAAATCCAAATCAACTCCATGGAGCAAGATTAAAATTCAATGGGCTAAAATTCAATTTCGCCTACCCATTCACGCACAATGAAAATGTTAAGATTTATAAATACAGATGCTTGCTTGAAATATTAAATAAAGTAGACAAACAATTACCAAGTGTCAAGTATTCAGTAGGTTTTTTGAAAAAATGTTCGAAAAGGTAGATTGGCTCCTCAAGCGACTTCAATTCCAATGAGTTCAAGGCATTGAAAATCTGGAAAACAAGTACATAAATTAATATATATTTTAGTCATTAAAAAGGTGAAAACACATAGTGGGAAATGCAGTCACCTCAATTAAAACAGACCTTCCAGCATTCACCGTTGAGACACCAAACCCTTGTGAATATGGTAAAGCAAATAGTCTAGCGACCACGTGAGTCATGATACATACCTGAGTGAGGTAGAGATTTATAATTACAAATAAACAAGAAAGTTGTGCTTTGTTTACAAGGCTAACAGATTCAGAGGATCTGGCCAAGCTAAACTCCACTTGTAAACTTTTAGAATAAAATTCAGAGACTGTCACTGAAGATCTGTAATGGGTCCAATAGCGAATAAAGATACATCAAGTGTGCTCCAAGAACAAAATATAGATTGGGATTTTCATTATCATTACAATTCACCATCTCCCCCTGAGCAGTACATATCAGATAATTAAGCATATGATAAAAAAATAAATTTTCTCCAAAAAGTTTGCAAAATCAAAAAGTTGTTACAACTTAGAACAAAATTAATTGTCTTGATAAGGTTATCACATATAGCTTCCAACTGAAGATTTGCAATGTTTGACATAAATCTATTTATCCAGATACTAATATTCCCTGGTGACTCTTCAAGAAGAGTATGACCACCACTCAATGAGCATACACTCTGAACTCAATGACCATACACTCTGAACCTAGCTTCAAGGCCAGAAGTTTTTCTTCTGGAATCATTCGAATTTTCCAAATGATTTCTTGCTTTGTAGAACAGAATTATACTCCTCAGCTATTAACTTACCCTGAAAAGGTTCAAAAATGATTCAGAGATCTATTTTGATACTTTCTTCCATCAATCTAATATATGTAACTGTTCAAAATATTTTAATTGTGAAGGCAAACATTTAAAGATCTTGTTCAGAATGCATATAGAATTCATACATACCTTTCCAAGTATATCTTCAAAGTGATCTAGTAGAACATCTTTAACTGATCCTCCATCCACATATTGCTTGCAGAAATCACATAGATGGTCCTCAAACTCCCTTAATAACAATAAATTTTGATGTACCAACTGTTCCATTTCTTTGGTGACATCATGTGGATGCACCCAAAGCCCCTCTGTTGTTATAACTCTATCATAACCAAGAAGAATCCTATCCAGCAAATCATGTTGAGAAGTTTCTATAAGATAAAAAGAGGGCAAAATAGAGTTGGAACTACAGACAAAACTTAATGAACTATACATATACCTTTGATTTGTGAACATTCGGGACAAATTTCTCAATGAAAAGAAGGATTGGCTTTGCTGCACCTTTGGCATTTTGACAAGTGGTCAAATGACTATTTTCAACTGTTCTTAGGAACAAACTTTCATCATGCATCATGGCACAAAAACTATCAAGTATTTGCTGCAACAATATGAAAAATTATAATTGTCATACTCTAAAGCTTAAATATTTGGCTAAAAGATTCATGAAAACCATGTGTACGTCCAATGTCAAAGCGTACCTTTTAATGGCACATGCATTTAAAAGTGATCTGTTGGTTTCGAGAAATGGAACACTCACTACTAATTACACTAGCAGAAACAGCTGAGCTTGGGAAGAGGTTTTCTAAAGTGAACATGCAGTCCCTCAAGTACTTCAGTTGCTTGAAAAAATTATACGCAACAACACGCTGTTCTTGTTCTATTGATATGAGATGGTCAAGATAAGAACCAGACCTAGTAACCTACACAGAACATGATTTTTCATACGAGTATTAAGTACTTGATTATTGTGACAACAGATGTTAAACATATACTACACGCTAACATCAGTAGCTGGTCAGTTGGGATCAACTAGAGGACAACTAAATAGATTCTGTTTGCAGAATTGCCAGAGGAGGTTAAAATCACATGCCCCACCTAATTACCTAATATCCCAATCATGCATCAAAACAGTTGATTCAAGATTACTCTTGACACATGCCTACTGAAATTATGCAGTAATTTTTCAACTCCCATATGAATTTTGACAGTGAAAATTCATAACATTTCTAGTGTGTTACACGCTATATTCTGGAAATTTTCCAAGCTAAGAATTATTTGGCAAAAAGATGCATGTTTATACCTTCAAATAAGCAAAGAATGATTTTGTCTGCAGATACCAAGCACATAATGAATCCAGACAAGAAAAATAATACTAATTTAGAAATCAAATCATTGCTTATAACAAAATTCCAACCGCGTAATAGATAGTGCAGCCCTCTAGAGACATCATTTATAAAATGCAAATGCGATGATAAAATTCTTAGAAATTTACCGGCACTTGTAACTAAAGATCAGTCTTTGAAGCCAAATTTCCCTTCCAGAAAGCCCGAAATCCTTCTTCCAATATAATACGTAAATTATACAAAGGCAGAAAATACCATAAATTAATGAAGTTTTCAATCATACAAAGGCAGAAAATCAGAATACACACTTTATAAGAAAGCCCTAACCCAATAGCGAAAGCCCTAACCCAGCTTGCCGTCAGCTTCTTGCACCCAGCATCCACCGAATCTCGATTCTCCACAGAAGGGTTTATACACAAATTTTTGCAAGAAGAAAGGCCCAGAGCCAGCATCGAAATTACCGTCTAACTAGGTAAGAGATTCATCTAGGGTATGCTTGGAATCTTCTTTGGAGAGGGAGACTGAAACCTTGATGGTAGAGGCATGTTAAGTAAGAGAGTCTTATAATAGAAACAGAGATGGAGAGAGAAAGTAGAATTGCAGAAGAATGAAATCATTGATTTCCAATTTTTTCCCCCTCCCCCATTATACAGACTCCCTCCGAATTTAACAAGCCTCCTCAATATTGACTAAAAGACTGTATTATCCCTCAAGACTAAAAACAATTACCGAATTATCCTATTGGCTAGTCACATAACAGTGCCACCTCCTTAAGAAGATCCTTGTCCTCAAGGATCATACAATCAAAAATACTCATACAGAAATGCAAATGAAAAATATACTCAAGAATTAACAAGGAAGAATACAATAGACCATAACAGAAACATATCCTAATTCAATTAATCAAAGTTGAATTCAGGAAATTGTTGAGCCAACTTGTGTGCATCTTCCCAAGTTGCATCTTCTGGTGCAGTAGACATCCATTTAATCAACACTTGTATCACTGGTCTGTTATTCTTCTTAATCATCCTTCTTTCCAAAACTTTTTCTGGTAAAATCCTCATCTCCCCTTCATCTCCTACTAATGGAAGCTTAGTTTGCACCACTGCTTGATTCCCCAACTACTTCTTAAGGAGAGATACATGGAACACAGGATGTATCTTAGAATCTTTAGGTAACTCGAGTTTGTAAGCAACCTTGCCAATTCTGGCCACTACCAAATAAGGCCCAAAATATCTTGCAGCAAGTTTCAAAGATCTCCTGACAGCTACAGAAGTTTGCCTATAAGGCTGCAGTTTAAGATACACATAGTCACCCACTTGGAACTCCCTTTCAGATCTATGTTGGTCCACCTGTTGTTTCATTCTATGTTGTGCCAATCCTAAGTTTTCCTTGAGGACCTTCACCAACTGATTGTGTCTGTGGAAGAATTCCGCCACCGCTGCTACATTAGAAGTGGATGCCACTATTTCAGGTAACTGAGTAGGAGAATAGCCATATAATGCCTCAAAAAGTGTCATCTTAATTGCAGAATGGTAGCTAGTATTGTACCAATACTCAGCAAAGGGTAACCACTTAGTCCATTGATGAGTCTTACTACAGATCATACATCGCAGATATTGCTCCAAACACCGGTTAAGTCTCTCACTCTGTCCATCACTTTGTGGATGGTATGCAGAGCTGTAACACAACTTTGTTCCTATGATTTTAAACAATTCCTTCCAAAATGTGCTTAAAAAAATCTTATCCCTATCAGACACAATAGAGGAAGGACAACCATGAAGCTTATATATGTGAGTAAAGAACTGTTGTGCCACCACTTGTGCTGTAAATGGATGACACAAAGGTATGAAATGACAAGATTTAGTCAGTCTATCAACTACTACCATAATGCTATCCTTTCCCTCAGACCTTGGGAGGCCTTCAATAAAATCCATAGCAATACCACTCCAAACTTGTGTAGGAATTTGCAAAGGCTGCAATAACCCAGGTGAAGCCACATTTTCAGTCTTAACTTGCTAACAAACTTGACATTCCTTAACCCATTGTTGTACATCATCTAACATATTTGGCCAAGTAAAAATCTGTTTCAGCCTTTTATAAGTAGCTTGTTGTCCTGAATGTCCTCCAATCCCAGAAGAATGGAACTCAGCTAATAAGTGTGATTTTAAATTCCCATTCACCCCTATATAAATCACTCCATGTTTCCTTAAAACCCCATTGTTCAAAGTGAAAACAGGTCCAACAATATTAGTTTCTATTACACATTGAGCTATGAGATCTTGAGCAACTGCATCCCCTTCATAAGTTTCAGCAATATCTCTCATCCAAGTAGGCACCAACCCCGATAATACAGAACATTATAATTCCCTTTTAGGAACTCTTGATAATGCATCAGCCACTATATTCTCCCTTCCTTTCTTATATTCAATAGTGTAATCTAACCCCAACAATTTATATAGCCATTTCTGTTGAGCCACAGTTGTAATCCTTTGATCCAAAAAATGTTTCAAGGATTGATGATCAGTCCTGATTATGAATTTATTTTCAGATAAATAGGACCTCCACTTGTCAACTGCTACGACAATAGCTAATAACTCTTTCTCATAAGTCGATAATCCCATTGTCCTAGGTCCCAAAGCCTTACTCATGTAAGCAATAGGCTTATTATTCTGCAGCAGAACAGCTCCAATGCCTGTGTTACTCGCATCCGTCTCTACAACAAACTCTTTAGAAAAATCAGGCATAGCTAAGACTGGAGTGGTGGATAATGCTTCCTTAAGTTGCTCAAATGAACTATTTGCACCCTCATTCTACTGAAATTTATCTTTTTGCAACAAATTTGTCAAAGGTTTAGCTATTACTCCATATCCACGTACAAATTTTCTATAATACCCCGTGAGTCCCAAAAATGCCCTCAATTCCTTCACAGTTGTTGGCTTAGGCCAGTTAACCATAGCTTCGACCTTACTTGGGTCAGCTGCCACTCCAGAACTAGAAACCACATGGCCCAAATACTCCACTTGAGTTTGCACAAATGTACATTTAGAGTACTTTGCATATAATTGATGCTCCCTTAATAACAAGAAAACTTTTCTCAAATGCTCCATATGTAACTCCAAACTTCTGCTGTATATTAATATGTCATCAAAGAATATTAACACACACTTCCTTAGTAAGTCAACAAACACAGTATTCATAAGGGCTTGAAACGTAGCCGGAGCATTGGTTAAGCCAAAAGGCATTACTAAGAATTCGTAATGCCCACTATGCGTTTTGAAAGCTGTTTTCTGTATATCAATCTCATTCATTCTCACTTGCATATAAGCAGCCCGTAAGTCAATTTTGGAGAAATATATTGCACCACTGAGTTCATCCAATAATTCCTCTATCACAGGAATACGGAACTTGTCTTTCTTAGTCAACTTATTCAAAGGCCTGTAATCTATACAAAATCTCCATGTTCCATCTTTTTTCTTCACAAGTAACACTGGAGATGCAAATGGACTAGTACTATGTCTAATGATACCATTTGCTAACATCTCTTTAACCATTTTCTCAATCTCATTCTTTTGAACATAAGGATACCTGTAAGGTCTGGCATTCACTGTGGCAGTTTCATCCTTCAATTTAATGTGGTGGTCATGAGTTCTGTGAGGAGGCAAAGCCTTGGGTTCGTGGAAAACATCTCTAAACTCTGTGAGTAATGAAGTAATTAACTGTTGGATTCCGTGTGAATTTTCTATATCTGTTTGTTTTGTTTCCTCCGCGGTGATAGCAAATAATTGGCCTATAAACCCCAATGACTTCTTCTTAACCAACTTTTCTAGTCCCTTTGTTGAAATATGCTGCAACATTGATGTGTCAGTAGTCCCCTTAATAGTGATTTTCCTGCCTTTCCTTTGAAAAGTCAGCCTCAATTTATGGAAGTCAAAAGTCACAGGATTGTATTTCTGCATCCAATCAACCCCTAAAACTGCATCATACCCTCCCAAGGGTAACAACCTTACCTCATGCTCAAACTCATAACCCTGCATGCTCCATTTAAAAGATGAACATTTTGCATCACTTATGACTTTTCTCCCATTAGCCACTGTCACCAGGAGCTTAAGAGTGGGTTCCAATTCACAACCTAAAAGATCAGCAGCTTTAGGATCTAAAAAACTATGAGTGCTCCCACTGTCAATCAATATAGTAAGAGGTTTTTTCTTAACAAACCCTTTAACCCTCAAAGTTGTGTGATTCATATTTCCGTTTAAGGCTCTAACAAATATTTCCATGTCACTAGGAACTTCTTCAACATAATCTAGTTCTTCCTCTTCAATAATCTCAGGCAACTCCTCTGGTTCAGCCACATTCGGATCCAACTATAATAAGTAAATCATCTGCCTTAGACAACGATGACCAGGAACAAATTTTTCATCACAATTATAACACAATCCTTTGTCCCTCTGTTGTTGCATTTCAGCTGCAGTCAACCTCTTAATAGGAAACTGATTCCTAGATGAATTGGAACTGGTAGAGGCAGAATTGGACTTGTTAATATAAGAATAATTTTGTGGCCTGGAATTATATTGGAATGGTCTGGAAGGAATATTAGGTTTATGTGAATGAGGATTAGGCAAGATAGCTGACTGCTTCCCATAAGTAGGAGTAGAAACTGTTGGATGTGGTAAATGAACTGTTGCAGCAATTGTTGGTGTAGGAACTACTGAACCTTGTGAAGCTACAGTTCGGATAATGTCTTCCTGCATTTTAGCTAAGCTAATAGCATCTTTCAATGTGGAAGGTTTTAACCGTTTCACCATACACTTAATTTCGAACTTTAATCCACTCACGAAATTAGATAGGAAATAGTCATCTGTATAATGCCTATTTTGTACCAGTAAAATAGACTTCAAATTCTCAAATTCCTCTTGATAAGCACTCACAGTGGAAAGTTGCTTCAAGTTCTTAAAGTCTTCCACTGGATCTTTGTCAACAACATCATATCTAGCCAGAATTTCTCCTTTGAATTTCTCCCACCCTATAAGACCGACCTCTGCCTGATATCCTTGAAACCAGGAATCGGCGTGACCTTCCATATAGATTTGAGCCAGAGAAACCTTACTCTCACTGGACATCAGATTAAAATTGAAGAATTTCTCGCACTTTCGAACCCATGAACGCGGATCAGTACCATCAAACCGAGGAAATTCAACTTTGAAATTCTTCGGTAGCTCAGCCAAATTAACTCGCTGAGTTTCACCATTCCGAAAATTTACTTCTGAGTTGTGGTCCTGATGTTCATCACCTTCAGTCGTCTTGTTTAAAGCCATGAGCATCAAATGAAAATTTCGCTGCATCTCACCTTTCAATTCCTCTACACCAGCGCCCATTTCCTTCAATTGATCCTCAAATCCTCCTATTCGGCCTCCCATGGAGTCAATTGAAGTCGTCAGAGCATCGTTACTTCGCGCGAGA
The DNA here is from genome assembly GCA_016801055.1 of Panax notoginseng. NCBI lineage: Eukaryota > Viridiplantae > Streptophyta > Magnoliopsida > Apiales > Araliaceae > Panax > Panax notoginseng. The sequence goes on along the minus strand of CM029015.1, from coordinate 95,997,600 downwards.
TCCTGAACCTTATCATCGAGTAATTTCTGGTGTTTCTCTAGTTGAAATAGACGAGTTCCCTCCGCCATAGAAATGCCCTCCAGGACGTGATGAAGCTCTGATACCAAATGTTAAGTAATAGAGTCTTATAATAGAAACAGAGATAGAGAGAGAAAGTAGAATTGCAGAAGAATGAAATTGATTTCCAATTTTTTCCCCCTCCCCCATTATACAGACTCCCTCCGAATTTAACAAGCCTCCTCAATATTGACTAAAAGACTGTATTATCCCTCAAGACTAAAAACAATTACCGAATTATCCTATTGGCTAGCCACATAACAAGGCATTAAAATCGTAGTAAAAAAATTCCTATTAAGCTTCGAAGAAGGACAAATGAGTCGTGGATTTGAGAGAGAGTTGGGGAAGTCATGGAGTTGAGAGAGAGAGAGAGTCGGGAAGTCGTAGAGAGAGAAAGTACAGAGATAGGAAAGAGAAGAAAATAGATGTAAAGCTTCTTTTAATTTTAAATTTTCAGTTCCGTGTTTTTTTTTGCTCCGTGTTTTTTACATAGATAACGTTTTTTAAAAAAACGTTATCTATTTAAAATCAAAAATTGCCCTTATAAATACATAACGTTTTTTTCATATGTATCTACAACGTTTTGTTAACAAACGTTGTAAAAAAATATCACAATATTTTTTATAAAGACGTCATCTTTTAAGTGTTGTCTTTTTATAGTTTTGTACTAGTGTTCATTCTCACAAGATTTGGTGTTCACTTGATAAAAACATTCATATCTAACTACTCAATCATAATAAATGTAATAATAAACTTTCCCATTAAAGGATTACATCAATAAGTTCAATAAAATCTCCCAGGTTATCTAACCATTAAATACAAACATTCAAATGCGGAAAATTAAATAACTTCATTACAATAATTAAAATAAAGTCTGATAATAAAAATGTCAACATGATTACAAGTCTTCAATACTTGTTCATCTTTCCTTTCCCTTTACTAGTGCTAGGTACATCGACCTTCTCAACTTTAGTTGTAATGTTTATATAAGCAAGAGTGAGCAAACAAGGCTCACTTGAAATGACAATGAATAAACTTTACAACAATTGTCAAATAATAGGCTCAATTGAATTGAACAATATGCTCTATTAATGTTAATAAAAATTCTAAAAAATACATCTGAGGGCCATAAGACCACGAACTATGTCCATAGTTATAAGTAATCTTTCAACTTAAACTTTAACAATCATAAGACTATAGGGACTCCTTGTACTTAGGGAGATCAGCCCTTCGTACAATGTATTGTGCACAAATATTTCAACGCTATGCGTAAATTATCCCCTAATAATAGGGTTGTTCATCTTAGCATTTAGAATACAAGTCCGCACCAAAGTAAGTTTGGTTTGGATACGTTTCAAGGTAATTTAGAATTCAATGATCATCAACTAAGGATTAGTTGAATAAAAAGTTAATAACGTTATGCTATGGAATAATCATAACTTAATCGACATTATAAATTAAAATCATGCATTAGGAATAATCTAATAGCATAAGTATTGAATAATATAACATACATTGCTTGAACAATATTAAGCTAAGATTAAAATCTTATTTAGAATTGAGTAATGAGCATGCATAACAAATAATAAATTGAACGATAAAACTTGTTCAACTTTAGTATATCAGAATGTAGAACTTGCATACTAAATAACAAGAGAAACTTGCTCAACGAAAATAAACTTGCTCAACGAAAGTGTAGAGTTAGAAAACTTGCCTTGAGTAAAAGCTAAACCGTAACAACTCGAATCTCAATCCCCTATATATATGTCATCATGACATAATTATTCATTACAAATATTCTATAACTACATAAGTATCTACATCATGTATGATTTGATTTTTAACCATATAATCCAATTACATTAGTAATAAAACTCGTAACATATTAATAATATGCTCATTCTTAGTATATAATACCACAATAACAAAAATTCTATTTTTAACAGTCATAGTATTGCATTATATCAACAATTACAGACTTTGTGCAAAATAAAAGTCATTTTTGGACATTCTGTTAATCGGCGCTGCGGTGCCACAGTTTGAACTGTGGGCGGTGCGGCGGCGGCGCTGCGGCGTGGTGATGGTGCTGCGGCGCAAAGCCCAGGCCAAGGGCCGGCGCTGCGGCGTGAAAGTCGGGCTTCAGCTCTGACTTTTGCGCTGAGGCGCGAAGTCTAGAGCTGGGGCGCGGATTTTGGCGCTGAGGCTTCGAGCTTACAGAACCCAACACGAAGAACAGAACAAACCTAAATTCTGTCTATTTAACAGCTAAATTACCACTTATAACTTATGTAAATTACATATAAACATTACCAAGAATACATATACCAATTTAAAACAACTAAACAACAATTTCAGAAAGATTAAATGCTTAAATAACATATTTTAAAACCAAAACTCCATGTTTGATATTATCTAACAAAATTAACTGTAATTCCACGATTATAAACCAAATTGATTCATTCTAACTACATTCTCTTAGTTTCTTACCAAATTAGTATATTCAAAGTTCAATTTATCTATTAGGTCACAATCATATATATATATATATTCAAACCATGTTCATACATATATGTTCACTATAAAACCATTCTCTTTCTTTTAAACATAATTTAGCATACAATCATATATATATATATATATATATATATATATATATATATATATATATATATACGGTCCGTCTCTAAAGCGAACCTTAAAAAGCGAACCAAAGACGAACCGTCGTCTTTGGTGTCTATTGCGACGGTTCGATCCGTCGCCATAGCCATGTAGTCTTTGGCGACGGGTCGAACCGTCGCCATAGACACCAAAGACGACGGTTCGTCTTTAGTTCGCTTTTTAAGGTTCGCTTTAGAGATTCTCCATATATATATATATATATATATGTTCTAGTTATAACCATTACATATGCACATAATTTCATAACCAATTATAAAAACATGGTTTATAGAAAAATTTATAAAACTTTATATTATAGCCAAGAAATCCCTTTTCTTGTATAAAATACCTTTTCTCGCTTAAGAAATCCTTGCTAGAATACTTGAAATTCGAAACACCTTTCTCCTCTCAATTCTCTCTGATCACTCTCAATTCTCTGTAATTTCTTTTTTTTTCTTCTTAGACTCAGGTTTAGCAAATAACCAGAATATAATACGTAAACAATACCAAGCTGATAACCAAGTGTAAAATAAAAGAAACGTATATGGTCATAATAAACCTAATAAATAATATCAGTTACCAATTATAACGTATAGGTTATAAATATATTTTATTTATTATTTAATTTATTTTATTTATATTATTATAATTCAAAATTCAAAAATTCAAAAATTCAAAAGCCATAAGGCTCCGTTTGGTAAAACTCTTTAAAAATTAAAGACTTAATACCTTAAATCCTTGTTTGGCAAAACTAATTAAACTCCGTTAATTTATTTTAATAACCCATTTATAGCATAGTTATTTGTCACACTTTTATTACTAAATTAAATAAAAATATTATAATAATTCATTTAATCACTATAAACTCTCTAACTTAATTATTAAATTTAATTAGAATGTTATCTCATAATAATTAATTTCCTTAACTCATTAATTATTTATTTAACAAATAATTAACCAAATCAAATCAAATCAAATTAACAAATATTTATTCAACAATAAACACATCCATTAAATATTTATATAATTCAATAAATATTTAAAATTATAATTAAATTTTTTGGATTGTTACATCATTCCCTCCTTATAAGGATTATGTCCCCAGAATCACAATTCAAACAATAAAATCGTCACATTCTTCCCTTCTTACAAAGATTCTGTCCCTAGAATCGAAGACACAGACTAAACAAATAACTCAGGGTAATTCTTCATCATTTCAACTTCTAGTTCCCACGTAGCCAATTCGAACATGTGCACAATGTTTCCTACGTCGAATTTGTGATCTTGTCTATGTTGCTATCAATCTTATTCTGATGAGTTTGTTGTACTAGTTCCGGTCCTAATAGTTGGCGTTCACCGACTTCATCCCAACACAGTGGATTATGCACTTTTTGCCGTATAATGCTTTGTAAGGCGGCATGCCGATGCTTGCGTGGTAACTGTTGTTGTAGGCAAATTCCACCAATGGTAAATATTCATCCCAACTCCCTTTGAAATTCTTGATGCATGCTCTCAGCATATCTTCCAATGTCTGGATTGTTCGTTCGCTTTGGCCATCTGTTTGTGGATGGTATGCTGTACTCATTCGCAACTGTGTTCCCATACTTGTAGTCTCTTCCAGAAGTTTGACGTGAATCGCGGATCTCTATCTGACACAGTTGACACTAGCACTCCATATCTCGAAACGATCTCTTTAATGTACAACCTTTCTAACTGATCAAGATTGAATCTAATCTTTATTGGAAAAAAGTGTGCTGATTTTGTTAGTCTGTCCACTATCACCCAAATCGCATCGCATCCTTTCTAAGTAGTTGGAAGACCCACCACAAAATCCATTATGATGTGTTCCCACTTCCATTTCGATATTTCCAACGGTTAAAATAATCCGCTTGGTTTTTGATGCTCGGCCTTGACTCTTTGACATGTCAAGCATTTCGCGACACATTCTGCAACATCTCTTTTCATGTTTGGCCACCAAAATTGACGTTGTAAATCTTGATACATCTTCGTACTTCCTGGATGAATCGAATATCTTGAGTTATCAGCTTCGGTCAAGATTTCGTCTTTAATCTCTAGTATTGCTGGAACCCAAATTCTTCCCTCGAACCTTAGTAACCCTTCGGTATCGATCTTGTATTTCACATCACCACTCTCCACCACTTTGTGTTTGATCTTTCCACATTCTTCATCTTGAAGTCGAGCATTCTTAACTTTGTCCACCAAAGTTGGACTAGCTTCTATTTGGAATAGTCGTTCATCGGATTCTTTTGGAAATCTTATTTCCAATTCTAACCTTGTTATTGCTGAAATGAGCTCATCCTGAATGGTTATCACCATCAACTTTTCCCGACCTTTCCTGCTTAAAGCATCTGCAACCACATTCGCTTTGCCTGGATGATAAAAGATCTCACAATCATAATCTTTTATCAATTCCATCCATCTTCTTTGATGCATGTTCAGGTCCTTCTAAGTGAAAATATACTTCAGACTTTTATGGTCTGTGTAAATCTCATATTTCTCTCCATAGAGATAGTGTCTACATATTTTCAGAGCAAATAATACTGCAGCCAACTCTAAATCATGAGTCGGATATCCTTTCTTATAGTCCTTCGGTTGCCTTGATGCATATGCAATAACTTTGCCATTCTGCATAAGGACACATCCTAATCCTTTATGTGAGGCATCACTATACACCACAAAGTTTCCTGTATTATTTGGTAATGAAAATACAGGTGCCACACTTAACTTCTTCTTCAAGTCTTGAAAACTTTCTTCACACTTCTCCGTCTAAACAAATTTTATAGCTTTCCTTGTCAAATTTGTTAACGGAGTGGCTATCTTGGAAAAATCTTGAATAAATCATCTATAATAACCGGCTAGTCCCAAGAAACTCCTCACCTCCGATGGTGTCCTTGGTTGTTCCTAATTGATTACGGCTTCAACTTTTGATGGATCCATTGAAATCCCATCTTTGTCAATCACATGCCCAAGAAATTGTACACGATCTAGCCAAAATTCATATTTAGAGAATTTTGTGTACAACTTTTCCTTTCTTAGTGTATCCAACATCAAACGTAAATGTTTTATGTGTTTTTCTTGAGATTTGGAGTATACCAAGATGTCATCGATAAATACCACCACAAACTTGTCTAAGAATGATTTAAACACCCTGTTCATCAAATCCATGAATGCAGCAGGGGCATTGGTCAAACCAAAAGACATCACCAGAAACTCGTAATGTCCATACCAAGTTCTGAATGCCGTTCTAGGTACATCCTCCTTCCGTACCTTTAATTGATGATACCCACTCCTCAAATCTATTTTCGAGAAGTATCTAGCACCCTTCAATTGATCAAATAAATCATCTATTCTTGGAAACAGATATTTATTCTTAATAGTGACTTTGTTTAATTCCCTATAATGAATGCAAAAACGCATTGACCATCCTTCTTCTTCATGAATAACACCGGTGCTCCCCACGGTGACACATTTGGCTGAATGTATTTCTTGTCTAATAGCTCCTGCAATTGTACCATCAGTTCCTTCATCTCTACCGGAGCCATCCTGTACGGGGACTTCGATATCGGGGCTGTTCCTGGCGCTAAGTCGATCACGAACTCAATTTCTCTGTCAGGCGGAAGTCCTGGAAAATCCTCCAGAAACACATCTACGAATTCCCTAACCACTGGTATCTCTTCCAGTTTCACTCCCTTCTTCTGAGTATCGATTATGTAAGCTAAATAACCCACACAGCCATGACTCAACAATTTCTTGGCCTACATAATCGTCAGACATTTCACATGTCTAGGTGATTTGCTACCATAGAAAACTACCTTTGACGGAGTCATAAGGTTTACACATTTTTTTTGGCAATCAATTATCGCTCCATAATTGAACAACCAATCCATTCTCAAAATAACATCAAACTCTCCAAGTTTTATCGGAATTAAATCTACCATCATGATATTCCCCTTAATATTCACCCTACAATTCTTGTATACGAACCTAACAGGAATTACTTCTTTATTCGCAATTTCTATGTTCAAAGGGAAATTCAATTCTTCACTAGGCAATCCTAACCTCTTAGCAAATTCATCAGATATAAATGAACAAGTAGCACCCGAATCAAATAATACATAAGCATCTATATCATTAATTGGGATAATACCTGACACAACATCCTTTGATTACACAGCATCTTGCACTGTCATGATGAATGTTCTGGCTGTGGGTTTGTTTGATGTCGTTGGTCCTGCAATGGCCCATGTACCTCCACTGCTCCCTCCCTTACTTCATGTTGTCTCTCCAGCTTTCTTCTTAGGGCTCTCACGAGCAAAGTGGTCCTTGGACCCGCACGTGAAGCAAACGTTCTTCTTGAGTTGATTGCAATTTGGGGCGATGTGATCTTCCCAGCCACAATTAAAGCACACACGTTTCCCCATTAATCATATACCCTTGTGAAACTTCCCGCAGGTAGCACATGCTTCGAACTTCTTATTCTGCTAGTTACCCTGCTGATTTCCAGCACCCACATTTCCATTCCATTTTCTTTTTAGGTTATTGTAACCATTTCCACTACCACCACCACCATTCTTAACCTCAACTTCATTCTTCTTCTTTCTTTATTTTTGATTAAACTTCGTTATAGCCTCGCCTTCACGTTCGACGAGAATTTCCTTCTCCATTACTGCTGCAAATATCTTCAGCTGGAATAGGGAGACCCTACTGTACAACCAGGGTTTCAGTCCCTGCTCTAACCTTCTAGCATTACGCTCATCTGTGTTGACTTGGTATGGCGCAAACCTCGCCAACTCATTAAATTTTGTGACATATTCTGATACCGTCAATGTTCCCTGCTTCAGTTCTAGAAACTGCACCTCTATCTGAATCTTCGAACTCTCTGGCAAATAAGTCTCGAAGAATATCTCCTTAAACATATCCCAAGTCATCACCCCTTGTCCTCCTCGAGTTTTATTGGCTGCCACCGATAACCAGCCTCTGCTTTCAACATGAATATTGCGAAAGCAGTCTTCTGATTCTCACCAACCCTAGCTACCTTGAACACATTCTCTATCTCCATGATCCAGGTCTGTGCCTCAACTTGATTCATGGACCCACGAAATTCTGGTGGTCCAACTGCCTTGAAGTCCTTAAATGTCACAGCTTGATTCTGCAGTGCACCCGTCAGTAATGTCACTAGTTGCTGAACTGGGTTAGCCTCATCATTATCGTTATTGGTAGATTCCTGTCGTGGTTAACGTCTTGGAGGCATTTTCTATTAAAAAAATATTCATTAGATTATTATCAACTCCTTTAAGTATTTTCTACTTAACTTGCACTCCATAAAAGAACTCATCACATAACACATAACACCTTGAATAAAATAAAATAATAACTTTTATTCATTCATAATCTATTTGAAAACATAAGATCAATAACATCACTTCTATTTACATTACCTTCCTGAACTACTAAAGTTTTTGGATATCTTCAACATCATATCCCATTGATTACATATCACCAAGGATTTACATATTATTAATCATATTATTAATCGCATATCAGGTACATTCCCTACTGTCCTACTAAGATACTGCGTAGCCTTATGACACTCTTCCTCTATAATCCAGAACATTGTTCGGCGATTTAATATGAATGATGGTAGCGTCTCGAACTGAATCGGATAACCCATGACCCGATCTTGAGCTCGATTGATCACTGTGTTGAATACTTTATTCATCTCCTCCATCTTCATCCTCTTTACTTGTGAGTCTCTCTCTGCTATCCCGGCTCGTTGATAAGCTTCCTTGTACGCTTCTTCGGCTCTTGACCTCTTAGTAGATTCTTCTTTCAGCTTGTTCTTCAACTCTGCAATCTCTTCTGTCATTTGTTCATTCTCTCCTTTAGTGTGAATCAGATTCTCTTCGACATTGTTCAGACGTTCCTCTCGATTTAAGATCTCATCGTCCTTCTGTGCCATCGAGGTCTGTTGTTCAGCTATTATCTCTTCCAACTCCTCGACAGTCTCCTGAAGTTCCACATTGCGGTCGTAGACTTCATCGTACATATAAGCAGCGATCGAGTTCAGTGGAATATCTTCCTCCTCGTCCTCGTCATCCTCATTCGCCTGTGGCAGCTCAACGGGATCCTCCTCATCTGTTTCTACATCATCATCTTCATCTTCAACCATTGTGACCACCGTAGCTGACTACCGTGGAAGTAGTTGTTACCAAACCACCTGAATGTCATGAGACTCCTCCTCTCTAGGCATATGAGGTCCTTCCTCCCTAGCCTGACTGAATTCTCCTACATTAGTCATCCCGACAACAAAATTTTAAGTTTTAATTACTAATCATTATTACTCGACACTAACGAGCACATAAGTTGTAATCACATAAGCACATCAGTGTTTTATTACTTCTTCCTCAAAACTCGATAAGAGTTTATCACCACTATCTTTTCAAAGGTTACTTCCTAAGGCTTTTCCCCCACCTAAGGTTCATAACCTAAAGCTTTGATACCAACTTGTGACACCCCCAAATCTGGGTACTTCATTCTCACAAGATTTGGTGTTCACTTAATAAAAACATTCATATCTAACTACCCAATCATAATAAATGTAATAATAAACTTTACCATTAAAGAATTACATTAACAAGTTCAATAAAATCTCTCAGGTTATCTATACTTTAAATAAAAACATTCAAATACGAAAAATTAAATAACTTCATTACAATAATTAAAATAAAGTCTGATAATAAAAATGTCAACATGATTAAAAGTTTTCAATACTTGTTCATCTTTCCTTTCCCTTTACTTGTGCTAGGTACATCAACCTTCTCAACTTTAGTTGTAATGTTTATGTAAGCAAGAGTGAGCAAACAAGGCTCACTTGAAACGACAATGAATAAACTTTACAACAATTGCCAAATAATAGGCTCAATAGAACTGAACAATATGCTCTATTAATGATAATCAAAATTCTGAAATATACATCTGAGGGTCATAAGACCACGAACTATGTCCATAGTTATAAATAATCTTTCAACTTAAACTTTAACAGTCATAACACTATAGGGACTCCTCGTACTTAGGGGGATCAGCCCTTCGTACAATGTATTGTGCACAAACATTTCAACGCTATGCGAAAATTATCCCCTAATAATAGGGTTGTTCATCTCAGCATTTAGAATACAAGTCCGTACCAAAGTAAGTTTGGTTGGGATACGTTTCAAGGTAATTTAGAATTCAACGGTCATCAACTAAGGATTGTTGCCATTTCCGCCATTACTACCACCACTCTTAGGTTCACCTTCACTTGTCTTTTTCCTCTGCTCTTGATTGTATTTTGTTACAGTCTCGCCTCCACTCTCAGCGAGATTCGCCTTCTCCATAACTGCTGCAAATGTCTTTAACTGGAACAGGGAAACCCTACTGTACAACTAGGGCTTCAGTCCCTGTTCAAACCTCTTTGCCTTGCGTTCATCTGTGCTGACCTGATATGACGCAAACCTCGCAAACTCGTTGAATTTCGTGGCATACTAACATACCGTCATCATTCCCTGCTTCAGTTCCAAAAATTAAACCTCTAACTGACTCTTCGAACTCTCTAGGAAATAGGTCTCGAAGAATAACTCCTTGAACCTATCCCAGGTCATCACTCCTGGTCCTTCCCGGGTTTTATTGGACTGCCACCAATAACTAGCTTCTGCTTTCAACATGAACGTTGCAAAAGCAGTCTTATGTTCATCCCCTACCCTAGCGACTTCAAATACTTTCTCTATTTTCATAATCCAGGTCTGTGCCACGACTGGATTCATTGACCCACAAAATTCAGGTGGTCCAACCGCCTTAAACTCCTTAAACGTTATAGCTTGATTTTGTGGTTGATTCTGCGGTTGATTCTGCAGTGCACCTGTCAGTAACGTCACCAGTTGCTGAACGGGGTTAGCTTCAGCATTATTGTTGTTGGTTCCTTCAGTGGTTCTCTGTCGGGGTGGTTGGCGTCTTGGAGGCATTTTCTGTTAAAAATAGACTCATTAGATTATTACTCAACTCTTTTAAGTAAATTTTTTTCCTTAACTTGCCCCCAAAAAAGTAATAATCACATAACACATAGCACTTTGGAATAATAAGATAAATAACTTTTATTCATTCATAATTTCTTTGGAAAACATCATAACAATAGCATCACTGCTATATACATTATTTTCCTGAACTACTATAGTTTCAGGACATCATCATCATATCTCAAAGGTTACATGACACTGGGGACTTACATATTATTTATCATATCATATATCTTATATCAAGTACATCCCTAGGATGTCCTATTAAGATACTGTATAGCCTTTCGACGCTCTTCATCCATAACTCGGAACATTGTTCGGCGATCTAACACGTACGATGGCAGAGTCTCGAACTGAATTGGATAACCCATGACCCGATCTTGAGCTCGATTGATCATGGTATTGAATACTTTATCCATCTCCTCCATCTTCATCCTCTTTGATTGCACGTCTCTTACTGCTATCCCGGTTCGTTGATAAGCTTCTTCGTATGCGTCTTCAGCTCTTTCTCTCTTAGTAGCTTCTTCCTTCAGTTTGTTCTTTAGTTCTGCGATCACCTCAATCAATTGTTCTTTCTCTCCTTCAGTTTGTACTAGCTTCTCTTCGACATTACTCAGTCGTTCCTCACGATCCTGGATCTCGTCGTCCTTCTGTGTCATTGCAGTCTGTTGTTCAGCTACTATCTCTTGCAACTCCTCGACGGTATCCTGAAGTTCCACGTTGCGGTCGTAGACTTCATCATACATACGAGCGGCTATCGAGGTTAGTTCTTCCTCCTCATCCTCGTCATCCTCATCCTCCTGTGGCAACTCAACGGGATCCTCCTCATCCGTTTCCATGTCATCATCCTCATCTTCAACCACTGTGACCAACGGGGCTGACTCCCATGGCAGTAGTTGTTCCCAAACAACCTGAATGTCGTGAGGCTCTTCCTCTATAGGCATCTGAGGTCCTTCCTCTCTAGCCTGACTGGATTCTCTGACATTAGTCATCCTGACAACAAAATTTTAAGTTTTTATTATTAATCATCATTACTCGACACTCACGAACACATAAGTTGTAAACACGTAAGCACATAAGTGTTTTATTACTTTCTCTTTGATACTTGATAAGAGTTCATCACCATCTTTTCAAAGATTACTTCCTAAGGCTTTATCCCCACCTAAGGTTCATAACCTAAGGCTTTGATACCAACTTGTGACACTCCCAAATCTCGGTACTTCATTACCTCAAGATTCGGTGTTCAGTTAATCAAACCATTCATATCTAACTACCCAATCATAATAAAAATTGAATAATAAACCTTCCCTTAAGGGATTACATACACAAAATCTCCCAGTTTATCTAACCTTTAATTACAATCATTCAAATGCGGAAATTAAATAAATACTTCAATACATCAATTAAATTAAAGTCTAGTAAATAACTGTCAACTTATTACAAGTCTTCAGTACTTGTTCATTTTTCCCTTTCCTTTACTGGTGCTAGGTACATCTACCTTCTAATCTTTAACTGTAATAGTTATATAAGCAAGAGTGAGCAAACAAAGCTCACTTGAAATAATAATGAAGAAAATCTTACAACATTAGCCAACTAATAGGCTCAATAGAACTGAACAATATGTTCTATTAACATTCTGAAATATACAACTGAGGGTTTAATGACCACGAACCATGTCCACAGTTATAAGTAATCTTTCAACTTTAACTTTAACAGTCATAAGACTATAAGGACTCCACGTACTTAGGGGGATCAGCCCTTCGTACAATGTATTGTACACAAACATTTCAACGCTAAGCGTAAACCTCTTATAAAAGAGTTGTTCATCTCAGTATTTGAATACAAGTCCGTGCCAAAGTAGGTTTGGTTTGGATACGTTACAAGATAATTTAGAATTCAACGGTCATCAACTAAGGATTAGTTGAATACAAAAGAACTAACTGTTCGCTATAGAATAATCATAACTGAATCGATATTTGTAACTTAATATCATGCTTTAGGAATAATCTAATAGCATAAATACTGAATAATCATAACATAATTTGCTTGAAACATATAAAGTCAAGGTTATTGAGAATTGGATACTAAGCATGCAAAGTGAATAGTAATTTGAACAATAAGGTTGTTCAACACTAGAATATTAAAATATAGCGATTCGCATGCTAAATAACAAGTTACATATTAAAGAAACTTGCTCAATATTAAAGTATAAGATTTAGAATACTTGTATCCTCATGAACAACTAGATACAATGACTTTCTCAATAATAAACAATTTAGCTCTACGAAAGTATAGAGTTAGCAACTTGCGTAATTGTAATTGAATTAAAAGCAATAACGTACTCAACGAAATTAAACTTGCACAACGAAGTGTTAAAGTTAGAAAACTTGCTCAATGTAAAAAGAGAAGTTTATAAAACTTGCTCAAAGAAAATTTAAGCACTTGCACAATTATAAGAGTAGAGTTAGAGAACTTGCCATGCGCGAAGATTAAACCTTTATAATCCAAATCACAATATCCTATATACATATGATATCATAACGTTATCAGTCATTATCAATTCTACATCACGTATGGCTTAAATGTTTAACCATGTAATCAAATTATATTCCTAAACGATAATAAACTCGTTAGGTATTAACACCATGCTCGTTCAACACGTTACAATACTAAAATAACAGAATTATTTGGTCATATAGCATTACAACTAAAAATTTCATACTTCTATGCAAGACAAAAGTCATTTTTGAGCATTCTGCTAAGTGGCGCCGCGGCGCCACAGTTTGAACTGTAGGCCGCGCTGCGGCGCTGAGGTGGCGCTTCGGCACGAGAAATTTATAAGGACTCGGCGCTGTGGCGCGAGGTCCGGCGCTGACTTCGGTGCTGCGGGGTGAAGTCTGGCTGGGGCGCTGATTTTTTGGCGCTAAGGCGCGAGATTTGACGCTAGAGCGTGAATTTTTACGATGGGGCGCCGAAACACAGAGAAACCAAACCAAGAACAGAGCAAAGATACTATCTTAATTTTTAACAACAATTAACACCAATTAACGTGTACGACTTCACATAAATTACACACGGATGTTAAAAAAAATCCTCCATAAACCAATTATCAACAATTCGAACAACAATTTTAGAAACTTAAATTTTGAAACACTGTTTTTAAAACTCAAAACTCCATTGTTGGTAAATAAATTATAGTGGTCTGAAATTTCACAGTTATAACCAAATTTGATTCCTTTAAACTATGATTTTTCTGAAATTCATACCAAATAAGCATACATGACCTTCAACTTCATAACTAGCATACACGAATTTTTGTTATCATGCAAAACATATATTCGTATATATATTTTTCACTGTAAAACCAAGTTCTCTTTCTCAATGAACTTAATATATATATATATATATATATATATATATATATATATGTGTGTGTGTGTGTGTGTGTGTGTGTACATGCTAGTGATAACAATTATAACAACACCAATACGTAGTATCATAACCAATTCTAGAACATGGTTTACAAGAATTTTGTAAAACTTTATACACAATGAAAAAGAAAAACACAGAGACATACAAATTCACATAACTGTAATATAAAACATATACAATAAGGTTTATAAAACATACCTTTTGTTATTAAGAAATTACTTAATAACAGAACTCGCTTTGGACAATCACACACTTGGCTTCCTCTCAGACTCTGTGAACTTTTTTTTTCTCTTTTCTTACTTTTCTCAGTATTAGACTAGCTACTAACAATAGTAAGCGTAAACTAAAAATACTAACGTACGTCTTATCAATTGAAAAAAAACTGATGTTATAAGGATTGCCTCTAATAAATTATCAGTTATAAAAATCATTATATAATATTTATAATTTGTTTATTTAACTTATATTATTATAATTTAAATTTCAAAAGAAATCCAAAGGCCATAGGCTTTGTTTGGAAATTATTAAATTAAACTACTTTAGTTTATTTTAATAATTCCTTGTAATATAGTTATTGGTCACACTTTATTTAATTAAGCTTACATACTTAATTAATTACTTCAAGTAACAATTTATTAAATAAATCACTTAATCACATACTCAACACAAATATAGTTAACTATCAAATTGAAATAATAATAATTTCCTTAACTTATTAATTATTTATTTGAAAAATAATTAATCAACTCAAATCAATTTAGACAAATACAAATATGTATTCAACAATTAACACATCCAATAAATATTTATATAAATCAATAAATATTTATAAATTACATTTAAAATTCTAAAATTTTGGAATGTTACATCATTCCCCTCTTATAAGGATTCTGTCCCCAGAATCACCATTCAAACAACTCATTCGTTACAATCTTCGCTACTTACAAAGATTTTGTCCCCATAATTGAAGACACAGATTAAACAAATAACTCAGGGTACTCTTTCAACATTTTCTCTTCGAGTTCCCACGTAGCTTCTTCAGCATTGTGGTTCCTCAATATCACATTCACAGAAGGTATTACTTTATTCCTGAGCACTTGTTCTTTCCGGTCAACTATCTGGATAGGAATCTCTTCATAAGACAAATCTTTCTCGAACTGCAATGGTTCGTACTCGATTACGTGTTTGTAATCGGGTTTATATGGTCGTAACACCAAAATATGAAAAACATTGTGAATGTTTTCCAACTCTGGAGGTAGAGCTACCTCGTAAGCCACCTCTCCAACTCTTCGCAGCACCTCGAAGGGTCCAATAAACCTCGTGCTTAGCTTTCCCTTCTTACCGAAGCGAATTTTCCCCTTCCAAGGAGAAACTTTTAGGAATACATAATTTCCTACGTCGAATGCACGATCTTGTCTACGTTGATCCGCATACTTCTTCTGTCGGTCTTGAGTTGCTACCAGTCTTTTCCTGATGAGTTTGATAACGTCAGCAGTTTGTTGTACCAGTTCTGGTCCTAGCAGTTGACGTTCACCGACTTCATCCCTGGACAGTGGAGTTCTGCACTTTTTGCCTTATAATGCCTCGTAAGGTGGCATGCCGATGCTTGCGTGGTAACTGTTATTGTAGGCAAATTCCACCAATGGTAATTGTTCATCCCAACTTCCTTTGAAATCCATAAAGCATGCTCTCAGCATATCTTCCAATGTCTGGATCGTTCTTTCACTTTGGCCATCTGTTTGCGGATGATATGCCGTACTCATTCGCAGCTGTGTTCCCATACATTCTTGTAGTCTCTTCCAAAAATTTGATGTGAACCTCGGATCTCTATTTGACACAATTTTCACTGGAACTCCATGTCTCGACACGATCTCTTTAACATATAACTTTTCCAGCTGATCAAGATTAAATCTAATCTTTATTGGCAAAAAGTGTGCAGATTTTGTCAATCTGCCCACTATCACCCATATCGCGTCGTATCATTTCTGAGTCGTTGGAAGACCTATCACAAAATCCAATGTGATATGCTCCCATTTCAATTCTGGTATTTCCAACGGTTGAAGTAATCCGCTTGGTTATTGACGCTCATCCTTCACTTTCTGACATGTCAAGCACTTTGCAACGCATTCTTCAACATCTCTTTTCATGTTCGGCCACCAGAAATGACGCCGCAAATCTTGATACATTTTTGTACTTCCTGGATGAATCGAGTATCTTGAGCTATGAGCTTCCGTCAAGATGTCTTCTTTAATATCTTATACTGCTGGAACCCAAATTCGTCCCTCGAATCTTAGCATTCCCTCAGTATCGACCTTGTACTTCAATTCTTTACCCTCGGCCACGCTTTCCTTTATTTTTCTACATTCTTCATCCTGTAGTTGTGCGTTCTTCACCTTGTCCACCAAAGTTGGACTAGCTTCTATCTGGTACAATTTTTCACCGGATTCTTCTAGAAATTTGATTTCTAGGACTAGCCTTGCCATTGCTGAAATGAGCTCCTCCTTATCAGTTAACAACATTAACTTTTCTCTGCCTTTCTTACTCAAGGCATATGCAATCACATTAGCTTTGCCCGGATGATAAAAGATCTCACAATCGTAATCCTTTATCAATTCCATCCATCTCCTTTGCCACATGTTCGGGTCTTTCTGTGTGAAGATATACTTCAGACTTTTATGGTCTGTGGAGATCTCACATTTTGTTCCGTAGAGATAATGTCTCCATATTTTTAGAGCAAATACTATTGCCGCCAACTCTAAATCATGAGTTGAATACCCTTTCTCATAGTCTTTCAGTTGCCTTGATGTATACACAATAACCTTGCCGTTCTGCATAAGGACACAACCCAATCCTTTGTGTGAAGCATCACTATACACCACAAAGTTTCCTGTATTATCTGGTAGTGACAACACAGGTGCCACACTTAACTTCTTTTTCAGTTCTTGAAAACTTTCCTCACACTTTTCCGTCCAAATAAATTTTACAGATTTTCTCGTCAAATTTGTCAAAGGAGTAGGAATTTTGGAAAAATCTTGAATAAATTGTATGTAATATCCGGCCAATCCCAAGAAACTTCTTACTTCTGATGGAGTTCTTGGTTGCTCCCAATTTATGACCGCTTCGACTTTTGATGGATCCACTGAAATCCCATCCTTATCGATTACATGACCAAGAAATTGTACACGTTCCAGCCAAAATTCACATTTAGAGAATTTTGCGTACAATTTTTCTTTTCTTAGCCTCTCCAGCATCAGACGTAAATGTTCCACGTGTTCCTCTCGAGATTTAGAGTACACCAGAATATCATCGATAAATACCACCACAAATTTGTCTAAAAATAGTTTAAACACCCTGTTCATCAAATCCATGAATGTTGCAAGGGCGTTTGTCAAACCAAATGACATCACTAAAAATTCGTAATGTCCATAGCGAGTTCAGAATGCCGTCTTCGGTACATCCTCCTTCCTCACTTTCAATTGGTGATAACCACTTCTCATGTCTATTTTCGAGAAATATTTAGCACCCTTCAATTGATCAAACAAGTCATCTATTCTTGGCAATGGATATTTGCTTTTAATAGTGACTTTGTTCAATTCCCTATAATCAATGCAAAGACGCATTGACCCATCCTTATTCTTCACGAATAACACTGGCGCTCCCCACGGTGATACAATCGGTTGAATATACTTCTTATCTAATAGTTCTTGCAGTTGTACCATCAGTTCCTTCATTTCTACCGGAGCCATTCTGTACGGGGCTTTCGATATCGGAGCAGTCCCTGGCGCTAAGTCGATCACGAATTCAATTTCTCTGTCAGGAGGAAGTCCCGGCAAATCTTCTAAAAAAACGTCACTAAATTCCTTAACCACTGGTATATCCTCCAATTTAATACCCTTCTCCTTTTGAGTATCGACTATGTAAGCTAAGTACCCTATACAACCCTGACTCAACAACTTCTTAGCCTGCATCATCGTCAGACATCTCATTTGTCTAGGTAATTTGCTACCATAAAAAATTACCTTTGACGGAGTCATAAGGTTTACACACTTCTTTTGGCAGTCAATTATTGCTCCATAATTGAATAGCCAATCCATTCCCAATATCACGTCAAACTCTTCGAGTTTTATCGGGATTAAATCTACCATCATGATATTCCCCTTAATATTCACCCTACAGTTCTTGTATACAAACCTAACATGAATCACTTCTCTATTCGCAATTTCTATGTTTAAAGGGAAATTCAGCTCTTCTCTAGATATTTCTAACTTCTTAGCAAATTCATCATATATAAACGAGCAAGTAGCACCCGAATCAAATAATACATATGCATTTATATCATTGATTTGGATAATACCTGACACGACATCTTTTAATTGCACCGCGTCCTGCACCGTCATGTTAAAGGTTCTGGCTGTGGGCTTATTTGTTGACGTCGGTCCAGCAATAGTCAGTGCACCTTCACTAGCATTTCCCTTGCTTCCAGCTGTCTCACCCGACTTCTTCTTTGGACACTCGCGAGCAAAGTGATCCTTTGACCCGCAGGTGTAGCAAACATTCTTCTTGGGTTGATTTGCAATTTGGGGCGATGTGACCCTCTTGGCCACAGTTGAAGCATACTCGTTTCCCCATCAAGTATACACCCTTGTGAAACTTTCCATATGTAGCACATGCTTCGAACTTCTTCTTTTGTTGGCTTCCTTGCTGATTTCCAGCTCCCCCATTCGCATTCCACATCCTTTTCAAATTGTTACCATTTCCGCCTTTACTACCACCACTTTTAGCTTCACCTTCACTTTTCTTTTTCCTCTGCTCTTGATTGTGTTTTGTTACAGCCTCGCCTCCACTCTCAACGAGAATCGCCTTCTCCATCACTGCTGCAAATGTCTTCAACTGGAACAGGGAAACCCTACTGTACAACCAGGGCTTCAGTCCCTATTCAAACCTCTTTGCCTTGCGTTCATCTGTGTTGACCTGATATGGTGCAAACCTCGCCAACTCGTTGAATTTCGTGGCATACTAAGATACCGTCATCGTTCCCTGCTTCAGTTCCAAAAATTGAACCTCTAACTGACTCTTCGAACTCTCTAGGAAATAGGTCTCGAAGAATAACTCCTTGAACCTATCCCAGGACATCACTCCTGGTCCTTCTCAGGTTTTATTGGACTGCCACCAATAACTAGCTTCTGCTTTCAACATGAACGTTGCAAAAGCAGTCTTATGTTCATCCCCTACCCAAGCGACTTCAAATACTTTCTCTATTTTTATAATCCAGGTCTGTGCCTCAACCGGATTCATTGACCCACATAATTTAGGTGGTCCAACAGCCTTAAACTCCATAAACGTTGTAGCTTGATTTTGTGGTTGATTCTGCGGTTGATTCTGTAGTGCACCTGTTAGTAACGTCACCAACTGCTGAACGGGGTTAGCTTCAGCATTATTGTTGTTGGTTCCTTCAGTTGTTCTCTGTCGGGGTGGTTGACGTCTTGGAGGCATTTTCTGTTAAAAATACACTCATTAGATTATTACTCAACTCTTTTAAGTAATTTTTTTTTCTTAACTTGCCCCCAAAGAAGTGATAATCACATAACATATAGCACTTTGGAATAATAAGATAAATAACTTTTATTCATTCATAATTTCTTTGGAAAACATCATAACAATAGCATCACTGCTATATACATTATTTTCCTGAACTACTATAGTTTCAGGACATCATCATCATATCTCAAAGGTTACATGACACTGGGGACTTACATATTATTTATCATATCATATATCTTATATCAAGTACATCCCTAGGATGTCCTATTAAGATACTGTATAGCCTTTCGACGCTCTTCTTCCATAACTCGGAACGTTGTTCGGCGATCTAACACGTATGATGGCAGAGTCTCGAACTGAATTGGATAACCCATGACCCGATCTTGAGCTCGATTGATCATGGTATTGAATACTTTATCCATCTCCTCCATCTTCATCCTCTTTGATTGCGCGTCTCTTACTGCTATCCCGGTTCGTTGATAAGCTTCTTCGTATGCGTCTTCAGCTCTTTCTCTCTTAGTAGCTTCTTCCTTCAGTTTGTTCTTTAGTTCTGCGATCACCTCAATCAATTGTTCTTTCTCTCCTTCAGTTTGTACTAGCTTCTCATCGACATTACTCAGTCGTTCCTCACGATCCTGGATCTCGTCGTCCTTCTGTGTCATTGCAGTCTGTTGTTCAGCTACTATCTCTTGCAACTCCTCGACGGTATCCTGAAGGTCCACGTTGCGGTCGTAGACTTCATCATACATACGAGCGGCTATCGAGGTTAGTTCTTCCTCCTCATCCTCGCCATCCTCATCCTCATGTGGCAACTCAACGGGATCCTCCTCATCCGTTTCCATGTCATCATCTTCATCTTCAACCACTGTGACCAACGGGGCTGACTCCCGTGGCAGTAGTTGTTCCCAAACAACCTGAATGTCGCGAGGCTGTTCCTCTATAGGCATCTGAGGTCCTTCCTCTCTAGCCTGACTGGATTCTCCGACATTAGTCATCCTGACAACAAAATTTTAAGTTTTTATTATTAATCATCATTACTCGACACTCACGAACACATAAGTTGTAAACACGTTAGCACATAAGTGTTTTATTACTTTCTCCTTGATACTCGATAAGAGTTCATCACTATCTTTTCGAAGATTACTTCCTAAGGCTTTTTCCCCACCTAAGGTTCATAACCTAAGGCTTTGATACCAACTTGTGACACCCCCAAATCTCGGTACTTCATTACCTCAAGATTCGGTGTTCACTTAATCAAACCATTCATATCTAACTACCCAATCATAATAAAAATTGAATAATAAACCCTCCCATAAGGGATTGCATACACAAAATCTCTCAGGTTATCTAACCTTTAATTACAATCATTCAAATGCGGAAATTAAATAAATACTTCATTACATCAATCAAATTAAAGTCTAGTAAATAACTGTCAACATATTACAAGTCTTCAGTACTTGTTCATCTTTCCCTTTCCTTTACTGGTGCTAGGTACATCTACCTTCTCATCTTTAACTGTAATAGTTATATAAGCAAGAGTGAGCAAACA
Source organism: Panax notoginseng (assembly GCA_016801055.1). Taxonomy (NCBI): domain Eukaryota; kingdom Viridiplantae; phylum Streptophyta; class Magnoliopsida; order Apiales; family Araliaceae; genus Panax; species Panax notoginseng. The sequence continues at coordinate 95,976,294 of CM029015.1, read as the reverse complement.
AAGCTCACTTGAAATAACAATGAAGAAAATCATACAACATTTGCCAACTAATAGGCTCAATAGAACTGAACAATATGTTCTATTAACATTCTGAAATATACAACTGAGGGTCTATTGACCACGAACCATGTCCACAGTTATAAGTAATCTTTCAACTTTAACTTTAACAGTCATAAGACTATAAGGACTCCACGTACTTAGGGGGATCAGCCCTTCGTACAATGTATTGTGCACAAATATTTCAACGCTAAGCGTAAACCTCTTATAAAAGAGTTGTTCATCTCAGTATTTGAATACAAGTCCGCACCAAAGTAGGTTTGGTTTGGATACATTACAAGGAAATTTAGAATTCAACGGTCATCAACTAAGGATTAGTTGAATACAAAAGAACTAATTGTACGCTATGGAATAATCATAACTGAATCGATATTTGTAACTTAATATCATGCTTTAGGAATAATCTAATAACATAAATACTGAATAATCATAACATAATTTGCTTGAAGCATATAAAGTCAAGGTTATTGAGAATTGGATACTAAGCATGCAAAGTGAATAGTAATTTGAACGATAAGGTTTTTCAACACTATAATATTAAAATATAGCGATTCGCATGCTAAATAACAAGTTACATATTAAAGAAACTTGCTCAATATTAAAGTATAAGATTTAGAATACTTGTGTCCTCATGAACAACTAGATACAAGGACTTTCTCAATAATAAACAATCTAGCTCTACGAAAGTGTAGAGTTAGCAACTTGCGTAATTGTAATTGAATTAAAAGCAATAACGTACTCAACGAAATTAAACTTGCACAACGAAGTGTTAGAGTTAGAAAACTTGCTCAATGTAAAAAGAGAAGTTTAGAAAACTTGCTCAAAGAAAATTTAAGCACTTGCACAATTATAAGAGTAGAGTTAGAGAACTTACCTTGCGCGTAGATTAAACCGTTATAATCCAAATCAAAATATCCTATATTCATATGTTATCATAACGTTATCAGTCATTATCAATTCTACATCACGTATGGTTTAAATGTCTAACCATGTAATCAAATTATAGTCCTAAACGATAATAAACTCGTTAGGTATTAACACCATGTTCGTTCAACACATTACAATACTAAAATAACAGAATTATTTGGTCATATAGCATTACAACTAAAAATTTCAAACTTCTGTGCAAGACAAAAGTAATTTCTGAGCATTCTTCTAAGTGGCGCCGCGACGCCATAGTTTGAACTGTAGGCCGCGCTGTGGCGCTGAGGTGGTGCTTTGACGCGAGAAATTTATAAGGACTCGGCGTTGCGACGCGAGGTCCGGCGCTCCGGCGCTGACTTCGTCGCTGCGGCGCGAAGTCTGGCTGGGGCGCTGATTTTGGCGCTAAGGCGCGAGATTTGACGCTGGAGCGTGAATTTTTACGCTAGGGCGCCGAAACACAGAGAAACCAAACCAAGAACAGAGCAAAGCTACTATCTTAATTTTTAACAACAATTAACACCAATTAACATGTACGACTTCACATAAATTACACATGAATGTTAAAAAAAATCCTCCATAAACCAATTATCAACAATTCGAACAACAATTTTGAAACTTAAATTTTGAAACACTGTTTTTAAAACTCAAAACTTCATTGTTGGTAAATAAAATACAGTGGTCTGAAATTTTACAATTATAACTAAATTTGATTCCTTTAAACTACGATTTTTCTGAAATTCATACCAAATAAACTTACATGACCTTCAACTTCATAACTAGCATACACGAATTTTTGTTATCATGCAAAACATATATTCGTATATATATTTTTCACTGTAAAACCAAGTTCTCTTTCTCAATGAACTTAATTTAGCATACAACACACACACACACACACACACATATATATATATATATATATATATATATATATATATATATATATACATGCTAGTTATAACAATTATAACAACACCAATACGTAATATCATAACCAATTCTAGAACATGGTTTACAAGAATTTTGTAAAACTTTATACACAATGAAAAAGAAAAACACAAAGACATACAAATTCACATAACTGTAATATAAAACATATACAATAAGGTTTATAAAACATATCTTTTACTGTTAAGAAATTACTTGATAACAGAACTCGCTTTGTACAATCACACACTTGGCTTCCTCTCAGACTCTGTAAACTTTTCTTTCTTTTTTTTTCTCTTTTCTTACTTTTCTCAGTATTAGACAAGCTACTAACAATAGTAAGCGTAAACTAAAAATACTAACGTACGTCTTATCAATTGAAAAAAAACTGATGTTATAATGATTGCCTATATTAAATTATCAGTTATAAAAATCATTATATAATATTTATAATTTGTTTATTTAACTTATATTATTATAATTTAAATTTCAAAAGAAATCCAAAGGCCATAGGCTTTGTTTGGCAATTACTAAATTAAACTACTTTAGTTTATTTTAATAATTCCTTATAATATAGTTATTGGTCACACTTTATTTAATTAAGCTTCCATACTTAATTAATTACTTCAAATAACAATTTATTAAATAAATCACTTAATCAGATGCTTAACACAAATATAGTTAACTATCAAATTGAAATAATAATAATTTCCTTAACTTATTAATTATTTTTTTAATAAACAATTAATCAACTCAAATCAATTTACACAAATACAAATATGTATTCAACAATTAACACATCCAATAAATATTTATATAAATCAATAAATATTTATAAATTACATTTAAAATTCTAAAATTCTGGAATGTTACATGTCATCATGACATAATTAGTCATTACAAATATTCTATAACTGCATAAGTATCTATATCATGTATGGTTTGATTTTTAACCACATAATCCAATTGCATTAGTAATAAAACTCGTAACATATTAATAATATGCTCATTCTTAGTATTTAATACCACAATAACAAAAGTTATATTTTTAACAGTTATAGTATTACATTATATCAACAATTACAAACTTTGTGCAAAACAAAAGTCATTTCTGGACATTCTGTTAATCGGCACTGCGTCGCCACAGTTTGAACTGTGGGCGGCGCTGCGGCGGGAAGCCCAGGCCAAGGGCCAGCGCTACGGCGTGAAAGTCAGGCATCGGCTCTGACTTTGGCGCTGAGGCGCGAAGTCTAGAGCTGGGGCGCGGATTTTGGCGCTGAGGCTCCGAGCTTACAGAACCCAACACGAAGAACATAAAAAACCTAAATTCTGTCTATTTAGCAACTAAATTACCACTTATAACTTATGTAAATTACACATAAACATTACCAAGCATACATATACCAATTTAAAACAACTAAACAACAATTTCAGAAAGATTAAATCCTTGAATATCATATTTTAAAACCAAAACTCCATGTTTGATATTATCTGACAAAATTAACTGTAATTCCATGGTTATAAACCAAATTGATTCATTCTAACTATATTCTCTTCGTTTCTTACCAAATTAGTATATTCAAAGTTCAATTTATCTATTAGGTCACAATCATATATATATAAATATATATATTCATACCTATATTCAAACCATGTTCATACATATATGTTCACTATAAAACCATTCTCTTTCTTTTAAACATAATTTAGCATACAATCATATATATATATATATATATATATATATATATATATATTAAGGTTATAGGAAAAATACATTTTCTTGCTTAAGAAATCCTTGCTAGAATACTTGAAATTCAAAACACCTTTCTCCTCTCAATTCTCTCTAAGCACTGTCAATTCTCTGTAATTTCTTTTTTTTCTTCTTAGACTCAAGTTTAGCAAATAACCAGAATAGAATACGTAAATAATACCAAGCTGATAACCAAGCGTAAAATAAAAGAAAGGTATATTGTCATAATAAACCTAATAAATAATATCAGTTACCAATTATAACGTATAGGTTATAAATATATTTTATTTATTATTTTATTTATTTTATTTATATTATTATATTTCAAAATTCAAAAATTCAAAAGCCATAAGGCTTCGTTTGGCAAAACTCTTTAAAAATTAAAGACTTAATATCTTAAATCCTTGTTTGGCAAAACTAATTAAACTCCGTTAATTTATTTTAATAATCCATTTATAGCATAGTTATTTGTCACACTTTTATTACAAAATTAAATAAAAACATTATAATAATTCATTTAATCACTATAAACTCTCTAACTTAATTATTAAATTAAATTAGAATGTTCTCTCATAATTATTAATTTCCTTAACTCATTAATTATTTATTTAACAAATAATTAACCAAATCAAATCAAATCAAATTAACAAATATTTATTCAACAATAAACACATTCATTAAATATTTATAAAATTCAATAAATATTTAAAATTATAATTAAAATTTCTGGATTGTTACATACCCTAAAGAAACATCGGGGTATTATTTCTATCATCTAACTGATCAAAAGGTATTTGTTGCGAAACATGTTGTCTTCTTGGAAAAGGAGTTTATCCTTGAAGGGGTTACTGGGAGTAAAATATATCTTGAAGAGGTTCAAGAACCGCAAAATACTACAGATCAAAGTCAGGTACCTAACCAAGTAGAGATTCCTTCTGTACCACACCCTATTCGTAAATCTGGAAGACTACCGAAGATAGCTGATAGGTATGGACTTGTCACAGAGGATGACGATGATGTACGCATCATAGATGATGATGATCCATTAAATTACGAATAGGCTATGAGTAGTAAAGACTCAGAGATGTGGTAAGAAACCATGAAATTTGAGATGGACTCTATGTATGAAAACCAAGTATGGACTTTGGTTTCACCACCTGAAGGCATTAAGCCTATTGGGTGTAAATGGGTCTTTAAAAGAAAGACTGGAGCAGACGGCAAGGTAGAGACCTATAAGGCCCGACTGGTGGCAAAAGGTTTCAAACAAAGACAAGGAGTTGACTATGCCGAAACCTTCTCACCAGCAGCAATGCTCAAGTCCATTCAGATTTTGCATGCGATTGCAGCTTAGCATGACTACGAAATCTGGCAGATGGACGTGAAAACGACCTTCCTCAATGGGAAACTTGAGGATGATGTGTATATGACACAGCCAGAGGGATTTATTTCAAAGGTTGGAACAAATCAAGTCTGTAAGCTACAACGATCCATTTATGGATTGAAGCAAGCTTCTCGTAAGTGGAACATCCGTTTTGATGAGACAATCAAAGAGTTTGATTTTATCAAAAATGAGGATGAACCATGTGTGTACAAGAAGGTTAGTGGGAGCACTGTTTCATTCCTCGTATTATATGTTAATGATATATTACTGATAGGGAATGATATTCCTATGCTACAATCAATTAAAATCTGGTTATTTAAACACTTCTCCATGAAGGACTTGGGAGAAGCATCCTATATTTTGGGGATAAAGATCTATAGAGATAGATCTAAAAGGATGCTTGGCTTATCCCAAAGAACGTACATTGACTTGATGCTAAAGAGGTTTAGCATGGAAGATTCCAAAAGAGGTCTCATGTCGATGAGCCATGTAATAAATCTCTCCAAGAAACAGGCCCCAAAGACACCTGAGGAGAGAGACCGTATGAGTAAGATTCCTTATGCTTCAGTAATAGGATCTATCATGTACGGTATGATATATACTAGACCGGATGTTACTCATGCACTTAGTGTAACAAGCAGATATCAGTCGAATCCTGGAGAAGATGTGACACCCCCAAATCTGGTACTTCCATTTCCACAGGATTTGGTGTTCACTGTACAAACATCATCCATCTGTCTACCCATAAATAAATGTAAACCATCCAATAGATAAAAATAATAATGAATCTCCCCTTATGGGGTTACATCAACTGCATAATAAATAAATCCCAAGTTACTCTAACCTTAAATCATTTATGCGAAAACATAAATAAATAAGTCTTAAGTAACATCAATTCTAATTATCATTACATAACCACATAAATAATCAATCTTCATTACTTGCTAAGCTTGCCCGTGCCTTTACTAATGGAAGGTTCGTCTGCTCTTTCGTTCTTAACTGCAATGTTATTATTACGCAAGAGTTAGCACGATTGCCCACAAGTATAACAATATAACAATGAATAATAACATGCGATAAAAATAATAACTTCGAATATAAAAGCTCAACTTTTGAATCAAGAATGGATAACAAGAATCAAAAGAAATTTCTGAGGGTCATAAGACCTTGAACTATATCCTAGGTTGTCAAGTGTTTATACTTGAAACCTTTAATAGTCATAAGACTATGGACCTTTCTTCTCGTACTTAGGGGGATCAGCCCTTAGTACCATACTGTGCACAATATCTTAATGCTAAAGCATAAATAATCCCCTATTAAAGGGTTGTTCATCTCAGTTTGACATCGGAGTCCGCTCCAACGGAAGTTTGGTTTGGATAATTCATCAAGGGTTCTGAAATTTAGAACGCTCATCAACTATGGACTAGTCGAATTAATAAGGGTTCGCTAGTCTAACAAGGTTTACCAATAATTGATAACTTAACTTGAATAGAATCTCAAAAGGTATACAATGGAATAAGTATTGTATAAAAGCATCATGCTTGAAAGATTAATAAACTTTAATATACAAAACAGACTTGATCAATAATAATGAGAACTTGTGCAATGTAGAAAGGTGAATTAATCAACTTATATAACGATAACAAGTAGGGTTAGGAAACTTGCCTCGTGTGTAGATTACACTTAAGTAACTCGTTCTTTGAATTAAATCCTACATATCAATTATGTTCACAATACCAGTCAATAATAACGAACTAAACATCAGAAGTTATTCTTTGTCTAATCTCAAATTCATGACTATATTTAGTCAAATTATCATACTTGTTTTCACATAATATAATACTACACGAATAACAAGTTAATTACATAATCAACGATTCAAATAACATGTAATTGTCTTCTTGACTTGGTAAAATCTCATTTTAATATCTCATTATATGTCTAACAAGTTTTTATATTCATTAGACTAGGTTACTAACTCATTTCTATACTTGAACATTAAAAAAAAACATTTTCCGGACATTCTGCTAAGTGGCGCTGCGGCGCCACTTTTGTACTGGGTCTTGGTGCTACGGCGCCGTGGCGCTACGACTTGGTCATTGGCGCTGCGGCGCGAGTCTCAGGCCTGGAGTTGGCGCCACGGCGCGACACTCCAGACTTTGAATTCCCAGTTCGCGAAGAACACAAAATTTTGCGAAATAAATACTATAAAATCCTTAATTCTCCAAATTAAACATACCTATATGTTAGAATTCCTACATAATCAATACCCAACAGTTATAGAGTGATTTTAACCCATTAAAACACATAATCACAGAATTAATTTTTGCAAATTGTACTATTCTTGATATTCTTGAAGGTTTTTGAACAAAAATATAGAATTTAATACTACGGATCCGTTATAAGACCAAATCCAATCATTCTAGTTTCGTTTTGTTCGTTTTAGCATGCATAATCATATATAAGTGGAAATTTTGTAGAAAAATTTATGGTTGACATATTAAAGTTACGTATAAAGGCCATATGACCATATAACGTACTCTGTAAATTTTTGAAATAACAAGTCATAGTATTATGAAACTTATGATATGGAATTGTGCAATATATATATAAAACATGCCACTACGCGAATTATTACATATATCCCTAACACAACTTTCCAAATTTGCAGAGATTCACAGAAGACTTTAAGCCATATTCATAAAAACTAAATGACGTGAAATAGAAATTGGGTTTGGAGAAATTACCCAGAGTATAATTTAGAAGAGATGATCATAGATGACTCTTTCACAATAACTTGTTGATTACACACTCACAATTTCTCTAAATCTCACAATTTTTCTCTGACAAATTCTCAAACTCTCTCCCTCTCTGCTCTTCCAGACTTAGAATAATAATAAAAAGAAGACGTCTGATAATAAAGGAGAAGAATTGACGCAGAAGTGGTCAGTTACCCTCCATCATGGTTAACCGCTAAAAACTCCCCTTAGGGCCTCGTTTGGCTGGTAATAAAAGGTTTCAAAAACCATTTAATTTAATAAAACCTTATCATATAATTTAAATAATGTCACACTCCTTGTAAAATAAATCAATATCTTATTTAATTTATTTTAAATAAAATATAATAATTTCTCATTAATTCACACAATCACATAATTAAATTTCTCCTTTAATAATAATGTCAAATTATTAAATCTCTAATTAATAATTAAATTAATTAAAATAATATTAAGCTTATTAAATATTTCTTTTAATTCAAAAAGCTCACATAAATACATACTTTGAATAATAATTATTCTCCACATTAATTTAATTAATATAACACATATAATTAAATTAATCTACCACAACTTCATCAACTAATTATTTAATCTAATAATTAATTCATCGAAAAATATTTATCTAATTTAATAATTATTAAAATTAAATTACAAAATCTCGTTTGTCACATCACCACTACGAACAAAACAGCTTGAACACACCATTCATTAGTCCCATAAATGCTGCAGGAGCATTCACTAAACCAAACGACATTACTAAAAATTCGTAGTGACCATATCGTGTTCTGAATGCTGTCTTCGGTACATCCTCTGGTCTCACCTTCAGTTGATGATAACCACTTCTCAAGTCTATCTTTGAAAAGTATCTTGCTTCTTTTAACTGATCGAATAGATCGTCAATTCGCGGTTATGGATACCTATTCTTAATCGTGACCTTATTCAGTTCTCTATAGTTTATGCAGAGTCGCATTGTCCCATCCTTCTTCTTTACAAATAAAATCGGCGCTCTCTACGGTGATACGCTTGGTTGTTTATACTTTTTGTCCAGTAATTCATGTAGTTGGACCATCAGTTCTTTCATCTCTACCGGTGCCATTCGGTACGGTGCCTTCGATATTGGAGCCGTTCCTGGAGCCAAATCGATCACAAATTCAACTGCTCTATCTGGAGGAAGTCCCGGCAAATCGTCCGGAAACACGTCTGCGAAATCTCTCACTACTGGTATCTCATCTATTTTTGGATTCTCTTTACTACTATCGACTATGTAAGCTAGATATCCTATACAGCCTTATCTTAACAACCTCCTGGCCTGCATCATCGTCAGACAACTCGCTTGTCTAGGCGACTTGCTACCATAAAATACAACTTTTGACGGAGTCATAAGGTTAATACGCTTCTTTTGGCAGTCAATTACCGCTCCATAATTGGATAACCAGTTCATACCCAAAATAACGTCGAATTCCCCAAGTCGAATTGGGATAAGATTTACGTTCATGATATTGCCCTTAATATTCACTCTACAGTTCTTATGCACGTACTTAACAGGGATAATTTCTCTATTCGTAATTTCTATGTTCATGGGATATTCTAACTCGTCCTTAAGCAATTCTAAGTTATTAGCAAAGTCATCGGATATAAATGAACAAGTAGCACTCGAATCAAATAATACATACGCATTAATTTTATTGATCGGAATGATACCTGACACCACATCGCGCGACTGCACTGCATCCTGCACCGTCATATTGAAGGTCCTGGCGGTCGGTCGATTGGTTGCGATTGGTCCTGTGATAGTCAGAGTGCTTCCACCGGCATTTCCTCTATTTCCTCTTGAACTCGTCCCTCCAGATCCCTTCTTGGGACAGTCCCTTGCCAGATGATCCTTTGAGCCATAAGTGAAACATGCATCCTTCTTTGGGTTCAGACAGTTTGGTGCTATGTTGCCTTCCTGACCACAATTGTAGCACACACGTTTACCCTTCATACACACTCCCAAATGAGCTTTCTCGTAGGTCGGGCACGCTTCAATCCTTTTCTTTTGACCTCCTTGCTGGTTTTCGGTTGATGTGTTGTCAGACCACCTTCTCTTCTGATTATTATTACCTCTTCCTATAGTACTTTCACTAGCCTTGTTATTTCCTTCACTTTCATTCTTCTTCTTCTTCTGATCCTGATTGTATTTGGTTACCGCATCGTTTCCACCTTCAGCGAGTATGGCTTTCTCTAGTACCCCGGCGAATGTCTTCAACTGAAACATCGACAACTGACTATACAACCACGGCTTCAGTCCTTGTTCGAACCTTCTTGCTTTTCTCTCGTCCGTGTGCACTTGATACGTGGCGAACCTTGCCAATTCGTTGAATCTAGCCGCATAATCTGAAACAGACATATTCCCATGCTTCAATTCCAAAACTGAACCTCCAATTGGTTCTACGAGGTAGTCGGGAAATACATCTCGAAAAATATCTCCTTGAACCTTTGTCAGGTTATCATACCTTCTCCTCCACGTACCTTGTTTACTTGCCACCAAAAACTGGCTTCGAATTTCAGCATAAACGTTGCAAAAGCGGTCTTCTGGTCCTCTCTGACTCTTGCGACCTCAAAAACCTTCTCCATCTCCATAACCCAAGTCTGAGCTTCAATCGGGTTCATGGAGCCTTTAAACTCTGGCGGTCCCACCGCCATGAAATCCTTAAACGAAGTATTCGGTGGAGCTTGAGGTTGATTATTCATTGCTCCAGCTAGTAAGTTCACTAATTATTGGACGGGATTAGCATTGGCGTTATTGTTATTATTCGTTGACTCTTCCTGAGCTGGTTGACGATTTTGTCTTCTTCTCGGCGACATATTTCTGTTAAGAATATATGCTTATTAGATCTTTATTAAATTCTCTAAATAGTTAAGGCTTAACTCAACAATTTAACATAATCACTTAACACATTATCTCAAACAACTTAATATATTTATTCAAACCAAAAGTTTTAACATCAAACGATAGCATCACTACTATTTACATCAACTATCCCGAGATAAAGAATCTACATGATTTAAAACATTAAAATATTCATTCCTTCATAAACACGTCTGAATTTACATCTAAAACTATCTACAACTAGATAAGTTTTTCACATAATTAAACAAATACTATCACTGCCTATTAAGGCGCCGAATAGCCTTGCTACGTTCCTCTTCTATGATGCGAGACATCGTTCTGCGATCCAGCATGTATGATGGAAGACCTTCAAACTGGATTGGGTACCTCAAAACTCGATCCTGGGCCTCATCCATTGCATTATTAAGTGTAGAGTATGTCTCTCCAAGCTTAGCCTTCTTTACACGATAATCCCTTTCTGCAAGATCTGCACGACGTGATTCTCTTACCCAGCCCTCCTCTGCTATGATCAGCCTCTCTGAGCTTTCCTTCTATTCCTTCTTTAACTTCTCTATTTCTTCAGACTTCTCCTCGTTTTGACCCTTCTCGTGAACTAAATCCCACTCCACATTTCCCACACGTGTGTGAAGAGTCACAATCTCCATCTCCTTCAGCTCGATGGTAATCTGCTGAATAATCGCCCGCTCAGTCAAATCCTGGACAGTGTCACGTAACTCTACGTTATGATCATATAACTCGTCGTACATCTCAGCATCGATGGAGTTCGGTGAGAATTCCTCTTCTTCCTCTTCCTCCTCAGGATCCTCCTTTGGATCAGTCTCAGGCTCATGCTCCTGGCCAACAACAGTGGTCAATGGAGATGGCTCTCTCTGAATCAACTGCTCCCTGACAACATGAATGTCTCGGGTCTCCTCCTCAGTAGGCACTCGGGGTTCCTCCTCCCCATCTCTACTAGCTCCTCTAACATCTGACATCCTGACAATATAATTTTAAGTTTTAGTTACTAAGTCATACTAGTGAGCACACACTTTAACACATAAGCACATAGAGTCTTTTATTATCTTTAATGAATTAAGAAATTCACCTCTTAGAACTCGATAAGAGTTTTCCTTCACTATGTTCTTCCTATAAGGCTATTACCTAAGGTTGTTCCCCCACCTAAGGTTCATAACCTACAGCTCTGATACCAACCTGTAACACCTCCAAATCCAGTACTTCCATTTCCACAGGATTTGGTGTTCACTGTATAAACATCATCCATCTATCTACCCATAAATAAATGCAAACCATGCAATAGATAGAAATAATAATAAATCTCCCCTTATGGGGTTACATCAACTGCATAATAAATAAATCCCAGGTTACTCTAACCTTAAATCATCTGTGCGGAAACATAAACAAATAAGTCTTAAATAACATCATTTCTAATTATCATTACATAACCACATAAATAATCAATCTTCATTACTTGCTAAGCTTGCCCTTGCCTTTACTAGTGGAAGGTTCGTCTGCTCTTTCGTTCTTAACTGTAATGTTATTATTATGCAAGAGTGAGCACGATTGCCCACAAGTATAACAATATAACAATGAATAATAACATGCGAGAAAAATAATAACTTCGAATATAAAAGCTCAACTTTTGAATCGAGAATGGATAACAAGAATCAAAAGAAATTTCTGAGGGTCATAAGACCTTGAACTATGTCCTAGGTTGTCAAGTGTTTATACTTGAAACCTTTAATAGTCATAAGACTATGGACCTTTCTTCTCGTACTTAGGGGGATCAGCCCTTAGTACCATACTGTGCACAATATCTTAATGCTAAAGCATAAATAATCCCCTATTAAAGGGTTGTTCATCTCAGTTTGACATCGGAGTCCGCTCCAACGGAAATTTAGTTTGGATAATTCATCAAGGGTTCTGAAATTTAGAACGCTCATCAACTATGGACTAGTCGAATTAATAAGGGTTCGCTAGTCTAACAAGGTTTAACAATAATTGATAACTTAACTTGAATAGAATCTCAAAAGGTATACAATGGAATAAGTATTGTATAAAAGCATCATGCTTGAAAGATTAATAAACTTTAATATACAAAACAGACTTGATCAATAATAATGAGAACTTGTGCAATGTAGAAAGGTGAATTAATCAACTTATATAACGATAACAAGTAGGGTTAGAAAACTTGCCTCGTGTGTAGATTACACTTAAGTAACTCGTTCTTTGAATTAAATCCTACATATCAATTATGTTCACAATACCAGTCAATAATAACGAACTAAACATCATAAGTTATTCTTTGTCTAATCTCAAATTCATGACTATATTTAGTCAAATTATCATACTTGTTTTCACATAATATAATACTACACGAATAACAAGTTAATTACATAATCAACGATTCAAATAACATGTAATTGTCTTCTTGACTTGGTAAAATCTCATTTTAATATCTCATTATATGTCTAACAAGTTTTTATATTCATTAGACTAGGTTACTAACTCATTTCTATACTTGAACATTAAAAAAAAACATTTTTCGGACATTCTGCTAAGTGGCGCTGCGGCGCCACTTTTGTATTGGGTCTTGGTGCTACGGCGCCGTGGCGCTACGACTTTGTCATTGGCGCTGCGGCGCGAGTCTCAGGCCTGGATTTGGCGCCGCGGCGCGACACTCCAGACTTTGAATTCCCAGTTCGCGAAGAACAAAATATTTTGCGAAATAAATACTATAAAATCCTTAATTCTCCAAATTAAACATACCCATATGTTAGAATTCCTACATAATCAATACCCAACATTTATAGAGTGATTTTAACCCATTAAAACACATAATCACAGAATTAATTTTTGCAAATTGTACTATTCTTGATATTCTTGAAGGTTTTTGAACAAAAATATAGAATTTAATACTACGGATCCGTTATAAGACCAAATCCAATCATTCTAGTTTCGTTTTGTTCGTTTTAGCATGCATAATAATATATAAGTGGAAATTTTGTAGAAAAATTTATGGTTGACATATTAAAGTTACGTATAAAGGCCATATGGCCATATAACGTACTATGTAAATTTTTGAAATAACAAGTCATAGTATTATGAAACTTATGATATGGAATTGTGCAATATATATATATAAAACATGCCACTACGCGAATTATTACATATATCCCTAACATAACTTTCCAAATTTGCAGAGATTCACAGAAGACTTTAAGCCATATTCATAAAAACTAAATGACGTGAAATAGAAATTAGGTTTGGAGAAATTACCTAGAGTATAATTTAGAAGAGATGATCATAGATGACTCTTTCACAATAACTTGTTGATTACACACTCACAATTTCTCTAAATCTCACAATTTTTCTCTGACAAATTCTCAAACTCTCTCCCTCTCTGCTCTTCCAGACTTAGAATAATAATAAAAAGAAGACGTCTGATAATAAAGGAGAAGAATTGACGCAGAAGTGGTCAGTTACCCTCCATCATGGTTAACCGCTAAAAACTCCCCTTAGGGCCTCGTTTTGCTGGTAATAAAAGGTTTCAAATACCATTTAATTTAATAAAACCTTATCATGTAGTTTAAATAATGTCACACTTCTTGTAAAATAAATTAATATCTTATTTAATTTATTTTAAATAAAATATAATAATTTCTCATTAATTCACGTAGTCACATAATTAAATTTCTCCTTTAATAATAATGTCAAATTATTAAATCTCTAATTAATAATTAAATTAATTAAAATAATATTAAGCTTATTAAATATTTCTTTTAATTCAAAAAGCTCACATAAATACATATACTTTGAATAATAATTATTCTCTACATTAATTTAATTAATATAACACATATAATTAAATTAATCTACCACAACTTCATCAACTAATTATTTAATCTAATAATTAATTCATCAAAAAATATTTATCTAATTCAATAATTATTAAAATTAAATTACAAAATCTCGTTTGTCACATCTTTCCCCCCTTAAAAGGATTCTGTTCCCAGAATCACGACTCAATAAGTTCGACCCGTTACAGAAGAGCACTGGAAGGCAGTGAAAAATATTCTAAAGTACTTAAGAAGAACTAAGGATATATTTCTTGTCTACGGTGGGTTTGAATTGAAACTAGAGGGCTTCACAGACTTATGTTTTCAAAAGGACCAAGATGACAGTAAATCTGTTTCGGGGTATGTGTTTACCTTAAACGGTGGTGTAGTGAGTTGGAAGAGTTCTAAACAACAAACAGTTGCTGATTCAGTGATAGAGGCAGAGTACATAGCTACAAGTGAAGCTGCAAAGGAAGCTGTTTGGATGAAGAAGCTCATTACCAAACTTGGTGTGGTTTCTAGCATTACAGGACTAGTACCTTTATTCTATGACAACACCGGAGCTATTGCGCAAGCTAAGGAACCCAGGTCTCATCAGAAATCTAAACATGTGTTGCGACAGTTTCATTTGATCGGAGAGATCATTGAAAGAGGAGACATCACCCTGGAGCGTGTGGACTCTCAAGACAATATTGCAGATCCATTTACTAAAGCGTTAACACAACAGCAGTTTGATCATCACTTAGAGAAGATGGGTATGAGATACCACGGCGATTGGCTTTAGTGCAAGTGAGAGATTGAAAGTAGTATGCATATAAGCCAATCATGTATGATGATAAAAAATATACTTTGTAATCAATCTTATTTATTTATTAATAAAAGAATTATTTATGAAAGACATTTATTATCAACATGGTGCTGTTTTAATAATATGTGATAAACTCATAGTTTTAAGCAATGCTTTTAGAATCATGATGAGATCATGCTAATGAGATCTAAATTCTTAGATAGCTTAAAACTAAAATGTTCCTAATTAATGGATTACTAAAAAGGGGATTAGTGAATCCGGATAGATTGGTATGTACGTTGCTTGCTCATTGAATGAGGATAATTAATCTCATAATCATTTGTGTGGAGACACTAAAGCAAGTATGTAGGTGCTTATTAGGGAATAAGTTCATTGAACGTGACTCGCTGAGGAATACCTAATGGAGTTTTACTTGCCTGTCAATAGGAATTCCTGTAGTAATAGTAGTACAAATAATCCTTAGACTTAAGATCATCATAGTATCTTGTATATAATGATTTACACTTTGACTTATTCCTTAAGACCCTTAGGGTATATCAAAGGGTATGCTTGGGTGTAATAAGTTATATATGGAGATAATGAATGTTTAATAAGGAATCTACCATTTCTAGTAAAAGAAGTGAAATGTCATATGTGATTTGATAAATGACAATCTAGGAATCCTTGGCCAAGGTGGACTGAAATTAGAAAGTAGTTTCTAATTTGCATTCATTAGGAGTTGTGTATTTGGGAATCGAAATATATATAATTAAATAAAATAAGATTTGACAGTAATTTCATGTCTTATATTTAATTGGGACATTGTATGGTGGAAGAATTGAATTGTACGATAGCTATTAACTCAAAGGTTCTTTTATGATTAATGTTGAAATCTATATTATCTGAAAAGTCGTTGATCGATAGAGAGGCTTATCCCTATTGTAGAATAAATATTATTTATTTAAATAAATTAATCGTTTAATTTATTTATTTAAATAAGATTAAAATTGTTTTAATTGATTTATTCACAACCGGTTTAATATGGAGAACCTAAAGGGTCACACCATAAAAGAAAAAATAATTATTTAAGAAGTTAATGACACAATCGTAATAATATGTTAAGTATATTTAATTTAATCTATGGTGATAGAATAAATTAAATAGCTTAATATTTATTATTTAATTTTTAAAAAATATTAAATATAAATTAAAAAGAGGAGTCTTATTAATATTATTACAATTATTATTATTTTAATTTCTAAAAGAGTTTAGAAATTAATTTAATATAAGTACTCTCATTTATTCCTAATAGGATTAGGAGGGAAAATTAATTAAAGGAGTTTAATTAATTATCCCTAATAAGATTAGGGAGCCCATTTAATTAAAAGAGTTTAATTAAATAAATAATACTTTATTTTAATTAAATATGGTTGCCTGATATCAGGATACTTATATCAGATATCAGATACGTGATTCCAATTTGTTGGAGAGTACACCCTTTTTCTACGGAGCTAAGAAAAACTAAGGTTTGAACTAATACACATTTTTCTTGAAAATTCTTCTTCCTTAGTGGATCACCTCTAGAGGTCATACACTTGGGTGGCTTATATTGATCAAAGGAAGGAATCTACCCGGAGATTCAAGGAGATTGCGGAGAAGTAGGAGGTGAACTCGTACATGTGGAAGCTCGTATCTACAAGGGTATGATTCCATAACTTCTGGTTCCTCGTTTTAATTAATAATATGCATAAAGGATGATCCGGGTAATTGGTTTGTGAAAAATTTTAAAATCTGATTTTATTTTGCTTCCGCTATTTTTACAATTTGATTGCTACTTTGATTTTCACAAAACCTAACATATATTTCCTAACCTAAAGAGGGGTGAGAAGGCTACGTAGTCAACCTAGCATTTTTAAGAAACATATAATTTTTTATTTTGTTTATTTATGTGTTTATTATGGGTAGGAGAAGAGAGTGGTGTTAGTTTCATCCGATGTTTTTGTTCCGCACAATTTAATTTTGTAAACTGAATTATTTCATCTAAAAATGCAGAAAATACACAAAGTGAACTGGCAGATTTTAAAGAATGGTTTGACATCCTCTCTCGTAAATGCTCCGATCCAAAAGTAAGTTCCCTTGTAATACTGCTCTCTCTCTCTTTCTCTCTGTCTTTTTTTTTCTTTATAAATCTGGATCACTATTTTCCTTCTTACAATGTTTTTCTGACTTTTGAATTAATGTGCACTTAAGAATGTCAGTAAAAAAGGGGAAGAGTAGCACCATAAGCAATCTAAAATGAACTGAGGAGACTAGAACATGAAAATAAGAAGCTTGGTTCAAAGAAAAATTCTGAGTTGTCTGTTCTGTTATCTGAGAGGGATTTTGCATGGAACCAGTATAAGGAGCTGGAGAGCAACTTAACTGATCAACTAAGGGGTAAACATGCTGAAGTTGAACAAGCGAATGAGAAGATAGAGAAATTTCTGGTAAACATGGAGCAATTGTAGTCATCAAACAATGAGAAGGATGATGTGATTTTGAGCTTAAAAACTGACATGGCTGAGCTGGAATCTGACTCTCTGAGAAAGACAGAAGAAATTTCCCAACTTTCCAGGGAACTGGAGTTATTAAGCAAGGCCAGAAGTGATTCTGATTTAATCCGTGGGAACCTTGTCCATAAGTTTGAGAAGGCTTAATCGTCTAAGGTATTTCTTCATCCATTTTATATTTTAGCATTTTGTGGTATTGGAAAATGAGAAAATCTTCTATGAAGATATGCTGGTGACATTTTCACGTGCTTTGATTCTTATGGCACAAGTAATTAGACATTTATATATCTGGTTGTTGGTTGTTGCTTTGACTGGTTCCCTCTTTATGATTAACTGTTACTCTATTATCATTCAACATTTTTTTTGTCAAATAGAAGTAGTTGACATGCTAGATATATCCTCAGTCATTTGGGAAAACTACTTTTTGCCATTTTATAACCAACTGCTATGCAGAAAATAGATCCAATTTGTAGTTTCGCCTCAAAATTTCAACCTTTTCCTTTAAAAAGCTTCAATATGCACCGGATGATCTACCTTACCTAGTTTTGTGCTAGTTTTCTGGCTATAAAAATATTATAGTAGCAGAGTTTATATATATGGAGGAGGGTTGTACCTCACCTGGTTTTTAGGCATTTTGGTTGCAGTATTTCTAGGAAAAGAGCAAAGCTATGTTAGATTTTTCAGTGTTTAATTACATGCCTAAGTATTTTATTTTCACATGTGAGTTGTACAATTTAAAGTTCTCTTTAAATGAAGAGAAGGGAAGAATCTGTTCAACATGTTATCACATATCTCAGTTAACATTCTCATATCTGATTTAAACTCTTCAATTGTACAGTGGTTATGTGGACCGCATTCATGAACTGATGGTCATATCTAGAGGTCTTAGTGCCCATGACGTATCTCATTTGCAAAGAATTGGGAGTAAAAATTATATTACTGAATTGAATTACATTGAGTTTGATGGTGTCAAGGTACTTTCTAATTTGTTTGCAGATCATTTATATGTTTTTTCAATGTTTTAATGCAATCTATAATGCCTTCCAGGTAGTTACACCTAGTGGTAATGTTCTGGTGGAGGACTTGACCCTAAGGGTTGACACGGGGTCTAATCTACTGATTACCAGTAGTCTCTTTATCTTAATCTTGTGCTTTTGCGATTCTTTACATTTCATTTATTTTATGTGTAGTTAGGAAAATATACCTTGTATAATATTGGTTATGTTGTATTCATTTAAACCACATGCAGTCTGATAGATTCTTCTTTTCTGACAGAATTTGGGGAAAGCCCATACATGGCATGTGGTCATGATAATAGATCAAGGGAAACTCGAAGCAGCCACATTTTGAGGCTTTGAGAAATAGATGGTGACAACTAATGACGTATACATATATGATTTGAAGTTGGAAAAAGAAGTAAGTGTGCCTGCTATATTTATTTTTACATATATCCAGTTCACAGATCTTTGTATGTGCCTGCCTATTGTTCCCCCATATTTGTATTAGCTAGCCACCATAACATTATTACCTTTGAAAGTAAACATAACATGTAGTAGTCCCCCTGAAGTTGGTGGATACATGTTAATTTTTGGAGGTCAGTATATATTCATAAATATTAAGATCTGAATAGAAAAACAAGAATATCTCTAATTGTTAAGGATGCATAAGATCACATATCTTGGCTCCTTCAACAAGGATGGCATGAGAAAGCCAACTGATTAACCCACCAACTTTGAGGATATAGATGCCAGTAAATCACAATTCAACTAATGAGGGTGGAAGGAAGGAAGGGGGGATTGTATATTTTCTTTGATCTGTAGATGATATTGGAAGTCTGCAACCAGTTACAATGGTGTCTCACATATCTTGGCTCCTTCAACATTTTTGTATCTCTTGCACTAAAATTACTGGAAGAACGTGTTCATGTTGCATGCAAGCAAATCATCACTTTAGAAAAACAGGTAATATCAACTATTCATACTTTTTCTATATAGTAATAAGAGAATGACTTACTACATACAATAGTTATTACCTGTTTTACTATATATAACATCATCTATATACTTTTTTATTACACTGGCATCCTTACTACATAAATAGTTTTTCTATTGAGTTCGAAACTGAATCATACGGATAGTTTTTCCATTGAGTTCGAAACTGAATCATATGGTAGCTGCACTAATTCTGTCTCGACTCCAGTGCTTTCAATAGACGACCATATAAATCCCGTGTCTACGAAAAAGAAAGAAGCTAATAACTTTATTTACTTCAGGTTTGGCTGCTGGGATGTATTCAGGTCTCACCTATGGGAATTAACGTTTAAAATTGCTCACATTTCTGAATTCTAAACTGAGTCATGTAAGTGAACCTTGCTTGAATAATTACTTGATTGGATCACATATGCTGCATTTAGTTGGTTTTCTCTGTCGGCTTTGAGTGTGGATTCTTATTACCCTTGTTGTGAAGACCAACTGTGAACTAGTTGAGGTGATTATGTTTATCTATCCTGCAAATGTGAATCTGATTTGACAGGGGTCCATAAGACGTACCCTTATTATGTGCATGTATGTGATTTATTCATGTTAGCATAGTAGCTTCCAATTAAATCAGTATTTGTGTATTTGTTTCTGCAAGGGAAATTGTGTAGTTTTTATTGCTTCTCATAAATGTATTTTACATGGGCATCACCCTTTTTTGGCGCTCTTGAATAAAATTCTTATTTATAAACAAAGTGATTCTGATAAATGGTAAATCTCTTCTGGGGTCTTGACCTTCTTCATACTGCATTACATGTTTTCCTCTAGGCTCCATTAAATAATCTGTCCACCTTTGATTTAAAGATTATTGCAGTTTTAGTAAAATCTGTTTGATTCATAATTCGTTAATAAGCTGGTCCACATATTCTAAATCAAGAGGTTGATTTTGATTGAGTTTTTTGGTAAGGAGCCAAGGAGTACAATAAATGCTAGTGAGTGCGTTGCTAAAGGTTGTGCTCTAGAATGTGCTATTCTTAGTCCGACGTTCAAAGTGCGAGAATTCCAGGTGAAGATTTCTGTCATCCATTGGATTATGTAAATTTTTTTTCCATTTGTGTGGTACTGGTCTTTGCTGCTGACCTGATGTAATAGTGGTATACTTGAGTACTTACTACTAACTAGGCAACAAAATTACTGCTTTAGAATCATGAGTTTGTACCCCTTTCACGTACAGTTTTTGCTATGCTAAGCAAACCTTGGGTTTAAGGCAATAAGTACTAGTTTACTTGTGCCACTTTGTCTCATAACAGAGTTGTCATGCCTACTTTGTTGAATTACTGATATTTTTTTGTTTATTTTCTCTCTACTATAAAGAATAAGTTGGTTTTCTTAAATGGTAGTATTTTTGGTCCTTTGTATCTATAGTAAAACTAGTTCATTTGCACAACATTCACATCTATTGGGTATGTGTCTGACATCTAATTTGTATTCTTCTTTGGACAAGTATTTCACATAACCTTGTTTGTTCATAACTTGCTGCTTATTGCTCTATGTTATCAGTCATTCATCTATAATGTGTGACGCATGTTAAAAAAATTATGTTGCAAATAATCTGGGACGAAGGGTACTATATCATTGTAATTTTTACATGGCCATGCAAGCAATGATTTGGTCTTGGTTTTGAAGGTTAACAAGAGCTTCCCCTTTCCAATTGCGTTGTCATGGAAAGGTGTTGCTCCAGATGCACAGAACGGAGCTGCAGATAACCAACAAAGTACTATTGTCTTCTCCAAGGGAAATCCCATTCCTAGTGTGAAGGCTCTGACATTTTATAGGTCTAGCACATTCACATGGTTAATGCCTTCTTAATGATAGTTAATGCCTTTTTTAATTATATGATACTAACTACAAGTTGATATTATTATATGTCCATCGTTATTGGTTAATATTATACAAACAAACAATGAATGAGTGGAAAATAACAAAATATCAGATTTGGTATCCTTGTGTTTTACAGTTATATTGCCATACATCAGTAGCAGGTTATTTTTTTTGGATATATAAATTTGGTTATATCAGGTATTTGGTTGGGCATGTACAATAAGCTTGAGAAACAGTATGGCGATGGTAGGAAGTATGTTAAAAGTCATGTGAGTGATTTCTAACTAATTTATATGGAGTATTATATCAAAAACCAACATCTAAAGTTGTACTACTTCTAACTAAATTTGTTGTTCTTTTATTTCAGTGGGATAAGGCAAATGGATTAACGTACACACAAGAACAAATTGACGAAGTTTGAGATGAGTGGGCAGCGCATGTGAGTAGCTACATGTAGAGCCTCAAGTTAACGGTGGATATGTGCGTGGTTAGATGAATGTACGTATTTTGGGAGAACCTAGACTTTTTTGCACATGCTTAGGTAGTAGCTTAATTTTATAGATAGTTTGGTTTATTTTGTGGATGCATGTAATCAAATTCCCAATTCAATATAGTAGTAATTTATATTGAAAAGTGAATTTGAGATGTATATATGGATAGTTTGGTATATATTTTGTGGATGTAGTAATTTGAAACTATAAACGAATGGTATTATTGTGATGTATTTTGAATGGTTGATACATTTTGGCTTTAAATTTAAATGAGAATTTAGACCTTTTTTTAACTATATATGATGGCATTAGCAGATTGCAGGTGACTGGTAATATAGGTGAATCACAACTTTTTTTTTTCTCTTTTCAAATCAATCTACAACATTTTAAAAACATAGTATATTTGTATAAATAAATGACACTTTCTAAACGTTGTATAAGGCTAGTTTAAACGTTGTCTGTTGTTGCTTTCTATGGTCTATATTTAAAAACAGTTGTTATATGCATGTGTTACAACATTTTTAAGTCACACTACAACGTTTTAAAAATGTTATATAAAGTTATCCAAATAGATGACACATTCTAAACGTTGTGTAAATGTGTCTAAACGTTGTGTGATGTATTAAACTACAATATTTTTAGCCAAAAAACGTTGTGGAATCATATCATCTACAACGTTTTCAAGCATCTAATATTTTTTGGAAAATAAATCTACAACATTTTTTTAGAAAAAAACGTTGTTTAATGTGTCAAACTACAACATTTTAAAAACATTGTATAAAGGTGTCAAATAGACAACACCCTTAAATACGACGTTTCTGGGATAGAAACCACAACGTTTTTTACACGTTATCTATTTACTATTTTGTAGTAGTGCTAACTCATGTATCTAGACCCCCCCTTCGACGGATTACAAATCCAAGTTGTAAAACTTGAGTCACACAAGATTTAGTGGAAGGAGAAAACTAGGGTTTCACCCCTAGGAGAACATATGCTCATTTTCTTCCTCTAAACCTTTGATCTAACACTCAAGATACTTAGTTTCATACATGATGATATGTAGAACTAGGGTATCTTGGGTATTAGTTCATAACCCCATCAAATCTTGCAATAACACCAAATAGAAGAAGAAGACGAAGATTTAGGTTATACCTTGTTCTAATAGCAAACTTTCTTGATCTACCAAAGTGAGATAAAAACTTATGGTGCATGTAAGAACCCTGAATTTCAAGAATATATAATTATTTTGATATAATAAGAGAATGAGTATTTATTTGAATATAAATATTGATGTGTTGTGAGATGAGTATTTTAATTAATTCAAATTGAATTTATGAGAATTAAGAAAAATGTAAAGTTGTGATGAGATCTGTAGAATGCCTTGTGTGGCATGAGAATGGAAATTAAAGTGGTTTAATTTAATTAAGGAATAAATAAATTAAGAAGTGAATAATTAATTAATATTATATTATTAATTAAATATTATTGTGAATAATAGAATACTAATGAGTAAAGTAATTTGCATAATAATATTTAATTGTCTAGTATGGCAAAATAATAAAATGAGTGTACTATCTATTAAATGAAGAGATTAATATGAACTAATTGCAGCAGTGACTAAGTCTGATAAATTCTCAGAGTGGCGCAGCTGCGCCACTCCTGTACTGTAAACCAGCGCAGCTGTGCCAGTAGCAAAACTTAAAAAATAATTTCCACTGTGTGCATGCGTTATAAAGATGGTTTGTTAGCATTAATAAAGAATGAGTAAAATAGTGGATCAGTATGTAACGACCGAGAAAATCAGATTAATTGTAAAATAATTTTATTTGATTAAATAATGAATAAAATTATAATATATGTTATTATTAATGAGTAAGCAAGATGATGGTTGTTCTATAATCTAAAAGAGGCATAATGTCGTAGTATTCTGGCTACGTGATAAAATTAAGGTGTTTGAATTACCAAGACAAAAATAAAAGCTTTCCGACAAATTATTCGAAAAACACTATTCATTCATTTCTGCTCGGGAATTATTTTTGAACTTTCGAAAAATACGTAATGATAGAATAATAAGGGATGATGGATTATGTAATAATAATCCAGTTATGACAAACGCAATTTTTTGCATGTGTACTAAGTTTGAGAATATTAAGGAAAGTAAAGATTTGAATGAATGATGATCATATAATAAGAAAGTATTATACGAGGCAAAGAATGAGTATGATACAAATTATTGTACTAGTATATACGAAAGATGACATAACGTATATGACGAATGATTATACGAACTAGTATACACGATGAATACGAGGATTACACGTTAAAAGCATTAAGCTAATTGTAATGGACTAGTAGGATTTGTGTAGGAATTGGGCAAGCCCAAATGGAATTATGTTAAGGCCCAAAAGGTAAGTAATAAAAGCCCAATGTTAGGCCCAAAGTAATTAGACCTAAGCCCGAACCAAGAACCGGACCCGTGGATCGAACCGATGGGTCACCGGATGAGAAAAACCCATGGGGCAACCCATGTGGGCCCCCCATAGGTGAGTCATGGCTGGCCAACTTTGTGGCCAAGCAAGAGATAGGATTTTAGAGGAGGTGGGAGTAGTAAGGATGTGACGCCCCCAAATTCGGGTATCTTCTAACCCGACAGATGGTGCTCCACTGTACTAACATCCATACAATCATTCCATTGAATTACAACAAAATGAGAGTAATTACTATATTCTCATCAAAATCAAAGTATAATCCTTCCCAGGTTCATAAACCGGTTACATCGTTCATTGTTCATAATGTATAATACATACAAACTTACTAAACTATTACACAATGCCTAAGCATCCATCTTAGCCTTGCCTTTATCTCTCTTAGAACTCTCAGTTCGTTCGGCTTTAGCTGCAAACATATGGTTTAAGCAAGAATGAGCATAACTAGCTCAGCAAGTCTTAACAACGAATCACATGACTATCACATGAACAATTTCATGCTTTATTCACATAAATGAACAATTAACTACGAAGCACTATGAAATATTCGACTAGTACCTCTCATGTCATAACAACAATTCCAAAGTATATATATAATAGCATAGGAATTCTGAACCGGTCGATAGACCATGAACAGTAACTTTTAGTTTTCATACTTGAAAAGGAGTCCACATCACTTAGGCCGTTCATCCGTATAACTTACGAGTACATCTGGGTGATCAGCCCATAGTACCCTATGTTGATCAACACTACATTCATTAAACGTATTTATGTTTAATATTTTTGGCAAACTCGCGTGCCCATCGAATAATCGATGAAAAATCCTTTTGTTTGTTCATAGACAAACCTTACCTTCACGCCCGTACCAATTTCTTGGCATAGGATAGCGTTAACATTTCTATATAGAATGACATGTATGATAATCAATCTATATATTACGAATAGTCTAGCCGAGTTAAAAGTTGGTATCGACCCTTTCTTTGAAACAAGTCTTGCAATTCAGTTCAACGAATCACATAAAAACTTGGCTAACATGGAAGTTAGACAAGCGTTAAGAAGACTTGCCTTTCAGCGTCTTCAGATAACTTACTTGACTGACCACAGCCTTTACAGAATCTACATGATATATTCACATAGCACATTGTAATTAGCTATCAAACAACTATTCACATTGTTTCTATCACATAACATACCACATTAGGTCATGAGCGAACATACATGGTTCCTAATGAATCTTACCCTTCTTCTCAATCTAATTATTTATTAGATTATTTATTATTGGTTCCAGCTTGCCGTTTATAACCAACTTCTTTCTCTTCTATGTTGTAAGTGGATTTACTTCATTAATACCACTCGTTTTGAGTTAATCACCTTTCCTCACGTCTTACCAACGTTCTTACATTATCAATCGAAATTCGATCGTTTATTGGCTAAGTATACTTATTGCATACCGTTCACATTCACGTAATATTCAACAAATTTTAGTTGTAACTCTCAACGTTATTGTCATCATCGAAGATGCTACTTTAAGTTAATTAATTCATCATCAATTAACTATATTTCATCTGGTATACTTAATCATGCTCATTTCATTAATAAAGTCAAATCGACTTTCCATGCTTCGTTACGGCTCATTAACGTTCTTACGTTATTAACCAACCTTCGATCATCATTGGTGAACTACCAACGTTGGACATCATTCACGGTTTCTTATTACCCTCTTACGTTCTTCATTTAATTATGGTTAAACCATACATAATCTACTATCATTCTCTATCCGACTCACACTCAGACTTTCTTTAATCTCATTACCAGTTGTTACGGATTTCCTTGATAATTCATATCTTACTTACTACCTTCGTCAACGTCTAAGTCATACAACTAGGGTATACTTAGAATGTTCGTCCAACACGAATACGATTCACGAGGATCGTTATGTATTTGACATTAACTTGATCGTCTCTTAATCTTTCATTCAACCTTCACTCAAGGTTTCAATCGTTTTCATCGTTTATTCAACCCATGAACCCCATGTTCATTATTCTTCCTTTATGTCGAAGACATACCGTTCGTTGTATGCTAAGACCGATCGTTCATCGTAACAACATTGCGTTCATAGCGTCTAAACGCTTTACCTTCATCTCTCATTACTATGACATAACATCGGAATGTTATTCATTACCTTATCACTCAACGTCTAAGGAATTACAATCATAGCAATCCTTTATGTTCGTTTGTCGCGACTACTGTAACGACCCCAAAATTCATACAATAATATTATCCTTCTCGGTCGTTAATAATACAACTTTAATTTATCTTTACATCAATATTCGATATTAAAATTTACTAAAAATGCGGAATAATTAAAACTTTTATACATCTCCTTCTGTCTTGCCCTAAATCGTAACCTTTACATTACATCTCTTCGATTCAAATCAAATATCACGAATCATTACAACAAAATGACTATACAAAGTCTTACATCATAACTAAATATCCATATACATTGGATAGCTCAACTTACAATTTAACAACATGTTACATTCAAAATAGGAAACACATTTCTCATAGAACATAAGTAATCTTCGTGAATATAGATCTCTATAATTCACTTAGCACATATCTTTACCTTAAAATTTGTACCTGCAAAAGTGGTTATTTGCAAGAGTGAGCTCGATAGCCCAGCAAAATCTAACAGTTTTCATGCATCACATATCACATAATAACATGTTCGATATACATCTCATAATAATTAAAGTAACATGACATACATGCTTTTAATTCACATAGCAAATACAAAGATTGAGTTCCTTACTCAATCATCATTATTTAACCAAAACAATGCAGTTATATATTGACTTAAACATTTCATGATTTCAACATGCATAACATATCATGCAATTTAAACAGTTCATTAAGTCCACATAGAAAATAGGAACCGAAAGACTTGTCTTGGTCGTCGTTTACCAATAATAGATTAACAGCTTACAGTTATCTGCACTTCACGTGCCCTACACAATTATATAATCATACACATCAACTATTAGTCACATAACAACACATAGTAATTGTAATGTAAACTCTACTCCACATCTCATAATCTTTCCTATCATCACACAATGTTCAATTAGATTGTGTTAACTTTTCGATTTATGACTCACTATATTTCTTCTTAGTCAAACTCGAATTTCGTTCAAGTGCTTAAGTCTTACTAGGACTACTTATTGGTTTTATATTAAACCCATTTCATATCCTATAATATATGTCATCATGACATAGTTAGCCATTAACACATTACAAACATAACTAAGTACGTTCATCATTTTGGTTTGATTATTTAATCACATAATCAATTATAACATAAGTTAATATGTAATAACATTATTATTAATAGTGTAGAACTACTAAAATTAATATTTTTCAGTCCTACTATCATTACATAAAGTGTTCTTAAAATTTCGTGTACAAAAAGTAGACTGTCAGAATTTTCTGACAACTCGAGCTGCGGCGCCACAGTTACACTGTGGGCCGGCGCTGCGGCGTGGCCATGGCGCTGCGGCGCGGGGATCAAAGCTACCAGGCCGCGCTGCGGCGTGAGTATGGCGCTGCGGCGCCACAAAGGTATTACAACTTCGCGCCGCGGCGCCGAGTTGCAGACCTCGGCAGACAGCCTCGACAACAACATAGAAAAAGCTAATTTTGGCCTACAAGCTCATTTCTAACAGACTAATTATCCTGTAAATTACATATAGACTTCATATAAACATATTTCAAAAACTCTAAACATGATTCTACCCATACAACAACATAAACAACCAAATTAACACACCCAAATTCACTGTTTTTGGGAAAAACTAATGTTTTTATATTTCTATGAAAAATCAACACTATAACTTTTGTTTTTCAACCAAAATCACTAATTCAAAGTATTTTTATCAACAATTATACATGCTCTATCAAATTAAATGGTCAATTTATCAACTAAACAACTAATTAACCCTTAATTTCTATTTTAACTAAACAATATATAATCACCAAAAACTCTCTGTAAAAAATTTTTTCTTCACAAACTTCATACATAACCACAATTATTTGATTATAACTCATGAAAATAGTTTTAACATTACAAGTAAGCCATATTAAGCCTCATACCAACAATACTTCATACTTACACAAGGATTTTATGGAGAATTTGGAAAGATAAAAACTACCTCTTAAAACTAAAAGTATAGGAGAAATACCTTGAAGAAGAAGATGATACTATCTCTTTGATTGCCAAGCTTTTCTCCTCTTCACTCCCAATTTCTCTAGGATTCTCTCACTTTTTCTTCTTCTTCTCTTCTTCTTCCTCTGAGTTTTTCCTTCTTCTCTCTAACCTCTCTCCTCTAACTCTAGAGCGTACTAACAATCTAACGTAACTAGATATTATATATATTAATTATATAATATAAATATAAAATACATAACTGACATCAGTTAAAAGTTTTTGAAAACATAAGCCATAAGGCTTGTTTGGTTACTATAAAAAAAATAACCCATTAACCTTACACCTTGTTTGGATAAATTAAGGACTTAATAGGCATTAGGCCTTGTTTGGCCAAAACGGAATTAAAACTCCTTTAAGTTATTTTAATAACTCTTTTATAGCAAGGTTATTTGTCACCTTAATAAATCAATTAAAACATTAATCTATTAACTTACTTTAGCACATAATTTAATATCACATAACTATAATTTCTTTTAAAAATTATAATTTTATTTAACCAACTAATATTTTAAATTACCCTTTCCCATTTAAAATATTATAATCTATTTAAATCACTATAAGCTCTCTTGCTTACTTATTAAATTAAATTATTATATAATCTCATAACAATTAATTTACTTAGCTCCTTAATTATTTATTCAATAATTAATTAACTAACCCACGTCAACTTAAATTACCACATAACTCAATAAATATTTAATATTGCCAATAAATATTTAATATTTATTATTTAATTATTTATTCAACAAATAATCAAATAATTAACTAAATCATATCAACTCAATTTAAACAATTATTTATTTAATAATAACATATCCATTAAATATTTATATATATCAATAAATATTTAATATTACACTTTAAAATTTATGGAATGTTACATCATTCCCTCCTTACAAGGATTCTGTCCCCAGAATCACAACTCAAATAAATCAAATATTTTAAATTACAAATAAAATTTTTGAATTGTTACATCATTCCCTCCTTACAAGAATTCTGTCCTCAGAATCACAACTCACATAATTCATTCGTTACAATCTTCCCTACTTACAAAGATTTTGTTCCCAGAAGCGAAGACAAATTAAACAATTAACTCAGAGTAATCTTTCATCATTTTATCTAAATATAGGTTTTATATTTCCTACTATATTCATTACTTTAACAAATTGTAGGTTTTATTTCATAACTTTCACTTGAACTCATTTTTTTTAAGGATTGTTATCATAAACACTCGGGATATTACATTCACCATTTCTTCTAAGAATTTCGTCCTCGAAATTTTATTCATTTAATCTAACAAAATAGATTTTACACTAATACTTCATTCATTTATTGGTTTCTATAACCACTTATTTCACAAACATCTTTCTGTAATTATTAACTTTTCTATTAAAATTTTTACATTATTCTTTGATAACTCATCTCCTTCTCATTTTAAAATTTCTTTTCTCACTTCTTCAATATACTCATCATTCAGTGTCGCATTCTACGACTTACTTCTTTCTAAAGAATATCATCCTTACCACATTCACCTTTTAGAATATCAAGAATCTTCCACAATTGCTCAATAATTGGGAAGCGATATGAATAACAAGAATTTAAAAGATTCCAAATCATGCTGAGGGTCATAAGACCACGAACTATGTCCACAGTTGCAAGTAATCTTTCAACTTCAACTTTAACAGTCATAAGACTATAAGGACCCCCGTACTTAGGGTGTTAAGCCCTTCGTACGATGTATTATGCACAAACATTTAAACGCTATACGTATGTCCATAGTTATAAGTAATCTATCAACTTAAACTTTAACAGTCATAAGACTATAGGGACTCCTCGTACTTAGGGTGATCAACCCTTCGTACAATGTATTGTGCACAAACATCTTAACGCCTCCGCGTAATCCCCTATAAAAGGGTTGTTCATCTCAGCTTTTCAACATCTGAATCCGCACCAAAATAATTTGGTTTGGCGTAACTTCTAAAAAAACTCTTGAATTTCATGAACATCTTTCAATATTTGTCTAGCTGAATCAAATAGCATAGACCTCTACAACAATTTGGGCATCAACCAAAATATACATATACATATATACATATGTATTCTCATATCTCAAAGAAATCTCAAAAATCTTTTTATGACGTCATGATACCGCACTGTATTTACAGTCCGTTGAGGATTCCGTCATTTGGTGATTTTATCATACTACATCATACCATAGTGGGCTGACGATCCTTAGATCACATCCAACACTAGGTAATACTGCATTGATGACTCCATTATTTTTATCATCTTCGCACCAGGTTACATGATGCATTAATGATATAAAATATATTTTGATATATTCCAAATCATTTTTGTCTAGCCGAAGCAATTAGCATAGACATACGAATAACAGTATTGTTGTTAAAACTCATTGGTTCCATCATTTGATCCAATGTTTTTCAAGAAAATAGAAGTGTAAACATTAGCACGAAGTCAATAAATTTCGAAAGTCTAGCATAGCTAGTAGATTTAGAGTACCTATGCTTCCACCATCAACTCCACTTTCTATAATGATCCATTGCTTAATAAGTCTATCTATTCCTATCATCCTCAATACTCCATTTACACTTATCTATACCCAGTTCGTCAAACTTACCACACTTTATGAGTTCAGGAACTTGCCACAATCATATGAGTTTAAGAACTTATCCTAGTCAGACCATAGGCGTCCATTTGCTGAGGGGTTCAAAAATATACCATATAATTATAAGTCACGAACCTACCATAAGTATGAGTTTTAAGAACTCGCACTTAACCTTATAATATTCTTTAACTAGACTCTACCTATCTGTTATACACATGAGAAAAGAATCACCTTCTCAACAGGCATATATCAAATAGCGCGACACAAACATTCCAATGATTATCAATGTGATAAACTGAGTGCAAGCACAAAACCCTCGCTCATACAAAGGTTTGTACAACTCAGCCATCACATGAGTCCTCAATTGAAATCTCACCTAACTCTATCTTGCTTATAACTTGCTCTTTGCTCGATATGAATTCCTCGTATCATATCATCTATAACTCCTCATGAGTTATCTCGTACTTTTTTTTATAGTACTCCATCTTCATAGGATTAAGCTATAATTATTCAAACATTATAGACCATCTTCCTTTTATAACTTAAACAGATCACGTCGTGATCTTATTCTATAATCATCTCCTTTAAAATTATTTTCATAACTCGTGATCGTCATCATTTACGACATTATCCGTTATCTTGGCTATTGGAGTTAGGAAACTCCCATTTCTTATCTTTATATCTCTTAGATTCTTCTTTGAATCTTCTTGTTTATAAACAATTCTTCCTTTAAGAATTTCTAACTTCATTTTACATTGCTCAACATTTCATTCAAGTTCTACACTCTCATCATACGTGTCCATTTCTATACTTGGTACACATCGAGTCTCTACCAGTTTCAATATGGTACGCTGAGTGATTTCCCACAAACAACCAATAAACTAGGTTCCGAGTTGCTAGTTCGTATATACCTCCGCTCTATGAAGGAATCGTTTAGCCCAGATACTATACATCAACTACTAAAGAGTACAATTGCACCATACTTAAATATAACTCTCTATTCTTAACTTCCTTACCATTCTCTTCTTATAGACATTGTCTATTTGTTATCACCTTACATCCTTATTATTGGAGTTGGGTAACCCCACATTCATATTCCTTATAACTCTGCGAGATTCTTCTTTGAATCATTTCACGCAAGTTTTATCCCTTCTTTATACGTTTCTTACATTACTTCTTATTGTTCAAACTCTATTTGAGCTTATTCATTCCTTATTTTTACCTTTCTTCTCTAAGGTTATAGCCTAAGGTACTCTTACCTAAGGTTTCTAACCTATCAGCTCTGATACCAACTGTAACGACCCCAAAATTCATACAATAATATTCTCCTTCTCGGTCGTTAATAATACAACTTTAATCTATCTTTACATCAATATTCGATATTAAAATTTACTAAAAATGCGGAATAATTAAAACTTTTATACATCTCCTTCTGTCTTGCCCTAAATCGTAACCTTTACATTACATCTCTTCGATTCAAATCAAATATCACGAATCATTACAACAAAATGACTATACAAAGTCTTACATCGTAACTAAATATCCATATACATTGGATAGCTCAACTTACAATTTAACAACTTGTTACATTCAAAATAGGAAACACATTTCTCATAGAACATAAGTAATCTTCGTGAATATGGATCTCTATAATTCACTTAGCACATATCTTTACCTTAAAATTTGTACCTGCAAAAGTGGTTATTTGCAAGAGTGAGCTCGATAGCCCAGCAAAATCTAACTGTTTTCATGCATCACATATCACATAATAACATGTTCGATATACATCTCATAATAATTAAAGTAACATGACATACATGCTTTTAATTCACATAGCAAATACAAAGATTGAGTTCCTTACTCAATCATCATTATTTAACCAAAACAATGCAGTCATATATTGACTTAAACATTTCATGATTTCAACATGCATAACATATCATGCAATTTAAACAGTTCATTAAGTCCACATAGAAAATAGGAACCGAAAGACTTGCCTTGGTCGTCGTTTACCAATAATAGATTAACAGCTTACAGTTATCTGCACTTCACGTGCCCTACACAATTATATAATCATACACATCAACTATTAGTCACATAACAACACATAGTAATTGTAATGTAAACTCTACTCCACATCTCACAATCTTTCCTATCATCACACAATGTTCAATTAGATTGTGTTAACTTTTCGATTTATGACTCACTATATTTCTTCTTAGTCAAACTCGAATTTCGTTCAAGTGCTTAAGTCTTGCTAGGACTACTTATTGGTTTTATATTAAACCCATTTCATATCCTATAATATATGTCATCATGACATAGTTAGCCATTAACACATTACAAACATAACTAAGTACGTTCATCATTTAGGTTTGATTATTTAATCACATAATCAATTATAACACAAGTTAATATGTAATAACATTATTATTAATAGTGTAGAACTACTAAAATCAATATTTTTCAGTCCTACTATCATTACATAAAGTGTTCTTAAAATTTCGTGTACAAAAAGTACACTGTCAGAATTTTCTGACAACTCGAGCTGCGGCGCCACAGTTACACTGTGGGCCGGCGCTGCGGCGTGGCCATGGCGCTGCGGCGCGGGGATCAAAGCTACCAGGCCGCGCTGCGGCGTGAGTATGGCGCTGCGGCGCCACAAAGGTATTACAACTTCCTGCCGCGGCGCCGAGTTGCAGACCTCGGCAGACAGCCTCGGCAACAACATAGAAAAAGCCAATTTTGGCCTACAAGCTCGTTTCTAACAGACTAATTATCCTGTAAATTACATATAGACTTCATATAAACATATTTCAAAAACTCTAAACATGATTCTACCCATACAACAACATAAACAACCAAATTAACACACCCAAATTCACTGTTTTTGGGAAAAACTCATGTTTTTATATTTCTATGAAAAATCAACACTATAACTTTTGTTTTTCAACCAAAATCACTAATTCAAAGTATTTTTATCAACAATTATACATGCTCTATCAAATTAAATGGTCAATTTATCAACTAAACAACTAATTAACCCTCAATTTCTGTTTTACTAAACAATATATAATCACCAAAAACTCTCTGTAAAAAAATTTTTCTTCACAAACTTCATACATAACCACAATTATTTGATTATAACTCATGAAAATAGTTTTAACATTACAAGTAAGCCATATTAAGCCTCATACCAATAATACTTCATACTTACACAAGGATTTTATGGAGAATTTGGAAAGATAAAAACTACCTCTTAAAACTAAAAGTATAGGAGAAATACCTTGAAGAAGAAGATGATACTATCTCTTTGATTGCCAAGCTTTTCTCCTCTTCACTCCCAATTTCTCTAGGATTCTCTCACTTTTTCTTCTTCTCTTCTTCTTCTTCCTCTGAGTTTTTCCTTCTTCTCTCTAACCTCTCTCCTCTAACTCTAGAGCGTACTAACTATCTAACGTAACTAGATATTATATATATTAATTATATAATATAAATATAAAATACATAACTGACATCAGTTAAAAGTTTTTGAAAACATAAGCCATAAGGCTTGTTTGGTTACTATAAAAAAAAATAACCCATTAACCTTACACCTTGTTTGGATAAATTAAGGACTTAATAGGCATTAGGCCTTGTTTGGCCAAAACGGAATTAAAACTCCTTTAAGTTATTTTAATAACTCTTTTATAGCAAGGTTATTTGTCACCTTAATAAATCAATTAAAACATTAATCTATTAACTTACTTTAGCACATAATTTAATATCACATAACTATAATTTCTTTTAAAAATTATAATTTTATTTAACCAACTAATATTTTAAATTACCCTTTTCCATTTAAAATATTATAATCTATTTAAATCACTATAAGCTCTCTTGCTTACTTATTAAATTAAATTATTATATAATCTCATAATAATTAATTTACTTAGCTCCTTAATTATTTATTCAATAATTAATTAACTAACCCACGTCAACTTAAATTACCACATAACTCAATAAATATTTAATATTGCCAATAAATATTTAATATTTATTATTTAATTATTTATTCAACAAATAATCAAATAATTAACTAAATCATATCAACTCAATTTAAACAATTATTTATTTAATAATAACATATCCATTAAATATTTATATATATCAATAAATATTTAATATTACACTTTAAAATTTATGGAATGTTACAACTACGGTATCCGAATATCGGTTACGTAATCTAACGCTTACATTCTCTGTCTTTTAATCACGTTAAATCTTTTCGTTCAACATTTGCTAAAGGTTTAAAACACTTGACTAAGTGTTACATTACGTGAACTATATGTTCATACTTCTTTCTTGCACATCCCCCAGTATCTGAGAAATAAAATTCTCATTTTTGGGCATGGCCTTGCACCGGCGCTGCGGCGTCATCCTTCCCTCTCTCTCTCGCGCTGCGGCGCGACCTACTTCTATCTCCTCCCTTGGTCTGGCGCTGCGGCGCCAAACCCTTCATTATTTTTCGCGCTGCGGCGCCAAACCCTTCATTATTTTTCGCGCTGCGGCGCCACTTAACAGTACCTGAAGCCCGAGTTCACGCTGCGGCGCCACTTCCTGGCGCTGCGACACGAATCTTAAACCCTAGAAAACTTTTCTAAGTGTTGAATCAAGCTTTGAGATGCTTACTTTGCGATCTCATAACTCTTTCGTTATAACTCGGAACGAGGTCGTTCCAAAGCCATTCTCTTCGTTATCTCCCATACTTTAACACCCATCGAGCAGAAATTCGATCTAAACTCATTAACGTGCCATTCAATTGGCTTAAACTTTACTCTTTGTTCATTTTACGCTTTTAGCGTTCTTCGCTCGTTCGTCCGTAATTCGGTCATCCGAACTCGGAACTCGATCGTTCTTGAGTCTACGACTCACGTTTTGTACGTTCTCTTACATTCTTACGAAACCTTACACGTCCGGGTTCATTTACTAACTTTCAAATTCTCGCTCGTCTTTTACGAAAATTTTGCCATAACTTCGTTATAGCTCAATTTTAATTTGTTCTTCATGAACGTTTCTAACGCTCCTGACCAAGCAAGAAGCAACTAACTTATACATGATGGTTTTAAACTTGTCCATCAACAACATTTACACTACGATGGTTTTAAATTTGTCCATCAACAACATTCTACGTGTTCTTCGCGTGCTCTTCGCGTTCTTCGTTTTAATCGATATTTTGGATTACGATTCTACTTTTTCTCGGAATTTGATGTTATAGAACATCATTCCTTACTAATTTGACATACTCATTCATAAGATTCATTCGGATCGCTCAAAATCCTTACGAATCTTATACATCCTTAAGAAATTTATAAACTACATTTCTTATTCTTATTTCTTTGTTTTCTCATGATTTCAACCATATGAAATCATTCTTAACTTCTTTTACTTCTTATTCTCTTTAAGTTATGTTTTAAACATAGAAAACTTAAAGAAAAATATTAGAAGAAATTAGGGTTCGGATTACCGTTCTTCGTTAATCCTCTTCTGTTATACAAAGCCGGCGATTCGCTAGCTATTCTATTTCACGATCACTTTTGATCCGATCGTTCAAGCTCACGCTCTTCCTCTTCTTCTCCCAACCGAGCTCTCTCTATCTCTCTCAAGTGTAGGATTTTCAAAATCCTAGAAAATGAAATTCTAGGTTTCTATTTATAGAAAAACCAAAGCTAGGGCAATTTGGTCATTTCGCCCTTAACCTCCTTACTATTCCAAGCTTTGCCACCAAGTTTACTTGCTCTCCAAATAAATTACTTGGTCACCACATTAATTACTTGGTTGCTACTTAACTTAGCTATTAAGTATACTTGATTAGCACAACACTTACTCATCACTTCATTATCTTGGTTACCAAGACTAACCACATGATCATGGGTTGCCCCATGGATCACCCTAACCCATTGAATTATAGCTTGGGCTTAGGTTTAATTAACCTACTTAATTACTTGGGCTTAACTTCACAAATCATTGGGCTTGACATAATCCAAGTCCAATTGGATTCTACAAAGTTCATGAACATAAAGTCCATTAAGACTTATCGCATTCTACGATCGTATTCTACACATTCCTTTCTCGTAATCGCGTCTTCTCTTCGTATATTGTTCGTACGATATTCGTATTATACGTCGTACTAATCTTCTTTCTATACTCGTATAATAACTAGTATCATACTCGTATTTCTTATGCATAATAACCCTAGTTATTAGACCTGGCAAACCGGCCCAAAGCCCGCGGGCCGGGCCGGCCCGCCCGCCAAAACCCGGGCTTTGGGCCATTGTTTTTAAGCCCATGAAAACCCGGGCCTTTTTGGCCCGGCCCGTTTTTGGCCCGGCCCGTGGAGGCCCGGCCCGCGGGCGCCCGGGCCGCCCGCCAACAATTTATTTTTTTTTTTAAAAATAAAGTGTTAGGTTGTGAGGCTTGAACACAAGACTTGTAAGTAAATAAATAAGAGTTCAAACCAACTGAGCTACAACAACTATTTGTTTTTAATGTAATCTTCAATATATTTTAACTATAATTAAAAATTAATTAATAATACTAATTTATAATACTATTACAATTTTAATTAATTGAGATATGTAGTTAATGTATGTAATTAATTAATCGTGTTTGTTTGTATTATTGTTTATTATTAATTATTTTATTATTTTTAATATTTATTATTATTAATTTTGGTGTAACAAAGAGTTTGCCAAAAAAAAAAAAAAAAAAAATTAATGGCCGAAGCCCGCGGGCCGGCCCGGCCGGCCCGCCACGGGCCACGGGCCGGCCATTTCCAGCCCACCAAAACCCGTGCCTTTTTGGCCCGGCCCGCCGTTGGCCCGGCCCGGCCCGGCCCGCCCATTTGCCAGGTATACTAGTTATTATACATGCTCATTACATTCGCGGAACTCACTTTCCCTAACCCTTAGGTTTTGAGTCCGCAGGCGAAAACTTCGTTTTTGCCATAACTGAAATATTATTGAATATTCCATCACGTCTCAAGATTTCACGCAATCAATAACTTCTCGGAATTTCAAAATAAATCTCCGAGCAGAAACGGGTGAATAGTGCCTATTTCGTCTTTTTCCCCGAAAATTTTTTTGTTCTCGGAAAACTTTTATTTTTGTCTTGGAAATTCAAACACTTTAATTCTACCACATAGCCAAAATACTACGATGTTGTGACATATCTAGGTCATATAACGACCTTCGATTAGCTTTCTCCATAAATAATCAATTAAATTCATTTAATAAAAATAAAAATTTAATTCTCAAAAATCCGATTTTCTCGGGCATTACATTCTACCCCCCTTATAAGAATTCTGTCCCCAGAATCTTAGCTTATAATTACATACACTAAATGAGGAAAAATTTTCCATCATTTAAATCTCGAGTTCCCACAATGCTTCTTTGACATTGGGGTTCTTTCATTTCACCTTCAACAATTGTATTATCTTAATTCACATGACGTATCACTTCCTATCAATAAATCTGAGTTGGAAGTTAAACGCTTATTAACACATTACACAATCTATATATCATCTCAGTTATCCTTTTAACTTGAATTTATATGGAACTCAAATTCCTCCCTCAAAATAAGACTATACTTAGTCTTTTACTTATCCTGCATCATCTTTTGATGTCTTAGAAAGACTAGAATATCACCAATGATCATTACAACCCACTCGTCCAAATATTATTCGAACACTCTGTGACGCTAATGGTAATTCCAACCATAGCACTTCACAAGAGTACCTATCAGCGTACCACCGACTTGCTCGGCGCCCCTTAAAGAAAGTATAACTTCAATGCATTAGTCAACCCAAATGATATACCCAGAAACTCGTGATGACCATAACGAGTTCTGAACGTAGTTTTAGGTACCTCCTTCTTCCTTACTTTCAACCAATGATACCCCATACACAAATCTATCACGGAAAAATTTTACTTTGCCCTTTTCAATTGATCAAATAGATCATCGATCCTAGGAAATGGGTATTTATTCTTAACTGTTAACCAATTAGTCATATATTTGACTTACGCATTGGTTTACTTACTTTACTTCTTAGGGTTCGCGTTCTTTCAACCTAAGTTTACGCGAACTACTTTCATTACTGGTTTACAGCTTCATGACATACGGAGATGTCTTACTTAATACGTTCATCATTCTTGATGATTTACATTATTATCTTCTTCTTACAACTTTTCTAGGATTCAGCACACATCGCTTCTCTGCTAGTAGTCCATATGGTACTCTGAGTGGTTTTCCACAAACAACCCACAAACAAGTTCCCATCTCATCTACACTGTCATCACAGTGAGTTAGATCGGTTGCCAGTTTCATATATACCTTCGCTCTCTGAAGGAATTGTTTAGCCCAGTTCCCATATGTCAACCATCAAAGATTACGATTGTACCACAACCTAAACTTATCTTAACATCCTTCTAGATTGCGTCTTGATTAGACAACAAGACTGTTTCGGTAATTAATTACCGTAACTTACTATCTTGGGTTTCTTAGAAAACCGAAGATTCATACTTTTCCTTAGACCATTTGTT
This sequence comes from Panax notoginseng, assembly GCA_016801055.1. NCBI lineage: Eukaryota > Viridiplantae > Streptophyta > Magnoliopsida > Apiales > Araliaceae > Panax > Panax notoginseng. The sequence continues at coordinate 95,936,101 of CM029015.1, read as the reverse complement.
AAGGTTACCGAGAATTACTTCAAATTCTCTCAACTTTATTGGTTCTTATCTACCGATACTTACTTACTCTTTTATTCATGAAACAATTTTCACGAATATCATCAAAGAAAGTTATTTCTTTATTCTCTACCTTAACATTTAAAGGTATTTATAATCCTTTTCGGGAATGAACTTAACCACTTAGCAAATTCACATGCTATAAAAGATCAAGTAGCACTCCAATCAAATTGCACATAAGCATTCATTGTATCGACTGGAATGATACATGTCATTACATCCGCTGATGCAACCGCATCTTGGACAATTCTATTAAAAGTACGGGCCATAGGTCTACCCGATTTCCCCTTCAAACAGACTCTTAAAGGAGTCTTTCCACATATCTTACATGCTTCCATCCTATGTTTAGGATCCCTTTGTTCCACTCCAGTATTCCCGGAGTTAAAATTCTTTTTTTTCGGCATATCGCCACTACCCCCGACATTCTCTGCCTTAGTTCCTCCCTCTTTGTGGTATTGAGTCTACAACTCAATATCGCCTTATGATACAATCAACTTCTCCAGAATAGTCCCATAGGAAACACTCTGGAATACCAAAATCCTACTATAGAGCCAGGGTTTCAGGCCCTGCTCAAACCTACGAGCCTTCCTCTTCTCAGTGTTTTCTTGGTGTGGAGCAAACCTTACCAATTCTTTAAATCTGGCTGCGTATTGGGGAACTGTCATGTCCCATTTCCTAGTTCTAAGAATTTAATCTTCATCTTCCTCTGCATACTTGTAGGGAAATAATTCTCGAAGACAACCTTCTTGAATTGTTCCCACGTTACCGCATCTGTTCTAGCCCCACCCTGGTGAGCCTCCCACCAAAAGTTGGTTTTTTTTATATATATAGGTCGCAAAAGAAGTATTTTGCGCCTCAGCTACGTTCGTAATAACAAACGCCCTCTCTATTTCTTTTACCCATGTCTGGGCTTCTAAAGGTTCCATCGTTCCTTTGAACTCTGGCGGACCAACACTTTTAAATTCTTTAAGGGTAGTCATTCTGGCTACCCTAGGTTCCGTGGGTGCTCTACCCCCGGTTTTTTTTTCTTTAAATGTCGCCGATAATAAATTAACAAACTCTTGCATAGGGTTGTTCTTACCCCCTTGGTTATCATTCCACAATAATAACGCATGCTACATCAAAGCACATTAAATAAGAACTTCATTATATTAATATGCTTCTTCATAGTTTGAAACTATTTACAATTTGCTTCCATAGCCAAAAGCTATTACATTTCTATCCCACAATTGAACTTCACAAAAGTTGGGATTTACAAAAGACTACCCTTTTTACAAAAGAGCGTTTTACGTCACTACACACATGTTTAAAATTCTAAACTCCTAATAATGCGTAACTGCATCTTTGAGTTCATTTGCAATCATCACTATAGTATCCCAACTAATAGTATATCGAGTCTATCACGACTCAGTGGAATAACATGCAACTTTTGAAATCCCTATGAGCACTCTCATGGATGTAAGACATCCGTGCTATCTTCTGGTCTTTCTCAACCAGTTTCTTACGAAGCTCATCGGCCTCTTCCTTATAGTTCCTAGCCTGCTCTGTCATAAGCACATGTTTATCGTGCTCTGACTCAAAATCTGCTTCTGCAGACATCTTAGCTTCATGGAGATAATCAATCTCTTCATTCTGGTTCTGCACAACTGTACTCAGTTGCACATTTCTGTCAAGCACTGCCAGATACAATGCTCTCATTGCATCTAGAGATGTTGACTCTAGTGTAGGTACCTCCGTAATAACCGAGGCTACCTCCATTTCCTCCTCCTCATAGACCATCATATCAAGGTATGATGTCAAAGCTACATCTCCCTTGGAGTAGTCTTCCTCAGAAAAGTACTCCTTTGGCTCCGACTCTTCCAAAGTTACTAATGGTACCTCCGCCACTGGCATGGTTACAAGCTCTACTCTGTTCACTGAGTCCTCACTTATCGTCTCCACGTTTCTAAACATCAAGCTATCGTTCGTCACCCTACAATAACCCATAACATGTTGATTAGTACTTAACACACAATAGTATAAGCACAAATCACATTTAATTCATTTAGGGTTATTTTTCATCTTTTAAATCTTTCCATACTGAGTTTCCTCAATACCTTATTAACTCCTTCGACTTAAGTAAAGCTCGAGTTTACTTCCTTCGGATTTCTCTTCCTTAACGAGGTTATTAGCCTAAGGTTCTTCCCCCCCTTAAGTTTTATAACCTAATGCTTTGATACCAACCTGTGACGCCCCCAAATTTGGGTATCTTCTAACCCGACAGATGGTGCTCCACTGTACTAACATCCATACAATCATTCCATTGAATTATAACAAAATGAGAGTAATTACTATATTCTCATCAAAATCAAAGTATAATCCTTCCCAGGTTCATAAACCGGTTACATCGTTCGTTGTTCATAATGTATAATACATACAAACTTACTAAACTATTACACAATGCCTAAGCATCCATCTTAGCCTTGCCTTTATCTCTCTTAGAACTCTCAGTTCGTTCGGCTTTAGCTGCAAACATATGGTTTAAGCAAGAATGAGCATAACTAGCTCAACAAGTCTTAACAACGAATCACATGACTATCACATGAACAATTTCATGCTTTATTCACATAAATGAACAATTAACTACGAAGCACTATGAAATATTCGACTAGTACCTCTCATGTCATAACAACAATTCCAAAGTATATATATAATAGCTTAGGAATTCTGAACCGGTCGATAGACCATGAACAGTAACTTTTAGTTTTCACACTTGAAAAGGAGTCCACAGCACTTAGGCCGTTCATCCGTATAACTTACGAGTACATCTGGGTGATCAGCCCATAGTACCCTATGTTGATCAACACTACATTCATTAAACGTATTTACGTTTAATACTTTTGGCAAACTCGCGTGCCCATCGAATAATCGATGAAAAATCCTTTTGTTTGTTCATAGACAAACCTTACCTTCATGCCCGTACCAATTTCTTGGCATAGGATAGCATTAACATTTCTATATAGAATGACATATATGATAATCAATCTATATATTACGAATAGTCTAGCCGAGTTAAAAGTTGGCATCGACCCTTTCTTTGAAACAAGTCTTGCAATTCAGTTCAACGAATCACATAAAAACTTGGCTAACATGGAAGTTAGACAAGCGTTAAGAAGACTTGCCTTTCAGCGTCTTCAGATAACTTACTTGACTGACCACAGCCTTTACAGAATCTACATGATATATTCACATAGCACACTGTAATTAGCTATCAAACAACTATTCACATTATTTCTATCACATAACATACCACATTAGGTCATGAGCGAACATACATGGTTCCTAATGAATCTTACCTTTCTTCTCAATCTAATTATTTATTAGATTGTTTATTATTGGTTCCGGCTTGCCATTTATAACTAACTTCTTTCTCTTCTATGTTGTAAGTGGATTTACTTCATTAATACCACTCGTTTTGAGTTAATCACCTTTCCTCACGTCTTACCAACGTTCTTACATTATCAATCGAAATTCGATCGTTTATTGGCTAAGTATACTTATTGCATACCGTTCACATTCATGTAATATTCAACAATTTTTAGTTGTAACTCTCAACGTTATTGTCATCATCGAAGATGCTACTTTAAGTTAATTAATTCATCATCAATTAACTATCTTTCATCTGGTATACTTAATCATGCTCATTTCATTAATAAAGTCAAATCGACTTTCCATGCTTCGTTACAGCTCATTAACGTTCTTACGTTATTAACCAACTTTCGATCATCGTTGGTGAACTACCAACGTTGGACATCATTCACGGTTTCTTATTACCCTCTTACGTTCTTCATTTAATTATGGTTAAACCATACATAATCTTCTATCATTCTCTATCCGACTCACACTCGGACTTTCTTTAATCTCATTACCAGTTGTTACGGCTTTCCTTGATAATTCATATCTTACTTACTACCTTCGTCAACGTCTAAGTCATACAACTAGGGTATACTTAGAACGTTCGTCCAACACGAATACGATTCACGAGGATCGTTATGTATTTGACATTAACTTGATCGTCTCTTAATCTTTCATTCAACCTTCACTCAAGGTTTCAATCGTTTTCATCGTTTATTCAACCCATGAACCCCATGTTCATTATTCTTCCTTTATGTCGAAGACATACCGTTCGTTGTATGCTAAGATCGATCGTTCATCGCAACAACATTGCGTTCACAGCGTCTAAACGCTTTACCTTCATCTCTCATTACTATGACATAACATCGGAATGTTATTCATTACCTTATCACTCAACGTCTAAGGAATTACAATCATAGCAATCCCTCATGTTCGTTTATCGCGACTACGGTCTCCGGATATCGGTTACGTAATCTAACGCTTACATTCTCCGTCTTTTAATCACGTTAAATCTTTTCGTTCAACATTTGCTAAAGGTTTAAAACACTTGACTAAGTGTTACATTACGTGAACTATATGTTCATACTTCTTTCTTGCACATCCCCCAATATCTGAGAAATAAAATTCTCATTTCTGGGCATGGCCTTGCACCGGCGCTGCGGCGCCATCCTTCCCTCTCTCTCTCGCGCTACGGCGCCACCTACTTCTATCTCCTCCCTTGGTCTGGCACTGCGGCGCCAAACCCTTCGTTATTTTTTGCGATGCGGCGCCACTTAACAGTACCTGAAGCCCGAGTTCACGCTGCGGCGCCACTTCTCGGCGCTGCGGCGCGAATCTTAAACCCTAAAAAATTTTTCTAAGTGTTGAATCAAGTTTTGAGATGCTTACTTTGCGATCTCATAACTCCTTCGTTATAACTCGGAACGAGGTCGTTCCAAAGCCATTCTCTTCATTATGTCCCATACTTTAACACCCATAGAGCAGAAATTTGATCTAAACTCATTAACGTGCCATTCAATTGGCTTAAACTTCACTCTTCGTTCATTTTACGCTTTTAACGTTCTTCGCTCGTTCGTCCGTAATTCGGTCATCCGAACTCGGAACTCAATCGTTCTTGAGTCCACGACTCACGTTTTCTACGTTCTCTTACATTCTTATGAAACCCTACACGTCTGGGTTCATTTACTAACTTTCAAATTCTCGCTCGCCTTTTACGAAAATTTTGCCATAACTTCGTTATAGCTCAATTTTAATCTGTTCTTCATGAACGTTTCTAACGCTCCTGACCAAGTAAGAAGCAACTAACTTATACACGATGGTTTTAAACTTTTCCATCAACAACATTTACACTACGATGGTTTTAAATTTGTCCATCAACAACATTCTACGTGTTCTTCGCGTTCTTCGTTCGTTCTTTGTTTTAATCGATATTTTGGATTACGATTCTACTTTTTCTCGGAATTTGATGTTATAGAACATCATTCCTTACTAATTTGACATACTCATTCATAAGATTCATTCGGATCGCTCAAAATCCTTACGAATCTTATACATCCTTAAGAAATTTATAAACTACATTTCTTATTCTTATTTCTTTGTTTTCTCATGATTTCAACCATATGAAATCATTCTTAACTTCTTTTACTTCTTATTCTCTTTAAGCTATGTTTTAAACCATAGAAAACTTAAAGAAAAATATTAGAAGAAATTAGGGTTCGGATTACCGTTCTTCGTTAATCCTCTTCCGTTATACAAAGCCGGCGATTCGCTAGCTATTTTATTTCACGATCACTTTTGATCCGATCGTTCAAGCTCACGCTCTTCCTCTTCTTCTCCCAACCGAGCTCTCTCTATCTCTCTCAAGTGTAGGATTTTCAAAATCCTAGAAAATGAAATTCTAGGTTTCTATTTATAGAAAAACCAAAGCTAGGGCAATTTGGTCATTTCGCCCTTAACCTCCTTACTATTCCAAGCTTTGCCACCAAGTTTACTTGCTCTCCAAATAAATTACTTGGTCACCAAATTAATTACTTGGTTGCTACTTAACTTAGCTATTAAGTATACTTGATTAGCACAACACTTGCTCATCACTTCATTATCTTGGTTACCAAGACTAACCACATGATCATGGGTTGCCCCATGGATCACCCTAACCCATTGAATTATAGCTTGGGCTTAGGTTTAATTAACCTACTTAATTACTTGGGCTTAACTTCACAAATCATTGGGCTTGGCATAATCCAAGTCCAATTGGATTCTGCAAAGTTCATGAACATAAAGTCCAGTAAGACTTATCGCATTCTACGATCGTATTCTACGATCGTATTCTACACATTCCTTTCTCGTAATCGCGTCTTCTCTTCGTATATTGTTCGTACGATATTCGTATTATACGTCGTACTAATCTTCTTTCTATACTCGTATAATAACTAGTATCATACTCGTATTTCTTACGCATAATAACCCTAGTTATTATACATGCTCATTACATTCGCGGAATTCACTTTCCCTAACTCTTATGTTTTGAGTCCGCAGGCGAAAACTTCGTTTTTGCCATAACTGAAATATTATTGAATATTCCATCACGTCTCAAGATTTCACGCAATCAATAACTTCTCGGAATTTCAAAATAAATCTCCGAGCAGAAACGGGTGAATAGTGCCTATTTCGTCTTTTTTCCCGGAAATATTTTGGTTCCCGGAAAACTTTTATTTTCGTCTTGGAAATTCAAATACTTTAATTTTACCACGTAGCCAAAATACTACGATATTCTGACATATCTAGGTCATATAACGACCTTCGATTAGCTTGCTCCATAAATAATCAATTAAATTCATTTAATAAAAATAAAAAGGCAAAACTATGATTTTCGCCACTAAACTTGGCACGCTTTACTTAATACACCACTAAACTTTTAATTTTTTAGATTACATCATTAAACTAATTAAATTTTTTTAATTGGGTCATTCCGTCCAAAATAGTTGACTGACGTTAAAGTGGCGCTAACGTGGCGCTGATGTGGCAAAAAAATAAAAAAAAATTGCTTATGTGGCAAAAAAAAATCAAAAACAGATTTTGAAAAAAATAATTAACATTTTAAAGTTTTAAAAATAACAAAAACATAATAAAATACAATAAAAATTTTTAAAAAAATAGATTTTTTTAAAAAAATATTTTTTTTGAAAACAGATTTTTTTTAAAAAAAATAGAATTCTACAAAAAATATATATATTTTTAAAAACAGTTGTTTCAAAAAATCAATTTTTTTTTAAAAACATATTTTTTTTTAAAAATAGAATTCTAAAAAAAATATACTTTTTAAAAAAAAACATATTTTTTAAAAAAAAATAGAATTTTTTTTAAAACAACTTTTTTTTAAAAAAACAGATTTTTATAAAAAGAGAATTTTTAAAAAAATGGAACTTTTTAAAAAAACATATTTTTCAAAAAAGTAGAACTTTTTTTAAAAATTTGATTTTAAAACAGTTTTTTAAAAAAAATCTATCAAAAATATTTTTTTTTTAAAAACAGTTTTTTTTAAAAACAGAATTTTTTGAAAAAACAGATTTTTAAAAAAAATAGAATTCTAAAAAAATAGAATTTGTAAAAAACGGTAGAAATTTTTTTAAACAGATTTTTAAAAAACGGTAGAAGTTTTTTTAATTTTTTTTTATAAAAATAGAATTTATAAGATTTTTAAAAAACGGTAGAAATTTTTTTAAACAAATTTTTTTAAAAAGCTGTTTTTAAAAAAAATCTATTTTTTTTTAAAATATGTTTTTTTTAAAAAGTATATATTTTTTAAAAAGTATATTTTTTTTAGAATTCTATTTTTTTAAAAAATCAATTTTTTTAAAAATCTGTTTTTTTAAAAAGTCCCGTTTTTTACAAATTCTATTTTTTTAAAAATCTGTTTTTTTTTAAAAAAATTGTTTGAAAAAAATTCTATTTTTTTTTAAAAATATTTTCTTTTAAGAATTCTATTTTTTAAAAAAAGCTGTTTTAAAAAAAAACTGTTTTTAAAAAAAAATCTGTTTTTAAAAAATCTGTTTTTTTTTTAAAAAAAACTGTTTTTAAAAAAAAGTAATTTTTTTATAGAATTCTATTTTTTTAAAAAAATCTGTTTTTTTAAAAAATATATTTTTTATAGAATTCAATTTTTTTTTTAAAAAAATCTGTTTTCAAAAAAAAAATATTTTTTTGAAAAATCTGTTTTTTTAAAAAAAATATTTTAATTTTTTGTTGTATTTTATTATGTTTTTGTTATTTTTAAAACTTTAAAACGTTTAAAAAAAAATTAAAATCTTTTTTTGATTTTTTTTGCCACATTAGCAATTTTTTTTATTTTTTTGCCACATCAGCGTCACTTTAACGTCTGTCAACTATTTTGGACGGAATGACCCAATTAAAAAATTTTAATTAGTTTAATGATGTAATCCAAAAAATTAAAAGTTCAGTGGTGTATTAAGTAAAACGTGCCAAGTTTAGTGGTTAAAATCGTAGTTTTGCCAAAATAAAAATTTAATTCTCAAAAATTCGATTTTCTCGGGCGTTACAAAGGAGGTGGGGTTTTTAACCAAAATGCCCTCACCTTGGAAATCTATTAATAGGAGGCTTGATAGTTCATTTGTTGCCTTGTTCAAAAAACACCAACATCTTAACCCAATTATATTGAGAGAAAAGTGAGAAGAATCTTGTTAATTAAAGAAGAAAAGAAGAAGAATCAAGTTAAGAACACAAAGGTAAGGAATCCTAGACCATTAATCTTCGTCTCTTCATTGTTAGTTTGATAGAGAAGTGATTATTGGTGGAGCATGTATCATAAGGAGGAACAAAGATGGCTATTAGAGAACTTAAACATTAATAAACCAAGATTGTAAGTGGAATCATAATCATAGAATTATAAATTAATGAAGAACATATGAAGAATTATCATTTTGTTATTGATGGACAAGTTTAAAACCATCGTGTATAGGATTAGATGAAATATGATTGGTTAGGATGACAGAATGATGGAATGAATCCATTTTGAACGATGTAAAAATCTCAAGTAACGAAGTTATGGCAAAATTTATGAGATTAGACGATAATCGTCGAAATCGTGAAATTCTCGGAATGAAATTTTCAGGGTATACACAGTCAGGAATCCAGGTAAGAATACTAGGAGTCCTTCACGGTAAAAGCCATTACACACAAACCACACATCAAAACGTGTCCATTCTTTTTTCTACATGTAGATAACTTCTTAACGTACCTATGTGATCTTTACAAAATTTTTGAAAGATTTAGAACTGGCTGAAACAGCCTCAGGAAAAACGGAGTCTGGGACTTTTAGGGTTTTAAAGCTTTATTTTTTAAAATTGGACTGTTTTGGGAAAACAACCTCTAAGGCTTCAAAAAATTTATTGAATTTGTGTTTTACCACTTGATTTTACTAGTTAACTCATGTATCTAGCACCCCCCCCCCCCAATCGGTCGACGGATCATAAATCCAAGTTGTAAAACTTGAGTTACACAAGATTTAGTGGAAGGAAAACTAGGGTTTCACCCCTAGGAGAACATATGCTCATTTTCATCCTCTAAACCTTTGATCTAACACTCAAGATACTTAGTTCCATACATGATGTTATGTAGAGCTAGGGTATCTTGGGTATTAGTTCATAACCCCATCAAATCTTGCTATAACACCAAATAGAAGAAGAAGATGAAGATTTAGGTTATACCTTGTTCTAATAGAAAACTTCCTTGATCTACCAAAGTAAGATAAAAACTTATGGTGCATGTAAGAACCCTGAATTTCAAGAATATATAATTATTTTTATATAATAAGAGAATGAGTATTTATTTGAATATAAATATTGATGTGTTGTGAGATGAGTAATTCAATTAATTCAAATTAAATTTATGAGAATTAAGAAAAATGTAAAGTTGTGATGAGATCTATGGAATGTCTTGTGTGGCATGAGAATAGAAATTAAAGTGATTTAATTTAATTAAGGAATAAATAAATTAAGAAGTGAATAATTAATTAATATTTTATTATTAATTAAATGTTATTGTGAATAATAGAATACTAATGAGTAAAGTAATTTGCATAATTATATTTAATTTTCTAGTATGGCAAAATAATAAAATGAGTGTACTATCTATTAAATGAAGAGATTAATATGAACTAATTACAGCAGTGACTAAGTCTGAGAAATTCCCAGAGTGGCGCTACTGCGCCACTCCTGTACAGTAAACCAGCGCAGTTGTGCCGGTAGCAAGACTTGAAAAATAATTTCCACTGTGTGCATGCGTTATAAAGATGGTTTGTTAACATTAATAAAGAATGAGTAAAATAGTTGATCAGTTACCATTATTATTAATGTGAACATTATTATTAAATATTATTTTATGCCACTATGTGTAATATAGGAAAATGTGGGTAGTAGTATCATATAATTACTTAGTACATAAGATTAAATGAGGTGTGACATTTATTTGTGGATAATGCTATACAAAAGCTATATAGTAAAAGTAATTAAATCATAAAGTTGATTTAGATAAGTTTTGTTACCTCATCATGTGTGATGAGACAATTAAATATGTATTCAAAAATATGGGAGTAAATAAATATGTACTATTAAAATATTTATTTCAATATTGATGTGTAAGTAAATAGTAAAAGAAAATATTAAATTATTAGTGACCAATTAAATTAAGTCCATAAATGTTATAAATATTAATTAGACTGGACTAATGTACATGGATTATATGATGTGAGTACATAAATAATCCATAACTTTCCATTATGCAGTAGCATTAACACATTAAAATTACATTTTGGGAGTTAAAGAAACCAAACTAAGCATTTTAATCAAATTACTAAGGATTCAGAAGCTTGTCCCAAAATCAATAGCCCAAACAGTAACCTATAACTTCCTTGCGTAACCAGCAAGCTGTGCACAGTAGCTATGAAGCTAGGTGATGATGGCTAAGAAGATGGCTGATAATGGGTGGTTGAATAACCCTTGGTTAACCATTATTTTCTTCTTTTACCTTATGGATTCAACCTTTGGTGTAAAGCCTTTAACTAAACCACAACTCCTCTATAAAATGGCAGCTTTGTTATTCAAATCACGTTGCGGTAATTTGTCTGTGAAATCCTGAGAATTTGAGTGTGAGTGTTTGTTGTTCAAAGAGAAGTCTAGCAATTGCAGGAGGTAGAAACTGAGGAAACTAAGCTTCTAAGAAGGTAAATTCTTGTTTTGAATACTTAATTTCAAAGTTTACAAATTATAGAAATTCTACTCAATTCTTGTGAAATTGGATTTGGAATTGTGCTACCAATGTGTTTATGAAGTATGTTTACATATATGGAACCTAAAATAATGAACTTATGCATGTTTAAATTAAAGAAATCGAAGTTGGAATGGTATTCTACAAAATAGAGCACCTTTCTAGTTCTGGTCCAGGAAGGGTGCAGCTGCGCCCAATTTGTACTAGGGTGCAGCGCAGCTGTGCCGGACCCTAAGATGTGATTCTGACTTCTGTTTTCAATCTGGTTAATTATAGCATACTGATATGACTTGAACATGCATAAAAATAAGTTTAACAGTAGGATTTAAGTTCCTTGGCATAGCATGAATGATTTGGTTGGTGTTAGTATGCATGTAATAAGAAAAAGATAGTTTTGAAAATAGGCTTTGATGAACTTTAAGTTCTGATTTTGTGAACATGCACATATGATCTAGCTACGCATGAGATGTGATTCAAAGTTATATACATGAACTAAGATGTAATTCCAATTGGTTTAAAATAACTTTTAAAAGCAAACTTGGATGTGTTATAATCTAATAAACATGATGTGGTACACATTCTGAACTTAGAACATGTGTGATTTATATTTCTTATGTGGCCACACATATTACATATGTATGCTCATTTTGGTTAAACACATTTAAAGTTACTCAAGCATAAGTTTAAGCATGTTTTAAAGTGATAAACGATGCTAGTTATGAATAAAAGATGTGAACACTTATAAGCATGCGTAGTACATATTATGTGAACTCTTTATGTGGACATATGGCTAATTAGTGCGCATGGTGAATACATGACCCTATTTGGCCTTAATTCCGTTGAAATTCGAAACTAAAGTCCCTAACATGTAAAATGAACTTAAGATGGTCATAAGCTTTTGTAATGTCCTCTAGAATGTATGCATATCAAGTATAATTGTTTTGGTATACTAAAGAATGGGACAAAATCAGGAGAGCAGAAGCTCAACTCTGGTCTGGCTGGAGGACAGCGCAGATGCGCCATCCTACAGTGTTGCATGTCTAATCTGTTTGCAATCTGAGATGTAATGCATGTTTGTATTGTTGTCTAAATCTATAATACATGTATAAATATAGTATTTGATGTATCTATAATCATGCTAATGATAAAAATTATAGATTGGATATGTGTTTATAAACATTAGAATGTTAAATCCAAAAGATGATTACGAACTTGATTTTGACTTCATAGAGTCTTACAAACTAATTTGATGCATAATAATGTATGTATGGGATTATAGGATAAAGTTTACAAAGAGATGGGGATATGACAATGATTGGATAAAAAGTGAAACTTAAATTATGTGCTCAATGGTTAAGCGTGAGTAAAAGATTGGTTTGTTTATATCATGAATATATGACTAATGTGTATATATAAATAGGATAATATAGTTCATTGGGTGCTTGTAAGCTAGAAGTTGGTAATCAATGCGAAAGGCAAGTACTCGAACCCTACTCTTTATTGAGCATTACTTGAGATTGTACTATTATTGGTTGTACAAGTAAATCCTTGAAAGTATAATTATTATCTTATGACATAATACTTCATAGATATAATAGAATTGTCTATATTCTTGAACATTAATTTGAGTATTGAATTTAAAATTGTTCATATATACATTTAAAGAGTGGTCTATGCCAATTGATTCGGTTTGACCTAAATCATAATTTGAAAAGCGATCCAAACCATTTGATTGGTACAAAATCTTTTATTGACTGAGATGAACAACCTTCTTTGAAGGGGAACTATATTGTCGGGAGACCGACGTGCTCACTTGAGTATGATTAAACGATATGCATATCGTAGGGTACTTTAGGTTGATCACCTGTTGTACTCATTTTGTTAGATTATCAGTTTATTACTGTTAATTCTAGTAGAAGTTCTTAGTCCTTAGTGATTGCCCAGTATTCATTATTTTGAAATCTCACGGTTAATAAACGTTGAATCTTATTGATATCTTTCTGTCTTTAGTCACTATTGTTGAGAATCATTGATACATTTTGTTATCCTTAAACAATCGTTATTGTTGTGCCCTTGAGAAATTAAAACTATATTGAACACCCTTATTGCTATATTATATATTGAGCAAACTTGTTGCTCATTTTTGCTTTCCCTAAAAATATTTCAGTCAAGGCAGAACAAGGCGGACCCTCGGGCATTTATAAAAGTATGCTAGGGATAATCATGTGATGTAATGATTTGGCATATGAATATAAATGATCTTATTCCAGAAACGTGTTATAAAATTTTATTCTTTTTTCATTTGAGAAATGTTTAATTAATGTAATTAGATAATAAAAATGAAAAGTTTGTGATGCAAAAAAATGGGGCCCAGACGTAGACTAACTGCACCGGAAGAGTCGGTTAATGATGAGAGAAGACAAGTAGACCCTATACAAAGGCTGGTAGATTTGTTAGGAGAAGCTCTTAAGGGGAGAAATGAACCAGTACCATCCATTCCCCAAGCAGCTCCAGTCACAAACTTTAAAGACTTTAGGAGTGTAGGACCTCCAAAATTCGTATGTACTACCGATCCGTTCGTGGCACAGACCTGAATCAAATAGATGGAGAAGTATTTCACAATCTCTCGTGTGGGTGAAGACCAGAAGATGGTATTTGCCACTTATATGATGAGAGGTGAGGTGAACTACTAGTGGGAGGCGAATCAGCAAAGAGCCAGAGAAGGGATAGTAACATGGGAAAGATTTAAGATGTTGTTCTTCGACAATTACTTCCCAAAGAACATAAAGAATAGGATAGAGGTGAAGTTCTTAGAACTTAAGTAGGGAGTTATGACGGTGGCGCAATACGCGACTAAGTTCAATGAACTAGCCCGTTTGCAGAACACGAAGTAGTAAGTGAAGAGAGGAAAGCTAGGTGTTTTGAACAAGGACTGAAGCCTTGGTTGTTCAACAAGGTGTCAGTTCTTTAGATCGATTCTTTTGTGACACTGCTAGAGAAGGCCATTACTATAGACTGAGGTAGTGAAGCTTTGAGTTTGTATAACAAGGAGAAGAAGAGTAAGAATACAGGAAGAGATAGTCGTGGAGGAAGCAGCAGTGGAGGAAGCAGTAGCGGAGGAAGTAGCTTAGGAAAGAGGAAGTGGGAAAATTTCAACAACAACAAAAATCATAACAATCAAGTGGGGAAATTCCGTGGAGAGTTTAAGAAGAAGGCAGAAGGATGCCCGAAGTGTGGGAGGTATCACCAGGGTGAATGTTGGAAGGGGCATAGTGTTTGCTACAACTGTGGCCAAGAGGGGCATATTTTTCCAAATTGTCCAAAGCCGAAGAAGATCAAAGGTTGTTTTGGTTGTGGCTTGGCGGAACACCTAATTAAGGACTGCCCAAAGAAAGGAAGTAGCAGAGGAAGTGGCCGGTAAGGGGGAAGCGAAAAACTGATGATTGGCAGACCGACGACATCCAACCATCCAACTGCCAGAACGTTTAACATGACCGCCCAGGATGCAGTAGCTGCGAAGGACGTGGTGTCATGTATCATCCCGATCAATGATATAAATGCCTATGTATTATTTGATCCGGGTGCTACCTGTTCTTTTGTATCTGAGGATTTTGCTAGTCGACTAAATTTATCCCGAGAACGATTAGGGAATCCTTTGAACATATAAGATGTGAATAAGGAAGTAATCCCTGTAGAATATATTTACCGAAATTATTGCGCGAACATTAGAAAACATGAACTAAGTGTAGACTTGATCCCGATAAGATTGGGAAAGTTTGATGTGATATTGGGAATGAATTGGTTATATAACCATGCTACGATAATTGATTGTCAGAATAAAAGTGTTAACCTTCGGACTTTGAATAAGTCTAAGGTAGTGTTCTATGGCAGTTCATCGTTTAAGCAATCGTGTTGCCTTACGATGATGCATGCCAAGAAATTTTTGAGGAAAGGATGTGTAGGTTATTTAGCTTACATTATTGATAGGCGGAAAAAGGGAGTAGAAATTAAGGATATATCCGCAGTGAGAGAATTCCAAGATGTATTTCTGAATGATCTGCCTGGTCTTCTACCAGATAGAGAAATTGAATTCGCAATAGACTTAACACCGAGAACTGCACCGATTTCAAAAGCCCCATATCGTATGGTGTTACATCCCCAAATCCGGGTACTTCAATTTCCACGAGATTTGGTGTTCACCGTACAAACATCATATGTCTATCTACCCATAATAATTGAAAACCATAAAATAGATAGAAATAATTCCTCTCCTTAAGGAGTTACAACATCTGAAAATAAATACATCAATCCCAGGTCATACTAACCTTAAATCTCAAATACGGAAACATAATCAAATATTAAGTTTTACACAAATTAAACATAAGTCTGAAATATAACATAACAAATAAACAACAAATCTTCATCACTTGTTAATCTTGCCCTTGCCCTTGCCTTTCTAGTGGAAGGCTCGTCGGACCTTTTGTTCTTAACTGCAATGTTATTATTACGCAAGAGTGAGAACGATTGCGCACAAGTATAATAATGTAACAACAATATAATAATATGCGAGTGAATCAAAGACTTCTGAAATAAGAAACTTGACTTTTGAATCAAGAATGAATAACAAGAATCAAAAGAACTTCTGAGGGTCATAAAATCTTGAACTATGTCCTAGGTTGTCAAGGGTTATATTTGAAACCTTTAACAGTCATAAGACTATGGACTCTTCTACTCGTACTTAGGGAGATCAGCCCTTAGTACCATACTGTGCACAATATCTTAACGCTAACACATAAGTAATCCATTGTAACAGGGTTGTTCATCTCAGTTTGATATTAGAGTCCGCACAAAAGGAAGTTTGGTTTGGATAAACTCGACAAGGGTTCTAAAATTTAGAATGTTCATCAACTATGGACTAGTCGAATTAATAAGGGTTCGCTAGTCTTTACAAGGTTCAACGATAACTGATATTCAAATTAAATAATAACTCAAGAGATATACAATGGAATAAATATTGTAAAACAGGAATCATTCTTAGAAAGATTAATAACTTTTAATATAACATATTGAACTTGATCAATAAATAACAAGAACTTGCTCGATATAGAATATAAGTCTAGAACTTGCTCAATGTAAAGAGGTAAGGTTTAAAAACTTGTATAACGATAACAAGTAGGGTTAGGAAACTTGCCTCGTGCATAGGTTATACGCTAATTATATATGTTCCTCAATTTAATCCTACATACCATTTATATTCACAATACTAGTCAATTATAATATAACTAGCATCACAAGTTCATTCTCTTTTGTCTAAACTCTGATTATGATTATACTAATCAAATCACAACACTTGTTTTCGCATAATATTACACTACACGAACGACAAGTTAACTACGCATTAAACAATTTAATTAAACATGTAATTACTTTATTGACATGTTAAGAATCTATTCTAACATCACAATATATGTCTAACACATTCTTATTTTCATTAGGTTAGTTTACTATTACATTCCTTGAAATAAAACAATTAAAATTCACATTCTTGGACAAACAGCAAAGTGGCGCTGCGGCGCGACCCTATAGGCTGTCCTTGGCACTGTAGCTTGAACTTTGGCACTGCGGTGCGGGCTAAAGGGCATGAGGTTGGCGCTGCGGCGCGATATGCCAGTTTCTAATTCTAAGTTTCGCGAGAAACACAGATCATGACCAATTACATCTAATTACATTATTCACACATGAATTTAAGTTTACCCATACACTATAATACACATATAACCATTAACCAACCTTTATAGCATGATTTTAACAAGTTAAAACATACAATTACTTGAATCAAATCATGTAATTTCACTGTTCCTGGTGATTTTGCAAGTTATTGAAGATAAACATGGAATTTGACATTGTAGGTTCGTTATAACTCAGAATTTGTCCATTCAAAGTTTGTTTTCACCTTTTCAAATTCTTCGTCCTGAAGTTGAGTCTCCTTAACTTTATCTAGTAAATTCGTACCAGATTGCAGCTGGAATAAATTCTCGTCACTCTCCATAGGATACTTCACTTCCAATTCCAGCTTCTCCATCGCTGAAATTAGCTCCTCCTGAGCTGTTAACATCATCAATTTCTCCCTACCCTTTTTACTTAAGGCGTCGACAACCACATTTGCCTTACCCGGATGGTATAAAATCTCACAATTATAGTATTTAATTAACTCCAACCACCTTTTCTGACGTATATTCAAGTCCTTTTGTGTAAAAAAATATTTCAGACTCTTGTGGTCTGTATATATTTCACACTTCTCCCCATAAAAATAGTGTCTCCAGATCTTTAAAGCAAATACCACCGTAGCTAACTCCAAGTCATGGGTCGGATACCCCTTCTCACAGCCCTTTAGTTGTCATGGCTTATACGCAATGACTCTGTCGTTTTGCGTAAGCACACAACCAAGTCCTTTATGCGACGCATCACTATAAACCACAAAATTTCATGTGTCATCTGGAAGAGATAACACATGTGATGTACTTAACCTCTTCTTAAGTTCTTGAAAGCTTTCCTCACACTTCTCCGTCCAAATGAATTTTACAGCTTTCCTTGTCAAATTCGTCAGTGGAGTTGCGATCTTGGAAAAGTCTTGAATGAATCTCCTATAATATCCTGCCAATCCAAGAAATCTTCTTACTTTTGACGGCGTTTTTGGCTGATCCCAGTTCATCACGGCTTCAACTATGGATGAATCTACCGAAATTCTATCCTTATCAATCACATGTCCAAGAAATTGTACCTGCTCAATCCAAAATTTGTATTTTGAAAACTTGGCATACAATTTCTCCCTTTTCAACGCCTCTAACGTTACCTTCAAATGCTCTACATGTTCTTCCTTGGTCTTCGAGAATACCAAAATGTCATCGATAAATACCACCACAAATTTGTCTAAAAATGGCTTGAACACTCCATTCATTAAGCCCATAAATGCTGCAGGAGCATTCGTTAGACCAAATGACATCACTAAAAATTTGTAGTGATCATATCGCATTCTGAACGCTATCTTCGGTACATCTTCTGGCCTCACCTTCAGTTGATGATAACCACTCCTCAAGTCTATCTTGGAAAAGTATCTCGCTTCCTTCAATTGATCAAACAAGTCGTCGATCCTCGGTAACGGGTATCTATTCTTAATCGTGACCTTATTTAGTTCTCTATAGTCAATGCAGAGCCACATCATCCCATCCTTCTTCTTCACAAGTAACATCGACGCTCCCCACGACGATACGCTCGATTGAATGTATTTCTTGTCCAGTTATTCTTGCAGTTGGACCATCAATTCTTTCATCTCTATCGGTGTCATTCGGTACGGTGCCTTCGATATTGGAGCCGTTCCTGGTGCCAAATCGATCACAAACTTAACCTCTCTATTTGGCGGAAGTCCTAGCAGATCATCCAGAAATACGTCTGTGAAGTCCCTCACTACAAGTATCTCCTCTATTTTTGGGTTCTCTTTACGATTGTCGACTGTAGACACTCGAAATTTTCTGCCTATCTATTACTGACATCACAGAAGCGCAGATTCGTCTTTTAAGAGGAAACCTTGAAAGACGGTTCATATCCATTTCGGATACTACCGGAGGAACAGTGGAACCCCAGAACACACATTGGGAGTAACAGCTCAACCCCGGAACACACACCGGGAGTAACAAATCTAACCTCAGAGATAACCCCGAGACATGTAGATCCAATATCGGAACACAAACCGGAGAAGATCGATTCATCCCGAAGATAACCCCGAGATATTCCATCTCAGTCCCAACAATGGGAATAGCAGATTCCAACCTTGGAGATAACCCCAAGGAAGGCAGTGGCAGTTCTGGAGATAACCTTAGAAATGCTTATTTCAAATGCATGCCATCAGCTTCAACCTCGGTGCTAACACCGAGGCACTCAGTACAAGACAGGCACACCTCAGAGATGACACTGAGGACCTTCAACATTTACAGTAGTCCAATCTCAGCAATAACCCTAAGCAACGTCTGCTTTATCAGCCCAAATCGGAGATAACCCCGGTGATGGGCAAAGTCGTCATCTTGCCACCATGATGCCACATCACGCCATCTCAACATTTTAGACATACATTTCTACACATCAATATCCCACAAAAGCTCAGAAAAACCAATCCCGAGTGACTATTGCGCAGGATAACGGATAGAATTTGAAGCTGAAGACCGGAGGGCATCGTCCCATCTTCATGACTTTGTACAACCTCTAATCCCATGTCATTGCATAACTCTCGACAATGGCGGTCCGAAATAGGTCCTATAAACCTCAATCAGATGCCCGGATTGCAATTCTAAAAGTTCGAACGGACATCACGTTGCCTATATGCACGTACTTCGAGACGACGAGACCCACGAAGCCCGGGGCACCCCAAGTAGCCTCTGGTACACCTGTGGCCCAGCCGTAGGTACACCTATGGCTCCACCCTCTATAAATAGAGGGCTTGGGGTGGCCATTTTATAAAGAGAAGAGGCGAGGAAGCCCTGTCCAATTTGCTCTATACACACCCCAAACTGAGTGCTTTCTCATTTTAAACACTTGTGAGCTCACATATAGCTACTTTTGTACCGGTGGAAGCCAGTGTTTATCTACTCTAAAGTTATTGAAGTCTTCGTTGGCAGCCCACTGTAAGCCTTCTTACACATTTTCAAGCCTTTCTCTCCACACTTGCACACACCCTTCTTTACGTTGAGAGTCGTGTTGCGTGTGTCTGCCAGGACTTTGGTCCGTGGTTTTATTTCAGTTTGTGTATACATATATATATATATATATATATATATATTTATAATTATATATATGAACTAACATTATCGAGTTATGTCTCAATTGAGCCTAGACTTCGGTCTGGAGCGTTTACTTGCTTTTGTATATATATACTTATATATATAAACTATGTGTCGAACTCTGTTCGATGAGCCTAGACTTATGTCTGGTACGTTTAAATGCTTTCGTGTGTGTGTGTGTGTGTGTATATATATATATATATATATATATATATATATATATATATATATGAACTGTGTGTCGAACTATGTTCGATGAGCCTGGATTTTACATCCAGTGCGTTTACTACTTTAATATATATATACTTATATATATTAACTATTGTCGGACTTTGTCCGATGAGCCTGGATTTTATATCTGGTGCGTTTATCGCTTATATATATATATATATATATATATATTTACATTTCGTCCCACCTGGAGTTTACTTCGTGGTGGTTGACTGTTTTTACTGCTTTCTGTACATTTCGTCCCGACTGGAGTTTCCTCCGTGGCGGTTGATCTCTTTTACAGCTTTATTTACATTTCTGATCCCCCATGGAGGTGCTTCGTGGTTGGTGATCATGTATGTATATATATATTTACAACTTTTATATATATACCTGCCTACTTCGTTTATATCAACTGTGGCATCATGTGAGCCTAGGTATCATGTGATCACAGATTCAGTCCACTGAATCTAGACTCGGTTCCCCTGATGGACTTTTCAGCTGTAAGCAGCTTGTAAATTTATCTGTGATGTTTGGATTTCCTCAGATGGTTTTCATACCCACGAGGAATTCAACACCTTTTTGTACATTATTCGCATACAGATGCCTCACATCTGTTAAAAAAAATCAACCAAGCCGAATTCGGAATAAAATAGAAGTATCAACAACCTCAATTACTATTGAGCACAAGGGTTTGAAAACATCTCTTTTCTAAAACATCACTGCTATATCTTGTTTAAAATTAAATTTTTGTATAAATTAAAACCCTTTGTATATAGGTGCAAACGAGGCATAGCACTACTTCCAAATAACAGCATATTGACCCACACGTACAAACACATTCACATAACAGTTTCTTGAAAAGTGGCGGTCACCGTGGTAACACGGATGTCGGGGGGTACCTAACACCTTCCCTTCGCATAAGCAAGTCCCCGGACCCTAATTGAATCTCGGTTTCACCGACCCGTTTAGCAGTGTCACATCACTGGGTCAATGTGCAAACCTTTTCTCGGTTGTGTTGGTACAACCAGTTAAAAAACCAATTGGCGACTCTTATAGTCCAATCGTCAACATTACACATGTCAGACCTTTTTCACTTGTTTTTTCAAACAAATCTCACCTAAAATGAGAACACAAAAGAACAGGTAACAAAAAGGGACACATAAAAATCCCGACGTCGACAGGTGGCGACTCTGCTGGGGACACCAGTAAGAGGACTTAAGCCGCTATTACAAATGATGAATGTGTACGAATGCATATCTTTAGTGCGATTAATGCTTTACACTATATCTGCCTGTGATATAAGTGCTTCACACGTGTCATCATTTTCATATACGGTGAGATGCGATGTATGTGAATGTATGTTGTGTGGTCCCTCCATCAGGAGGCTATCCCGTCGGTGTTTGATTACTGGACTCGTGGGAAGACTAATTTCCCGAGGCTCGGGAAAGGCACCACCCAAATTCGATCTAGTTGAAAGACCGGATTAATTTCCCGTCGAGTAAATTGTGATGATTTGGGAACCTTCATGCTGAAAAGCCGCGAGAGTAACCTAAGATAGGTCAGCCTCTGATAAACCAAACGCGGAGGAAAGTCTCTTCATGCTTTCTCATTTTAAATTACTTGTAAAAGCAATTACTTGTAATTTACATTCCATATTCATCTCCATGTAATGAGAAATATGAAGAAATATGTGCATGTACTTATTTACATTAACATGCTATCCTGTATTACAAACAGCTAACATCCGTTTTTGTAGGATAAAATTCCTAAAATGAACACATCACATAGCATGTTAATTTACATTCCCTAAAGACTAAACTATGCAAGTCTTTTGCAGGGAAGCATTCGGGCCTATTACCCGGTCAAAGTCCAAAAAGGCCGCAGGCTTACAGCCAATCATGTCTTCGTCTGACCAGTCTAATCCAGTTTCTCGCGAAGAATTCAACGGATTAACTAAACAAATTACAGACTTGGATGTTCTGCTTAAAGAACTACATCAATCTACGCAGGGTCCAAAAATACCCGTACATGCTGAATCCTCTACACAAAGAGGAACCCAAGGTCCCGATAAAGCCAGTACAGTACCTGAATTGCAGTTGGATACAACCAACAAAAGTCATGATGACGCCCATCTTACAAAAGATCCAGACACCGATGACATCAGAAAGAAAGTTCTTCAAATGGAAGAAACCCTTCGTACTATCAAAGGAATTGGAGCACACGGGAGTGTGTCATATGCTGATCTTTGTATATTCCCTGGTGTTCATTATCCGAAAAAATTTAAAACTCCTGACTTTGAAAAGTATGATGGGTTAGGAGATCCTTATACACATTTGAAGGTATTCATTAGAGAACTCGGATCTTATGCAGAGGACGAGAAGCTCAGAATGTAGCTATTCCAAAAAAGTCTGACTGGAGAAGCCCGTTCATGGTATACCAGATTAGACAACTTAAAGATCCATAGCTGGGAAGAGCTAGATCACGCCTTCCTCACGTAATACAGTTTTCAATCTCAGATGGCTCCTGACCGGTACTGGATTACCAAGGTCAAGAAACAGTCCAACGAGTCTTTCAGAGAGTATGCTCAAAGATGGAGGTGAATTGTTGCTCAAGTTATTCCTTATGTGACAGAGTCAGAGATGGTTATGACCTTTATCGACATACAAGAAGCTCCTTTCAATGAGAGAGTCTTAGCTGGCATCGATAAACCATTTTCTGAAATGATCAAACATGGGGAGATGGCTGAGATGTGATTGAAGTCAGGAAAGATTCATGACCTAGCTGCCCTTAAAGCTGTTGCTGAACACATCCAATCCAAAAATTATGGGAACAACCCCTGGAGGGTCTATAAAAAGAAAGAATAGAATGTTTTCCTAATACTACAGGGTTAAAAAGGCAATCAGAATATGCCTATCCAGAGGAGAAATTACTCTCCCTTTCAAGCAAAGTCTTCAAACCCTCTAGTACAAAAAGGTGGAGAAGTCAAACGCCCTCGAGTGTTCACACCCTTAGGGGACTCTCTCGAGAATATTCTCACTCTTTTGACCACGCAGAAGAAAATCACGCATCTTCTTCCACTAGCCAGCCCTAATGGTAGGGGTTTTAATGCTGCTCGAAAATGTGCTTATCATGCCGGGGCACCTGGACATGATACTCAAGATTGTTGGGCCTTGAAACATAAGATCCAAGACCTAATAGACAACGGTGAGATCGTGGTCACCAAACCCGATCAACCTCACGTTCAAGACAACCCTTTTCTTCCACATAAAGAGGAAGAAGTCAACATGATTAACTGGAGCACTGGACAAAGTTTCAATTCTAACGGTAAAGCATCCCAGATCATCAAAGACGGTGCTGACAAATGGGATTATGCCAAGTTCCAGTTCATAATGGAACGAAAAATGAAAGCTCTATGCAAGCAAATCGAGTAATTGGCAGAACTGGTGACCTACCAACATCAAGTCACACGCCAATTAATCAGCCAGGAGCATGCTAGTCTCCTTCCTCTTGTCATAAATATTCCGTCGTCACCTCCAGACAGTGAAATGATGGAGGAGAAAGTGGCAAGGAGAGCTAATGCCAATGCTCGTCAGGATTTTGCCAACAAAAGGGAATTTACATATCTGGGCCAACCTATGGAGGAAATTCTTCAAATGTTAATCAATGAAGGAAGAATTAATTCTCTTCTACCTCTAATAAATCCCTGTTCAGTACGATACAATTCTGATGGAGTATGTCAATATCACTCCCATTCTCGCGGTCACAACACAGAAGAATGCTGGGCACTCCGCCACCTTATCCAAAATCTCATTGATAGCGGTGTCCTGGAACTAGTAGACGATGATACTGTGCTACGGGGAAGTCAGAATACCTGTCCTACTAAATGGAAAGGATTGGTAGCAGTTATCTCCACTGAGGCTGATGGCATTGTCAAACCAAGCCCTATATTTAGCATTCAACTCAGAGGAAGCAGCAATCCTTTGAAAGTGGCTGCTCCAAAGCCAATCAATTTACCCTTCTGACCACAATATCTTATAGTCAGTTTACAGAAAGTTCCTTGGAATTATGGAGAAGCTAAAGGATCTACCTCGCATACAACTGATGCAGTGTCGAAGGAGAATCCACTGTATCTTCCCCAACGGGTGATGAAGTCTACCATCAAATCAAAGAAGAAGATTCCCATGGAGAAGATTGAAAAATTCCTCCGTGCCATGGGTCATAATGAAGCCAAGGTGGTTTTAAGCTTAAGAAAAGCTCCACATCAAATTTCAATACTAGACTTGGTTTTAACTTTCGAGGATCACATGAAGATACTACTAAAGGTTTTGGAAGAAGCCTACTTGCCAAAATCAGTGGATGTGAAAAAGTTTCAACATTTGGTAGATCACATTTTCAACAACAATGTGATATCCTTCACTGATGATGACAGACCGCCCGAAGGGACCGGTCATTGCAAGCCGTTACACATTACGGTCTTGTCCTCCGGATATATGCTAGCTGGAGTCTTAATAAACGGAGGTTCATCTTTGAATATTTGTCCATACGCTACATTATTGAAGATGTACGTCAATCTAAATCGAATCTGAGTTACCCATACGGTCATCAAAGCTTTTGATGGATCCCGCCGCAATTCAGTCGGAGAGATTGAGCTGCCAATTGAGATTGGTCCCCATACATTCTGCGTGTCTTTCCACGTACTCAAGATAGATTCGGGATACAACCTGCTCTTAGGAAGACCGTGGAATCATATGGCTGGGGCAGTCCCCTCCACCCTTCATCAACAACTGAAATACATTATCAACAATAGCCTAGTTACAGTCATCGCTGAACCGAAATGTCCTCAACAAGGTGGCATACCGTTCATCATTTTTAATTTCGATATTGAGTCGGTCAGTTTCCACACTTTGGAAGTAAGCAACCCTCAATTTCATGCCCTGGGAACGCTATTGCCCGTACCCAAGATCTCTGCCAAAGTAATGTCGGCTACTCAAGAAATGATGTCTTTGGGTCATCAGCCAGGATAAGGGCTGGGTAAAGATCACCAAGGTATCAAATACCTTATCCAAGTAGCCAATCAAACTGGGACAGCTGGACTAGGCTATTCTGCCAGGTCTAGTTAGAGGAATCCTTATAAGCATCAGCAGATTCCTTTAACTTCAACCACACGATGTTTATCTTCACATTCTAACACTGAGTCTGCACAACCTCCTGTAAAGGTGCCAACCCACGTGATGGCTATGCTATTTCCCAAGCCCGTGCCATTCAAAGCAAAAGAAGTCTTTTTTCCAGATACCAATGTGGACGAAGAGAAACAAAGAATCGAACAATACGTCGTCTGGATAATGTCAGGCATACGCATCATTGTTCATGATGAACATATAAATAGATATACCCCAGATGATGATTGCCCAGACGTCATGGTCATCATTCGGAAAAAGGAGGACAATGACAACCCCTCCATCACTGCAGTCCACCCGAACTTTATCCTTGCCAATTGGAGCAGCACTCCTTGCATTGGTCGACAAGGGTAAAATGGGCAGGACTTCTTTCTGCCCTGTAGATATAATAACTGCTTACTTTTCTGTCCAGTATTAGCAGTTGTTTTGTTCGTATATGCTAACATTATGTATGATTAAACAGTTTCATATATATTAAGTGAAAGCATATTTTGTTTTAGGACTCTAAACTTAGATGTGCCTGTACTTGCTGATAAGATGCCTCTTTTCCACAAGGATTGTAACTTTGATGAAAAGTTGGACTCAGACTTGCTGGAAATACAAGAGGACATTGAGGTGCCTTTGGAGATCAAAGAATGGGTCGCAGACAAACCTAAACCCAACCTTGATCAAACCACCTCCTTCAATCTTGGAACCTTACAAAACCCTAAGTTAATCCAGATTGGTTCAGACCTTACCCCAAACCAACGGAATGACATGGTTACGATATTAACCCAATTTTAGGATGTGTTTGTATGGTCTCATGAAGACATGGTGGGGTTGTCCACTGACATTGTTCTTCATCGTATTCCCATTAGAGAGGGATAAAAGCCAGTCAAGCAGAAGCTCAGGCGATTAAAACTTGAATGGAGTTTAAAGGTGAAAGAAGAAATTATGAAACAATTTCAAGCTGGCATTATCATGGTGTCCATGTATCCTGAATGGATATCTAACATCGTTCCCGTGCCCAAGCCTGGAGGAAAGGTACAAGTCTGCGTGGATTATCGGGATCTAAATAAATCTTGCCTTAAAGATAGCTTTCCCGTGCCCTTTATCCACATTCTCATTGACAATACTGCGCAATACGGCATGTACTCCTTTGCTGACTGCTTTGCGGGGTACCATCAGATCATGGTTGCTGAGGAAGATCGTGAGAAAACCACTTTCATCACGCCTTGGGGAACCTTTTGCAACAGACGGTTGTCATTCAGCCTCATCAATGCCGGAGCTACCTATCAGCGAGCTATGATGACTCTCTTCCACGACTTAATGTACAAAGAGATCGAGATCTATGTGGATGACAACATTGTCAAATCCTGAAAGGAGGAGGACCACTTAAACCATCTCAGAAAGCTATTCAATAGGTCGCGTAAGTACAACTTGAAGTTGAATCCAGCCAAGTGCGCCTTTGGCGTTAAATTAGGCAAGTTGCTAGGATTCCTAGTCAGTCACAAAGGGATTGAGCTGGATCCTACCAAAATCCAGGCCATCACGGAAATGCCCTTTCCTCAAATAGAGAAGGAAATACGAGGATTCTTGGGAAGAATCAACTTCATTAGCCGATTCATTTCTCAACTCACAGCAACCTGTGAGCCTATCTTCAAGCTGTTAAGGAAGAACTCCTCCATGAAATGGAATGATGAGTGCCAGAATGCCTTCCTTACCATCAAAGAGTAGCTGGTCAAAGCTCCTATTTTAGTACCACCCAGGGATGATGTTCCCCTGTTCATGTACCTGTCCATCAGTGACAATGCTATGGGCTGCATGCTGGGACAGAAAGACGATAGAGGCCGAGAACGAGCTATCAATTACCTCAGCAAAAGATTTAGCAGCAGTGAACATAAGTACACTCTGATTGAGAGGACTTGTTGTGCTTTAGCATGGGCTGCCATGAGGTTACAACATTACCTCCATGGGCACACAACCCATCTCATATCCCGCGTGGATCCTCTCAAGTATTTGTTCAGTAAACCCATACTGAATTGTCAGTTGTCCAGATGGCAGTTGATCCTACAACAATTTGACATTGTCTACATGACTCAAAAGTCCATTAGAGGTCAAGGGATTGCGGATCAACTGGCCGCTGCTCCTTCAGGGGATTTCAAACCCTTGGAAACCTACTTCCCCGATGAAGGGGTAATGGAAATTCAGCCACACCATCAGTACAATACACGCTAAGCATGGAAGATGTATTTTGATGGAGCTATTAATACGGAAGGTTCTGAAGCTGGAGTAGTTTTAGTATCCGATACGAGGGAGCAGTATCCCGTCGCCATCAAATTACAGTTTATCAGCACCAACAAGACAGCTGAGTATGAAGGCAGTATCATGGGGCGAAAACTTGCCCGTTCAATGGGTATCAGACGATTAATTATCTTTGGGGATTCAGAGTTGGTAATCAAACAATCCACAGGAATCTAACAAACCAAAGAGCTGCGATTGCTGCCTTACCATCGACAAGTTTTACAGATGGCTTCAGAGTTTGAAGAAATCTCCTTTATACACATTCCTCGTAATAAGAATGATTTTGCGAACGCATTAACATGTTTGGCCTCCTTGATGCACATACCTAACAAGGAACACATGCCAAGCGTCACATTTGCCCTGTAAAAGGCACCAGCCTATGCGAACTATGTTGGAGAAGTATCGGATGAGCTACCTCCTATCCAACAACCTTGGTATCAGCATATCAAGGAGTACCTACGAGATGGATATACACCCGCTGAGGCGAGCCTGACTGAACAAAGGCGGATTCATCGACTTGCTATAAAATTCTACCTGAGCGGAGATGCACTCTACAGGAGAGATGCAGGTCTAGGCCTCCTCAGATGCTTGGATAAAGACCAAGCTCAGAGACTCATGGATGAGATCCATGGTGGACTCTGTGGCCCACATATGAGTGGCCCCCTCCTTGTCAAGAAGATCCTGAGGACAGGATATTATTGGCTATCTCTCAAGGCTGATTGCTATGACCACATCAGGAGATGTTATCAATACCAAATTCATGGGAATGTCATCCACGCCCCTCCACGGGAGCTCCACAACATGAATTCACCTTAGCACTTCTCAATGTGGGGAATGGACGTGATTGGGCCCATTGAGCCCAAAACCAGTAATGGACATCGATTCATCTTCACCATGATCGACTACTTTACTAAGTGGGTAGAAGCAGCCTCCTTCCTCAGGGTTACCAAAGAAGTCATCATTGCTTTCATCAGAAATAATGTCATTTGTTGATACGGACAACCAGAGGTAATTGTATCAGACAATGCTAAGAACCTCAACAACAAAATGGTGGAGGAAGTATGCAGTAAATTCCACATCAAACACCTTAACTCCGTTATCTACCGTCCAAAGATGAATGGTGCTGTTGAAGTGGCTAACAAGAACATCAAGAAGATTATGCAAAAGATGTCCGCAAATCACAAAGGATGGCCTAACTTATAACCTCTTACTCTGTTAGCCTACAGAACATCAATGCGCACTTCAACTGGGGCAACCCCCTACGCATTAACCTATGGGATGGAAGCAGTACTCCCCATAGAAGTAGAAATGGAATCCCTCAGAGTGTTGTTGGACGCTCAGCTGGATGAAGATCAATGGGTACAAGACAGGTATCACCAAATATCTCTAATAGATGAAAGGCAAACTGCGACTATCTTCTATGGTCAATTATATCAACAAAGGATCGCTCGATCCTACAACAGAAAAGTCCAGCTACGGCAGTTTAAACAACATGACTTGGTTTTGAAAAAGATCATTGACAACCAAGATCAATCTAAGGGAAAATTCACTCCTAACTGGGAAGGCTCGTTTATTGTCAAGGAGGTATTGACAGGAAGCACTCTAAGATTGCAGGAAATGGACGGCGATGAATTTCCATAACTCATCAACTCAGACACCGTGAAACGGTACTACATCTGAAGTTATCATCAAGCAAACATCTTGGTGTTGGATCATCAGATCACCAGTCATTCCGGTTCTTTAACCCTTTACCATATACAACTCTTGTCCACACTTTGCCCCTTAGGGAAACATACTCTTTAGGCTAGCAGCCTGGCTTTACTGCGCTCATACAACTTAGGTCATCCCACTACGGATTGAACCTCTCACGTTTGTAGTTTGGCTACCCATACATGAGATCAAACTTCTCATACCTGCAGTTTGTCCTCAACTTAGGATTAAACTTTCTCTTCCCCGTAGTCTATCTTGCATATGGGATTAAACTTTCTTCCCCACAGTTTGACCTGTACATGGGATTAATCTTTCTTCCCCGCAGTTTTTCCTGCACATGGGATCACGCTTTTTAACTCACCCTGAGGGGTGAACTACGTCGACCTGATCTCCTTGATACACAGGAGTACGTAGGAAACCATATTCTATATGGCCCGGTCGCAATAAATAAAAAATATCAAAAACATTTCTACCCTTCTATGCAAAAAACAAAAACCACAAAAACATTTCTACAACCTTCTTCATCAATAAAGATTCTACACCCATCTGCCTTTCATAAACAGCGTTGAACCTTTTACACCAAGTTCGAACTACGCAGACCTGATCTCCTCTTCAATAGGAGTACGTAGGCAGCCATTTATGGTATGGTCTAACCCCCTACCAAAACATAAATACTTGTCAACGGTACTGGGATCAAACCTCAATCCACCACATTTCATTGTCTTCAAACCAAAGGGATGGAATTACCCAACCTCTCCTCGCGAATACGAGATTCGGCAACCATCTAAGCTGCGGTTGTACCTTGAAGAGCAACACCAATCCATAAGTGATGGAATTAACTATGCTACTCCTAAATAAGGGTACTGGCGACCATCTGTGGTGTGGTTAATCATAGAGAGGAAAGCCACAACCCTCTCCATATTTCCATACAGAAACCAGTCCAAAGACATCGAAAGATGGTAGGGATACACACAGATCCATGATCTATTCTGAGCTATCCAGAGACAACTAAATGTCCATCCATCAAGGAGGAATTCAGAATACATCAAGATCACAAGCCCTGAAGAAGCAGACAAATATCAAGTAAGTATCAGAGCATATCTAAAAGGGAAGTGATCAAAAATATATTTTCCTGCTATATATAATGCTGTTTGATATACATAATGTAAACTGTCCATGACAAAATGGCTAAGCTAGTCTGTGCAGGAAAATACAAGCCCATCTACAAATCGGTGCATATGCGAGCTAACCAGCCCAACATGGCATCTCTCTCAGAAGAATGAGGTAAAGATGTGGTCTCTTGTACGAGGATATCCACACGACCCAACAGATCTGTAGCCAGTTGCATGGTGACCATGTGCTCATCAATATATGTGCTAATCTCTGCAATCATGCCAGTGGTAAGGGACTTCACTGCAGTACTATCTATGACGGCTACATCTCGGGCAGATATAGCACTATCCCGCTCAACTATCACTGCATCTTTGGCTGATCTGGCCTCATCTCACTCAACAACAGCGGTATCTCTACGAGCCATTGCCTCGTCTCTCTCTAACAGAGCTGCATCTCTCCCATCAAGGGTAGTCAACATTAAAGATCGAGCCTAATCTTTCTCAAAGGTCATCATATGAAGACGGTGCTCAAGATATGTGCTGAATGCTGAATCACGACAGTACTAGTACTGGGAGAATCTAAAGGAGATACTGGCAACCCAGTTGATGGCTCATCCTCGGTGTGAGAATTAATGTCGTCCATGAGCTCTCCACCATCTGAATCAATACTCGATAATGTGGATACAACTGAAACAGATGCAGCCTCTATCTCCATCCATACGGAATACTCTGCAGAATAACCTGGATGACTAATAGAGAAAGTGGCTATCTTACGCTGATCCCAACATGCATACACACGGGATCTGTCCTCTACTGAAAGATAGCAAGAAGCTAAACACTGGCCCAACGCCACCTCAAAAAGATGAAAATCCTGAAACTGGTCAAACTGCGACATCACGGCCAGTGGATGGTAAGTAGTCATGCCCCTCAAACCAGCCAGAGGGATGTAATCCATGACCGGAGCATGCGTAATAAAGTTGTAAGGTGAGCTGACCCCTGAGCACGACAATATACTAAATGGGTCTACAATATCAGCTAAGAAAGCGGACCAAGATGCAGCATCCATACACTCCGCAGGCTGAAATGAATATGTCATGGCTATATCATGGGTGAAGCAAAACCCATGCCGTCTGAAAGTGCCAATCGGTCTCAGATGTGACATAAACCACACATATAGCATGACCGAGCTGCCCGTAAATACTCATGTCGGATAAGTGCAGCAGTATGTAGCTGACCTCAACGTCCCGGCTATAATTATAGGTATGATGGTACGACCCTCCCTGAGAGCTCTCACCGCCATGAAAACTCCTATGTTCAATTCATCCATATACAGTGGCATGTAGACATATGACAGTATGCACAATAGTAGTACATCTACCCTGGCCAGGCGCCAATAATCCTCTAGTGTGGTGAAATCCCAGGAATGTCGTCTATAACTATCGTCAGAGCCAAATCTGTCAAACAAAAAATGCTGGGATATAACTGTAAGGTTTTGTGAAAATCAAAGTAGCAATCAAATTGCAAAATTAGCGGAAGCGTAATAAAATTAGATTTTAAAATTTTTCACAAACCAATTACCCGGATCATCCTTTATGCATATTATTAATTAAAACGAAGAACAAGAAATTATGAAATCATACCCTTGTAGAAACGAGCTTCCTCAGGTACGAGTTCACCTCCTACTTCTCCGCGATCTCCTTGAATCTCCGGGTAGATTCCTTCCTTTGATCAATGTAAGCCACCCAAGTGTATGGCCTCTAGAGGTGATCCACCAAGGAAGAAGAATTTTCAAGAAGAAGGGTGTATTGGCTCAAACCCTAGATCTGTAAAAAAAGGGGCGTACTCTCCAACTATTGGAATTACGTATATCCTGATATCTGATATAAGACTCCTTTTATAAAGATATTAGGTAACCCTATTTTAATTAAAATAAGGTATTATTTATTTAATTAAACTCTTTTAATTAAATGGGCTCCCTAATTTTATTAGGGATAATTAATTAAACTCCTTTAACTAATTTTCCCTCCTAATTCCATTAGGAATAAATGAGAGTACTAATATTAAATTAATTCCTAAACCCTTTTAGAAATTAAAATAATAATAATAATAATAATAATAATATTAATAAGACTCCTCTTATTAATTTGTATTTAATATTTCTAAAATATTAAATAATAAATATTAAGCTATTTAATTTATTCTATCACCATAGATTAAATTAAATATACTTAACATATTATTACGATTATGCCATTAACTTCTTAAATAATTATTCTTCCTTTTATGGTGTGACCCTTTAGGTTCTCCATATTAAACTGGTTGTGAATAAATTAATTAGAACAATTCTAATTTTATTTAAATAAATAAATTAAACGATTAATTTATTTAAATAAATAATATTTATTCTACAATAGGGATAAGCCTCCCTAGCGATCAACGACTTTTCAGATAATATAGATTTCAACATTAATCATAAAAGAACCTTTGAGTTAATAGTTACCATACAATTCAATCCTTCCACCATACAATGTCTCAATTAAATATAAGACATAAAATTACTGTCAAGTCTTATTTTATTTAATTATATGTATTTCGATTCCTAAATGCACAACTCCTAATGAATACAAATTAGAAACTACTTTCTAATTTCATTCCACCTTGGCCAAGGATTCCTGGGTTGTCATTTATCGAATCACATAGGACATTTCTCTTCTTTTACTAGAAGTGGTAGATTCTTTATTGATTATTCACTACCTTCATATATAACTTATTACACCCAAGCATACCCTTTGATATACTCTAAGAGTCTTAAGGAATAAGTCAAAGTGTAATTCATTATATATAAGATACTATGATGATCTCAAGTCTAAGGATCATTTGTACTACTATCACTACAGGAATTCCTATTGACAGGCAAGTAAAACTCCATTAGGTATTCCTTAGCGAGTCACGTTCAGTGAACTTATTCTCTAATAAGCACCTACATACTTGCTTTAGTGTCTCCACACAAATGATCATGAGATCAATCATCCTCATCCAATGAGCAAGCAACGCACATACCAATCTATCCGGATTCACTAATCCCCTTTTTAGTAATCCATTGATTAGGAACATTTTAGTTTTAAGCTATCTGAGAATTTAGATCTCATTAGCACGACCTCATCATGATTCTAAAAGCATTGCTTAAAACTATGGATTTATCACATATTATTAAACAGCACCATGTAGATAATAAATGCCTTTAATAAATAATTCTTTTATTAATAAATAAATAAGATTGATTACAAAGTATATGCTTTATCATCATACATGATTGGCTTGTATGCATACTACTTTCAATCTCCCACTTGCACTAAAGCCAATCGCCGTGGTATCTCATACCCATCTTCTCTAAGTGACGATCAAACTGCTGTTGTGTTAACGCTTTAGTAAATGGATCTGCAATATTGTCTTGAGAGACCACACGCTCCAGGGTGACGTCTCCTCTTTCAATGATCTCTCTGATCAAATGAAACTGCCGCAACACATGTTTGGATTTCTGATGAGACCTGGGTTCCTTAGCCTGCGCAACAGCTCCAGTGTTGTCACAGAATAAAGGTACTGGTCCTGTAATGCTAGGAACCACACCAAGTTCGGTAATGAACTTCTTCATCCAAACAGCTTCCTTTGCAGCTTCACTTGCAGCTATGTACTCTGCCTCTGTCACTGAATCAGCAACTGTTTGTTGTTTGGAACTTTTCTGACTCATTGCGCCACCATTCAAGGTAAACACATACCCCGAAACGGATTTACTGTCATCTTGGTCCGTTTGAAAACTTGAGTCTGTGAAGCCCTCTAGTTTCAATTCAGACCTACCGTAGACAAGAAATACATCCTTAGTTCTTCTTAAGTACTTTAGGATATTTTTCACTGCCTTCCAGTGCTCTTCTCCTGGATTCGACTGATATCTGCTTGTTACACTAAGTGCATGAGCGACATCTGGTCTAGTACATATCATACCGTACATGATAGATCCTATTGCTGAAGCATAAGGAATCTTACTCATAAGGTCTCTCTCCTCAGGTGTCTTTGGGGCCTGTTTCTTGGAGAGATGTATTCCATGGCTCATCGACATGAGACCTCTTTTGGAATCTTCCATGCTAAACCTTTTTAGCATCGAGTCAATGTACGTTCCTTGGGACAAGCTAAGCATCCTTTTAGATCTATCTCTATAGATCTTTATCCCCAAAATATAGGATGCTTCTTCCAAGTCCTTCATGGAGAAGTGCTTAGATAACCAGATTTTAATTGATTGTAGCATAGGAATATCATTCCCTATCAGCAATATATCATCAACATATAATACGAGGAATGAAATAGCACTCCCACTAACCTTCTTGTACACACATGGTTCATCCTCATTTTTGATAAAATCAAACTCTTTGATTGTCTCATCAAAACGGATATTCCACATACGAGAAGCTTGCTTCAATCCATAAATGGATCGTTGTAGCTTACAGACTTGATTTGTTCCAACCTTTGAAACAAATCCCTCTGGCTGTGTCATATACACATCCTCCTCAAGTTTCCCATTGAGGAAGGCCGTTTTCACGTCCATCTGCCAGATTTTGTAGTCATGGTAAGCTGCAATCGCAAGCAAAATCCGAATAGACTTGAGCATTGCTACTGGTGAGAAGGTTTCGTCATAGTCAACTCCTTGTCTTTGTTTGAAACCTTTTGCGACCAGTCGGGCCTTATAGGTCTCTATCTTACCATCTGCTCCAGTCTTTCTTTTAAAAACCTATTTACACCCAATAGGCTTAATGCCTTCAGGTGGTGAAACCAAAGTCCATACTTGGTTCTCATACATGGACCCCATCTCGGATTTCATGGCTTCTTGCCACTTCTCTGAGTCTTTACTACTCATAGCCTGTTCGTAATTCAATGGATCATCATCATCTATGATACTTACCTCATCGTCATCCTCTATGACAAGTCCATACCTTTCAGGTATCTTTGGTACTCTTCCAGATTTACGAATAGGGTGTGGTACAGAAGGAATCTCTACTTGGTTAGGTACCTCACTTTGATCTGTAGTATTTTGTGGTTCTTGAACCTCTTCAAGATATATCTTACTCCCACTGACCCCTTTAAGGATAAACTCCTTTTCCAAGAAGGCAGCATGTTTCGCAACAAACACCTTTTGATCAGTTGGATGATAGAAATAATACCCCGATGTTTCTTTAGGGTATCCCACAAATCTACATTTGTCAGATCTAGTCTGTAGCTTATCGTTTTCAAACTTTTTAACATAAGCTGGACAACCCCAAGTCTTAACATGCTTAAGATTTGGTTTCCTCCCTGTCCATAACTCATATGGGGTCTTGGGGATGGATTTTGTAGGTACCTTGTTAAGTAGGTATGCAGCCGATTCTAGGGCATATCCCCAGAAGGAAACTGGAAGGTCGGTAAAGCTCATCATGGGTCGAACCATGTCCAACAATGTTCGATTTCTCCTTTCAGATACACCATTCATCTGTGGCGTACCTGGTGGAGTCCATTGTGAGATTATACCATTTTCTTTGAGACAATTGAGAAACTCACCACTTAAGTATTCTCCTCCTCGATCAGATCGAAGAATCTTAATACTCTTACCAGTTTGCTTCTTTACTTCACTTCTGAACTCTTTGAACTTTTCAAATGATTCAGATTTGTATTTCATTAAATACACATA
Organism: Panax notoginseng; assembly: GCA_016801055.1. NCBI lineage: Eukaryota > Viridiplantae > Streptophyta > Magnoliopsida > Apiales > Araliaceae > Panax > Panax notoginseng. Next base: position 95,899,830 of record CM029015.1, on the reverse strand, counting down.
TCCAAATCTTGAGTGATCGTCAGTGAATGTAATAAAATAAGAATACCCTCCTCGTGCATTCGTTGTCATAGGTCCACATACATCTGTGTGTACCAACGCTAACAACTCTGTAACTCTTTCTCCTTTTCCACTAAAAGGAGATTTAGTCATTTTGCCCATGAGACAAGATTCACAAGTTGGATATGATTCATAATCCGATAGCTCTAGGAGCCCATCTTTATGCAACTTGGATAATCTTGTTTCATTAATATGACCGAGTCTATAGTGCCACATGAAGGTATAATTAACATCATCTATTTTTCTTTTCTTAGTTTGTTCAATTTGAAGTATATTTTCATGCAAGTCAAGTATATAAAGTCCATTTCGCAAATTACCAACACCATATAAAACATTATCATTATAAATAGAACAACTATTGTTCTTTATTATAATATTAAAACCATCCATATCCAATACAGAGATAGAAATAATGTTTCTAATGATATTTGGAACAAAATAACAATTATTTAAATTACTGAACTTGCCCGTAGGCAGTGCTAAATAATAAGTCCCTACAGCTAATGCAGCAACCTTTGCTCCATTTCCCACTCGTAGGACGACCTCATCCTTGCTCAGCTTTCTACTTCTGACCAGTCCCTACATATTATTACATATATGAGAACCACAACCGGTATCCAATACCCAAGTAGAAGATTGACTTTCAGAAAAATTAATTTCAATCATAAACAAACATTGATTAGGATTCGAAGCTTCTCCAAGCTTCTTCTACTTTTGTTCCGCAAGATAATCCTTGCAGTTCCTCTTCCAGTGACCCGGCTTATTGCAATGGAAGCAAATTTCTTTGCTAGCTGGACCAGGTTTCTTTTGATCCTTCACTTTCGCCTTTCCCTTAGCCTTCTTGGATTTCTTCTTTTTAGAAGATACCTTGGGCCTCTTCCTTTTCTTGGAAGAATCATCCACCAGTAAGACATGGTTCTTCTTGGATGGGAAGTGACCTTCAGCAGTTTTCAACATGTTAAGTAACTCAGGCAAGCTGACGTCCAACTTATTAATGTGAAAATTCACAACAAATTGTGAGAAGGTGTCAGGGAGTGACTGCAAGATCAAATCTTGACTCAACTCCCCATCCATGACGAACCCAAGCTGTCCAAGACGTTCAATCAAATTGATCATCTTTAAGACATGAGTCTCAATGATAGTGCCCTCGGTCATCCGAGATCGGAAGAGCTCCTTAGATATTTCATATCTAGCAGTCCTACTTTGCTCACCATACAGCTCTTGCAGGTGCAACAGTATAGTAGGAGCATCCATGTTTTCATGCTGACGCTGAAGCTCGTTACTCATGGATGCGAGCATGATACATTGAGCCACAGATGCATCATCTTGCCACTTTTTAAAAGTAGCAATCTTTTCCTCAGAGGCTGTCTCTGCAACTTTTGCAGGTACGGGCGAATTTAGGACATAAGAAATCTTTTCAGCAGTGAGAACAATTCTCAGATTCCTTAACCAGTCCGTGTAGTTCGGTCCGGTCAGTTTGTCAGCATCAAGTATGCTTCGCAGTGAAATTAGTGAATGTGACATTTTCAAAATTCTGCATGTAAAAAGACAATATTTTAGCAAACATTCATTTAATTAATTACCAAAATAAATTAGGTCTTATTTTATATTGGTATCTCCCACTATTTTCTTCAAACTATATTACCCTCGTTTATATAGTTCGGCAAACTCTAATTAAAGTTTTTGCTAGTGAGAATAAGGATCCCATTTCAAATATATATAGCCTTGTGGTGACACAACAAACTATATATAAATAAATAGGTAGACAACTCCTTGTCAATTACATCATCATGTAACTCCTTATGTTTTGCCTCTTAGATTATTTTGATCAAGTGGTGGCACATCCGAATCAAAATTATCTAAGTTAAGTCCAACCTAGCACTTCCATATATTCAAAAAGAAAAATAGTATCCTTGTGGTGACACAACAAAACAATATTGTTCAATTTTCTTTATAAGCATCAAATGTGATAAATTAACATCTTAAATACTTAATACTTGCCTTGTGGTGATACAACAAACTCATATTAAATATTTAATACTCTATTAATTTTATCATGCTAGAAGGCGACGTTCGATATTCTAAATATCTTTGAACGCTTAAGACTTAATATATAAAAACTTTGAGCGATTTGTTATTATTTGTCTCATCTTGTTTAGCGCGCATGCAAATATATATATAAAATATGCGTCATATTATTAAACATGCGAAACATGTTTGCATAATATATAATATATATAATACTAGCATTCACATATAGAATACTATATTCTACCCGGATTGATTATGGACTTTTATTCTAGTTTGGTTCACTATAGCCACCAAGTGAACCAAAAGGTCAAACCCTAGGGGTGCAAGAATAAACATTTAAATGTAACTATTACATTTAAACTCGAGCTCCATTACAAACGGGTCTTCGAGCGCTCCTTTCTCCTTGATCTCCGGTTCTTGAAAAAATTCTAACTAATCCTATTACATAAACTATTAAATTTAAATAGAAACCTTGATCAACAGTCAAAGGGAAGTACATAGGAGAGAGATAGAATTTACATTAGAAGAAAATCAGAAAAGACGAGGTACGCAGACTCCATTTAATAAAACTCATTCATTCAAACATCCAACCAAAATAAATCCAATCACATTGGTCAATTGTCCATAATCAATCCCATTTATTATCATACATATCATCATATATATCAATAAATAACATCATTCCATATATATATGAGTATCATTTAATGGGCAATTTTAAGTTACATGAAATCCAATTTCAAGATTAAAATAAACTCTTTATTTTAATTATAAAATTATTAAGATTAATATATATATATATATATATATATATATATATATATATATATATATATATATATATATATATATATATATATATAAAAGATTCCATGACATCCAGGATACTAAGTGGGAAAAACATACTCCTGTAATCATGCTTCAGGCTTTCATGGTTTACTTTAAAAAAAAACGTGTTCCTGCTTCAAAGTTTAAGCTAATTCACGTGCCAAGATATTTAATATATAATATATAATTATAAGTGGCAGGAAGCAGGATGATTAGTTTTTTTTTAAAAAAATAACCCACGGATTGCAAAAAAAAAAACGTTTTTCGAAAGAAAAAAAAATCGGCAAATTTTTTTTTCTTTTATACAGGTTTGCGAATATCGAGAAAAAAAACAGTTTTCCCTTTTGAAAAAATAAAATCAGCCACGACTTTTCAAAAAAAAAAAGGATTTCGCGATTGATTTTTTTTTCATAAAATAATAATTTTATACAACAAATTATGCCTAATAAATTATTCAAAATATATACCCATACAAATATGGAATCAAAATAATTAATAATTCGCATAAAGTTTGGCTCTGATACCACTGTAAGGTTTTGTGAAAATCAAAGTAGCAATCAAATTGCAAAATTAGCGGAAGCGTAATAAAATTAGATTTTAAAATTTTTCACAAACCAATTACCCGGATCATCCTTTATGCATATTATTAATTAAAACGAAGAACAAGAAATTATGAAATCATACCCTTGTAGAAACGAGCTTCCTCAGGTACGAGTTCACCTCCTACTTCTCCGCGATCTCCTTGAATCTCCGGGTAGATTCCTTCCTTTGATCAATGTAAGCCACCCAAGTGTATGGCCTCTAGAGGTGATCCACCAAGGAAGAAGAATTTTTAAGAAGAAGGGTATATTGGCTCAAACCCTAGATCTGTAGAAAAAGGGGCGTACTCTCCAACTATTGGAATTACGTATATCCTGATATCTGATATAAGACTCCTTTTATAAAGATATCAGGTAACCCTATTTTAATTGAGATAAGGTATTATTTATTTAATTAAACTCTTTTAATTAAATGGGCTCCCTAATCTTATTAGGGATAATTAATTAAACTCCTTTAACTAATTTTCCCTCCTAATTCTATTAGGAATAAATGAGAGTACTTATATTAAATTAATTCCTAAACCTTTTTAGAAATTAAAATAATAATAATAATAATAATAATATTAATAAGACTCCTCTTATTAATTTATATTTAATATTTCTAAAATATTAAATAATAAATATTAAGCTATTTAATTTATTCTATCACCATAGATTAAATTAAATATACTTAACATATTATTACGATTATGCCATTAACTTCTTAAATAATTATTCTTCCTTTTATGGTGTGACACTTTAGGTTCTCCATATTAAACTAGTTGTGAATAAATCAATTAGAACAATTCTAATTTTATTTAAATAAATAAATTAAACGATTAATTTATTTAAATAAATAATATTTATTCTACAATAGGGATAAGCCTCCCTAGCGATCAACGACTTTCCAGATAATATAGATTTCAACATTAATCATAAAAGAACCTTTGAGTTAATAGTTACCATACAATTCAATCTTTCCACCATACAATGTCCCAATTAAATATAAGACATAGAATTACTGTCAAGTCTTATTTTATTTAATTATATGTATTTCGATTCCTAAATGCACAACTCCTAATGAATACAAATTAGAAACTACTTTCTAATTTCATTCCACCTTGGCCAAGGATTCCTGGGTTGTCATTTATCGAATCACATAGGACATTTCTCTTCTTTTACTAGAAGAGGTAGATTCTTTATTGATTATTCACTACCTTCATATATAACTTATTACACCCAAGCATACCCTTTGATATACTCTAAGAGTCTTAAGGAATAAGTCAAAGTGTAATTCATTATATATAAGATACTATGATGATCTCAAGTCTAAGGATCATTTGTACTACTATCACTACAGGAATTCCTATTGACAGGCAAGTAAAACTCCATTAGGTATTCCTTAGCGAGTCACGTTCAGTGAACTTATTCTCTAATAAGCACCTACATACTTGCTTTAGTGTCTCCACACAAATGATCATGAAATCAATCATCCTCATCCAATGAGCAAGCAACGCACGTACCAATCTATCCGGATTCACTAATCCCCTTTTTAGTAATCCATTGATTAGGAACATTTTAGTTTTAAGCTATTTGAGAATTTAGATCTCATTAGCATGATCTCATCATGATTCTAAAAGCATTGCTTAAAACTATGGGTTTATCACATATTATTAAACAGCACCATGTAGATAATAAATGCCTTTAATAAATAATTCTTTTATTAATAAATAAATAAGATTGATTACAAAGTATATGCTTTATCATCATATATGATTGGCTTGTATACATACTACTTTCAATAACGTGGCCAGATGTAAGCTCATCCTGCACCACTCTACGCCTTAGTCCAGTGAGGGTCATGAATCGCTGAGTCATGTCCCCTAAAGCCATATGCACGCAAGGTCTGTCTAGTGGCAACATCATCAACCGTGCATACTCCTCTAGAGTGGGAGTCAACTCCTGGGTCCCAAATCAGAAAGCCTGCCTCTCTGATACCCAGTGCTCTAACATGCCATCCACGAATCCTGTGGGAACCTGAAACATCAATAGGGTCATAGTATGCTGTAACAAATGATCTATGGTCACCCTATCTGATGGTGACATGCTTTCATACCACAATCGCATACCAGATACCACCAATAATTGTGGGGTATGATCAATACGGCTAACTGTCGAAGAAGACATTTGCACGGGCCGTGTCATAAGACCATCTAGGGGTCAATGCTGAATATCTCTGGACATACATACATATGCATAATATGATATATGCATTATAGATAATAGATGGCAATATGATATAGGGAATGGAAAAAATATACATACATTCCTAAGTATATCATCATCTAATACGTCATCTCTGTACAGCTACAAATACAAGGAAATGGGGCACAAACGCCCTACTACCAACAGAGGCCTATCAAAAGATATAGAGAGAATGGGGCACAGACACCCAATAGCTAATAGAGGCCTACCAAAAGAGATAAACGAGAATACACATCAAAATAAGGCAATGGTGTCGATGTCCACATCATTAATCCTGTCCACCTGATGTAACTCCTCTTGAGTCACTAGATCTCTATCAACAGGGATATCAGGCTGATACAAAGGAGGATATGTGCCGACAAAACCAAATGGGTTACCCGAGGGGCCAGCTCCTGAGCTGGAAGGATCAAACGAATCTGCCTCTGCCGGATCTCTACCCAAATGCCGGATAAAAATATGTGCCTGGTCCAACTGCCGGGTCAAACTGTCAATCTGTGTCACATGAGTCGTATCTCGGATACAAGCTTACTAATCTATCATCATCACGGATCCTGAAACTATATCCCCCATGAACTGAGTGGCACGGGTCTGGGCTCTAATAGTACGAGGGATCCACCAGCGCTAGAATACATCCTGAGTGCAAGGACCCTCTGATAATGCAAAATCGTCAACACCCAACAATGGGATATCAATGACAGGTAACTGCGATACAGGCCAATAATGCCTGGCAGGAGGCAAGATTGATATACAGATCTCGGATGATACAAGTCATGCTCAACAATACCTCACACAGGTCCAATTTCTCTCATTCAGGATCGTCATCCTACTTTGCCACAATACCCTGGTGGGTGTCACAACGCGGTACATATGTCGAAGTACATAACCCTGGCGGGGGTTACAACGCATATCATCCGTTGACATACATATTAACGAAGGTCAAGCAGCCTTAACATTACTATAATCGTTGGCAAGTAAATCTAACAGAACGTCAGAAGCTGTCCGATGATTTCAACTATTGACACACACATCAACGATGATCCAATGTATCCCCAGTAGGGGTTACAACGCGTGTTCCATTGACACACACATCAACGATAATACAACAACCCCGGCGGGGATCACAACGTATTGTCATCCATTGATGTACGTATCAATGAAGGTCAAGCAACCTTGACATCATTTCAGCCGTTGGCAAGTCAATCCAACGTCGCATCAGAAACCATCCGATGATTTTATCAGTTGATACACATATCAACAAAGTCCAAGCAGCCTTGGCATTTATCCCCATTAGGGAGTTCATCTGTTGATCTACATATCAACAGAGGATCAAATGTATCCCGGGCGAGGGTTACAACGAGTAGTAAACCGGTTGTTCACACGTCAATGAAGGTCGGGCAGCCCTGACAACATTTGTTAGTGGCAGTAAAATCAATAGAACATTGACGTATTCTGGCGATACAAACAAGGAGAGGGAAATGTCATCAAGGAGGATTGATGTCGGAATATGTTATACACATCGTCAAACAGACAAAGCTTTATCCCCACAGATCTCTTACATATAAAAGGCACTACTTCAGAATCAAGGATTCAGAACTTTGGTGATAATCCCATCGTCAACATCCTCAAAGATTTTGATCGCACATCCAATTTGGTCATCATTGCCAAATCCCTAGTAGAAGCTATAAGGAGATAGCAATCATCCCCAGCTCGTTGGAAAGCAATGCATATGCATCATACAATTGCATCATATTGCTCCATATTGCATCCTGTTTATCTTGTTACATTTCAAGTGTCTAGGATTCTTTATCCTATCCATGCCATTGCATTGCATGAATATGATAAAGAGGGACATCTGTAGACACTCAAAATTTTCTGCCTATCTGTTACTGACATCACAGGAGCGTAGATTTATCTTTTAAGAGAAAACCCTGAAAGACAGTTCATATCCATTCCGAATACTATCGGGAGGAACAGTGCAACCCCAGAACACACACTGGGAGTAACACCTCAACTCCGAAACACACACCGGGAGTAACAAATCAAGCCTATGAGATAACCCCGAGGCATGCAGATCCAATACTAGAACACAAACCGGAGAAGACCGATTCATCCTGAAGATAACCCCGAGATGTTCCGTCTTAGTCCCAACACTGGGAATAACAGATTCCAACCTTGGAGATAACCCTAAGGAAGGCAGTGGCAGTTCCGGAGATAACCCCAGAAATGCTTGTTTCAAATGCATGCCACCAGCTTCAACCTCGGCGCTCACACCGATGCACTCAATTCAAGACAAGCACACCTCAGAGATGACACTGAGGACCTTCAACATTTACAGCAGTCCAATCTCAGCAATAACCCTGAGCAACATCTGTTTTATCAGCCCAAATCAGAGATAACCCTGGTGAGGGGCAAAGTCATCATCTTGCCACCATGACGCCACATCACACCGTCTCAACATTTCAAACATACATTTCTACACATCACGTGCACGTATTTCGAGATGGCGGGACCCGCGAAGCTCGGTGCATCCCGGGCAGCCTCTGGTACACATGCGGCCCGGCTGCAGGTACACCTGTGACTCCACCTTCTATAAATAGAGGGCTTGGGGTGGCCATTTTGCAAAGAGAAGAGGCGAGGAAGCCCTGTCTAATTTGCTTCATACACACCCCAAACTGAGTGCTTTCTCATTTTAATCACTTGTGAGCTCACATATAGCTACTTTTGTATCGGTGGAAGCCAGTGTTTATCTACTTTAAAGTTATTGAAGTCTTCTTTGGCAGCCCACTGTAAGCCTTCTTACACATTTTTAAGCCTTTCTCTCCACACTTGCACACACCCTTCTTTACGTTGAGAGTCGTGTTGTGTGTGTTTGCCGGACTTCGGTCTGTGGTTTTATTTTAATTTGTATATACATATATATTTTTATTTATATATATGGACTAACATTATCGAGTTATGCCTCGATTGAGCCTAGACTTCGGTCTGGAGTGTTTACTTGCTTTTGTATATATATGCTTATATATATAAACTGTGTGTCGAAGTCTGTTCGATGAGCCTAGACTTATGTCTAGCGCGTTTAAATGCTTTTGTATATATATACTTACATATATAAACTGTGCGTCGAACTCTGTTCGATGAGCCTAGACATATGTCTGGTGCGTTTAAATGCTTTCGTGTGTATATATATATATATATACGAACTATGTGTCGAACTATGTTCGATGAGCCTGGATTTTACATCCAGCTCGTTTACTACTTTAATATATATATACTTATATATATTAACTGTTGTCGGACTTTGTCTGATGAGCCTGGTTTTTATATCTGGTGCGTTTATCGCTTATATATATATATATATACATTTCGTCCCACCTGGAGTTTACTTCGTGGTGGTTGACTGTTTTTACTGCTTTCTGTACATTTCGTCCAGCCTGGAGTTTCCTCCGTGGCGGTTGATCGCTTTTACAGCTTTATTTACATTTCTGATCCCCCATGGAGGTGCTTCGTGGTTGGTGATTATGTCTGTATATATATATTTACAGCTTTTATATATATACCCGCTTACTGCGTTTATATCAACTGTGGCATCATGTGAGCCTAGGAATCATGTGATCACAGATTCAGTCCACTGAATCTAGATTTGGTTCTCGTTATGGACCTTTTCAGCTGTAAGCAGCTTCTAAATTTATCTGTGATGTTTGGATTTCCTCAGATGGTTTTCATACCCATGAGGAATTTAGCACCTTTTTGTACATTATTTGCATACAGATGCCTCGCATCTGTAAAATAAAATCAACCAAGTCGAATTCGGAATAAAATGGAAGTATCAAAGGCCTCAATTACTATTGAGCACAAGGGTTTGAAAAAATCTCTTTTCTAAAACATCACTGCTATATCTTGTTTAAAATTGAATTTTTGTATAAATTCAAACCCTTTGTATATAGGTGCAAACAAGACATAGCACAACCTCCAAATAACAGCACATTGACCCACACAGACACACACATTCATATAATAATTTCTTAAAAAGTGGTGATCACCGTGGTAAAACGGATGTCGGGGGGTGCCTAATACCTACTCTCCGCATAAGCAAGTCCTCGGACCCTAATTAAATCTCGATTTTACAGACCTGTTTAGCAGTGTCACATCACTAGGTCAATGTGCAAACCTTTTCTCGGTTGTGTTGGTACAACCAGTTAAAAAACCAATTGGCGACTCTTATAGTCCAATCGTCGACATTACACATGTCGGACCTTTTTTCACTTATTTTTTCAAACAAATCTCACCTAAAATGAGAACACAAAAGAACATGTAACGAAAAAGGACACATAAAAATCCCGACGTCGACATCGACTATGTAAGCTAAATATCCTACACAGCCTTATCTTACCAACTTCCTGGCTTGCATCATCGTCAGATAACTCGCTTGTCTAGGCGACTTGATGCCATATAATACAACCTTTAACGGAGTCATTAGGTTAATTCATTTCTTTTGGCAATCAATTACAACCCCGTAATTGAATAACCAATACATTCCCAAAATGACATCAAATTCCCTAAGTCTGATAAGGATAAGATCTACGTTCACAATATTACCCTTAATATCCACTCTACAGTTCTTGTGTACGTACTTAACATGGATTATTTCTCTATTCGCAATTTATATGTTCATGGGGTATTCTAACTCATCCTTAGGCAATTCTAAGTTCTTAGCAAAGTCATCGGATATAAATGAACAAGTAGCACCCGAATCAAATAATACATAAGCATTAACTTTATTGATCGGAATGATACCTGACACCACATCACGAGACTGCACAGCATCCTACACTGTCATATTAAAAGTCCTGGCGGTTGGTCTGTTGGTTGCAGTTGATCCAGTGATAGTTAAAGCACTTTCATTACTGTTTCCCCTGTTCCCTCCTGATCATACCCGTCCCGATCCCTTCTTAGGACAGTCCCTCGCCAGATGGTCTTTTGAGCCGCAAGTGAAATAGGACCCCTTCTTTGGGTTAGGACAGTTAGGTTCTATGTGGCCTTCCTAACCATAATTGCAGCATACCCGTTTTCCCTTCATACAAACTCCCAAATGAGCTTTTTCGCAGGTCGGGCATGCTTCGATTCTCTTCTTCTGACCTCCTCCTTGCTGATTTCCAGTTGATGAGTTATCAGACCACCTTCTCTTCTGATTGTTACTTCCTCCCGTGTTACTTCCACTGGCCTTATTAATTCCCTCATCTTCATTCTTCTTCTTCTTCTGATCCTGATTATACTTAGTTATCGAATCGGTCCCACCTTCAGCGAGGATGGCCTTCTCCAATACTCTAGCAAAAGTTTTCAACTGAAACATTGACACTTTACTATATAACCAGGGCTTCAGCCCCTGTTCAAATCTTCTTGCTTTTCTCTCATCCGTGTGCACTTGATATGTGGCGAACCTAGCCAACTCATTGAATCTTGCCGCATAGTCTGGTATGGACATGTTTCCTTGCTTCAACTCTAGAAATTGTACCTCCATTTGGTTTTGTGAACTTGTTGGGAAGTACATCTCAAAGAATATCTCTTTAAACCTTTCCCAGGTGATCATACCTTCTCCTCCACGGACCTTATTTGCTTGCCACCAGTAACTGGCCTCTGACTTCAACATGGATGTTGCGTAGGCAGTTTTCTGGTCCTCTCTGACTCTGGCGATGTCAAAAACTTTCTCCATCTCCATAACCCAAGTCTGAGCTTCTATCGGGTTCATGAAGCCTTTAAACTCTGGCTGTCCCACTACCTTAAAATCCTTGAACGTCGTATTTGGTGAGCTTGGGGTTGATTGTTAATCGCTCCAGCTAATAAGTTCACCAATTGCTGAACGGGGTTAGCATTGGCATCGTTGTTGTTGTTCGTCGATTCTTCTTGAGCTGGTTAATAGTTTGGTCTTCTTCTTGCTGGCATATTTCTATTAAAATATATGCTTATTAGATCTTTATCCAATTCTCTAAATATTTAAGGTTTAATTCAAACATTTTAACATAGTCACTTAACACATTTTCTCAAATAACTTGATATATTTATTTAAATCAAAAGGTTAAACAAACTACGATAACATCGCTATTTTTTACATTAACTATCCCAAGATAAAGAATCTACAGAATTTAAAACATTAAAATATTCCTCTGTTTATAAACACGTCGAAATTTACATTTATGACTACCAGATAGGTTTTCACATAATTAAACTATTCCTATCACTGCATGTTAAGGCGTTGAATAGCCTTACTACGTTCTTCTTCCATAATGCGGGACATCATCCTGCGATCTATCATGTACGATGGTAGTCCTTCAAACTGAATTGGGTATCTCATAACTCTATCCTGGGCCTCATCCATCGCATTATGAAGTGTAGTGTGCATCTCCTAAAGCTTAGCCTTCTTTGCCCGACAATTCTCTTCTGTAAGATCAGCACGACGTGATTCCCTTACCCAGGCCTCCTTTGCTATGGTCAGCCTTGCTGAGTTCTCTTTCAATTCATTCTTCAACTCCTTTATTTCCTCAGACTTCTCCTCAGCTTGACCCTTCTCATGAACCAAATCTCACTCTACATTTCCCAGACGTGTGTGAAGAGTCACAACCTCCCTATCCCTTTGCTCAATGGTAAGTTATTGAATGACCGTCCGCTCCCTCAGCTCTTGAATAGTATCTCGTAACTCTATGTTACGGTCATATATCTTGTCGTACATCTCAGCACTACTTGAGTTTTGTGGAAACTCATCTTCCTCCTCTTCTTCCTCAGGATCCTCCTCTGGATCAGACTCAGGCTCATGCTCCTGACCAACAACAGTGATCAACGGAAATGGCTCTCTCTGTACCAACTGCTCCCTGACGACATGAATGTCTCTAGGCTCCTCCTCTGTAGGTACTCGAGGTTCCTCCTCCCTAGCTCAACTAGATCCTCCAACATCTATCATCCTGACAACACAATTTTTTTAAGTTTTAGTTACTAATCGATACTTGCGAGCACATAAGTTTATCACATAAGCACATAAAGTCTTTTATTTTCTTTAATGAATTAAGGATTTCATTTCCTAGAACTCGATAAGAGTTTACCATCACTATGTTCTTGATCTCCTATAAGGCTACTACCTAAGGTTGTTCCCCCACCTAAGGTTCATAACCTGTGACACCCCCAAATTTGGGCACTTTAATTTCTACGGGATTTGGTCTTCACTGTACAAACATCATATGTCTATCTACCCATAATAATTGAAAACCATAAAATAGATGGAAATAAATCCTTTCTTTATGGAGTTACAACATCAGAAAATAAGTACATCAATCTCAGGTCATACTAACCTTAAATCTCAAATGCGGAAACATAATCAAATATTAAGTCTTACACAAATTAAACATAAGTCTGAAACATAACATAACAAATAAACAACAAGTCTTCATCACTTGTTAATCTGGCCCTTTTCTTTGCTAGTGAAAGGCTCATCAGACCTTTTGTTCTTAACTGCAATGTTATTATTATGCAAGAGTGAGCACGATTGCCCACAAGTATAATAATGTAACAACAATGTAATAACATGCGAGTGAATCAAAGACTTCTGAAATAAGAAACTTGACTTTTGAATCAAGAATGAATAACAAGAATCAAAAGAACTTCTGAGGGTCATAAAACCTTGAACTATGTCCTAAGTTGTCAAGAGTTATACTTGAAACCTTTAATAGTCATAAGAATATGGACTCTTCTACTCGTACTTAGGGGGATCAGTCCTTAGCACCATACTGTGCACAATATCTTAACGCTAACACATAAGTAATCCCCTGTAACATGGTTGTTCATCTCAGTTTGACATTAGAGCCCGCACCAAAGGAAGATTGGTTTGGATAAACTCGACAAAGGTTCTAAAATTTAGAACGTTCATCAACTATGGACTAGTCGAATCAATAAGGGTTCGCTAGTCTTTACAAGGTTCAACAATAACTGATATTCAAATTTAATAATAACTCAAGAGATATATAATGGAATAAATATTGTATAACAGGAATAATGCTTAGAAAGATTAATAACTTTTAATATATGTGACACCCCCAAATTCGGGTACTTCATTTCCACCGAATTTGGTGTTCACTATCCAAAACATTTACATCTAACAACCCATAATAAAGGATAAACATTAAATAACTTTAAACAATAATCTTTCCCATTAAAGGGTTACATCATCTAATAACAATCCCATGTAATCTACCCTTAAATTATTACATCAATTTGCGGAATACATTATAAAATAAACAAGTATTATAACTTCATGTATTTAAATAAACTTTAACTAATTCCTCAACACTTGGACATCTTGCCCTTTCCCTTGCTAGTAGATGGCTCATCACCTCTTTCGACTTTAGCTGCATTGTTTAATTGCAAGAGTGAGCAAACAATTACTCACTGACATAAAGAATAGTAATAATAATCATAAGAGAATGAACAACGAATGCTGTACAATAATGAACTTGTTCTACGAATAGAAACAGAAACAAGTTTGAACTTTAATACCTGAGGGTCTTATGACCACGAACTATGTCCACGGTGATTAGGTATTACTACCCCAACCTTAACAGTTAATTAGACTGTACAGACTCTTCTAAACGTACTCAGGGGGATCAGCCCTTTGTACCATGTATTGTGCACAAACATTTAAACGTGACACGTACAAAATCCCCTATGTCAGGGTTGTACGTCTCAATTTGAATTTAGAATTTCTGCACTAAAGAAAGTTTAGTTTGGAACTAACTTATCAGTGTTTCTAGAATTTTAGAACACTTATTCAATTTCCATCAACAAAGGTTTAATACAAGAGTGTATAACTGAACAGGGCTATCAAAGTCAAAGATTGAATATGAATAATATATAACTGAATAGACATAATATACATGCAAAGTACTATGTTCAAAAGAATTAGAACAATCTTATTTGAATCGACGTATTAGAACAATATATGCTTTGTATATTAATTAGAAAAGTGGAACTTGCTCGATGTAACGAATTAGGTTACAAGAGCTTAATCAACCGTATATACAAATAGAATTAACAATGTTGCTCAATAGAATTTAGGAATTTGTATTCATTAATAAAAGAATGAAGTTAGAAAGCTCGCTCAATTATGAAAGTAGAGTTAGAGAACTTGCACAATTATTATAAGAGTAGGGTTAAAGAACTTACCTTGTTTGTAAGCTACACAAGTTTAAAAGAATCTCCAATTATCCTACATGCATCATTAAAATCGCAACAATAATTAGTTGTATGAATATTAGCTTTAGCGTTTAAACCATCATTTCGGTCATAACCCTAAACTAGAACCTAATCATTTAGGTTAACATACTTAACTCCTCTGAAATCACACATTAATCAGCATAAACCTTATCGTTTATCTATAACTTTTGAAAACATCACTGCTAGTTTCATTTTATAACTTATTTAAAAAATAACTTAAAATCTACACACTTTGAATTACAACATCTTACAATCTGTTACTATAGTCCACTTTATGTTTTAATATTCTTAACATGCATGATAAATTAACCCAAGTCCGTTACAAATGACCTGCAATTAAGCAGACATCACTGTCTGTGACTGGCTACTCGCGCGGCTGCGCGAGCATTGCACTGGACTATCGAGCGTCCGTGCCCAAATTCTGCGCGCCCGCACGCCAACCGCGCACCAGGTAAAGCGCCCGCGCGATGCACCAGACTCAGTTTTTACACACGCGAACTACTACTCTGTTGAGGGCCAAAAATCCCAATTCAACATAATTTCACCCAAATTCAACATCTAAAACTTTGCAATACTATAGTTATACATGCTAAACACCCTTCTATATACAAAACATTATATACACACTATTCTGAGGAATCAAAACCACAGTTTTTCCAAATTTTCTTCATTTTTATACTTTTAACGAATTTGATTGCCACGAACTCGTTTTCTAACCAATTGACAGAATTTAAACTACATTGTTTTCGTTTCTTACCATAGCAACACAATCCAACAACAAACTACAGATTACATCAAATATGAAACATCAATTTTTGTATTTTCTAACCCATACTATATAAACATAAAACTGATATTTTGTTTTTACTCCTCAAACCCAATTTCTCATAAATTTTGACAACTGATATACAATCACAGATGATAACCAACCAATTTATCAAGAGTATACATATATTCAATCATCCACATGACTTAATAATTTATAGAAAATTTCCATAGAGAACTCAAAACACAAAATTTTAGAACTACAATATACCTTAATCCTTGTTTATTGAAGCAATTGATAGCAATCCTTTCCTTCCTCTTGAAATCTCAGAGAATTCTCTCTTCAAAACCACTGAACTTCTCTCACCCTCTGTGTTTTCTCCTTAGCCAAATACGTGAATAATAAAACTGAACACTAGCCTTAGGAAATAATATACACGTTCCAATATACTAACTCCCACTCCCCACTAACGTCGGGTAAAAAAACCCAACAGGTAGCGTCAGTTGAATAAGCCAAAGGCCACAAAGCCATGTTTGACTAACCATAATTCCCCCAAACTAACTTATTTTTATATTATTTATTTTTATATAGTTTTCATATGTCACACTCTAGTTAATTAAATAACTTTAGCTTAATTAATTTAAATCAATAATAATAAAATTCTTATTAACATTATACTTATAATTAATAAATAATTATATATCTAATTTAATTTAATAAATTAGACACATCAATTTGTTTATTTTATTTATTTCCATTAAATCAAACAATTAGTTTAATTTAATTATCTTTTTAAATATTAAGCAATTGATTTAATTTTAAAAAAAATTCTTAAATTAAATCCTTCAAATAACATTATCATTATTCAACTCAATTAACATTAATTAATTTAATTACTAAATTAATTCACCATAATTTATCCATTATTTATTTCCTCAATAAATAAATTATTTAAAAAATTTAATTTATTCAATAAATATTTAAATTAAATTATAAATTTCTCGATCGTTACAATATAACATATTGAACTTGATCAATAAATAATAAGAACTTGTTCGATATAGAATATAAGTCTAGAACTTGCTCAATGTAAAGAGGTAAGGTTTAGAAACTTACATAACGATAACAAGTAATGTAACGACCCCAAAATTTATACAATAATATTCTCCTTCTCGATCGTTAACAATACGACTTTAATCTATCTTTACATCATTATTCGATATTAAAATCACTAAAAATGTAGAATATTTAAAACTTTTATATATTTCCTTCTGTATTGCCCTAAATCGTAACCTTTACATTATGTCTCTTCGATTCAAATTTATATTATGAATCGTTACAACAAAATGACTATAAAAAGTCTTACATCGTAAATAGATGTCCAATTACACCGGATAGCTCAACTTACAATTCTACAACATGTTACATTCAAAATATTAAATACATTTCTCATAAAAAAATAAGTAATCTTCACGAATATGGATCTCTATAATTCACTTAGCACATATCCTTACCTTAAAATCTTGACCTGCAAAAATGGTTATTTGCAAGGTTAAGCTCGACAGCCTATCAAAATCTAACAGTTTTCATGCATCACGTAGCATATAATAACATGCTCAACATGTAACGACCCCAAAATCCATACAACTTAATTCTCAACTTTGGTCGTTAACCATACATTAAATCTCTAATTTTACATCATTATTCGAAATTAAAAACACTAAAATTTGCGGAATATTTAAAACGTTTATACATTTCCTTCTTTCTTGTCCTGAATCGCAACCTTTACATTACATCTCTTTGATTCAATCTTATATCATGAATCGTTACAACAAAATGACTATACAAAGTCTTACATCATAACTAAATATCCATATACATTGGATAACTCAACTTATAATTCAACAACATTTTACGTTCAAAATATGAAAAACATTTCTCATAAAACATAAGTAATATTCGTGAATATAGATCTCTATAACTCACTTAGCACATATTTTTACCTCAAAATTTGTACCTACAAAAGTGGTTATTTGCAAGAGTGAGCTCGATAGCCCAGCAAAGTCTAACAGTTTTCATACATCACATAACACATAATAACATGCTCGATATACATCTCATTAAAGTAACATGGCATACATGCTTTTAATTCACATAGCAAATATAAAGATTGAGTTCCTTACTCAATCATTATTACTTAGCCAAAACAATGCAGTCATATATTGACTTTAACATTTCATGATTTCAACATGCATAACATATCATGCAATTTAAAACAGTTCATCAAGTCCACGTAGAAAATAGGAACCAAAAGACTTGCCTTGATCGTTGTTTACCAATAATAGCTTAACAGCTTATAGTTATATGCACTTCACGTGCCCTACATAATTATATAATCATACACATCAACTATTAGTCACATAGCGACATATAGCAATTGTAATGTAAACTCTATTCCACATCTCATAATCTTTCCTATTAATTAGCACACAATGGTCAATTAGATTGTGTTAACTTTTCGACTTATGACTCACTATATTTCTTCTTAGTCAAACTCAAAGTTCAAGTGCTTAAGTCTTGCTAGGACTACTTATTGGTTTTATATTAAACCCATTCCATATTATAATATCCATTTCAATGGAATTGAAACACTTTTTAAGTTCATTAACACTTGGCACGACGTTTCGACGTTCAATCGTCACACGCCCGATTTGCTTCTCTTGTGTATGCTTACTATGCTTCAATAACTTATCTAATACATCATTTATTAATGTTAAGTATCATTATATTTACTAACATTCAAGTTTTATAACTTAGAACATCATCTTTTATGGTCAGGAGCACTACACATGTATATGTGCATGCCCGACGCCCTCCGATTGTCTCTAAAAACACAATAGTCCTAACGATGACCATTTGGAACCATCCTAATGACCTCAAATTGAAACAATTAAAGAATAAAAGTTGTAGGTCTACTCTTCCTCGTTCCGGATCATTTTGAATCAACTTAATCGGAGTTCCTATGAGAAAGTTATGGTCATTTTACTATAGGAGGTCAAAACTGTCCGAGTCAGACTACAAATTCGGCGCTGGGGCGAGAGGACTAAGCCAACTAGTGGCACTGGGGCGTGAGATTCAGTGCTGGCATGCGAACTTCTGGAGCTAGGGCGCGAATTTTGGCGCCGGGGCGCGATTTTTGGCGCCGGGGCGCAATTTTTGGCGCTGGGGCTCAAATTTTGGCGCTGGGGCGCCGAAACTTGCAGAACCCAACCATGAAGAACAGAACAAAGCTACTGTCTTTATTTTTAACAGCAATTAACCCCAATTAACATGTATATCTTCACGTAATTTACACATAAACGCTAACAATCATTCATATACTAGTTACTAACCACTAAACAACGATTTCACAAAACTTAATTCTTTGAAAACACTATTTTAAAACCAAAACTCCATAGTTGATATATTTTAACACAGTAAACACTGTAAATTCTAATAACAACCAATTTGTTTACTTTAACTACAATTCTCTGAAATTTGTAACAAATGAATTAACATAATCATAGTTTAATCTCTCAATTAGTATAATCTAATTTTATTATCATACAAAATTTAACAATCACTGTTCATATTTTTACTGTAAAACTATTTCCTTCTTGTAACCGTAAATTAGCATACAAACTTATCTATACATTAAGCATACAATCATATATATACATATATACATGCTAGTTATTACCAAAACACATGATTTAGTAAAGCATAGTTTACAGACAATTTTTGTAAAGAACCTTATATTACAGTCAAATTCACATATACATAGAGACTTTAGGCACAATTACGTAAAACATATATACCCACATACCTTCTAATTGCTCAGTAATCCTTGCTAACACCACTGGAATTGTTTGAAAATCTCATGTACACACTCACAATTTCTGTGATAATTCTCTCCCAAAACTTTCTGACCAAAATCTCTTCTCTGCAAACCTTTCTCTTTTCTTCTCTTTTCTTAGACTTACGTTAAGTCCAAATGCAGTTTACGTAAAAATCAAAGTCAACCACGATTTACAAACGTCTAAAAAAACCGACGTTACTAATAACCTTATTAATTCAGCCGTTACCAAAAATTATTATATATATTTATATATATTTTTTTAATTTATATTATTAATAAATCACATTTAAAAATTCCAAAAGCCATAGGGCTTGGTTTGGCAAAATAAATTAAAACTACTTTAATTTATTTTAATAATCACTTATAATATAGTTATTTATCACACTTCTAATTAATTAAGTTTTCATACTTAATTTAATTAATTCTAATAACAATTCATTGCATAATATAATAATTTATTTAATCATTATAAACTCTCTAACTTAATTATTGAATTAAATTAGATTACTATTTCAAAATAATTACTTTCCTTAACTCATTAATTATTTATTAAACAAATAAATAATCAAATCACATCAAATCAATTAAACAAATACTTATTCAATGATAAACACAACCATTAAATATTTATATAATTTAATAAATATTTAAATATTATAATTAAAAATCTGGATTGTTACATCATTCCCTCCTTACAAGGATTCTGTCCTCAGAATCACAACTCAAACCACTCATTCGTTACAATCTTCCCTACTTACAAAGATTTTGTCCCCAGAATCGAAGACAGAAATTAAACAATTAACTTAGAGTAATCTTTCATCATTTTATCTAAATATAGATTTTATATTTCCTACTACATTCATTACTTTAACAAATTCTAGGTTTCATTTCATAACTTTCACTTGAACTCAATTATATTCTGAATATTATATATCTTAACCCATTCATTTCCTTTTCTAAGGATCGCTATCATAAATACTCGGGATATTACATTCACCCTTTCTTCTAAGAATTTCGTCCTCAAAATTTTATTTATTAATTTTTATTCATTCATTCTATCAAAGTAGACTTTACGTCACTACTTCATTCATTCATTGGTTTTTATAACCACTTTCTTTCCACAAAGATCATTCTACAATTATTAACTTTTCTATTAAAAGTTTCACATTATTCTTTGATAATTCATATCCTTCTCACTTCAAAATCTCTTTTCTCACTTATTCAACATACTCATTATTCAGTGTTGCATTCTACGACTTACTTCTTTCTAAGGAATATTTTTCTTTTTCACTTCCATCTTGCAGAATAACAAGAATCTTCCACAATTGTTCAATAATTGGGAAGTAGTTTGAATAACTCAGGAATTTAAAAGATTCCAAATCATGCTGAGGGTTATAAGACCACGAACTATGTCCACAGTTGCAAGTAATCTTTCAACTTCTAATTTAACAGTCATAAGACTATAAGGACCCCCGTACTTAGGGTATTAAGCCCTTCGTACGATGTATTGTGCACAAACATTTAAACGCTATGCGTATGTCCATAGTTATAAGTAATCTTTCAACTTAAACTTTAACAGTCATAAGACTATAGGGACTCCTCGTACTTAGGGTGATCAGCCCTTCGTACAATGTATTGTGCACAAATATCTCAACGCCTCCGCGTAATTCCCTATAAAAGGGTTGTTCATCTCAGCTTTTCAACATCTGAATCCGCACCAAAATAATTTGGTTTGGCATAACTTCTCAAGAAACTCTTGAATTTTATGAACATCTTTCAATATTTGTCTAGCTGAATCAAATAGCATTGACCTCTACAACAATTCAGACATCAACCGAAATATACATATACATACATACATATGTATTTTCATATCTTAAAGAAACCTCAAAAATCTTTTTATGACGTCATGATACCGCACTGTATTTACAGTCCGTTGAGGATTCCGTCATTTGGTGATTTTACCATACTACATCATACCATAGTGAGCTGACGATCCTTAGATCACATCCAACACTAGGTAATACTGCATTGATGACTCTATCATTTTTATCATCTTTGCACCAGGTTACTTGATGCATTAATGATATAAAATACATTTTGATATATTGCAAATCATTTTTGTCTAGCCGAAGCAATTAGCGTAGACATACGAATAACAGTATTGTTGTTAAAACTCATTGGTTCCATCATTTGATCCAATGTTTTTCAAGAAAATAAAAGTGTATACATCAGCACGAAGTCAATAAATTTCAAAAGTTTAGCATAACTAGTAGATTTAGAATACCTATGCTTCCTCCATCAACTCCACTTTCTATAATGATCCATTGCTTAATAGGTCTATCTATTCCTATCATCTTCAATACTCTATTTACACTTATCTATACCCAGTTCGTCAACTTACCACACGTTATGAGTTCAGGAACTTGCCACAATCATATGAGTTTAAGAACTTATCCTAGTCAGACCATAGGCGTCCATTCGCTGAGGGGTTCAAAAATATACCATATAATTATGAGTCACGAACCTACCATAAGTATAAGTTTTAAGAACTCGCACTTAATCTTATAATATTCTCTAATTATACTCTACCTATCTGTTACACACATGAGAAAATAATCACCTTCTTAACATGCATATAGCAAATAGCGCGACACAAACATTCCAATGATTATCAATGTGATAAATTGAGTACAAGCACAAAACCCTCGCCCATACAAAGGTTTGTACAACTCAGCCATCACCTGAGTCCTCAATTGAAATCCCACCTAACTCTATCTTACTCTTAACTTACTCTTTACTCAATACGAATTTCTCGTATCACATTATCTCTAACTCCTCGCGAGTTTATCTCGTACTATATCATAGTACAATATCTTCATAGCATCAAGCTATAATCATTCAAACATTACAAATCATCTTTCTTTTATAACTTCAACAGATCACGTCGTGATCTTATTCTATATTCATCTCCCTTAAAATTCTTTTCTTAACTCGTGATCGTTTTGTTTTACGATCCTCATTCTTTCTTCTTCTTTTTTTCATCATTTACGATATTATTCGTTATCTTGGCTATTGGAGTTAGGAAACTACCATTTCTTATCTTTATATCTCTTCAAGATTCTTCTTTGAATCTTCTTGTTTATAAAAATAATTCTTCCTTTAAGAATTTCTAACTTCATTTACATAGCTCAATATTTCATTCGAGTTCTACACTTTCATCATACGTGTCTATTTCTATACTTGGTACACCTCAAGTCTCTAATAGTTTCAATATGGTACGCTAAGTGGTTTCTCACAAACAACCAACAAACTAGGTTCCGAGTTGCTAGTTCGTATATACCTCCGCTCTATGAAGGAATCGTTTAGCCCAGATACCATACATCAACTATTAAAGAGTACAATTGTACCAAACTTGAATATAACTCTCTATTCTTAACTTCTTTATCACTCTCTTTTTATAGACATTGTCTATTTAGTATCACCTTACATTCTTATTATTGGAGTTTGGTAACCCCACATTCATTTTTCTTATAACTCTGCGAGATTCTTCTCTGAATCCTTTCACGTAAGTTTAAATCCCCTCTTTATAAATTGCTTAAACTACTTCTTATTGTTCAAACTCTATTTGAGCTTATTCTTTCATTATCTTCACCTCTCTTCTCTAAGGTTTATAACCTACAGCTTTGATACCAAGTGTAACGACCCCAAAATCCATACAAGTTAAATCTCAAATTTGGTCGTTAACCATACATTAATTCTCTAATTTTACATCATTATTCGATATTAAAAACAATAAAATTTGCGGAACATTTAAAACGTTTATACATTTCCTTCTTTCTTGCCCTGAATCGCAACCTTTACATTACATCTCTTTGATTCAATCTTATATCATGAATCGTTACAACAAAATGACTATACAAAGTCTTACATCATAACTAAATATCCATATACATTGGATAACTCAACTTATAATTCAACAACATTTTACGTTCAAAATATGAAAAACATTTCTCATAAAACATAAGTAATATTCGTGAATATAGATCTCTATAACTCACTTAGCACATATTTTTACCTCAAAATTTGTACCTACAAAAGTGGTTATTTGCAAGAGTGAGCTCGATAGCCCAGCAAAGTCTAACAGTTTTCATACATCACATAACACATAATAACATGCTCGATATACATCTCATTAAAGTAACATGGCATACATGCTTTTAATTCACATAGCAAATATAAAGATTGAGTTCCTTACTCAATCATTATTACTTAGCCAAAACAATGCAGTCATATATTGACTTTAACATTTCATGATTTCAACATACATAACATATCATGCAATTTAAAACAGTTCATCAAGTCCACGTAGAAAATAGGAACCAAAAGACTTGCCTTGATCGTTGTTTACCAATAATAGCTTAACAGCTTATAGTTATCTGCACTTCACGTGCCCTACATAATTATATAATCATACACATCAACTATTAGTCACATAGCGACATATAGCAATTGTAATGTAAACTCTATTCCACATCTCATAATCTTTCCTATTAATTAGCACACAATGGTCAATTAGATTGTGTTAACTTTTCGACTTATGACTCACTATATTTCTTCTTAGTCAAACTCGAAGTTCAAGTGCTTAAGTCTTGCTAGGACTACTTATTGGTTTTATATTAAACCCATCCATATTATAATATCCATTTCAATGGAATTGAAACACTTTTTAAGTTCATTAACACTTGGCACGACGTTTCGACGTTCAATCGTCACACGCCCGATTTGCTTCTCTTGTGTATGCTTACTATGCTTCAATAACTTATCTAATACATCATTTATTAATGTTAAGTATCATTATATTTACTAACATTCAAGTTTTATAACTTAGAACATCATCTTTTATGGTCAGGAGCACTACACATGTATATGTGCATGCCCGACGCCCTCCGATTGCCTCTAAAAACACAATAGTCCTAACGATGACCATTTGGACCCATCCTAATGACCTCAAATTGAAACAATTAAAGAATAAAAGTTGTAGGTCTACTCTTCCTCGTTCCGGATCATTTTGAATCAACTTAATCGGAGTTCCTATGAGAAAGTTATGGTCATTTTACTATAGGAGGTCAAAACTGTCCGAGTCAGACTACAAATTCGGCGCTGGGGCGAGAGGACTAAGCCAACTAGTGGCACTGGGGCGTGAGATTCAGTGCTGGCATGCGAACTTCTGGAGCTAGGGCGCGAATTTTGGTGCCGGGGCGCGATTTTTGGCGCCGGGGCGCAATTTTTGGCGCTGGGGCTCAAATTTTGGCGCTAGGGCGCCGAAACTTGCAGAACCCAACCACGAAGAACAGAACAAAGCTACTGTCTTTATTTTTAACAGCAATTAACCCCAATTAACATGTATATCTTCACGTAATTTACACATAAACGCTAACAATCATTCATATACTAGTTACTAACCACTAAACAACGATTTCACAAAACTTAATTCTTTGAAAACACTATTTTAAAACCAAAACTCCATAGTTGATATATTTTAACACAGTAAACACTGTAAATTCTAATAACAACCAATTTGTTTACTTTAACTACAATTCTCTGAAATTTGTAACAAATGAATTAACATAATCATAGTTTAATCTCTCAATTAGTATAATCTAATTTTATTATCATACAAAATTTAACAATCACTGTTCATATTTTTACTGTAAAACTATTTCCTTCTTGTAACCGTAAATTAGCATACAAACTTATCTATACATTAAGCATACAATCATATATATACATATATACATGCTAGTTATTACCAAAACACATGATTTAGTAAAGCATAGTTTACAGACAATTTTTGTAAAGAACCTTATATTACAGTCAAATTCACATATACATAGAGACTTTAGGCACAATTACGTAAAACATATATACCCACATACCTTCTAATTGCTCAGTAATCCTTGCTAACACCACTGGAATTGTTTGAAAATCTCATGTACACACTCACAATTTCTGTGATAATTCTCTCCCAAAACTTTCTGACCAAAATCTCTTCTCTGCAAACCTTTCTCTTTTCTTCTCTTTTCTTAGACTTACGTTAAGTCCAAATGCAGTTTACGTAAAAATCAAAGTCAACCACGATTTACAAACGTCTAAAAAAACCGACGTTACTAATAACCTTATTAATTCAGCCGTTACCAAAAATTATTATATATATTTATATATATTTTTTTAATTTATATTATTAATAAATCACATTTAAAAATTCCAAAAGCCATAGGGCTTGGTTTGGCAAAATAAATTAAAACTACTTTAATTTATTTTAATAATCACTTATAATATAGTTATTTATCACACTTCTAATTAATTAAGTTTTCATACTTAATTTAATTAATTCTAATAACAATTCATTGCATAATATAATAATTTATTTAATCATTATAAACTCTCTAACTTAATTATTGAATTAAATTAGATTACTATTTCAAAATAATTACTTTCCTTAACTCATTAATTATTTATTAAACAAATAAATAATCAAATCACATCAAATCAATTAAACAAATACTTATTCAATGATAAACACAACCATTAAATATTTATATAATTTAATAAATATTTAAATATTATAATTAAAAATCTGGATTGTTACATCATTCCCTCCTTACAAGGATTCTGTCCTCAGAATCACAACTCAAACCACTCATTCGTTACAATCTTCCCTACTTACAAAGATTTTGTCCCCAGAATCGAAGACAGAAATTAAACAATTAACTTAGAGTAATCTTTCATCATTTTATCTAAATATAGATTTTATATTTCCTACTACATTCATTACTTTAACAAATTCTAGGTTTCATTTCATAACTTTCACTTGAACTCAATTATATTCTGAATATTATATATCTTAACCCATTCATTTCCTTTTCTAAGGATCGCTATCATAAATACTCGGGATATTACATTCACCCTTTCTTCTAAGAATTTCGTCCTCAAAATTTTATTTATTAATTTTTATTCATTCATTCTATCAAAGTAGACTTTACGTCACTACTTCATTCATTCATTGGTTTTTATAACCACTTTCTTTCCACAAAGATCATTCTACAATTATTAACTTTTCTATTAAAAGTTTCACATTATTCTTTGATAATTCATATCCTTCTCACTTCAAAATCTCTTTTCTCACTTATTCAACATACTCATTATTCAGTGTTGCATTCTACGACTTACTTCTTTCTAAGGAATATTTTTCTTTTTCACTTCCATCTTGCAGAATAACAAGAATCTTCCACAATTGTTCAATAATTGGGAAGTAGTTTGAATAACTCAGGAATTTAAAAGATTCCAAATCATGCTGAGGGTTATAAGACCACGAACTATGTCCACAGTTGCAAGTAATCTTTCAACTTCTAATTTAACAGTCATAAGACTATAAGGACCCCCGTACTTAGGGTATTAAGCCCTTCGTACGATGTATTGTGCACAAACATTTAAACGCTATGCGTATGTCCATAGTTATAAGTAATCTTTCAACTTAAACTTTAACAGTCATAAGACTATAGGGACTCCTCGTACTTAGGGTGATCAGCCCTTCGTACAATGTATTGTGCACAAATATCTCAACGCCTCCGCGTAATTCCCTATAAAAGGGTTGTTCATCTCAGCTTTTCAACATCTGAATCCGCACCAAAATAATTTGGTTTGGCATAACTTCTCAAGAAACTCTTGAATTTTATGAACATCTTTCAATATTTGTCTAGCTGAATCAAATAGCATTGACCTCTACAACAATTCAGACATCAACCGAAATATACATATACATACATACATATGTATTTTCATATCTTAAAGAAACCTCAAAAATCTTTTTATGACGTCATGATACCGCACTGTATTTACAGTCCGTTGAGGATTCCGTCATTTGGTGATTTTATCATACTACATCATACCATAGTGAGCTGACGATCCTTAGATCACATCCAACACTAGGTAATACTGCATTGATGACTCTATCATTTTTATCATCTTTGCACCAGGTTACTTGATGCATTAATGATATAAAATACATTTTGATATATTGCAAATCATTTTTGTCTAGCCGAAGCAATTAGCGTAGACATACGAATAACAGTATTGTTGTTAAAACTCATTGGTTCCATCATTTGATCCAATGTTTTTCAAGAAAATAAAAGTGTATACATCAGCACGAAGTCAATAAATTTCAAAAGTTTAGCATAACTAGTAGATTTAGAATACCTATGCTTCCTCCATCAACTCCACTTTCTATAATGATCCATTGCTTAATAGGTCTATCTATTCCTATCATCTTCAATACTCTATTTACACTTATCTATACCCAGTTCGTCAACTTACCACACGTTATGAGTTCAGGAACTTGCCACAATCATATGAGTTTAAGAACTTATCCTAGTCAGACCATAGGCGTCCATTCGCTGAGGGGTTCAAAAATATACCATATAATTATGAGTCACGAACCTACCATAAGTATAAGTTTTAAGAACTCGCACTTAATCTTATAATATTCTCTAATTATACTCTACCTATCTGTTACACACATGAGAAAATAATCACCTTCTCAACATGCATATAGCAAATAGCGCGACACAAACATTCCAATGATTATAAATGTGATAAATTGAGTACAAGCACAAAACCCTCGCCCATACAAAGGTTTGTACAACTCAGCCATCACCTGAGTCCTCAATTGAAATCCCACCTAACTCTATCTTACTCTTAACTTACTCTTTACTCAATACGAATTTCTCGTATCACATTATCTCTAACTCCTCGCGAGTTTATCTCGTACTATATCATAGTACAATATCTTCATAGCATCAAGCTATAATCATTCAAACATTACAAATCATCTTTCTTTTATAACTTCAGCAGATCACGTCGTGATCTTATTCTATATTCATCTCCCTTAAAATTCTTTTCTTAACTCGTGATCGTTTTGTTTTACGATCCTCATTCTTTCTTCTTCTTTTTTTCATCATTTACGATATTATTCGTTATCTTGGCTATTGGAGTTAGGAAACTACCATTTCTTATCTTTATATCTCTTCAAGATTCTTCTTTGAATCTTCTTGTTTATAAAAATAATTCTTCCTTTAAGAATTTCTAACTTCATTTACATAGCTCAATATTTCATTCGAGTTCTACACTTTCATCATACGTGTCTATTTCTATACTTGGTACACCTCAAGTCTCTAATAGTTTCAATATGGTACGCTAAGTGGTTTCTCACAAACAACCAACAAACTAGGTTCCGAGTTGCTAGTTCGTATATACCTCCGCTCTATGAATGAATCGTTTAGCCCAGATACCATACATCAACTATTAAAGAGTACAATTGTACCAAACTTGAATATAACTCTCTATTCTTAACTTCTTTATCACTCTCTTTTTATAGACATTGTCTAATTAGTATCACCTTACATTCTTATTATTGGAGTTTGGTAACCTCACATTCATTTTTCTTATAACTCTGCGAGATTCTTCTCTGAATCCTTTCACGTAAGTTTAAATCCCCTCTTTATAAATTGCTTAAACTACTTCTTATTGTTCAAACTCTATTTGAGCTTATTCTTTCATTATCTTCACCTCTCTTCTCTAAGGTTATAGCCTACGGTACTCTGACCTAAGGTTTATAACCTACAGCTTTGATACCAAGTGTAACGACCCCAAAATCCATACAAGTTAAATCTCAAATTTGGTCGTTAACCATACATTAATTCTCTAATTTTACATCATTATTCGATATTAAAAACAATAAAATTTGCGGAACATTTAAAACGTTTATACATTTCCTTCTTTCTTGCCCTGAATCGCAACCTTTACATTACATCTCTTTGATTCAATCTTATATCATGAATCGTTACAACAAAATGACTATACAAAGTCTTACATCATAACTAAATATCCATATACATTGGATAACTCAACTTATAATTCAACAACATTTTACGTTCAAAATATGAAAAACATTTCTCATAAAACATAAGTAATCTTCGTGAATATAGATCTCTATAACTCACTTAGCACATATTTTTACCTCAAAATTTGTACCTACAAAAGTGGTTATTTGCAAGAGTGAGCTCGATAGCCCAGCAAAGTCTAACAGTTTTCATACATCACATAACACATAATAACATGCTCGATATACATCTCATTAAAGTAACATGGCATACATGCTTTTAATTCACATAGCAAATATAAAGATTGAGTTCCTTACTCAATCATTATTACTTAGCCAAAACAATGCAGTCATATATTGACTTTAACATTTCATGATTTCAACATGCATAACATATCATGCAATTTAAAATAGTTCATCAAGTCCACGTAGAAAATAGGAACCAAAAGACTTGCCTTGATCGTTGTTTACCAATAATAGCTTAACAGCTTATAGTTATCTGCACTTCACCTGCCCTACATAATTATATAATCATACACATCAACTATTAGTCACATAGCGACATATAGCAATTGTAATGTAAACTATATTCCATATCTCATAATCTTTCCTATTAATTAGCACACAATGGTCAATTAGATTGTGTTAACTTTTCGACTTATGACTCACTATATTTCTTCTTAGTCAAACTCGAAGTTCAAGTGCTTAAGTCTTGCTAGGACTACTTATTGGTTTTATATTAAACCCATTCCATATTATAATATCCATTTCAATGGAATTGAAACACTTTTTAAGTTCATTAACACTTGGCACGACGTTTCGACGTTCAATCGTCACACGCCCGATTTGCTTCTCTTGTGTATGCTTACTATGCTTCAATAACTTATCTAATACATCATTTATTAATGTTAAGTATCATTATATTTACTAACATTCAAGTTTTATAACTTAGAACATCATCTTTTATGGTCAGGAGCACTACACATGTATATGTGCATGCCCGACGCCCTCCGATTGCCTCTAAAAACACAATAGTCCTAATGATGACCATTTGGACCCATCCTAATGACCTCAAATTGAAACAATTAAAGAATAAAAGTTGTAGGTCTACTCTTCCTCGTTCCGGATCATTTTGAATCAACTTAATCGGAGTTCCTATGAGAAAGTTATGGTCATTTTACTATAGGAGGTCAAAACTGTCCGAGTCAGACTACAAATTCGGCGCTGGGGCGAGAGGACTAAGCCAACTAGTGGCACTGGGGCGTGAGATTCAGTGCTGGCATGCGAACTTCTGGAGCTAGGGCGCGAATTTTGGCGCCGGGGCGCGATTTTTGGCGCCGGGGCGCAATTTTTGGCGCTGGGGCTCAAATTTTGGCGCTGGGGCGCCGAAACTTGCAGAACCCAACCACGAAGAACAGAACAAAGCTACTGTCTTTATTTTTAACAGCAATTAACCCCAATTAACATGTATATCTTCACGTAATTTACACATAAACGCTAACAATCATTCATATACTAGTTACTAACCACTAAACAACGATTTCACAAAACTTAATTCTTTGAAAACACTATTTTAAAACCAAAACTCCATAGTTGATATATTTTAACACAGTAAACACTGTAAATTCTAATAACAACCAATTTGTTTACTTTAACTACAATTCTCTGAAATTTGTAACAAATGAATTAACATAATCATAGTTTAATCTCTCAATTAGTATAATCTAATTTTATTATCATACAAAATTTAACAATCACTGTTCATATTTTTACTGTAAAACTATTTCCTTCTTGTAACCGTAAATTAGCATACAAACTTATCTATACATTAAGCATACAATCATATATATACATATATACATGCTAGTTATTACCAAAACACATGATTTAGTAAAGCATAGTTTACAGACAATTTTTGTAAAGAACCTTATATTACAGTCAAATTCACATATACATAGAGACTTTAGGCACAATTACGTAAAACATATATACCCACATACCTTCTAATTGCTCAGTAATCCTTGCTAACACCACTGGAATTGTTTGAAAATCTCATGTACACACTCACAATTTCTGTGATAATTCTCTCCCAAAACTTTCTAACTTGTATGGATTTTGGGGTCGTTACACTTGGTATCAAAGCTGTAGGTTATAAACCTTAGGTCGGAGTACCGTAGGCTATAACCTTAGAGAAGAGAGGTGAAGATAATGAAAGAATAAGCTCAAATAGAGTTTGAACAATAAGAAGTAGTTTAAGCAATTTATAAAGAGGGGATTTAAACTTACGTGAAAGGATTCAGAGAAGAATCTCGCAGAGTTATAAGAAAAATGAATGTGGGGTTACCAAACTCCAATAATAAGAATGTAAGGTGATAATAAATAGACAATGTCTATAAAAAGAGAGTGATAAAGAAGTTAAGAATAGAGAGTTATATTCAAGTTTGGTACAATTGTACTCTTTAATAGTTGATGTATGGTATCTGGGCTAAACGATTCCTTCATAGAGCGGAGGTATATACGAACTAGCAACTCGGAACCTAGTTTGTTGGTTATTTGTGGGAAACTACTTAGCGTACCATATTGAAACTATTAGAGACTTGAGGTGTACCAAGTATAGAAATAGACACGTATGATGAAAGTGTAGAACTCGAATGAAATATTGAGCTATGTAAATGAAGTTAGAAATTGGGATTGTTACACACACATATATCTCATAAATATTGGACTAACATAACATACATGCTACAGTTCATATAACAAGTATAAAGATTGAGTTACTTACTCAATCAGCATGCTTTCCTCAATCAACGTAGTCATAAGTTGACGTTAACATTTCTGACTTTCAACATATATATAACACATCATGCTCTTTGCAATAAAGACTTAAAACAGTTAATCATCAAGTTCACATAGCAAATAGGAACTGAAAGACTTGCCTTGATCGTTGTTTACCAACAATAGTTTAACAGCTTACAGCTATCTGCACTTCACGTGCCCTACACAATTATATAATCATACACATCAATTATTAGTCACATAGCCACGCATAGTAGTTGTAATGTAAACTTTACTCTACACCTCATAATCCTTCCTATTATCCATACACAATGTTCAATTTGATTGTGTTAACTTTTATCTTATATCTCACTATATTTCATACTCGAAGTTCATTCAAGTGTTTAAGTATTGCTAGGAATCATTGTTGGTTTTATATTAACCCCATTTCATATCTTATAATATTCAGTTCATTTAACTTAAAACACTTTTTACGTTCATTAACACTTGTCATGGCATTTCGACGTCTATTCGTCACACGCCTAATTTGTCTCTCTTGTGTGTGCTTAGTATGCTTATATAACTTATCTAATACATAATTTTTTAATGTTAAGTATCATTATATTTACTAACATTCATATTTTATAACTTAGAACATCATCTTTTATTGTCAGAAACACTACACTTGCATACGTGCATGCTCGACGCCCTCCGATTGCCTCCGAAAACATAACTGTCCCAAAAATGACTATTTTGACCCCTGCTAAGGACCTCAAATTGGAAAAACTAAAAGAATAAAAGTTGTAGGTCTATTCGTTCACGTTCCGGATCATCTAGAATCGCGTTAATCGGAGTTCATATGAAAAAGTTATGATTATTTTACTAAAATAGGTCAAAGTAGTCAAAGTTAGCACACCTTGGGCGCGCCCGCGCCACTTCCAGCGTGCCCGCGCCATCCCCCAGCCCCAGCTGCATGCTCGCACGAGGCTTCACATAGATTACAATTTTTTGACGTAACTTTCTCATTTTAAGTCTGAATTAGTTGATTTTCAATTCGTTTGACTCATTAAACTCTTAGCTACTCATCTAGAGAATAATTACAACACTTCAAACATATTAACAAATCATTTTAAGGGTTCCAATTCAGTGTTCATGCTATATTTTTATGTTTTAAACACATTTAGCGAATTCAATCGCCACGAGTTCGTTTCTTAACCAATTGACATGATTCAAACTATGCCGTTTTTATTTCTTCATATAGTAACATAATCCAATACCAATTTACAGATTATAACACATATTAGACATAAAATGGTGTACTTTCTTAAGCCATTTTCATACATAACCACTGTTATTTCAATTTCTTCATACAAACCAATTTCTTGTAACCTAATCATCAAATAGCACTCACAAACGATGATTAACAGATTATAAACCACATACATTCATGTATAACTCCCATGTGATAAGCAATTTACAAAAGATGATCATAAGAACTCAAACTGTAAACATTAGAAGTAAAGTATACCTTCAAACCCTAGTTGTAGGATTAGCAAGCGATGGTGAACTCTCCTTCCTATTGGCAAAATCACAGAAAACTCTCTCTCTCTCAAAACCTCTGTATTTCCTCTCTTCCTCACCAAGCTCAGTACTAGCCTTAGAAAAAGAAAGTGTAACATATATCTGACTCCCTTTCCCCCCCACCAACGTACGTCAGGTGAAGAAAATAAAAAGGCGTCAGTTACAATAAATCAAAAGTCATAAGGCTGCATTTGGTTACACACAATTTCTCCCATACTAGATTATTTTAATAATATTATACTCCCTCCATCCCAAATTATCTGCTGTTTTAGCAAAAAAAATTTGTCCCACAATATCTGCTTTTTCAAGATTTCAATGCATTTTTTTCCTTTGTTTTCCAAGTTTGCCCTTTTACCCTAATTAATGATAGTCATTACTCTCATTCACGCCTCTCCTCTTTTTTAAGCATCTTTTCATATTTCCACCAATAAAGATTCATGCGCAGAAAACAAAAAAGTCAGCACATAAGGGTATTTTAGTATTTTTATTACACGTATTGGTATGTGTGTGAAACTCTAGAAAAACAGATAATTTGGGACGGAGGGAGTATTATATAGTTTTTATTTGCTACACCTGTAACCAACTTACATAACTTACAATAATAATTATAATTTTTATTATAATTATTTTGATGATTAATAAATAATTATATATCTAATTTAATTAATAAATTAGTTTTAAACATCGCTTTATTTAATTTACTTATTTTCTTTAATATTAAATAACTCATTTAATTTAATTAATTCACTAAATTAAATCTTCAAAAAATAAAATTTACCTTTGCTTTAATTTAATTATCATACACACATAACTAAATTATTATACCACAATTTCATAAATTATTTATTTTTCTCAATAAATAAATTATTTAAAATATTTATTTAATTCAATAAATATTTAAAATTAATTACAAATTTATTTAATTTCTTCAATAGTTAACTTAACTATTAAACCTCACTTTCCCAATATATGAATATATAATTCTCTTCACACCAGATCGCATATTTCAAAATATATAGCACGTATATATATATACTCAAACTCAAAACATCTCATAATAAGAATTTTAATTATTAAATTCCTATTTTAATAACTTATAAAAATTCGGGTTGTCACAAGTAAGGTTAGGAAACTTGCCTCATGTGTAGGTTATACGTTAATTATATATGTTCCTCGATTTAATCCTACATACCATTTACATTCACAATACCAATCAATTATAACATAACTAGCATCACAAGTTCATTCTCTTTTGTCTAAACTCTGATTATTATTATACTAATCAAATTACAACACTTGTTTTCACATAATATTACACTACACGAACGACAAGTTAACTACGCGTTCAACAATTTAATTAAACATGTAATTACTTTATTGACATGTTAAGAATCTATTTTAACATCACATTATATGTCTAACACATTTTTATATTCATTAGGTTAGTTTACTATTACATTCCTTGAAATAAAACAATTAAAATTCTCATTCTTGGACAAACTGCAAAGTGGCGCAGTGACCCTATAAGCTATCCTTGGCGTTGCGGCGCAGATGGCGCTGCAGCTTGAACTTTGGCGCTGCGACGTGGGCTAAAGGGCATGGGGTTGGCGCTGCGGCGCGACATGTCAGTTTCTAATTCTAAGTTTTGCGAGGAACACATACCATGACCAATTACATCTAATTACATTATTCACACATGAATTTAAGTTTACACAGACACTATAATACACATATAACCATTATCCAACCTTTATAGCATGGTTTTAACAAGTTAAAACATACAATTACTTGAATCAAATCATGTAATTTCACTGTTCTAGATGATTTTGTAAGTTATTGAAGATAAACATGGAGTTTGACATTGTAGGTTCGTTATAACTCAGAATTTGTCCATTCAAAGTTTGTTATCTTCGTTTTAACATGTACTATTATAATCTATTGTTAATTTCAACTTACACAACAATTCATGGCATACCATTGTTCATAAGGGTCATATTTTTATAACTTTTATACTCTGTAACTTTAAAAATATATTTACTATATATTTATATGCAATTTATGTTATGAAAACATATGTATATGGTAACAAACATATTATGATAATATATTATCACATATATACACATAATCATTACTCTTTTCAATTGCAGAGACTCGAACTTTCAATTACAGAGACATAAAATAATTTTTCATAAACAATGTAAATTAGAAGTTGGGTTGAAGAGATTACCTAGCAGTGTAGACTAATAG
This sequence comes from Panax notoginseng, assembly GCA_016801055.1. Lineage (NCBI taxonomy): Eukaryota > Viridiplantae > Streptophyta > Magnoliopsida > Apiales > Araliaceae > Panax > Panax notoginseng. Next base: position 95,863,606 of record CM029015.1, on the reverse strand, counting down.
GAGATGAAATCCCTTTCAGATACTTCTTCTATCTCACAAATTCCCTCAAAATTTTTTTGAATTCTCTCTGAACTCTCAAAGTTTTGTTTTTAGAAAAATATGTAAGAAAACAATAATACTGACGCGCATAATAACTGACAACGTTGCGGTCAGTTAATCCCATTCGTGGGTTAACTGCCCAACTACCATTTGGGCTTTGTTTGGCTAACTTATTAGAAGGTTTTCCCATTTAATTTAATTAACCTCTTATAATATAGTTTAATCATATCACTCCCATTAAGGCAATTAATCAAATATCTTATTTAATATAATTTAAATAAAATATAATAATTTCTCATTAATTCATATAGTCACATAATTAATTTCTTCATTCATTAACAATGTCAAATTATTAAATCTCTAATTAATTATTAAATTAATTAGAATAACATTATGCCCTATTAAATAATTTATTTAATCAAATAAGCTCAATTAAATACATACATTGACTAACAAAATTTCCCACATTAATTTAATCAATATAACACATATAATTAAATTAATTTGATTCATCAATTAATTATTTAATCCAATAATTAAATCATCAAAAAATATTTATTTGATTCAATAAATATTCAAATTAAATTATAAAATATCTTTCGTCACATATGGCGTCAGTAGAAATGAAGGAATTGATTATACAATTGCAAGACTTGTTGAATAAGGGTTATATTCGGCCGAGTGTGTCTCCTTGAGGAGCACCAGTGTTGTTTGTAAAGAAGAAGGACGGATCGATGAGGCTCTGTATCAATTATCGGGAATTGAACAGAGTAATGATTAAGAATACATATCCGTTATTGAGGATAAACGACCTTTTCGATCAACTGAAGGGAGCAAAGTGTTTCTCAAAGATAGATTGACGGACGGGTTATCACCAGTTGAAGGTACGGGAGGAGGACATATCAAAGACAGCGTTCCGAAATCGTTACAGACATTTTGAATTTCTAGTGATGTCATTCGGATTGACAAATGCTTCGGCAGCATTTATGGACTTGATGAACCGAGTCTTCAAGCCATTCTTAGATAAATTCGTAATAGTTTTCATCGACGATATCTTGATCTACTCAAAGACGGAAGAAGAACACGTCGAGCATCTAAAGATGGTTTTGGAGGCGCTAAGAAAAGAGAAGCTGTGTGTAAAGTTTTCCAAGTGTGAACTTTAGATGAAGAAGGTACAATTCTTAGGACACGTGGTGGATAAGGATGGAATTTCAGTAGACCCTACAAAGGTAGAAGCAGTAAGTAATTGGGAACAACCGAAGTCGCCAACTGAAGTAAGAAGTTTCTTAGGGTTAGTTGGGTACTATCGAAGATTTATCAAGGATTTTTCTAAGATAACGACCCCGTTGACCAATTTAACGAGGAAGATGGTGAAGTTCGTATGGACGGACAAGTGTGAAGAAAGTTTCCAAGAGCTGAAGAAGAAGTTAAGCGAAGCACCTGTATTATCATTACCAGATGATACGGGAGGATTTGTGGTGTATAGTGATGCGTCGCACAGATGACTTGGTTATGTGTTAATGCAATATGGCAAGGTCATTGTGTATGCGTCACGATAGCTGAAGGATTATGAAAAATGATACCCTACTCATGACTTAGAGTTAGCGGCAGTAGTTTTTGTGTTAAAGATTTGGAGGCATTATCTATACTGAAAGAAATGAGAGATATACACGGACCACAAGAGTCTAAAATATATCTTCACATAAAAAGAGTTGAACATGCTTTAGAGAAGGTGGTTAGAATTAATCAAGGATTACGAGCGTGATATTCTTTATCACCCGGGAAAGTCAAACGTAGTAGCCGATGCACTAAGCAGAAAAGGAAGGGAGAAGTTATTTCAACTGACAACTCAAGAGGAGTTAATAAGAGATGTGGAGAAATTGGAGATAAAAGTAAAGGGAATATAGAGGTCTGAAGAAAAATTATTTGTAGTAGAAGCTCGTACAACCTTGTTGGACAGAATAAAGGAATCACAATAGGGGGATGAAGGATGCAAGAAAATCAAGAAGAGGATCATAGAAAATAAAGAAGAGAGATTCAAAATGTATAAAGACCGTATTTTGAGATTCGAAAAAAGAGTGTGGGTGCCAATGATAACTGAGTTGAGGGACAAAATTTACATGAGCCACACAATACGATGTATTCCGTTCATCAAGGAGGCACAAAGATGTACCAAGATTTTAGGCAACATTTTTGGTGGCGCAATCTGAAACGAGAAATCGCATAGTGCGTTAGTAAATATCTTACTTGTCAACGGATCAAAGCATAGCACTAGAGGCCGAGTGGTCTACTTTAACCGTTGGAAATATCAGAGTAAAAATGGGATCACATTACGATGGACTTCGTGGTGGGACTTCCAGTCATGCAGAAAGGTTTTGATGTCATTTGGGTTATCGTAGATCTACTAATAAAGACGGCTCATTTTCTACCAATCAAGATCCTATATAGTTTGAATCAGCTAGTGAATCTGTATGTAAAATAAATTATTTCACGACATGGAATGCCAGTATCGATTGTCTCTGACCGAGATCCGCGCTTCACATCAAAATTCTGGAAAAGCTTACAAGAGAGAATGGGAACACAGCTAAGGTTGAGTACTACTTATCATCCGCAAACAGAGGAACAAAGTGAGCGAGCGATACAAACATTGGAGGACATGCTTAGAACTTGTGTGATGGACTTCAAAGGAAGTTGTAATGATCACCTACCCCTAGTGGAATTTGCATATAACAATAGTTATCATGCAAGTATAGACATGCCACCATATGAAGCTCTTTACGGGAGGAAGTGTAGAACACTGTTGTGTTGGGATGAAGTCGAGGAATAAAAAATGTTGGGACCAAAGTAAGTGCAACAACCGCAGATGTGGTGACAGTGATAAGAGCTAGACTGGTAGCTGCACAAGATCGCCAGAAGAAATATGTAGATTTTCATCGTCAGAACCGTGACTTTGAAGTCAGAAGTTACATTTTCTTAAAAGTATCTCCTTGGAAGGGAAAGATAAGATTCGGTAAGAAGGGAAAATTGAGTCCGAGGTTCATAGGACCGTTCAAGATACTAAAGCGAGTAGGAAAAGTGGCATACCAAGTTGCATTACCACCTGAGTTGGAGCACATCCATAACGTGTTTCACATATCCGTGTTGCGTTCGTACAAGCCTGACTATAAACACGTGATTTCTTACGAGCCCATTCAAGTAGAGAAAAATCTAGTGTATGAAGAAATTCATGTCCAGATATTAGATAGGAAAGAGCAGATATTAAGAAATAAAATGATATCGTCTGTAAAAGAACTTTGGCGAAACCACGATGTTGAGGAGGCCACGTGGGAATTAGAAGATAAGATACGAAGGGAGTATCTCCATTTATTTATATAACTTGTATCAATTCTGAAGACAAAAATTTTGTAAGCGGGGGTATGATGTAAGAACCTTGAATTTCATGAATAAATAATTATTTTTATATAATAAGATAATGAGTATTTATTTGAATATAAATATTGATGTGTTGTGAGATGAGTAATTCAATTAATTCAAATTGAATTTATGAGAATTAAGAAAAATGTAAAGTTGTGATGAGATCTGTGGAATGTCTTGTGTGGCATGAAAATGGAAATTAAAGTGGTTTAATTTAATTAAGGAATAAATAAATTAAGAAGTGAATAATTAATTAATATTACATTATTAATTAAATGTTGTTGTGAATAATAGAATACTAATGAGTAAAGTAATTTGCATAATTATATTTAATTGTCTAGTATGGCAAAATAATAAAATGAGTGTACTATCTATTAAATGAAGAGATTAATATGAACTAATTGCAGAAGTGACTAAGTCTGAGAAATTCCTAGAGTGGCGCAGCGGCGCCACTCCTGTATTGTAAACCAGCGCAGCTGCGCCGGTAGCAAGACTTGAAAAATAATTTCCATTGTGTGCATGCGTTATAAAGATGGTTTGTTAGCATTAATAAAGAATGAGTAAAATAGTGGATCAGTTACCATTATTATTAATGTGAACATTATTATTAAATATTATTTCATGCCACTATGTGTAAAGAAAAATGTGGGTAGTAGTATCATATAATTACTTACTACATAAGATTAAATGAGGTGTGACATTTAATCGTGGATAATGCAATACAAAAGCTATATAGTAAAAGTAATTAAATCATAAAGTTGATTTAGATAAGTTTTGTTACCTCATCATGTGTGCTGAGACAATTAAATGTGTATTCTAAAATATGGGAGTAAATAAATATGTACTATTAAAATATTTATTTCAATACTGATGTGTAAGTAAATAGTAAAATGAAATATTAAATTATTAGTGACCAATTAAATTAACTCCATACATGTTATAAATATTAATTAGACTGGACTAATGTACATGGATTATATGATGTGAGTACATAAATAATCCCTAACTTTCCATTATGTAATAGCATTAACACATTAAAATTACATTTTGGGAGTTAAAGAAACCAAACTAAGCATTTTAATCAAGTTGTTAAGGATTTAGAAGCTTGTCCCAAAATCAATGGTCCAAATTGTAACCTATAACTTCCTTGCGTAACCACCAAGCTGTGCAAAGTAGCTATAAAGCTAGGTGATGATGGCTAAGTAGGTTGTTGATAATGGGTGGTTGAACAACCCTTAGTTAACCATTGTTTTCTTCTTCTACCTTATGGATTCAACCTTTGGTGTAAAGCCTTTAACTGGACCACAACTCCTCTATAAGATGGCAGCTATGTTATTCAATTCACGTTGCTGTAATTTGTTTGTGAAATCCTGAGAATTTGAGTGTGAGTGTTTGTTGTTCAAAGAGAAGTCTAGCAATTGCAGAAGGTAGAAACTAAAGAAATCAAGCTTCTAAGAAGGTAAATTATTGTTTGGAATACTTAATTTCAATGTTTACAAATTATAGAAATTTTACTCAATTCTTGTGAAATTGGATTTGGAATTGCGCTACCAATGTGTTTATGAAGTATGTTTACATATATGGAACCTCTAATAATGAACTTAAGCATGTTTAAACTAAAGAAAGCGAAGTTGGAATGATACTGTGCAAAACATAGCACATTTCAGGTTTTGGTCCAGGAAGGGCGCAGCTGCGCCTAGTTTGTACTAGGGTGCAGCGCAGCTGCGCCGGACCCCAAGATGTGATTCTGACTTCTGTTTTCAATCTGGTTAATTATAGCATACATTTGAACATGCATAGAAATAATTTTAATAAGAGGATTTAGGTTCCTTGGCATAGCATGAAATATTTGGTTGGTGTTAGTATGCTTGTAATAAGAAAAAGATAGTTTTGAAAATAGGCTTTGATGAACTGAAGTTTTGATTTTGTGAACATGCACATATGATCTAGCTACACATGAGATGTGATTCAAAGTTATATACATGTGCTAAGATGTAATTGCAATTCATTTAAAATAACTTTTAAAAGCAATCTTGGATGTGTTATAATCTAATAAACATGATGTGGTACACATTCTGAACTTAGAACATGTGTGATTTATATTTCTTATGTGGCCACACACATTACATACGTATGCTCATTTAGGTTAAATACATTGAAAGTTACTCAAGCATGAGTTTAAGCATGTTTTAAAGTGATAAACAATGCCAGATATAAATAAATGATGTGAACACTTATTAGCATGGATAGTACAGGTTATGTGAACTATTTATGTGGACATATGGCTAATTAGTATGTATGGTGATTACATGACCCTATTTGGCCTTAATTTTGTGGAAATTCGAAACTAAAGTCCCTAACATGTAAAATGAACTTAAGATGGTCATACGCTTATGTAAAGTCCTTTATAATGTATGCATATCAAGTATAATTGTTTTGGTATACTAAAGAATGGGATAGAATCAAGATAGCAGAAGCTCAACTCTGGTCTGGCTGGAGGACAGCGCAGCTGTGCTGTCCCTAAGCCTAACCAAGGTGCAGCTGCGCCATCCTGCAGTGTTGCATGTCTAATCTGTTTATGATCTGAGATGTAATGCATGTTTGTATTGTTGTCTAAAACTGTAATACATGTATAAATATAGTATTTGAAGTATCTATAAGCATGCTAATGATAAAAATCATAGATCGGTTATGTGTTTATAAACTTTAGAATGTTAAATTTAAAAGATGATTACGAACTTAATTTTGACTTCATAGAGTCTTACAAACTGCTTTGATCCATAATAATGTATGTATGAGATTATAAGATAAAGTTTACAAAGAGATGGGGATATGATAATGATTTGATAAAAAGTGAAACATAAATTATATGCTCAATGGTTAAGCGTGAGTAAGAGATTGGTTTGTTTATATCATGAATATATGACTAATGTGTGACGCCCCCAAATTCGGGTATCTTTTAACCCGACAGATGGTGCTACACAGTGCTACAGTTCATACATACATTTAATTACAATGCCTCAAAAGAGTGAAAATGTCTTCTATATATTCTAAAACAATATTACCATTCCCAAGTTCTTTATAACCATTACATGTGTTCTTGTCATAATATCAAATAATTACAACATTCATACTATACTATTACAAAGGCAACTTATTGGTCTGCCTTAGCCTTCCCTTTTTCTTTACTAGATGCTTCGGTACGTTCGATCTTAGCTACATTCATATGGTTCAAGCAAGAGTGAGCATAACTAGCTCAACAAGTATGACAATTTCATTTAAGCAATAGATTTGAATCATATGAATCGTATATCTTCTATAACTGAATCAATAGTTATGAAGTACTATAGATAATTCAAAATAGCACTTCTCTTTTCTTTAAGACGTTTCACAACGAACAACATTCGTTAAACATAAATTTGGGTCCAAGACCTTGAGCATTTCATTCTTTCTTTGAAAGGGACAACCCGACACTAAGTCCGTAAGTTCGGCATATCTTACGAGCACGTCTAGGTGATCAGCCTATAGTACTCTATGTTATACAACACTACTTCTTTAAACGTATCTACGTTTAAGTTTTGGCAACCTCACGTGCCTGTCGTTTGACGACAAAATATCTGTTTATTCATACTCAGTCTTTCTTTGAAATCAATACCAAAACAATTTGGCAAAAGATAGCAACATTGACAATATTTTGATAGATTATAAGGAAATCCACAAAACACATTAAGTCTAGCTGAAGGAATTGGCTTCAACTTCATTATACATCAATTCATGTGTAGGATACATGAATCACGAAGCTTGTCCAGAAGAACTTAGACAAGGGTTAGAACACTTGCATTCAGTGTCTTCTACAATTAATATACTTTTTCGTTGAGTCTTTAAGGATTCTACAATACATGATCACATAACATATCACATTAGGTCATAAACAATCATGTATGGTCACTAATCTATCATACCCTTCTTCTCATCATTCATTAAATTGGTTATCATTCGTTCCGGTTTATCGTACTACTTTGTATTTACGTTCTTGCAGCCTTTCATCAACCTTTAATTGTAATCCTTACAATTATTATCATCCTTAAGGATAGTACTTTAAGTTTAATTAAAGTTATAATTTACTATCAATTAACTTCCATTTCCTTTACATGCATTTTTATTCTTCACTGGTTTTCTCCTAGTGCTAGCGCTGCGACGCGAGTTAACAGTTTCTACATCTTGATCTCGACGTTGCGGCGCCAAGGTACTATACTATGGTCGCGCTGTGGTGCCACTTCACAGTGGGTTGGGGTTTCGGTCTGGCGTTGCGGCGCTAAGGTTAGAGCTTTGGGCGGCGCTGCGGTGCCTGCCCTGAGCCTCAAACAATTTTCATAGTTTGATTTCTCTACAATTTTTCCAGACTCATAACTTATTCATTATAAGTCAAATTTGGCTCATTCAAAATCCATTAGCTCACATATCAGACGTACTACGATTTCATTAGAAAATCTTACATTTTTGAATCCGTTAACATAGAATTCACCTATTAAGTTCTTTATTGAGCGTTTGTAAATGTTCATGAACGTTTAAAGCTCATTTCTTCGTTCTAAGTCGGAATTTGACTATTTTTAAGTCTGTAACTCAAAAATGCAAACTTAGACTATTCTCCATCGAAAACTAACATTTCTGAGTTAAATATTGACTTTTGACTTTCATTCCGAGGTTTTCACGATTTCGACGATTATCGTCTAATCTCGTAAATTTTGCCATAACTTCGTTACTTGAGATTTTTACACTGTTCAAAATGGATTCATTCCATATATATCAACCTAATCAAACATATTTCATTCAATCTTATACATGATGGTTTTTAATTTGTCCATCAATAATAAAATTATAATTCTTCAATATTATTCATTAGTTCATAACTTATATGGTTATGATATACTTGCAACATGGCTTATTAAGGTTTAAGTCCACTAATAACCATCCTTGCTACTCCTTATCATACATGCTCCACCAATATTCACTTATCTATCAAACTATAATTGAAGAGATGAGGAATAATGGTTTAAAGGTTCATTACCTTTGAAGTTCCGAGCTTTCTTTCTTCTTCTTGAGTTAGGAAAATCTAGCTCTTACTTCTCTCTCAATATATTTGCTAAGATGTTGGTGAAACGAATAGGACACAAATGAAAATCCAAGCCTCTTATTTATAGGATTTCCAAGTGGAAATTTGGTCAAAAGGCCATCCCACCTCCACATTTTCCACCTCCTTCCTATTCATTACTTGCACACCACAACACTTATCCTTGACACACTCAAGGGGGGCCCACATGGGTTGCCCCATGGGTTTTTCTCACCTGGTGGCCCATCGGTTTGATCCATGGGTTCAATTCTTAGTTTGGGCTTCGGTTTAATTAACTTCGGGCCTAACGTTAGGCTTGCATTATTAATCTTTGGGATTAACAAGATTACACTTGGGCTTGCCTAATTCCTACACAAATCCTACAAGTTCTGTGTGTTAGGTTTGTAATATTCATGAACACAATCAAATTACATAAAATAAGCAGAAACGTGAAAAATCAGAGTTTTAAAATTTTACAAACCATATACCCAGATTTCCCTTTATGCACAATGATTAATTAAACGAAAAAGAAAGAACAAGAATCATACCCTTGAAGATCCGAGCTTCCTCAGGTACAAGTTCACCTCTAATTATTTTCGCGTTCAACTTGAATCCACCGGGTTTGGTTCCTTCCTTTAATCAACGTTAGCCACCCAAGTGTTTGGCCTCTAGAGGTGATCCACCAAGGAAGAAGAAATATTCAAGAAGAAAAGTATTTGGCAAAACCCTAGTTTTTTTATCTCTCATAGAAACTCATAGAAAGGGGTGTATTCTCCAACTATTAAAATTACGTATGTTGTGAAAAAATTAACAACTCTATCACCTATAATAAGACTCTTCTTATTTATAGATGTGGACAACCCTCCTTAACAATTAAAGAATTGAGTTTTATTTTAATTAATTAAACTACTTTAATTAATTAGGCTCTTAATCTTATTAGGATTAATTAATTAAACTCTTTTAATTAATTAGCCTCCTAATCTTATTAAAATATATGAGAGTACTTTTATTAATTAATTCTCAAACTCTTTTAGGAATTAAATAATAATAATAGTAATAATAATAATAAGACTCCTCTTATTAATTTATATTTAATATTTCCAAAATATTAAATAATAAATATTAAGCTATTTAATTTATTCTATCACCATAGATTAAATTAAATATACATAACTTATTATTACGATTATGTCATTTGCTTCTTAAATAATTATTCTTCCTTTTATGGTGTGACCCTTTAGGTTCTCCATATTAAACCCTTTAGGTTCTCCATATTAAACCGGTTGTGAATAAATCAATTAGAATAATTCTAATCTTATTTAAATAAATAAATTAAACTATTAATTTATTTAAATAAATAATATTTATTCTACAATAGGGATAAGCCTCCCTAGCGATTAACGACTTGCAGATAATATAGATTTCAACATTAATCATAAAAGAACCTTAGATTTAATAGTTACCGTACAATTCAATCCTTTTACCATACAATGTCCCAATTAAATATAAGACATGGAATTACTATCAAGTCATATTTTATTTAATTATATGTATTTCGACTCTTAAATGCACAACTCCAAATAATGCAAATTATAAACTCCTTTCTAATTTCATTCTGCTTTGGCCAAGGACTAATGGGTTGTTATTTATCGAATCACATAAGACATTTCTCTTCTTTTACTAGAAGCGGTAGATTCTTTATTGATCATACATTATCTTCATGTACAACTTATTATACCCAAGCATGCCCTTTGATATACCCTAATGGTCTTAAGGAATAAGTCAAAGTATAATTCATCATACATAAGATACTATGATGATCTCAAGTCCAAGGATCACTTGTACTACTATCACTACAGGAATTCCTATTGACCGGCAAGTAAAACTCCATTAGGTATTCCTTAACGAGCCACGTTCAGTGAACTTATTCTCTAATAAGCACCTACATACTTGCTTTAGTGTCTCCACACAAATGATCATGAGATCAATCATCCTCATCCAATGAGCAAGCAACGTATGTACCAATCTATCCGGATTCAGTAATCCCCAATTTAGTAATCCAACAATTGGGAACTATTTTAGTTTTAAGCTTTTTAATAATTTAGATCTCATTAGAATGATCATCATCATTATTCTAAAAGTATTACTTAAAACTATGGGTTTATCACATATTATAAAATAACATCATGTAGATAATTAAAAGCCTTTAATAAATTAATACTTTTTATTAATAAATGAATAAGATTGTTACAAAGTATATGCTTTATCATCAAATATGATTGGCTTGTGTGCATACTACTTTCAATCTCCCACTTGCACTAAAGCTAATCGTCATGGTATCTCATACTCTTCTTCTCTAAGTGACGATTATCCTGTTGTTGGATAAGCTTCAGTAAATGGATTTGTAATATTGTTCTTGAGAGTCCACTATCTCTATAGTGATTTTCCATCTTTCAATGATTCTTATAATCAAGTGAATGTGCCACAACATATGTTTAGATCTAAGGTGAGACTTAGGAACTATTCCTAGTTCTGTAATGAACTTTTCATCCAAACAATCAACTTGCAGTTTCATTTACAGCTATATACTTTGTCTTTATCACTAAACCAGTAACTCTTTGCTGTTTGGAACCTTTCTAATTCACTGCACCACTGTTCAAGGTAACGCTTTACCTTAAAGTGGATTTTCTGTCATCTTGGTCTGTCTAAAAAACTTGAGTTTGTTAAGCCCTCTAGTTTTAATTTAGACCCACCATGAATATGATCACATCCGTAGTGCCAGTTAAGTACTTTAAGATATTTTTCACTGACTCATAGTGAACTTCTCCAGAATATGACTGATCAACATCAGGTCTCGTACATTTCGTTGCATACATGATAGTTACTTATGCGATCTCTCTTTTATGAGTCTATGGGGACTATTAAGAGAGATATACTCCATGTCTCATCAACATGAGACATCTCTTGGAGTTTGCCATGCTAAACGACTTTAGCATCAAATGAATATATGTTCCTTGGGTTATGTCGAGCATCCTCTCAAATATATATATATATATATATATATATATATATATATATATATATATAGGTTTGTATCCCCAATTAAGATACTCTTCCCAAATCATTCATGGAGGAATGTTGAGACAACTTTATCTTTACTAATTATAGCATTGGTATGTCATTCCTTATCCGTAGTATATCAACATATAATATTAGGAATGTCACGATGCTCCCACTGACCCTTTTGTACACATTAGGTTCATTCTTGTTTTTGATATAATCAAACTCTTTTGATTGTCTTATCAAAACAAATATTTCATTTTTGAGAAGCTTGCTTCAATCCATTTCTCTGAGTGTCTATAACTCTTACCTCATCGTATATAACTAGATCATCATCTTCTATGATACGTACCTCATCATCATCATCCATGATGAATCCATACCTCCCAGGTATCTTCAGTACTATCCCAGGTATCTTCAGTACTATTTCTCTTATTTGACTTATAGTGTTTTGTGGTTCTTGAACTCTTCAAGATTCTATTATCCTCCCACTAGCCCCTTTAATGATAAACACCTTTATCTTAGAAGGTAGCGTGTTTTGCAACAAACACCTTTTGCTAAATAGAATTATAGAACATATACCCTAAAATTACTTTAGGATGTCCCACAAATCTGTACTTATCAAATTTTGTCCCAAGCTTATCCTTTTGAAACCTTTTCACATAAGTTGGACAACCCCTTATCTTAACATACTTAAGAATAGGAATCCTCCCTGTCCATAACTTTTATGGAGTCTTAGGGCCGGATTTTGAGGTTACCTTTTTCGTAGATTTGCAGCCATTTCTAGGACATGACCCCAGAAGGATACTGGAATGTTGGTAAAATCATTATGGACCGCACCATGCCCAACAAGGTATGATTTTTTCTTGTAGATACATCAATCAATTATTGCGTATCAGTAGGCGTCCATTGTGAGAAAACTATTTGAGATGATCTAAAAACTTATTGCACAAGTATTCCTTCCTCGATCTGATCAAAGAATTCTGATATTTTGCCAATTTGTTTCACTTCTAAATTCTTTGAACCTTTCAAATAATTCACACTTGTATTTAAGAAAATACACACATTCAACCTTTTGAATGATCATCTCCTTTTCTTATACTAGTTTGTTCAATTTGCAAAATAATTTTTCACGCAAGTCAAGTATACAAAATCCATTAAGTAATATTTCAGTTCTATACAAAATATTATTATTATAAATAGAACAACAATTGTTCTTAATTATAATACCAAAAATTTTATTGTCCAACAATAAAATAGAAATAATGTTTCTAACGAGAACAGGAATACAATAACAACTTATTGACTTAATAGATTTGTCCGTAAGCATTGCTAAACTATAAGTTTCTATGGCTAATGTGGCAACCTTTGCTTCATTTCCCACACATAGGATTACTTATATTTGTTTAGCTTTCTACTTCTGCTTGGTCCCTTCATAAATCTATATTTATGATAACCAAAGTCGGTATTCAATACCCAAGTAGAACCTTGACCTAAAAAAAAATTTATTTTAAATTTTGAACAAAATTGTATTTGTAACTGAAACTTCACTAAGCTTCTTTTGGTTAGCCTCTACAAGATGCTTCTTGCAGTTTCTTTTCCAGTGTCGTGGCTTATTGCAGTGGAAGCAAACTCCTTTACTATCCGTATCAGTTTTGTTCTTATTATCCTTTATTTTTGCCTTTCTACTTACCTTCTTTGAATCGTTCTTCTTTTTAGAAGATCCTTTGGCCTCTACCAGTAAGACTTGGTCTTTCTTGGTTGGAAAGTGACTCTCAACATTTTTTAATATGTTAAGCAAATCAGCGAAGCTGATATCTAGCTTGTTCATATGAAAAATTCAGAACAATTGTGAGAAGGAGTTTGGGAGTGAGTGCAAGATCAAATCTTGACTCAACTCTCCATCCATGACAAAACATGTTGTCCTATTTATTCATTCAACTTGATCATCTCTAGGACATGTATCTGTACTGTAGTGTCGTTGGTCATTCTAGATCGGAAGAACTCCTTAGATATCTGATATCTATTAGTCCTACTTTCCTCACCATCAACTACTTGACGTGCAGGATTATAGTAGGACCATCCATAGTTTCATGCTGACACGTAAGCAAGTTACTCATGGATGTGGGAATGATGCATTGAGCCAACTATGCATCATCTTGTCACTTCCTAAAAGTAGCAATCTCTTCTTCAGAGGCATTGTCTGCAACCATTGCAGGGATAGGTGAATTAAGGATATAAGATAGCTATTCAGTCGTAAGAACTTTTCTCAATTTCCTTAACCAATCCGTTTAATACGGTCCGGTTAAATAGCATGTAATATGCTTCGCAATGATAGTAATTTAGACATTATAAAATTCTGTAAATGAATTTATAATTAACAACATTTTAGCATACATTCTTTTATTAATTACCAAAATAAATTAGGTCTTGTTTTAAATTGGTATCTCTCACTATTTTCTTCAAACTATATTACCCTCACTTATATAGTTCGACAAAATCTAATTAAAGATTTGATAGTGAGAATAAGGATCTCATTTCAAATGTATATAGCCTTGTGCTAACACAACAAACTATATATAAATAAATAGGTAGAGAACTCTTGTCAATTACATCAACTATGCAACTCCTTGTATTTTTCCTCTTAGATTATTTTGATCAAGTGGTGGCACATCCGAATCAAAATTATCCAAGTTAAGTCCAACCTAGCACTCCATATATTCAAAAAAGAAAAATATTATCCTTGTGGTAACACAACAAAACAACATTGTTCAATTTTATTTATAAGTATCAAATGTGATAAAATTAACATCTCAAAGAATTAAGATAAGCCTTGTGGTGACACAACAAACTTATAATAATTAATTGATACTCTATTATTTTTATCATGCTAGAAGGCGACGTTCGATATTCCAGATATCTTTGAACGCTTAGGACTTAATATAAAATTTTGAGGGGTTTGCATGTAATTAATTTGTCTCATCTTGTTTAGGACGCATGCATATATATATATATATATATATATATATATATATATATATATATATATATATATATATAAGCATGCACATATAGAATACTATATTCTACCCGGATTAACTATGGACTTTTATTCTAGTTTGGTTCACTAAAGCCACCAAGTGAACCAAAAGGTCAAACCCTAGGGGTGCAAGAATTAATATTTAAATATAACTATTGTATTTAAACCCGGGCTCCATTACAAACAGGTCTTCAAGCGCTCCTTTCTCCTTGATCTCCAATTCTTCAAAATTAATTCTAATTATTCCTATTACAAAACTATTTAAAATAAATAGAAACCTTGATCAGCAGTCAAGAGGAAGTACATAGGAGAGAGATAGAATTTATATTAAGAAAAATTAGAGAAGACGATGTACGCAGACCCCATTTAATAAAACTCATACATTCATGCGTCCAACTAAAATAAAATCCAATTGCATTGGTCAATAGTCCATAATCAATCCCATTTATTATCATACACATCACCATATGCATCAATAAATAACATTAATCTCGTGAATAATAAACATTCAATATATATTGATATCATTTAATGGGCAAATTTAGTATAAAATCTAATTTTGAATCAATATAAACTCCTTTATTTTAATCCAAATTTAAATCAAAATAAACTCTTTAATTTTAATTTATCCAATTTTGAATAAAATAAACTATTTTATTTTAATCAAAATCTTTAATCAAAATAAACTCCTTTATTTTAATTAATTATGGAATCTAATTCCAGGTAAAAAAAAACTCCTTTATTAAAGGAAACACAGATTCTCTTTCCTATTTATAAATAAACTCTTTTATTTTGAATAATATGAAATCTTATTTCATATCTAAATAAACTCATTTAAGAAAACATGGATTCATTTTCCTATTCACAAATATACTCTTTTATTTTAGAAAACATAGAATCTAATTTCAACTATAATTAGTTATCATGGAATCTAATTCCAACTCTAATTAGTTAGCATGAAATTTAAATAATCTATTTATTTTAAAATTAAAATAAACTTTTTATTTTAAGATTAAAATAAATTTTTATTTTAATAATAAAATAATTATGATTAATATATATATATATATATATATATATATATATATATATATATATATATATATATATATAAAATATAAGTAATCATAAGAAAACAAATGATTTCATATCACGTGATTATACATGATGATCATGATTCAAGTATATGTAATCCTGTTAAATCTTATTAATAACATAATATATATGTAAAACCAAGTTCCTGTAAAGTGAGTAGGAATTACAAAAGGTAATCATAACTCACATGGAACAAAAATCCAAAATCAGTTCGCGGTTTAAACAGGCTTTGCGAATTGACGATTCTTTTTTTTTTTTAAATAAATTTTATGCAAAAAAATTATGCCCAATTAAATTGTTCTGAACACATATCAATATACATATCAAATTAAAACAGTTAATAATTCGCATAAGGGTTTGGCTTTGATACCACTGTTTGGTTTGTAGTATTCATGAATACAATCAAATTGCATAAAATAAGCGAAAATGTGGAAAATTAATGTTTTAAAAATTTACAAACCATATACCCGGATCCCCCTTTATGCACAATTATTAATTAAACGAAAAAGAAAGAACAAGAATCATACCCTTGAAGATCTGAGCTTCCTTAGGTACAAGTTCACCTCCAATCCTTTTTGCGTTCAACTTGAATCCACCGGGTTTGGTTCCTTCCTTTAATCAACGTTAGTCACCCAAGTGTTTGGCCTCTAGAGGTGATCCACCAAGAAAGAAGAAATATTCAAGAAGAAGGATATTTGGCAAAATCCTAATTTTTCTATCTCTCATAGAAACTCATAGAAAGGGGCGTATTCTCCAACTATTGGAATTACATATGTTGTGAAAAAATCAACAACAACTCTATCATCTATAATAAGACTCTTCTTATTTATAGATGTGGGCAACCCTCCATAACAATTAAGGAATTGAGTTTTATTTTAATTAATTAAACTACTTTAACTAATTAGGCTCCTAATCTTATTAGGATTAATTAATTAAATTCTTTTAATTAATTAGCCTCCTAATCTTATTAGGATATATGAGAGTACTTTTATTAATTAATTCCCAAACTATTTTAAGAATTAAATAATAATAATAGTAATAATAATAATAAGACTCCTCTTATTAATTTATATTTAATATTTCCAAAATATTAAATAATAAATATTAAGCTATTTAATTTATTATATCACCATAGATTAAATTAAATATACATAACTTATTATTACGATTATGCCATTTGCTTCTTAAATAATCATTCTTCCTTTTATGGTGTGACCCTTTAGGTTCTTCATATTAAACCGGTTGTGAATAAATCAATTAGAATAATTCTAATCTTATTTAAATAAATAAATTAAACTATTAATTTATTTAAATAAATAATATTTATTTTACAATAGGGATAAGCCTCCCTAGCGATTAACGACTTTTGAGATAATATAGATTTTAACATTAATCATAAAAGAACCTTTGAGTTAATAGTTACCGTACAATTCAATTCTTCCACCATACAATATCCCAATTAAATATAAGACATGGAATTATTGTCAGGTCTTATTTTATTTAATTATATGTATTTCGACTCTTAAATGCACAACTCCAGATAATGCAAATTAAAAACTCCTTTCTAATTTCATTCTGCCTTGGCCAAGGACTACTGGGTTGTTATTTATCGAATCACATAGGATATTTCTTTTCTTTTACTAGAAGCGGTAGATTCTTTAATGTTCATACACTATCTCCACGTATAACTTTTCATACCCAAGCATACCCTTTGATATACCCTAAGAGTCTTAAGGAATAAGTCAAAGTATAATTCATCATACATAAGATACTATGATGATCTCAAGTTCAAGGATCACTCGTACTACTATCACTACAGGAATTCCTATTGACAAGCAAGTAAAACTCCATTAGGTATTCCTTAGCGAGCCACGTTCAGTGAACTTATTCTCTAATAAGCAACTACATACTTGCTTTAGTGTATCCACACAATTGATCATGAGATCAATCATCCTCATCCAATAAGCAAGCAACGTATGTACCAATCTATCCGGATTCACTAATCCCCAATTTAGTAATCCAACGATTGGAAACTATTTTAGTTTTAAACTTTCTAAGAATTTAGATCTCATTAGAATGATCAACTTCATTATTCTAAAAACATTCCTTAAAACTATGGGTTTATCACATATTATAAAACAACATCATGTAGATAATTAAAAGCCTTTAATAAATTAATATTTTTTATTAATAAATGAATAAGATTGTTACAAAATATATGCTTTATCATCAACCATGATTGGCTTGTGTGCATACTACTTTCACTGTGGCGCCCCCAAAATAGGTATACATCACACATTCTGAGTCGTCAAATACATTGTACAGAAATAACTACAACTTCATTATAAAATTGTCATGTAAAATACGACAACATATATGCTATGAGTTTAAATATAAATATTGTCATCTAGACAGTATTCAAACTCAAATAAGTCCTCATTACAATTATTGATACACTATTTTATAAAATAGTGAGGACTGCTAAAATAATTGTCTAGACCTATCACTCCACACTCCGACTAGTTTCTGCTATATTCTCGCCTCCTGAGAAGAAAAATGGAATAAAAAAGAAAAAAGTGAGCTCAACTAGCCCAATAAAGAATATTATGACTAAGATAATATAGAATAAATTATTGTTAGCCTTCAACAAATCACATAAAATATAATGGACAACAAGTTTTTGATCAATCTTCGCAACGAAAATAACAATTCATTAGAAGAGTTTAAGTAGAGAATGAAATCTACTATCATCTATGAATTTAAGAGACCATCATCAATATTTTATCCCTTTAACATCAATCAATATACATCTTGAATCAAATATTCATATTTGCACTACGAGCCAAAGATATTCATTTGTATCACCAGTTGGTCATGTTCATCTCAACACCTATTCATCTTTGCACTACAGGCCAAAGATATTCATCAGGTAATCATTCATCTTTGCACTACAGGTCAAATATATTCAGTTATATCATTATTTAGGACTGAGGATGATTAAAATATTTTAAAAAAAACAAATCCAATGAGATAAAAGATCAAAGATTAGGGATTCGTACTTCGGTTTATCCAAGTTCAAAAATACTCCATAATAAACTATAGCTGAATAAAATTCAAGAATGAAGATCAAAACATGGATACAATCAAAGATAGTAACCATAATATACATCTTGGACAAAGAAGAGAAATTTTTTTTTTCTGTGAATAATGTCGTATTCGTGAATAGTACCGTATACGTGAATAGTAACCCCGACACGAAAAGGTAGAAATTTTACAAGAAAAATCATACTTCGTGAATAAAACTCGTGAATAGTACCGTATTCGTGAATATTGTCATATACGTGAATAGTGCCGTATACGTGAATAGTAATCTCGACATGAAAAGGTAGAAATTTCATAATAAAATTCATACTAATATTTCGGCATAATGATATTGAAAGAAAAATATTATTTACGAAGAAAATAACATCCATTACCTCAAAAGAACAGTACTTCTGTCTGAAATATCGGATATAACGCTGAAGTAAACTTGCACTGAATAGCAACTCTCAAAATATTTAAACACTCACAAAATACGCTCGATAATATAGAGAGCGAAAGCTTATGATTCTGGTGTGATTTTCAATTCTAACCAAGCACCCTATTTATAGAAAAATGCTTAGAACGCCAAAGCAGACTAAATTAATAAAATAATATTTTCCAAAATTTTCAAGCACGCCACCTTTGATCAAATTTCAGCCCACCACAGTGGGGCCCACCAAAAAATCAGATTTTTCCACAACAACCAAAAGTGGGGCCCACCCATGTTTTAATAAAAATATTTATTTCTGAAATTTCAATAATTCATAATAAATAGCTCTTTTATTAGAAAAAATTCAAATCTCATGTCATTTTCATAGAAAATGTAATTCTCTACAACTTTGTAGAAGAAAGTTTTTCCAAATTCCAATCAGAAAATATCTGAAATCCACATACAAATGATTTTTAATACCTTCATTTCGACAAAATACTGATAAAGAATCTCAGCATTAATTCCTTCATTTATATCCACATAAAAAATAAATATTTTCTTATCATATAAATCAATAATTAATTATTCATAAATAATATTACAGAATCACAATTATGAAAACAAGGTTGTTCCCAGGAAAGAAGGGGCTTTCCGATAAGGATTTCTCCTTATTAGCGCACAATTAGGTGACCAAACCCCTTTCATAGACAGAACTTTCTTAGACATTGCCAATAATGCTATCTAATAATATTATTCAAATAATATGAATTATTCATATGATAATGGGAAATATTGTGCAGTGACAATTATTGAAATGACAATAATATAAAATATAAACGTAGCAATTATTGAATCAATGGAATAAAATATTGAACAATAATTACTGTAACAATTATTGAGTAGTGTCTTCTTACGTAAGAATCAATAATTCAAAAAAAAATACTGTGCAATACCGTGTGCTACTGTGCAACCATACGTATTACTGTATTTTAACCACCAGATATTCCAACAGTGTTAACGGTAACAATTACACCGTTATTTAGAAAAACTAAAACTTGTCGTTATCTTTATTTAACCGTTTTTCTTTATGGGGCCCACAAATGGATGAGTCATCGTACGAATATTCCCCGACAGTAAGAATATTCCACGACCAAACGAATATTCCCCGACAACAATGAATATTTTATAACCTTTTGCTTATTTTGCAAAATTTGCACATTTCACCCATAACCAAAGCATTATATCAAATTAACACCTTATTATTCACAATAATAATTAGAGAAAATTCGATTTTATTTATAAAAAGTTGGGGTCTTACAACCTCCCCTCCTTATAAAATTTTGTCCTCAAAATTGACGTACGTACCTAGTGTTTCGAAAAGGTGAGGATATCTCGTTTTTATTTTCGATTCTAACTCCCAAGTCATTTCCTCAATAGCATGGTTCCTCCACAAAACTTTAACTTGTAGTATATTCTTTGTGCGTAGGACATGCTCCTTCCTATTCAAGATCTTGACAGGTACCTCCTTGTACATTAAATCTTCGGTTATCTCGTCTGGTTCTAACTTAATAATGTGGTTTGGGTCTTTCACATATTTACGAAGCATAGATATATGAAAAATATTATGAACACGAGACATGCTTGGAGGTAATACGAGTCTATAAGCCACATTTCCTATTCAGTCAAGCATTTCAAATGGACCAACAAATTGTGGATTGAGCTTTTCTCTCTTCCCAAATCTTGTAACTCCCTTCCATAGAGCAACACGTAACAATACATGATCCCCAATATTAAATTCCACGTCCTTTCGATGAAGATCTGCATAACTCTTTTGTCGATCCTGTGATGTTTGTATACGTTATCGGATCATTTAGATATTCTCTGTAGTCATTCGTACCAATTCTGGTCCTAACAACGTTGCTTCTTCCACCTCATCCTAGCATACTGGAGAGCGACTCTTTCGTCCATATAATGCTTCAAATGGAGCCAAACCTATACTTGTCTGATAACTGTTGTTGTAGGAGAATTTCACCAATGGTAGGTACTTATCCCAACTCCCTTTGAAATCTAGGACACAGAGTCTTAATAGATCTTCAAGAGTTTGAATAGTCCTTTCTGATTGCCCATCCGTTTTAGGATGGTATGCCGAACTGAATCGTAAATCTGTGCCCATAGTTTTCTGCAAACTAACCCAAAATCGTGAAGTGAATCTTGGGTCACGATCCGAAACTATGGATACTAGCATGTCATGAAATCTCACAATCTCAGTCACGTACATACGAGCAAGACATTCAAGGGAATAAGTCTACCATATCAGTAAGAAATGAGCAGAATTGGTTAATCTATCAACAATAACCCAAATCGCATCTATGCCTTGAGAAACCTTAGAAAGACCCGTAACGAAATCTATGATAATGTGTTCCAACTTCCATTTCAGGATCTCAAGTAGTTACAATGGACCCTTTGGTACTTGATGCTCCGCCTTTACACGTTGACAAGTTAAACACCTCGAGATAAACTCCACGATCTCTCCCTTCATATTATTCCACCAAAATGTATGTCGAAGATCATGATACATTTTGGTACTCTCATGATGGATTGCAAACGGTGTGTTGTGTGCCTCCATCATGATTCTATGTTTCAAGTCAGAATCGTTAGAAATGCAAAGTCTGGAGTTGACTCGAAGTATTCCTTCTTCATCTATTCTTGCTTCTGGAATAGCACCTTCTTGCACTTTCTTCTTCATACGCATCAGCTCCAGGTCAGTAGCTTGAGCAGCTTTAACTTTATCGATTAAAGTCGGTTCTACTCGTATATTTCATATCATCACATGGGAACTTGGAGCCTTTAACTCTACCTCCATCCATTGTAAGTTATACAAAACGGGCCTTTGCGTTGACAATATCACACTTGTACCCACATATGATCTTCTACTCAATACGTCAGCTACTACGTTCGCTTTTCCAGGATGGTATTAGATGGTATGGTTGTAATCTTTCAACAGCTTGAGCCAACATCGTTGCCGCATGTTGAGTTCCTTTTGGGTGAAGAAATATTTGAGGCTTTTATGATCCGTATAAATCTCCACTTTTTCCCCATACAGGTAGTGTCTCTAGATCTTCAACGTGAAAATGACTGCTGCCAACTCCAGATCATGAGTAGGATAATTCTTCTCATATTCTTTGAGTTATCGCGAGGCATATGCTATGACTTTCCCATGTTGCATGTGAACACATCCTAACCCTTTGCCTGAAGCATCGTTGAAGATAACAAATCCATCCGAACCAGATGGTATTATCAGAATAGGTGCCGAAATAAGTCTCCTCTTGAGCTCTTGGAAACTGTTCTCGCATTCCTCGCTCCATACGAATTTTGTATCTTTTCGAGTCAGCTGAGCTAACGGAGTAGCGACTCGAGAAAATCTTTCTACGAATCTCCGATAATAACCAGATAAGCCCAGAAAGCTACATACTTCGGTCACTGTCTTCAGTTTCTCCCAACTTTGTATTGCTTCAATCTTCGCCGGGTCAACAGATACTCCATCTTTTGACACTACGTACCCAAGGAATGCTACTTCCTCAAGTCAGAACTCACATTTCTTCAGCTTGACATAAATCTTGTTATCACGAAGACTTTGAAGTACCAGCTTCAAATGGCGCTCATCATCTTCACGGATTTTGAAATAGATGAGGATGTCATCAATAAAGATGATAACGAACTGATCCAAATATTCTTTGAACACACGGTTCATTATATCCATAAAAGCATCAGGAGCATTAGTTAATCCAAAAGACATGACTAAGAATTTATAATGCCCGTACCGAGTATTGAATGCAGTCTTTAGAATATCCTCAGTTTTAATCTTCAGCTGATGATATCCATAATGAAGATTGATCTTTGAAAAAAATTATGCTCCTTGCAACTGGTCAAATAAGTCATCAATACGAGGTAGCGGATACCTATTCTTGATGGTGACATGGTTCAATTCCCGGTAGTCAATACAAAGTCGCATACTCCCGTCTTTCTTCTTTACGAATAAAACAGGAGCACCCCAAGGAGATGTACTAGGACGAATGAAATCGATGTCTAATAACTCCTGTAGTTGAACCTTTAACTCCTAAAGTTGAATAAGAGTCATTCGATATGGGGTTTTAGAAATGGGCTTTGTACCAGGTTCAAGGTCAATAAAGAATTCAACTTCACGTTCTGGGGGTAGACCGGGAAGTTCTTCAGGAAATACGTCAGAAAATTCACTAACAACAGAAGTATTATTCAAATCTGATGTATTTTTGTTCAAGCCCATGACATGGGCTAAGAAGCTTGACATCTATTTTTTAATAAACGAATGGCTTTATGGCTTGATATGACAGTGATTGACTTTAGTAGTTTGGTTGCTTGAATTCGCATAATAGGTTGGTTAGGAATATGAAAACTAACAACCTTACAAAAATAATCAATTTTAGCATGATGAGTGGTTAACCAATCAATCCCTAAAATCACATTAAATGCAAGTATTTTCAACGAAATAAGATTGACAGGTAATGTGATGGTTCCAACTTGAATCAAGCAAGATTTATAAATAGTAGATGTAATGAAAGTTTCTCCTATCGGAGTTTCAATAGATAAGTTAAAGTCTAATTTCTCCGTAGTCAAGTTCAAACATTGACCACAACCAGGAGAGATAAAAGAATGGGTAGAACATCTCCGTATTGCAATAGTTTATGATTAGCTTACCCGTGATCACCTCGTTCGGGTTCCTCACGTTTTGGGCAGTCATGACAAATGCTCTTCTAGGAACCACTGACTTTGACTTGTCCGAGACAGCCTTTGGAGTCACCATCCCCATTGGACTTGGTATCGCTACAAGACAATCTCTAGCTATATGACCTTCCTTTCCCCAGTTATAACACACCTTGGATTGTTATGGGAAGTTTCGGCTGATGTGTCCCTCTTTCCCACATTTATAACATATGACCAATGATTGATCTCCTCCCCTAGAAACAGTTGATGTTGGTACTGACGTCTTTTCGTTATCATTATTGTACCTTCTCTTTTTAAAATCTCCCCCCGACTCGCTTCTTCTACCATCATGGCCATGATTACCACCAGAGTGGTTACCGCTTTTGTCCAAATGTTTTCCTCCCTGCTGGTTGTCATTGCTCCAATGACTGCTGCCACCGGTATGACCCAGGTTATGGTCCCTCGGTTGAACATACTCATTATCTCGCTCCAATAATTGAGCCATGTTTACAACATCTGAATATAGAGAAAATTTATGAGAGATAAGATATTGTCGAATTTCAGGTTTCAGAGCTCTCAGTAACATCTGCGCCATATGTTCCTCATTCTCTACCAAATGAGGTGTAAACCTGGATAACTCTATGAACTTAGCCTCATACTGGGACACAGTCATGTTGTTCTATTCCAGTCTAATAAACTCTACCTCCTTCATATGACGAATACTTTCAGGAAAGTACTTGTTATTGGACAGTTTCTGAAACGTTTCCTAAGACGTGTTGAGTGTGGTAGGCTGGGTATGCTTCACAGATTTTCACCAGTAATTTGCCTCCCCACGGAACATAAAGGTGGCGAATGGAACCTTCTGTTCCTCCGTTCATCCCAAGACATCAAATATCTTGGTAATTTACTTCACTCACGTTTCCGCCTTGATCGGATCCGGCTTTCCCACAAATTATGGCGGTCCCAACTCTTTAAACTGTTTAGTTGCGACAAGCCGCACGTTGCTATCATTTTCACCCATATTTTGTACACGAGTCTCCCTCGTCTGATTTTGCATGAACTGTAAAATGCTTATAAACATTCCATCATTCATCATTTTTTTGGTAGTGTTGTTTACAGGAGGAATATTGCCTTCTTGTTGCACGTTCCCCTGATTGGTGATTAAAGGTGTCTCCACGGTCTCATTCACTCCATTGTTAACATTCTCAGCAGTCATTCTCAAATACTGCTATAAAATAAGGGTTAATTAAAAAAATTGACATACCACATAATACCCCTATATTATGACCGACCAACAAATAAGTTTAGGTGGGACACACTAGCAAAGAATTTACTCGTCTTTCCCCACCTAGTTCTATTCCTCAATCTCTGCCAGAGACCATATCCCTAAGCTCTGATACCAACTGCGACGCACCCAAAATAGGTATACATCACCCACTCTGAGTCACCAAATACATGGTACAGAAACAACTACAACTTCATTATTACAATTGTCATGTAAAATACGACAACATATATGCTATGAGTTTAAATACAAATATTGTCATCTAGACAGTATTAAAACTCAAATAAGTCCTCATTACAATTATTGATACACTATTTTATAAAATAGTGAGGACTGTTAAAACAACTATCTGGACCCATCACTCCACACCCCGACTAGTTCCCGCTATATTCTTGCCTCCTGAGAAGAAAAATAGAACAAAAAGGAAAAGGGTGAACTCAACTAGCCCAGTAAAGAATATTATGACTAAGATATTATAGAACAAATTATCATTAGCCTTCAATAAATAAGATAAAATATAATGGACAACAAGTTTTAGATCAATATTCGCAGCGGAAATAACAATTCATTAGAAGAGTTTAAGTAGAGAATGAAATCTACTATCATCTATGAATTTAAAAGTCCATCATCAATATTTTATCCATATAACATCAATCAATATACATCTTGAATTAAATATTCATCTTTGCACTACGGGCCAAAGATATTCATTTGTATCACCAGTTGGTCATGTTCATCTCAACACCTATTCATCTTTGCACTACGGGTCAAAGATATTCATCATGTAATCATTCATCTTTACACTACATGCCAAAGATATTCAGTTATATCATCATTTAAGACTGAGGATGATGAAAATATTTTAAAGAAAACGAATCCAGTGAGATAAAGTGTAACAACCCGAAAATTTAGATTGTTCGGAATTTAAGTTTAAAGAATTAGTTATTAATAAAATGAATTTTTATTAATACTATTTTGTGCTATGTGGTTATAAATCGTTCTATGACCTAGGATAATTGGAATACGGGAGGATTCTGGCTACGAGCTAGACTGAACGAGTAAGAATTTTCAAGACAAAAATAAAATTTTTATAGGAACTAAAATATTTTCAGAAAAAAGATGAAATATGCACTATTCACCCGATGAAACCCTAAGGGTTAGGGTTTAAATAACCTAAGCTTTTTTGAGAGTTTGGTATGTCGAAATGACATTCTGTCGAAAGATTTGACAATAATATATCTTGAAAAGTTAAGTAAACCGATAAAAGTTTTTCTCAAAAAACGTGTAAAAATCAGACAAAATAAAAACGACGAACAGTACTGTTACATTCTTTTTATTCGTTTAACTACGTTAGGAGAAAACGTGAAGGAAAACGCGTAATGTCAAAAAGTGTTTTTTAGTTTTTCAGAGATCCGAAGAATACGTAAAAGTTAATCAGTAAAGGAAAGACGAAATATCCAAAAATATTTGGATTCCGAGAATTACAATTTTTAAAACTGTCGGACGAAACCCGAAAGACGAAACGAAGTTTTGTGAATAGTATCGTGAATAGTAAGGAGGTGTGAATAGTAACCGCAGTGGCAAAATAACTATTTTGCCCCTAGCTTGGAAAATCTATAAATAGGAAGCTAATTTCATTTAAATTGGATTTTGAAAATCCTACAACATGAAAAAGAGAGAGAGTTTGGATGGGAGAAATAAGAGGAAAAGGAGGAGGAAAAGTTACTCGTGAGCAAACTTTGTCCGACGAATGGAGATTAAAGAAGAAAGGTATCAAAAACCTAACTTTCGAATTAATTTTCTTAAAGTTTTATATGTTTAAAACATAACTTAATGAGAATAAGAAGTAAAAGATGTAGTAATGGTTTCATATGGTTGAAATCATGAGAAAATGAAAAAAAAAGAATTAGAAGTTTATTTAATAAATTTCTGATAGAAGTATAAGATTCGTAATGATTTAGAACGATCCGAGTGAATCATATGAATGATACGGTGAAATATGCAAGGAATGGTGTCTTATAACACCAAATTCCAAGAAAAAGTGAAATCGTAATCAAAATATCGATTAAAAATGAAGAATGAACGAAGAACACGAAGAACGTTGTTGATGGACAAATTTAAAACCATTGTACTATAATTTGTTATTGATGGACAAGTTTAAAACCATCTCGTATAAGTTAGATACTTGTTGCTTGGTTAGGAATGGTAGAAACGTTCACGAAGAATGGATTAAAACTGAGCTATAACGAAGTTATGGCAAAAATTTTATAAAAGACGAACGAGAATTAGAAAGTGCTTAAATGAACCCGAAGGTGAAGGTTTCATAAGAAAGTAAGAGAATGTAGAAAACGTGACTCGTGGACTCAAGAACGAACGAGTTCCAAGTTCGGATGACCGAATTACAGATAAACGAACGAATAACGTTAAAAATGTAAAAATGAACGAAGGGTGAAGATCAAGCTAATCGAATGGCACTTTAACAGATTCAGAACAAAGTTTTGCCTGAGGGGTATTGAAGTACGTAAGATAAGGAAGAGAATGACTTTGGAACGACCTCGTTTTGAGTTATAGCGAAGAAGTTATTAAAGCGGGAAGGAAGCATCTCAAACAATTTCTAACACTTAGAAAAACTTTTCAAGGATTAAGGCTTGGAGCCGCAGTGCGAGCCGTGCCTTGGGAGGCGGTGCCACAGTGTTAGCCCTAGTAGTTGGAAACTGCAGAGTGGCGCAGCAGCACGAGAGAAAAAGAGGGAACTGGCGCCGCAGCGTCGGTGCAGAGCAAGGCACAGTAATGAGCTTTTAACTTCTCAATTATTGTGGGGAAGTGTAAGGGAAGATAAAGAACATAATGTTCAATTAATGTAATACTTAATCAAGTGAATTAAACCTTAAATGAAGGTTGAATGGTAAGATTAAACGAGATTAAAAGATAAAGAATATAAACAAGGGTTACGGGACTGATATCTAGGGACCGTGATCGCGATATAACGAACGTGGGGGGTTGCTATGATTGTGATTCCTTAGATGTTGAGTGATGAGGGTAATGAATAACATTTTGATGTTATGTTGTAGTAACGAGAGATAAGTGTAAAGCGTATAAATGCTATGAACGCAATGCTGTTGCGATGAACGATCGGTCTTAGCATACAACGAACAATATGGCTTCGACATTAAGAAAGTATAATGAACATGGGGTTAATGGGATGGATAACGATTGAAAGCGATTAAAATCTTGAGAAAAAGGTTGAATGAGAGATTAAGAGACGAGCAACGTGAACGTTGGATATGTAAACGATCCTCGTGAATTGTATTTATGTCGGACGAACGTTCTAAGTATACCCTGGTTGTATGACTTAGACGTTGATGAAAGTATCAAGTAAGATATGAATTATCAAGAAAGCCATCATGGATGGTAATAAGATTAATGAAAACTGAATGTGAGTCGGATAAGAATGAATTCTGAGGTATGGCATTTAGTTGCCAGAAAGCCATAAGGAATAAGAAATTAACTTAACGAACATTATAGTTTAATAGTTCGGATAAATTAGATGAATTTAGGTGGTAGTACAATCATAACCTTTAATTGTTAATATATGGGAGCTGGGCTAAACAATTCCTTCAGAGAGCGAAGGTATATACAAAACTGGCAACCGATCTAACTCACTATGATCGCAGTGTAGATGAGACGGGAACTTGTTTGTTGGTTGTTTGTGGGAAACTACTCAGAGTACCATATGGACTACTAGCAAAGAAGCGATGTATGCTGAGTCCTATAGAAGTTATAAGAAGAAGATAAGAATGCAAATCATCAAAGATGATGAATGTTTTGAGTAAGACATCTCCATATGTCATGAAGTCATAAACCGGTAATGAAAGTTGGTCGTGTAAACTTAGGTTGCAAGTACGCGAACCCTAAAAAGTAAAGTGAAGTAAACCAATGTGTAAGTCAAATATATGACAAATTGGTGTTTATGTTTTCCTTATGTGTTATATAGGAATTGGAATGAGCAATTCAGCGTAAGTTCTAGATGTGCATAAGGCAAGTTTCCTAGCTTCATTCATATTTTAAATGAATGCTAGTTTCTAAAACTTCTCAGATGTTGAACTTGAGAAGTTCTGTCTATGTGCGAATGTGCGATATTTGTACTAGGTAGTAGAACGTATGAGGCCTTGTGCCACTATTTGAACACTTCGATGTTTCTATGAGATGAACTATTCTGTGATTAAATTGTTCAATATGAGAATGTTCTATTTATACATGAACCGTTATTGTTAAGTCTGTACTAATGATTCTAGTCAGACAGGATGAGTATGAAAAAGGAAGAAGAAGAAAAGTATTTTAAAGTGAATGTGATTAATGTTTTAAAATGATAGGAATCGAAATTATTTCTATTATTCAAGCTGCTTCATAACCTTTATTCGGTTATCGAAGTTCTAAAGGAATGTTTAAAATTCTTGAAGTTGTTGGTTCAAGTGTTATAACTTGCTGGGCAATCGAATGCTCACACTTGCTTTAAAAGAAAAATATTTTCAGTAAACGATGTTAGAAGAACTTAAGGATCCCGTAAAGATCAAGCTGACCGATATCCAGATGAAGTGCCATTCAGTATGTGAATGACCGTGAAGATCAAGTGAAGACTTGTAATGTAGAATAGTTTAATTGAACTATAGATTAGTTTAATGAACTGTTATGTATCCTTGGTAGCAGATAAAAGTCACTCTTGTAAGATGGAATGAATAATGTATTTATCATTATTTGTAATGAACGAGGTTATAAGGTTATAGAACCTGGGTTTGAGAATGTATGTTGTTATATTTCACTATATAATGATGTATGTTTAGATGAATGATGTACTTGTGACGTACAAAATCTGGGTGTGAAGTTAGACCGAATTTTGGGGTGTTATAAGTTGGTATCAGAGCTGATAGGTTATAAATCTTAGGTATGAGTAGCTAAGAATATAATCGTAGAAAGAAGGATAAGAAGATCACCACGTGATTATAATGAATCATAGTAACAGATGAGCTGTTAAGCGATGAATGATTTATAGCTAATGCTATGAATGAATGGTACTACGAAGTAGTACGGGAAGGAGAACTCAGATTGAGTTGTGAAGGATAGCATACGAATTAAAGAAAATTTGTATTAAGTAAAGAGAAATTTAGAAGTTATAAACTTTCAATTGAGGACTCGCGTGATAGATGAGTTGTATGAACCTTTGTTATGGGCAGAGTTTTGTGCTTGGTGTAATAACTGCTTAGCTTATTACAGTGATAATCATTGGAATTGGTCACGCTATCAAGATGTATATGATGAGAAGGTGAATCTTTTCTCATGTATATACTTGATAGGTAGAGAACGATATGCTAGGTGTGAGTTCTTGAAACTCATACTTATAGTAGGTTCGTGACTCATAATTACATGATATGTTTTTGAACTTCTCAGCGAATGGATGCCTATGGTCTGACTGGGATAGTTCTTAAACTCATATTATTGTGGAAAGTTCCTGAACTCATAATGTGTGGTAAGTTGATGTAATGTACTAAGGTATAGGGATGTTTAGACTTGAAGTAAGTATTTTCAGTAGACTTAGCATTGAAGGTGCTAGAGAAGATTAAGTATTGTCGTAAGACAATGAAGGAAGATGGAGAAATAGGATAGTCCAAGTCATCTAGCTATGCTAGATTTCGAAGTTTATTAAAATCGTGCTTATGTGTGCGTGTTTTGAAAATGAAAGAATTGGTTCAACTTTTGGAACCAATGGATTTTAAAGGAACTATTCTTAGTATGTCTATACTAATTATTTTAGCTAGACAGAAATTGATTTGAAATATCAAAATGAATTTTAAATCATCTGTGCATTTGATGCAAGGATGGTAAAAGGATGGAGTTATTAATGCAATTGAACCTAGTGTTGAATCTGATCTTAGGATCAACAACCCGCTATGGTATGATGTATAATGGCGAAGTCATAAACTGATGAAGTCCTCAATGTACTGTGAAAAGTAAGGTATCATGACGTCATAAAACGTTTTGATTTATTGTAAAGGAATTTAAAGGGTAGTCGATGTCAATTGATTTGGCTAGACGAATGTTTCAAGTTGATATCCAATTTATTGGTATGGTCTAAGCTACTTGATTTGGCTAAGATAAATGGTATGTCATATTTAAAAGAAAATCGAGCTTTCTTTGAGAAGTTGTGACAAACCAAATTATTTTGGTGCAGAATCTAATAATTAAGTCTGAGGTAAACACACCTCGGAATGGGGTTATACAATGGGTTGATTGCCTACGTATGAAAGAGGTAGTTTACCTTCTTGGTGATTGTAAACTGACCGTGGAATAAAGGTTACGACGTCATGTTGTTAAACCTAGTAAGAGTTCATGGTCAATTTGACCTCTCAGCAAAAGAATGAAATGTTTTAAAGGAATTCTTATGTTCCTCATTGTTCATTCTACTTCATAATTCTTGATAAGTTATGAAGGTGAGAGAATGTTTGAAAGATAAGAACTTCTTTGAAGAGAAGTTGAGAAGAAGGGTAGGCTAAAATTTCGAGGATGAAATTCTGTGAAGAAGGGGTGAATGTGAGGACCCGGGTAAGGGTGCTGTTTTAAGAAATTCTGAAGACGGAATTTTTATAAGGGGGAAATAGTGTAACAACCCGAAAATTCGGATTGTTCAAAATTTACGTTTAAAGAATTAGTTATTAATTAAATGATTTTTTATTAATACTATTCTGTGCTATGTGTTTATAAATCGTTCTATAACCTAGGATGATAGGAATACGGGAGGAGGCTATAAGCTAGACTGAACAAGTAAGAATTTTCAAGACGAAAATAAAAATTTTATAGGAACAAAAATATTTCTAGGAAAAAAGACGAAATAGGCAATATTCACCCGACGAAACCCTAAGGGTTAGGGTTTGAATAACTTAAGCCTTTTCGAGACTACAGTAATACGCAGTTGAGATTGAGTACGGCTTATCACCCACAGACAGATGGGCAGAGTGAAAAAAACGATTCAGACATTAGAAGATATATTAAGAGCTTGTATAATGGACTTTAAAGAAAATTGGGATGATCACCTACAGCTAGTAGAGTTCGAGTACAACAACAGTTACCAAGCTAGTATTGGCATGCCGCCTTATTAAGCGATATACGGCAGAAACTGCAGAACTCCGCTTTACTGGGATGAAGTTGGCGAGAGACAATTACTAGGCCCAAAATTGGTACAGCAAACAGCAGGGATAATTAAAGTGATCCGAACAAGACTGGTAGCAGCTCAAGATAGGCAGAAGAAATACGCCGACGCACACCGTAAAAATGTTAAGTTTGAATCGGGTAGTTATGTGTTTTTGAAAGTCTCTCCTTGGAAGGGAAAGATCAGGTTCGGAAAGAAAGGAAAATTAAGCCCAAGATTCATTGGACCATTTGAGGTACTGCGAAGGATCGGAGAAGTTGCGTATGAGGTAGCCTTACCTCCAACACTCGAGAATGTCCACAGCGTCTTCAATGTTTCAGTTTTATGACCCTACAAACCCGATTACAAGCATGTAATTGAATACGAACCCCTACATTTTGAAAAAGATTTATCTTACGAAGAAATTCCAGTTCAGATTGTCGACAGTAAAGAACAAGTACTAAGGAATAAAGTAATACCTTCTGTTAAGATAATATGGAGAAACCACAACGCTGAAGAAGCAACGTGAGAACTCGAAGAGCATATGATGAAGAATTATCCTAATTTATTTAGTTAAATTATGTGTAAGCGATTCTGGGGACAGAATCTTTGTAAGGGGGGGGGGAGAATGTAACGGGACGAATTGATTAAGTCATGATTCTGAGGACAGAATCCTTTTAAAGGGGGAAAGATGTGACGAACAAGATTTTATAATTTAATTTTAATATGTATTGAATTAAATAAATATTTTTCGATGATTTAATTTTTGGATTAAATAATTAATTGATGCAATTATGGTAGATTAATTTAATTATATGTGTTATATTTATTAAATTAATGTGGAAAATTTTTATTATTCAAATTAATGCGAGCTTATTGAATTAAATAAAATATTTAATAAGCATAATGTTATTTTAATTAATTAAAGAATTAATAATTTCACATAATTAATAAATAAAAAATTTAATTATGTGACTATGTGAATTAATGAGAAATTATTATATTTTAATTAATTTAAATTAAATAAGATGTTTGATTTATTGTCTAATTAGGTGTGACATTATTAAACTATATTATAAAAGATTAATTAAATTAAATGGAAAAACCTTCTAATAAGTGAGCCAAATAAGGCCTTAGTGGATGTTGAGAAATTGTTGAGGGAAATTTGTGAGTTGGGTGATTGAAGAAGCATTTGAGAAAGATTTCTCTATTAACCTACACTCTATACTTTGGGTAATCTTTTCAACCCAATTCTTATTTTACGTTATTAAAATTTTCATGAAAATGGTTTTCAAGTTCTGTTAAAATCTCAGTACTTGGAAAGGGTAGTGATTATGTGGATATATATGTGATAATATGTTAACATAGCATATTTTTACTATATATTGTATATTTCCATAACATCAGTTTCATAAAAACATGTCGTATATACTTTCTTCAAAATATAGAGTATGAAAACTGGCCATATGGCCCTAGCATGCAACTTTAATATGTCAATCATATGTTGTATCATAAATTTTACACTTGTATATAATTATGTATGTTAAAACGAAGAAAACAAACTTCGAATGGACTGAATTAGTGTTATAACGAACCCGTAGTGCCAATCTTCATGTTTTGTTTTTGAAAATTTTAAGAACAACAAGAACAGTGAAGTTATATAATTTGATTCTAGTAATTATGTGTTTAAACTTGTTAAAATCACTCTACAAAGGTTGAGTAATGATTATGTATGAATTCTAGTATATGGATATGTTTAATTTAATGTATTTAATGATCATGTAATGATAATTTTGCCTGACACTGTGTTCTTTGCGAACTGGAAATTCAAAAATTGGAGTTCCATGCCGCGGCGCCAACTCCATGCCTTAAGGCCCGCGCCACAGTGCCAAAGCCCAAGCCGCAGTGCCACCGCGCCGAGATTAGGCCTGATGGTGGCGCCACAGCGCAACTCTGCAGATTGCTCATAAATGAAAACTTTTTGATTGTTCATGTCTAGGAATGTAATATTAACTTAATCTAATGAACATATAAATGTGTTAAACATATAATGAGATGTTAAAATAGGTTCTTAACATGTCTATAAGGCATTTACATGTTGATTGTATTATTGAACACATAGTTAGCTTATTATTCGTGTAGTGTGATATTATGTGAAAATAAGCGTGATAATTTGACTAAGTATAGTCATAACTAGAGTTTAGACCAAAGAATAAACTTACGATGACTAGTTACGTTATAATTGACTGGTATTGTGAATATAAATGGTATGTAGGATTAAATCAAGGAACGTGTATAATTAATGTGTAATCTACACACGACACAAGTTTCCTAACCCTACTAGTTATTGTTATTCACGTTTATAAACTTACATCGAGCAAATTCTCGTTATTATTAATCAAGTTCAATTTGTTATATCAAGATTATTAATCTTTTCAAAGTATGATTCTGTTATACAATATTTATTCTATTGTATACCTCTTGAGATTGTTATTCGATTTAAATATCAGTTATTGTCGAACCTTGTTAGACTAGCGAACCCTTATTGATTCGACTAGTCCATAGTTGATGAACGTTCTAAATTTTAGAACCCTTATTGAATAATCCAAACCAAACTTCCTTTGGTGCGGACTCTAATGTCAAACTGAGATGAACAACCCTGTATAGGGATTACTTATGCGTTAGCGTTAAGATATTGTGCACAATATGGTACTAAGGGATGATCCCCTTAAGTACGAGTAGAAGAGTCCATAGTCTTATGACTGTTAAAGGTTTCAAGTATAACCCTTGATAACCTAGGATATAGTTCAAGGTCTTATGACCCTCAAAAGTTCTTCTGATTCTTGTTATTCATTCTTGATTCAAAAGTTGAGTTATTATTCCAAAAGTCTTTGATTCACTCGTATGTTATTAAATTGTTATTTCATTATTTTACTTGTGGGCAATCGTGCTCACTCTTGCATAATAATAACATTGCAGTTAAGAACGAATGGTCCGACGAGCCTTCTTCTAGCAAAGGCAAGGGCAAGATTAACAAG
Organism: Panax notoginseng; assembly: GCA_016801055.1. Taxonomy (NCBI): domain Eukaryota; kingdom Viridiplantae; phylum Streptophyta; class Magnoliopsida; order Apiales; family Araliaceae; genus Panax; species Panax notoginseng. The sequence goes on along the minus strand of CM029015.1, from coordinate 95,828,094 downwards.
TGATGCAAACTTGTTGTCATTATGATTATGTATTTATGTTTTAAACTTAAGTTGATGTTGTGTAAGTCTATTAATTGTTTATGTTTCCGCAGTTGAGATTTAAGGTTAGTATGACCTAGGATTTATGTAATTATTTCAAATGATGTAACTCCTTAAGGAGAGGATTAATTTCTATCTATTATGCTTTCGTTTATTATGGGTAGATAGACATATGATGTTTGTATAGTGAACACCAAATTATGTGGGAATTGAAGTACCCGGATTTTGGAGTGTCACATGTCAAGAATGTGATGTCCACCCGCCGGATTCCTCTCTTTACAGATAGAGGATGGGAGCTCTATTTAGGAGAGCGTGCTATTTGGAGCACCACAGGAGAGATTCGTGTACCGATATTGCCTCCTGTCAGGCGTTATTGGCCTGTATCGCAGTCGCCGGTCAGTGATATCCCGTTGATGGGCGTTGACGGCTTTACTTTATCAGAGGGTCCGTTTACACATGAGGCATTATACCGCTAGTGGTCCCCTCGTATCATTGGAGCCCAGACCCGTGCCACTCATTTCATGGGGGATATAGTTCCTGGATCCGTGATGATAATGAATTGGATGACCTGTGTTCGAGATCCGACTCATTTGACACAGATTGATAGTTCTACCCAGCAGTTGGACTGGGCACATTTTTTCATCTGGCATTTGGGCAGGGATCCTTCAGAGGTGGATACTTTTGATCCTTTCAGCTCAGGGGCTGACCCTTCAGGTGACCCATATGGCTTTGCCGGTGCAGATCCTCCCTTGTATAGGCCTAGCATCCCTCTTGGCGGAGCTCCAGTGACTCGGGAGGAGTTACATCAGGTGGACATGATTGATGATGTAGATATAGACACCATTGTCTTCTTCTAATGTGTATTCTTGCTATATCTTTTGATAGGCCTCTGTTAGATACTGGATAGCTGTGCCCCATTCTCGTTATATCTTTTGATAGGCCTCTGTTAGTCGTAGGGTGTCTGTGCCCCATTTCCCTGTATTTTCAGTTGTACAGAGATGATGTATTTACATGATGATGTACTTAGGAATGTATGTACTATTTTTCATTCCATACATTATATTGTCATCGATTATTTGTCATGCATGTATTATGTCATGCATATGTATGTCCAGAGATGTTCAGCATTGACCCCTGAATAGTCTTATGATACGGCCAACATAGATGTCTTCCTCGACAGTCAGCCATATTGATCACACCCCACCAGTATTGCTGGTCTCCCGTCTGAGATCTTGGTATGATAGTGTATCCCCTTCAGACAAGGTGATTGTAGATCAGTTATTGCAGCATTCCATGACCCTTCTGACGTTTCAGGTTCCATTGGGCTTTGTAGATGGCATGCTAGAGCATTGGGTACTGGAGAGGCAAGTTTTTCGGTTTAGGACCCATAAGTTGACTCCTACCTTGGAGGAGTAGGAGAGGTTGATGGCTTTGCCCTTAGACAGGCCTTGCGCTCGGATGGCTGTCAGAGACATGCGTCGGCAGTTCATGACCCTCACCAGGTTACGGCATAGAGTGGCACAGGATGAGATTATATATGGCCATGTATTGTCCCAACATTTTTTGATAGACAGATTTGGCTCAGTGGAAAGTTATGCACAGTACTCTGGGGATTTCACCACATTATAGGATCAGTGGCACGTGGCCAGATTAGATGTACTCGTGATGTGCGTGGTGGCTTATTTGTACATGCCACTGTTGTAACAACCCGATATTTTCTATATAATTAAATCAGAAATTTTGCATATAAATTTTTTTTTATTTTAAGGATGAAGATTTGTACAAGATAATGTGTATATGTATTTATGTGATAAATAAAAATATGTTTTATTACATGAATATTTGCAACTAATTTTATTTTAGAGTTATGGATTATTATAAAGTATATTCTCGTAATAATTAATTTTATGGTAGGAAGGTTTTTATTAATTATTTTCCATGAAAATATAGTTATATATTATATATGGAATGAGTTTTAGAATAATTATAATAATTATTTTATTATATGAATTTTAGTACAGATTATTAAGTTAATTATTTTACCTTAATTATTAAGGTTAAATATGGCAGAATAAATCAGATATGGAATTCAAACTCAAACTTTGGATTTTTATCAAGGAATGAGAATAATAATATAATATTAATTATATTTTAATTTTTCAGTGCTATAAATATGTACTGTATGTACGTATTGATGATGATTGGTCAATTATGGTCAAAACCCTAGTTTTACTATGAAAAACCCTAATTTGAAAATCAATTGTGAGGTTAAGACTATAATATAAATGTGTTATATAATTAATGATATGTATTATATAATGATTTGATTAATTAGGTCAACCCTAATTAACATTTAGATTGAAAATTTAAAAACCTTAAATAATTTTAGAAAACTCTAAGTTATTAAAAACCCTAATTTTAAATGTGAAACCCTAAATTGAAACTTAAATTAGAGTTTAAGATTGATTGGTAATTGTGTTAATGTGATTAATTAACAAGTATTAGAATTATAATTGTTAATTAGGAAAACTCTAATAAATTTTGGAAACCCTGATTAACTAGAAACCCTAATTCTTAACTTAGTAACCCTAATCTGCTAATTGGGTAACCCTAATTTGTAAATTGTAAGCTAAATGCTAATTAGTGGACACTAAAACCCTAATGTTCCTGTATAAAGTAATTAGAAAATTAATCATAATTAAGAAACCCTAATTTTTAAAAATTAGAAAGTTATTTTTTGTAATTTTTATTTTAAACCCAAAATAAAAATCCTAGAAAAGCAATTTTTGTTAACCGTAGGGTTAAACCCTAAGGGTCAAAGCATAAGGGTTTACCAAGTTTACAATTATGCCCTTAAATTCTCAAACGAAAAGACCAAAATGCCCTTTGCATTATTTGAAGCTAGTTATAGGTTTTAACCTTAGGTTTAGTTGGTGAACCACTTCAACCACCCCATGTGAAAAATCTCATCAGATCAGCCTCTAGATCAGCAACATACAATGTATACAAGCACTATAAATAGAATTTGAGAGAGAAAAAGTGTACATTTTGCTCATTTTTGCTCAAACATCCAACCAATCCTTTCTCTCACTAAAACCAACGAAATTTGGTAGCATATCAGTTCCTAAGAACAGCCCCACGATCAACTATAACATATCAGAAGCATAAAATCAAGAAAGTGATCATAGAAGGTATAAACCCTACCTAAGAATCTGACCATCGATCTGTTGTTAGATGTTATATTTTTTTGTTAAACATGTTATATAAGGTTTCTAATGCTGATCTGGGTTGCTAGATGTTAGATCCATAACATCTAGAGGCTCGGATTTGAAGATTTGCCAAATCTGGAAAATGTTCAAACTGTGGTCTGACAACCAATGTCAGTGGCCACAGATCCTTGTTCACGTATGCTTTTTTTTGTTTAAAGGTTTAAATATGTAGTCTGACATGTAGTCTTTGATCTGGAATAAGAATCAGACTTAGATCTGGTCTAGATTGCAAGATATTTTTAGTTAAAAGTCGTTGACCAACCATGACTGGACAAAATCTGGGTAACCCAGATCTTGCCCAGAAATGGTCTGACAAGACCTTTATCGCCTCTGATCTTGCAAGTTGTTGTTGATTTGTGTTTGGTGTTGTATTCAGGTTATAGTATAGTAGTTACACTACATCTTGGTGCTTTTATATAGCTTATATCACAAACATGCTGGAATTGGGGGATGGTCAAACCAGGCAGAAAGTCCACAGACGAGCTTTCTTGGTAACCCAGAAAGTTCTTGAGCGTGGTTTCTGACATGGTTTGACTGGACAAGATCTTGCTATTGTGTTGTTGATTTGTTGATTTTATGTAATAGAAATGTTTTCCTACATGTTGACTACATACTGAAGCTTATATATCACTAAACCATTACATGTACAACAAGTTGTGGAAGCCTAAAGTAGGCTAATCAAACTGTTCTTCATTTCTGGGTAACCCAGAAAATGAAGAACAACTCTGACAGCTTGTTCTAGGCTCTAGATCTCGTTAGTTATGCATGTTATGATCATGTTTGTTTTTGGGTTATGTAGTCCTACATTAGAAATACACGATCTGACCAAAATCAAGTCCAGAAACATTACGATCAGATCAGAAATCGTGGTCAAAGGAAGTCCCTCAAAACTGAGTATGAATATCTGGGTTTGCATGAAGAACATGAAGAACACCTATAGCGACAGTTATGTCACTATAGGTGGTCTTTAGCGACAGATAGTGCTTTTTAATTAAATTAATTTCCAAAAATTAATTATTTTAATTGAATAAATAGAAAAAAATAGTTTTTAATTATTAAAAATACCAAATAAATTATTAAAAATTATTTTAAATTCTAAAAATTAGTTTTTAATTATTTTGGATATATTCTGTTAATATTTAATATTTTTGGAATATTAAAGGTGTTAAATTTATTTAAATATAATATTAAATAAATTATTTAAAAATAATTTTTAATACATGAAAAATCATTTAAAATTATATTATGGTATTAGAAAATATTTTAAGTTATTTTTAATGACTTTTAATATTTTGTGATAAAATTCATTAATAAATTAATATTAATGATAATTAAGTTATTTACTAAATGAATTAAGTAAATTGATTAAAAATTATTTTATTATATTAAAAATCATTTTTAATAATAATATAGAATTTAAAAATATTTTAAGTTATAAAATATAACTTTCAATATTTAAAGGTAAATTTCATTAATTAATGATATTAAAGTTATTTAATAATTATATTAAATAATTTAGTTTAAAAATGATTTTATTATTATAAAAATCATTTTAAATGAAAATAAAGTGCTTAATGATATTTTAAGTTATAAAATATAACTTTAAATATTTAAAGAATAATTTTATTAATAATTTAATATTAATGATATTTATTTAACATTAATGATATTAAATTTATTTAATAATTATATTAAATAAATAGTTTAAAAATAATTTTATTAATTTAAAAATCATTTAAAAAAAAGATATAAATGAATTAAAAATATTTTAAGTTATAATTCATAACTTTTAATATTTTGATAAATAGTACAATAATATTTAAATATTAATGATAATTATTTAAAAATAATTTTAAATATTTTAAAAATTATTTAAGGATAATATTAATACTTTAAAAATATTTTAAGTTATTATAAATAACTTTAATATTTTGGCAATGGTTTCATTAATAGTTTAATATTAATTAAATATTTATGATAATAGAATTGTTTGATATTTAAATCATTTAAGCATGATTCTGATGTTTAAAAATTCATGATAAATAATAATAAATGTTTAAAAATTATTATAAGTCATTTAAAAATAATATGACTGATACTTACAGATATTAAGTTACAGATTAGAGTCTTGGATTTGATAAATACCCGATAAAATTGTCGGTACCCCGTCATGTTTCAGAAATTGATCTGTACTTAGATAATTTAATTAGATATGTGTTTATTTGTGATTCAATGGTTGTTAAACTTATGTGCCAAGGTGATTAGGATATGTGCTGACTGTAATAAACAGTGCTATGTGTTGAGATATGTTATTCTAATCAGTAAAATGGTCTGATTAATGATATGTCGTGAGATAAAAGATAGAATTAAGTTACAAATTGTAAGCAGCGCATCAAGCAAGTATCTTACCTTTGTATTTCCTTTATGCAATGGACGTGAGTAAGAAGTTTCAGATTTATATTATTACTGTACAGATTATTAACCCTATATTATATACACTTATTGATTATCAACATGTTAGTATTTGGTAATTCAGATATATATTCTGTTCGTTAATTTCTATAAATGGTTATACAAGTGTCCCTATTTGGATAATTATTGTATTTAATCACATGTTGATACACATTTATCAATTACCCGTATATATATATATATATATATATATGTTGAATTATAGATTATTGTTGAATAAGATAAAACCTTTAATTTGGAACCAAGAAAAGTATGAACATCCCTACACGGGAAAACTTTTATGCGCCCAATGCGGACAGAGTGAACGATACCCTCGTTCTTGCATATAGTATTGATCAATACAGGGTACAACGGGCTGATCACCCCCGTGCCCGTAAGTTACGACGGTTTACAGATGAAGTTCTGTTTAACCTTTTCGAAAATGAAAACAATGTTCATAGTATGCCACATTAACCCTATTTATAGTCATTACGTAGTTTCAAAAATTTGAAAGAGGGTTGTTATGTTATTATTATCGATTCAAATTACTTCACAACTATTGCATTGTTGTAGAAGGATAGTATAAAGAAAATATTTAAATTCTTTAAGCTTATATATATATAGTTGCTATTACTTGCTGGGCACTCAAATGCTCACTCTTGCTTAATTTAAATATTTTTAGCCAAGTTTGAAGAACCAGAAAGCTCATGCAGAAACAAAGGAAAAGGAAAGCTAACCAAATAAGATTTGTGGTAGTTATGTAATAGTTTGATATTATTATTAAAACAATGATATATATATATATATATATATATATATATATATATATATATTATCTATCATGGGTTGTAATGAATGTTTAAAGGTTACGTACTTGGGATTCAGACTCTGATAAATATGTAAATTAGTTTGATCTTTATATTATTGTTATTATTATTAGTATTATTTCGCTCAAAGAAATGGTATCGTGAAGCACCGAGTTCAGGCTTTAAGTACCCGAATTTGGGGACTTTACAGATTGGTATCAGAGCTTTACGGTTAGAAATCTTAGGTGGGATAGACCTTAGGCTATAACCTTAGAACAGAGGAAAACGTTGAATGTAAGACCCCAAATTATTAATAAATGAAATTTAATTTCCTCTATTTATCATTTTGAAATAGTAAGGGTTGATTTGATTAATGTGGTTAGTTATGGGTAAAATGCGCAAATATTTTAAATAAGCAAGTGGTTATAAAATATTTATTTTTATCGGAGAATATTCGTTTGGTCGTGGAATATTCTTGTTGTCGGAGAATATTCTTACAACGGCGCAGACTTGTATGGGCCCTATAACGGAAAGCGATTGGATGAAGAAAATGACAAGTATAAGTTGTTTATAAATAACGGCATAGTTGTTACCATTAATATTGTTAGAATACCCGGTGGTTAAAACACAGTAATACGCGTTGTTGCACAGTAGCACACGGTATTGCACCAATTATTGATTCTTACGTAAGAAGGCACTACTCAATAATGGTTACAGTAATTACTGTTTAGTATTTTATTTTATTGATTCAATAATTATTGCGTTGATATTTTATATTACTGTTGTTTCAATAATTGTCACTACACAGTATTTTTCATTATCGGAGCAATAATTCATATTATCTGAATAATATTATTAGATAACATTATTGGCAATGTCTAGAAAGTTCTGTCTAATGAGAGGTTTGGTCACCTAATTGCGCGCCAGTAAGGAGAAATCCTTATTGAAAAGCCCCCTCTTTCCTGAGAATTGCCTAGTTGTCAGTATTGTGATTCGATAATATTATTTGTGAATAATTAATTATTGATTTATATGATGAGTAAAATATTCATTTTATGTGGATATAGATGGAGAAAATTTTTTAAAGTGACAATTATTGAAAATCGATATTTTATCTTTTCTGATAAAATAATATTTTATTATATTATTATAATATAATAATGATGATATTTTTACAATGAATGTGTGATATATGAGTATATGAGGAGAAAGAGTATTTTTGTTACAAAAGTTGTTTAAAACATGTTAAACATGTCTGTGGGCCCATTTCTTGACTGAAATTTGATTATAGCCAGTAAAATCGTCCGTTTATGGATTTCAGTCAATTTTTGTTTGGAATTTGGAAAAACTTTCTTCTATAAAGTTGTAGAGAATTGAATTTCCTATAAAAAATGTGATATTCGAATTTTCTGACAAAAGGGCTATTTATTATGAATTATTGAAGTTCCGAAATTCTTGAATAATTGATTTTTGGAGTTTAAAATATTTTTAATAAGAAAAACATTTTTTTTCTTTAAATGAGGTGTGTATGGCTGATGTTGGACCAAATTTGTGTGCGTAGGAAATTTTGATATATATATTAATATTATATTAAATTTTTTGCTTTGGTGTTCTAAGCATTTTCCTATAAATAGGGTGCTTAGGTTAGAATTGAAAATCACACCCGAAACTAAAGATTTCTCTCTTTCTCTCTCGATTTTTTGAGCGTATTCTTGTGAGTATTTTAATACTGTGAGTGTTGCTATACGGTTCAAGTTCAAGTCATAGCCTATATCAGGTGTTTCAACTAAAAGTATTGTCTTTACCAAGTAAGGGATGCTATTTTATTCGAAAATGATATTATTACTTCAATATCATTGTGCCGAAATATTGGTTGGAATTTTTTTTATCAAATTTTGTAACTTTTCATGTCGGGGTTACTATTCACAAGTTACTATTCACGAAGCATGATGATGTTTTTTTGTGAAATTTCTATCTTTTAGTGTCGGAGTCACTATTCACGTATACGACACTATTCACGTATACGACACTATTCAATAATACGGCACTATTCACAGAAAAATTAAATTTTTGTTTTTTGTCCAAAATATATATTCTGGATACTAGCTTTGATTGTATCCATGTTTTGATCATTCTTGAATTTTACTCCACTGTGATTATTTATCAGGTATTTTTGGACATGGAATAGCTGAAATATAAATCCTTAATATTTATTCTTTTGTTTCACTGGATTCGTTTTCTTTAAAATATTTTCCATCATCCTCAGTCCTAAATGATGATATATTTGAATATATTTTGCCTGTAGTGCAAAGATGATTGATTTCTGATGAATATCTTTGGCCCGTAGTGCAAAGATGAACAGGTGTTTAGATGAACATGACCAACTGATGAATATCTTTGGCCTGTAGTGCAAAGATGAATATTTTATTCCAGATATATATTGATTGATGTTACAGGAATAAAAGATAGACGATGAACTTTTAAATTCATATATAGAAGATAGTAGATTTCATTCTCTACTTAACTCTTCTAATAAATTATTATTTCCACTGCGAATATTGATTTAAAACTTGTTGTCTATTGTATTCTATTAGATTTTTCTCTGTTGAAGACTAACGATAATTTGTTTTATATTATCTTAGTCATAATGTTCTTTACTGGGCTAGTTGAGCTCACCCTTTTCTTTTTGTTCCATTTTTCTTCTCAGGAGGCGAGAATGTAGCGAGTACTAGTCGGGGTATGGAATGAAGGTTCTAGAAAGTCGTTTTAGTAGTCCTCACCATTTTTGTAAAATAATATATCAATAATTATAATGAGGACTTATTTGAGTGTGGATATTGTCTAGATGGCAATATTTTTATTTAAACTCATAGTTTGTATGTTGTATTAATAAAGTTGTAGTTGTTTCTATACCATGTATTTTGACAACTCAGAATGAGTGTTGTATACCTATTTTGGGGGTGTCACATTAAAAATATAAATAACTCATATAGGGTTTAAAAAGAGATGAATTGAATAAATTCATCGTCAAACAAGATAAAAGATAACTTATATAAAACTATTATTTGTTGTGTGTGTATATTATATGCTAATCAGGATAATTTATGTGTGTAGATCTCTGGTGAAAAAGGCTTCTTATATGCTTATAGCATGAAGAAGGATCGAATCCATACACCCGAGCTGATATCGAAGCCAATAGCTGAAATAGGGCCTCACAATGAAAATAACTCAGACGAGGTGATTATCGTAGAAAACGTAGTACCAGATCCGGAGATGGTAGAACTGACAGATAGTGATTTGGACACTAAAGTTGAAGCTGATCAAGCATCAACAGAGGTGCAGGATCTGAGGAACAACGTTTCTTCTCTAGAAAGGTTGTGGGAAATAGAAAAGTTGTTGAATAGTCAGTTGCGTTAAGCGTTAATAGAAACAATGGAAGAACAAGATAAGCTTAAAATCCAAATTGATCAGATGGGAGCCACAAGCAACACATCGTGTGCAGCTCCGAGCAAGAAAGGGAAAAAAAGACAGAAGACCATGACTTAGGAAAATTCGACAAGAAGAAAGGGAAAAGAATATGTTATCTTTGCAGTTATGAAGGACATACTACTCTGTATTGTCCCGACAATAAACCAGGTGCATGTTTTGTTTGTGGAATGGAAGGTCATCAGGCAAAAAGTTGTCCAAGGAAAAAAAGGCATAGCGAATAGGTAGTATAGGTTCTGTGGTGTAGGTGTATTTAATGTAATATATAGGATAAGTATGTCTGTGTAATTTATGTTCCCAACTTTTGCATTAGTCAAGACTGTAAATCCCGACTTTTGTGGTCACAAAGGGATAGTTGATGTTTAAAGCATTATGTGCTATGCTATGTAAAATATTCGTTGAATGAATATGAATCTAAGTTTGAGTAATGAAATAAGTTTAATATATTAAACTTATATTATAAGGTTTAGAATGTAAGTTAAATTTATAGTTTTATTTAATTAGATAATGCCGCTAAGACGTCGAACTCGAAACCAAAGGGCAGAAGAATCTGTTAATAATGTTGAAGGACAACAACAAGCAGACCCAATGCAGCACTTTGCCATCATAATAGCACAAGCTATGCAACAGGGAATACCAGTCGCTGGGAATCAGCCGGATAACTGCTTGGCGAACTTTAAAGATTTCAAAGCTGTAGGACCACCGGAATTCAAAGGTACAACTGACCCTGTTAAAGCCCAGACTTGGGTTAAAGAGATTGAGAAGGCATTCGTGATAGCTAGGGTAACTGAAGGGAAGAAGACCACTTTTTCCACCTACATGATGAAGGGTGAGGCAATTTTTTGGTGGGAAGGGAATCAGGCGAGGGCAGGAGAAGGTATAGTCACATGGGATAGGTTCAAAACTCTATTTTTTTGAGAATTATTTTTCATCTAGTATGCAGGCTAGGATGGATGTAAAATTTTTAGAGTTGAAGCAGGAGAATATGACGGTGTCTGAATATGACGCCAAATTTAATGAGTTAGCTAGGTTTGCTCCGCATCAAATTGATACGGAGGCTAGGAAAGCAAGAAGGTTTGAGCTGGGATTGAAACCCTGGCTCTACAATAAGGTTGCAGTGTTGCAGATCCCTACATTTGCAGCACTCATGGAGAATGCGATTATTGTTGAGGAGGGGAGTGAGGCTATAAGTCTCTACAACAAGGAGAGAAAGAATAAGGGTAAGACCGAAGGAGCTGGGAAGGTAGGAATTAATAGTGGGAGTAGGAGTGGAGATAGCAAGAGAAAGGTGAATAACTTTGAGAATGTTCAGATCAAGCATAAAGGTGTTAAGAAGCCAGCGGTGCAGTGCAAGACTTGTGGAAAGAAACACTCTAGGGAATGTCTGAAAGGAAAATTCGTCTGCTATAAGTGCGGGCAGGAGGGCCATATCTCTCCCAACTGCCCCAATCCTAGGATGAATAGTGGATGTTTTCTGTGCGGATCGACTGAGCACAAGGTGAAAGATTGTCCGAAGAGGAGGGCGGAGGCAGGAAGTGTGAATATTGGCATTGGCAGCGGGACTTTAACAATCACGGGACCTACGTCATCGAGCAAGCCAACAAAATCAACAGGAAGGGTCTACAACATGACTGTTCAGGATACGATGGTAGCTGGCAATGGGATTCCAGGTATTATTCGTATAATTTTTATTTTCTTTTACATGATTTTCCTATATATAATAAATTATTTTATAAAGAAAATTTGAGGGAGGAATTTGAGTTCTTTTAGAAGTCAAATTTCCGTTTAATAAGAAAGACAAGCTTTATGTGAATAGTTAAAGATCGAGAGTTACTTGCAATAATTGTGTATGCTATGTACCCGTGTATGTGTAGGTTTTAAAACGATGATTCTGGGAACGGAATCTTTATAAGGGAGGGTGAATGTAACAACCCAATATTTTCTATATAATTAAATCAGAAATTTTGCGTATCAATTTTTTTTTATTTTAAGGATGAGGATTTGTACAAGATAATATGTATATGTATTTATGTTATAAATAAAAATATATTTTATTACATGAATATTTGCAACTAATTTTATTTTAGAGTTATGGATTATTATAAAGTATATTCTCATAATAATTAATTTTATGGTAGAAAGGTTTTTATTAATTATTTTCCATAAAAATATAGTTATATATTATATATGGAATGATTTTTAGAATAATTATAATAATTATTTTATTATATGAATTTTAGTACAGATTATTAAGTTAATTATTTTACCTTAATTATTAAGGTTAAATATGGGAGAATAAATTAGATATGGAATCCAAACTCAAACTTTGGATTTTTATCAAGGAATGAGAATAATAATATAATATTAATTATATTTTGATTTTTCAGTACTATAAATATGTACTGTATGTACGTATTGATGATGGTTGGTCAATTATGGTCAAAACCCTAGTTTTACTATGGAAAACCCTAATTTGAAAATCAACTGTGAGGTTAAGACTGTAATATAACTGTGTTATATGATTTATGATGTGTATTATATAATGATTTGATTAATTAGGTCAACCCTAATTAACATTTAGATTGAAAAATTTAGAAACCCTAAATAATTTTAGAAAACCCTAAGTTATTAAAAACCCTAATTTTAAATGTGAAACCCTAAATTGAAACTTAAAATAGAGTTCAAGATTGATTGGTAATTGTGTTAATGTGATTAATTAACAAGTATTAGAATTATAATTGTTAATTAGGAAAACTCTAATAAATTTTGGAAACCCTAATTAAGTAGAAACCCTAATTCTTAAATTAGTAACCCTAATTTGCTAATTGGGTAACCCTAATTTGTTAATTGTAAGCTGAATGCTAATTAGTGGACACTAAACCCCTAATGTTCCTGTATAAAGTAATTAGAAAATTAATCATAATTAAGAAACCCTAATTTTCAAAAATTAGAAAGTTTTTTTTTGTAATTTTTATTTTAAACCCAAAATAAAAATCCTAGAAAAGTAATTTTTGTTAATCGTAGGGTTAAACCCTAAGGGTCATGCCTTAAGGGTTTACCAAGTTTACAATTATGCCCTTAAATTCTCAAGCGAAAAGACCAAAATACCCTTTGCATTATTTGAAGCTAGTTATGGGTTTTGACCTTAGGTTTAGTTGGTGAACCACTTCAACCACCCCATGTGACAAATCTCAGTAGATCAGTCTCTAGATCAGCAACATACAATGTATACAAGCGCTATAAATAGAATTGGAGAGATAAAAAGTGTACATTTTGCACATTTTTGCTCAAACATCCAACCAATCCTTTCTCTCACTAAAACCAACGAAATTTGGTAGCATATCAGTCCCTAAGAACAGCCCCACGATCAACCATAACATATCAGAAGCATAGAATCAAGAAAGTGATCATAGAAGGTATAAACCCTACCTAAGAATCTGACCATCGATCTGTTGTTAGATGTTAGATTTTTTTTTTGTTAAACATTTTATATAAGGTGTCTAATGATGATCTGGGTTGCTAGATGTTAGATCCATAACATCTAGAGGCTCGGATTTGAAGATTTGCCAAATCTGGAAAATGTTCAAACTGTGGTCTGACAACCAATGTCAGTGGCCACAGATCCTTGTTCATGTATGCTTTTTGTTGTTTAAAGGTTTAAATATGTAGTCTGACATGTAGTCTTTGATCTTGAACAAGAATCAGACTTAGATCTGGTCTAGATTGTAAGATATTTTTAGTCAAAAGTCGTTGACCGACCATGACTGGACAAAATCTGGGTAACCCAGATCTTGCCCAGAAATGGTTTGACAAGACCTTTATCGCCTCTGATCTTGCAAGTTGTTGTTGATTTGTGTTTGGTATTGTATTCAGGTTATAGTATAGTAGTTACACTACATCTTGGTGCTTTTATATAGCTTATATCACAAACATGCTGGAATTGGGGGATGGTCAAACCAGGCAGATAGTCCACAGATGAGCTTTCTTGGTAACCCAGAAAGTTCTTGAGCGTGGTTTCTGTCATGGTTTGACCGGACAAGATCTTGCTATTGTGTTGTTGTTTTGTTGATTTTATGTAATAGAAATGTTGTCCTACATGTTGACTACATACAGAAACTTATATATCACTAAACCATTACATGTACAACAAGTCGTGGAAGCCCAAAGTAGGCTAGTCGAACTGTTCTTCATTTCTGGGTAACACAGAAAATGAAGAACAACTCTGACAGCTTGTTCTAGGCTCTAGATCTCGTTAGTTATGCATGATATGATCATGTTTGTTGCTGGGTCATGTAGTCCTACATTAGAACTACACGATCTGACCAAAATCAAGTCCAGAAACATTACGATCAGATCAGAAATCGTGGTCAAAGGAGGTCCCTCGAAATTGAGTATGAATATCTGGGTTTGCATGAAGAACATGAAGAACACCTATAGCGACAGTTATGTCACTATAGGTGGTCTTTAGCGACAAACAGTGCTTTTTAATTAAATTAATTTCTGAAAATTAATTATTTTAATTAAATAAATAGAAAAAAATAGTTTTTAATTATTAAAAATACCAAATAAATTATTAAAAATTATTTTAAATTCTGAAAATTTGTTTTTAATTATTTTGGATATATTTCGTTAATATTTAATATTTTTGGAATATAAAAGGTATTTATTTTATTTAATTATAATATTAAATAAATTATTTAAAAATAATTTTTAATACATAAAAAATCATTTAAAATTATATTATGGTATTAGAAAATATTGTAAGTTATTTTTAATGACTTTTAATATTTTGTGATGAAATTTATTAATAAATTAATATTAATAATAATTAAGTTATTTACTAAATGAATTAAGTAAATTGATTAAAAATGATTTTATTATATTAGAAATTATTTTTAATAATAATAAAGTATTTAAAAATATTTTAAGTTATAAAATATAACTTTCAATATTTAAAGGTAAATTTCATTAATTAATGATATTAAAGTTATTTAATAAATATATTAAATAATTTAGTTTAAAAATGATTTTATTATTATAAAAATTATTTTAAATAAAAATAAAGTGTTTAATGATATTTTAAGTTATAAAATATAACTTTTAATATTTAAATGATAATTTCATTAATAAATTAATATTAATGATATTTATTTAACATTAATGGTATTAAATTTATTTAACAATTAAATTAAATAAATAGTTTAAAATGATTTTATTAATTTAAAAATTATTTAAAAAAAGATATAAATGAATTAAAAATATTTTAAGTTATAATTAATAACTTTTAATATTTTGATAAATAGTACATTAATATTTAAATATTAATGATAAATATTTAAAAATGATTTTAAATGTTTTAAAAATTATTTAAGGATAATATTAATACTTTAAAAATATTTTAAGTTATTATAAATAACTTTAATATTTTGGCAATGGTTTCATTAATAGTTTAATATTAATTAAATATTGATGGTAATAGAATTGTTTGATATTTAAATCATTTAAGCATGATTCCGATGTTTGAAAATTCATGATAAATAATAATAAATGTTTAAAAATTATTATAAGTCATTTAAAAATAATATGATTGATAGTTACAAATATTGAGTTAAAGATTAGAGTCTTAGATTCGATAAATACTCGATAAAGTTGTCGGTACCCCGTCATGTTTCAGAAATTGATCTGGACTTTGATAATTTAATTAGATATGTGTTTATTTGTGATTCAATGGTTGTTAAACTTGTGTGCCAAGGTGATTAGGATAAGTGCTGACTGCAATAAGCAGTGCTATGTGTTGAGATATGTTATTCTAATCAGTAAAATGGTCTGATTAATGATAGGTCGTGAGATAAAAGATAGAATTAAGTTGCAAATTATAAGCAGCGCATCAGGCAAGTATCTTACCTTGCATTTCTTTTATGCAATGGACGTGAGTAAGAAGTTTCAAAATTATATTATTACTGTACAGATTATTAACCCTATATTATATACACTCATTGATTATCAACATGTTAGTATATGGTAATTCAGATATATATATTCTGTTCGTTAATTTCTATAAATGGTTATACAAGTGTCCCCACTTGGATAATCATTGTATTTAATCACATGTTGATACACCTTTGTCAATTACCCGTATATATATATATATATATATATATATATATATATATATATATGTTAAATTATAGATTATTGTTGAACAAGATAAAATCTTTGATTTGGAACCAAGATAAGTATGAACATCCCTACACGGGAAAACTTTTATGCGCCCAAGACGGACAGAATGAATGATACCCTCGTTCTTGCATGTAGTATTGATCAATACAGGGTACGACAGGCTAATCACCCCTGTGCCCTTAAGTTATGACGGTTTACAGATGAAGTTCTGTTTAACCTTTTCAAAAATGAAAACAATGTTCATAGTATGTCACATTAACCTTATTTATAGTCATTACGTAGTTTCAAAATTTGAAAGAGGGTTGTTATGTTATTATTATCGATTCAGATTACTTCACAACTATTGCATTGTTGTAGAAGGATAGTATAAAGAAAATATTTAAATTCTTTAAGCTTATATATATATATATATATATATATATATATATATATATATGTTGCTATTACTTGTTGGGCACTCAAATGCTCACTCTTGCTTAATTTAAATATTTTCAGCCAAGTGTGAAGAACCAGAAAGCTCATGCAGAAACAAAGAAAAAGGAAAACTAACCAAATAAGATTTGTGGTACTTATGTAATAGTTTGATATTATTATTAAGACAATGATATATATATATATATATATATATATATATATATTATCTATCATGAGTTGTAATGAATGTTTAAAGGTTACGCACTTGGGATTCAGACTCTGATAAATATGTAAATTAGTTTGATCTTTATATTATTGTTATTATTATTAGTGTTATTACGCTCATAAAAATGGTATCGTGAAGCACCGAGTTCAGGTTTCAAGTACCCGAATTTGGGGGCTTTACAACTGTACATGGATGAGCTAGACATCGATGTTGTCATGGCGGTGAGAGCTCTCAGGGAGGGTCATACCATTGTGTCGATGATTATGGCAAAGACACTGAGGTCAGCCACGTATTGCAACACCTATCCTGCAAGGGTGTTTATAGGCAGCTCGGTCTTGTTGTACATGTGGTTCATGTCACACTTGAGACTGATTGTTTCTGACGACATGAGTACTATTTTTCCCATGAGATAGCTATGTTTTACTCCTTTCAGCCAACGGAGTGTGTAGACGCTACATCCTGGTCAGAGTTCTTGGCAGGGATCGAAGATCCATTTGATATTCTGTTGTGTGCAGGGCTTAGCTCTCCCTACAGCTTCATTACTCATGCTCTGGGCATGGATTACCTCCCTTTGGCTGGTTTGAGGGGCATGACCACATATCATCCACTGGTCGTGATGTCACAGTTTGACCAGTTTCAGGATGTGCATCCTTTTGAGGGGGCGTTAGGTTAGCATTTATCATCTTTCCATTTATCAGCAGAGGATAGATACATGGTGTATGCCTGTTGGGATCAGCGTGAGAGTGCTGAGTTTTCTGTTAGCCATCTGGGCTGTTCGACAAAGTATTCTACATGAATGGAGATAGAGACTGCATCAGCTGCGATAGTATCCATAGTATCAGGGATTGATTCAGATAGTGGAGAGCCCGTGAAGGACATTGATTCTCACATTGAGGAGGAGCTGTTCACTGGGTTACCAGTAGCTCTTGTAGATTCTCCCAGTAAGAATGCTACTGTGATCCAGCATTCAGCACATTATTTGGAGAAGAGTCTCCATCTGATGACCTTTAAGAGAGATCACGCTAGGGCCTTGATGTTGACAACTATTGATGGGAGAGACGTCGCTCTGTCAAAGAGAAACGAGGTATTAACTCATAGAGATGCCGCTATTGTTGAGTGGGATGAGGCCAGATCATCTAAAGATGCAGTGATTGTGGAGCGGGATAGCGCTATATCTGCCCGAGATATCGCTGTTATAGACAATACTGTAGTGATGTCCCTTACTTCTGGAATCATTATAGAGATAAGCACGTATATTGATGAGCACAGTGCCACCATGCAGTTGGCTGTAGATCTGTTGACTCGTGTAGAGACCCTTGGGCAGAAGATCACAGCGTTACCTCCTTCTGATAGGGATGCGGTGTTGAGCTTTATAATCTGTATACACATCGACTTGTAGATGGGCTTGTATTTTCCTGCACAGACTAGCTTAGCCACTTTGTCATGTATAGTACATTTTGTATATATCAAACAACATTATATATAGCAGGAAAATATATTTTGATTCACTTCCCTTTTATTTATGCTTTGTTGCTTGCTTGATATTTGCTTATTTCTCCAGGGCTTGTGATCTTGATGTATTCTGAACTCCTCCTTGATAGATGGACATTGAGATGTCTCAAGATCTTTCAAAATGGATCGTTGATCTGTATGTATTCCCTACCTTCTTTGGTGTCTTGGGACTGGTTTCTGTATGTAGATATGGAGAGGAGTGTGGCTTTCCTCTCTGAGGTTGACCGCACCACAGATGGTCGTCGGTACTCCTTTGTATGAGGGAGCCCAATTTGTTCCATCTCTTATGGATTGGTGTTTTTCTATGAGGCCTTAACCGCAGCTTAGATGGTCGTCGATTCTCTCGTTGACATGGGGAGGTCAAGTAGTTCCATCCCTTTCATCCGAAGCCGATGAAGTGTGATGAATTGAATGATGGCCCCAGTACTATTGACAAGTTTTTGATTTTTGGTAAACCGAACCATGAATGGCTGCCTACGTACTCCTATTAAAGAGGAGATCAGGTCTACGTAGTTCGAATCTGGTGTGGAGGTTCAACGATGTATGTGGTAAAGGGGTGTAAAGATATTTTTATTTTTTTTGTAGTGAGAAGGGTGTAGAAATGTTTTTGTTATTTTTGTTTTATTACGATCGAACCATATAAAATGGCTGCCTACGTACTCCCTTGTATTGTGGAGATCAGGTCGGCGTAGTTTGCCCCATGTACAGGACGGTTTGCAGCCAAAAAGTTTAATCCCATGTACAGGATAAACTGAAGGTGTGAAAAGTTTAATCCCTGGTGGGATAAACTGAAGGTGTGAAGGGTTGAATCCCTGGTGGGATAACCTGAAGGTGTGAAAGGTTTTGAAAACCTGTAAGGAGTAAAGGATCTGATGATCCAAAAACCAGGCTGCTGGTTGTAAGGTGTGAGGAAAGTTGTATGTAGTGAAGGTTTAGAAAACCGAAATTGACTGGGGATCTGATGATCCATAACCAGGATGTTTTCTTGATGGTAACTTTAGACATAGTACCATTTCACGGTGTCTGAGTTAATGAGTTGTAAAAATTCATCGCCATCCATCTCCTATAATCTGAGAGCGCCTCCTGTCAATACCTCCTTGACAATAAATGGGCCTTCCCAGTTAAAGGAAAATTTTCCTTTGGATTGATCTTGGTTGTCAATGATCTTCTTCAAAACCAAGTCATGTTGTCTAAACTGCCATAGCCGGACTTTCCTGTTTTAGGATCTGGCGATCCTTTGTTGACATAATTGACTGTGGAAGATAGGAGTGATTCGCCTTTCGTCTAGTAGAGATAATTGGTGATACCTATCTTGTAACCATTGGTCTTCATCCAGCTGAGCGTCTATCAACACTCTGAGGGATTCCATTTCCACCTCTATGGGGAGCACTACTTCCATCCCATAGGTTAATGAGTAGGGGGTTGCCCCAGTGGAAGTGCGCATTGATGTTCTGTAGGCTAACAGAGTCAGAGGCTATAAGTTAGGCCATCCTTTATGATTGGCGGACCTTTTTTGCATGATCTTTTTGATATTTTTGTTAGCCACTTCAACAGCACCATTCATCTTCGGACGGCAGATGACGGAGTTGAGATGTTTGATGTGGAATTTACTTTATAACTCCTCAATCATTTTGTTATTAAGGTTCTTAGCATTATCTGATACAATTACCTTTGGTTGTCCATATTGACAAATGACATTGTTTCTGATGAAAACAATGATAACTTTTTTTGTAACCCTAGGGAAGGAGGCTGCTTCTACCCATTTAGTGAAGTAATCGATCATGGTGAAGATAAACTGATGCCCATTACTGGCTTTGGGCTCGATGGGCCCGATCACGTCCATTTCCCACATTGAGAAGGGTCAGGGTGAACTCATATTATAAAGCTCCCTTGGAGGGGCGTTGATAGCATTCCCATGAATTTGGCATTGATAACATCTCTTGACGTGATCATCACAGTCAGCTTTGAGAGAGAGCCAGTAATGCCCTGTCCTAAGGATCTTCTTTACAAGTAGGGGGTCTCTCATGTGTGGGCCACATACTCAACCATGGATTTCATCCGCGAGCCTCTAGGCTTGGTCCTTGTCCATACATCTGAGGAGACCTAGTCCGGCATCTCTTTTATAGAGTGCGTCTCCACTCAGGTAGAACTTCATAGTTAGTCGATGGATCCGCCTTCTTTCAATTGGGCTCGCCTCAGCGGTTGCAGATTCATCTTGTAAGTACTCCTTGATATGCTAATACCATGGGTGTTTGACGGGAGGTAGTTCATCCGATACTTCTCTAATGTAGTTCCCATAGGCTGGTGCCTTTTGTTGGGAAAATGTGATGGTTTGCATATTTTCCTTGTCAAGTATGTTGATCAAGAAGGCCAAGGTTGCTAGCGCATTCACAAAGTCATTCCTATTCTGAGGATTGTGGAGGAAGGTTTTTTCTTCAAACTCCGAAGCCATCTGTAGAACTTGCCGAAGGTAAGGCAGTATTCGGTATCCCCAAAGACAGTTAACCGTCTGATGCCCATTGATTGAGCAAGTTTTACTCCTGTGATATAGCCTTTATACTCAGCTGTGTTGTTGGTGTTGGCAAATTGCAATTTGACGGCGACGGGATGCTGCTCCCCCGTAACGGATGTTAGCACTACTTCGGCTCCAGAGCCTTTTATGTTTACAGCTCCATTAAAATACACCTTCCATGATTGGTGTGCATCGTACTGAGGGTGTTGCTAAACTGTCATTACCCCTTCATCGGGAAAGTATGTTTCCAAGGGTTTGAAATCCCCTGAAGGTGCGACGACCAGTTGATCCACAATTCCTTGACCTTTGATAGACTTTTACGTCACGTAGACGATGTCAAATTATTATCGGATCAACTGCTATCTGGACAGTCGGTAATTCAGCATGGGTTTACTGAACACGTACTTGAGAGGATCCACGAGGGATATGAGACGGGTTGTGTGACCATGGAGGTAATGTTGTAACTTCATGGAAGCCCAGGCTAAAGCACAACAAGATTTTCTCAACCAGAGTGTACTTGTGTTCACTGCTGCTGAATCTTTTGTTGAGGTAATAGATAGCTCGCTCTTGGCCATGGCATTGTCATTGATGGAAAGGTACATAAACATGGGAACATCATCCCTAGGTGGTACCAAAATAGGAACGCTGACTAGATGCTCTTTGATTGTAAGGAAGGCTTTCTGACACTCATTATTCCATTTCATAGAGGAGTTCTTCCTTAACAACTTGAAGATAGGCTCACAGGTTGCTGTGAGTTGGGAGATGAATCTGCTAATGAAGTTGATTCTTCCCAAAAATCCCCGTATTTCCTTCTCTGTCTGAGGAATGGGCATTTCTGTAATGGCTTGGATTTTGGTGGGATCCAACTCAATCCCCTTGTGGCTGACTAGGAAACTTAGCAACTTACCTGACTTAACGCCAAAGGAGGACTTGGCTGGATTCAACTTCAAGTTGTACTTTTGCAACCTGTTGAAGAGCTTTTTGAGATGGTCTAGGTGGTCTTCCTCCCTTCGGGACTTGACAATGATGTCATCCACATAGATCTCTATGTCTTTGTGCATTAAATCGTGGAAAAGAGCCATCATGGCTTGCTGGTAGGTAGCTCTGGCATTGATGAGGATGAACGACAACTGTCTGTAGGAAAAGGTTCCCCAAGAAGTGATGAATGTAGTTTTCTCACGATCCTCTTCAGCAACCATGATTTGATGGTACCCCACAAAGTAATTAGCAAAGGGGTACATGTTGTATTGAGCTGTATTATCAATGAGTATATGGATGAAGGGCACAGGAACGCTATCTTTGAGGCAAGCTTTATTCAAATCCCTGTAATCTATGCAAACTCACACCTTCCTCCCTATTTTGGGCATGGAGACTATGTTGGATAGCCATTCAGGGTATGTTGAAACCATAATGATGCCTTCTTGAAATTGTTTCACAATTTCTTCTTTAACATTTAAACTCCACTCAGGTTTTAATCGCCTGAGCTTCTGCCTGACTGGCTTGAATCTCTCTTTGATGGGGAGGTGATGAATAACAATGTCAGTGGACAAACTGACCATGTCTTCATATGACCATGCAAACACATCCTAAAATTGGGTCAATAAAGTAACCATGTCATTCCTTTGGTTTGGAGTGAGGTCCGTACCAATCTTGATTTGTTTGGGGTTTTCTAAGGTTCCGAGGTTAAAAGAGGTGGTTTGATCAAGATTTGGCTTGGATTTGTCTTCGACCAATTCTTTGATCTCCTGAGGTATCTCATAGTCCTATTGTATTTCCATCAAGTCTGAGTCCAACTTTACATCAAAGTTACAGTCCTTGTGGAGAAAAGGCACCTCATCAGCAAGTATAGGCACATCTAACTTTAGAGTCCTGAAACAAAAATGCTTTCACTTAATATATGAAATTGTTCAATCATATAAAGTGTTAGCATGTAATGACAAAACAACTACTAATACTATACATAAAAGTAAGCAGTTATTGTTATCTACAGGGCAGAGGGAGTTTCTGCCCTTTTTACCAACGTCGGCAAATGCAAGGAGTGCTACTCCAATTGACAAGGGTGAAGTCCTGGTGGACGGCTATGATGAAGGGGTTGTTGTCGTCTTCCTTCTCCTGAATGATGACTATGATATTTGGACAATCATCGCCTGGGGTGACTCTATTTGTACTGTTTGTATGGACTATGATGCATATGTTTGATAAGCACCTTGCAACGTCCTGCTTACACCTCCGGTCCTTTTCCTCTGCCTCCGGATCCGGTATCAAGACTTCTTTTCCTTTGACTGGTATCGGCTTAGGAAATAATATAGTCATCATATGTGCAGGAACCTTTACTGAAGTATGTATAGATTCAACTTATGTAGGTTGTGGCAATCGCCGTATGGCTGAAGATGAAGAAACCTATTTGTGTTTATAAGGATTCCTGTGACTGGAGCTAGCAGAATAGCCTAGTTTGGCTGTCCCTGTTTGATTGGGAACTTGAATTGGGTGCTTAACGCCCTGATGGTCTTTGCCCAACCCTTGTCCAGGTTGATAACCCAAAGATATCATTTCTTGACTTGCCGACATTACCTCGGCAAAAATTCTGGGTATAAGAGGTGGCACCCTAATAGGGTGGTAGTGAGTGTTGCTCACCTCTAGGGCATGGAAGCGGACATGCTCAACTTCTGAATTAAAACTGATGAGCAGGATGTCACCTTGTTCAGGACATTCTAGCTCAGCGTTAACAGTGACTAGGCTGTTGTTAATGATGTATTTAAGATGTTGATGGAGGGTGGATGGGACGGCTCCAGCCATATGAATCCACGGTCTTCCCAAGAGCAGGTTGTATCCTGTAGCTAATTTGAGCACATGAAAGGATACGCCAAATGTATGTGGATCAATCTCCACAGGTAGTCTAATCTCCCGGACAGCATTTCGTCGGGATCCATCGAAAGATTTGATAATTGTATGGCTTCTTCGGATTCTGTTGAGATTGATATTCATCTTCTCCAAGGTGGCATAAAGGCAGATATTCAAGGAGGACCCTCCATCTATCAATACTCCTGCGACCACGTATCCGGAGGACATAACCACTATATGCAATGCAATGACCAGTCCCTTCGGGACGTATGTCATCAGCAGTGAAAGATATCACATTGTAGTTAAAACTGTAATCAACCAGTTGATGGAACTTTTTGACATCCACTGATTTAGGCAAATGGGCTTCTTCCAAAACCCTTAATAAGACCTTCTGGTGATCCTCAGAAGAGAAAACTAAGTCCAGTATGGAAATTTGTTGTGGAGCTTCTTTCAAGCTTAAAGCCACCTTGTCTTCATTATGTCCCATAGCACGAAGGAATTTTTCAATCTTCTCCATGGGAACTTTCTGCTTTGATTTGATAGCGCGTTTCATCACCTGTTGGGAAAGATACAGTGAATTTTCTTTCGACACTGCAACAGTTGTCTGGGATGTGGATCCTTCAACCTCTCCATAATTCCATGGAACTTTCTGTAGGCTGACAACAGGATATTGTGGTCTAAACGATAAGATGATTGGCTCTGGCGCAACCACTTTCAAAGGATTCTCAATACCCTTGAGCTGAACAAGTTGAATTATATGTGAGGGAGTAGCTGAATCTGTCTCAAAAGATATAACTGCTACGACTTCGTTCCACTTGGTAGGAAATGCATCCCCACTCTCCAGTAATACATCATCATTGTTTGTCATTTGCAGGACACCGCTGTCAATTAGATTCTGAATAAGGCGGCAGAGTGCTCAACATTCTTCAGTGCTGTGATCGCGAGAGTGGGAGTGGTATTGGCACACTCTATTGAAATCAAACCATCTTGAACGCGGGCTGATTAGAGGTAGCAGAGCTGTGATTCTTCCTTCATTGATCAGCATCTGCAATATCTCTTCCATCGGTTGTCCTAAATAGGTAAACTCCCTTTTGTTATCTAAGTCCCGACGGGCTTTGGCATTTGCTCTTTTTGTAATTTTATCCTCCAATGTTTCATTTTCTGGAGTACGCGGTGGAGTGTTGGTGACAAGAGGAAAGAGGCTAGCATGCTCCTGGCTGAATAATTGACGTGTGACTTGGTGCTGATGGACCACCAGTTTTGCCAATTGGTTGAGTTGGTGCAGAGCCTTCATTTTCCATTCCATCATAAACTGGAACTATGCATAATCCCACTTGTCAGCACTATCCTTGCTGGTTTGTAAAGATCCACCAATGGAGTAGGAAGTTTATCCAATACTCTAATTAATCATGTTAACCTCCTCTTCTTTGTGTTGAGGAAGAGGGTTGTCTTGCACATGGGGTTGGTCGGGTTTAGTCACCACGATCTCACCATTGTCAATTAAATCCTGGATCTTGTGTTTCAAGGCCCAGCAATCCTGAGTATCATGGTCAAGAGCTCCCGCATGATAAGCACATTTCTGACTAGTATTGAAACCCTTCCCAGTCGGGTTGGCTGGTGGAAAAAGATGGGTAATTTTCTTCTAAGTTATTAGAAGATTGAGAATATTCTCGAGTGAGTCCCCTAAGGGTGTGAACACTCGAGTGCGTCTGACTTCTCCACGTTTTGGCAATGGAGGGTTTGAAGACTGAGCTGTAAAAGGGGAGTAGTTTCTCCTCTAAATAGGCAGGCTTTGACTGCCTTTTTGCCTTTTTAGTATCAAGGAAACATCATCCTCTTTCTTCTTATGGACCCTCCGGGGGTTTTTTCTATAACTTCCATACTGGATGTGTTCAGCTACAGCTTTGAGAGCAGCAAGGTCTTGAATCTTTTCTGACTTCAATCCCATCTTGGACATTTCTCCATGTTTGATCATTTCGGAGAATGGTTTGCCAATGCCAGCTAAAACTCTCTCATAGAAGGGAGCCTCTTAAATGTCTATGAAAGTCATCACCATCTCAGTCTCAGTCATAGAAGGAATAACTTGAGCAGCCAGACGCCTCCATCTTTAGGCATACTCTCTAAAAGACTCACTAGCTTATTTCTTGACCTTGGTAATTTGGTACCGGTTAGGAGCCATTTGAGTTTGAAAACTATACTGACTAAGGAACACATGAGCTAGCTCCTCCCAGCTATGAATTTTTGAATTGTCCAATCTGGTATACCATGATCTAGCTTCACCAGTCAGACTCTTTTGAAACAGCTACATTCTAAGATTTTCGTCCTTGACATAAGATCCGAGTTCCCCAATGAAGACTTTCAAATGTGTGTAAGGATCTCCTAACCTGTCATACTTTTCAAAGTCAGGACTTTTGAATTTCTCTGGATAATGTACACCAGGGAATATACAAAGGTCTGCATATGAAACACTCTCATGTGTTCCAATTCCTTTCATAGACCGAATGGTCTCTTCCATTTGTAAGACCTTTTTCCTGATATCACCGGTGTCTGGATCTTCTTAGAGATGGGTGATTTCAGGAGTTTTACTGGTTTTGTCCAACTGAGATTCGGGTACAGGAATTTCTTTGTCTGATCCCTGAGTTCCTCCATGTGCAGAGGATTCTGTATGTATGGGTATTTGTGGACCCTTAGTGGACTTGTGTAGTTCTTTAGGCAGAACAACCAACTCTGTAATTTGGTTGCTTAGTCCTTCAAACTCCTCGCGAGAGACAGGAGTAGGACTAGACTGGCCAAATGAAGCCATACTTGGCTGTAGGTTCATTGCCTTTTTGGATTTTGAATGGGTTACTGGACCAATTATATCCCTATAAAAAGACTAATGTAGTTTAGTCTTAGTGAATGTAGAAATATTACATAATGTGTCCGTTTAGGAGTATTGTCCTGCGAAACGGATGTTAGTCAGGTTTTAATATAAAGGGAATGCATGTACACATTTTCCTTATACTTTCCATTACATTGAGATTGACATGGAAATGAAATTACAAGTAATTGAATTTACAAGTAATTGAAATGTGAAAGTATGAAGAGACTTTCCTCCGCATTTGGTTTATCAGAGGCTGACCTATCTTAGGCTACTCTCGCGGTTTTTTGGCATGAAGGTTCCCAAATCATCGCAATTTACTTGACGGGAAGTTAATCCGGTCTTTAAACTGGAGCGAATTTGGGTGGTGCCTTTCCTGAGCCTCGTTGGAATTAGCCTTCCTACGAGTCCAATAATCAAACACTAACAGGATAGCCTCCTGGTGGAGGAACCACACAACATACATTTACATACAACGTGTCTCACCGTATGGAAATGATGACATGTGTGAAGCACTAATATCACAAGCAGATATGGTGCGAAGCACTAAGTGCAATAAGTAAATGCAACATCCACACACAAGCAGATAATGGTTTTGAAAAGTTTGTAATAGCGGCTTAAGCCCTCTTACTGGATGTCCCTAGCAAAATCACCACATGTTAGTTTGTTCATATATATATATATATATATATATATATATATATAGTCCAGTTCCAGTCTGGACGCCAGGATTTTATCCCGTCCGGATTTTTTATTTTTTTTGCTTTTTTTTTAAAACAACTAAAAAAAATATTTAATATTTTATGGAATTGAAAATTTTTCATAATACAGTGTTTTGGGTGTGATTTGGGTACGTATAATAAAACATGTATGTACAGTTTGTGCAGACTGTATCACCATTTTTTGGTATAGGTATTCAAATCACCCCCAAAACATTGTATTATAGAAAAATTTCAGTTCCATAAAATATTAAATATTTTTTTTAGTTATTTAAAAAAAAGCAAAAAAAAATAAAAAAATTTGGGTCCGTTTTTGATCAGGTCCTGGAGTCCGGACTTGATCCGCTATGTATGTATATATATATATATATATATATATATATATATACATTAAAGCAATAAACATTCCGGATGTAAAATCCAGGCTCAATCAAACAGAGTTTGATGACAAGAAATATATATATATAAGTATTTATATATATAAATAAAAGCAATTAATGCTCTGAATATTATATTCAGACTCAATCGAGATAACTCTATAATATATATATATATATATAAGCAATAAACCACAGACAGACGATCCGGGCATACACACACGCGCGACTCTCAACGTGAATAATAGTGTGTTAAAGAAGTGAGTAAAAGGCTTTAAGTAATGTAAGAAGGCTTACAGTGGACTGCCAAAGAAGAATTCAATGACTTTAAATGGATGAACACTCGGTTTCCACCGGTAAAAAGTAGCCAAATATAAGCTCACATGTGTTTAAAATGAGAAAGCACTCGATTTATAGTATGTACAGAGCAAATTGGACAGGGCTTCCTCACCTTTTCCTTCTTGAAAATGGTTTCCCCAAGCCCTCTATTTATAGAGGGGGAGCCGTAGGTGTACCTGTGGCAGCCCGGGGTGCCCCAGGCTCCACGGGCCCGCTCTCTCGAAGTACGTGCACTATTGCAATGTGTTGTCCGCTTGAACCTTCAAAACTTCAATCCGGGCATCCAATCGAGGTGTATAAGACCTTTTACGAAATGCTGTTATCGAGAGATAAACAGGGACATGGGATAAGAGGTTGTACGAAGCAGGAAGATGGGTCCATGCCCAAGTCTTCAAGCTTCAAATTCTATCCGGTGTGTTGTCTTGTGTATCAGTCACTCGGGATTCGAGTTATGGTTCTTGTACAACACTTCTGTGTAGCATGTATGTTGAAATGTTAAGATGGCGTGAATGTGGGATCGAGGTGGCAAAATGCTGATTCTACCCCTCACCGGGGTTATCTCCGGTTCTGGGCTGATTTAGCAGTCGTTGCTTAGGGTTATCTTTGAGATTGGGCTGCTGTAAGTACTGAATGTCCTCAGGGTTGTCTTTGAGGTGTGCCTATCCTCCCAGGGTTATCTCTGGACTTGGAACTGAGTGCCTCGAGGCTATCACCAAATGTTGAAGCTGATCGCAGGGGTTTGAAACAAGCATTTTCGGGGTTATCTTCGGAACTGCAAGTGCATGCCTCGGGGTTGTCTCCGAGGTTTGAACTGTATCTCCCGGGGTTGTCTCTAGGATTAGACTGAATGCCTCGAGGATGTCTCCGAGATGGAACTGAGGATTCTGGGGTTATCTCCGGAACTGGAACTGCATTCCTCGGGGTTGTCTATAAGGTTGAAACTGTATTTCCCGAAGTTATCTCCGGGTCTGGACTGAATATCTCCTGGTTGTCTCCGAGATGGCAAACTGAGTATCCCGGAGTTATCTCCGGGACTGTGCTGCTTTGACTTCCAGGGTTATCTCTGGAAGACGACTTTTGCCCTCGTGCAAGGTTAGTAACAGGAATGCAAAAATTTTCGAGTGTCTACAGTGATCTATGATGATATAACATGGATCCATAACATCTAAGTGCATGAAAATGAAGTTTTTAAAAAGCTGTCAAGAACCCTAGATTTATGGTCTAACAGTCAAATATCAGATACTATAGATTCAAATCTGTTAATTGTTAGACTTGCTAGGTGTATCATTGTTGTAGTATGTTATGAGGAGAGTAAACTAGAAGTGGAATCATGTCCATATCATGTCAAGATTCCAAGTTATTAATGGTCAAACATGGTGGACCAGTCATGAATATGAGTTTTTGGAAAACCCAGAAATTCTCCAGAAGTGTCTGACATATGTTATGTGTTTAGCTTATGTAAGTGTATCATTGGTATACCCTTGTATATGGACTATAGAAACATGACATCAAAACACCTAAACAATCAACATGATCCAAGTTATTAGCAGTCAAAGTAGGTTGACCAAGCACAAAAACAACTTTCTGGAAATTCCAGAAAACTGAAGAATAATTTTTCTGATAAGTTTTGACCAAGCCAGATCTTTAGATTGTGATGTAGTTAAGGTACCTAAGTATATTACTTTTGTTCTTTGATGTGTAAACTATAAAAGTGTGACACTTTAACACTCAAACAATATAGAGAGACCAAGTTATTGAAGCTCTAAAGTAGCTACCTAGCACTAATTGGGTTTCTGGGTAACCCAAAAATCCCAGAACAGTCCTGACAGCTACTTTGGATGCTTAGATTTTTATGATATGAAGTAGTTAGACCATTAAATAGGTTAGAACTTGTAGTATTACACTAGTACTACACCATGAATACACTTTCAAGCCTAGAAACATAACCAGTTAGAAATTAATCATGGCCAAACTAGCCCCAAGGGCATTAACCATGGATGTTCTTTATTGATGAAGAACACCAACTGCGACAATTTTCGCCGCTAAAGCCTATAGCGACAGTTTTATTAAAAAATAATTAATTAATTTCAATAAATCAATAAAAAATAGAAAATAAATAATAAAAATTCATAAATTAGTTTTAAAAATTATTTTAAGTTATAAAAATTAACTTTTAATAATTTGACATAAATTTCATTAATATTTTAATTTATTTAAATATTAATTATATTGAATTTATTTAATAATTATATTAAATAAATTAGTTAAAAATGATATTAATATCTTAAAAATTATTTAAAAATGATATTATAGTGTTGGAAAATATTTTAAGTTATAATGAATAACTTTAAATATTTTGATATAAATTTCATTAATAACTTAATATTAATGATAATAAAATTATTTAATAATTATATTAAATAAATCATTTAAAGATGATTTTTATGTTTTAAAAATAATATAAATCATTTAAAATATTTTAAGTTATAATAAATGACTTTTAATATTTTGATGAGAAATACATTAATATTTTAATATCAATGGTAATTATTTAAAAATAATTTTAAATGTTTTAAAAATCATTTAAAGGTGATATTATTGTTTTAAAAATATTTTGAGTTATTATAAATAACTTCTAATATTTTGACAAGGATGTCATTAATATTTTAAATTATTTAAGTATTAATGATAATGGATTTATTCAATATTTAAATCATTTAAAAATGATATTAGTGTTTGAAAAATCATTATAAAATATAATAATTATTTGAAAATTATTATAAGTTTCTGAAAAATATTACAAATGATAATTTAATTATCTAAAATAATATTGAAGCTGTGGAGTAGAGTTTATTGAAAATAAACTTGTTAATTATCTTATAAGGTAATAGAGACATTGTATTGATACCGAAATCCAACCAAACTAAAATAATTAAACCTGATAAGTGTTTTTATAGGTTCTAACAATGTTGTGACTACATGATTATGTGTCTAAGTTATATAATAACTTTAAATAATAGTATTATGTGACGTGATGTATTACGCTAATTGCGAGACCAATATTATTGATGATAGGTCTTTCAACGAAGCTAAATTAGATTGTGTAACAGTAGTACCAAGACAAGTTTCCTTAACTCAATCTTGAGCTATTTTACCAGCATGTTAAGTGGATAATTATTACTGATTATTCCACATCTAAAATTATTATTGAGCATTCACATTTATTACAAGTTCATTAACTCAAATTGAGTTTAAATTGCAAATACATGATTGGTGAATAACTATTGTTGGTTATTCACAACTATAATTATTGTTGTTGTTTGCACATAGTGCAATTGATTTCTGTATATTATTGAACAGTTTATGAGATATGTCTCAGCTAATTATTTTGGCGAGACTAATATGTGTTATAACATGATACGTTTTAATACTTGAACTAAGTTGTTATTGAAAGATCAATGCCAATTATTTCGGCTAGATCAATATGAATATGATATTTTAAAATCTTTAAGTATTTCTTTAAAAGTAATCCAAACCATATTTTGGTGGTACGGACTCATGATGTAAGACTGAGATGAACAACCCTTATAAAAAAGGGGATTTTATTATCGGACATCCGGCTACTACGCTATTTTTGAGTATTATACATAATATAGGGTACAATGAAGCTGATCACTTTATGTGCTTGTAGAGGTGTATGATTTAATCTTTATGATTATCTGATACTCTTGGAGGTAATTCAGTATTGAATTTCTGATAATTCCTCTATTAGTTCATGATCCTATTGTGATCACTCAGCATAAATTCTGGGAATATCCCACTTTATTATTGCATTAGCATTATGTCTTGATAATCAATTGAACATTATTGAAACTTCGAAAGAGTTTTACTCTTTCATCATTGCATTGTTATTTCGCTTGAAATTTAATAAAATCTTATTATTGATAAAGGATTTATTCAGCTACTTCGATGTCCTTTAAACATTGTTGAAGTCCTATCGAATCTAGACTCTAATATTCTTAATTTATATCACTTATTGTATGTTTTAATTTGCAAAGCAAACTCGTTGGTCACCCTTGTTTAAATATAATATTTTAGCTAAGGACGAGGTAGCAGGAGGGTCAGAGAAAGACAAGGGAAAGGGCAAGGTTCATGAGTAGATATTATAACTTTAATTATTATGTTGCTATATGTAAACCTTTTTGTATATCCGAGGGTATGTAAGCTATGTTAAGGTTAGACAACCTAGGATATTGTATTAATTATATTAATTAATGGTTTGTATGATGTAATTCATAAATGAATGGATAGTTAGATGCTATTTGTATGATGGATCGTGAGCACCAAACCCGGGGTTACGTAACCCGGATTTGGGGGCATCACAAGTTGGTATCAAAGATATAGGTTATAGACCTTAAGTGGGGGGAAAACCTTAGGAATATAACCATAATCAAGATAGAGAAAACTCATTTAAAGTTATGAGCGAGGGATTGATGAAATACATCCATAGTAAGATATGTGGACACATAGTGTTTACGGATTGCGTTCTGGTGATGTACTAATTAAGATTATTTAACATTGATTGTAGGATGTCAGGAGGTGATAAAATGGTTACGGAGATGTTGGAAGCTATTGCACCAATGCCATTAGTCGAGGTGCCAGCTCAGAGTAAGTCAGCTGAAGAATTTGTAAGAGACGAACCTATAGTGAATCTGGGAAGCGATCATTACGAGTATCCTGAAATGAATCTGAATGAAGATAAAGAAGTAGATTCCAAAGAAACTAAGGTGGAGTCAAAAATTAAGGTCGAAGTGGGAGAGAAAGGTAGAGTAGGAATCAAAAAAGGTCAAGTATCTGCGGAAGTTCAAGAACTAAGGAGTAAGGTGTTTCTCTTGGAGGAATTGTGGAAGACAGAAAGGGCGTTGCGTGAGATGACAGAAGAATGAAATGATCTGAAGGCACAAGTGGGTAGAATGAGGTTTGAATGTGGTGGATCATCTGAAGAGGTAAGCAATAAAAAGAAGGGTAATAATAAAAGGAAAAGGAACAATGATAGCGACAATAACTCAGGGAATTCAAATTCACAAAAGAAGCAAGCATGTGGCAAGTATGGAAAGAATGATTTGGGAGAATGTATGATGGGTAAAAATATATGCTTTAATTGTGGTCAGGAAGGACATTTCGCCGAATTATCCTAAGATAAATAAAAGTATATGTTTTTAATGTGGTGGAATGGGTCACAGGTTCAATAAGTGTCCTAAGAAGAAACAGGTGAAGGGAGTGGACTGCAGAAAGATTAAGCATGAGCAGTAGTACCTTTTGGTAGTGAGATGCAATATTAAAGATTGTAATATCATAAACGATGAGTAGGTATATGAATATATATATATATATATATATATATATATATATATATATATATCAGTATGAATGTAATCCTTGTTTTGTATGAATATTAAGATAATTTTTGTGAATCTCAACTTTTTACATGAAGTTGTAGTAGTTAATCCCGACTTTTGTCAAACAGGGATAGTAAATGATTATAGTAGTATGTATATTGTACTAAAAAGTATTATGTACTATTTGAATGAATATGTAATGTGATGAGTGGGTTTTATACCCAGGAATCAAGTGCATTTAAGCTTAATCGTTTGATTGGTTTTTAAGTGTTATGTGTTCATTACATACATTTTATGTTATTTTGTAGGCTACGACATGACATTGGCATGAGGAAGCAAAAAAAAGCAATTCAGACATCTTTTTGGACTAAAATATGCAAGTAAATGCAAGAAGGAAAGATTACAAGGCTTTTAACACCAAGTTGGATGTATGTTCTTGGCTTGGAACTTGAAATTTATTGTAGATCTACTTCTTAGCTTGCCGGAACATCTTGAATCATCCCAATCGAAGCTTGGATGTGAGAGTTATGACTTTTTTATCAACAAAGATCAAAGATAAGAGTTGTCATGCTTGCCATTTACATAGCAGCTACTTCAAGCCCAATTTTGATCTTGATCTGGCCAGAATATTTTAATTCTCAAATAATAAAAGTTGTAGATCTCATTGATATCTTCGATTTGATAGGTGTCAGGCCCCGTAAATCCTTGCGGATCAAAAGTTATGTCTATTTTACCAAAAGGAAGTCACATCAAAAAATTGACCGACGCGGGGCGTGCTAGAAATGAACTAAGAGCGCTGCGGGGCGCACCAGACCATCAAATTTTCTGCTACTGTAGTGCGGGGCACACCCTAATTGACCTGGGAGCAGTGTTGGGCGCGCCAGTCGGCGGGAAGAGAGCTGATTTAGGTGTTATATTGTCTAATTTGAGCTAGAATATGATTATTAGTTGCCTAACTTGCTAGGGTTTTCATTAGAACTATAAATACTTGATTATAACTTGGATTGGAGAGACTAGTTCTAGGACTCCATTAAATCCCTCTTAGTATAGATTTATGTTATTTTCATCTTTACTTTCTTTATTAGATTAGGAACCCTAGATTAACTAAGAACTGAATATTGAAGCTATTGATTATCATTGGGGAATCAGATTGGAAGCAAGAGAATGCAGATTTATTTATCAACTTTAAATTCTTTTCTTATGTATTTGTATCTTTGAATGCTTAATCAATTGTGGATGATAGATTTTAGTTCAGTTATGAATTAAACTCTGTTTTGAGATTACTATGGTTCTTATTATGTAGTTTACTTTAATATACTTCCTTGTTAGTCTTATTACCCGTATTTGGATTGTCTATTATGGTTTGCACTTAATTGCTTAATTGCCTAGCTAACAATTACTATGATAATTCATATGAACTTGAGAAACAGATTATAGGTTTAGATCTGATCATAATAACATGCATTCATGTGTTTTGCATGGAGTTGGAATTCATGATTTGTGCTTAGGATAAAGATATACCGAAGCATTGCATGTTGTCTAATAAGAACTTGAACTTAAACCCTTTTTAATTGTAATTCATATAGAGATATAGTGGGTTAGTTAAGTAGGGTGTTCAAATTGATTCTATCATCTGTGGATTTGATTTGATATGAGTATGGTGCATTGAAGGATGGCCATATTTTACTTTCGTGTTCTTGATTAACAATCTAGTATAAATAATTTGGCTTAACAGGAAGTATGTGACTTAAATGAAACAATAAGTGAAATTGTAATCTCAAGTCTTCATTATCTTGTTTCATTCTAGGGATAGTTAGTAATAGTTTAATCAATTATTTTAAATTAAAGTATTAAATCATTTGTTTAAATAAGATTAAATTGGTTATAGGTTAGTACTTGGTAATTCTTGTTAACTAATTCCCTGTGGGAACGATACTCTACTTACTATTATATTACTTGTTGACCACTTGCGTGTGAGCATATTTAGATATTATCCAACACGATGATATGATTATATGTTTGATTAAGTAAATACAATTTTGAGGGATAAGATAGTATGTTGTCTATCTAGTAAATTGTTAATTCGACAAACTGAATTTGCTAAATCGAGCAATACTGAATTGCTAGATATTTAAAATTTATGTTAAATACTTATTATACTATTAATAAGAAGTGGTATAGAGATAAAGGATTAATGTAAGTTTTTATTTAATCGGATAATGCCGCCAAGACTACAAAATCGAAACCAAAGGGATGAACAATCAGTGAATAATGACGGAGGTCAAGCAGACCCGATGCAAAACTTTGTAGACATGTTAGCTCAAGCTATGGAAAATAGGGCACCAACAAGAGATTAGCCAGCTAATAGATTGGCAAATTTCAAAGATTTTAAAGCAGTAGGGCCGGCAGAATTTAAAGGAACCACTGATCCTGTTGAAGCCCAAACTTGGGTAAAGGAGATGGAGAAGGTTTTTATTATTGCAAGAGTAGAAGAGGAGCAAAAGATATCTTTTGCTACCTATTTGATAAAGGGTGAATATAATTACTGGTAGGAAACAAACTAGGCTAGAGCTAGTACAGTAGTAGTAACTTGGACAAGGTTTAAGGAGTTGTTCTTTGAGAACTATTTCTCGCCGAGTATGTAAGCAAGAATGGAGATAAAATTTTTGGAGTTGAAGCAAGAGAATATGTCGATTTCAAAGTACGCCGCTAAATTTAACGAATTAGCGAGATTTGCTCCACATCAGGAGAATACGGAGGTACAAAAAGTGTGAAGGTTTGAGAACGGACTGAAGCCAATGATATTTAATAAGGCTGTAGTGTTGCAGATCAATACATTTTTGACCTTGTTGAAAGCAATCATTGCTGAAGGAGGAAGTGAAGCTGCATCCAAGTATCATCAGGAGAAAAATAAGAAGACGAATGAAATAGGTAGTAGTGCTGATAGTAACCCCAATAAGCTGAAGTGGATTGATAACACCCGATCGGGAAGCAATTCAGGAGGGAGTAGGAAGAGAGGTGTAACGACCCCAAAATTCATACAATAATATTCTCCTTCTCGGTCGTTAATAATACAACTTTAATCTATCTTTACATCAATATTCGATATTAAAATTTACTAAAAATGCGGAATAATTAAAACTTTTATACATCTCCTTCTGTCTTGCCCTAAATCGTAACCTTTACATTACATCTCTTCGATTCAAATCAAATATCACGAATCATTACAACAAAATGACTATACAAAGTCTTACATCATAACTAAATATCCATATACATTGGATAGCTCAACTTACAATTTAACAACATGTTACATTCAAAATAGGAAACACATTTCTCATAGAACATAAGTAATCTTCGTGAATATAGATCTCTATAATTCACTTAGCACATATATTTACCTTAAAATTTGTACCTGCAAAAGTGGTTATTTGCAAGAGTGAGCTCGATAGCCCAGTAAAATCTAACAGTTTTCATGCATCACATATCACATAATAACATGTTCGATATACATCTCATAATAATTAAAGTAACATGACATACATGCTTTTAATTCACATAGCAAATACAAAGATTGAGTTCCTTACTCAATCATCATTATTTAACCAAAACAATGCAGTCATATATTGACTTAAACATTTCATGATTTCAACATGCATAACATATCATGCAATTTAAACAGTTCATTAAGTCCACATAGAAAATAGGAACCGAAAGACTTGCCTTGGTCGTCGTTTACCAATAATATATTAACAGCTTACAGTTATCTGCACTTCACGTGCCCTACACAATTATATAATCATACACATCAACTATTAGTCACATAACAACACATAGTAATTGTAATGTAAACTCTACTCCACATCTCATAATCTTTTCTATCATCACACAATGTTCAATTAGATTGTGTTAACTTTTCGATTTATGACTCACTATATTTCTTCTTAGTCAAACTTGAATTTCGTTCAAGTGCTTAAGTCTTGCTAGGACTACTTATTGGTTTTATATTAAACCCATTTCATATCCTATAGTATATGTCATCATGACATAGTTAGCCATTAACACATTACAAACATAACTAAGTACGTTCATCATTTAGGTTTGATTATTTAATCACATAATCAATTATAACACAAGTTAATATGTAATAACATTATTATTAATAGTGTAGAACTACTAAGGTCAATATTTTTCAGTCCTACTATCATTACATAAAGTGTTCTTAAAATTTCGTGTACAAAAAGTACACTGTTAGAATTTTCTGACAACTCGAGTTGCGGCGCCACAGTTACACTGTGGGCCGGCGCTGCGGCGTGGCCATGGCGCTGCGGCGCGGGGATCAAAGCTACCAGGCCGCGCTGTGGTGTGAGTATGGCGCTGCGGCGCCACAAAGGTATTACAACTTCGCGCCGCGGCGCAGAGTTACAGACCTCGGCAGACAGCCTCGGCAACAACATAGAAAAAGCCAATTTTGGCCTACAAGCTCGTTTCTAACAGACTAATTATCCTGTAAATTACATATAGACTTCATATAAACATATTTCAAAAACTCTAAACATGATTCTACCCATACAACAACATAAACAACCAAATTAACACACCCAAATTCACTGTTTTTGGGAAAAACTCATGTTTTTATATTTCTATGAAAAATCAACACTATAACTTTTGTTTTTCAACCAAAATCACTAATTCAAAGTATTTTTATCAACAATTATACATGCTCTATCAAATTAAATGGTCAATTTATCAACTAAACAACTAATTAACCCTCAATTTCTATTTTAACTAAACAATATATAATCACCAAAAACTCTCTGTAAAAAAATTTTCTTCACAAACTTCATACATAACCACAATTCTTTGATTATAACTCATGAAAATAGTTTTAACATTACAAGTAAGCCATATTAAGTCTCATACCAACAATACTTCATACTTACACAAGGATTTTATGGAGAATTTGGGAAGATAAAAACTACCTCTTAAAACTAAAAGTATAGGAGAAATACCTTGAAGAAGAAGATGATACTATCTCTTTGATTGCCAAGCTTTTCTCCTCTTCACTCCCAATTTCTCTAGGATTCTCTCACTTTTTCTTCTTCTCTTCTTCTTCTTCCTATGAGTTTTTCCTTCTTCTCTCTAACCTCTCTCCTCTAACTCTAGAGCGTACTAACAATCTAACGTAACTTGATATTATATATATTAATTATATAATATAAATATAAAATACATAACTGACATCAGTTAAAAGTTTTTGAAAACATAAGCCATAAGGCTTGTTTGGTTACTATAAAAAAAAATAACCCATTAACCTTACACCTTGTTTTGATAAATTAAGGACTTAATAGGCATTAGGCTTTGTTTGGCCAAAACGGAATTAAAACTCCTTTAAGTTATTTTAATAACTCTTTTATAGCAAGGTTATTTGTCACCTTAATAAATCAATTAAAACATTAATCTATTAACTTACTTTAGCACATAATTTAATATCACATAACTATAATTTCTTTTAAAAATTATAATTTTATTTAACCAACTAATATTTTAAATTACCCTTTCCCATTTAAAATATTATAATATATTTAAATCACTATAAGCTCTCTTGCTTACTTATTAAATTAAATTATTATATAATCTCATAATAATTAATTTACTTAGCTCCTTAATTATTTATTCAATAATTAATTAACTAACCCACGTCAACTTAAATTACCACATAACTCAATAAATATTTAATATT
This sequence comes from Panax notoginseng, assembly GCA_016801055.1. Taxonomy (NCBI): domain Eukaryota; kingdom Viridiplantae; phylum Streptophyta; class Magnoliopsida; order Apiales; family Araliaceae; genus Panax; species Panax notoginseng. The sequence goes on along the minus strand of CM029015.1, from coordinate 95,788,921 downwards.
GCCAATAAATATTTAATATTTATTATTTAATTATTTATTCAACAAATAATCAAATAATTAACTAAATCATATCAACTCAATTTAAACAATTATTTATTTAATAATAACATATCCATTAAATATTTATATATATCAATAAATATTTAATATTACACTTTAAAATCAGAGCTGATAGGTTAGAAACCTTAGGTAAGAGTACCTTAGGTTATAACCTTAGAGAAGAAAGGTAAAAATAAGGAATGAATAAGCTCAAATAGAGTTTGAACAATAAGAAGTAATGTAAGAAACGTATAAAGAAGGGATAAAACTTGCGTGAAATGATTCAAAGAAAAATCTCGCAGAGTTATAAGGAATATGAATGTGGGGTTACCCAACTCCAATAATAAGGATGTAAGGTGATAACAAATAGACAATGTCTATAAGAAGAGAATGGTAAGGAAGTTAAGAATAGAGAGTTATATTTAAGTATGGTGCAATTGTACTCTTTAGTAGTTGATGTATGGTATCTGGGCTAAACGATTCCTTCATAGAGCGGAGGTATATACGAACTAGCAACTCGGAACCTAGTTTATTGGTTGTTTGTGGGAAACCACTCAGCGTACCATATTGAAACTGGTAGAGACTCGATGTGTACCAAGTATAGAAATGGACACGTATGATGAGAGTGTAGAACTCGAATGAAATGTTGAGCAATGTAAAATGAAGTTAGAAATTCTTAAAGGAAGAATTGTTTATAAACAAGAAGATTCAAAGAAGAATCTAAGAGATATAAAGATAAGAAATGGGAGTTTCCTAACTCCAATAGCCAAGATAACGGATAATGTCGTAAATGATGACGATCACGAGTTATGAAAATAATTTTAAAGGAGATGATTATAGAATAAGATCACGACGTGATCTGTTTAAGTTATAAAAGGAAGATGGTCTATAATGTTTGAATAATTATAGCTTAATGCTATGAAGATGGAGTACTATAAAAAAAAGTACGAGATAACTCATGTGGAGTTATAGATGATATGATGCGAGGAATTCGTATCGAGCAAAGAGCAAGTTATAAGCAAGATAGAGTTAGGTGGGATTTCAATTGAGGACTCATGTGATGGCTGAGTTGTACAAACCTTTGTATGGGCGAGGGTTTTGTGCTTGCACTCAGTTTATGACATTGATAATCAATGGAATGTTTGTGTCGCGCTATTTGATATATGCCTGTTGAGAAGGTGATTCTTTTCTCATGTGTATAACAGATAGGTAGAGTCTAGTTAAAGAATATTATAAGGTTAAGTGCGAGTTCTTAAAACTCATACTTATGGTAGGTTCGTGACTTATAATTATATGGTATATTTTTGAACCCCTCAGCGAATGGACGCCTATGGTCTGACTAGGATAAGTTCTTAAACTCATATGATTATGGCAAGTTCCTGAACTCATAAAGTGTGGTAAGTTTGACGAATTAGGTATAGATAAGTGTAAATGGAGTATTGAGGATGATAGGAATAGATAGACTTATTAAGCAATGGATCATTATAGAAAGTGGAGTTGATGGTGGAAGCATAGGTACTCTAAATTTACTAGCTATGCTAGACTTTCGAAATTTATTGACTTCGTGCTAATGTTTACACTTCTATTTTCTTGAAAAACATTGGATCAAATGATGGAACCAATGAGTTTTAACAACAATACTCTTATTCGTATGTCTATGCTAATTGCTTCGGCTAGACAAAAATGATTTGCAATATATCAAAATGTATTTTATATCATTAATGCATCATGTAACCTGGTGCAAAGATGATAAAAATAATGGAGTTATCAATGCAGTATTACCTAGTGTTGGATGTGATCTACGGATTGTCAGCCCACTATGGTATGATGTAGTATGATAAAATCACCAAATGACGGAATCCTCAACGGACTGTAAATACAGTGCGGTATCATGACGTCATAAAAAGATTTTTGAGATTTTTTTGAGATATGAGAATACATATATATATATATGTATATGTATATTTTGGTTGATGTCCGAATTGTTGAGAGGTCTATGCTATTTGATTCAGCTAGACAAATATTGAAAGATGTTCATGAAATTCAAGAGTTTATTTAGAAGTTACACCAAACCAAATTCTTTTGGTGCGGATTCAGATGTTGAAAAGTTGAGATGAACAACCCTTTTATAGGGGATTACGCGGAGGCGTTGAGATGTTTGTGCACAATACATTGTACGAAGGGCTGATCACCCTAAGTACGAGGAGTCCCTATAGTCTTATGACTGTTAAAGTTTAAGTTGATAGATTACTTATAACTATGGACATACATATAGCGTTTAAATGTTTGTGCACAATACATCGTACGAATGGCTTAACACCCTAAGTTTTATCCCTTCTTTATACGTTTCTTACATTACTTCTTATTATTCAAACTCTATTTGAGCTTATTCATTCCTTATTTTTACCTTTCTTCTCTAAGGTTATAGCCTAAGGTACTCTTACCTAAGGTTTCTAACCTATCAGCTCTGATTTTAAAGTGTAATATTAAATATTTATTGATATATATAAATATTTAATGGATATGTTATTATTAAATAAATAATTGTTTAAATTGAGTTGATATGATTTAGTTAATTATTTGATTATTTGTTGAATAAATAATTAAATAATAAATATTAAATATTTATTGGCAATATTAAATATTTATTGAGTTATGTGGTAATTTAAGTTGACGTGGGTTAGTTAATTAATTATTGAATAAATAATTAAGGAGCTAAGTAAATTAATTATTATGAGATTATATAATAATTTAATTTAATAAGTAAGCAAGAGAGCTTATAGTGATTTAAATAGATTATAATATTTTAAATGGGAAAGGGTAATTTAAAATATTAGTTGGTTAAATAAAATTATAATTTTTAAAAGAAATTATAGTTATGTGATATTAAATTATGTGCTAAAGTAAGTTAATAGATTAATGTTTTAATTGATTTATTAAGGTGACAAATAACCTTGCTATAAAAGAGTTATTAAAATAACTTAAAGGAGTTTTAATTCCGTTTTGGCCAAACAAGGCCTAATGCCTATTAAGTCCTTAATTTATCCAAACAAGGTGTAAGGTTAATGGGTTATTTTTTTTATAGTAACCAAACAAGCCTTATGGCTTATGTTTTCAAAAACTTTTAACTGATGTCAGTTATGTATTTTATATTTATATTATATAATTAATATATATAATATCTAGTTACGTTAGATTGTTAGTACGCTCTAGAGTTAGAGGAGAGAGGTTAGAGAGAAGAAGGAAAAACTCAGAGGAAGAAGAAGAGAAGAAGAAGAAAAAGTGAGAGAATCCTAGAGAAATTGGGAGTGAAGAGGAGAAAAGCTTGGCAATCAAAGAGATAGTATCATCTTCTTCTTCAAGGTATTTCTCCTATACTTTTAGTTTTAAGAGGTAGTTTTTATCTTTCCGAATTCTCCATAAAATCCTTGTGTAAGTATGAAGTATTGTTGGTATGAGACTTAATATGGCTTACTTGTAATGTTAAAACTATTTTCATGAGTTATAATCAAAGAATTGTGGTTATGTATGAAGTTTGTGAAGAAAATTTTTTTTACAGAGAGTTTTTGGTGATTATATATTGTTTAGTTAAAATAGAAATTGAGGGTTAATTAGTTGTTTAGTTGATAAATTGACCATTTAATTTGATAGAGCATGTATAATTGTTGATAAAAATACTTTGAATTAGTGGTTTTGGTTGAAAAACAAAAGTTATAGTGTTGATTTTTCATAGAAATATAAAAACATGAGTTTTTCCCAAAAACAGTGAATTTGGGTGTGTTAATTTGGTTGTTTATGTTGTTGTATGGGTAGAATCATGTTTAGAGTTTTTAAAATATGTTTATATGAAGTCTATATGTAATTTACAGGATAATTAGTCTGTTAGAAATGAGCTTGTAGGCCAAAATTGGCTTTTTCTATGTTGTTGCCGAGGCTGTCTGCCGAGGTCTGCAACTCGGCGCCGCGGCGCGAAGTTGTAATACCTTTGTGGCGCCGCAGCGCCATACTCATTCCGCAGCGCGGCCTGGTAGCTTTGATCCCCGCGCCGCAGCGCCATGGCCACGCCGCAAAGCCGGCCCACAGTGTAACTGTGGCGCCGCAGCTCGAGTTGTCAGAAAATTCTGACAGTGTACTTTTTGTACACGAAATTTTAAGAACACTTTATGTAATGATAGTAGGACTGAAAAATATTGATTTTAGTAGTTCTACACTATTAATAATAATGTTATTACATATTAACTTGTGTTATAATTGATTATGTGATTAAATAATCAAACCTAAATGATGAACGTACTTAGTTATGTTTGTAATGTGTTAATGGCTAACTATGTCATGATGACATATACTATAGGATATGAAATGGGTTTAATATAAAACCAATAAGTAGTCCTAGCAAGACTTAAGCACTTGAACGAAATTCGAGTTTGACTAAGAAGAAATATAGTGAGTCATAAATCGAAAAGTTAACACAATCTAATTGAACATTGTGTGATGATAGGAAAGATTATGAGATGTGGAGTAGAGTTTACATTACAATTACTATGTGTTGTTATGTGACTAATAGTTGATGTGTATGATTATATAATTGTGTAGGGCACGTGAAGTGCAGATAACTGTAAGCTGTTAATCTATTATTGGTAAACGACGACCAAGGCAAGTCTTTCGGTTCCTATTTTCTATGTGGACTTAATGAACTGTTTAAATTGCATGATATGTTATGCATGTTGAAATCATGAAATGTTTAAGTCAATATATGACTGCATTGTTTTGGTTAAATAATAATGATTGAGTAAGGAACTCAATCTTTGTATTTGCTATGTGAATTAAAAGCATGTATGTCATGTTACTTTAATTATTATGAGATGTATATCGAACATATTATTATGTGATATGTGATGCATGAAAACTGTTAGATTTTGCTGGGCTATCGAGCTCACTCTTGCAAATAACCACTTTTGCAGGTACAAATTTTAAGGTAAAGATATGTGCTAAGTGAATTATAGAGATCTATATTCACGAAGCTTACTTATGTTCTATGAGAAATGTGTTTCCTATTTTGAATGTAACATGTTGTTAAAGTGTAAGTTGAGCTATCCAATGTATATGGATATTTAGTTATGATGTAAGACTTTGTATAGTCATTTTGTTGTAATGATTCGTGATATTTGATTTGAATCAAAGAGATGTAATGTAAAGGTTACGATTTAGGGCAAGACAGAAGGAGATGTATAAAAGTTTTAATTATTCCGCATTTTTAGTAAATTTTAATATCGAATATTGATGTAAAGATAGATTAAAGTTGTATTATTAACGACCGAGAAGGAGAATATTATTGTATGAATTTTGGGGTCGTTACAAGAGGTGAGCTGTTTGCGGTTTATGGGAAGAATCATCAGGGAGTTTGTTTGAAGGGAAAAACATTATGTTTTAACTGTGGCCAAGAAGGACACATTTCTCTCAATTGTCCCAGTCTAAATAAGATACAAGGTTATTTCTTTTGTGGATCGTTAGACCATCAGATTCGGAACTACCCAAAGAAGAATGCAGATAAGGGAAGCAACAACAAGGGAACCAGCAACGGAACACTGAAGATAAAAGGACCTACTCGACTGGCAAAACCAATGGCACATACTTTTAATATAACGGTTCAAGACGTAGTGGCTGAACAGAAGATGGTGAGAGGTAAATATTTTGCTCAGTAATATAATTACGTACGTAGTATTGGGTAGATATAGTTATGAGTTGTTTCCATTTACAGATCCGAGTCACAGGTTAATATGTGAGTCATAAATTAGTATTGTGTATATATAGAGGAATTTATGATACAACTTTAAAAGATCTTAGAACGTAAGTATGATCATGTGGTCTTTGGTAAACCTTAGAGGTTTTGTATTTTTCACTCTGAATTGGGATCGAAAAGAACAGATGAGGTAATAAACATAATTTGAATATAAATAAATAGTGATTCCGGGGACGGAATCGTTATAAGGATGGGAGAATGGCAGGACCATGAATTTTAAACAATTTTATTTTTACAAATAAATTTTTTTATTATTTAATATCAGTATTGATTAGCATTATTATGTTGAACATATACTATATGAACATAGCAAGATAGTCAAACTATTTATTGACTAAGAAATATGAGTGATATTATGATGAGCAACTGATGAAAACCCTAACCTTAATTCGGATAGGGATTTGATAGTTAATACAGTTATTATAATTGTATCTACGATTATGTGTTTATTCAGTATGAAATTAATGATCAAATGTTGATCAAATAAGGTATAACCTTAGTAAACCCCAGTGATAGATTAGAAACCCTAATCTGTTGGTAAAATCCTAACGATTAGTTAGAAACTCTAATTCTAATTTCGAATACACTATTTTCCTATTCGAGAACCCTAACCCCTAATTAGCAAACCCTAATGGTGATTATCAAACCCTAAGGGTTAAAATTAAAGGAAATCATATCAAACTACCAAAATACCTTTAAAATTATGTGTGAAATTACCAAAATACCTTTTTGGAGGCAAAATTACTAAAATACCTTTTACTTAACTTTTAAGTTAAGAGATTTAGCCCAATCTTGTGACTCACCATAGCTAAGATACACCATATGCTTGAAATAAAACTTGAATCAGCCATTTAGTGCCACATAGCAACATTAGTAACCACAAGATCAAAGAGTGATAGATTAAAGAAAGAGAAAATATCAAGATAGCCTCATTTGTGTTCATTCACTTAACCAAGTCTCTCTCTCTCTCTGTCTCTCTCTCTCTCTCTCGCCACGAAAATTAGCTAGATATTCAGTCCCTAGATAAGTCAAGAACACCCCAAGATCAGATTAGGAAGCCAAGATCAAAGGTTGTTCAAAGAAAGGTATAAACCCTAACCAAGTTAGATCTTGTATGCTTAGAAATATTTTGTGTTTTTATGTTTATTTATGTGTTATAGGATGTCATATAGTTATCTATGATGATATATCACAGATCCATAACATCTAAGTGCATGAAAATGAAGTTTTTAAAAATTGTCAAGAACCTTAGATTTATGGCGTGACAATAAAATGTCAGAGGCCATAGATCTAAATATTTTAATTGTTAGATAGGTGTATCATTGTTGTAGTATGTTATGAGGAGAGTAAACTGGAAGTGGAATCGTGCCCATATCATGTCCAAATTCCAAGTTATTAATGGTCAAACATGGTTGACCAGACATGAATATGAGTTTCTGGAAAACCCAAAAATTCTCCAGAAGTGTCTGACAACCTTTTCATGTACTTAGATCTTGCATGTGTTATGTGTTTAGCTTATACAAGTATATCATTGGTATACCCTAGTATATGGACTATAGAAACATGACATCAAAACAACTAAACAATCAACAAGATCTAAGTTATTAGCACTCAAAGTAGGTTGACCAAGCACAAAAACAGCTTTCTAGAAATTCCAAAAAACTAAAGAACAATTTTTCTGACAGTGTTGGGAGATTACATATTTAAATTTGATGTTGAAAGTAAATATTCATGATTACATGTAAAGTTATTCAAGGAATACATGTACAAGGACTTAGTGGTAGATCAAACTTGTTAGGTTGATCTGAGCTTTAATGTTTATCTTTCTGTAACTGAATGTATAGAAGAAAAGATCAATGCTGTTAGGTTGATCTATGTCATAGATAGGCTTCAATAGAATCGTAGTTTGTCGAGCCAGTTAAGAGATTACAGAAGCCAAGACAGAATTGTTGAGGATCGAGAAATCGTAGTCTTTTTGCTTTGGAGGGCCTCTCCCGGAATCGTAGAGTGGTCCAAACGCCTACCGAGCCAACTCAGAGATCGTAGTGTGCTATCGAAAGCGTAGAGTATGCAAATAAAGCAAGTGAAGATCGTAGTGTACCAGTACTTAAGAGAAATCATAGTGTTCTCATTTACTAGTGCTGAATCAAGCACCAAGGTGGCAAGACACCATGATCATGATCGTAGTGTATCATCTGTCTGTGTCAGAAGCATCGTGCCCTGTCCATTTGTTTAAGGATAAAAGTCAATAAATGAGGAATGCATTATAGACGTTGAGACTATCGTAAATCCCAATGACACAACACTCATCCTTAGTATGTAACAAAGAGACGTATTGAAGAAGCTAAGGAAAGTACTATGGGTCAGTAGAAAATACCTTTTCAGGTATTAGGTGAGGTAGCAGTCTACTGTGTTAGTGGGCCAGACTGCTAATCAGAAGTTGTGCAGAAAGTCTCCATCAGAGCTCAAAAATGTCAAATGCATTTAATGCTTCAATGGATGTCTTCAAACGGATACATTTCAAAGGCATCATATATGCAAAATAAAAGCAGGTGTAAACCACAAGCAAGCATAGAAAAAAAATGTTAAATAACACTCAACACTCAACTCTACGATCTGAAAAGAAAGCTTGCACAGCTACTCAGTTCTTTCGAACACAAGCTTAACGGAAACTGAGTAGCATCATTCAAGAACTCAATCATCTTTAAGTGAAGTAAGAAGTTCCAAGTCAGAAGGACTTGAAGAGTTCTAAGTGAACTGAGAAGTACCAAGTCTGCTGAACTTTAAGAGTTCTAAAGTGAACTAAGAAGTTTCAAGACTGCTGGTCTTGAAGGAATCTGTGAGATTCAAAGATTGTAAAGAGATCCTTAGTGGATTTCCTACTCAAGGAGTAGAAGAGTGGACTAGGAGCCTTGAGTGCTATGAACCACTTAAAAATATTGTGTCTCTTATATTCTTGCCATAACTACTTATTTTCTATTAACTCGTTTTATCTTAAAGGGAAAACAAACAAATCTCAAATTCCGTTGTGATTAAATCATTATCAAACCTAACAAGTATTTTGTAAAAAAAATTTAAAATATCTATTCAACCCCCCCCCCCCTTCTAGATAACTATTGTGCCTCTGGGAACTAACAATTGGTATCAAATCAGGTTCTATCAAACAACCTACAAATCTTAAGTAGATTCAATGGCACATCTGATAAGCGAATTAAAGACTGTAGGAGGCAACAAGCCACCTATGTGCAACAAAGATAAATTTGCCAACTGGAAAGTTTGTATGCAAGCCTACATGGATTTAATAGATGAATATCTATTTGAAACTATTCAGAATGGGCCCTACGTTCCTAAAAAGCTTGCATCAACTTCAGACGACCCAAATAGAATTCGGATAATGGTCAAAGCATAATGGACTGACAACGAAAAGATAGCTATTCAACTCGACAAAAAAGCCAAGAACATTTTGTTCCAATCTTTAGAAGATGACCTGTTTAAAAATGTGGTCCACAACAAAATAGCAAAGGAAGTATGGGAAGCATTGCTCATCATGCATGAAGGAACAGAAGAAGTCAGAGAAAACAAGCAATCTCTTATGACTCAACAATACGAAATGTTTGCCCACGTTCAAGGTTAAAGTGTCACTTCCACTTATGAAAGATTCAATGTTCTGCTCAACTCTCTTCGAGCCTTTGGAAAGATCTATCCAAATAAAGATCTAATCATAAAATTCATGAGAGCTTTACCTAGCAAGTAGGATGCCAAAACCACTGCCATCAGAGAATCAAACAATCTCCATGAAATTATTATTTAACAATTGTATGACAACCTTCTCACTTATGAACTGGAGCTAACTCAGCAAGCAGAGACTATATCTGAAGGAAGAAAGAAGGACAAAGGGGTTGCTCTCAAAGCAACAGATAACATCCCTAAAGCTAACACTGAAAATGACTCGACTATAATGAAGATGGTGATGAGTACTTTGCCATGCTAGTTAAAAGACTCAAAAGGTTCATGCGTAAAGGCAAAGTCAACAAACCTAAGAAATTCAACAACTACAATAGCCAGGAGCAAATAAATGATTTATGCTACAACTATAAGAAACCTGGCCATTTCATTGCAAATTGCAACAAACCTCTTAGAGAAGAACTACAGAGGAAATCAAATTCAAAGAAAGAATTCAAAGGCAACAAGAGGCTCCAGAAGAAAGACAAAGGTCTTGTGGCCGGAGGATTGTGGAGTGACTCAGACAATGACTCAAATCCCGAATCTAGATATGATGAAGATCCTCAAATAGTAAATCTATGTCTAATGGCCAAACATGCAAAGGATAAGAAGAGTTCTGACATTCATGAAGTAAGTATAGATGAGGTATTTGACTTTAGCTCTCTTGATGTAGATATTGATGATTTAAGAACGACACTACATGGCATAACATCTGATCTGCATCAATACATGAAATGGTTCAGAGTTATGTCTAAAGATTATTCTCTTCTTCAAAAAGAGAAAGAGAAAGTTCAGGAAGAACTGGAAACAACTCTTCTAAGTACTAATTCTCTCTCCAAATTTGAAGCTAAGAATAAACTCTTAAAACAGACCAATGAACTTAATGCACAAAGAGAGTCAAATATAACCTCTAAGATTGAGGAACTAGAAAAGACAATCTCTACATGGAATAAATCCTCTTCTTCCACGGACTCCCTGATCTACAGTCAAAGAAGTGCATCTGATAGAACAAGTTTAGGTTTTGGGGAATCCACCTCAGAACTATATATGGAAAAGATAAAGGAAACTAGCTCTAGTAATGTTTCAAATTTTAATAGAAGCATTGCATTTGTGAAATCCTCACAGAAGGAAGAACCAGTCCATCCCTGCTCTTCTGATCCAATCCATGTTCAAGGCATAACGGATCCCATGCTGGCCTAGGATTCAAAAAAGAGAAGAGCAACTTAGTCATTACTCTCCAACCTCGAAGGATCGTAGAGTCGAGTAAAATTAACTCCACGAACCAACTGGGTAGGAACAGTAGAGTTAAGCTTTACTCTTCACAAATTATGAATCATAAGGATACATAGAAAAAGAAGAACCAGTATAAAGGAAGGATTTCCAAGAACCCACATAAGTCTGAATGGAGGAAGAATCTATATACACACACAAGCATGCATCATATTAGATGTTTTGTATGTAATAAGATTGGTCATAAGGCTGCAATATGCTACAATAATCCTATACATATGAGACCCAAAGGTCAAGAAAATTTGGGTTTCCAAGGGTACTAACGAAGTAGGACCCATGCAAGTATGGGTACCAAAATGAGAGTTTAATCTTACCACAGAAACAGAGCTCCACGATCACAACCTGGTATCTGGACAGTGGATGCTGAAGGCACATGATTGGGAACAAAGCCCTCTTTTCTAACTTCATATTGAATGAGGGTCCAGCAGTCATCTTCGAAGACAATGGCTCTGGCAAGACAAGAGGATACGGCTCAGCTGGGAATGGTGCAGTATCCTTCAGTAAAGTAGCCTATGTGGAAGGATTACAACACAATCTTATGAGCATAAGCCAACTCTGCGACAAGGGTCATCAAGTTACCTTCCTCGACAATCAATGTCAAGTTAGAGATCTAAAGACATCTTCTATAAAGCTGACCGGAACAAGAGAAGGGAATGTCTACACTGCTAATCTTGGTCAACTGAGTTCTGACGAGACAATATGCTTTCTGGCTAAAGCTTCTAAAGAAATGAGTTGGTTATGACATAGAAGACTGTCTCATCTCAACTTCAAAAGCATGTCAAAATTGGCCTCCAAGGATCTAGTAGCGGGCTTACCCAAGCTCAGCTTTGTCAAAGAAAGGCCATGCAACGCCTGTCAGCTTAGAAAACAGACTAGAAGCTCATTCAAGAGCAAAACTGTCAACTCAATTGGCAAGCCTCTGCAGTTGCTTCACATGAATCTATTTGGGCTAATTCCAACAACAAGCCTTGGAGGGAAGAGATACTCATTGGTCGTAGTGGATGACTACACCAGATTCACATGGGTGTTCTTTCCAAACTTTAAAGATGAAATAAGCTCCCAACTAATCAAGATGTTCAGACTGGTGATGAACGAGAAAGGGGAGAAAATCAAGGTTATAAGGAGTGATCATGGTAGAGAATTTGACTTCTCTGAGATGGACCAGTTCTGCACAGACAATGGCATCAGTCATAACTTATCAGCTCCATGAACTCCTTAGCAAAACGGAGTAGCTGAGAGAAAGAACAGAACGTTGATAGAGGCTGGAAGAACTCTACTAGCAGCAGCCTGTCTGCCTAAATACTTCTGGGCAGAAGTTGTCAACACTGCATGCTACACTCAAAATAGATCTTGTGCACTCTACGATAAAGAAGACTCCCTACGAGCTGTGAAGAGGAAGAAAGCCAAATATCAGCTACTTCCATGTGTTCGGTTATGCATGCTATATTCTCAACAATGGAAAATTGTATCTGACTAAGTTTCAGCCCAAGTCAGACAAAGGAATCTTTCTCAGATATGCCACAGACAGTAAGGCCTACAGAGTGTTCAACAAGAAGATACTAAGTGTTGAAGCCTCGATTCACATCATCTTCGATAAAACAGACTTGGACAAAACTGTATCTCAAGACAGTACGAACAATAACTAAAACCCTACGAACGAGGCAGTCGAGCTCAACACCACGATCGTAGTTCCAGAAAATGAAATCGTCGAGTCAGGAGAGGAGATCGTAGAGAGAACTACGCCAGACAACGAACATACACATCAAGAAGTAGAGGTTGATCTTGAAGATCTCAGACAAGAAGGCATCAGGTCAGATGTTCCAACATGAAATAGATGGAAAAAAATTACACTCAAGACCTAATCATTGGAGATCTAAATGCAAGGGTCAAGACAAGAGCTGCCACTCAGAATGAGTGTTTCTATCTAAGCTTTCTGTCGTAAATAGAACCCAAGAAGATAGAAGATGTTATAGAAGACTCAAGTTGGATAGAAGCCATGCAAGAAGAACTAAATCAATTTGAAAGAAGCAGAGTATGGAGATTAATTCCATGACCAAGAAGCCGTCCAATCATTGGCACCAAGTGGGTCTTCAGAAACAAGATGGATTAAGATGGAGTCATAACAAGGAATAAGGCAAGACTAGTGGCCAAAGGTTACTCTCAAGAAGAAGGCATTGACTATGACGAGACCTTCACACATATTGCCAGATTAGAAGCCATCAAGATATTCTTTTCATTTGTTGCCCACATGAAATTCAAAGTCTTTCAAATGGATGTCAAAAGTGCATTCTTGAATGGTGAACTTCAAGAAGAAATATATGTGGAGCAACCTCTAGGTTTCATCAATCTAACTCTCTCTAATTATGTTTATAGATTAGACAAAGCCTTATATGGTCTTAAACAAGCACCTAGAGTATGGTATGAAATACTAACTAACTTCCTTATTGAAAATGGTTTCACTAGAGGTAGAGTATATACCATATTATTTCTTAGAAAACACAAAGACAAAATCCTATTAGTTCAAATATATGTTGATGATATTATCTTTGCCTCTACTGATGAAAAATTGTGTAAGAGATTTGCCAAGCTTATGCAGAGCAAGTTTGAAATGAGCATGATGGGTGAGCTGAATTTCTTTCTTAGATTACAAGTAAAGCAGACTGATGACGGTATCTTCATAAACCAAGCCAAGTACATTAAAGACTTACTTAAAAAGTATGGCATGGAATCAGCCTCTCCCATGAAAATACCAATTACTCTAGGAACCAAGCTTGACAAAGATGAGAAAGGTAAAAGTATTGATATAACTCAATACAGAGGTATGATAGACGCTCTTCTATATCTAACTGTAAAAAGGATTTTCGGGTATCTCAAAGGCACACCTCACTTGGGACTTTGGTATCTCAAGGAGTCCTCCTTTGAACTAACAGGATATACAGATGTTGATTTTACAGGCTACAAAATAGATAAAAAAAAAGTACTAGTGGCACCTGTCAGTTGCTAGGAAACATACTTGTGTCCTAGTTTAGCTAGAAGCAAAACTCAGTATCTACCTCAACAGCAGAAGCTGAATACATTGATGCTGGCAGTTGTTCTGCTCAAATCTTATGGATGAAAAATTAGCTAGCAGACTATGGGTTTGATTTCAAATCTATACATGTTCATTGTGATTGTAGACACTCAAAAATTTTTGCATACTTATTATTAACATTGTAGGAGGGCAGAATCATCTTTCAAAGATAACCCTGGAAGACAGCTTAGTTCAATCCCAAAGACAACCCTGGGATATGCCGTATTACTATCTCGGAGATAACCCCGAGACATCCAGCTCAGTCCTAAAAATACCACCGGAAGTTTTAACCTTAACCCCAGAAATAACACCGTGAGTTTCAGTATCAACCTCGAAGATAACCCCGAGAAATGTAGTTCAAATACCGGGAATCACACCGGAGAAGACCATGTCATCTCGGAGATAACCCCGAGATACTCAGTCTCAGTCCCAAAAATAACACCGGGAAAGACAGCGTCAACCTCGGAGATAACCCCGAGGCATGCAGTTGTAGTTGCAGTTCCGGAGATATTCTCGAAAATGCTTGTTTCAAACCCATGCAATCAGCTTCAAACACTCAGCAATGGCCCCGAGACACTCATTTCCCAAGTCCGGAGATAACCCCGAAAAGTCAGGCACATCTTAGAAATAACACTGAGGACGGTCAACACCTGCAACAGTCCAATCTCAGAGATAATCCTGAGCAACGACCGCTAAAAAGGCTCAAACCAGAGATAACCCCGATGAGGGGCAGAACCGTTATTTTACCATCCCAATCCCATTTTGCACCGTCTCAACATTCATACATACATACACAGCAATGTCCTACAAGAACCAAAGAGCGCCAATCCCGAGTGACTACTACACAAGACAACACACCAGATAGAATTTGAAGCTTGAAGACCAAGGGCATGGTCTCATCTTCCTGACTTCGTACAACCTCTAATCCCATGTCATTGTGTAGCTCTCGATAACAGCATGCCGAAAAAGGTCTTACAAACCTCGATCGAATGCCCATATTGAAGTTCTAAAAGTTTGAGCAGACATCACGTTGCACGCGTGTACGTACTTCGACACGGCGGGACCCATAGAACCCGGGGCACCTCGGGCAGTCGCATGTGCATCTGCGGTAGTCGCTGGTGCATCTGCGGCTGCCGCAGGTACACCTGTGGCTCCCCCTCTATAAATATAAGGCTTGGGGCAACCATTTTGTATAGAAAAAAGGCGAGAAAGCCCTGTCCAATTTGCTCTATACACAGTATAAACTGAGCGCTTTCTCATTTTAAACACTTGCAAGCTTATATATTTTTATATTTTTACAGGCGGGAGCCGAGCGTTCATCCATTTAAAGTCATTGAAGTCTTCTTTGGCAGTCCATTGTAAGCCTTCTTACACACTTTAAAGCCTTTCTCTTCATCTTTGCACACACCGTTCTTCACGTTGAGAGTCGTGTTGTGTGTGTATGCCCGGACTTCGGTCCGTGGCTTTTATTTTCCTTTGTGTGTGTATATATATATATATATACATATATATATATATATATATATATATATATATATAAACTGTTGTCGAATTTTGTTCGATGAGCCTGGATTTCCATATGGAGCGTTTACTGCTTTTACATATATATATATATATATATATATATATATATATATATATATATATACATTTTTGTCAGGTCTGGAGTTTACTCCGTGGCCTTTTACTATTTTATTTACATTTCATCCCGCCCGGAGTTTACTTCATAGCGGTTGATCGTTTTTACTGTTTCTTTACATTTCGTCCCACCTGGAGTTTACTTCGTGGCGGTTGATCATATTTATTGCTTTATTTACATTTTTGTTCCCCCATGGAGGTGCTTCGTGGTGGTTGATCATGTTTCTATATATATATTTATTGCTTTTATATATTTACATTTTTGATCCCCCATGGAGGTGTTTCGCAGTGGTTGATCATATTTCTATATATATATATATATATATATATATATATATATATATATATTTATCGCTTTTATATATTTATATTTCCGATCCTCCGTGGAGGTGCTTCGTGGTGGTAGATCATGTTTGCATATATATATATATATATATATATATATATATATATATATATATATATATATATATATATATAGCTTTTATATATATAACTGTTTACTGCTTTCATATAAATTACGGCATCATGTGAGCCTAGGAATCACGTGATCACAGATTCAGTCTACTGAATCTAGATTCGGTTCCCGTGATGGACATTTTCAGCTGTAAGCAGCTTGTAAATTATTCATGGTGTTTGAATTTCCTTAGATAGCTCTCATGCCCACAAGGAGTTCGGCACTATTTTGTACATTATTTTGTCAAAGATGCTTCGCATCTCAAAAATAAAAGCAATCAAGCCGAACACAAAATAAAATGGAAGTATCAAATGCCTCAATTACTTTTGAGCATAAGGGTTTGAAAAACCTCTTTTTCAAAACATCACTGATATATCTTGTTTAAAACTGAATTTTTATATAAATTCAAACCCTTTGTATGTAGGTGCAAACGAAGCATAGCACTACTTCCAAATAACTGCACATTGACCCACACACACACACACATTTATATAACAGTTTCTTGAAAAGTGGTGGTAACCCTGGCAGCACGGATGTCGGGGCGTGCCTAACACCTTCCCTCCGCATAAGCAAGTCCCCAGACCCTAATGAATCTCGGTTTCGCAGACCCGTTTAGCAGTGTCACATCACTGGGTCAATGTGCAAACTTTTTCTCGGTTGTGTCGGTATAACCATTTAAAAAACCAACTAGCGACTCTTACAGTCAAATCGTCGACATATAAATGTTGGACCTTTTCACAACTTATTTTTTTCAAACAAATCTCACCTAACATGAGAACACCAAAGAACAAGAACAAAAGAGGGACAAATAAAATCCCGACGTCGATAGATGGTGACTCTGCTGGGGACATCCAGTAAGAGGACTTAAGCCGCTATTACAAGATTTTCAGAACTGTTATATGCTTGTGTATAGATGTTGCATTTACATTTGATGGATGTGTACGAATGCATTTACTTACTGGACTTAATGTTTTACACTATATCTGCTTGTAATATTAGTGCTTCGCATATGTCATCATTTTCATAAATGGTGAGACACGTTGTATGTGAATGTATGTTGTGTGGTTCCTTCATCCGGAGGTTATCCTCTCGGTGTTTGATTACTGGACTCGTAGGAAGACTAATTCCAACGAGGCTCAGGAAAGGACCACCCAAATTCTCTCCAGTTGAAAGACCGGATTAACTTCCCGTCGGGTAAATTGCGATGATTTGGGAACCTTCATGCCAAAAAGCCGCGAGAGTTGCCTAAGATAGGTCAGACTCTGATAAACCAAATGCGGAGAAAAGTCTCTTCATACTTTTCCATTTCAAATTACTCGTAATATCATTTACTTGTAATTTCATTCCATATCAATCTCAATGTAATGGGAAATATGAAGAAATATGTGCACACACATATTTACAAAGTATTAACATGCTATCATGTATTATAAACAACTAACACCCGTGTTGCAGAATAATATTCCTAAAGCGGATACATCATACAGCATGTATGTGACAACCCCAAAATAGGTCCATTCTATCCAACCTATTCTGAGTCGCCAAATACATGGTACAGAAAACAACTACAACTTTATTACAACAATTGTCGTGCAAAATACAACAACATATATGCTGTGAGTTTGGATACAAATATATACCAAATGTGACTCATGTCCCAACCGTGGACAGCACCTCACAATGACACCTTACATAAAGGTATACTCAAAAACTGTTTTAGAAATTAGAATCGTTGGGAAGTGCTCAAGGAAACCTTCGTACATGGGAGGCCATGCGTCTAGGTTATGATAGATATCATATGGCCACATAATTATCCTTAGTTGACCCAATAGACCCCAAAGAAAAATAAGAAGATTACTATCATATTCTTCCCAATGGTGAGTCTTCTCTTGACTTATCATTATCTCCACTGTCTCTAATTGAGAATTATACTTCAAACAAACACCAAGATTATATAGGTAGTGCTCGTAAATATACCCAGCAAGTGGATGAGCACATCCATGTCTTATGATGATACGAGGTTGTATGTCATTAGACATCTTGTATGATAGTGACAAAACACCCTTTCAATGTTGGGTTCGCCTCACCCTCAACAGCTATAGACCACCGTTCTATTCCCCTGTTATCCCCCACTCGACCCAGCTACACTTTTATTACCTGAAAAGAATTGTGAAGCAAAGGGTGAGCACAACTAGCTCAGTAAAGAATATCATGACTAAAGATAATTAAATTATCAATAGCCTGCATCAGTAATAAATCAGAGATTTAGAACATATGGTAGATGATAAAAATTTTCAACCATAGTTGCAGCGGAATGAGCAATCCATTAGAAGAGTCAAATAGACTATAAAGTCTATTATCTTTTTCATGTTAAAAATCCACCAACAATGTTTTATCCCTGTAACATCAATCAACAATTCTGGTCCACAATCATATGAATAACTCATAATCATAACTGTAGTTCTAAATTCCTCTTCTCATCCAGGACGAAGATAATTTTCATCACCTATCTTTACCTGAAATATCAAAGATCATGGTTACATCAAATCACATTTCCTGTTCATAATCATACTAATAACTTCATCTTTGCGCTACGGCCAAAGATATTTATTTGTATCACCAATTGGTTATGTCCATCTCAACATCTGTTCATCTTTGCACTATTGGCCAAAGATATTCAACAACATGTCATCTTTGCACTACGGGCCAAAGATATTCATCAACAATTCATCTTTGCACTCCTGGCCAAAGATATTCAACCACAGGTCATCTTTGCACTACAGGCCAAAGATATTCAACAACAGTTAATATTTGCACTACAGGCCAAATATATTATTATCTCAAAGAAATATATAACCATTTCAGAATTTATATAAATAATAATTATAACCATGTTGATCATTTCACCTTTGCACTTAAGCTAAAGATATTCAATTATAAATTCAATGGTCATGATCATACCAGTCAACAATTTAACTTTGAACTACTGGCCAAAGAGAACATATAGTCATGATCATACCAAAAATCTACCCATCTTTACACTTAAGTCAAAGAGAAATATCATCATTAGGGTTATAAAAATGTTATATATGATAATAAAAATAATATGATCAACATATAGTTTTAATCTCAAGAGTAATATTCATAAATCAACTATAATTTGGTTAGAAAAAGAAACCAATTTTGTCATGAATAGTAACCATGAATAGTAACTTCATGAATAGTAAACTCATGAATAGTAAACCCGACACAAAAAGGTAAAAATTTCACAATAAAATTCATACCAATATTTCGGTATAATGATATTGAAATAACATTTCTTAAATTTATAAACAATTTATTTTAATTGTTTACACTTTACTAAATAATACATTTAATCATCCTAAAATTCCAAACTCATAAGGTTTCATCACCAATAACCAAAACCCTCATCAAAATCTGCATATACCTCATATAGGATTCTCAAGCCATAAAATCCTATTTTTTAATTTTCTTACTTCACATAACATATTTAATTTATTTACTCATAACTAGTCTATTTTCATGAAAAATACCAAATCAGTTCCAAAAATATTCCTTTTCTGAGATTTAGTAGAATATAGTCTCATATTGAACATATATTTTTCTCAGAATTTTTAAAATTCATTTATTATTTTTCATATGGCCAAAATCGCCGAATATTTAGACATTTATCATTAATTGTACTTTTATCAAAAAATTCCAAAATTCACTGAGTACACTGATATTATATAGATGTACTCCAAATAAAAATTTCATCAATTTTGGAGTTAACCACAAGGAGTTATAAGTGGTTACTTTTCAAATAGTCTTTTTCCGTAAAATTCATAACTCTTAATCTATACATCCAAAAATCACCATTTTTGGACACATTCAATAAAACTCATCAAAATATCATTTCAAATTTTTCAGAATTTTCTGAAGGTCAGAAGAATTACGAACTGAAAAACATAATAACCCTTAAAATCCCTTACCTCAAAAGAGCAGTACTTCTGACTTGAATATCGGATATAACGCTGAGCAACACTCAAGATATCAAAATACTCATAAAAATATGCTTGATAATATAGAGAGAAAGAAAACTTATTTCTGGTGTGATTTTTAATTCTAACTTAAGCACTTATTTATAGGAAAATACTAGAACGCCAAAGGAGATTAAATAATAAATTAATAATATTTATTTCTCTTCATTTCTACGTCTTCTCCCACCAACCAAGACCAGCCCACCTTTTTTGAACCAAAATTGGCAGCCCACATGCTTGAAATAATAGTGGGTCCCGCTCAATTTTAATAAAAATTATTTTATTTTCTGAAACTTCAACAATTCATAGAAAATAGCCCTTTTATCAGAAAATTCGAATCTCGCGACTTTTTATAGGAAATTTAATTCTCTACAACTTTACAGAAGAAAGTTTTTCCAAATTCCAAACAGAAATTGACTGAAATCCTAAACGGGCGATTTTACAGGCTATAATCAAATTTCAGCCAAGAAATGGGGTCCACCGACACACAAAATATGTGTTAATCATTTAATACAACAAAAAATACTCTTCCTCCTCATATACTCATATATCCCACATTCATTGTAAAACTATCACCATTATTATATTATTAAATATAATAATAAATTATTTTATCAGAAAAGATAAAATATCATTTTTCAACAATTCTCACTTTAAAAATTTTCTCCATCTATATCCACATAAAATTAATATTTTTCTCATCATACAAATTATTAATTAATTATTCATAAATAATATTACAGAATCACAGCACTGACAACCAGGTCGTTCCTAGGAAAGAGGGGGCTTTCCAATAAGAATTTCTCCTTATTGGCGACCAATTAGATAACCAAACCTCTCCTTAGACAGAACTTTCTAGACATTGTCAATAATGCTATCTAATAATATTATTTAAATAATATGAATTATTGATCTGATAATGGAGATGATGTGCAGCAACAATTATTGAAACAATAATATTATAAAATATCAACGCAACAATTATTGAATCAATAAAATAAAATATTGAACAATAATTACTGTGACACTTATTCAGTAGTGCCTTCTTACGTAAGAATCAATAATTTCAAAAATACTGTGCAATACCGTGTGCTACTATGCAATAACGCGTATTACTGTATTTTAACCACCGGGTATTCCAACAGTGTTAACGGTAATAACTACGTCGTTAATTATAAAAACTCAATTTTTGTCGTTATCTTCATCCGACCGTTTTCCGTTATGGGGCCTACAAATAGCTGCGCCGTCGTTCGAATATTCCCCGACAGGAAGAATATTCCACGACCAACGAATATTCCCCGATAACAATGATTATTTTATAACCACTTGTTTATTTTGAAAAAATTTCACATTTCACCCATAACTTTAACTTTTTATCAATTTAACCATTTACTGAATTGTAATTATAAAAAAAATTGAATACTTTTATTTCATAAAATTCGGGATCTTACAATCTCCCCTCCTTAGGAAATTTCGTCCCCGAAATTTACGTACCTGGTATTTCGAAGAGTTGAGAATACCTTGCTTTCATTTCAGATTGTATCTCTTAGATCATCATGATTTCTCCATTGCTCGTCTCCCATGATAACTTCATTTGGGTTCCTCATTTGTTGGAAAGTCATGACAACCACTCTCCCTTGAACTACCCGGCTTTGACTTGTCTGGGGCAACATTTGGCGTCATCACTACCGTTGGAATATACTTTTATATAGGGCATATTCCTCCTTCAACTACCTCGTCGTACTCCTGATTCATGATCTAAATCATCAATCTTCGATCCATAACGAATTCAGGTTGACCGCTCTGTACAGGGTAATTCAAAACTCGATGTTGGGTTCTCCCAATTGCTTTCCAGAAAGAGAAATTCATATCATCTATTTTAGCCTTCTTAGATTGGACATCTCTTTCCACAATATCCACGTGTCGTGCGGCTTTTGCCCATGCATCACTTATTCTCAGTCGTTCAGTTTTTCTTCTTTCAGCTCAGATTCTATCTTTATCATCTTATACTCTGCCAAAGAATGCTTCTGTTCAAGCATC
This sequence comes from Panax notoginseng, assembly GCA_016801055.1. Classification (NCBI taxonomy): domain Eukaryota; kingdom Viridiplantae; phylum Streptophyta; class Magnoliopsida; order Apiales; family Araliaceae; genus Panax; species Panax notoginseng. The sequence continues at coordinate 95,766,824 of CM029015.1, read as the reverse complement.
ACATATCGGGTAACACAAGCTTGAATTGTTGCATCCTTTTGTTCCACGACCGCCTGTCGTTCTTCAGCCTGCTCTTCTAACTCATGAATACGATTTTGAAATTCTATATTTTGATCATATAATACTTCTAATAAACTCTCCTCAGGTACCTCTCTTCCTCTTCTTCCTCACTCTCAGCTGTTACCTCTGCGACTATCTCGGGTGCGACTATCAATTCTTCACTCACCACATGGATTTCTCTAATTCCTTCTTCATCTGACATCACATTATCATGGTTAGTGATTAGAGGTATCCCCACAGTCCCATTCACTCCATTGTTAGCATTCTCAGCTGCCATTCTCAAATATTGCCATAAAACAAGGGTTAATTAAGCAAATTAACGTATCACATAATATCCATATATTATGACCAACCAACAATTAAGCTTAAGACACACTAGCGAAGGATTTACTCATCTCTCCCCTCCTAGTTATATTCCCTGATCTCCGCCAGAGATCATATCCCTAAGCTCTGATACCAACTTTGACAACCCCAAAACAGGTCCATTCCATCCAACCTATTCTGAGTCGCTAAATACACGGTACAGAAAACAACTACAACTTTATTACAACAATTATCGTACAAAATACAACAACATATATGTTGTGAGTTTGGATACAAATATATACCAAATGTGACTCATGTCCCAACCGTGGATAGCACCTCACAATGACACCTTACATAAAGGTATAGTCAAAAACTGTTTAAGAAATTAGAATCTTTGGGAAGTGCTCAAGGAAACCTTCGTACATGGGAGGCCATGCGTCTAGGTTATGATAGATATCATATGGCCACAGAATTATCCTTAGTTGACCCAATAGACCCCAAAGAAAAATAAGAAGATTACTATCATATTCTTCCCAATGGTGAGTCTTCTCTTGACTTATCATTATCTCCACTGTCTCTAATTGAGAATTATACTTCAAACAAACACCAAGATTATATAGGTAGTGCTCGTAAATATACCCAGCAAGTGGATGAGCACATCCATGTCTTATGATGATACGAGGTTGTATGTCATTAGACATCTTGTATGATAGTGACAAAACACCCTTTCAATGGTGGGTTCGCCTCACCCTCAACAGCTATAGACCACCGTTCTATTCCCCTGTTATCCCCCACTCGACCCAGCTACACTTTTATTACCTGAAAAGAATTGTGAAGCAAAGGGTGAGCACAACTAGCTCAGTAAAGAATATCATGACTAAAGATAATTAAATTATCAATAGCCTGCATCAGTAATAAATCAGAGATTTAGAACATATGGTAGATGATAAAAATTTTCAACCATAGTTGCAGCGGAATGAGCAATCCATTAGAAGAGTCAAATAGACTATAAAGTCTATTATCTTTTTCATGTTAAAAATCCACCAACAATGTTTTATCCCTGTAACATCAATCAACAATTCTGGTCCACAATCATATGAATAACTCATAATCATAACTGTAGTTCTAAATTCCTCTTCTCATCCAGGACGAAGATAATTTTCATCACCTATTTTTACCTGAAACATCAAAGATCATGGTTACATCAAATCACATTTCCTGTTCATAATCATACTAATAACTTCAACTTTGTGCTACGGCCAAAGATATTTATTTGTATCACCAATTGGTTATGTTCATCTCAACACCTGTTCATCTTTGCACTACTGGTCAAAGATATTCAACAACATGTCATCTTTGCACTACGGGCCAAAGATATTCATCAACAATTCATCTTTGCACTCCTGGCCAAAGATATTCAACCACAGGTCATCTTTGCACTACAGGCCAAAGATATTCAACAACAGTTCATATTTGCACTACAGGCCAAATATATTATTATCTCAAAGAAATATATAACCATTTCAGAATTTATATAAATAATAATTATAACCATGTTGATCATTTCACATTTGCACTTAAGCTAAAGATATTTAATTATAAATTTAATGGTCATGACCATACCAGTCAACAATTCTACTTTGCACTACTGGCCAAAGAGAACCCATAGTCATGATCATACCAAAAATCTACCCATCTTTACACTCAAGTCAAAGAGAAATATCATCATTAGGGTTATAAAAATGTTATATATGATAATAAAAATAATATGATCAACATATAGTTTTAATCTCAAGAGTAATATTCATAAATCAACTATAATTTGGTTAGAAAAAGAAACCAATTTTTTCATGAATAGTAACTCGTAAATAGTAACTTCGTGAATAGTAACTCATGAATAGTAACTCGTGAATAGTAACTCATGAATAGTAAACCCGACACAAAAAGGTAAAAATTTCACAATAAAATTCATACCAATATTTCGGTATAATGATATTGAAATAACATTTCTTAAATTTATAAACAATTTATTTTAATTGTTTACACTTTACTAAATAATACATTTAATCATCCTAAAATTCCAAACTCATAAGGTTTCATCACCAATAACCAAAACCCTCATCAAAATCTGCATATACCTCATATAGGATTCTCAAGCCATAAAATCCTATTTTTCAATTTTCTTACTTCACATAACATATTTAATTTATTTACTCATAACTAGTCTATTTTCATGAAAAATACCAAATCAGTTCCAAAAATATTCCTTTTCTGAGATTTAGTAAAATATAGTCTCATATTGAACATATATTTTTCTCAGAATTTTTAAAATTCATTTATTATTTTTCATATGGTCAAAATCGCCGAATATTTAGACATTTATCATTAATTGTACTTTTATCAAAAAATTCCAAAATTCACAGAGTACACTGATATTATATAGATGTACTCCAAATAAAAATTTCATCAATTTTGGAGTTAACCACAAGGAGTTATAAGTGGTTACTTTTCAAATAGTCTTTTCCCGTAAAATTCATAACTCTTAATCTATACATCCAAAAATCGCCATTTTTGGACACATTCAATAAAACTCATCAAAATATCATTTCAAATTTTTCAGAATTTTCTGAAGGTCAGAAGAATTACGAACTGAAAAACATAATAACCCTTAAAATCCCTTACCTCAAAAGAGCAGTACTTCTGACTTGAATATCGGATATAACGCTGAGCAACACTCAAGATATCAAAATACTCATAAAAATATGCTTGATAATATAGAGAGAAAGAAAACTTATTTCTGGTGTGATTTTTAATTCTAACTTAAGCACTTATTTATAGGAAAATACTAGAACGCCAAAGGAGATTAAATAATAAATTAATAATATTTATTTCTCTTCATTTCTACGTCTTCTCCCACCAACCAAGACCAGCCCACCTTTTTTGAACCAAAATTGGCAGCCCACATGCTTGAAATAATAGTGGGTCCCGCTCAATTTTAATAAAAATTATTTTATTTTCTGAAACTTCAACAATTCATAGAAAATAGCCCTTTTATCAGAAAATTCGAATCTCGCGACTTTTTATAGGAAATTTAATTCTCTACAACTTTACAGAAGAAAGTTTTTCCAAATTCCAAACAGAAATTGACTGAAATCCTAAACGGACGATTTTACAGGCTATAATCAAATTTCAGCCAAGAAATGGGGTCCACCGACACACAAAATATGTGTTAATCATTTAATACAACAAAAAATACTCTTCCTCCTCATAGACTCATATATCCCACATTCATTGTAAAACTATCACCATTATTATATTATTAAATATAATAATAAATTATTTTATCAGAAAAGATAAAATATCATTTTTCAACAATTCTCACTTTAAAAATTTTCTCCATCTATATCCACATAAAATTAATATTTTTCTCATCATATAAATTATTAATTAATTATTCACAAATAATATTACAGAATCACAGCACTGACAACCAGGTCGTTCCTAGGAAAGAGTGGGCTTTCCAATAAGAATTTCTCCTTATTGGCGACCAATTAGATAACCAAACCTCTCCTTAGACAGAACTTTCTAGACATTGTCAATAATGCTATCTAATAATATTATTTAAATAATATGAATTATTGATCTGATAATGGAGATGATTTGCAGCAACAATTATTGAAATAATAATATTATAAAATATCAACGCAACAATTATTGAATCAATAAAATAAAATATTGAACAGTAATTACTGTGACACTTATTCAGTAGTGCCTTCTTACGTAAGAATCAATAATTTCAAAAATACTGTGCAATACCGTGTGCTACTATGCAATAACGCGTATTACTGTATTTTAACCACCGGGTATTCCAACAGTGTTAACGGTAATAACTACGTCGTTAATTATAAAAACTCAATTTTTGTCGTTATCTTCATCCGACCGTTTTCCGTTATGGGGCCTACAAATAGCTGCGTTGTCATTCGAATATTCCCCGACAGGAAGAATATTCCACGACCAACGAATATTTTCCGACAACAATGATTATTTTATAACCACTTGTTTATTTTAAAAAATTTTGACATTTCACCCATAACTTTTACTTTTTATCAATTTAACCATTTACTGAATTGTAATTATAAGAAAAATTAAATATTTTTATTTCATAAAATTCGGGGTCTTACAATGTAAACATTTATACATTCCCTAAAACTAAATTACGTTAGTTTTTCGCAGGGACGCAATCGGACCTATTACCCGGTCAAAGTCCAAAAAGTCCACGTGCCTACAACCAATTATGTATTCATCTTACCAGCCTAATCTTAATCATGTCTCCCGCGAAGAATTCAACGGATTAAGTAAACAAATCACAGATTTGGCCATTCTACTTAAAGAACTACACCAATCTACTTAGGGTATAAGAATACCCATATATAATGAATCCTCTGCACAAGGAGGAACCCAAGGTCCAGATAAAGCCATTCTAGTACCTGAGCTTCAGTTGGATACCACCAACAAAATTCATGATACCACCCATCTCAAAGAAGATCTAGACACCGGCGATATCAGAAAGAAGATCCTTTAAATGGAAGAGACCAGCCATTCTATCAAAGGGATTGGAGCACATGGGAGTGTTTCACATGCAGACCTTTGTATATTCCTAGTGTGCATTGTCGAGAGAAGTTCAAGACTCCTGACTTTGAAAAGTATAACGGGTTAGGAGATCCTTACACACATTTGAAGGTATTCATTGGAGAACTCGGATCTTATGCCGAGGACGAGAAGCTCAGAATGCAGCTCTTCCAGAAAAGTCTAACTGGAGAAGCCCGATCGTGGTATACCAGATTAGACAATTCAAAGATCCATAGCTGGGAGGAGCTAGCTCATGCCTTCCTCACTCAGTACAGCTTCCAGTCTCAGATGGCCCCTGACCGGTACCAAATTACTAAAGTTAGGAAACAAACAAATGAATCTTTCAGAGAGTATGCTCAAAGGTGGAGGCACCTTAGTGCTCAAGTTGTTCCCTCTATGAATGAGTCAGAAATGGTTATGACCTTTATAGACATACAAGAAGCTCCTTTCTATGAGAGGGTGTTAGCTGGTATTGGGAAACCATTCTCTGAAATAATTAAGCACGGGGAAATGGTTGAGATAGGATTGAAGTTAGGAAAGATTCAAGACCTAGCTGCCCTCAAAGCTGTTGCTGAGCACATCCAGTCCAGAAATTATGGAAACAACCCCCGGAGGGTCCATAAAAAGAAAGAGGAGGATGTTTCCTTGATACTACAAGGTCAGAAAGGCAGTCAGAATATGCCTATCCATAGGAGAAATTACACTCCCTTTCAAGCACAGTCTTCAAACCCTCCATTACCAAAAGGTGGAGAAGTCAGACGCACTCGAGTGTTATACACATGAGAAAAGAATCACCTTCTCAACAGGCATATAGCAAATAGCGCGACACAAACATTCCAATGCTTATCAATGTGATAAATTGAGTACAAGCACAAAACCCTCGCCCATACAAAGGTTTGTAAAACTCAGCCACCACCTGAGTCCTCAATTGAAATCCCATATAACTCTATCTTACTCTTAACTTGCTCTTTGCTCGATACGAATTCCTCGTGTCACATCATCTATAACTCCTCATGAGTTATCTCGTACTATTTTATAGTACACCATCTTCATAAAATTAAGCTATAATTATTCAAACATTACAGACCATCTTTCTTTTATAACTTAAACAGATCACGTCGTGACCTTATTCTATAGTCATCTCTCTTAAAATTCTTTTGTTAACTCGTGATCGTTTTGTTTTACAATCCTCATTCTTTCTCTTTTTCATCATTTACGACATTATTCGTTATCTTGGCTATTGGAGTTAGGAAACTCCCATTTCTTATCTTTATATCTTCACGATTCTTCTTTGAATCTTCTTGTTTATATAACAATTCTTCCTTTAAGAATTTCTAACTTCATTTACATCGCTCAAAATTTCATTCAAGTTCTAAACTCTCATCATACGTGTCCATTTCTACACTTGGTACACATCGAGTCTCTAACAGTTTCAATATGGTACGCTGAGTGGTTTCCCACAAACAACCAACAAACTAGGTTCCGAGTTGCTAGTTCGTATATACCTCCGCTCCATGAAGGAATTTTTAGCCCAGATACCATACATCAACTATTAAAGAGTACAATTGTACCACACTTAGACATAACTCTCTATTCATAACTTCTTTATCACTCTTCTTATAGACACTGTCTATTTATTATCACATTACATCCTTATTATTGGAGTTGGGTAACCCCACATTCATATTCCTGATAACTCTGCGAGATTCTTCTTTGAATCCTTTTACGCAAGTTTCAATCCCATATTGTTCAAACTCTATTTGAGCTTATTCATTCTTTATCTTCACCTCTCTTCTCTAAGGTTATTACTTACAGTACTCCTACCTAAGGTTTATAACCTACAGCTTTGATACCAACTGTAACGACCCCAAAATCTATACAATTTAAATTCCGACTTCGGTCGTTAACCATACATTCAACCTCTAAATAATACAACATTATTCGATGTTAAACTGAATAAAATTGCGGAATATTTAAAACTTTTATACATTTCCTTCTTTCTTGCCCTGAATCGCAACCATTACATTACATCTCTTTGATTCAATCTTATGTCATGAATCGTTACAACAAAATAACTATACAAAGTCTTACATCATAACTAAATATCCATATACATCAGATAACTCAACTTACATTTCAACAACATGTTACGTTCAAAATATGAAATAGATTTCTCATAAACATAAGTAATCTTCATGAATATAGATCTCTATAACTCACATAGCACGTATCTTTACCTTAAAATCTTGACCTGCAAAAGTGGTTATTTGCAAGAGTGAGCTCGACAGCCCAGCAAAGTCTAACAGTTTTCATGCATCACATAACACATAATAACATGCTCGATATACATCTCATTAAAGTAACATGGCATACATGCTTTTAATTCACATAGCAAATATAAAGATTGAGTTCCTTACTCAATCATCATTACTTAGCCAAAATAATGCAGTCATATATTGACTTTAACATTTCATGATTCAACATGCATAACATATCATGCAATTTAAAATAGTTCATCAAGTCCACGTAGAAAATAGGAACCGAAAGACTTGCCTTGATCGTTGTTTACCAATAACAGTTTAACAGCTTACAGCTATCTGCACTTCACGTGCCCTACGCAATTATATAATCACATCAAATATTAGTCACATAACAACACATAGTAATTGTAATGTAAACTCTACTCTACGTCTCATAATCTTTCCTATTAATTAGCACACAATGCTCAATTAGATTGTGTTAACTTTCAATTTATATCTCACTATATTTCATAATCAAAATTCATTCAAGTGCTTAAGTCTTGCTAGGACTACTTATTGGTTTTATGTTAAACCCATTTCATATCCTATAATACTCATTTCAATTGAATTGAAACACTTTTTATGTTCATTAACACTTAGCACGACGTTTCGACGTTCATTCGTCACACGCCCGATTTGCCTCTCTTGTGTATGCTTACTATGCTTTTATAACTCATCTAATACATCATATATTAATATTAAGCATCATTATATTTACTAACATTCATATTTTATAACTTAGGACATCATCTTTTATGGTCTGGAGCACTACACATGCATATGTGCATGCCCGACACCCTCCGAATGCCTCCGAAAACACAATAGTCCTAAAGATGACCATTTTGACCCATCCTAATGACCTCAAATTGAAACACTTAAAGAATGAAAGATTTAGGTCTACTCGTCCTCGTTCCGGATCATTTTGAATCACCTCAATCGGAGTTCGTATGAGGAAGTTATGGCCATTTTACTACAGGAGGTCAAAACTGTCCAAGTCAGACTTCTGTCCCCGCGCTGGAGCGCGAGGACTAAGCCAACTAGTGGCGCTGGGGCGCGAGATTGGCGCTGGGGTGCGAATTTCAGCGCTGGGGCGCCAACTTCTGGCGTTGGGGCGCGAATTTTGGCGCCGGGGCGCGATTTTTGGCGATGGGGCTCAAATTTTGGCGCTGCGGCGCCGAAACTTGCAGAACCCAACCACGAAGAACAAAACAAAGCTACTGTCTTTATTTTTTTAACAGCAATTAACCCCAATTAACATGTATAACCTAAGCCAATTACACATATACACATTACCCAACATGTATATACTAATTACAAACGACTAAACCATGATTCTAGAAATCTTAAATCATTAAAAGCATTATTTTAAAAACCAAACTCCATAACTGACGTTTATACACTGTCATACCAATTTGATTTTAATTACTTCAAACTACGATTCTCTGTAGTTTATACCCAATTAACCATTCGCAGTTCAATTTCACAATTTCACAATTAACATATACTAATTTTGATATTTCTACAAACCACGTTCATACGTGAATGTTTACTGTAAAACCAATTCTTCTTTCTTTGTGAATGCTAGCATACTTCTCATATATACATACATCTGCTAATATAACAATTATAGTTACAAATACACTTAATATCATATGTAATTATAAAAACATGATTTTCATACAATTTTTGTAATATTTTTTTTTTAAGTTTTATATACATACCTTCACTTGCTTGACCACCACTTGTTAAAACTCAGAACTTTCTCTCCAACACTTGACAGTCTCTCTCAAAACTCTCCTGTCTCTAAGTTTTTCTCTGACAAAACTAGTTCTCTTTTCTTACATAGGCTTTAGCCAAATAGAATATAAGTAAAATAAAAATACAAACGACGTACGATTTTTAAAACGTCTAAACCGACGCTATACTTAATATACTAATAAATTATCAGTTACCAAAATAATAGATATATTATATTTATATTTTGTTTAATTTAATTTATATTACTAATAAATCAAATTTAAAAATTCAAAAGCCATAGGGCTTTGTTTGGCAAAATTATTTAAATTTAAAGACTTAATATATTTAAGCCTTGTTTGGCAAAATAAATTACAATTACTTTAATTTATTTTAATAACCACTTATAATATAGTTATTTGTCACACTTCTAATTAATTAAGTTTTCATACTTAATTTAATTAATTCTAATAACAATTCATTGCATAATTTAATAATTTATTTAATCATTATAAATTCTCTAACTTAATTATTAAATTAAATTAGATTACTATTTCAAAATAATTACTTTTCTTAACTCATTAATTATTTATTAAACAAATAAATAATCAAATCACATCAAATCAATTAAACAAATACTTATTCAACAATAAACACATCCATTAAATATTTATATAATTCAATAAATATTTAAATATTATAATAAAAATCTGGATTGTTACAATCCACATCGCGCATAATTACTACAGTGTCGAAGGATAATCCATTGTATCTTCCTCAACGAGTGATGAGGCCTACCATCAAGTCAAAGGGGAAGATTCCCATGGAGAAAGTGGAAGAATTTCTACGTACTATAGGCCATAATAAAGCTGAGGTGGTTTTAAGCTTAAGAGAAGGTCCACATCAAATTTCCATACTGGACTTCGTTTTCTCGTCTGAAAATTACATGAAGGTCTTGCTCAGGGTTTTGGAAGGAGCCCAACTGCCTAAGTCAATAGATGTTAAGAAATTCCAGCATCTGGTGGATCACATTTTCAACGACAATGTGATATCCTTCACTGATGACGATATACCTCCCGAAGGGACCGGTCATTGCAAGTCATTGCACATAGCAGTTTTATCTTCCAGATACATGGTGGGAGGAGTCTTGATAGATAAAGGTTCGTCTCTGAATATCTATCCTTATGCCACTTTGGTGAAGATGAACATCAATCTCAATCAGATTCGAAACAGCCATACGGTTATCAAAGCTTTTAATGGATCCCGACAAAACTCTATCGGAGAGATTGAACTGCCAGTGGAGATTGGTCCACATACATTCTGCGTATCTTTTCACGTTCTCAAAATAAACACATGATACAACCTGCTTTTGGGGAGACCGTAGATTCACATGGCCGGGGCAGTCCCCTCCACTCTTCACCAACAACTTAAATACACTGTTAACAACAGCCTAGTTACTATCAACGCTGAGCCGGAATGTCCTGAACAAGGTGACATACCACTCATCAGCTTCAATTCAGAAGTTAAGTCGGTCAGTTTTCATGCCGTAGAGGTGAGCAACATTCACTACCATCCTGTTGGGGGGCCACCACTCATACCCCAAATTTTTACCAAAGTAATGTCAGCTACTCAAGAAATGATGTCATTGGAGTATCAACCTGGACAGGGGTTGGGCAAAGAAAATCAAGGCATCAAGTGTTCCATTCAATGTTCCAGTCAAACAGGGACAGCTGGACTAGGCTATACTACTAGTTCCACTCGCAGGAATCCTCATAAGTACAAACAGATTCCTTCAACTTTAGCCACACGGTGATTATCTCCATCTATAGTTCCTGAGCCTGTACGGTCTCCGGTAAAGGTGCCGGCCCATGTAATGGCCATGTTATTTCCTAAACCGATACCGGTAAAGGAGAAAGAAGTCCTAGTTCTAGATCCAAAAGTGGAAGAAGAGGAACAGAGACGTAAATAGGACATCGCTCGGATGATGTCAAACATACGCATCATTGTCCATGATTAACATACAAATAGATACCCCCCTAGACGATGATTGTCCAGACGTAATGGTCATCATTCAGGAGAAGGAGGACGATGACAGCCCCTCCATCACTGCAGTTCATCAGGTCTTCACCCTTGATAATTGGAGTATCAATCCTTTCATTGGTCGATAAGGGTAAAACGGTCAGAAACTCCGTCTGCCCTGTAGATAATAATAACTGCTTACTTTTATGTACAGTATTAGCAGTTATTTTGTCAGTACATGCTAACACTTTGTATGATTGAATAGTTTCATATATATTAAGTGAAAGCATATTTTGTTTCAGGACTCTGAATTTAGATGTGCCTATACTTGCTGATAAGGTGCCTTTTCTCCATAAGGATTGTAACTTTGATGAAAAGTTGGACTCAGACTTGATGAAAATACAAGAGGACATTGAGATACCTCAGGAGATCAAAGAATGGGTCGAAGACAAACCCAAACCCAACCTTAATCAAACCACTTCGTTCAATCTCGGAACTTTAGAAAGCCCTAAACTAATCCAGATTGGTACAGACCTCACTCCAAACCAAAGGAATGACATGATTATGCTATTAACCCAATTCTAGGATGTGTTTGCATGGCCTCATAAAGACATGATGGGTTAGTCCACTGACATTGTCATTCATCGCCTCCCCATCAAAGAGGGATTCAAGCCAGTTACGCAGAAGCTCAAGCGATTAAAACCTGAGTGGAGTTTAAAGGTTAAAGAGGAAATTATGAAATAATTTCAAGCAAGCATCATCATTGTGTCTACATACCCTGAATGGCTATCAAACATAGTCCCCGTGCCTAAACCAGGAGGAAAGGTGAGAGTTTGCGTGAATTACCGGGATTTGAATAAAGCTTGCCTTAAAGATAGCTTTCCCGTGCCATTTATCCACATTCTCATTGACAATACTGCTCAATACGACATGTACTCCTTTGCTGACTGATTCGCAGGATTCCATCAAATTATGGTTGCTAAGGAGGATCGTGAGAAAATTGTATTTATCACGCCTTGAGGAACCTTTTGTTATAGACGGTTGTCATTCGGCCTCATTAATGCCGGAGCTACCTACCAATGAGCCATGATGGTTCTTTTTCACAATTTAATGCATAAGGAGATAGAGATCTATGTGAATGACATCATTGTCAAGTCCCAAAGGGAGGAAGACCACCTAGACCATCTCAAAAAGCTCTTCAATAGGTTGCGTAAGTACAACTTGAAGTTGAATCCAGCCAAGTGCGCCTTTGGCGTTAAATCAGGCAAGTTGCTAGGATTCCTAGTCAGCCACAAGGGGATTGAGCTGGATCCCACCAAAATCCAAGCTGTGACGACCCGAAAATTCAGGTTGTCTAGAATTTATGTTTAAAGAATTAGTTATTAATAAAAGGAATTTTTATTAATAATATTATGTGCTATGTGTTTATTAATCGTTCTAAAACCTAGGATGATTATAAGTCGGGAGGATTCTGGCTAAGAGCTAGATTGAATGAGTAAGAATTTTTAAGTCGAAAGTAAAATATTTCCGGGAATAAAAATATTTCCAAGAAAAAAGACGAAATAGGCACTATTCATCCGTTTTTGCTCAGAGATTTATTTTGAATTTTCAAAAAACACGTAATGAAAGAATTTTGAGGCGTGATGGAATATTTAACAATATTTTAGTTATGGCAAAAACGAAGTTTTCGCCTGCGAACTTAAAACTTAAGGGTTAAAAAAAGTGAGTTCCGAGAATTTAATGATTTCGTATAATAATTAGGATTATTATACATAAGAAATACGAGTGTAATACTAGTTATTATACGAGTATAGTACGAAGATTATTACGACGTATAATACGAATATCGTATGAACTATATACGAAGAGAATACGAGAATGAGATGCGTAGAATACGATTTAGTCTTAATGGCTAAGTAAGGGATAAGTTAAGTAATAGCTAAGTAAACTTAATAGCTAAGTAAGGTGCTTATGCTTAAAGGTTAAGTAAAGTGCTTATAAGTGATGACTAAGTAAACTTAAGGGCTAAGCAAACTGAAGGGCTAAGAAGAGTTAATGGCTAAGTTAATGTGGATGCCAAGTTAACTTAGGGCTTAAGCCTTGAATACTAAGGAGGTTAAGGGGGGCGAAATGACCAAATTTCCCTAGCTTTGGATTTTCTATAAATAGGAAGCCTTATGTTCATTTGATGGGATTTTGAAAATCCTACATGTTAGAGAGAGAGAGCTCGAAGGAAGAGGGAGAAGGAAGAGCATGAGCATGAATGATTGGATCGAAAGTGATCGTGAAATAGAAAAGCTTACGAAATACCGGCTTTGTCTAGCGGAAGAAAAATAAAAAAGAGAGGTAACCTAAAACCTAGTCGAATTTAATTTCTCTTTAAGTCCTATATGTTAATAACATAGCTTAATGATAATAAGGAGTAAAAGAAGTTAGGAATGATTACATATGGTTGAAATCATAAGAAAATGAAGAAATAAGAATTAGAAGTTTATTTTATAAATTTCTTAAGGAAGTATAAGATTCGTAATGAATTAGAATGATCCGAGTGGATTATACGAATAAGTAGGTGAAATAAGTAAGGAACGATGTTCTATAATATCAAATTCTAATAAAAAGTGAAATCGTAATCCAAAATATCGATTAAAATGAAGAACAAACGAAGAACACGAATAACACGCGAAGAACAAAAAGAACGTTGTTGATGGACAAATTTAAAACCATCGTAGGATAATTGTTGTTGATGAACAAGTTTAAAACCATCACGTATAAGTTAGATGCTTATTGCTTGGTTAGGAATGGTAGAAACGTTCATGAAGAACGGATTAAACTTAGCTATAACTAAGTTATGACGAAAATTTCGTAAAAGACGAACGAGAATTAGAAAGTTAGTAAATGAACCCGAACGTGTAGGGTTTCATAAGGAAGTAAGAGAACATAGAAAACATGAGTCGTGGACTCAAGAAAGAATGAGTTCCAAGTTCGGATGACCGAATTACGGACGAACGAACGGAGAGCGTTAAAAACGTAAAAATGACCGAAGGGTAAAGATCAAGCTAATCAAATGGCACGTTAACGGATTCAGAAAGAAGTTCTATCTAATGGGGATTGAAGTATGTAAGATAAAGAAGAGAATGGCTTTGGAACAACCTCGTTCTGAGCTATAACGAAGGAGTTATGAGATCGGGAAGTAAGCGTCTCAAAGTGGATTTAACACTTAGAGAAATTTTTAAGAACTAGGGCTTGGCGCTGCGGCGCCTGCCATGCAGTGTAGAGTGGCGCAGTAGTGCCAGACCGGGAGTCAGGGATTGAAGTCTCGCACCACGGTGTGAGAGTTAAAGGAGAGAATAGCGCCGCAGCGCTGGTGTAGGGAAAAAGCCAGAGATGAGCTTTTAACTGCTCAATTCTTAGGGAAAACGTAAGGGACGATAAAGAACATAATGTCCAATTAATGTAACATTTAATCAAGTGAATTAAACCTATAATAAAGGTTAAACGAAAAGATTAAGCGAGATTAAAAGACAAGGAATGTAAACGCGGGTTACAGAATCGATATCTGGGGACCGTATTCGCAATGAACGAACGTGAGGGATTGCTATGGTTGTGATTCCTTAGACGTTGAGCGACGAGGGTAATGAATAACATTTCGATGTTATGATAATAAGAGATAAGTGTGAAGCGTATAGACACTATAAACACAATAATTGTTGCGATGAACGACCGGTCTTAGCATACAACGATCAGCATGGCTTCGACACTAAGAATGAGTAATGAACATGGGGTTCATATAATGGATAACGAAAGTATTAATAAGATATTAATTATCAAGAAAGCCTTAATGAATTGATGGTAATAAGATTAATGAAAGCCGAATGTGAGTCGATAAGGAATGAATCCTGAGGTATGGCATTTAGTTGCCAGAAAGCCGTAAAGAATAAGAAATTGACTTAACAAACGTTATAATTTAATGGTTCGGATAAGTTAAGATAAGTTTAGGTTGTGGTACAATCATAACCTTTGTTGGTTGACATATGGGAGCTGGGCTAAACAATTCCTTCAAAGAGCGAAGGTATATACAAAACTGGCGACCTATCTAACTCACTGTGATGGCAGTGTAGATGAGACGGGAACTTATTTGTTGGTTTTTTGTGGGAAATCACTCAGAGTACCATATGGACTACAAGCAAAGACGCGATGTGTGCTGAGTCCTAGAGAAGTTATAAGAAAAAGATAAGAATGCAAATCATCAAAGATGATGAACGTGTTGAGTAAGACATCTCTGTATGTCATAAAACCATAAACTGGTAAAGGAAGTTAGTCGCGTAAACTTATATTACAAGAACGCAAACTCTAAGAAGTAAAGTTAAGTAAACCAATGCGTAAGTCTAATATATGACTAATTGGTGTTTATGTTTTCTCCTTATGTGTTATATAAGAATTGGAATGAGCAGTTCAGCGTAAGCCGTAGCTGTGCGTAAGGCAACTTTCCTAACTTTATTCATATTATAAATGAATGCTAGTTTCTTAAACTTCTCAGATGTTGAACTTGAGAAGTCCTGTCTATGTGCGAATGTGCGATATTTGTACAAGGTGGTAGAACGTATGAGGGCTTGTACATTACTTTGCTTTATTACATTTGCTCATTTATCCTCAAATAGGATAAGAAATGGCAGAAAAAGGTGCCAATTTGACTGTTTTAAAAGTCAAATTTTTTCACATCATTATGTTTAGCATGGTTTAATACTAACATTTACTATGTTGAATATTTTTTATCAAGACATATGAGCATGCATATTCACTACTATGTGTTTAAACGCATTTCATATTAAAAGTCATTTTCCAACAGATAAAAATTGGAAAAAAGACATGCATACATTACCAGGACAGCGTAGAACACTTGTACGATGACAGAATTTGTAGAAAGACGCCCGAACTCAGTAGATCTGAAGAAGAGCTCTTAGATTTCCTTCGCGGCGCAACTTAAAAATGACTTGTGAAAGCAACCAGCCCATTTAAGGACATCCATGGCTGGCCACAGGTCCACCTACGACTGCAGCAAGTGTACCTGCGGCTCCCCTGGGTGGAGCCCACCCCTCCGACTCGGTCCAGTTCTAGTTATAAAGGGGTTCTCATAAGCTGAAAAGGCCAAATCAGGGATAAAAACGCTACGCGATTGAGCAGAATAACCTTAAATCCTGGTTTTCCTAGGCCAGACTGTGGCTTTCATATCATTCATTGGAATTTGCCTAAACATAGGGCATACTATACTGATGATCTCAGCAGTTGCAGATAACATTCGACAATACCGCCCAAAGGTCCAATGCCGTTAGTTTGGGGTTATCATTCTCAAGTTCACATTCCCCGGCGGGGGTATCATGCATTTGCATCCGTTGATGCACATTCCCCGGCGGGGGCATCACGCATTCTCAAGTACACATTCCCTGATGGGGTATCACATGTTATCATCTGTTGATGTTCACATGCCCCGACGGGGATATCACGCATTTGCATCCGTTGATGCACATATCAACGAAGGTCAAGCAACCTTGACATCACTTCAGCCATTGGCAAGTAAATCCAATGAAGGGTCGGAAGCCATCCGATGATTTCAGCCATTGATGCACACGTCAGCGAAGATCAAGCAGATTCCCCGGCTGGGGTGTCACGAGTTTTCATATGTCGCAGTACATATCCCCAGCGGGGGTATCACGCATCTTCATCTACCAAAGTAGCATGCCCCGACGAGGGTATCACGCATTTCCATCCATTGATGCACATGTCAACAAAGGTCAAGAAACCTTGATGTTACTTCAGAGGATGGCAAGTAAACCTATCGAAGCATCGGAAGCCATTCGATGATTTCATTCGTTGATGCACACGTGAACAAAGGTCAAGCAGCCTTGACATTTTCCCTGCAGGGATTTCATCCGTTGATATACATTTCAGCGAGGGTCATGCAATCCTGACAACACAGACTGTTGGCAGTAACTCCAACAAAGCATCCTCATCGGGGAGGACCGATGATGGAATATGTTATAGACATCCTCAACAGACAGGACGCATCCCTACAAAGTATTTTGTACATAAGAGATATATCTTCAGTGTAGGTATGTACCAAGGATTAAGGGCTTTTGTGACAATCCCAACGTCAACATCCTGGAAGTTCATGGTAACTTTGGATCATACGTCTAAACAGTTTACCAGAGTGGTCATGAATAACCCTGATCCCAGTAGAAGTCAAGGGGAACCGTCAATCATACCATCATATTGGATAACAATCCAATAAACCACATACATTTGCATCATGCTACTGTACATTGCATCATGATGATCTTGTTGCATTTCAAGTGTCTAGTATTCTTTATCCTATCCATGCCATTGAATTGCATGACTGTGATAAAGAGGGGCATCTATAGACACTCAAAATTTTCTGCATACCTGTTATTAACATTGTAGGAGGGCAGAATCGTCTTTCAGAGATAACCCCAGGAGACAGCTCAGTTCAATCCTAGAGACAACCCTGGGATATGCAATATTACCATCTCGGAGATAACCCCGAGACATCCAGCTCAGTCCTAGAAATACTGCCAGAAGTTTCAACCTCAACCCTAGAAACAACACCGGGAGTTTCAGTATCAACCTCGAAGATAACCCCTAAGAATTCAGTTCAAATACCAAAAATCACACCGGAGAAGACCATGTCATCTCGGGGATAACCCCAAGATACTCAGTCTCAGTCCTGGAAATAACACCAGGAAAGACAGCGTCAACCTTGGAGATAACCCTGAGGCATGTACTTGCAGTTGCAGTTGCAGTTCCAGAGATAACCATAGAAATGCTTATTTCAAACCCATGCAATCAACTTCAAACACTCGGCAATGGCCCCGAGGCACTCATTTCCCAAGTTCAGAGATAACCCCGGGAAGTCAGGCACATCTCAGAAACAACACTGAGGACGGTTAACACCTGCAGCAGTCCAATCTCAGAGATAACCCTGAGCAACGATCGCTAAAATAGCTCAAACTGGAGATAACCCCGGTGAGGAGCAGAACCGTTATTTTGCCATCCCAATCCCATTTTGTGCCATCTCAACATTTATACATACATACACATTAATGTCCTACAAGAACCAAAGAGCGCCAATCCCGAGTGGCTACTACACAAGACAGCACACCGGATAGAATTTTAAGCTTGAAGACCAAGGGCATGGTCCCATCTTCCTGACTTCGTACAACCTCTAATCCCATGTCCTTGTGTAGCTCTCGACAATAGCATACCAAAAAAGGTCTTATACACCTCGATCGGATGCCCTGATTGAAGTTCTGAAAGTTCGAGCGAAGATCATGTTGCACGCATACACGTACTTCGAGACGGCGAGACCCGCTGAACCCGGGGCACCCCGGGCAGCCGCAGGTACAGCTGCGGTTCCCCCCTCTATAAATAGAGGACTTGGGACAGCCACTTTGTATAGAGAAAAGGCGAGAAAGCCATGTCCAATTTGCTCTGTACACATTATAAACTGAGTGCTTTTTCATCTTAAACACTTGTGAGCTTATATATTGTTATATTTTTACCGGTGGGAGCCGAGTGTTCATCCATTTAAAGTCATTGAAGTCTTCTTTGGCAGTCCACTTTAAGACTTCTTACGCACTTTAAAGCATTTCTCTTCATCTTTGCACACACCGTTCTTCACGTTGAGAGTCGTGTTGCGTGTGTATGCCCGGACTTTGGTTCGTGGACTTTATTTTCCTTTGCATATATATATATATATATATATATATATATATATATATATATATATATATATATATATATATATATATACAGAAAAGATCAAGAGTAGAACTCTTATATATATATATAAGTGTTTATGTTCTGTGTATATGTGTGCATGATGTGGTTAAGGGTCAAGGGTTGACCAGATAAACGATATCTGTAACAAAACCTAAGTATATATTAAGAACGTCAACGTTCGGTTAGAAAATTCTTAAGAATTATAAGAAATCCTAGAAACCGGTTCTGAAACCCTAAGTTCAGTTTCGGGAATTTTAAAACCCTAATTATTAGGAACCCTAAATTGTAAATTTGAAACCCTAATCTGGGAACTTAACGGAGAATTATATTGCTCATGTGCTATTAATTATAATATTAATTAGGGTAAAGCTTAATTATTTAGCAAACCCTAATTTCGGGATAAGAACCCTAATTTATAATTAGGGAAAAAACCTAAGTGTTAATTTAATACTTTTAATGTTAATTAGGAAACATTAATTCTAATTTTTAAGTTATAGTAATTAGAAAATCCTAATCTCATAGGAAATCTAATTTCGAAATTAGAAATATTATTTTTCTAATTAAAAACCTAATTCTAGGTTAAAACCCTAATGACCATTTTGACCCTAATTGCTTAATTAACAATTTTAATTAGGAATTATTAATCCTAATTAGTAATATTTAAATTATGATTAAGAAATTTTAATATAATTAGTAAGTCATAATTATAATTTAGGAATATTAATTTTCTATTTTCAAAAACCTAAATTGAAATTTTTAGAAAATTAATTTGCAAACCCTAAGGTTTTCCAAACCCTAAACCCTAAGGTTTGGCCATTTACTAGAATGCCATTAATTTTGTGTGTGAAAAGACTTAAATTCCCTTTATTGCATTATTGTGACTTAACTTGCAAGACTTGCTCTAGTGTGAGTTGTTGACCAACTAAGGCTATTGCATGTGCCTATTGTCCAGCAATCCACCATCTTTGCCAGCCATTTCATTTCATTGATATCAAATAAATAGATTAAGAGAGAGAGATTGGCCTACTTTAAATGTCATTTTCTACCAAGCCCTTCTCTCTCTAGAAATTCGGGAGTTAGAGTAAGAGTGATATATAATAAGCCAATATCAGTCCCTAACTTTACAAGATCAGAATCAAAAGGCAGAAATCAAAAATCAAAGCCTCAAAGGCATAAGAACCCTAAATCTTGAAATCTTTGTATTTGATGTTAGATGTTGTAGGTTGTTGGTTAAAGTTGTGTATTAGGGTGTCATTTGATGATCTTGGTTGTCAAAACCTAGATCCATATCATTTTGATGCTCGAAATTTGATGTTTTAAAAATCTGGAAAAAGATCAAAAAGTGGCCTAACAGTTATATGTCAGGGCCTCTAGATCTTTACCTGTTAGATGTTAAGTGTGTTTAATGTTATATATATGTAGTATGCCATGTTGTTTATGATCTAGAACAGGAAATAGGGTCAGATTATGTCTTGTTTGCAAGTTATAGGTGGTCAAACATGGTTGGCCGACAATAAGAGACTGTTTCTTGAAAACCCAGAATTTCCAAGAAATTTCTAACAAGTTTGTTTGGCCTCTGATCTTGCAGCCGTTTGATTTTTTGGCCAAGTTGTTGTATTAATATTGTAGTCTGTCATGTGGCCTACATGTATAAGCTTTTATATCACCCAAATACGTAAAGGAATCAAAGTTATATGAGGTCAAACCACCGTTGACCAACTTCCCGGAAGGAGATTCTGGGTAACCCATAATCTTCAAGACCGTTTCCTGACCCCTACTTGACCAGCATTGATCTGTTAAGTGTGATGGTTTTATGAAGATATGTTGTTATAGACATGTAGTCTGACATCTCTTCTACAAGATAGATTCACTAGATCACACAAACCGAGCCCAGACTGCAAACCATAAAGATCTAAACCAAGCTCCCTCGACTATTCTTCATTTTCTAGAAAACCCAGAAATGAAGAACAGTGTTGTTAGAAAGTTTGGAAGCTTAGATCTTGACGTGATGTTGTGTAATGACCTTGAAACTTGCTTTAGGTTATAGTATTACATCACGACTATAAGCATATTATACTAGACTGACCAGAAACCGTATAATCAAGAAATTATGGGTGGTCAAACCACCTACCCTGTAGACTGTCGATGAGTTTCTGGATAGCTCAAGAACACACCAAGAACACCTATTACGATGGGTCTGTCGCTATAGGGTCTTTTAGCGACGGTTTGGAATTTATTTAATTTCTGATTTTTTGAAAATTATTTAATAAATAGATAAAAATGGTTTTTAATTATTAAAAATACAAAATAAATTCTGAAAAATAATTTTAAAGTCTGAAAAATAGTTTTTTAATTATTTTGAGTATATTTCATAAATATTTAATATTTTTTGGAATATAAATGGTATTTAATTTATTTAATTATAATATTAAATAAATGATTTAAAAATGATTTTATTACATGAAAAATCATTAAAAATAATATTATGGTAAAAGAAAATATTTTAAGTTATTATCAGTGACTTTTAATATTTTATGGTAAAATTCATTAATTAGTCAATATTAATGATAATTAGTTTATTTAATAAATATATAAAATAAATTATGGAAAATAAAATTAATGATTTAAAAATCATATAAAAACGATTTAAGTGTTATACAAATATTTTCAGTTATAAAATATAACTTTTGATATTTTGTCATGAAAATATTAATATTTTAATATTAATAGCAATTATCGGATAATAGATTTAAGTGTTTAAAAATTATATAAATATGATTTTAAGGTATTAAAAATACTTTAATATATTATAAATATATTATAATATTATGTGATGATTTTTATTAATATTTGATATTAAATAAATATTAATGATAAAAGAATTATGTGGTATTTAATTTATTTAAATACGTTTTTAATGATTGAAAATTTACGATAAATAGTAATAATTATTTAAAAATTATTACGAGCCTATGAAAAATATTTTGACTGTTAATAAATTATTTGAGATAATTGTTAAGTGTTAGGTAGAGTTTAATTGAACTTAAACTCGATAAAAATTCCGACTAGACCGTCGGGATGTCAGATTTGTGTCGGGTTTAACTCAGACTGCAATAGTTTGAATTGATACCGAGTCCTATGTGTGTTGTAGACTGATAAGGTTATGTGTTATGTGTTTAAGTTATTTCATGTATATCTATATATATAATAGTATTATATTGTGATGATATTATTCTAATATTGGAGATCTATATTACAAATATTAGGTCTTCAGATAAAGCGTTATAAACTGCGTAGCGGTAATCAACGGTTCAGACAAGTTTGTTTTTACTTAACTCTACTAAGAGTTGTTTCATTCTTATATGCTTATGGATAATCATTGCTGATTGCCATTGTAGAATTGTACTCTGTACATATTGCATGTATAAGTCAGGTATGAAAGGCTGATCACCTTCATTACCCTTCGGTTCAGATATATTTGTTCATGTTATATACTTGTTCAGTCAAAAGTTTATTCCTGCTAGTTCACAATTATATTGTAGAATTATAGCCAGCTTATTATTCAGATTCTTTCATTCATGATATATCGTTAAATTATTGAACTTAAACTTGTAGGGCAAATCTTATGTTCACCCTTGCTATATCATGATAAACATTGCAGATTAAGACGAACGCGTCGAATACAAGAAAAGGTTAAAGAAAGTTCCAGCTTGAAGTAATATGTGCGATTAGATTTGTAATAGTATAGTATGATAATAATATTAGGTGTTAGACAAGTTATGAATTATGTATTAAGTTAAGGTTACCCGACCTTGGGGAAAAGTGTGTAAGTTTAATGTATAAATAATTTATATTTATATCTTTCACAATAGTTGTAGAAAGATTGTATCATATCCGTGGTGATTTGTGACCCGGATTTAGGGCTAACACAGTTGGTATCAACGCTGTAGGTTATGAACCTTAGGTAGGAATACCTGAGACTAATAATCGCAGTGACTAGGATAAGTACTAACTCACATAGAGTTAGTCAGTCGGTAAGATTCAAAGACGAATCTCGGTGGGGGTATAAGATACAGAGTTCCCTAACTTTGATAATAAAGTTGAACAGCAGTGATGAATAGATAGAGTCTAAAAGACTAAAAGTACAGTGATAGGAGATCGTAAAACAAAACGATCATTGTATATAAATGAATCGTAACATATACGATGAGATCACTCCGTGATCTGATAAAGTGATAGCAGGGAGAAGAATCAATATGATGATTGGAAAGTTTATAGCAAGATTGCTGAGTGTCAGTTGTACTACGAATTGGTACAGATTCAGGAAAGGATTATGAATACGGATTAAATGAAATTCGTATAGAGAAGGGTATTAAGATTATGTGGGGATTTCAATTGAGGACTCGTGTCAGCGGCTGAGTTGTATGATTCCTTGTATGAGCGAGAAATTATAATTGGTGTAAAAGCTACTTGGTCCTGGCAATGATAATCATTGAAATGTCTGTGTTGCGCTATTTGCTATATGCATGTTAAGAGGGTGATTCATTTCTCATGTGTAGAACAGATAGATAGGTTATAGGTAGAGAATATAAGGTTAAGTAGGAGTTCTTAAAACTCATACTTATGTGACATTCTTGACTCATAGTTATATGAAATATTTATGAACCCCTCAGCGAATGGACACCAAAGGTTTGACTAGGACAAGTTCTTAAACTCATATAATTGTGACAAGTTTATGAACTCATAAGTGTGGTTTGACGAACTGGGTATAGTTGTGTGTGAATGGAGAATTGAGGATTATAGGAACAGATAGATTACAAATCAACTGATTATTAGTAGAGACATAAGTTTTACAAAACTCCTAGCTATGCTAGACTTCGAAATTTGGACATCAAGCTAAATACGCAGTAAGTGTTTTTTAAAAAAAAATATGTAGACTCGTAATCATTTTTGAAACGGTTTAAAGTATAGTCTATGCTACTTGTTTCAGCTAGATGAAGATGATTAGAAATATCAAAATATATTTTTATTTATCACTCATGTACCATGTAACCTGGTGCAGAGACGATAAAAGTTGATAGAGTTATAAATGCAGGAATACTTAGTGTGAATTCAATCTAAAAATTATTGCTCCACTATTGTATGATGTGTTATGACAAAGTCACTCGATGACGGCATCCTCAAAAGGACTGTTAATACAGTATGGCATCATGACGTCATTCTCAAAAATATTTTCAAAAAAATTATTTTGCCAACGGGGTTTGGCTACACCTAAATAATTCGATTGAATTGAATTATTGATATGAGTCTATGTATTCAATTCAACTAGACCAATGTTTATGAAAACTCTAAGTATTTATTGAAAGAAATTTCCCGAACCAAATTGTTTTGGTGCAGAATCCAATAAGACTGCGGTAAAAGTTTATGCGTCCAAGGTGAATAAGAGGAACAAATTGTTCCGACCAACAGTACTTGGCCAGTACAGGGCATATTGGGCTAATCACCCTTTGTATCTGTAAGTTATGACGGTTTACGGATGAATTTCCATATAACCTTTGCAAAAATGACAGACAAATAGTCTATAAGACTACGCAGCAAAATTTGAAAATATTTACTCTTGTGAGTGGTGTATTGGGTAGCATGTGATACTGTGTATGTATGGTGTATGGTGAATGGTGTATGGTGTAAGGTAAATTTCTGGGACAAAATTTTTAGAAGAATGGGTGAATGTGACAACCCGATAATTTAGAAAATTTTTAAAATTTTAATTAATTGATTTAAGGTTAAATATTAGAACCTAGACAGAAAATAAGTGTATTCGTTTGATATTTTTAAGATGGAATTTTGAGGATTTCAAAATTCTGTGAAAGATTTAAGTGAATTATTCAGGATTAAGGGAATAAGAGTTTATGTTCTGTGTATATGTGTGCATGATGTGGTTAAGGGTCAAGGGTTGACCAGATAAACGATATCTGTAACAAAACTTACGTATATATTAAGAACGTCAACGTTCGGTTAGAAAATTCTTACGAATTATAAGAAACCCTAGAAATCGATTCTGAAACCCTAGTTCAGTTTTGGGAATTTTAAAACCCTAATTATTAGGAACCCTAAATTATAAATTTAAAACCCTAATCTGGGAACTAAACGGAGAATTATATTGCTCATGTGCTATTAATTATAATATTAATTAGGGTAAAGCTTAATTATTTAGCAAACCCTAATTTTAAATTTAGAAAACCTTAATTTCTGGATAAGAACCCTAATTTATAATTAGGGAAAAAACCTAAGTGTTAATTTAATACTTTTAATGTTAATTAGGAAACATTAATCCTAATTTTTAAGTTATAGTAATTAGAAAACCCTAATCTCATAGGAAATCTAATTTCAAAATTAGAAATATTATTTTTCTAATTAAAACCCTAATTCTAGGTTAAAAACCCTAATGACCATTTTGACCCTAATTGCTTAATTAGTAATTTTAATTAGGAATTATTAATCCTAATTAGTAATATTTAAATTATGATTAAGAAATTTTTATATAATTAGTAAGTCCTAATTATAATTTAGGAATATTAATTTTCTATTTTTAAAAACCTAAATTGGAAATTTTAGAAAATTAATTTGCAAACCCTAAGGGTTTCAAACCCTAAGGTTTTCCATACCCTAAACCCTAAGGGTTTTGTCCATTTACTAAAATGTCATTAATTTTGTGTGCAAATAGACTTAAATGCCCTTTAGTGCATTATTGTGACTTAACTTGTAAGACTTGTTCTAATGTGAGTTGTTGACCTACTAAGGCTATTGCATGTGCCTATTGTCCAGCAATCAACCATCTTTGCCAGCCATTTCATTTCATTGATATCAAATAAATAGATTAAGAGAGAGAGATTGGCCTACTTTAATTATCATTTTCTATCAATCCCTTCTCTCTCTATAAATTCGGGAGTTAGAGTGAGAGAGTGATATATACTAAGCCAATATTAGTCCCTAACTTTACAAGATCTGAATCAAAAGGCAGAAATCAAAAATCAAAGCCTCAAAGGTATAAGAACCCTAAATCTTGAAATCTTTGTATTTGATGTTAGATGTTGTAGGTTGTTGGTTAAAGTTGTGTATTAGGGTGTCATTTGATGATTTAGGTTGTCAAAACCTAGATCTATATCATTTTGATGCTCGAAATTTGATGTTTTGAAAATCTGGAAAAAGATCAAAAAGTGGCCTAACAGTCATATGTCAGGGCCTCTAGATCTTTACCTGTTAGATGTTAAGTGTGTTTAATGTTATATATATGTAGTATGCCATGTTGTTTATCATCTAGAACTGGAAGCAGGGTCAGATCATGTCTAGTTTGCAAGTTATAGGTGGTCAAACATGGTTGACCGACCATAGGAGACTGTTTCTTGAAAACCCATAATTTCCAGGAACTTTCTGACAAGTTTGTTTGGCCTCTAATCTTGCAGTCGTTTGATTTTTTGGCCAAGTTGTTGTATTAATATTGTAGTCTGTCATATGGCCTACATGAATAAGCTTTTATATCACCCAAATACGTAAAGGAATCAAAGTTATATGAGGTCAAACCACCGTTGACCGGTTTCCCGGAAGGAGATTCTGGGTAACCCAGAATCTTCAAGACCGTTTCCTGACCCCTACTTTGACCAGCGTTGATATGTTAAGTTTGATGTTTTTATGATGATATGTTGTTATAGACATGTAGTCTGACATCTCTTCTACAAGATAGATCCACTAAATCTCACAAACCGAGCCCAGACTGCAAACCATAAAGATCTAAACCAAGCTCCCTCGATTGTTCTTCATTTTCTAGAAAACCCAGAAATGAAGAAAACAGTGTTGTCAAAAAGTTTGGAGGCTTAGATCTTGCTGTGATGTTGTGTAATGACCTTGAAACTTGCTTTAGGTTATAGTATTACATCACGACTACAAACATATTATACTAGACTGACCAGAAACCGTATAATCAAGAAATTATGGGTGGTCAAACCACCTACCCTGTAGACTGTCAATATGTTTCTGGGCAGCTCAAGAACACACCAAGAACACCTATAGCGACGGGTCTGTCGCTATAAGGCCTTTTAGCGACGGTTTGGAATTTATTTAATTTCTGATTTTCTAGAAATTATTTAATAAATACATAAAAATGGTTTTTAATTATTAAAAATACAAAATAAATACTGAAAAATTATTTTAAAGTCTGAAAAAAATAGTTTTTTAATTATTTTGAGTATATTTCATAAATATTTAATATTTTTGGAATATAAATGGTATTTAATTTATTTAATTATAATAATAAATAAATGATTTAAAAATGATTTTATTATATGAAAAATTATGAAAAATAATATTATGGCAAAAGAAAAAATTTTAAGTTATTATCAGTGACTTTTAATATTTTATGATGAAATTCATTAATTAATCAATATTAATGATAATTAGTTTATTTAATAAATATATTAAATAAATTATGGAAAAATAAAATTAATGAGTTAAAAATCATATAAAAATGATTTAAGTGTTAAAAATATTTTAAGTTATAAAATATAACTTTTGATATTTTGACATGAAAATATTAATATTTTAATATTAATAGCAATTATCGGATAATAGATTTAAGTGTTTAAAATCATATAAATATGATTTTAAGGTATTAAAAATACTTTAATACATTATAAATATATTATAATATTATGCAATGATTTTCATTAATATTTGATATTAAATAAATATTAATGATAAAAGAATTATGTGGTATTTAATTTATTTAAATACGTTTTTAATGATTGAAAATTCACGATAATTAGTAATAATTATTTAAAAATTATTACGAGCCTATGAAAAATATTTCGATTGTTAATAAATTATTTGATATAATTGTTAAGTGTTAGGCAGAGTTTAATTAAACTTAAACTCGATAAAAATTCCGTCTAGACCGTCGGGATGTCAGATTTGTGTCGGTTTCAACTCAGACTGCAATAGTTTGACTTGATACCGAGTCCTATGTGTGTTGTAGACTGATAAGGTTATGTATTATGTATTTAGGTTATTCCATGTATATCTATATATATATAATTGTATTATATTGTGGTGATATTATTCTAATATTGGAGATCTATATTACTAATATTAGGTCTTCGGATAAAGCATTATAAATTGTGTAGCGATAATCAACGGTTCAGGCAAGTTTATTTTTACTTAACTCTACTAAGAGTTGTTTCATTCTTATATGCTTATGGATAATCATTGTTGATTGCCATTGTAGAATTGTACTATGTACATATTTCATGTATAAGTCAGGTATGAAAGGATGATCACCTTCATTACCCTTCGGTTCAGATATATTTGTTCATGTTATATACTTGTTCAGTCAAAAGTTTGTTCCTGCTAGTTCATAATTATATTGTTGAATTATAGCCGGCTTATTATTCAGATTCTTTCAATCATGATATATCGTTAAATTATTGAACTTAAACTTGCTAGGCAAATCTTATGCTCACCCTTGCTATATCATGATAAACATTGCAGATTAAGACGAACGCGTCAGATACAAGTAAAGGTTAAAAACAGTTCCAGCTTGAAGTAATGTGTGTGATTAGATTTGTAATAGTATAGTATGATAATAATATTAGGTGTTAGACAAGTTATGAATTGTGTATTAAGTTAAGGTTACCCGACCTTAGGGAAAAGTGTGTAAGTTTAATGTATAAACAATTTATATTTATATCTTCCGCAATAGTTGTAGAATGATTGTACTATATCTGTAGTGATTTGGGACCCGGATTTGGGGCTATCACAGTTGGTATCAATGTTGTAGGTTATGAACCTTAGGTAGGAATACCTAAGACTAATAATCGCAATGACTAGGATAAGTACTAACTCACATAGAGTTAGTCAGTCGATAAGATTCAAAGAAGAATCTCGGTGGGGTATAAGATACAAAGTCCCCTAACTTTGATAATAAAGTTGAATAGTAGTGATGAATAGATAGAGTCTAAAAGACTAAAAGTACAGTGATAGGAGATCGTAAAACAAAACGATCATAGTATATAAATGAATCGTAACATATACGATGAGATCACTCCGTGATCTGATAAAGTGATAGCAGTGAGAAGAATCAATCTGATGATTGGAAAGTTTACAGCAAGATTGCTGAGTGTCAGTTGTACTATGAATTGGTACAGATTCAGGAAAGGATTATGAATACGGATTAAATGAAATTCGTATAGAGAAGAGTGTTAAGATTAGGTGGGAATTTCAATTGAGAATTCGTATCAGCGGCCGAGTTGTATGATTCCTTGTATAGGCGAAAAATTGTACTTGGTGTAAAAGCTACTTGGTCCTGGCAATGACAATCATTGAAATGTCTGTGTCGCACTATTTGCTATATGTAAGTTAAGAAGGTGATTCATTTCTTATTGTAGAACAGATAGATAGGTTATAGGTAGAGAATATAAGGTTAACTACGAGTTCTTAAAACTCATACTTATGTGACATTCTTAACTCATAGTTATATGAAATATTTATGAACCCCTCAGCGAATGGACGGCAAAGGTCTGACTAGGACAAGTTCTTAAACTCATATAATTGTGACAAGTTTATGAACTCATAAGTGTGGTTTGACGAACTGGGTATAGTTGTGTGTGAATGGAGAATTGAGGATTATAGGAACAGATAGATTACTAAGAAACTGATTATTAGTAGAGACATAAGTTTTCCAAAACTCCTAGCTACGCTAGACTTCGAAATTTTGACATCAAGCTAAATACGCACCAAGTGTTTTTATAAAAAAAATATGTAGACTCGTAATCATTTTAGAAACGGTTTAAAGTATAGTCTATGCTACTTGTTTCAGCTAGACGAAGATGATTTGAAATATCAAAATATATTTTTATTTATCACTCATGTACCATGTAACCCGATGCAGACACGATAAAAGTTGATAGAGTTATAAATGCAGGAATACTTAGTTTGAATTCGATCTAAAAATCATTGTTCTACTATTGTATGATGTGTTAAGACAAAGTCACTCGATGACGACATTCTCAAACGGGCTGTTAATATAGTACGGCATCATGACGTCATTCTCAAAAATATTTTCAAAAATTTTAATTTGCCAACGGGGTTTGGCTACACCTAAATAATTCGATTGAATTGAATTATTGATATGAGTCTATGTGATTCAATTCAGCTAGACCAATGTTTATGAAAACTCTAAGTGTTTATTGAAAGAAATTTCCCGAACCAAATTGTTTTGGTGCGGAATCCAATAAGACTGAGGTAAAAGTTTATGCATCCAAGGCGGATAAGAGGAACAAATTGTTCCGACCAGCAGTACTTTGTCAGTACAGGGCATATCGGGCTAATCACCCTTTGTGTCTGCAAGTTATGACGGTTTACGGATGAATTTCCATATAACCTTTGTGAAAATGACAGACAAATAGTCTATAAGACTCCGCAGTAAAATTTGAAAATATTTACTCTTGTGAGTGGTGTATTGGGTAGTATGTAATACTGTGTATGTATGGTGTATGGTGAATGGTGTATGGTGTATGGTGTAAGGTAAATTTCTGGGACAAAATTTTTAGAAGAATGGGTGAATGTGACAACCCGATAATTTAAAAAATTTTTAAAATTTTAATTAATTGATTTAAGGTTAAATATTAGAACCTAGACAGAAAATAAGTGTATGCGTTTGATATTTTTAAGAAGGAATTTTGAGGATTTCAAAATTCTGTGAAGGATTTAAGTGAATTATTCAGGATTAAGGGAATAAGAGTTTATGTTCTGTGTATATGTGTGCATGATGTGGTTAATGGTCAAGGGTTAACCAGATAAACGATATCTGTAACAAAACATAAGTATATATTAAGAACGTCAACGCTCGGTTAGAAAATTCTTACGAATTATAAGAAACCCTAGATATCGGTTCTGAAACCCTAAGTTCAGTTTCGGGAATTTTAAAACCATAATTATTAGGAACCCTAAATTGTAAATTTAAAACCCTAATCTAGGAACTAAACGGAGAATTATATTGCTCATGTGCTATTAATTATAATATTAATTAGGGTAAAGCTTAATTATTTAGCAAACCCTAATTTTAAATTTAGAAAACCCTAATTTCTGGATAAGAACCCTAATTTATAATTTGGGAAAAAACCTAAGTGTTAATTTAATACTTTTAATGTTAATTAGGAAACATTAGTCCTAATTTTTAAGTTATAGTAATTAGAAAACCCTAATCTCATAGGAAATCTATTTTCGAAATTAGAAATATTATTTTTCTAATTAAAACCCTAATTCTGGGTTAAAAATCCTAATGACCATTTTGACCCTAATTGCTTAATTAGCAATTTTAATTAGGAATTATTAATCCTAATTAGTAATATTTAAATTATGATTAAGAAATTTTTATATAATTCGTAAGTCCTAATTATAATTTAGGAATATTAATTTTCTATTTTTAAAAACCTAAATTAGAAATTTTAGAAAATTAATTTGCAAACCCTAAGGGTTTCAAACCCTAAGGTTTTCCTTACCCTAAACCCTAACCTAAATCTTAAACCCTAAGGGTTTGGCCATTTACTAGAATGTCATTAATTTTGTGTACGAAAAGACTTAAATGCCCTTTAGTGCATTATTGTGACTTAACTTGTAAGACTTGCTCTAGTGTGAGTTGTTGACGAACTAAGGCTATTGCATGTGCCTATTGTCCAGCAATCAACCATCTTTGCCAGCCATTTCATTTCATTGATATCAAATAAATAGATTAACAGAGAGAGATTGGCCTACTTTAATTGTCATTTTCTACCAAGCCCTTCTCTCTCTAGAAATTCCAGAGTTAGAGTGAGAGAGTGATATATACTAAGCCAATATCAGTCCCTAACTTTACAAGATCAGAATCAAAAGGTAGAAATCAAAAATCAAAGCCTCAAAGGTATAAGAACCCTAAATCTTGAAATCTTTGTATTTGATGTTAGATGTTGTAGGTTGTTGGTTAAAGTTGTGTATTAGGGTGTCATTTGATGATCTTGGTTGTCAAAACCTAGATCCATATCATTTTGATGCTCAAAATTTGATGTTTTGAAAATCTGGAAAAAGATCAAAAAGTGGTCTGACAGTCATATGCCAGGGCCTCTAGATCTTTACCTGTTATATGTTAAGTGTGTTTAATGTTATATATCTGTAGTATGCCATGTTGTTTATCATCTAGAACTGGAAACAGGGTCAGATCATGTCTAGTTTGCAAGTTATAGGTGGTCAAACACGGTTGACCGACCATAGGAGACTGTTTCTGGAAAACCCAGAATTTCCAGGAACTTTCTAACAAGTTTGTTTGGCCTCGGATCTTGCAGCCGTTTGATTTTTTGGCCAAGTTGTTGTATTAATATTGTAGTCTGTCATATGGCCTACGTGTATAAGCTTTTATATCACCCAAATACGTAAAGGAATCAAAGTTATATGAGGTCAAACCACCGTTGACCAACTTCCCAGAAGGAGATTCTGGGTAACCCAGAATCTTCAAGACCGTTTCCTGACCCCAACATTGACCAGCATTGATCTATTAAGTGTGCTGTTTTTATGATGATATGTTGTTATAGACATGTAGTCTAACATCTCTTCTACAAGATAGATCCACTAGATCACACAAACCGAGCCCAGACTGCAAACCATAAAGATCTAAACCAAGCTCCCTCGACTGTTCTTCATTTTCTGGAAAACCTAGAAATGAAGAACAGTGTTGTCTGAAAGTCTGGAAGCTTAGATATTGCTGTGATGTTGTGTAATGACTTTGAAACTTGCTTTAGGTTATAGTATTACATCACGACTACAAACATATTATACTAGACTGACCAGAAACCGTATAATCAAGAAATTATGGGTGGTCAAACCACCTACCCTGTAGACTGTCGATGAGTTTCTGGGCAGCTCAAGAACACACCAAGAACACCTATAGCGACGGGTCTGTCGCTATAGGGCCTTTTAGCGACGGTTTGGAATTTATTTAATTTCTGATTTTCTAGAAATTGTTTAATAAATAGAAAAAATGGTTTTTAATTATTAAAAATACAAAATAAATACTGAAAAATTATTTGAAAGTCTGAAAAATAGTTTTTTAATTATTTTGAGTATATTTCATAAATATTTAATATTTTTGGAATATAAATAGTATTTAATTTATTTAATTATAATATTAAATAAATGATTTAAAAATAATTTTAATACATGAAAAATCATGAAAAATAATATTATGGTAAAAGAAAATATTTTAAGTTATTATCAGTGACTTTTAATATTTTATGATGAAATTCATTAATTAATCAGTATTAATGATAATTAGTTTATTTAATAAATATATTAAATAAATTATGGAAAAATAAAATTAATGATTTAAAATCATATAAAAATGATTTAAGTGTTAAAATTATTTTAGGTTATAAAATATAACTTTTGATATTTTGTCATGAAAATATTAATATTTTAATATTAATACCAATTATCGGATAATGAATTTAAGTGTTTAAAATCATAGAAATATGATTTTAAGGTATTAAAAATACTTTAATATATTATAAATTTATTATAATATTATGTGATGATTTTCATTAATATTTGATATTAAATAAATATTAATGATAAAAGAATTATGTGGTATTTAATTTATTTAAATAGGTTTTTAATGATTGAAAATTCACGATAAATAGTAATAATTATTTAAAAATTATTGCAAGCCTATGAAAAATATTTCGACTGTTAATAAGTTATTTGCGTTAATTGTTAAGTGTTAGGTAGAGTTTAATTGAACTTAAACTCGATAAAAATTCCGACTAGACCGTCGGGATGTCAGATTTGTGTCGGGTTTAACTCAGACTGCAATAGTTTGAATTGATACCGAGTCCTATGTGTGTTGTAGACTGATAGGGTTATGTGTTATGTGTTTAAGTTATTTCATGTATATCTATATATATAATAGTATTATATTGTGATGATATTATTCTAATATTGGAGATCTATATTACAAATATTAGGTCTTCAGATAAAGCGTTATAAACTGCGTAGCGGTAATCAACGGTTCAGACAAGTTTGTTTTTACTTAACTCTACTAAGAGTTGTTTCATTCTTATATGCTTATGGATAATCATTGCTGATTGCCATTGTAGAATTGTACTCTGTACATATTGCATGTATAAGTCAGGTATGAAAGGCTGATCACCTTCATTACCCTTCGGTTCAGATATATTTGTTCATGTTATATACTTGTTCAGTCAAAAGTTTGTTCCTGCTAGTTCACAATTATATTGTAGAATTATAGCCAGCTTATTATTCAGATTCTTTCATTCATGATATATCGTTAAATTATTGAACTTAAACTTGTAGGGCAAATCTTATGTTCACCCTTGCTATATCATGATAAACATTGCAGATTAAGACGAACGCGTCGAATACAAGAAAAGGTTAAAGAAAGTTCCAGCTTGAAGTAATATGTGCGATTAGATTTGTAATAGTATAGTATGATAATAATATTAGGTGTTAGACAAGTTATGAATTGTGTATTAAGTTAAGGTTACCCGACCTTGGGGAAAAGTGTGTAAGTTTAATGTATAAACAATTTATATTTATATCTTCCGCAATAGTTGTAGAATGATTGTACCATATCCGTGGTGATTTGGGACCCGGATTTTGGGATGTCACACATGGTGTTTGAATTTACTTAGATAGCTCTCATGCCCACAAGGAGTTCGGCACTACTTTGTACATTATTTTGTCGAAGATGCTTCGCATCTCGAAAATAAAAGCAATCAAGTCGAACACATAATAAAATGAAAGTATCAAAGGCCTCAATTACTATTAAGCATAAGGGTTTGAAAAACCTCTTTTTTCAAAACATCACTGCTATATCTTGTTTAAAACTTAATTTTTATATAAATTCAAGCCCTTTGTATATAGGTGCAAACGAGACATAGCACTACTTCCAAATAACTTCACATTGACCCACACACACACACACATTCATATAACAGTTTCTTGAAAAGTGGCGGTAACCCTGGCAACACGGATGTCGGGGGGTGCCTAACACCTTCCCTCCGCATAAGTAAGTCCCCGGACCCTAATGAATCTCGGTTTTGCAGACCCGTTTAGTAGTGTGACATCATTGGGTCAATCTGCAAACCTTTTCTCGGTTGTGTTGGTACAACCATTTAAAAATTCAACTGGCGACTCTTATAGTCAAATCGTCGACTTATAAATGTCACATGAGAACACCAAAGAACAAGAATAGAAAAGGGACAAAAAAATCCTGACGTCGACAGTGATAACACAAGTGTCATAGCAATAACACACAATCTTGTCATGCACTCTAGAACTAAGCATATAGAAATAAGATATCATTTCATTAGGGATCATGTTCAAAATGGAACTATATCTTTACAATACATCCCTACTGAAAATTAACTTGCTGATGTTTTTACAAAGCCTCTAGATGAATCCAGATTTAATAAATTAATAAGTGAATTAGGCATGCTAAATCTACAACCATAAACGCTGTGCTCTAGTTTATGATAACCATGTAGATATAAAGGTTATGTTCAAAATCGCAGAGATGACTAAAGAAGGACCACGATTATAGAGCTGCCTTGACATGAAGGACCACGATCGTAGAGTTGCCTCGACATGACAAAGAAGCATCCTGTGATGACAACATTCCTAACAAATCCAAGCAATCCCTTTGATAAGCGCCTCAGGAACAAACATAATACTTAGTTAATTCTAAGAGGTTGGCCCTTCCTGAGCTACCTTAACCCGGAAGGAATGTTAAGTCAAAGTTCATCACAAGGACCAAGGCAGACAACGTTCGTAAAGCAGATTTAGTAGTGAACTCAACGATCGCAGTGCAACCTCAATGATCGTAGTGCAACCTCAACGATCGTAGTCCTCCTAAAGGATACACTGGTTCAGGGGGAGCTAAGGGCATATTAGTATTTTCCACATCAGTTAAAATCGTGGAGCCAAGCAGGACTTGTCACATGCCCCACTATGCAAATCGAGAGGAGGGAAGTTACAAGTACAGTTTGAAAAGGTCTTTTTGAAAACTCACCTCAGAAGTTCAAAACGTTTATTCCTCTCTCTTTCTCTCTCTACCAGTAGAAACCCTAGCTATCAAAAAAGCTCAACCAACCTCAGTGCAAGGAAATTAATGGCGGCTTCAAATGTTATCACTGGTTACCGACTCTGCTTCGTCGAGTTCAAGACAGCTCACCCTCAATTCCATAAAATTATGTCTCTGTTGAAGAAAGATGGTCTTGATGAAGCTCTGGGCACTAGCACATGGATCTACCCGAAGCTGGTGAAAGAGTTCTACAGAAATAGAGCTTTTGAGAATGATGTTATCACCACAAGGGTCAAGGGTGAGCAAATTAAACTCAAAGCTGAAGATATAAACATAGCCCTAGGTTTCCAATCAAATGGACTTCTATCTATGGAGGTCATCGACTTTTGTTGATCGATTTCGCAATCAATGAATACGTGCAAGTATACACGGTCAACAAGTAATAAAGTGATAAGAAAAGTATCGTTCCCACGAGGAATTATTTAATAAAAATTACCAAGTACTAACTCTTAACCAAATCAATTTTATTTAAACAACCATAAATTGTGATTTTTCTAATTAAGAAAACTAAATTAATCAATTAAATCTAGATTACTCTAAAATTAATTCAAATAAATAAAGATTAAGACTTCAATATCCCCAATTATGAACTATAAATGAATTATCCAATTATCCCAATTATTATGCCTACTGAATTGTTAACAGGAATTCTCAAATGCCAAAAGTCCTTTTCCAAGTGATCAATTGACTTCTATTTAATCCAGATTAATCTTGCTATATTCCTATGCAAAATAATTGAATTAAACTCTTTTCAATCCCAATTCCTTATGTGTTACATGCGGTAAACAGATATTTCCATTCTATTCACAAACCTAATTATTCACCATGCAAATAACTAAGTCACATGTTATCATACCCAGTTCTAACCCTAGAATTCCTCTTCCGATTCCTTCTAGAGTAACAAGGTAATTACTGATCAGATAATTAATCAATAAGCTCAAGACAAGATAAACAATTCACTTTGACATAAATAATTGGAATAAATCGAATAACTAATTCATAAACATAAAAGGTTCAATTGAAATCTTAATAAAAGAGTTAGTTCATAATTAATGAATTAAAACCAAGAATCCACAATTGAATAGACATTAAAAGATAAAAGTATGATAAGAGAAGAGAATAGAATCTGTTGTCAGCAAATCTGATGCTCCCCTCTTGCTCCTGCTCTTGATCTTCAATGATCTCCAAGTTGCTTCAATCTCTAATGGCTAATTAAGAACTAGGGTTTAGATTTTAATCTAATGGAGTGTTTTATCTAGTCTAATCTATGTAATCCCCCCTTATTTTATGTCTTACATCATATATTTATAGGTTACAAGTCTAATTTTTAGGTTAGGAACAAACTCAATCCAATTTGGAGTCAAAAAGATGTCAAAATTCGCCCCAAAATACGTCCAAGCCTTTCCACTGACTTCCCCAGCACCCCGGCGCTGGGCACGGCGCTGGGATTCTGCCCCCAGCACCCCGGCGCTGGAAATGAACTACAAATGGGCGCCCCGGCGCTAGAACATTTTCTGACATTTTCTGCTCCGACGTCCTTTGGGAAAATAGCCATAACTTCTTCATACAAACTCCGATTTTGATGATTCAAGATGTTCCGGAAAGAGGAGAAGTAGATCTACAACTTTCGTTCTTGAAGTTTTTCGAAATAAGGTCAGGAGATATAGTAAAATTGGCTCTGAAGTGACTGCTGTGTAAATGGCTAGCCGAAAACGTGCATCTAGCCACCCTGAACGTCGATCCATGTAACTTTTGTCTCAATTCCTACAAAATAATATAAAACATGCATGAATAGACACAAACACATAAAAACATCCTAAAAGACTTGAGAACAATAATAAATTAAGCCCGAATGTATCCAATTCATGTGTATAAAACTCACTCATCAAATACCCCCAAACTTAAACATTTGCTTGTCCTCAAGCAAAAACAAAAAAATGTTATGCAATGCAATGTAATGAAACTAATCTATATGCCTACGAATCCAACAGTAATGACAGAAACAAGTCTATTCAACCGGCCTTAGAGAAATCAAGTAAACATGATAATACATCATATTAAAATAAATCAGTAATTTCCCAATCACTCATCAAATCTTAGACTGTTATCACTGATATAGTGCGTGTGTGCTCCAAAACAATGTTAACTAATATAAAATCAAATTTAACACATAATAGGTCTCTTTAAAGGCATCATACAGTGAAAACTCACAAAATTCACGAACAAGCTAGATCCAACTAAAGTTAAACATCCACCAAGTTCAAGAGTCCAATCCGGGATACTTATGCTTTACTTTTCATTACGGGGGCTTTTTGCTCTTTTCCCGTTTCATTGTTTTTTTTTTACTTTTTACTTTCTTTTTTTTTAACCATGACTGTGCAATGTCTCATTCCATTAGGCTAACAGTGTCACCCTTTAGCGAGCTTTCGACCAACGACTCCCAGACCATATAAGACCTTAGGGCGCTAGGTTTTAAGATACCCCTTCGGGCGTACTTACTCAAGTAACAAAGGCCCCGAAACAAAACTAGCCACGGTAATTTTTATTTTATTTTTTTCTTTCTTTTTTTTTTTAGCGAAGCTTATATATCCCAAATTTTCCCCCCAAACTTAAGCTTTTATCAAAATTTAGCCATCTCCGCCTATTCATGTCTTTCATTCCTTCACATTAGTATTATCCTTAAGAAATTCATTATGTATCAATTTAAACTTAATCAGTCAACATAGCTGTTATTAACGTGCTAACCTTAATTATACCAGTTTCAAACAGGAAAAGATTCAATTCATAACAAGAAATCACATCAAAGCCTGAATATTCAATACTATACTTATCTACTTAACTCCAGTCTCATCATTGGCCAAAATAGACTTTTACTATCTAACAGTTGGAATCATGCAAATATAAACTAACTGCAACAAACATAGTAAACTAACTACTATTTTTGCAATTTTTTAAATTTTTTTTTTAAAACAAAAAACTGAATGCAAAAACTAAATGTAAATAACCCGAAAATATAACGAACTACAATGTAAATAACTAACTATAAGCAATAAGACACTAAAATGCTCCCAAACTTAAACTAGACATTGTCCTCAATGGCTACAATAGAAAAAATTAAAGCAGAGGACTTCCCTGAAAATATAGCAATCTTCCTCCTTGTCCGCTAAGTTTGGAAAATAGGCTAAGCACATGGAACAAATTGGGCACCACACTTGAATTTGACTTGAATAACCTGTAAAACCATGATATAAGCACTTTTATTAAATCCTAAATAAATGAAAATTCAAAACTACTAATATAAAACTTAATAAAAACTAAAAAAATAAAAATTAAACTTGGGTTGCCTCCCAATAAGCGCTTGTTTTATAGTCTCAGCCTGACTTCTTCAATTCTCTATCCAATTCCCCTACGAAAATTGAGGAACCCTACATCCATCAGAAGCAATGTCTCTTTTGGGAGGTTCCCATTCGCAAAAACCTTTGAATTGAAGTCACCTAGCATGCTCTTTGTAGATAGGTTCCCTATTAAGAACGTTCAACAACTAGGTGTTTTCTCCATTATGTCTATGATTAGATTGGGGCATTGAAGCTTAATAAACATAATGGAATCTTCCTCTATCTTCTCCTTTTCATCCCACCATGACTCCACAACTGTACTAGCTCTTATGTCATAAAGAGCTTTGCCGACGACATGACTGCCAATTGGGCATGGTTTTGCAAAACTGCCCGTATTATTGAACTTTGGTGGAGGAGGCACATGAGACACTAACAAAATTGGCTCATCTTCGTTGGTACTCAAAGTTAAATCTTCGTCGATCTCCTTTTCTTGGTTCCCAATTGTTTCCTCTCTTTCAACATCTTGTGGCTCATCTAGTTGTAGATTTTGCTCGGGCTCTCCATCAGTCTCGAAATCCATGTCATAGAGCCAAGTGTATTGAGAACGGTTGTTCAACGCATGTGCTATCTGCCCCAATTGATTTTCCAGATTCTTTATCGACGCACCTTGGCTTTTCATATTCAGTTCTATTTGATTCAATTTTTTGTCTTGTTACTCGTTCCTTTTTTCAGAAGCTTTAATAAATTTTTCCAAGGCTTCCTCCAAATTTGAATGGTCTTCCTGTTGTAGTGGAGGTGGACACGAGAAATTCGATGGGTATGTTGGACTTGGAGCATAAAATTGATCTTGTTTAGTATGGCTCCATGAAACACCTTGGATTTTCACATTCATATCTACTTGACTCAATATCTTGTCTTGTGCCTCGATTTTTTTGTCAGTAGCTCTAATGAATTTTTCCCAAGGCTTCCTCCCAACCTGGTTTCCTTTCTGGTTGTTGTTGAGTCTGATTTTGAAATTCGGATGCGTTTTGTTGTCTAGGTACTTGAGCTTGATTGTTACTCCATGAAAAATCCGGGTGATACTCCCAATCCTGATGATAGTTGTTGGGATAGACATAATTATTGGGGTAATCACCACTATACTGTACCGGCTCGAAACTGATGGAGCATTGATGACTCATATAATTTCCAGCACAATAATCACAAACCATTGCTACTTGCTGTGTGGATGGTGGACTCCATGTTTCCATTGGTCGAGTCATGTTCGTGTATGGCCATTGATACGCAAAGTCATCCATGGTACCTAAAAAGAGAGAAATATAGGAAGAGAATTAAAAATAAAAATAAAAATAAAAATGTTTAAATTAAGACTAATTTGATTGAAATTAATATTGGTAAATAATTATTAAATTAAGTCCCCGGCAACGGCGCCAAAAACTTGTTGATCGATTTCGCAATCAATGAATACGTGCAAGTATACACGGTCAACAAGTAATAAAGTGATAAGAAAAGTATCGTTCCCACGAGGAATTATTTAATAAAAATTACCAAGTACTAACTCTTAACCAAATCAATTTTATTTAAACAACCATAAATTGTGATTTTTCTAATTAAGAAAACTAAATTAATCAATTAAATCTAGATTACTCTAAAATTAATTCAAATAAATAAATATTAAGACTTCAATATCCCCAATTATGAACTATAAATCAATTATCCAATTATCCCAATTATTATGCCTACTGAATTGTTAACAGGAATTCTCAAATGCCAAAAGTCCTTTTCCAAGTGATCAATTGACTTCTATTTAATCCAGATTAATCTTGCTATATTCCTATGCAAAACAATTGAATTAAACTCTTTTCAATCCCAATTCCTTATGTGTTACATGCGGTAAACAGATATTTCCATTCTATTCACAAACCTAATTATTCACCATGCAAATAACTAAGTCACATGTTATCATGCCCAGTTCTAACCCTAGAATTCCTCTTCCGATTCCTTCTAGAGTAACAAGGTAATTACTGATCAGATAATTAATCAATAAGCTCAAGACAAGATAAACAATTCACTTTGACATAAATAATTGGAATAAATCGAATAACTAATTCATAGACATAAAAGGTTCAATTGAAATCTTAATAAAAGAGTTAGTTCATAATTAATGAATTAAAACCAAGAATCCACAATTGAATAGACATTAAAAGATAAAAGTATGATAAGAGAAGAGAATAGAATCTGTTGTCAGCAAATCTGATGCTCCCATCTTGCTCCTACTCTTGATCTTCAATGATCTCCAAGTTGCTTCAATCTCTAATGGCTAATTAAGAACTAGGGTGTAGATTCTAATCTAATGGAGTGTTTTATCTAGTCTAATCTATGTAATCCCCCCTTATTTTATATCTTACATCATATATTTATAGGTTACAAGTCTAATTTTTAGGTTAGGAACAAACCCAATCCAATTTGGAGTCAAAAAGATGTCAAAATTCGCCCCAAAACGCGTCCAAACCTTTCCACTGACTTCCCCAGTGCCCCGGCGCTGGGCACGCGCTGGGATTCTGCCCCCCAGCGCCCCGGCGCTGGAAATGAACTACAAATGGGCGCCCCGGCGCTAGAACATTTTCTGACATTTTTTGCTCCGACGTCCTTTGGGAAAATAGCCATAACTTCTTCATACGAACTCCGATTTTGATGATTCAAGATGTTCCGGAAAGAGG
Organism: Panax notoginseng; assembly: GCA_016801055.1. Taxonomy (NCBI): domain Eukaryota; kingdom Viridiplantae; phylum Streptophyta; class Magnoliopsida; order Apiales; family Araliaceae; genus Panax; species Panax notoginseng. The sequence goes on along the minus strand of CM029015.1, from coordinate 95,724,748 downwards.
AGAAGTAGATCTACAACTTTTGTTCTTGAAGTTTTTCAAAATAAGGTCAGGAGCTATAGTAAAATTGGCTCTGAAGTGACTGTTTTGTAAATGGCAAGCCGAAAACGTGCATCTAGGCACCCCGAACGTCGATCCATGTAACTTTTGTCTCAATTCCTACAAAATAATATAAAACATACATGAATAGACACAAACACAAAAAAACATCCTAAAAGACTTGAGAACAATAATAAATTAAGCCCGAATGTATCCAATTCATGTGTATAAAACTCACTCATCAACTTTCATGAAGGACTAAAGAAGATGCATCATAAAAAGTTTCAGACCGTCAAAGGGTACAAGAAGAAAGAGTTTCCCCAAATGTATGAGTTTTTGGCTGACATTGTTGGAAAATGCATATGCTATAAGAGCTTTGGCCATGACTCTGTGAATGGAGTGCAACTTAAGCTCATGACAGCAATCTACTTTGGGATTTAACTCATCTATGGGGCCCTACTCATCGATTGGATTGGGAAGTGGATACTCATTTTAAAGAAATCAAAGAGCTCTGGAAAGATGCTCTACGGTCAGTTTATAAGCATCATCCTGCAATCAGCACTTGGTGACAAAATTGGGGATAATGAAGGAGAATCTATCAATCCCAACAGAAGGATGACCCAGCAGTTGTTTCAAAACTGGAAAAAAATCCAGTTGAAAATGTCAGAATGATGTCTGAATCCAGTGGAAGGATTAGTGAAGCGAAAGAGTCTGGGCTACCAGGATACATGTCAGTGGTGAAGGAAACAAATGAAGAAGAAGAAATCAATAAAAAAGAACATATCGCTTTGGTCAGAAAAAGCAAGGGAAAGAGGAAAATGAAGGCTCAGACAATAGAGGAGCCTCAAGGTTCAACCACTGGTGCACCTCAAGAGAGTTCAGGCACTGAAACTCTTAAGAAAATGAAGGGGAAAGAATAGCAGTCTGAAGAAGAAGAAGAAGACAGAGCTACCATCTCTCATCTGCTTAAGAAGGTAAAATGCAGCCATAAATCAAAGAAGTTTTCGTTCTCTTCAATCGTAGAGTCTCTACCGATCGTAGAGTCCAGACTTGACAGAAGTGGATATTGCAACAGTTTCTTTGGCTGGTCAAACTTTCAGAGCTGAAGAAAAAGAAAATGTTGAGGCTGTGGTTCAGCTAAAGAAAACAAAGAGAAAGCTTGTCAAGAAATGCATTCTTGTCAATGAAGGAGTATTAAAGGAGGAAGACAGAAGAATAGATGTTGAGAAAGGGCTAACCAAAGCAAGTAATGAGAATACAGCTCGAGTTGAGGGGGAGCTTCCTGAAGTTCCTACACTAGAAAATGCTCCAGTTGAGTGGGAGTTGCTTGAAGTTCAAATGAATGATCAAATTGAGGGGGAGCCTCACGAAGTTCCTTTGTCAAAAAAGGCTACAGCTGAGGAGGAATTTCCAAGAGATCATCATGAACCTCCCTCAGTCCCTCAAGAGATCTTAGCTTCTGAAACTGAAGAAATGGAGAAGATTGAAGCTATGGAGGTGGAGAAAGCAGAAGAACAAAGAAGAGAAGTTGAGATGATTGATGTAGTGGAAACTTCAAATGAAGACAAAGAAGAAGAAGAGGATGACGAAGTTAAGATTATTGCAGTGGGTTGGGATGGATATAGGAGAGCCAACTACAATCAACTGTTCTCCTATCTACCTATGATGCCCTTTCACAGAGCCCAAATCCTCAACTCCTGAGATCACATGTTCTGGACCTTCAAAACTTATCCAGCAATCTCTGTGCTAGCTCAAGGAATCCCAAGCAACCTCACTTTTGCCCGAAAGCTGATTACTAATGGTCCCTCTTCAAAAAATGGGCATGAGGTACAATCTATTCCCATCTCTTTTAGGGTTAGTCACTGTCCACCATCAACCTTCAACCAATTCTATGAATTGCCAAGATAGTTGGAAGTGATACTACATCCACTAAATCAATTTCTAGTTATAGAATCCCAACATTCTGTAACTGATGAACCAAACATGCCTAATTTTGTATTGATCCAGTCTCCTATCATATCTCACTCTATGATTATTGATCCAAATCCAATCGTAGAGTCACCTGCTCAAATCGTAGAGTCACCTCCTCCTGAGACTCAACCTCACACACCTGTTCCTCCATCAGATATCCCTTCCTCATCAACCAATAACTATTTTAATCTTGATCTTGCTCTCTACAATATGCGCGCAAGATCAATATACTAGAGCATCTCCTCTAAATAATCAGCAACTCCTTGAGCTCATATCAGATCTTCCTACCAAAATGGAGTTGTCTAAAGCATCTCAGAAGGTGACCAAGGACATACAATAAAATCTTAAAGTTCACTCAAACCTTGTTCATCTGAGGCTGACTCGTTTGATTAATGCTGCCAAAACCCTCCCCAGCAATCTAAGTACGGAGCTTACAAAGAAGCTTAGGGAGAGCATAAAGGAAATGATTCAGAGTATCGATGAAAGGGAACAAATTCACTTTCAGGCTGCCAAGAAACACAGAGAAGTAGTTCTCATTTTGTAGAATACTCTGGAATCCCAAAATAATCTTATGATGGAAAGACAAGTCTACAAACTTCAATCAAAGAATTCCAAGCATTTTCCATGGGCCAAATGCAACAAATAGAAAATGTCTTTGCCATTATACAGAAGAAGGAATCTCGAACTGAGTCTTTAGTCTAAGAAAACCGTGAAGACATTGCTCACTCCAATAATCAGCTCCACGAGCTCGTCCAAGGCATGACTCGACTATCTGAAGACATTTGAACCCTTGATGCTGACATAAAGGGGGAGAATAAAGGGGAAGGGGAGAAAGGCAAAGTCAGAGGCAAATTCATTGCTCCATCTTCAAGGAGCCCTCCCGCAAGATAGCCTCGCCATCAGACTCTACGACCTGAACTGCAGTAAATTATAATGGCATAATCGCTTAGGAGTCAAGAGCCATCTCCCAGTTCACAAGGTGTAACCACTACAGGCCTAAACATGACAATTGTACATCCTATGTTCATGAACAGACATAATCATTGGGAATGGCTAAGTCAAAGTGAGCTGGAAGATATAGCATGGAGAGGCGAAGCCAGCAGGAGAAGGAGAGTTGCAGAATATACCAATCCTCTAAGGAACAAAAGGAAGAAGAAATAGAGATAAGTTGAAACTCATTTCTTATTGGTGTAACTAAGCTTAATTGTAATATGTCTTTACAAACATCAATAAATTCATGCTTATTCTCTAGAGATTTAAGTTGCTCACTGAAACACTAAGTCATATTTACTTTCTAGCAACTACATCTAGAAATTGATAATCATAATACAAATCTCCTTGGTTATGTTAACATCAAATATGGAGAGATTGTTGGGAGATTGCATATTTAAATTTGATGTTGAAAGTAAATATTCATGATTATATGTAAAGTCTTTTAAGGAATACATGTACAAGGACTTAGTGGTAGATCAAACTTGTTAGGTTGATCTGAGCTTTAATGTTTATCATTCTATAACTAAATGTATAGAAGAAAAGATCGAAGTTGTTAGGTTGATCTATGTCTTAGATAGGCTTCAACAGAATCATAGTCTGTCGAGCCAGTCAAGAGATTACAGATGTGACACCCCCAAATTCGGGTACTTTACTCCCACAAGACTTGGTGTTCACTTTTCATACATTCATACTAACTACCCAAATATAATAAAATTTAAACCATAAATCCTCCCCTTAAAAGGGTTACATTATTAAGTTCAATAAAATCTCCCAGGTTATCTAACCTTTAACATAAATCAAGTGCGCAAATAAAATAATTACATCACATCACTTAAATAAAGTCTATCACCATGACAATAAATGAAATTACAAGTCTTCATCACTTACACATATTTCCCTTTCCTTTGCTAGTGGTGGCTTTATCGACCTTCTCAATTTTAGAGTACAAGTCTGCACCGAAGAAGGTTTGGTTTGGATAAGCTTTAAAGGGTAATTTAGAGTTTAACAATCATCAACTAAAGGATTAGTTGAATCAATAAGGTGTGATAACACTACTGTTGATCAATAATAACATAATATGGAACAATGAATATTCATAGGTGAACTAACTATATATTAAACTCATGCTTAGAAACAACTAAAAAGCATAAGTGTTGAATAAAATAATAAACATTGCTTGAACAATATTAAGCTAAGGCTATGATCTTAAGATAAAAGAATTGAGTTATGAACATATACTAAGAAATAACAAGCTTAGAATGAACTTGATCAAAATAACAATAATATTTCGCATTGCGTTAAGTAAATGAAACAGAACAACTGAGTTAAAGATTTGAGTTCAAGAATTTGTATTTAACATAAAAGAATAGAACTTAAGAAAACTTGTTTAACTATAAACAAGTTAGAATAACTAAATAATGATTAGAATTCAACACTTGCTCGAATAACGTTAGAGTTAGAGCTTGCTCAAATAAAATTTAGGAACAAAGAACTTGCTCAATAAAAGTTTAGGGTAAGAAATTTGCTCAATGTAAAGAGGTAAGGTTTAGAAACTTGCCTCGTGCGTAAGCTATAAATTTATAACTCACATTCACCTACACATAGTATTAGAATTACAATATCTATTAGATATAATAACATCCACTTCCAAAATAACACTCACTTCTAGCTAAACTTGTTATTTTAGTATAGGTCGTACTTTACCATATACATTTCAAAATTCATAAGTGTTAACTTCACAACACTTATCTACCATTCATTGTGTACACTAAGTCATAACATAACACGTTCGTAACTTACTAATCCTTTTTCAACTTTAAAATTATCAAAGACATGATATGGTTCTATTTTAACATCCTCATTACATGTTTGTTACCTTAACATAACATTAGACCAAGTTACAATGGGTGTCCAAAGTCTACAGAAGTAGCAGACTTCACTGGGTCTGACTGACTAATAGCGCGGCCGCACCATAATTTCCTTAGTGTCCGGTGCGCCTAGAAGCAGCGCGTCCACGCTCGGCACCAGTATCTGTTTTGCAGAACGCGAGTTTCGACTCTGTTCTAAGCTAACTAACACGAATTTCATCCACAAAATAGTATATCAAGCATATGCAATTGGTATAGAACTAACACAGACATGATTCCTCACATATTCATCGACTTAAAATAATTAACCAACAACTTCAACTAATTTAAATCCTTAAATTTTATGTTTTAGTATAAAAACTCCATTTTTGACATCTTCACAAAAATTAACACTATGATCACAATTCTTGTCCAAATTAACTTATTCAAACTACGTTCTCTTCGTTTCTTAATGAACTAACATATTCAAGGCTCAATTTACATATTGGTATACAAATTAACCACCAAATTTGGTACTTTCATAAGCCATATATATGAACATACACTGTAAATACTTTTCTTCCTTCTTAAACATAATTAGCATATAATTTCTTGTCTAAATACAACTCTAACATCACAATTACTCTCAAATGCAATAATTCAATTTATATATCAATAATTCAAAAAGATGAATTCACAGGACTTGAAGGTTTATGCCGTAAAACACATATATAATATTAAGGTTATAGAAATATACCTTCTTTTGCTTGAAAATCCTTGCTAACCACTGCTAATTGCTTTGAAATCCCAGACTTTCTCTTAATCTCTCTCTATTCTCTCTCAACTTCTCTCTGTATTTTTCTAATCTTAGTATCAGTATAGGTCAACTCTTAGTTAAGCGTAAAACAAATAATTGATTGGGCCATAATACGTATACTTAATATAACAGTTACAAAAACATCAGTTATAAAATATATTTATTTATTATTTTATTTATTTTATTTATTTTATTTATTATAATTCAAATTCAAATTCAAATTTAAAATTTAAAATTCAAAAACCATATTTGGCAAAAACTCTTTAAAATAAAGACTTAATATTTTAAGCCTTGTTTGGGTAAACTCATTTAAAACTACTTTAATTTATTTTAATAAATAATTTAGTTTATAATTTATAATCACATACTATTGGTAATCACATATTATTTATTTATATTTCCATATCCAATAAACACACTAAATAAATTTTCCACTTAATTCAATTATCAAAAAATTTTATTTAATAAATTAACATACCATTTCAAATTATTAAATTAAAACAGTAATATAGCATTTCATATTGTCTTACAACTTTTCAACTATTAAATTAAATTAAATTATAATGTTATATAATAAATTTAATTCATAATTATTTATTAACAACAATCACATCAATAAAATATTTATTTAATTTAATAAATATTTTAAATTACAAATAATAAAATCTTAGATTGTTACATCCTTCCCTCCTTACAAGGATTCTGTCCCCAAAATCACAACTCAAACAATACATTCGTCACATTCTTCCCTCCTTACAAAGATTATGTTCCCAGAATCGAAGACACAGATTAAACAAATAACTCAGGGTAGTTCTTCATCATTTCATCTTCGAGTTCTCACGTAGCCTCTTCGACATTGTGGTTTCTTCATATCACCTTCACATAAGGTATCACCTTATTCCTGAGCACTTTTTCTTTCCTATTGACTATCTGGATAGGAACCTCTTCATAAGACAAATCTTTACTGAACTATAACGGTTCATACTCGATCACATGTTTGTAATCGGGTTTATACGGTCGCAACACCGACACATGAAAAATGTTGTGAACATGTTCTAATTCTGGTGGTAAAGCTACCTTGTAAGCCACTTCTTCCACTCTTCGCAGGATCTCGAATGGTCCAATAAACCTTGGACTTAGCTTTCCTTTCTTGCCAAAACAAATTTTCCCTTTCCAAGGAGAAACTTTAAGGAAAGCAAAATTTCCTACGTCAAATTTGCGATCTTGTCTGTGTTGATCAACATACTTCTTCTGTCTATCTTGAGCAGTTACCAGTCTTGCTCTGACGAGTTTGATAACTTCAGCGGTCTGTTGTGCCAATTTCGGTCCTAACAGTTGACGTTCACCAACTTTATCCCAGCATAGTAGAGTTCTGCATTTCCTGCCGTATAATGCCTCGTATGGCGGCATGCCAATGCTTACGTGGTAACTATTGTTATATGCAAATTCTTCCAACGGCAGATGATCATCCCAGTTTCCTTTGAAATCCATGATGCACGCTCTAAGCATATCCTCTAACGTCTGAATTATTCGTTCGCTTTGACCATCAGTTTGTGGATGGTATGTCGTACTCATCTTCAATTGTGTTCCCATGCATTCTTGTAATCTCTTCCAGAAATTTGATGTGAATGTCAGATCTCTATCTGATACTATTGACATTGGAACTCCATGTCTCGACATGATCTCTTTGACGTATAGTTTTGCCAGCTGATCAAGATTAAATCTAATCTTTATTGGCAAAAAGTGTGCTGATTTCGTTAATCTATCCACTATCACCCATATCACATCGTATCCTTTTTGAGTTGTTGGAAGACCTACCACAAAATCCATTGTGATATGCTCCCACTTCCATTCCGGTATTTCCAAAGGTTGAAGTAATCTGCTTGGCCTCTGATGCTCTACTTTTACTCTCTGACACGTCAAGCATTTCGAAACACATTCTGCAACGTCTCTTTTCATATTTGGCCACCAAAAATGTCAACGCAAATCTTGATACATTTTCATACTTCCCAGATGAATAGAATATCTTGAGCTATGAGCTTCTGTCAAGATTTCTTCCTTAACTTCTTCTATTGCTGGAATACAAATTCGTCCCTCGAATCTTAGCATTCCTTCAGTATCAACCTTATACTTCGCCTCTTTACCCTCGACCACACTTTCCTTTATTTTTCTGTATTCTTCATCCTGTAGTTGAGCATTTTTCACCTTGTTCACCAAAGTTAGACTAGCTTCCATCTGGTACAATCTTTCGTTGGATTCTTTTGGAAATTTGATTTCCAGCTTTAACTTTGCCATTGCTGAAATGAGCACCTTCTGGTTGGTTAATAACATCAACTTCTCACGACCCTTCATACTCAATGCATCTGTAACCACATTTGCTTTACCCGGATTATAAAAGATCTCACAATCATAATCTTTTATTAATTCCATCCATCTCCTTTGACGCGTGTTCAGGTCCTTCTGTGTGAAAATATACTTCAGACTCTTATGGTCTGTGTATATCTCATATTTCTCTCCATAAAGATAGTGTCTCCATATCTTCAGAGCAAACACCACCACAGCCAACTCTAAATCATGAGTCGAATACCCTTTTCTCGTAGTCCTTTAATTGCCTTGATACATACGCAATGACTTTACCGTTCTGTATAAGGACACGACTCAATCCTTTGTGTGAAATATCACTATACACCACAAAATTTCCTGTATTATCTGGTAATGACAACACAGGTGCCACACTGAGCCGCTTCTTCAATTTCGTAAAACACTCTTCGCACTTTTTCGTCCAAACAAATTTGACAGCTTTTCTCGTTAAATTCGTCAACGGAGTGGCAATCTTGGAAAAATCCTGGATAAACCGTCTATAATATCCAGCCAATCTCAAGAAACTTCTTACTTCCAATGGAGTTCTTGGTTGTTCCCAATTTATCACAGCTTCGACTTTTGATGGATCCACTGAAATCCCATCTTTATCAATTACATGGCCGAGAAATTATACACGTTCCATCCAAAATTCACATTTAGAGAATTTCTCATACAACTTTTCTTTTCTTAGTGTCTCCAGCGTCAAACATAAATGTTCCACGTGTTCTTCTTGAGATTTGGAGTACACCAAAATATCATCAATAAATACCACCACAAACTTGTCTAAAAATGGTTTAAACACCCTGTTCATCAAATCCATGAACGTTGCAGGGGCGTTTGTTAAATCAAAAGACATCACCAAAAATTCGTAATGTCTATACCGAGTTTGGAATGCCGTCTTTGGTACATCCTCCTTCCTTACTTTCAATTGGTGATACCCACTTCTCAAATCTATCTTCGAGAAGTATCTAGCACCCTTCAATTGATCAAACAAGTCATATATTCTTGGCAGTGAATATTTATTCTTAATAGTGACTTTGTTTAATTCCCTATAATCAATGCAAAGACGCATTGACCCATCCTTCTTCTTCATGAATAACACCGGCGCTTCCCACGGTGATACGCTCGATTGAATATACTTCTTATCTAACAGTTCTTGTAGTTGTACCATCAGTTCCTTCATCTCTACTGGAGTCATTCTGTACGGGGCCTTCGATATTGGAGCAGTTCCTGGTGCTAAGTCGATCACGAACTCGATTTCTCTGTCACGCGGAAGTCCTGGCAAATGTTCTGGAAAAACGTCCACAAAATTCCTAACCACTGGTATCTCTTCCAGTTTCAAGCCCTTCTCCTTTTGAGTATTGACTATGTAAGCTAGGTACCCTACACAGCCCTGACTCAATAACTTCTTGGCCTGTATAATCGTTAGACATTTTGCTTGTCTATCCGATTTGCTACCATAGAAAACTACCTTTGACAGAGTCATAAGGTTTACACATTTCTTTTGGCAATCAATTATCGCTCCGTAATTGAACAGCCAATCCATTCCCAATATTACATCAAACTCTCCAAGTTTTATCGGGGTTAAATCTACTGTCATAATATTCCCCTTAATATTCACTCTACAATTCTTGAATACGAACTTAACAGGAATTACCTCCCTATTCACAATTTTTATGTGTAAAGGGAAATTCAACTCTTCACTAGGTAATTCTAACCTCTTAGCAAATTCATCATATATAAACGAGCAAGTAGCACCCGAATCAAATAATATATATACATTTATATCATTGACTGGGATAATAGCTGACACGACATCTTTTGATTGCACCGCGTCTTGTACTGTCATGTTGAAGGTTATGGATGTGGGTCTGTTTGCTGATGTTGGTCCAGCAATGGTCAATGTACCTCCACTGCTACCTCACTTGCTTCCCGTTATCTATCCAGCTTTCTTCTTAGGGCAATCGCGAGTAAAATGATCCTTTGACCCACAGGTGTAGCAAACATTCTTCTTTGGTTGATTGCAATTTTGGGCAATGTGACCCTCCTGGCCACAGTTAAAGCACACACGCTTCCCCCTTAAGCACAAACCCGTGTGAAACCTCCCGCATGTAGCACATGCGTCAGCTTTCTTCTTCTGCTGGTTACCTTGCTGATTTCTGGCTCCCACATTTGCATTCCACTTCCTCTTCAAGTTATTGTTACCATTTCCACCGCTACCACTACCATTCTTAGCTTCGCCCTCACTTTTCTTCTTTCTCTGCTCTTGGTTGTACTTTGTTACAACCTCGCCTCCACCCTCAGTGAGAATTGCCTTCTCCAACACTGCTGTAAATGTCTTCAGCTGAAACATGGAAACTTTACTATACAACCAGGGTTTCAGTCCCTGCTCAAACCTCCTAGCCTTGCGCTCATCCGTGTTGACTTGATATGGAGCAAACCTCGTAAACTCGTTGAATTTCACGGCATATTCTGACACCGTCATTGATCCCTGTTTCAGTTCTAAAAACTGCACCTCCATTTGATTTTTCGAACTCTCTAGGAAATAAGTCTCAAAGAATATCTCCTTAAATCTATCCCAAGTCATTACCCCTTGACCTCCTCGAGTTTTATTGGCTTGCCACCAATAACTAGCCTCTGCTTTCAACATAAATGTTGCAAAAGTAGTCTTCTGACTATCCCCTACTCTAGTAACATCGAAAACTTTCTCTATCTCCATGATCCAGGTATGTGCCTCAACCGGATTCATGGACCCACAAAACTCTGGTGGCCCAACCGCCTTGAAGTCCTTAAATATCGCAGCTTAATTCTGCGGTTGATTCTACAATGCTCCCATCAGTAGCATTACTAATTGCTGAACTGGATTAGCCTCAGCTTTGTTGTTATTCTCAGGGGTCCTTTGTCGTGGTTGACGTCTTGGAGGCATTTTCTGTTAAAATATACTCATTAGATTCTATTCAATCTTTTAAGTATTATACATTCAACTTGCACATCACAAAAATTACCACATAGCACACAATATCTTGAATAAATAGTATCTTTTATTTATTCATAATCTTTTAAAAACATAATAATGATAGCATTCTTGCTATCTACATCACTTTCCTGAACTACAAAAGTTTCAGGATAACTTTTTCATCATCATATCCCGTGGGTTATATCATACCCAGGATTTACATCTTATTTATTCGCTAATCACATAGTAATTACATTTATGACGACCTACTAAAATACTGTATAGCCTTACGATGCTCCTCTTCCATAATACGGAACATTGTTCGACGATCTAACATGTACGATGGTTGCGTCTCGAACTGAATCGGATAACACATGACCCGATCTTGAGCTCGATTGATCACGGTGTTGAAAACACTATTCATCTCTTCCATTTTGATCTTCTTTACTTGTAACTCTCTCTCTCTGCTATCCCGGCTCGTTGATAAGCTTCCTCGTACGCGTCTTCGGCTCTTGCCCTCTTAGTAGATTCTTCTTTCAACTTGTTCTTCAGCTCTGTAATCTCCTCTGTCATTTGATCATTCTCTCCTACAGTGTGGATCAGTTTCCCTTCGACATTATTTAATCGTTCATCTCGATCCTGGATCTCGTTGTCCTTCTGTGCCATTGTGATCTACTGTTCAGCTACTATCTCTTCCAACTCCTCGACGTTATCATAAAGTTCCACATTACGGTAGTATACTTCTTCGTACATACGGGCAGCGATCGAGTTTAATGGAATCTCTTCCTCCTCATCTCCTCATCCTCCTCATCCTTATTCGACTGTGGCAGCTCAACAGGGTCCTCCTCGTCCGTCTCTATCTCATCATCCTCATCAGGTAAACCCTCATGCTCAACCACTGTGACCAACAGAGATGTTTCTCGTGGCAGTAGTTGTTCCCAAACCACCTGAATATCTCGAGGCTCTTCCTCTCTAGGCATCTAGGATCCTTCCTCTCTAGCCTGACTGGATTCTCCTACATTAGTCATCCTGACAACAAAATTTTAAGTTTTAATTACTAAACATTACTACTCGACACTCACGAGCACATAGGTTACAACCACATAGGCACATAAGTGTTTTATTACTTTTTCCTTAAAACTTGATAAGAGTTCATCACCACTATCTTTTCAAAGGTTACTTCCTAATGCTTTTCCCCACCTAAGGTTCATAACCTAAAGCTTTGATACCAACTTGTGACACCCCCAAATTCGGGTACTTCATTCCCACAAGACTTGGTGTTCACTTTCCATACATTCATACTAACTACCCAAATATAATAGAATTTAAACCATAAATCCTCCCCTTAAAAGGGTTACATTATAAAGTTCAATAAAATCTCCCAGGTTATCTAACCTTTAACATAAATCAAGTGCGAAAATAAAATAATTACATAACATCATTTAAATAAAGTCTATCATCATGATAATAAATGAAATTACAAGTCTTCATCACTTGCACATTTTTCCATTTCCTTTGCTAGTGGTGGGTTCATCAACCTTCTCAACCTTAGCTGCAATAAGTGTGTGTATGTGTGTGTGTGTGTGTGTATATATATATATATATATATATATATATATATATATATATATATATATATATATATATATGCAAGAGTGAGCAAAAGAAATGCTCACTAGATATAGCAATGAATCAACAAAAGAATAATAACTGCCAATAAATAGGCTCATCAAAACTGAATAGTACTCTATCAATGATAACCAAAAACTAAAATCAACATATGAAATATATCTGAGGGTCATAAGACCACGAACTATGTCAACGGTTACAAGTAATCTTTCAACTTTAGCCTAAATAGTTATATTGTAGGAACTTCATGTACTTAGGGGGATCAGCCCTTCGTACCACGTATTGTGCATAAACATCTAAACACATCGCGTATCCCCTATAATAGGGTTTTTCTTCTTAGTTTTAGAGTACAAGTCTACACCAAAGAAGGTTTGGTTTGGATAAGCTTTAAAGGGTAATTTAGAGTTTAACAATCATCAACTATAGGATTAGTTGAATCAATAAGGTGTTATAACACTACTGTTGATCAATAATAATATAATATGGAACAATGAATATTCGTAGGTGAACTAACTATATATTAAACTCATGCTTAGAAACAACTAAAAAGCATAAGTGTTGAATAAAACAATAAACTTTGCTTGAACAATATTAAGCTAAGGCTATGATCTTAAGATAAAAGAATTGAGTTATGAACATATACTAAGAAATAACAAGCTTAGAATGAACTTGCTCAAAATAACAATAATATTTCGCATTGCGTTAAGTAAATGAAACAGAACAACTCAGTTAAAGATTTGAGTTCAAGAATTTGCATTTATAATAAAAGAATAGAACTTAAGAAAACTTGCTTAACTATAAACAAGTTAGATTAACTAAACAATGATTAGAATTCAACAGTTGCTCGAATAACGTTAGAGTTAGAGCTTGCTCAAATAAAATTTAGGAAAAAAGAACTTGTTCAATAAAAGTTTAGGGTAAGGAATTTGCTCAATGTAAAGAAGTAAGGTTTAGAAACTTTCCTCGTGCGTAAGCTATAAATTTACAACTCACGTTCACCTACACATAGTATTAGAATTACAATATCTATTAGATATACTAACATCCACTTCCAAAATAACACTCACTTCTAGCTAAACTTGTTATTTTAGTACAGGTCTTACTTTACCATATACATTTCAAAATTTATAAGTGTTAACTTCACAACACTTATCTACCATACATTGTGTACACTAAGTCATAACATAACACGTTCGTAACTTACTAATCCTTTTTCAACTTTGAAATTATCAAAGACATGATATGGTTCTGTTTTAACATTCTCATTACATGTTTGTTACCTTAACATTACATTAGACCAAGTTACAATGGGTGTCCAAAGTCTGCAGAAGTAGCAGACTTCATTGGGTCTAACTGACTAATGGCGCAGTCGCGCCATAATTACCTTAGAGTCTGGCGCGCCCGCGCTCAGCACTAGTATCAATTTTACAGATCACGAGTTTCGACTCTGTTCTAAGCCAACTAACACGAATTTCATCCACAAAACAGTAAATTAAACATATGCAATTGGTATAGAACTAACACAAACATGATTCCTCACATATTCATCAACTTAGAACCATTAACCAACAACTTCAACTAATTTAAATCCTTAAATTTCATGTTTTTGTATAAAAACTCTATTTTTGACATCCTTCACAAAAATTAACACTATTATCACAATTCTTGTCCAAATTAACTTATTCAAACTACGTTCTCTTCAATTCTTAACGAACTAACATATTCAAGGCTCAATATACATATTAGTATACAAATTAACCACTAAATTTGGTACTTTCATAAGCCATATGTATGAACATACACTATAAATACTTTTCTTCCTTCTTAAACATAATTAGCATACAATTTCTTGTCTAAATACAACTCTAACATCACAATTACTCTCAAACGTAATAATTCAGTTTATATATCAACAATTCAAAAAGATGAATTCACAGAACTTGAAGGTTTATGCCGTAAAACACATATATATACATATATAATATTAAGGTTATAGAAATATACCTTCTTTTGCTTGAAAATCTTTGCTAACCACTGCTAATTACTTTGAAATCCCAGACTTTCTCTCAATCTCTCTCTATTCTCTCTGTATTTTTCTCTTCTTAGTATCAGTATAAGCCAACTCTTAGTTAAGCGTAAAACAAATAACTAATAGGGCCATAATACGTATACTTAATATAACAGTTATAAAAACATCAGTTATAAAATATATTTATTTATTATTTTATTTATTTTATTTATTATAATTCAAATTCAAAATTTAAAATTCAAAAGTCATAAGGCTTTGTTTGGTAAAAACTCTTTAAAATAAAGACTTAATATTTTATGTCTTGTTTGGGTAAACCCATTTAAAACTACTTTAATTTATTTTAATTAATAATTTAGTTCATAATTTATAATCACATACTATTGGTAATCATATATTATTTATTTAGATTTCTATATTCAATAAACACACTAAATAAATTTTCCACTTAATTCAATTATCACAAAATTATAATCTCATTATAATTTTATTTGATAAATTAACATACCATTTTAAATTATTAAATTAAAACAGTAATATGGCATTTCATATTGTCTTACAACTTTCCAACTATTAAATTAAATTAAATTATAATGTTATATAATAAATTTAATTCACAATTATTTACTAACAACAACCACATCAATAAAATATTTATTTAATTTAATAAATATTTTAAATTACAAATAATAAAATCTTAGATTGTTACATCCTTCCCTCCTTACAAGGATTCTGCCCAGAATCACAACTCAAACAATACATTCGTTACAGCAGAAACCAAGACAGAATCGTAGAGCATTGAGAAATAGTAGTATGTCAACTTTGGAGGGCCTCTCCCGGAATCGTAGAGTGGTCCAAACACCTGCCGAGCCAACTCAGAGATCGTAGTGTGCTATCGAAAGCGTAGAGTCTGTAAGTCAAGCAAGTGAAGATCATAGTGTACCAGTACTTAAGAGAAATCGTAGTGTTCTCATTTTCTAGTGCTGAATCAAGCACCAAGGTGGCAAGACACCATGATCATGATCGTAGTGTATCATCTGTCTGCATCAGAATCATCGTGCCCTGTCCATTTGTTTAAAGATAAAAGTCAACAAATGAGGAATGCATTATAGACGTTGAGACTATCAGGAATCCCAATGACACAGCACTCATCCTTAGTATATAACAAAGAGACGTATTGAAGAAGATAAGGAAAGTACTATGGGTCAGCAGAAAACATCTTTTCATGTGTTAGGTGAGATAGCAGTGTGATGTGTCAGTGGGGCAGACTAGTAATCAGAAGTTGTTCAAAAAGTCTCCATCAGAGCTCAGAAATGTCAAATGCATTTAATGTTTCAACGGATGTCTTCAAACAGATATATTTCAAAAGCATCACATATGCAAAACAAAAGCAGATGTAAACCAGAAGCAAGCATAGAAAAAAAATGTGACGCCCCAAAATTCAGGTACTTGAAACCCGAACTCGGTGCTTCACGATACAATTTCTATGAGCGGAATAATACTAATAATAATAACAATAATATAAATACTAAACTTAATTTACATATTAGAGTTTGAATCCCAGGTACGCGACATTTAAACATTACATTACATGATAATAATAAATATCATAGTCTTACTAAAGTCTAGTTATTACATAAAATACCATAAATCTTATTCTGTTTGCTTTCCTTTTTCTTTATTTCTGCATGAACCTTCAGGTTGATCAAGATTGGCTGAAAATGTGACGCCCCCAGAATAGGTATACAACACCCATTCTGAGTCGCCAAATACATGGTACAGAAAGCAAACTACAACTTCAATAATACAATTGTCGTGCAAAATACGACAACACATACTGTGAGTTTAAATACAAATATTGTCTTCTAGACAATATCCACACTCAAATAAATCCTCATTACAATTATTCAAACACTATTTTACAGAAATAGTGAGGACTGCTAATACATCTTTCTAGAACCATTACTCCATACCCCGACTAGATCCTGCTATGTTCTCACCTCCTGAGAAGAAAAATGGAACAAAAAGGAAAAGGGTGAGCTCAACTAGCCCAGTAAAGAATATTATGACCAAGATAATATACAACAAATTATCGTTAGTCTTCAACAGGGAAAAATCTGATAAAATATAATCGACAACAAGTTTTAGATCAACAACTGCAGCGGAAACAGCAAACCATTAGAAGAGTCAAGTAGAGAAAGAATTCTACTATCTTCTAAGATTTAAAAGTCCATCATCAATATTTTATCCCTGTAACATCAATTAATAATCATCTTTAACCAAATATTTATCTTTGCACTACAGGCCAAAGATATTCATTTGTATCATCAGTCGGTCATGTTCATCTCAACACCTGTTCATCTTTGCACTACAGGCCAAAGATATTCATCAAGTAATTATACATCTTTGCACTACAGGCCAAAGATATTCAGTAATATCATCATTTAGGACTGAGGATGATGAAAAATACCTTAAAGAGAACGAATCCAATGAGACAGAAGGACAAATAGTAGGGATTCGTATAACAGTTTATCCAAGATCAATAATACTTCATAATAATCAATTGTGAAGCAGAATTCAAAAATAAAGATCAAAACATGGATACAATCAAAGATAGTAACCATAATAGACATCTTGGACAAAAAGGAAAAATTTTATTTTTCGGTGAATAGTGCCGTATTCGTGAATAGTGTCGTATACGTGAATAGTACCGTATACGTGAATAGTAACCCCGACAAAAAAAGTTCCAAATTTGATAAAAACTCGTATCAATATTTCAGCATAATGATATTGAAGAAAATAATATCATTTAAGAAGAAAATAATATCCCTTACCTCAAAATATCAGTACTTCTGGTCGGAATACCGGTATAAGGCTGAAAGAAACTTGCTCTGATGAATAGAAACTCTCAAAGTATCTAAATACTCACAAAATACACTCAATAATCTAGAGAGAGAAAGAGAGAAAACTTGTTTCTGGTGTGATTTTCAATTCTAACTTAGCCTTCTATTTATAGGAAAATTTTGGTAGGTTTGACCTGCAACCTGATGGCTTTACCTGCTACTATTCCCACCCACCACATTTGAAATATAATTCAGCACATTTCTTCACCAACCACAAGTGGGGCCCACCAATTCTAGAATTTTCCACCAAAATGATAAACTCCGAAAATTCAACAATTTCTGAACCAGTCATCTTGTAAAATTCGTAATAAATCATACGTTCATTTTTAACGGTTCAAAATTTGTGGACATATACTCAACTTATATATGTACAACATATCCAAAAATTACCACGATCCAACGGTCGGATTAAAAATTATAACCCCCGCAAACTATCTCAAAAACCCTGATTTTTAATACCTCTATTCCGACAAAAATACTGACAAAAACCTCAACATTAACTCCTTCATTTTTAACCACAAAAATATATCCCTCATTTATATCCACATAAAATAAATATTTCCTTATCATATGAATCAATAATTAATTATTCACAAATAATATTACAGAATCACATTTATGACAACCAGGCCGTTCCCAGGAAAGAGGGGGCTTTCCAATAAGGATTTCTCCTTACTGGCGCGCAATTAGATGACCAAACCTCTCCTTAGACAGAACTTTCTAGACATTGCCAATAATGTTATCTAATAATATTATTCAAATAATATGAATTATTGATCTGATAAATGAAAATACTCTGCAGCAACAATTATTGAAACAACAATAATATAAAATATCAACGCAGCAATTATTGAATCAATAAAATAAAATATTGAATAATAACTACTGTAACAATTATTGAGTAGTGCATTCTTACGTAAGAATCAATAATTGGTGCAATACCGTGTGCTACTGTATTTTAACCACCGGGTATTCCAACAGTATTAACGGTAACAACTACGCCGTTATTTATAAACAACTTATACTTGTCGTTTTCTTCATCCAATCGCTTTCCGTTATGGGGCCCACACAAGGCTGCGTCGTCATACGAATATTCCCCGACAGCAAGAATATTCCACGACCAACCGAATATTCACCGACCAAAAATAAATATTTTATAACCACTTGCTTATTTTGCAAAATTTGCACATTTCACCCATAACCAAAGTATTATATCAAATTAACCCCTTATTATTCACAATAATATTTAGAGAAAATTTGATTTTATTCATTAATAAGTTGGGGTCTTACAACCTCCCCTCCTTATGAAATTTCGTCCTCGAAATTGACGTACGTACCTGATGTTTCAAAAAGGTGAGGATACCTCGCTTTCATTTCTGATTCCAACTCCCAGGTCATTTCTTCAATAGCATGGTTTCTCCACAAAACCTTAACTTGTGGTATAACCTTCATGCGTAGGACATGCTCTTTCCTATCCAAGATCTTAACAGGTACCTCCTCGTACGTTAAATCTTCAGCTATCTCGTCTGGTTCTAACTCAATAATGTGGTTCGGGTCTTTAACATATTTACGAAGCATAGATATGTGAAAAATATTATGAACACGAGACATGCTTGGAGGTAATGCGAGTCTATATGCCACATTTCCTATTCGCTCAAGAATCTCAAATGGACTAACAAATCTTGGATTGAGCTTTCCTCTCTTCCCAAATCTTGTAACTCCCTTCCATGGTGCAACACGTAACAATACATGATCCCCAATATTAAATTCCACGTCCTTCCGATGAAGATCCGCATAACTCTTTTGTCGATCCTGTGCCATTTGTATACGTTATCGAATCGTTTGGATCTTCTCTGTAGTAATGCGTACCAATTCTGGTCCCAACAATGTTGCTTCACCCACCTCGTCCCAGCATACTGGAGAACGACATTTTCTTCCATACAACGCCTCAAATGGAGCCATACCTATGCTCGCCTGATAACTGTTGTTGTAGGAGAATTCCACCAATGGTAGGTACTTATCCCAACTCCCTTTGAGATCTAAGACACAAAGTCTTAATAGATCTTCAAGAGTTTGAATAGTCCTCTATGATTGTCCATCCGTTTGAGGATGGTATGCTGAACTGAATCATAAATCCGTGCCCATAGCTTTCTGCAAGCTAACCCAAAATCGTGAAGTGAATCTTGGGTCCCGATCCGAAACTATGGATACTGGCACGCCATGCAATCTCACAATCTCGTTCACGTACATACTAGCAAGACGTTCAAGGGAATAAGTCTCACGTATCGGCAAGAAATGAGCGGACTTGGTTAATCTATCAACAATAACCCAAATCGCATCTAGGCCTTGAGAAACCTTGGGAAGACCTGTAACAAAATCCATAGTAATGTGTTCCCACTTCCATTTCGAAATCTCAAGGGGTTGCAATGGACCCTTTGGTACTTGATGCTCCGCTTTTACACGTTGACAAGTTAAACATCTCGAGATAAACTCCGCGATCTCTCTTTTCATATTGCTCCACCAAAATGTATGTCGAAGATCGTGATACATTTTGGTACTCCCAGGATGGATTGCAAACGGTGTGTTGTGTGCCTCCATCATTATTCTATGCTTCAAGTCAAAATCGTTAGGAACACAAAGTCTGGAGTTGACTCGAAGTATTCCTTCTTCATCGATTCTTGCTTCTGGAATAGCACCTTCTTGCACTTTCTTCTTCATACGCATCAGCTCTATATCCGTAGCTTGAGCAGCTTTAACTTTATCGATTAAAGTCGGTTCTACTCGTATATTTGATATTATCATGTGGGTACTTGGAGCCTTCATCTCTATCTCCATCCTTTGCAAGTCATACAAAATGGGCTTTTGTGTTAAAAGCACTGCACTCGTACCCGCATATGATCTTCTACTCAATACGTCAGCTACTACGTTTGCTTTTCCAGGATGGTATTGGATGGTATGATCGTAATCTTTCAACAGCTCAAGCCAACGTCGTTGCCGCATGTTGAGTTCCTTTTGGGTGAAGAAATATTTGAGGCTTTTATGATCTGTATAGATCTCCACTTTCTCCCCATACAGGTAGTGTCTCCAGATCTTCAACGCAAAAACGACTGCTGCCAACTCCAAATCATGAGTAGGATAATTCCTCTCATATTCTTTGAGCTGTCGTGAGGCATAGGCTATGACTTTCCCATGTTGCATGAGAACACATCCTAACCCTTTGCCTGAAGCATCGCTGTAGATAACAAATCCATCCGAACCAGATGGTATTGTCAAAACAGGTGCCGAAATGAGTCTCCTCTTGAGTTCTTGGAAACGCTTCTCGCATTCCTCACTCCATACGAATTTTATATCTTTCCGAGTCAGCTGAGTTAACGGAGTAGCGATTCGAGAAAATCCTTCCACAAATCTCCGATAATAACCAGCTAAGCCCAGAAAGCTACGTACTTCGATTACCGACTTCGGTTGCTCCCAACTTTGTATGGCTTCAATCTTCGCCGGGTCGACAGATACTCCATGTTTTGACACCACGTGCCCAAGGAATGCTACTTCCTCAAGCCAGAACTCGCATTTCTTCAGTTTGGCATATAGCTTGTCTTCACGAAGCCTTTGCAGTACCAGCTTCAAATGGCGCTCATGATCTTCACGGCTTTTGGAATAGATGAGGATGTCATCAATAAAGACAACAACGAACTGATCCAAATATTCTTTGAATACACGGTTCATCATATCCATGAAGGCAGCGGGAGCATTAGTCAATCCAAAAGACATTACTAAGAATTCATAATGCCCGTACCGAGTTCTGAAGGCAGTCTTTGGAATATCCTCAGTTTTAATCTTCAGCTGATGATATCCAGAACGAAGATCGATCTTTGAAAAGAATTGTGCTCCTTGCAACTGGTCAAACAGGTCATCAATGCGAGGTAGCGGATACCTATTCTTGATGGTGACATGGTTCAATTCTCGATAGTCAATACAAAGTCGCATACTCCCGTCTTTCTTCTTTACGAATAAAACAGGTGCACCCCAAGGAGACGTACTAGGACGAATAAAACCGATGTCCAACAACTCCTGTAGTTGGACTTTTAACTCCTGAAGTTCAATAGGAGCCATTCGATATGGGGTTTTAGAAATGGGCTTTGTACCGGGTTCAAGGTCAATAAAGAATTCAATTTCTCGTTCCGGGGGTAGACCGAATAGTTCTTCAGGAAATACATCGGAAAATTCTCTAACAATAGAAATATTATTCAAATCTGACTTGTCTTTGTTCAAATCCATAACATGGGCTAAGAAAGCTTGACATCCGTTTTTTAATAAACGAATAGCTTTGTGGCTTGATATGACAGTGACTGATTTTAGTGGTTTAGTAGTTTGAATTCGTATGACAGGTTGGTTAGGAATATGAAAACTAACAACCTTACGAAAATAATCAATTTTAGCATGATGAGTGGTTAACCAATCAATTCCTAAAATCACATCAAAAGCAAGTATCTTTAAAGAGATAAGATCAACAGGTAATGTGATAGTACCAACTTGGATCATGCAAGATTTATAAACTGTAGATGTAACGAAGGTTTCACCCAACGGAGTTTCAACAGATAAGTTAAAGTCTAATTTCTCCGGAGTCAAGTTTAAACGTTGAGCACAAGCAGGAGAGATAAAAGAATGGGTAGAACCGGTATCTAGTAAAGTATAAACTTCGCAAGAATTCAAGATTAGCTTACCCGTGATCACCTCGTTCGGGTTTCTCGCGTTTTGGCCAGTAACGACAAACGCCCTTCCAGGAACCGCTGATTTCGACTTATCCGGGATAACTTTTGGAGTCACCATCCCCGCTGAACTTGGTTTTGCTACAGAACACTCTCGAGCTATATGACCTTCCTTTCCACAGTTATAACATACCTTGGATTGTTGTGGGCAGTTTGGGCTGATATGTCCCTCTTTCCCACATTTGTAACATACGACCGGTGGTCGTTCTCCTCCCCTAGAAACAGTTGATGTTTGTGCTGACGTCTTCACGTTATCATTGTTGTACCTTCTCTTCTTGAAATCTCCTCCCGACTCGCTACTTCTATTATCACGACCACGATTACCACCAGAGTGGTTACCGCTTTTGTCCGAATGTTTTCCTCCCTGCTGGTTTTCATTGCTTCGATGACTGCCGCCACCGGTATGACCCTGGTTGTGGTCCCTCGGTTGCACATACTCATTATCTCGCTCTAATAATTGAGCCCTGTTTACAACATCTGAATATAAAGAAAATTTATGAGAGATAAGATATTGCCGAATCTCGGGTTTTAGACCTCTCAGAAACATCCTTGTCATTCGTTCCTCATTTTCGACCAAATGAGGTGCAAACCTGGATAACTCTGCAAACTTCGCCTCGTACTGGGACACCGTCATGTTGTTTTGTTCCAGTCTAATAAACTCAACCTCCTTCATATGACGAATACTTTCAGGAAAGTACTTGTCATTGAACAGTTTTTGAAATGTTTCCCAGGACATGTTGAGTGCGTCAGGCTGGGTACGCTTCACAGACTCCCACCAGTAGTCTGCCTCACCGCGGAACATAAATGTGGCGAATGGAACCTCTGTTCCTCCGTGCATCCCAAGACATCAAATATCTTGGTAATTTGCTTGACCCACATTTCCGCCATGATCGGATCCGGCTTTCCCTTAAATTCTGGTGGTCCCAATTCTTTGAACTGCTTAGCTGTGACAAACCGCGCGTTGTTATCATTTCCACCCGTATTCTGCACACGAGTCTCCCTCGTCTGATTTTGCATGAACTGCAAAAAGCTCCTAAACATTCCATCATTCATCGTTTGCTCGGTAACGTTGTTTACAGGAGGAATATTGCCTTCCTGTTGCACGTTCCCCTGGGTAATGATCAAAGGTGTCTCCACGGTCTGATTTACTCCATTATTAACGTTCTCAGCTGCCATTCTTAAATACTGCCATAAAACAAGGGTTAATAGTCATGTCATATATTATCCCTATACTCTGACCGACCAAATAAATACCAAATAAACTTAGTCAGGTCATACTAGCGAAGGAATTCCCCGTCTCTCCCCTCCTAGTTCTTGTCTCACATCTCAGCCAGGGATCATATCCCTAAGCTCTGATACCAACTGTGACGCCCCCAGAATAGGTATACAACACCCATTCTGAGTCGCCAAATACATGGTACAGAAAGCAAACTACAACTTCAATAATACAATTGTCGTGCAAAATACGACAACACATACTGTGAGTTTAAATACAAATATTGTCTTCTAGACAATATCCACACTCAAATAAATCCTCATTACAATTATTCAAACACTATTTTACAGAAATAGTGAGGACTGCTAATATATCTTTCTAGAACCATTACTCCATACCCCGACTAGATCCTGCTATGTTCTCACCTCCTGAGAAGAAAAATGGAACAAAAAGGAAAAGGGTGAGCTCAACTAGCCCAGTAAAGAATATTATGACTAAGATAATATACAACAAATTATCGTTAGTCTTCAACAGGGAAAAATCTGATAAAATATAATCGACAACAAGTTTTAGATCAACAACTGCAGCGGAAACAGCAAACCATTAGAAGAGTCAAGTAGAGAAAGAATTCTACTATCTTCTAAGATTTAAAAGTCCATCATCAATATTTTATCCCTGTAACATCAATTAATAATCATCTTTAACCAAATATTTATCTTTGCACTACAGGCCAAAGATATTCATTTGTATCATCAGTCGGTCATGTTCATCTCAACACCTGTTCATCTTTGCACTACAGGCCAAAGATATTCATCAAGTAATTATACATCTTTGCACTACAGGCCAAAGATATTCAGTAATATCATCATTTAGGACTGAGGATGATGAAAAATATCTTAAAGAGAACGAATCCAATGAGACAGAAGGACAAATAGTAGGGATTCGTATAACAGTTTATCCAAGATCAATAATACTTCATAATAATCAATTGTGAAGCAGAATTCAAAAATAAAGATCAAAACATGGATACAATCAAAGATAGTAACCATAATAGACATCTTGGACAAAAAGGAAAAATTTTATTTTTCGGTGAATAGTGCCGTATTCGTGAATAGTGTCGTATACGTGAATAGTACCGTATACGTGAATAGTAACCCCGACAAAAAAAGTTCCAAATTTGATAAAAACTCGTATCAATATTTCAGCATAATGATATTGAAAAAAATAATATCATTTAAGAAGAAAATAATATCCCTTACCTCAAAATATCAGTACTTCTGGTCGGAATACCGGTATAAGGCTGAAAGAAACTTGCTCTGATGAATAGAAACTCTCAAAGTATCTAAATACTCACAAAATACACTCAATAATCTAGAGAGAGAAAGAGAGAAAACTTGTTTCTGGTGTGATTTTCAATTCTAACTTAGCCTTCTATTTATAGGAAAATTTTGGTAGGTTTGACCTGCAACCTGATGGCTTTACCTGCTACTATTCCCACCCACCACATTTGAAATATAATTCAGCACATTTCTTCACCAACCACAAGTGGGGCCCACCAATTCTAGAATTTTCCACCAAAATGATAAACTCCGAAAATTCAACAATTTCTGAACCAGTCATCTTGTAAAATTCGTAATAAATCATACGTTCATTTTTAACGGTTCAAAATTTGTGGACATATACTCAACTTATATATGTATAACATATCCAAAAATTACCACGATCCAACGGTCGGATTAAAAATTATAACCCCCGCAAACTATCTCAAAAACCCTGATTTTTAATACCTCTATTCCGACAAAAATACTGACAAAAACCTCAACATTAACTCCTTCATTTTTAACCACAAAAATATATCCCTCATTTATATCCACATAAAATAAATATTTCCTTATCATATGAATCAATAATTAATTATTCACAAATAATATTACAGAATCACATTTATGACAACCAGGCCGTTCCCAGGAAAGAGGGGGCTTTCCAATAAGGATTTCTCCTTACTGGCGCGCAATTAGATGACCAAACCTCTCCTTAGACAGAACTTTCTAGACATTGTCAATAATGTTATCTAATAATATTATTCAAATAATATGAATTATTGATCTGATAAATGAAAATACTCTGCAGCAACAATTATTGAAACAACAATAATATAAAATATCAACGCAGCAATTATTGAATCAATAAAATAAAATATTGAATAATAACTACTGTAACAATTATTGAGTAGTGCATTCTTACGTAAGAATCAATAATTGGTGCAATACCGTGTGCTACTGTATTTTAACCACCGGGTATTCCAACAGTATTAACGGTAACAACTACGCCGTTATTTATAAACAACTTATACTTGTCGTTTTCTTCATCCAATCGCTTTCCGTTATGGGGCCCACACAAGGCTGCGTCGTCATACGAATATTCCCCGACAGCAAGAATATTCCACGACCAACCGAATATTCACCGACCAAAAATAAATATTTTATAACCACTTGCTTATTTTGCAAAATTTGCACATTTCACCCATAACCAAAGTATTATATCAAATTAACCCCTTATTATTCACAATAATATTTAGAGAAAATTTGATTATTTTCATTTAAAATAATTTTTCTAATATTAAAATTATTTTTAAACAAATTTATTTAATATAATTAATAAATAAATCTAATATCATTAATATTAAATAATTAATGAAATTTATCTTCAAATATTAAAAGTTATGTTTTATAACTTAAAATATTATTAAATACCTTTTTATCATTTAAAATGATTTTTAATATAATAAAATCATTTTTAATTAATTTATTTAATGTATTTATTAAATAAATTAAATATCAATAATATCCAAATAAATATTAATATTTATGAAAAATATGTCAAATTATTAAAAGTTAATTTTTATAACTTAAAATAATTTTTAAAACTATTTTTAGAATTTTTAATAATTAATTTCTATTTTTAAATAATTTTTGGAAAATAAATTAAATAAAATAAATAAAAATGTCGCTATAGCCTTTAGCGACAGAGTCTGTCGCCTTAGGTGTTCTCGAGGCTCAAGAACATTCATACGCAGTTGACGAGTTAGCTACTTTGAACAAACATTAAACACTGATCATGTTGTTTATGGGCAAGCTAATGATTAGAGGTTGTAGTACTAATGTCAGACTATATGATCCAACAACAAACATGGCCAACAAGCATAAAACCAGAGAGATCTAGGCTCACAAAGTAGCTGTCACAGCTGTTCTTCAGTTTGGGGTTACCTAGAAATAAATAACAGCTCGTGAGCCTATTTTGGGCTTCCACAACTTTCTGTTCTTGTAATATTTGTGTGATCTAATGGGTGCAGTGTGTAGCCAACATGACAAAGAAGAGATCCATCACTTAAATGCACCATAACAACATCACATGCAAGAGATATTGGCCGGTCAAAATAGTGGTCAGAAACTACTTATGAATATTTCTGGGTTACCCAGAAACTTCATCCGGCAGTTTTGTCCACACCACTTAGACCACTGATTACTTTGATTCTGAGAAGGATCTAAAGATTCTAGAGGCATGGTCATGTAGCCTACACGTCAGACAACAACATTAAAACAATAACAGGGTCTAAAACTTAAACACAAGCAAGATCAAGACGCACGAACATGCTGTCAGAACGTTCTGGGCAGTTTCTAGGCTGCCCAGATTTGCCCAGTCATGGCCGGTCAACGGCCTTTAACCAAGAATAACTTATAATCTATTTATGATCTTACTTTGATTCAAGTTCCAAATCAAAGATCTCATAGCATACTACAAGATCAAAGCTTAAAACAACCAAAAACATAAACAGGATGAGATCTAGAATGTCTAACATTCGTTACCAGACAACACTTTGAAAGATTTTCAGATTTTGAAAAACACTAGATCTGAGCCTATAGATGTTATGGGTCTAACATCTATCAACCCAGATCACTTATATACACTACATATAACATGTTTAACACAAAAAAAAAACTAACATCTAACATAGGATCAAAGTTCAGATTTTAGGTTTAGGTTTATACCTTCTATGAACAAACTTTTGATTATTCGCTACTGATCTGTTAATGGAAGTCGTGGGGCTTGATTTAGGGACTGATACACTACTATAATTCGTGGGTTTTAGAGAGAGAAGGTCAAGGTTGAGTATTGGAAATGAATGAACATGAATGTACACTTTCTCTCTCCAATTCTATTTATATTATGTAGATGCAATGTATTTGGCTTGTGGATTGGCTGAGAGCTGGAGTTTTTTAGCACATAGCTAGACTAGGGTTGGTGACTTACCAATATATGGCAAGATTTTCAAGCAACCAATTCAAGAATAGGACAAAAAGGGCATTGTGGTCATTTTGCTAGCAATTTTAATGGCCATTTGGTAATATTGACAAACCCTTAGGGTTTGCCCTTAGGGTTTAACACTAAGGTTTTCAAAATTTTAGTTTGCTAAAATTTCAATTTAGGCTAAAAATAAAAATTTAGTTTCTTATTTTTCCAAATTAGGGTTCCTTAATTAACTTAGGTTTTCTAATTATATAAAATGTGATAATTAGGTTTAAGTATTCACTAATTAACATTAGGGCTTACCATTAGCAATTAGGGTTACTAATTTAAAAATTAGGGTTTCTAATAATTAGGGTTTTTAAATATTAATTAGGGTTTTCTCTAATTAACATTAAATCTAATAATTGATATTAATCACATGACATAATTTTTTACCAATCGTAAACTCTGGTTTGAGTTTCAAGTTAGGGTTTAACGAATTTATAATAAGGTTTTGATATTATACACCATAATTGACTAACCATTATTCATACACACATACTTAATATATTTATAGCATTGAAAAATAATATTATATTTAATATAATATTATTATTCACATTCATTAATCAAAATCCAGAATTAAAGTTTGTATTCCATATCTGATTTTTCTTACATATATAACATTATTAATTAAGTTAAAATAATTAACTTCAATAATCTGAACAAAAATTCATATAATAAAATATTAATTATAATAATTCCAATAATCATTTCATATATTATTTAAATAATATATGAATCATATTTTCATAGAAAATAAATAATAAAACATTTCTACTATAAAATTAATTATTATAAGAATATACTTTATAATGATCAATAATTCTAAAATAAAATTATTTGAAATTATTCATGTAATAAATAAATTTTATTTATCACATATATACATGCACATTACCTGGCATATATTCCCACCATTAAAATAAAAAAAAATTATATGCAACATTTCTTATTTATTTATATAGAAAATATCGGGTTATTACATTCACCTTCCCTTATAAAGATTCTGTCCCCGGAATTACCGTTTTAAAACTTATACATACAAGGGTACATAGAATACACAATCATTGCAAGTAGATCTCAATCATAATTGATCGACTAATCTTTAACTATTCAGCATAAAGCTTGTCTATCTGGTTATACGAAATTTTGATTTCTAAAAGAACTCAAATTCCTTCTTCAAAATTTCTTTATAAAATAATTTGCTATATATAGGAAAATCATATATATACTAAAATAAAAGTTATTCGAATAATACCTGGAGTTCCATCACCAGCTGCCACGGTATCCTGGACCGTCATGTTGAAGACTCTTGCAGATGATTTTGTTGGCTTATTTGATGACGTTGGTCCCTTGATTGCCAGAGTCCCGCTACCTTTTCCCGTGTTCACGCTTCCTACCTCCATTCTCCTTTTCGGACAATCCCTCACCTTATAATCCATCGACCAACACATGAAACATCCACTGTTCACCCTTGGATTGGGACAATTGGGAGACTTATAACAAACAAACTTACCCTTCAGACACTCACCAGAGTGATTCTTCCCACAGTTCCCACACTGAACTACCTGTTTCTTCACACCTTCCT
This sequence comes from Panax notoginseng, assembly GCA_016801055.1. Lineage (NCBI taxonomy): Eukaryota > Viridiplantae > Streptophyta > Magnoliopsida > Apiales > Araliaceae > Panax > Panax notoginseng. The sequence continues at coordinate 95,695,289 of CM029015.1, read as the reverse complement.
GTTTCACCTGAACATTCCCAGAATTGCTCCATTTTCTCTTTTCACCCCTATTCCCACTATTAGTTTTCACCTTCATAGCTCCTACGACCTTGCCGTTGTTCCTCTTCTCCTTATAATAGAGGTCATGGCCTCACTTCCCTCCTCAGCTATAATAGCTTTTTCCATGAGTGCTACAAAAGTGTTTATCTATAACACTACCACCTTGTTGTAGAGCCAGGGTTTTAATCCCAGCTCGAACCTCCTCGCCTTCCTAGCTTCCGTATCAACTTGATGAGGAGCGAACCTAGCCAACTCATTAAAATTTGCGGCATACTCTGCAACTGTCATGTTCTCTTGCTTTAACTCCAGAAACTTTACCTCCATCCTCGCCTGCATACTAACTGAGAGATAATTTTCAAAAAATAGAGTTTTAAACCTAGCCCAAGTTACCACACCTTCTCCTGCCCTCGCTCGATTTGCCTCCCACCAAAAGTTTGCCTCCCCCTTCTTCATATAGGTGGCAAAAGCGGTCTTTTGCCCCTCATCTACCCTAGCAATTATGAACGCCTTTTCTATCTCTTTAACCCATGTCTGAGCTTCTATAGGGTCAGTTGTTCTCCTGAATTCTGGTGGTCTAACCGCTTTAAAATCCTTGAAGTTCGCCAAGTGATTATCTGGCTGGTTCCTTACAGCTAGTATTCCCTACTGCATGGCTTGAGCTACCATGTTTGCAAAGTTTTGCATCGGGTCTGGTTGTTGTCCCCCAGCGTTGTTGACAGATTCTTCTGCCCTTTGATTTCGAGTTCGACGTCTTGGCGGCATTATCTGATTAAATAAAATTATAAATTTAACTTACATTCTAAACCTTATTATATAAGTTTAATATATCAAACTTATTTCATAAATCAAACATAGATTTATATTCATTCAGCTAATTCATAGTACTTTGCAAAACATAGCACATACTGATATCCCTTTGTGACAACAAAAGTCGGGATTACTGATATAACTTATACAAAAGTTGAGAATATTACATTACACACGCATATATATCATGTACATATTACCAAACATACATAATCAAATACTAATTCTACTTATTTCCTACACCTTTTTCCTGATTCTGGACATCCTTTCGCCCAATAACCTTCCAACCCACAAATAAAACATACACCTTACTTAAAGTTGAGACATTACTGAAGAGAGGTATGTCCCTCATGGCCGCAAATATAACATATCTTTTTCCCAAGGTTCTTATCGGATTTTCCTAAGTTGTGGTCTTTCATCTTTCTTTTCCCTTTATTGCTCGGAGCTGCACACGATATGTTGCTTTTGGCTCCCATCTGGTCAATTTGGATTTTAAGCTTATCTTGTTCTTCCATTGTTTCTATTAACACCTTTCGCAACTGACTATTTAATAGTTTTTCTATTTCCCATAACTTTTCCAGAGATGAAACTTGGTTCCTCAGATTCTGCACTTCCGTTGATGCTTGATCAGTTCCAACTTCGGTGTCCGAATCACTATCTATTAGTTCTACCATTTCTTAATCTGGAACTACGTTTTCCAAAATAACCACCTCATCCGAGTTGCTTTCATTGTGAGCCTCTATTTAAGCTATTGGCTTCGATATTAGCTCGGGTGAATGGATTTGATCCTTCTTCAAGTTATAAGCATATAATAAGCCTTTTCCACCTGACATCTGCACATAAATTATCCTGATTAGCATATAATATATACACATAGCAGGTAATAGTTTCATATAAGTTATCTTTTATTTTGTTTGACGATGAATTTGTCCAATTCCTCTCCTTTTAAACTCTATATGAGTTATTTATATTTTCAACGTTTCTCTCTGTTCTAAGGTTATAACCTAAGGTCTATCCCACCTAAGGTTTCTAACTCTAAGCTCTGATACCAACCTATGACGCCCCCAAATTCAGGTACTTGAAACCCGAACTCGGTGCTTCACAATACCATTTCTATGAGCAGAATAATACTAATAATAATAACAATAATATAAATACTAAACTTAATTTACGTATTAGAGTTTAAATCCCAGGTACGCGACCTTTAAACATTACATTACATGATAATAATAAATATCATAGTCTTACTAAAGTCTAGTTATTACATAAAATACCATAAATCTTATTATGTTTGCTTTCCTTTTCCTTTGTTTCTGCATGAACCTTCAAGTTGGTCATGATTGGCTGAAAACATTTAAATTAAGCAAGAATGAGCATTTGGGTGCCCAACAAGTAATAGCAACGATAAATATTAGCAGAAAGGATTAAATATTTTCTTTGATTGACACTTCTACAACGAATCAATAGTTGTGAAGTAAGCTGAACCAATAATAACAACATATCAATTCTATATCAAATTTTTAAAACTACATACTGACTATAACAGGAGATCGGTTGACAAACTATGAACATTATTTTTAATTTTCGATAAGGTTTAACAGAACTTCATTTGTAAACCATCATAACTTACAGGCACGGGGGGTGATCCGCCCGTTATGCCTTATATTGATCAATATTACATGCAAGAATGAGATTATCGTTCATCTTATCCGCCTTTGGCGTACAAAAATTTTTCCATGTACGGGATGTCCATACTTAGTCGGGAATCCGAACCAAAATAATTTGATTGGATAATAATAAAGTTTTATCTTGTTCAATAATATTTTTAAGTTTGTGTCTAGCTGAATCAAATAGCTTAGTCGGCTTTTAAGTCAACATATACATACTAGAAATCAATAAGTAGATATCAACATGTGTTTAAATACAATGATTATCCAAATGAGGACACTTGTATAACCATATTTAGAAATTAACGAACGAAATAAATATCTGGATTGTACAATAGTATTGTATTGATAAACAATGATCGGATAATTTAAGAACTTGTATGAATACAAAAGATTGGATACATAATCGATAATAATAGAGTTAATAATATGGCACAATAATAGTAAACTTTTGGAACTTTCTTACTCATGTCCGTTGCATAAAAGAAATGCAAAGTTAAGATACTTGTCTGAGCTGCTGCTTCCAATAACGTAACTTAGTTTTATCTTTTATATCAAGACCTATTATTAATAAGATCATTCGTTCGATTAGAATAGCATATCATGTGACGACCCCAAAATAGGTCCATTCCACCCAACCCATTCTGAGTCGTCAAATACATGGTACAGAAAACAACTACAACTTTATTACAACAATTGTCGTGCAAAATACAACAACACATATACTGTGAGTTTGAATACAAATATATACCAAATGTGACATTGGACACCATCATGTATCAGCACCTCACAAAGGTACCTTACATAAAGGTGCAGTCAAAAAGTATTTTAGAAACTAGAATCTTTGGGAAGTGCTCAAGGAAACCTTCGTACATGGGAGGCCATGCTTCTAGGTTATGATAGATATCATATAGCCACAGAATTTTCCTTGGTTGACCCAATAGACCCCAAAGAAAAACGAGAATATTACTATCATATTCTTCTCAATGGTGAGTCTTCTCTTGACATATCATTATCTCTACTGTCTCAAATTGAGAATTATACTTCAAACGAATACCAAGATTATATAGGTAGTGCTCGTAAAGATACTCGGCAAGTGGATGAGCACAACCCTGTCTTATGATGACACGAGGTTGTATGTTATTAGACATCTTGTATGATAGTGACAAAACACCCTTTCAACGTTGGGTTCGCCTCACCCTATTTTCTTCACCAAATATAACTACTAAATGATGACTACCGTTCTATTCCCTTGTAACCCCCGCTCGACCTAGCTACACTCTTATTACCTGAAAGGAATTGTGAAATAAAAGGGTGAGCACAACTAGCCCAATAAAGAATATCATGACTAAAGATAAATAAATTATCAATAGTCTTCATCAGTAATAAATCAGAGATTTAGAACATATGGTAGATGATAAAACTTTTCAACCATAGTTGCAGCGGAACGAGCAATCCATTAGAAGAGTCAAATAGACCATAAAGTCTATTATATTCTCCATGTTAAAAGTCCACCAATAATATTTTATCCATGTAACATCAATCAACAATTCCTGTCCACAATCACGTGTACAACTCATAATCGTAATTGTAGTTCTAAATTTCTTTTCTCATCCAGGACAAAGATAATTTTCATCACCTGAAACATCAAAGATCATGGTTATACCAAATCACAATTTCTGTTCATAATTATACTAATAATTTCATCTTTGTACTACGGGCCAAAGATATTCGTCAACAGTTCATCTTTGCACTACTGGCCAAAGATATTCAACAACAGTTCATCTTTGCACTACAGGCCAAAGATATTCATCAACAGTTCATATTTGTACTACAGGCCAAATATATTCATCAACAGTTCATATTTGCATTACAGGCCAAATATATTAATATCTCAAAGAAATATATAATCATTTCAGAATTTATATAAACAATAATTGCAACCATGTTGATCAATTCACCTTTGCACTTAAGCTAAAGATATTCACTTATAAATTCAATGGTCATGATCATACCAGTCAATAATTCAACTTTGCACTACTGGCCAAAGAGAACCCACAGTCATGATCATACCAGAAATCTACCCATCTTTACACTCAAGTCAAAGAGAAATATCATCATTAGGGTTATAAAAATGTTATATATGATAATAAAATCAATATAATCAACATATAGATTTAATCTCAAGAGTAATATTCATAAACCAACTATAATTTGGTTAGAAAAAGAAACCAATTTTGTCGTGAATAGTAACTCGTGAATATAACTCGTGAATAGTAACTCATGAATAGTAAATCCGATACAAAAAGGGAGAAATTTCACAATAAAATCCATACCAATATTTCGGTATAATGATATTGAAAGAATAACATTTCTTTAAACTTATAAACAATTTATTTTAATTGTTTACACTTTACTAATTAATGCATTTAATCATCATAAAATGCCAAACTTATAGAATTTCATCACCAATCACCAAAACCCTCATAAAAAATCTGCCTATACTACATATATGATTCTCAAGCTATAAAATCATATTTTCCAATTTTCTTCCTTCACATAACATATTTAATTCATTTACTCATAACTAGTCTATTTTCATGAAAAATATCAAATCAGTTCCAAAAATATTTCTTTTCTGGGATTTAGCAGAACATAGTCCCATATTGAACATATATTTTTTTCAGAATTTTTAAAATTCAATTACTATTTTTCATATGGCCAAAACCGCCGAATATTTAGACATTTATCATAAATTGTACTTCTATCCAAAAATTCCGAAATTCACAGAGTACACTAATATTATATAGATGTACTCCCAATAAAAATTTCATCAATTTTGGAGTTAACCACAAGGAGTTATAAGCGGTTACTTTTAAAATAGTCTTTCCCCGTAAAATTCATAACTCTTAATCTATACATCCAAAAATCACTATTTTTGGATACAATCAATAAAATTCATCAAAATATCATTTCAAATTTTTCCAGAATTTTCTGAAGGTCAGAAAAATTACGAAACTGAAAAACATAACAACCCTTAAAATCTCTTACTATCTCTTACCTCAAAAGAGCAGTATTTCTGACCGGAATGTAAAGCCGAAGGAACCTTGCACTGAATAGCAACTCTCAAAGTATCTAACAACTCACAAAATATGCTTCATAATATAGAGAGAGAAAGAGAGAAAGCTTATGTTTCTGGTGTGATTTTCAATTCTAACTTAGCCCTCTATTTATAGGAAAATGTTAGCACGCCGAAGCAGACTTAACCTGCAACCTGATGGCTTTACCTGCTACTATTCCCACCCACCACATTTGAATAAAAATCTCAGCATATTTTTTCACCAACCAAGAGTGGGGCCCACCAATTCTAGAATTTTCTACCAAAATAATTAACTCCGAAAATTCAACAATTTCTAAACCAGTCATCTCGTAAAATTCATAACAAATCATACGTTCATTTTTAACGGTTCAAAATTTGTGGACATATACTCAACTTATATATGTATAACATATCCAAATATTATCACGATCCAACGATCGGATTAAAAATTATAACCCTCGCAAAATATCTCAAAAATCCTAATTTTTAATACCTCCATTCTGACAAAAGTACTGATAAAAATCTCAACATTAACTCCTTCATTTTTAACCACAATAAATATATCCAACATTTAGATCCACATAAAAATAAATATTTCCTTATCATATGAATCAATAATTAATTATTTACAAATAATATTACAGAAACACATTTATGACAACCAGGCCGTTCCCAGAAAAGAGGGGACTTTCCAATAAAGATTTATCCTTATTGGCGCGCAATTAGGTGACCAAACCTCTCCTTAGACAGAACTTTCTAGACATTGCCAATAATGTTATCTAATAATATTATTTAAATAATATGAATTATTGATCTGATAATGGAAAATACTGTGCAGCAACAATTATTGAAATAACAATAATATAAAATATTAACGCAGCAATTATTGAATCAATAAAATAAAATATTGAACAGTAACTACTGTAACAATTATTGAGTAGTGCCTTCCTCCGTAAGAATCAATAATTCAAAAATACTCTGCAACCCGTGTACTACTGTGTAACAACGCGTATTACTGTATTTTAACCACCGGGTATTCCAACAGTGTTAACGGTAATAACTACGCCGTTAATTATAAAAACTCAATTTTTGTCGTTATCTTCATTCGACAGTTATTCGTTATGGGGCCCACAAATAGCTGCGCCGTCATACGAATATTCCCCGACAGAAAGAATATTCCACGACCAAACGAATATTCCCCGACAACAATGATTATTTTATAACCACTTGCTTATTTTGAAAAAAAATTCACATTTCACCCATAACTTTAAACTTTTATCAATTTAACCATTTACTGAATAGTAATTATAAGAAAAATTGAATACTTTTATTTCATAAAATTCGGGGTTTTACAATCTCCCCTCCTTATAAAATTTCGTCCCCGAAATTTACGTACATGGTATTTCAAAGTGTTGAGAATACCTTGCTTTCATTTCAGATTTCATCTTCCTTGTCATCATGATTTCTCCATTGCTCATCTCATGTATTTCAGATATCATTCTAGAATACAGCTTCAAAACAAGGGTTAATTGGACAAATTAACATATCACATAATATCCCGATATTATGACTGACCAACAAATAAGCTTAGGTAGGACACACTAGCGAAAGATTTACTCATCTCTCCCCTCCTAGTTATATTCTCCGATCTCCGCCAAAGATCATATCCCTAAGCTCTGATACCACCTGTGACGACCCCAAAATAAGTCCATTCCACCCAACCCATTCTGAGTCGTCAAATACATGGTACAGAAAACAACTACAACTTTATTACAACAATTGTCGTACAAAATACAACAACACATATGATGTGAGTTTGAATACAAATATATACCAAATGTGACATTGGACACCATCATGTATCAGCACCTCACAAAGGTACCTTACATAAAGGTACAGTCAAAAACTATTTTAGAAACTAGAATCTTTGGGAAGTGCTCAAGGAAACCTTCGTACATGGGAGGCCATGCTTCTAGGTTATGATAGATATCATATAGCCACAGAATTTTCCTTGGTTGACCCAATAGACCCCAAAGAAAAATGAGAATATTACTATCATATTCTTCTCAATGGTGAGTCTTCTCTTGACATATCATTATCTCCACTGTCTCAAATTGAGAATTATACTTCAAACAAACACCAAGATTATATAGGTAGTGCTCGTAAAGATACTCGGCAAGTGGATGAGCACAACCCTGTCTTATGATGACACGAGGTTGTATGTTATTAGACATCTTGTATGATAGTGACAAAACACCCTTTGACCGTTGGGTTCGTCTCACCCTATTTTTTTCACCAAATATAACTACTAAATGATGACTACCGTTCTATTCCCTTGTTACCCCCGCTCGACCCAGCTACACTCTTATTACCTGAAAGGAATTGTGAAACAAAAGGGTGAGCACAACTAGCCCAGTAAAGAATATCATGACTAAATATAAATAAATTATCAATAGTCTTCATCAGTAATAAATCAGAGATTTAGAACATATGGTAGATGATAAAACTTTTCAACCATAGTTGCAGCGGAACGAGCAATCCATTAGAAAAGTCAAATAGACCATAAAGTCTATTATATTCTCTATGTTAAAAGTCCACCAACAATATTTTATCTCTGTAACATCAATCAACAATTCCTGTCCACAATCACGTGTACAACTCATAATCGTAATTGTAGTTCTAAATTTCTTTTCTCATCCAGGACAAAGATAATTTTCATCACCTGAAACATCAAAGATCATGGTTATACCAAATCATAATTTCTGTTCATAATCATACTAATAATTTCATCTTTGTACTACGGGCAAAAGATATTCGTCAACAGTTCATCTTTGCACTACTGGCCAAAGATATTCAACAACAGTTCATCTTTGCACTACAGGCCAAAGATATTCATCAACGGTTCATATTTGCACTACAGGCCAAATATATTCATCAACAGTTCATATTTGCATTACAGGCCAAATATATTAATATCTCAAAGAAATATATAATCATTTCAGAATTTATATAAACAATAATTATAACCATGTTGATCAATTCACCTTTGCACTTAAGCTAAAGATATTCACTTATAAATTCAATGGTCATGATCATACCAGTCAACAATTCAACTTTGCACTACTGGCCAAAGAGAACCCATAGTCATGATCATACCAGAAATCTACCTATCTTTACACTCAAGTCAAAGAGAAATATCATCATTAGGGTTATAAAAATATTATATATGATAATAAAATCAATATAATCAACATATAGATTTAAACTCAAGAGTAATATTCATAAACCAACTATAATTTGATTAGAAAAAGAAACCAATTTTGTCGTGAATTGTAACTCGTGAATAATAACTCATGAATAGTAACTCGTGAATAGTAACTCATGAATAGTAAACCCGACACAAAAAGGTAGAAATTTCACAATAAAATCCATACCAATATTTCGGTATAATGATATTAAAAGAATAACATTTCTTTAAACTTATAAATAATTTATTTTAATTGTTTACACTTTACTAATTAATACATTTAATCATCATAAAATGTCAAACTCATAGAATTTCATCACCAATCACCAAAACTCTCATCAAAAATCTGCTTATACTACATATATGATTCTCAAGCCATAAAATCATATTTTCCAATTTTCTTCCTTCACATAACATATTTAATTTATTTACTCATAACTAGTCTATTTTCATGAAAAATATCAAATCAGTTCTAAAAATATTTCTTTTATGGAATTTAGCATAATATAGTCTCATATTGAATATATATTTTTTTTAGAATTTTTAAAATTCAATTACTATTTTTCACATGGCCAAAACCGCCAAATATATAGACATTTATCATAAATTGTACTTTTATCCAAAAATTCCGAAATTCACAAAGTACACTAATATTATATAGATGTACTCCCAATAAAAATTTCATCAATTTTGGAGTTAACCAGAAGGAGTTATAAGCGGTTACTTTTAAAATAGTCTTTCCCCGTAAAATTCATAACTCCTAATCTATACATCCAAAAATCATTATTTTTTGACACAATCAATAAAACTCATCAAAATATCATTTTAAATTTTTTCAGAATTTTCTGAAGGTCAGAAAAATTATAAAACTGAAAAACATAACAACCCTTAAAATCTCTTACTATCCCTTACCTCAAAAGAGCAGTATTTCTGACCGGAATGTAAAGCCGAAGGAACTTTGCACTGAATAGCAACTCTCAAAGTATCTAAAAACTCACAAAATATGCTTCATAATATAGAGAGAGAAAGAGAGAAAGCTTATGTTTCTGGTGTGATTTTCAATTCTAACTTAGCCCTCTATTTATAGGAAAATGTTAGCACGCCGAATCAGACTTAACCTGTAACTTGATGGCTTTACCTGCTACTATTCCCACCAACCACATTTGAATAAAAATCTCAGCACATTTCTTCACCAACCAAGAGTGGGGCCCGCCAATTCTAGAATTATCCACCAAAATGATTAACTCCGAAAATTCAATAATTTCTGAACCAGTCATCTCGTAAAATTCATAACAAATCATACGTTCATTTTTAATGGTTCAAAATTTGTGGACATATATTAAACTTATATATGTATAACATATCCAAATATTACCACGATCCAACGGTCGGATTAAAAATTATAACCCTCGCAAAATATCTCAAAAATCCTAATTTTTAATACCTCCATTTCGACAAAAATACTGATAAAAACCTCAACATTAACTCCTTCATTTTTAACCACAATAAATATATCCAACATTTAGATCCACATAAAAATAAATATTTCCTTATCATATGAATCAATAATTAATTATTTACAAATAATATTACAGAAACACATTTATGACAACCAGGCCGTTCCCAGGAAAGAGGGGACTTTCCAATAAAGATTTATCCTTATTGGCGCGCAATTAGGTGACCAAACCTCTCCTTAGACAGAACTTTCTAGACATTGCCAATAATGCTATCTAATAATATTATTTAAATAATATGAATTATTGATCTGATAATGGAAAATACTGTGCAGCAACAATTATTGAAACAACAATAATATAAAATATTAACGCAGCAATTATTGAATTAATAAAATAAAATATTGAACAGTAACTACTGTAACAATTATTGAGTAGTGCCTTCCTCCGTAAGAATCAATAATTCAAAAATACTCTGCAACCCGTGTACTACTGTGTAACAACGCGTATTACTGTATTTTAACCACCGGGTATTCCAACAGTGTTAACGGTAATAACTACGCCGTTAATTATAAAAACTCAATTTTTGTCGTTATCTTCATCCGACAGTTATTCGTTATGGGGCCCACAAATAGCTGCGCCGTCATACAAATATTTCCCGACAGAAAGAATATTCCACGACCAAACGAATATTCACCGACAACAATGATTATTTTATAACCACTTGCTTATTTTGAAAAAAAAATTCACATTTCACCCATAACTTTAAACTTTTATCAATTTAACCATTTACTGAATAGTAATTATAAGAAAAATTGAATACTTTTATTTCATAAAATTCGGGGTCTTACATATCATATCACATAGTTCTACCATTTGCAGTCAGCACATAACCTAATCACGTTGTCACATATGTTTAGCAGTCATTGGATCACAAACAAACACGTATCTAGTCCAATTATCTAAGTTTAGATCAATTTTTAAAATATATCGGGGTACCGACGACTTTATTTGGTAATTATCGAGTCTAAAACTCTATTTTGTAGATCAATATTACTCTAGATATTTTAAATATCAGTCGTATTATTTTTCATAGCCTTATAATAATTTTTAAATAATTATTATAATTTATCATGATTTTTCAAACACTAGAATTATTTTTAAATGATTTAAATATTAAATAATTCTATTATCATTAATATTTAATTAACATAAAATTATTAATGAAACCATTGCCAAAATATTAAAGTTATTTATAATAACTCAAAATATTTTTAAAATATTTTTATTACCCTTAAATGATTTTTAAAATAATTAAAATTATATTTAAATAATTATCATTAATATTTAAGTATTAATGTATTATTTATCAAATGATTAAAAGTCATTAATTATAAATTTATATATTTTTAATTCATTTATTTCCTTTTTAAATGATTTTTAAATCAATAATACCATTTTTAATTTTTTATTTAATATTATAATTAAATAACTCTAATATCATTTAATATTAAATTATTAATAAAATTTACCTTTACATATTAAAAGTAATATTTTATAACTTAAAATATTTTAAAACTATTTATTTTCATTTAAAATGATTTTTCTAATATTAAATTCATTTTTAAACTAATTTATTTAATATAATTAATAAATAAATCTAATATCATTAATATTAAATAATTAATGAAATTTATCTTAAAATATTAAAAGTTATGTTTTATAAATTAAAATATTATTAAATACCTTTATATCATTTAAAATGATTTTTAATATAATAAAATCATTTTTAATTAATTTATTTAATTTATTTATTAAATAAATTAAATATCAATAATATCCAAATAAATATTAATATTTATGAAAAATATGTCAAATTATTACAAGTTAATTTTTATAACTTAAAATAATTTTTAAAACTATTTTTGGAAGTTTTAATAATTAATTTCTATTTTAAAATGATTTTTGGAAAATAAAATAAATAAAACTGTCGCTATAGCCTTTAGCGACAGAATCTGTCACCTTAGGTGTTCTTGAGGCTCAATAGCATTCATACGCAGTTGACGAGTTAGCTACTTTGACCAAATATTAAACACTGATCATGTTGTTTCTAGGCAAGCTAATGATTAGAGGTTGTAGTACTAATGTCAGACTATATGATCCAACAACAAACATGGCCAACAAGCATAAAACAAGACAGATATAGGCTCACAAAGTAGCTGTCAGAGCTATTCTTCATTTCTGGGTTACCCAGAAATGAAGAACAGTTCGTAAGGCCTATTTTGGGCTTCCACAACTTTCTGTTCTTGTAATATTTGTGTGATTTAATGGGTGCAGTGTATAGCCAACATGACAAGGAAGAGATCCATCACTTAAACGCACCATAACAACATCACATGCAAGAGATACTGGCCGGTCAAAGTAATGGTCAGAAACTGCTTATGAAGATTTCTGGGTTACCTAGAAACTTCATCCGGCAGTTTCGTCCACACCACTTTGACCACTGATTACTTTGATTCTGAGAAGGGTCTAAAGATTCTAGAGGCATGGTCATGTAGCCTACACGTCAGACAACAACATTAAAACAATAACAGGGTCTAAAACTTAACCACAAGCAAGATCAAGATGCACGAACAGGCTGTCAGAACGTTCTGGGCAGTTTCTGGGCTGCCCAGATTTGCCCAGTCATGGCCGGTCAACTGCCTTTAACCAAGAATAACTTACAATCTATTTATGATCTGACTTTGATTCAAGTTCCAAATCAAAGATCTCATAGCATACTACAAGATCAAAGCTTAAAACAACCAAAAACATAAACAGGATGAGATCTAGAACGTCTAACATTCGTTGTCAGACAACACTTTGAAAGATTTTCAGATTTTGAAAAACACTAGATCTGAGCCTATAGATGTTATGGGTCTAACATCTATCAACCCAGATCACTTATATACACTACATATAACATGTTTAACACAAAAAACAAGCATCTAACATAGGATCAAAGTTCAAATTTTAGGTTTAGGTTTATACCTTCTATGAACAAACTTTTGATTATTCGCTACTGATCTGTTAATGGAAGTCGTGGGGCTTGATTTAGGGATTGATATACTACTATAATCCATGGGTTTTAGAGAGAGAAGGTCAAGGTTGAGTATTGGAAATAAATGAACATGAATGTACACTTTCTCTCTCCAATTCTATTTATATTATGTAGATGTAATGTATTTGGCTAGTGGATTAGCTGAGAGCTGGAGTTTTTTAGCACGTAGCTAGACTAGGGTTGGTGACTTGCCAATATATGGCAAGATTTGCAAGCAACCAATTCAAGAATGGAACAAAAAGGGCATTGTGGTCATTTTGATAGCAATTTTAATGGCCATTTGGTAATATTGACAAACCCTTAGGATTTCAAAATTTTAGTTTATTAAAATTTCAATATAAGCTAAAAATAAAAATTTTAGTTTCTTATTTTTCCAAATTAGGGTTCTTTAATTAACTTAGGCTTTCTAATTATATAAAACATGATAATTAGGTTTAAGTATTCACTGATTAACATTAGGGCTTACCATTAGAAATTAGGGTTTTCAAATATTAATTAGGGCTTTCTCTAATTAACATTAAATATAATAGTTGATATTAATCACATAACATAATTTCTTACCAATCGTAAACTGTGGTTTGAGTTTCATGTTAGGGTTTAACGAATTTATAATAGGGTTTTGACAGTATACACCATAATTGACCAACCATTATTCATACACACATACTGAATATATTTATAGCATTAAAAATAATATTATATTTAATATAATATTATTATTCTCATTGATTGATCAAAATCCAGAATTAAAATTTGGATTCCATATCTGATTTTTCTTGCATATATAACATTATTAATTAAGTTAAAATAATTAACTTAAATAATCTGAACAAAAATTCATATAATAAAATAGTAATTATAATAATTCTAATAATCATTTCCTATATTATTTAAATAATATATTAATCATATTTTCATAGAAAATAAATAATAAAACATTTCTACTAGTATAAAATTAATTATTATAAGAATATACTTTATAATAATAAATAATTCTAAAATAAAATTATTTGAAATTATTCATGTAATACATAAATTTTATTTATCACATATATACATACACATTACCTGGCATATATTCCCACCTCTAAAATAAAAAAAATTATATGTAAAATTTCTTATTTATTTATATAAATAATATCGGGTTATTACAAAAAACACTGAAGAACACTTAACGCTCAACTCTACGATTTGAAAGAAGTTTGCTCAGCTACTCTATTTTTTCGAACACAAGTTTAACTGCAACTGAGTAGCATCATTCAAGAACTCAACCATCTTTAAGTGAAGTAAGAAGTTACAAGTCAGAAGGTGTAAGACCCCGAATTTTATGAAATAAAAGTATTCAATTTTTCTTATAATTACTATTCAGTAAATGGTTAAATTGATAAAAATTTAAAGTTATGGGTGAAATGTGAAGTTTTTTTCAAAATAAGCAAGTGGTTATAAAATAATCATTGTTGTCGGGGAATATTCGTTTGCTCGTGGAATATTCTTTCTGTCGGGGAATATTCGTACGACGGCACAGCTATTTGTGGGCCCCATAACGAATAACTGTCGGATGAAGATAACGATAAAAATTGAGTTTTTATAATTAACGGCGTAGTTATTACCGTTAACACTGTTGGAATACCCGGTGGTTAAAATACAGTAATACGCGTTGTTACACAGCAGTACACGGGTTACAGAGTATTTTTGAATTATTGATTCTTACGGAGGAAGGCACTACTCAATAATTGTTACAGTAGTTACTGTTCAATATTTTATTTTATTGATTCAATAATTGCTGCGTTAATATTTTATATTATTGTTGTTTCAATAATTGTTACTACACAGTATTTTCCATTATCAGATCAATAATTTATATTATTTGAATAATATTATTAGATAACATTATTGGTAATGTCTAGAAAGTTCTGTCTAAGGAGAGGTTTGGTCACCTAATTGCGCGCCAATAAGGATAAATCTTTATTAGAAAGCCCCTTCTTTCCTGGGAACGGCCTGGTTGTCATAAATGTGTTTCTGTAATATTATTTGTGAATAATTAATTATTGATTCATATGATAAGGAAATATTTATTTTTATGTGGATCTAAATGTTGGATATATTTATTGTGGTTAAAAATAAAGGAGTTAATGTTGAGGTTTTTATCAGTATTTTTGTCGGAAATGGAGGTATTAAAAATTAGAGTTTTTGATATATTTTGCGAGGGTTATAATTTTTAATCCGACCGTTGGATCGTGGTAATATTTGGATATGTTATACATATATAAGTTGAGTATATGTCCACAAATTTTGAACCGTTAAAAATGAACGTATGATTTGTTATGAATTTTACGAGATGACTGGTTCAGAAATTGTTGAATTTTCGGAGTTAATCATTTTGGTGAAAAATTCTAGAATTAGTGGGCCCCACTCTTGGTTGGTGAAGAAATATGCTGAGATTTTTATTCAAATGTGGTGGGTAGGAATAGTAGCAGGTAAAGCCATCAGGTTACAGGTTAAGTCTGCTTCGGCGTGCTAACATTTTCCTATAAATAGAGGGCTAAGTTAGAATGAAAAATCACACCAGAAACATAAGATTTCTCTCTTTCTCTCTCTATATTATGAAGCATATTTTGTGAGTTTTTAGATACTTTGAGAGTTGCTATTCAGTGCAAGGTTCCTTCGGCTTTACATTCCGGTCAGAAATACTGCACTTTTGAGGTAAGGGATAGTAAGAGATTTTAAGGGTTGTTATGTTTTTCAGTTTCGAAATTTTTCTGACATTCAGAAAATTCTGGAAAAATTTGAAATGATATTTTGATGAGTTTTATTGATTGTGTCCAAAAATAGTGATTTTTGGATGTATAGATTAATAGTTATGAATTTTACGGGGAAAGACTATTTTAAAAGTAACAGCTTATAACTCCTTCTGGTTAACTCCAAAATTGATGAAATTTTTATTGGGAGTACATCTATATAATATTAGTGTACTCTGTGAATTTCTGAATTTTTGGATAGAAGTACAATTTATGATAAATGTCTAAATATTCGGCGGTTTTGGCCATATGAAAAATAGTAATTGAATTTTAAAAATTCTGAAAAAAATATATGTTCAATATGGGACTATGTTCTGCTAAATCCCATAAAAGAAATATTTTTGGAACTGATTTGATATTTTTCATGAAAATAGACTAGTTATGAGTAAATGAATTAAATATGTTATGTGAAGGAAGAAAATTGGAAAATATAATTTTATGGCTTGAGAATCACATATGTAGTATTGGCAGATTTTTTATGAGAGTTTTGGTGATTGGTGATGAAATTCTATAAGTTTGGCATTTTATGATGATTAAATGCATTAATTAGTAAAGTGTAAACAATTAAAATAAATTGTTTATAAGTTTAAAGAAATGTTATTCTTTCAATATCATTATACCAAAATATTGGTATGGATTTTATTGTGAAATTTCTCCCTTTTTGTATCAGATTTACTATTCATGAGTTACTATTCACGAGTTACTATTCATGAGTTACTATTCACGAGTTACTATTCACGACAAAATTAGTTTCTTTTTCTAACCAAATTATAGTTGGTTTATGAATATTACTCTTGAGATTAAATCTATATGTTGATTATATTGATTTTATTATCATATATAACATTTTTATAACCCTAATGATGATATTTCTCTTTGACTTGAGTGTAAAGATGGGTAGATTTCTGGTATGATCATGACTATGGGTTCTTTTTGGCCAGTAGTGCAAAGTTGAATTATTGACTGGTATGATCATGACCATTGAATTTATAAGTGAATATCTTTAGCTTAAGTGCTAAGGTGAATTGATCAACATTGTTATAATTATTGTTTATATAAATTCTGAAATGATTATATATTTCTTTGAGATATTAATATATTTGGCCTGTAATGCAAATATGAACTGTTGATGAATATATTTGGCCTGTAGTGCAAATATGAACTGTTGATGAATATCTTTGGCCTGTAGTGCAAAGATGAACTGTTGTTGAATATCTTTGGCCAGTAGTGCAAAGATGAACTGTTGACGAATATCTTTGGCCCGTAGTACAAAGATGAAATTATTAGTATGATTATGAACAGAAATTATGATTTGGTATAACCATGATCTTTGATGTTTCAGGTGATGAAAATTATCTTTGTCCTGGATGAAAAAAGAAATTTAGAACTACAATTACGATTATGAGTTATACACGTGATTGTGGACAGGAATTGTTGATTGATGTTACACGGATAAAATATTGTTGGTGGACTTTTAACATGGAAAATATAATAGACTTTATGGTCTATTTGACTTTTCTAATGGATTACTCGTTCCACTGCAACTATGGTTGAAAAGTTTTATCATCTACCATATGTTCTAAATCTCTGATTTATTACTGATGAAGACTATTGATAATTTATTTATCTTTAGTCGTGATATTCTTTACTGGGCTAGTTGTGCTCACCCTTTTATTTCACAATTCCTTTCAGGTAATAAGAGTGTAGCTGGGTCGAGCGGGGGTAACAAGGGAATAGAACGGTAGTCATCATTTAGTAGTTATATTTGGTGAAGAAAATAGGGTGAGGTGAACCCAACGTTGAAAGGGTGTTTTGTCACTATCATACAAGATGTCTAATAACATACAACCTCGTGTCATCATAAGACAGGGTTGTGCTCATCCACTTGTCGAGTATCTTTACAAGCACTACCTATATAATCTTGGTGTTTGTTTGAAGTATAATTCTCAATTTGAGACAGTGGAGATAATGATATATCAAGAGAAGACTCACCATTGAGAAGAATATGATAGTAATATTCTCGTTTTTCTTTGGGGTCTATTGGGTCAACCAAAAAAAAATCTGTGGCTATATGATATCTATCATAACCTAGAAGCATGGCCTCCCATGTACGAAGGTTTCCTTGAGCACTTCCCAAAGATTCTAGTTTCTAAAACAGTTTTTGACTGTACCTTTATGTAAGGTGTTATTGTGAGGTGCTGTCCACGATTGGGACATGAGTCACATTTGGTATATATTTGTATCCAAACTCACAACATGTGTTGTTGTATTTTGAACGACAATTATTGTAATAAAGTTATAGTTGATTTCTGTACCATGTATTTGGCGACTCAGAATAGGTTGGATGGAATGGACCTATTTTGGGGTTGTCACATTTGGTATCAGAGTTTAGGGATATGATCTTTGGCGGAGATCGGTGAATATAACTAGGAGGGGAGAGATGAGTAAATCCTTCGCTAGTGTGTCCTACCTAAGTTTATTTGTTGGTCAGTCATAATATCGGGATATTATGTGATATGTTAATTTGTCCAATTAACCCTTATTTTAAAGCTGTATTCTAGAATGATATCTGAAATACATGAGATGAGCAATGGAGAAATCATGATGACAAGGAAGATGAAATCTGAAATGGAAGCAAGGTATTCTCAACACTTTGAAATATCAGGTACGTAAATTTCGGGGATGAAATTTCATAAGGAGGGGAGATTGTAAGACCCCGAATTTTATGAAATAAAAGTATTCAATTTTTCTTATAATTACTATTCAGTAAATGGTTAAATTGAAAAAAGTTTAAAGTTATGGGTGAAATGTGAATTTTTTTTTAAAATAAGCATGTGGTTATAAAATAATCATTGTTGTCGGGGAATATTCGTTTGGTCGTGGAATATTCTTTCTGTCGGAGAATATTCGTACGACGGCGCAGCTATTTGTGGGCCCCATAACGAATAACTGTAGGATGAAAATAACGACAAAAATTGAGTTTTTATAATTAACGGTGTAGTTATTACTAACACTGTTGGAATGCCCGGTGGTTAAAATACAGTAATACGCATTGTTACACAGTAGTACACGGGTTGCAGAGTATTTTTGAATTATTGATTCTTACGGAGGAAGGCACTACTCAATAATTGTTACAGTAGTTACTGTTCAATATTTTATTTTATTGATTCAATAATTGTTGCGTTAATATTTTATATTATTGTTGTTTCAATAATTGTTATTGCACAGTATTTTCTATTATCAGATCAATAATTTATATTATTTGAATAATATTATTAGATAACATTATTGGCAATGTCTAGAAAGTTCTGTCTAAGGAGAGTTTTGGTCACCTAATTGCACGCCAATAAGGATAAATCTTTATTGGAAAGCCCCCTCTTTCTTGGGAACGGCCTGGTTGTCATAAATGTGTTTCTGTAATATTAATTATGAATAATTAATTATTGATTCATATGATAAGAAAATATTTATTTTTATGTGGATCTAAATGTTGGATATATTTATTGTGGTTAAAAATGAAGGAGTTAATGTTGAGATTTTTATCAGTATTTTTGTCGGAATGGAGTTATTAAAAATTTGGATTTTTGAGATATTTTGCGAGGGTTATAATTTTTAATCCGACCGTTGGATCGTGGTAATATTTGGATATGTTATACATATATAAGTTGAGTATATGTCCACAAATTTTGAACCGTTAAAAATGAACGTATGATTTGTTATGAATTTTACGAGATGACTGGTTCAGAAATTGTTGAATTTTCGGAGTTAATCATTTTGGTGAAAAATTCTAGAATTAGTGGGCCCCACTCTTGGTTGGTGAAGAAATATGCTGAGATTTTTATTCAAATGTGGTGGGTAGGAATAGTAGCAGGTAAAGCCATCAGGTTACAGGTTAAGTCTGCTTCGGCGTGCTAACATTTTCCTATAAATAGAGGGCTAAGTTAGAATGAAAAATCACACCAGAAACATAAGATTTCTCTCTTTCTCTCTCTATATTATGAAGCATATTTTGTGAGTTTTTAGATACTTTGAGAGTTGCTATTCAGTGCAAGGTTCCTTCGGCTTTACATTCCGGTCAGAAATACTGCACTTTTGAGGTAAGGGATAGTAAGAGATTTTAAGGGTTGTTATGTTTTTCAGTTTCGAAATTTTTCTGACATTCAGAAAATTCTGGAAAAATTTGAAATGATATTTTGATGAGTTTTATTGATTGTGTCCAAAAATAGTGATTTTTGGATGTATAGATTAATAGTTATGAATTTTACGGGGAAAGACTATTTTAAAAGTAACAGCTTATAACTCCTTGTGGTTAACTCCAAAATTGATGAAATTTTTATTGGGAGTACATCTATATAATATTAGTGTACTCTGTGAATTTCGGAATTTTTAGATAAAAGTACAATTTATGATAAATGTCTAAATATTCGGCGGTTTTGGCCATATAAAAAATAGTAATTGAATTTTAAAAATTCTGAAAAAAAATATATGTTCAATATGGGACTATATTCTGCTAAATCCCATAAAAGAAATATTTTTGGAACTGATTTGATATTTTTCATGAAAATAGACTAGTTATGAGTAAATGAATTAAATATGTTATGTGAAGGAAGAAAATTAAAAACTATGATTTTATGGCTTGAGAATCATATATGTAGTATAGGCAGATTTTTGATGAGGGTTTTGGTGATTGGTGATGAAATTCTATGAGTTTGGCATTTTATGATGATTAAATGCATTAATTAGTAAAGTGTAAACAATTAAAATAAATTGTTTATAAGTTTAAAGAAATGTTATTCTTTCAATATCATTATACCGAAATATTGGTATGGATTTTATTGTGAAATTTCTACCTTTTTGTGTCGGGTTTACTATTCATGAGTTACTATTCACGAGTTATTATTCACGACTTACT
Source organism: Panax notoginseng (assembly GCA_016801055.1). Classification (NCBI taxonomy): domain Eukaryota; kingdom Viridiplantae; phylum Streptophyta; class Magnoliopsida; order Apiales; family Araliaceae; genus Panax; species Panax notoginseng. Next base: position 95,674,165 of record CM029015.1, on the reverse strand, counting down.
ATTCATGAGTTACTATTCACGAGTTACTATTCACGACAAAATTGGTTTCTTTTTCTAACCAAATTATAGTTGGTTTATGAATATTACTCTTGAGATTAAATCTATATGTTGATTATATTGATTTTATTATCATATATAACATTTTTATAACCCTAATGATGATATTTCTCTTTGACTTGAGTGTAAAGATGGGTAGATTTCTGGTATGATCATGACTGTGGGTTCTCTTTGGCCAGTAGTGCAAAGTTAATTTATTGACTGGTATGATCATGACCATTGAATTTATAAGTGAATATCTTTAGCTTAAGTGCAAAGGTGAATTGATCAACATGGTTATAATTATTGTTTATATAAATTCTGAAATGATTATATATTTCTTTGAGATATTAATATATTTGGCCTGTAATGCAAATATGAACTGTTGATGAATATATTTGGCCTGTAGTGCAAATATGAACTGTTGATGAATATCTTTGGCCTGTAGTGCAAAGATGAACTGTTGTTGAATATCTTTGGCCAGTAGTGCAAAGATGAACTGTTGACGAATATCTTTGGCCTGTAGTACAAAGATGAAATTATTAGTATGATTATGAACAGAAATTGTGATTTGGTATAACCATGATCTTTGATGTTTCAGGTGATGAAAATTATCTTTGTCCTGGATGAGAAAAGAAATTTAGAACTACAATTACGATTATGAGTTATACACATGATTGTGGACAGGAATTGTTGATTGATGTTACAGGGATAAAATATTGTTGGTAGACTTTTAACATGGAGAATATAATAGACTTTATGGTCTATTTGACTCTTCTAATGGATTGCTCGTTCCGCTGCAACTATGGTTGAAAAGTTTTGTCATCTACCATATGTTCTAAATCTCTGATTTATTACTGATGAAGACTATTGATAATTTATTTATCTTTAGTCATGATATTCTTTACTGGGCTAGTTGTGCTCCCGGTTGTGCAAGGGAGGGCGTTTGTTGTGAACTCCCAGAGAGCAAGGAACCCGAATGAGGTCATCACGGGTAAGCTTATCATAAACTCTAACGAAGTCTATACTTTATTTGATACCGGTTCTACCCATTCTTTTATTTCTCCTACTTGTGCTCATCGATTAAATTTGATTCCGGAGAAATTAGACTTTGACTTAGCAGTTAAAACCCCATTGGGAGAAACCTTAATTACATCCACTGTTTATAAGTCTTGTTTGGTCCAAGTTGGTACCCATACATTACCTGTCGATCTTATTTCATTAAAAATACTTGCATTTGACGTGATTCTAGGGATTGATTGGTTAACTACTCATCATGCAAAAATTAATTTTTTTCGTAAGGTTGTTAGCTTTCATATTCCTAATCGACCTATTATGCGAATTCAAGCAACCAAACCATTAAAATCAATCGCTGTCATCTCAAGCCATAAAGCTATTCGTTTATTGAAAAACGGATGTCAAGCTTTCTTAGCTCATGTCACAGATCTAAACAAAAATACGTATTTCCCGAAGAACTTCCTGGCCTACCCCCAGAGCGTGAAATTGAATTTTGTATCGACCTTGAACCCGGTACAAAACCCATTTCCAAAGCCCCATATCGAATGGCTCCTATTGAACTTCAGGAGTTAAAGATCCAACTGCAGGAATTGTTAGACATTGGCTTTATTCGTCCTAGTACTTCTCCTTGGGGAGCTCCTGTTCTATTCGTGAAGAAGAAAGATGGAAGTATGCGACTTTGTATTGATTATCGGGAGTTGAATCATGTCACCATCAAAAATAGGTACCCATTGCCACGTATTGATGACCTGTTTGACCAGTTGCAAGGAGCACAATTCTTTTCAAAGATCGATCTTCGTTCTGGATATCATCAGCTGAAGGTTAGAACTGAGGATATTCCAAAGACTGCCTTCAGAACTCGGTATGGGCATTATGAATTCTTAGTTATGTCTTTTGGATTGACTAATGCTCCTGCTGCCTTCATGGATATGATGAACAGGGTATTCAAGGAATATTTGGATCACTTTGTGGTCGTCTTTATTGATGACATCCTTGTTTATTCCAAAAGCCGTGAAGATCATGAGCAACACTTGAGGCTGGTACTCCAAAAGCTTCGTGAATACAAGCTTTATGCCAAGTTGAAGAAATGCGAGTTCTGGCTGGAGGAGGTAGCATTCCTTGGGCACGTAGTATCAAGTCGTGGAATATCGGTTGACCCGGCAAAGATTGAAGCTATTCAAAGCTGGGAGCAACCTAAATCAGTGATCGAGGTACGTAGCTTTCTTGGTTTAGCTGGTTATTATCGGAGATTCGTGGAAGGATTTTCTTGAATCGCTACTCCATTAACTCAGCTGACTCAGAAAGATACAAAGTTTGGTTGGAACGAAGAATGTGAGCAGAGTTTTCAAGAACTCAAGAGGAGACTCATTTCAGCACCTGTTCTAACAATACCATCTGGCTCGGAGGGATTTGTCATCTACAGTGATGCTTTGAGCAAAGGGTTGGGATGCGTTCTCATGCAACATGGAAAAGTCATAGCCTATGCATCAAGACAACTCAAGGAATATGAGAGGAATTATCCTACTCATGATCTAGAGTTGGCAGCTGTTGTCTTTGCACTTAAAATTTGGAGGCATTACTTGTATGGGGAGAAGGTGGAGATCTTTACGGATCATAAAAGCCTCAAATATTTCTTCACTCAAAAGGAACTCAACATGCGACAACGACGTTGGCTTGAACTGTTGAAAGATTATGATCATACCATTCAATACCATCCTGGCAAAACGAACGTGGTAGCTGACGCATTGAGTAGAAGATCATATGCGGGTACAAGTGCAATATTAACAACGCAAAGGCCCATTTTGTGTGACTTGCAAAGGATGGAGATAAAGTTAAAGACTCCAGGGACCCATGTGATGATGGCGAATATACGAGTAGAACCGACTTTAATCGATAAAGTTAAAGCTGCTCAAGCTATAGACCTGGAGCTGATGCGTATGAGGAAGAAAGTGCAAGAAGGTTCTATGCCGGAAGCAAGAATCGATGAAGAAGGAATACTTCGAGTCAACTCCAGACTTTGTGTTCCTAACAACCCTGATTTAAAGTATGAAATCATGATGGAGGCGCACAACACACCGTTTCCAATCCATCCTGGAAGTACCAAAATGTATCATGATCTTCGTCATACATTTTGGTGGAGTAATATGAAGAGAGAGATAGCGTTGTTTATCTCAAGGTGTCTAACTTGTCAACGAGTCAAAGCGGAGCATCAAGTACCAAAAGGTCTATTGCAACCACTTGAAATTCCAGAATGGAAGTGGGAGCACATTACCATGGATTTCGTTACCGGTCTTCCTAGGGTTTCTCAAGGTATTGATGCGATTTGGGTCATTGTTGATAGATTGACCAAGTCTGCTCATTTCTTACCGATACGAGAAACTTATACACTTGAACGTCTTGCTCGTATGTACATAAACGAGATTGTAAGACTGCATGGTATGCCAGTATCCATAGTTTCTGACCGAGACCCAAGATTCACTTCACGATTTTGGGTTAGTTTACAAAAAGCTATGGGCACGGATTTACGATTTAGTTCAGCATATCATCCTCAGACGGACGGACAATCAGAGAGGACTATTCAAACTCTTGAAGATCTATTAAGACTCTGTGTCTTTGACTTCAAGGGAAGTTGGGACAAGTTCTTACCATTGGTGGAGTTTTCCTACAACAACAGTTATCAAGCAAGTATTGGCATGACTCCATTCGAAGCATTGTATGGAAGAAAATGTCGTTCTCCAGTATGCTGGGATGAGGTGGGTGAAGCAACGTTGTTGGGACCGGAGTTGGTACGTATGACTACAGAAAAGATTCAAACGATCCGACAACGTATAAAAATCTCACAAGATCGACAAAAGAGTTATGCTGATCTTCATCGAAAGGACGTGGAATTTGATGTAGGAGATCATGTGTTCTTACGTGTTGCTCCATGGAAAGGAGTTACGAGATTTGAAAAGAGAGGAAAGCTAAATCCTCGATTCATCGGTCCATTTTTAATCCTCGATCGAGTAGGAACTGTGGCTTATAGACTCGCTTTACCGCCAAGTATGTCTCGTGTTCATAACGTTTTTCACATATTCATGTTACGCAAATATGTGGAAGACCCGAACCACATTATTGAGTTAGAGCCGGACGAAATAGCGGAGGATTTGACGTATGAAGAAGTTCCTATTCAAATCTTGGATAAGAAGGAACATATTCTACGCTCCAAGGTTATACCTCAAGTCAAAGTTTTGTGGAGAAACCACGATGTTGAGGAAATGACTTGGGAGTTAGAATCTGAAATGAAATCAAGGTATCCTTATCTCTTCGACATACCAGGTACGTATCCTAATTTCGAGGGCAAAATTTCATAAGAAGGGGAGGTTGTAAGACCCCAACTTTTATAAATAAAGATGAATTTTCTATAAATATCATTTTTGAATATTATGGAGTTAATTTGATATAATGTTATAGTTGTGGGTAATATTTATAAATTTTGCAAAGTAAGCAAGTTGTTATAAAATATTCGTTTGGTCGGGGAATATTCTTTTTGTCGTGGAATATTCGTACGACGGCACAATCATTGGTGGACCCCACAACGGAATTATTGTCGGATTGAGAAAACGACAAAAATATTTTATTAAAAATAACGGCGGAAATTTTACCATTGTTACTGTTGAACTACTCGGTAGTAAAAGTACAGTAATACGTGTGGTTGCATAGTAGCACACGGTATTGATTATTAATGCTTATGTGAGAAGTCACTCAGTTGATTCAATTATTGTCAGTTAATAATATGAATTATTTAGCGATAATGACGTTTTGTTTTATTCGTATTATTAACGTAATAAAACAGAAACATCTTTTTATATAAAACAGAATACTTTATTAAAGTTATTCTATAAATAGAATATATTATATTTTATTTAAAAGATTTTTCTTTAAATATGGACCGTCAGATTAAAGTAATCAATCTGGACCGTTCATGGATTAGTTACTATGCATTCTATTTTTCTATAAATAGCAGCTCATTCCTTCATTATTTCTTACGAATTCACTGAACTCTAGAGAGAGAAACTATAGAGAGAGAGAGAGAAGAAGAGTATTCTGCTACTTAACTACTTCCTTATTTCAGCTCATCTTTAAAACGGTAAGGGGTGTTATTCTTTCTTATTCATGAAGAGAACTGTTGTTATTCCATTTCTTATTATTCTGTTGGAATAACCTGTATACGCGGTCTACCCTATACTTGGTGACATTCTTTTATTATTCTGTTGGAACATCCTGTCTGTGTGTTTTACACCGGACCTGGTTCCGTTTTTATTATTATTCTGTTGGAACATCCTGTCTGTGTGTTTTACACCGGACCTGGTTCCGTCTTGTTATTATTCTGTTGCAACATCCTGTCTGTGTGTTTTACACCGGACCTGATTCCGTTTTATTATTATTCTGTCGGAATATCCTGTCTGTGTGTTTTACACCGGACCTGGTTCCATTATTTATTATTCTGTCGGAATATCCTGTCTGTGTGTTTTACACCGGACCTGGTTCCATTATTTATTATTCTGTCGGAATATCCTGTCTGTGCGTTTACGCCGGACCTGGTTCCATTATTTATTATTCTGTGGGAATAACCTGTCTGTGCGGTCTATCGCATGCATGGTGATTTCTTTTATTATTCCATTCTTTATTATACTCAGTTGGTTAAGTTTTGACTTCTATACTCCATGAAATTTGTGGAATATCCTTGATAGTTGCGTTTCATCCAGTATCTTTTCAAGAAAATATTCTTCTAAGCATTCTTGAATTTTACTCCACAATACAGTATCATGTTGACAATTTGGACGTTGTTAATTCTTGGATAAATTAATTCTTGAACTTGTTTTATTGAATTCTTATATCATTGTCATTATCCTCATGTTTATAAAATGTTGAAAGTCATCTGTGGCCTGTAGTGCATAGATGGACTTGGTATGATTATGACCAGGGATTATTCGGTATAATCATGACCGTAATATTACAAATGATGTGGTAAAAGTCCTCATTGGCCCGTAGTGCATTGATGGACAGTTGTTGGCATGATCATGACCATTAATGAATATACGAATATCCTTGGCCGTAGTGCAGGGGTGATTCGATGATGTGGATTATTTATTAAGCTGAGTCTCAGCGATAAAAGTGATGAAAAACTTTTTAAATCATAAAAGATAGTAGAGTTTATTTTCTACTTGACTCTTTTAATGGATTGCTTGTTCCGCTGCAGTTAAACTTGATGTCTATTATATTGTATCAGTTTAACATTGTTGAAGGCTAATGATAATTTATTCTGCATTATCTTAGTCATAATATTTCTTACTGGGCTAGTTGAGCTCACCCTTTCTTTCACTGTTCTCTTCAGGAAATGAGAACGTAGCTGGGGCAAGTCGGAGAACGGAGTGATGGTCCGAATGATAGTATTAGTTAGTAGTCCTCACTATTCTATGTAATGGTGTGTTAATAAATGTAATGAGGACTCCTTTTGAGTATGAATACTCTCTAGAAGATAATATTTGTATTCAAACTCACAGTTTATATTTTGTCATATGGTACACGACAGTTGTATTAATCAGTTGTATTTGTATTCTGTACAATGTATCTGACGAACCAAGATGGGTGATGTATACCTAATTTTGGGGGCGTCACATTATTACAATTATTATTATTTTAATTTCTAAAGAGTTAGAAATTAATTTAATATTAGTACTCTCACATATTCCTAATAAGATTAGGAGGCTAATTAATTAAAAAAATTTAATTAATTATTCCTAATAAGATTGGGAGGCTAATTAATTAAAAGAGTTTAATTAATTAAAATAAAATCTAATTCCTTAATGGTTAAGGAGGGTTGCCCACATTTATAAATAAGAGGAGTCTTATTATGGGTGTAGAGTGGTTGTTAACTTTTTCACAACAGACATAATTTTAATAGTTGGAGAGTACACTCTCTTTCTATAGAGATAGAAAAATTAGGGTTTAGCCAACCACCCATCTTCTTGAATCTTTCTTCTTCCTTGGTTGATTACCTCTAGATGCCAAACACTTGGGTGCCTAACGTTGATCAAAGAAAGGAACCATACTCGGTGGATTCAAGTTGAACGCGAAAAAGATTTGAGGTGAACTTGTACCTGAGGAAGCTCGAATCTTCAAGGGTATGATTCTTATTCTTTATATCTTTTCGTTTAATTAATAATTGTGCATAAAGGATGATCCGGGTATATGGTTTGTAAATTTTTAAAACTCTATTTTTTCACGTTTTCGCTTATTTTGTGTAATTTGATTGCGTTTATGAATATAACAAACCTAACAGTGGAATCAAAGTCAAACCTTTATGTGAATTATTAATTGTTCAAATTTGATATGTATGTTGATATGTGTTTAGAACAATTTAATTGGGCATAATTTGTTGTAAAAAATAAAAAAAAATTACATTTGCAAGTCTGCTGCGCTGATCCGTTGCTGAATCTTGTTGCAGTACCTTCCCTTAATATATATATATATATATATATATATATATATATATATATATATATATATATATATATATATATATATATATTATTTTATAACTAAAATAAGATATTTATTTTAATCTAAAAATAAAAATTTTATTTTAATTTTAATGTTGAATTTCATGCTAACTAATTAGAGTTGGAATTAGATTCCATGATAACTAATTGGAGTTGAAATTAGATTTCATGTTTTCTTAAATAAAGGAGTTTATTTAGATATGAAATAAGATTTCATATTATTCAAAATAAAAGAGTTAATTTGTGAATAGGAAAGAGAATCTGTATTTCCTTAAATAAAAGAGTTTATTTAGATATGGAATAAGATTTCATATTATTCAAAATAAAAGAGTTTATTTGTGAATATGAAAGAGAATTCGTATTTCCTTAAATAAAGGAGTTTATTAAGATATGGAATAAGATTTCATATTATTCAAAATAAAAGAGTTTATTTGTGAATAGGAAAGAGAATCCGTATTTCCTTAAATATTTCATATTATTCAAAATAAAAGAGTTTATTTGTGAATACGAAAGAGAATCCGTATTTCCTTAAATAAAAGAGTTTATTTAGATATGAAATAAGATTTCATATTATTCAAAATAAAAGAGTTTATTTATAAATAGGAAAAGAATCTGTGTTTCCTTTAATTAAAAGAGTTTTTTTTTTACTTGGAATTGGATTCCATAATTAAAATAAAGGAGTTTATTTTGATTAAAGATTTTGATTAAAATAAAATAGTTTATTTTATTCAAAATTGGATAAATTGAAATAAAAGAGATTTATTTTGATTTAAATTTGGATTAAAATAAAGGAGTTTATTTTCATTCAAAATTAGATTTTATACTAACTAAATTTGCCCATTAAATGATATCAATATATATATATTGAATGTTTATTATTCATGAGATGAATGTTATTTATTGATGCATATGGTGATGTGTATATAATAAATAGGATTGATTATGGACTATTGACCAATGTGATTGGATTTTATTTTAATTGTATGCATGAATGTATGAGTTTTATTAAATGGGGTGTGCGTACCTCGTCTTCTCTAATTCTTTCTTAATATAAATTTTATCTCCCTCCTATGTACTTCCCTTGACTGCTGATCAAGGTTTCTATTTATTTTAAACAATTTTGTAATAGGAATAGTTAGAATTAATTTTGAAGAATTGGAGATCAAGGATCAATGAGCGCTTGAAGACCCGTTTGTAATGGAGCCCGAGTTTAAATGTAATAGTTATATTTAAATATTAATTCTTGCACCTCTAGGGTTTGGCCTTTTGATTCACTTGGTGGCTCTAGTGAACCAAACTAGAATAAAAGTCCATAATCAATCTGGATAGAATATAGTATTCTATATGTGCATGCTTATCTTATACTATATGTGGCGCCCCCATAATAGGTATACAACACCCATTCTGAGTCGCCAAATACATGGTACAGAAAGCAAACTACAACTTCAATAATACAATTGTCGTGCAAAATACGACAACACATACTGTGAGTTTAAATACAAATATTGTCTTCTAGACAATATCCACACTCAAATAAATCCTCATTACAATTATTCAAACACTATTTTACAGAAATAGTGAGGACTGCTAATACATCTTTCTAGAACCATTACTCCATACCCCGACTAGATCCTGCTATGTTCTCACCTCCTGAGAAGAAAAATGGAACAAAAAGGAAAAGGGTGAGCTCAACTAGCCCAGTAAAGAATATTATGACCAAGATAATATACAACAAATTATCGTTAGTCTTCAACAGGGAAAAATCTGATAAAATATAATCGACAACAAGTTTTAGATCAACAACTGCAGCGGAAACAGCAAACCATTAGAAGAGTCAAGTAGAGAAAGAATTTTACTATCTTCTAAGATTTAAAAGTCCATCATCAATATTTTATCCCTGTAACATCAATTAATAATCATCTTTAACCAAATATTTATCTTTGCACTACAGGCCAAAGATATTCATTTGTATCATCAGTCGGTCATGTTCATCTCAACACCTGTTCATCTTTGCACTACAGGCCAAAGATATTCATCAAGTAATTATACATCTTTGCACTACAGGCCAAAGATATTCAGTAATATCATCATTTAGGACTGAGGATGATGAAAAATATCTTAAAGAGAACGAATCCAATGAGACAGAAGGACAAATAGTAGGGATTCGTATAACAGTTTATCCAAGATCAATAATACTTCATAATAATCAATTGTGAAGCAGAATTCAAAAATAAAGATCAAAACATGGATACAATCAAAGATAGTAACCATAATAGACATCTTGGACAAAAAGGAAAAATTTTATTTTTCGGTGAATAGTGCCGTATTCGTGAATAGTGTCGTATACGTGAATAGTACCGTATACGTGAATAGTAACCCCGACACAAAAAGTTCCAAATTTGATAAAAACTCATATCAATATTTCAGCATAATGATATTGAAGAAAATAATATCATTTAAGAAGAAAATAATATCCCTTACCTCAAAATATCAGTACTTCTGGTCGGAATACCGGTATAAGGCTGAAAGAAACTTGCTCTGATGAATAGAAACTCTCAAAGTATCTAAATACTCACAAAATACACTCAATAATCTAGAGAGAGAAAGAGAGAAAACTTGTTTCTGGTGTGATTTTCAATTCTAACTTAGCCCTCTATTTATAGGAAAATTTTGGTAGGTTTGACCTGCAACCTGATGGCTTTACCTGCTACTATTCCCACCCACCACATTTGAAATATAATTCAGCACATTTCTTCACCAACCACAAGTGGGGCCCACCAATTCTAGAATTTTCCACCAAATGATAAACTCCGAAAATTCAACAATTTCTGAACCAGTCATCTTGTAAAATTCGTAATAAATCATACGTTCATTTTTAACGGTTCAAAATTTGTGGACATATACTCAACTTATATATGTATAACATATCCAAAAATTACCACGATCCAACGGTCGGATTAAAAATTATAACCCCCGCAAACTATCTCAAAAACCCTGATTTTTAATACCTCCATTCCGACAAAAATACTGACAAAAACCTCAACATTAACTCCTTCATTTTTAACCACAAAAATATATCCCTCATTTATATCCACATAAAATAAATATTTCCTTATCATATGAATCAATAATTAATTATTCACAAATAATATTACAGAATCACATTTATGACAACCAGGCCGTTCCCAGGAAAGAGGGGGCTTTCCAATAAGGATTTCTCCTTACTGGCGCGCAATTAGATGACCAAACCTCTCCTTAGACAGAACTTTCTAGACATTGCCAATAATGTTATCTAATAATATTATTCAAATAATATGAATTATTGATCTGATAAATGAAAATACTGTGCAGCAACAATTATTGAAACAACAATAATATAAAATATCAACGCAGCAATTATTGAATCAATAAAATAAAATATTGAATAATAACTACTGTAACAATTATTGAGTAGTGCCTTCTTACGTAAGAATCAATAATTGGTGCAATACCGTGTGCTACTGTATTTTAACCACCGGGTATTCCAACAGTATTAACGGTAACAACTACGCCATTATTTATAAACAACTTATACTTGTCGTTTTCTTCATCCAATCGCTTTCCGTTATGGGGCCCACACAAGGCTGCGTCGTCGTACGAATATTCCCCGACAGCAAGAATATTCCACGACCAACCGAATATTCACCGACCAAAAATAAATATTTTATAACCACTTGCTTATTTTGCAAAATTTGCACATTTCACCCATAACCAAAGTATTATATCAAATTAACCCCTTATTATTCACAATAATATTTAGAGAAAATTTGATTTTATTCATTAATAAGTTGGGGTCTTACAACCTCCCCTCCTTATGAAATTTCGTCCTCGAAATTGACGTACGTACCTGATGTTTCAAAAAGGTGAGGATACCTCGCTTTCATTTCTGATTCCAACTCCCAGGTCATTTCTTCAATAGCATGGTTTCTCCACAAAACCTTAACTTGTGGTATAACCTTCGTGCGTAGGACATGCTCTTTCCTATCCAAGATCTTAACAGGTACCTCCTCGTACGTTAAATCTTCAGCTATCTCGTCTGGTTCTAACTCAATAATGTGGTTCGGGTCTTTAACATATTTACGAAGCATAGATATGTGAAAAATATTATGAACACGAGACATGCTTGGAGGTAATGCGAGTCTATATGCCACATTTCCTATTCGCTCAAGAATCTCAAATGGACCAACAAATCTTGGATTGAGCTTTCCTCTCTTCCCAAATCTTGTAACTCCCTTCCATGGTGCAACACGTAACAATACATGATCCCCAATATTAAATTCCACGTCCTTCCGATGAAGATCCGCATAACTCTTTTGTCGATCCTGTGCCGTTTGTATACGTTGTCGAATCGTTTGGATCTTCTCTGTAGTAATGCGTACCAATTCTGGTCCCAACAATGTTGCTTCACCCACCTCGTCCCAGCATACTGGAGAACGACATTTTCTTCCATACAACGCCTCAAATGGAGCCATACCTATGCTCGCCTGATAACTGTTGTTGTAGGAGAATTCCACCAATGGTAGGTACTTATCCCAACTCCCTTTGAGATCTAAGACACAAAGTCTTAATAGATCTTCAAGAGTTTGAATAGTCCTCTCTGATTGTCCGTCCGTTTGAGGATGGTATGCTGAACTGAATCGTAAATCCGTGCCCATAGCTTTCTGCAAGCTAACCCAAAATCGTGAAGTGAATCTTGGGTCACGATCCGAAACTATGGATACTGGCATGCCATGCAATCTCACAATCTCGTTCACGTACATACTAGCAAGACGTTCAAGGGAATAAGTCTCACGTATCGGCAAGAAATGAGCGGACTTGGTTAATCTATCAACAATAACCCAAATCGCATCTATGCCTTGAGAAACCTTGGGAAGACCTGTAACAAAATCCATAGTAATGTGTTCCCACTTCCATTTCGGAATCTCAAGTGGTTGCAATGGACCCTTTGGTACTTGATGCTCCGCTTTTACACGTTGACAAGTTAAACATCTCGAGATAAACTCCGCGATCTCTCTTTTCATATTGCTCCACCAAAATGTATGTCGAAGATCGTGATACATTTTGGTACTCCCAGGATGGATTGCAAACGGTGTGTTGTGTGCCTCCATCATTATTCTATGCTTCAAGTCAAAATCGTTAGGAACACAAAGTCTGGAGTTGACTCGAAGTATTCCTTCTTCATCGATTCTTGCTTCTGGAATAGCACCTTCTTGCACTTTCTTCTTCATACGCATCAGCTCTATATCCGTAGCTTGAGCAGCTTTAACTTTATCGATTAAAGTCGGTTCTACTCGTATATTTGATATCATCATGTGGGTACTTGGAGCCTTCATCTCTATCTCCATCCTTTGCAAGTCATACAAAATGGGCCTTTGTGTTAAAAGCATTGCACTCGTACCCGCATATGATCTTCTACTCAATGCGTCAGCTACTACGTTTGCTTTTCCAGGATGGTATTGGATGGTATGATCGTAATCTTTCAACAGCTCAAGCCAACGTCGTTGCCGCATGTTGAGTTCCTTTTGGGTGAAGAAATATTTGAGGCTTTTATGATCTGTATAGATCTCCACTTTCTCCCCATACAGGTAGTGTCTCCAGATCTTCAACGCAAAAACGACTGCTGCCAACTCCAAATCATGAGTAGGATAATTCCTCTCATATTCTTTGAGTTGTCGTGAGGCATAGGCTATGACTTTCCCATGTTGCATGAGAACACATCCTAACCCTTTGCCTGAAGCATCGCTGTAGATAACAAATCCATCCGAACCAGATGGTATTGTCAAAACAGGTGCCGAAATGAGTCTCCTCTTGAGTTCTTGGAAACTCTTCTCGCATTCCTCACTCCATACGAATTTTGTATCTTTCCGAGTCAGCTGAGTTAACGGAGTAGCGATTCGAGAAAATCCTTCCACAAATCTCCGATAATAACCAGCTAAGCCCAGAAAGCTACGTACTTCGGTTACCGACTTCGGTTGCTCCCAACTTTGTATGGCTTCAATCTTCGCCGGGTCGACAGATACTCCATGTTTTGACACCACGTGCCCAAGGAATGCTACTTCCTCAAGCCAGAACTCGCATTTCTTCAGTTTGGCATATAGCTTGTTTTCACGAAGCCTTTGCAGTACCAGCTTCAAATGGCGCTCATGATCTTCACGGCTTTTGGAATAGATGAGGATGTCATCAATAAAGACAACAACGAACTGATCCAAATATTCTTTGAATACACGGTTCATCATATCCATGAAGGCAGCAGGAGCATTAGTCAATCCAAAAGACATTACTAAGAATTCATAATGCCCGTACCGAGTTCTGAAGGCAGTCTTTGGAATATCCTCAGTTTTAATCTTCAGCTGATGATATCCAGAACGAAGATCGATCTTTGAAAAGAATTGTGCTCCTTGCAACTGGTCAAACAGGTCATCAATGCGAGGTAGCGGATACCTATTCTTGATGGTGACATGGTTCAATTCTCGATAGTCAATACAAAGTCGCATACTCCCGTCTTTCTTCTTTACGAATAAAACAGGAGCACCCCAAGGAGACGTACTAGGACGAATAAAACCGATGTCCAACAACTCCTGTAGTTGGACTTTTAACTCCTGAAGTTCAATAGGAGCCATTCGATATGGGGTTTTAGAAATGGGCTTTGTACCGGGTTCAAGGTCAATAAAGAATTCAATTTCTCGTTCCGGGGGTAGACCGGGAAGTTCTTCAGGAAATACATCGGAAAATTCTCTAACAATAGAAATATTATTCAAATCTGACTTTTCTTTGTTCAAATCCATAACATGGGCTAAGAAAGCTTGACATCCGTTTTTCAATAAACGAATAGCTTTGTGGCTTGATATGACAGTGACTGATTTTAGTGGTTTAGTAGTTTGAATTCGTATGACAGGTTGGTTAGGAATATGAAAACTAACAACCTTACGAAAACAATCAATTTTAGCATGATGAGTGGTTAACCAATCAATTCCTAAAATCACATCAAAAGCAAGTATCTTTAAAGAGATAAGATCAACAGGTAATGTGATAGTGCCAACTTGGATCATGCAAGATTTATAAACTGTAGATGTAACGAAGGTTTCACCCAACGGAGTTTCAACAGATAAGTTAAAGTCCAATTTCTCCGGAGTCAAGTTTAAACGTTGAGCACAAGCAGGAGAGATAAAAGAATGGGTAGAACCGGTATCTAGTAAAGTATAAACTTCGCAAGAATTCAAGATTAGCTTACCCGTGATCACCTCGTTCGGGTTTCTCGCGTTTTGGCCAGTAACGACAAACGCCCTTCCAGGAACCGCTGATTTCGACTTATCCGGGATAACTTTTGGAGTCACCATCCCCGCTGAACTTGGTTTTGCTACAGAACACTCTCGAGCTATATGACCTTCCTTTCCACAGTTATAACATACCTTGGATTGTTGTGGGCAGTTTGGGCTGATATGTCCCTCTTTCCCACATTTGTAACATACGACCGGTGGTCGTTCTCCTCCCCTAGAAATAGTTGATGTTTGTGCTGACGTCTTCACGTTATCATTGTTGTACCTTCTCTTCTTGAAATCTCCTCCCGACTCGCTCCTTCTATTATCACGACCACGATTACCACCAGAGTGGTTACCGCTTTTGTCCGAATGTTTTCCTCCCTGCTGGTTTTCATTGCTTCGATGACTGCCACCACCGGTATGACCCTGGTTGTGGTCCCTCGGTTGCACATACTCATTATCTCGCTCTAATAATTGAGCCCTGTTTACAACATCTGAATATAAAGAAAATTTATGAGAGATAAGATATTGCCGAATCTCGGGTTTTAGACCTCTCAGAAACATCCTTGTCATTCGTTCCTCATTTTCGACCAAATGAGGTGCAAACCTGGATAACTCTGCAAACTTCGCCTCGTACTGGGACACCGTCATGTTGTTTTGTTCCAGTCTAATAAACTCAACCTCCTTCATATGACGAATACTTTCAGGAAAGTACTTGTCATTGAACAGTTTTTGAAATGTTTCCCAGGACATGTTGAGTGCGTCAGACTGGGTACGCTTCACAGACTCCCACCAATAGTCTGCCTCACCGCGGAACATAAATGTGGCGAATGGAACCTTCTGTTCCTCCGTGCATCCCAAGACATCAAATATCTTGGTAATTTGCTTGACCCACGTTTCCGCCATGATCGGATTCGGCTTTCCCTTAAATTCTGGTGGTCCCAATTCTTTGAACTGCTTAGCTGTGACAAACCGCGCGTTGTTATCATTTTCACCCGTATTCTGCACACGAGTCTCCCTCGTCTGATTTTGCATGAACTGCAAAAAGCTCCTAAACATTCCATCATTCATCGTTTGCTCGGTAACGTTGTTTACAGGAGGAATATTGCCTTCCTGTTGCACGTTCCCCTGGGTAGTGATCAAAGGTGTCTCCACGGTCTGATTTACTCCATTATTAACGTTCTCAGCTGCCATTCTTAAATACTGCCATAAAACAAGGGTTAATAGTCATGTCATATATTATCCCTATACTCTGACCGACCAAATAAACACCAAATAAACTTAGTCAGGTCATACTAGCGAAGGAATTCCCCGTCTCTCCCCTCCTAGTTCTTGTCTCACATCTCAGCCAGGGATCATATCCCTAAGCTCTGATACCAACTGTGACGCCCCCAGAATAGGTATACAACACCCATTCTGAGTCGCCAAATACATGGTACAGAAAGCAAACTACAACTTCAATAATACAATTGTCGTGCAAAATACGACAACACATACTGTGAGTTTAAATACAAATATTGTCTTCTAGACAATATCCACACTCAAATAAATCCTCATTACAATTATTCAAACACTATTTTACAGAAATAGTGAGGACTGCTAATACATCTTTCTAGAACCATTACTCCATACCCCGACTAGATCCTGCTATGTTCTCACCTCCTGAGAAGAAAAATGGAACAAAAAGGAAAAGGGTGAGCTCAACTAGCCCAGTAAAGAATATTATGACTAAGATAATATACAACAAATTATCGTTAGTCTTCAACAGGGAAAAATCTGATAAAATATAATCGACAACAAGTTTTAGATCAACAACTGCAGCGGAAACAGCAAACCATTAGAAGAGTCAAGTAGAGAAAGAATTCTACTATCTTCTAAGATTTAAAAGTCCATCATCAATATTTTATCCCTGTAACATCAATTAATAATCATCTTTAACCAAATATTTATCTTTGCACTACAGGCCAAAGATATTCATTTGTATCATCAGTCGGTCATGTTCATCTCAACACCTGTTCATCTTTGCACTACAGGCCAAAGATATTCATCAAGTAATTATACATCTTTGCACTACAGGCCAAAGATATTCAGTAATATCATCATTTAGGACTGAGGATGATGAAAAATACCTTAAAGAGAACGAATCCAATGAGACAGAAGGATAAATAGTAGGGATTCGTATAACAGTTTATCCAAGATCAATAATACTTCATAATAATCAATTGTGAAGCAGAATTCAAAAATAAAGATCAAAACATGGATACAATCAAAGATAGTAACCATAATAGACATCTTGGACAAAAAGGAAAAATTTTATTTTTCGGTGAATAGTGCCGTATTCGTGAATAGTGTCGTATACGTGAATAGTACCGTATACGTGAATAGTAACCCCGACACAAAAAGTTCCAAATTTGATAAAAACTCGTATCAATATTTCAGCATAATGATATTGAAGAAAATAATATCATTTAAGAAGAAAATAATATCCCTTACCTCAAAATATCAGTACTTCTGGTCGGAATACCGGTATAAGGCTGAAAGAAACTTGCTCTGATGAATAGAAACTCTCAAAGTATCTAAATACTCACAAAATACACTCAATAATCTAGAGAGAGAAAGAGAGAAAACTTGTTTCTGGTGTGATTTTCAATTCTAACTTAGCCTTCTATTTATAGGAAAATTTTGGTAGGTTTGACCTGCAACCTGATGGCTTTACCTGCTACTATTCCCACCCACCACATTTGAAATATAATTCAGCACATTTCTTCACCAACCACAAGTGGGGCCCACCAATTCTAGAATTTTCCACCAAAATGATAAACTCCGAAAATTCAACAATTTCTGAACCAGTCATCTTGTAAAATTCGTAATAAATCATACGTTCATTTTTAACGGTTCAAAATTTGTGGACATATACTCAACTTATATATGTACAACATATCCAAAAATTACCACGATCCAACGGTCGGATTAAAAATTATAACTCCCGCAAACTATCTCAAAAACCCTGATTTTTAATACCTCTATTCCGACAAAAATACTGACAAAAACCTCAGCATTAACTCCTTCATTTTTAACCACAAAAATATATCCCTCATTTATATCCACATAAAATAAATATTTCCTTATCATATGAATCAATAATTAATTATTCACAAATAATATTACAGAATCACATTTATGACAACCAGGCCGTTCCCAGGAAAGAGGGGGCTTTCCAATAAGGATTTCTCCTTACTGGCGCGCAATTAGATGACCAAACCTCTCCTTAGACAGAACTTTCTAGACATTGCCAATAATGTTATCTAATAATATTATTCAAATAATATGAATTATTGATCTGATAAATGAAAATACTCTGCAGCAACAATTATTGAAACAACAATAATATAAAATATCAACGCAGCAATTATTGAATCAATAAAATTAAATATTGAATAATAACTACTGTAACAATTATTGAGTAGTGCCTTCTTACGTAAGAATCAATAATTGGTGCAATACCGTGTGCTACTGTATTTTAACCACCGGGTATTCCAACAGTATTAACGGTAACAACTACGCCATTATTTATAAACAACTTATACTTGTCGTTTTCTTCATCCAATCGCTTTCCGTTATGGGGCCCACACAAGGCTGCGTCGTCGTACGAATATTCCCCGACAGCAAGAATATTCCACGACCAACCGAATATTCACCGACCAAAAATAAATATTTTATAACCACTTGCTTATTTTGCAAAATTTGCACATTTCACCCATAACCAAAGTATTATATCAAATTAACCCCTTATTATTCACAATAATATTTAGAGAAAATTTGATTTTATTCATTAATAAGTTGGGGTCTTACACTATATATATTATATATTATGCAAACATGCTTCGCATGTTAATTAATATGACGCGTATTTATATATATATATATATATATATATATATATATATATATATATATATATGTGTGTGTGTGTGTGTGTGTGTGTGTGTGTGTGTGTGTGCATGCGCGCTAAATAAGATGAGACAAATTAATAACAAACCCCTCAAATATTTTATATTAAGTCATAAGCGTTCAAAGATATTTGGAATATCGAACGTCGCCTTCTAGCTTGATAAAAATAATAGAGTATCAATTAATTATTATAAGTTCGTTGTGTCACCACAAGGCTTATCTTAATTCTTTGAGATGTTAATTTTATCACATTTGATGCTTATAAAGAAAATTGAACAATGTTATTTTGTTGTGTCACCACAAGGACAATATTTTTTTTTGAATATATGGAGTGCTAGGTTGGACTTAACTTAGATAATTTTGATTCGGATGTGCCACCACTTGATCAAAATAATCTAAAAGCCAAAATACAAGGTGTTACATAGTTGATGTAATTGACAAGAGTTGTCTACCTATTTATTTATATATAGTTTGTTGTGTCACCACAAGGCTATATACATTTGAAATGGAGTCTTTATTCTCATTATCAAATCTTTAATTAGATTTTGCCGAACTATATAAGTGAGGGTAATATAGTTTGAAAAAAATAGTGAGAGATACCAATTTAAAATAAGACCTAAATTATTTTGGTAATTAGTAAAAGAATATATGTTAAAATGTTGTTAATTACAAATTCATTTACAGAATTTTATAATATCTAAATTACTATCACTGTGAAGCATATTAGATGTTATTTAACCGGACCGTATTAAACGGATTGGTTAAGGAAATTGAAAAAGTTCTCACGGCTAAAAAGCTATCTTATGTCCTTAATATGCATATCTCTGCAATGGTTGCAAACAATGCCTCTGAGGAAGAGATTGCTACTTTTAGAAAGTGTCAAGATGATGCACAGTTGGCTCAATGCATCACGCTCGCATCTATGAAACTATAGATGCTCCTACTATATTCCTACACGTCAAGTAGTTGATGGTGAAGAAAGTAGGACTGATAGATATCAGATATCTAAGGAGCTCTTTCGATCTAGAATAGCCGATGACACTACAGTACAGATAAAAGTCCTTAACATTATCAATTTGATTGATCAATTAGGACAACATGTTTTATCATGGATGGAGAATTGACCCAAGATTTGATCTTGCACTCACTCCCGGACTCTTTTCATAATTATTGTGAATTTTTTATATGAACAAGCTAGATATCAGCCTCGCTGATTTTCTTAACATATTAAAAAATGTTGAGAGTCACTTTCCAACCAAGAAAGACCAAATCTTAATGGTAGGGGCCAAAGGATCTTCTGAAAAGAAGAACGATTCAAAGAAAGTAAATAGAAAGGCAAAAACAAAGGATAATAAGAACAAAACTGATACGGATAGCAAAGGAGTTAGCTTCCACTACAATAAGTCTGGACACTGGAAAGGAAACTACAAGAAGCATCTTGTAGAGGCTAAGCAGAAGAATCTTAGTGAAGCTTCAGTTACAAATATAGTTTTTGTTCATGATTGAAATAATTTTTTCTTTAAGTCAAGGTTCTACTTGGGTATTCGATACCGGCTTTGGTTATCATAAATATAGATTTATGAAAGGACCAAGCAGAAGTTGAAAGCTAAACAAAGGATAAGTAATCCTATGTCTGGTAAATGAAGCAAAGGTTGTTGCATTAGCCATAAGAACTTATAGTTTAACCAATGTCTACGAGAAAATCTATTAAGTCAATAAGGTGTTATTATATTCCAGTACTTGTTATAAATATTATTTCTATTTTGTTGTTGGACAATGAAATCTTTGGTATTATATTTAAGAACAATTGTTGTTCTATTTATAATAATAATATTTTGTATAGAACTGGAATATTACTTAATGGATTTTATATACTTGACTTACGTGAAAATAATTTTGCAAATTAAACAAATTAGTATAAGAAAAGGAGATGATCATTCAAAGAGTTAAATGCGTGTATTTACTGAAATACAAGTGTGAATTATTTGAAAGGTTCAAAGAATTCAGAAGTGAAACAAATTGGTAAAGTATTAAGATTCTTTGATTAGATCAAGGAATAAATACTTGTGCAATAAGTTTCTAGATCATCTCAAATGATTTTCTCACAATGGACGCCCCCTGATACGTAATAATTGATTGATGTATCTGAAAGGAAAAATTGTACCTTGTTGGACATGGTGTGGTCCATAATGATTTTACCGAAATTCCAGTATCCTTCTGGGATAATGTTCTAGAAATGGCTACGAAAAAAGTTTCAAAGGATAAGTTTGAGACAAGATTTGACAAGTACAGATTTGTGGGACATCCTAAAATAAGATTAGGGTATATGTTCTATAATCTTACCAAAAAAAAGGTGTTTGTTGCGAAACACGCTACCTTCTAAGATAAAGGTGTTTATCATTAAATGGGCTAGTGGGAGGATAATAGATCTTGAAGAGTTCAAGAATCACAAAGCACTATAAGTCGAATAAGAGGAATCTGTAGATAGACCTATTGTACCATAACCGAATTATAAATCTGGAATAGTACCGAAGATACTTGGGATTCATCATAGATGATGATGATGAGGTACACATCATAGAAGATGATGATCCAGTTACATACGATGAGGTAAGAGTTGTAAACACTTAGAGAAATGGATTGAAGCAAGCTTCTCAAATATGGAACATTCATTTTGATTAGACAATCAAAAGAGTTTGATTTTATCAAAAATAAGAATGAACCTAGTGTGTACAAAAGGGTCAGTGGGAGCGTCGTGACATTTTTAGTATTATATATTGATATACTACGGATAAGGAATGACATACTAATGCTATAATCAGTAAAGATAAAGTTGTCTAAACATTCCTCCATGAATGATTTGGGAAGAGTATCTTAATTGGGGATACAAATCTATATAGATAGATTCAAGAGGATGCTCGACTTAACCTAAGAAACGTATATTCAATTGATGCTAAAGTCGTTTAGCATGGCAAACTCCAAGAAATGTCTCATGTTGATGAGCCTTGGAGTGTATCTCTCTTAATAGTCCCCATAGACTCATAAAAGAGAAATCGCATGAGTAACTATCATGTATGCAACGAAATGTACGAGACCTGATGTTGATCAGTCATATTCTGGAGAAGTTCACTATGAGTCAGTGAAAAATATCTTAAAGTAGTTAATCGGCACTAAGGATGTGATCATATTCATGGAGGGTCTAAATTAAAACTAGAGGGCTTAACAGACTCAAGTTTTTCATATAGACCAAGACGACGGAAAATCCACTTTAAGGTAAAGCGTTACCTTGAACGATGGTGCAGTGAATTGAAAAGGTTCCAAACAGCAAAGGGTTGTTAGTTTAGTGATAAAGACAAAGTATATAGCTATAAATGAAGCTGCAAGTTGATTGTTTGGATGAAAAGTTCACTACAGAACTAGGAATAGTTCCTAAGTCTCGTCTTGGATCTAAACATGTGTTGCAGCACTTTCATTTGATTAAAGAACCATTGAAAGATGGGAAATCACTATAGAGATAGTGGACTCTCAAGAACAACTTTACATATCCATTAACTAAAGCTTATTCAACAACAGAATGATCGTCACTTAGAGAAGAAGGGTATGAGATACCATGGCGATTGGCTTTAGTGCAAGTGGGATATTGAAAGTAGTATGCACACAAACCAATCATGTTTGATGATAAAACATATACTTTGTAACAATCTTATTCATTTATTAATAAAAAGTATTAATTTATTAAAGGCTTTTAATCATCTACATAATGCTATTTTATAATATGTGATAAACCCATAGTTTTAAGCAATGCATTTAGAATAATGATGATGATCATTCCAATGAGATCTAAATTCTTAGAAAGCTTAAAACTAAAATAGTTCTCAATCATTGGATTACTAAAGTGGGGATTAGTAAATCCGAATAGATTGGTACATACGTTGCTTGCTCATTGGATGAGGATGATTGATCTCATGATTATTTGTGTGGAGACACTAAAGTAAGTATGTAGGTGCTTATTAGAGAATAAGTTCACTGAATGTGACTCGCTAAATAATACCTAATGGAGTTTTACTTGCCTGTCAATAGGAATTCCTGTAGTGATAGTAGTAGTGATCCTTGGACTTGAGATCATCATAGTATCTTATGTATGATGAGTTATACTTTGACTTATTCCTTAAGACCCTTAGGGTATATCAAAGGGTATGCTTGGGTATAATAAGTTATACATGGAGATAATGTATGATCAATAAAGAATCTACCACTTCTAGTAAAAGAAGAGAAATATCCTATGTGATTCGATAAATGACAACCCAGTAGTCCTTGGCCAAGGCAGAATGAAATTAAAAAGGAGTTTCTAATTTGTATTATTTGGTGTTATGCATTTAAGAGTCGAAATACATATAATTAAATAAAATAAGACTTGACAGTAATTCCATGTCTTATATTTAATTGGGACATTGTATGATGGAATGATTGAATTGTACAGTAACTATTTACTTAAAGGTTCTTTTATGATTAATGTTGAAATCTATATTATCTGAAAAGTCGTTGATCGCTAGGGAGGCTTATCCCTATTGTAGAATAAATATTTTTTATTTAAATAAATTAATATTTTAATTTATCTATTTAAATAAGATTAGAATTGTTCTAATTGATTTATTCATAACCGGTTTAATATGGAGAACCTAAAGGGTCACACCATAAAAGGAAGAATAATTATTTAAGAAGTTAATAGCATAATCATTATAATATATTAAGTGTATTTAATTTAATCTATGACGATAGAATAAATTAAATAGCTTAATATTTATTATTTAATATTTTGGAAATATTAAATATATAAATTAATAAGAGGAGTCTTATTAATATTATTACAATTATTATTATTTTAATTTCTAAAGAGTAAGAAATTAATTTAATATTAGTACTCTCATATATTCCTAATAAGATTAGGAGGCTAATTAATTAAAAGATTTTAATTAATTATTCCTAATAAGATTAGGAGGCTAATTAATTAAAAGGGTTTAATTAATTAAAATAAAACTCAATTCCTTAATGGTTAAGGAGGGTTGCCCATATTTATAAATAAAAGGAGTCTTATTATGGGTGTAGAGTGGTTGTTGACTTTTTCGCAACAGACATAATTCCAATAGTTGGAGAGTACGCTCTTTTTCTATAAAGATAGAAAAACTAGGGTTTAGCCAACCACCCATCTTCTTGAATCTTTCTTCTTCCTTGGTGGATCACCTCTAGAGGCCAAACACTTGGGTGGCTAACGTTGATCACAGAAAGGAACCAAACCCGGTGGATTCAAGTTGAACGCGAAAAGGATTGGAGGTGAACTTGTACTTGAGGAAGCTCGAATCTTCAAATGTATGATTCTTGTTCTTCATATCTTTTCGTTTAATTAATAATTGTGTATAAAGAATGATCTAGGTATATGGTTTGTAAATTTTTAAAACTCTATTTTTTCACGTTTCTACTTATTTTGTGCAATTTGATTGCGTTCATGAATATAACAAACCTAACAATTTAATTATCTCACCTAATGTATAATTAGGGTATGAAGATTTCCTTTTTAATTAAATCTATATATATATATATATATATATATATATATATATATATATATATATATATATATATATATATATATAGCCATGCACCACTTCACATATGTTATCACATATTAAATCACTATATAGCACAAAGTTTTAAATATCAATAATGTATATACATATAAAGTGACTTAAAAGTCCTGGTTATTACATATATTGACACCACATAGCAAACCAATAAGTGAATCCAAGCTTAGTTGTCAATTAATGAGGATTTAAGCCTTTTTGCCCCCACTTTAAATGTCTATACATAGCTAAGTGTTAGTTCTCCAAGTCCACAAAATCTAGACTAAGTATACATCATATTGTGATTCATAACCAATTTATAAACCCTCTAAGTCAGAATTAGAAAGAAGAATTCAAGAATTAGCTCAAAAAGGTAAGAAACCCTAAACTATGCTAGATCTTTAAGGCTACCATAAATTTTATTGTTTTTATATTTAAATATGTTATGTAGTATGTTATTTAGTGATTAGGTTGATAAAACATGATTTAATAACATCTAAATGCATAAAAGTAAAGATTTAAGCAAACTGCAAAAACCCTTAAAATATGGTTCAACGGCCTAATGTCAAGCCTTGTAGATCTTGATCTGTTAGTTGTTTGAGCTATTAAGTGTATTCTGGTTGTAGTATGCCATGAGATTAGTAACCTGGAAGTGAAATCATGTCTATAGGATCAATCAGTTGAAAGATATTCATGGTCAAAGGTCGTTGACCAGTCATGAAAGTGTGGATTCTGGAAAACCCAGAATGTTCATCAGATGGTCTGGCAAGTTTTTGAAGCGCTTAGATCTTCTAACTGTGATGTTGATAGGTTATCTAAGTGTATCACTTTTGTTCTATGTTATATGTAACACAAAACCATGACACTAAAACACTTACATAATCACCAGGAAGAAAGTTATTAGTGGTCAAACTACGTTGACCATTCATATAAACGGTTTTCTAGAATATCCAGAAAACTGAAGAACAGATTTCTAACAACCTTTTGACCAGGCTAGATCTTGTTGTTGTGATGTTTTTAAGTTAAGCCAGTGTATTAGTTTTGAACCTGGACATGTATATTATAATAGTATGACACTAGATCACTTAAAAAATGCACAGAATCAAAGTTATTAAGGCTTGAAAAGCGTTGACTATCATTGACCATATATCTGGGAATTCCAAAAATGAAGAACAACTGTTTATGGGTGGTTTGACCATCAATAACTCTATGTTATGTTGTAGTTAGACCCCAAACTTAGTATGAACTTGGAGTATTATATCAATACTACAACATTGATACACTTACATGGCCAGTAACACAACCGGTTGAGAATTAAATCTGGTCAAACGAGCCCCCAAAGCTTTGACCGGGTTGTTCTTCATTTGATGAAGAACACTTACAGCGACGGTTCCTGTCACTATTCTCTTTAGCGACAGACTTTAATAGAAATAAATTTTAATAAATAATTATTAATAATTAAGTTTTAAAAATCATAATTAGATATAATAAATAATTTTTGATATTTTGACATAAAAATTTCATTAATATTTAATTATTTAAATATTAATGATAATAAAATTATTTAATAATTTTATTAAATAAATTATTTAAAAATCATTATAAATGATAATTAATTATTTAAAAATAGTATTAATGATTTAAAAACCATTATAAAGGATAAGTAATTATTTAAAAAAAGTATTAATGATTTAAAAATTATTATCAATAATAATAAATTACTTACAAATAGTAATAATGATTTAAAAATCATTATGAATAATAATAAATCATTTAAAAATAATATTAATCATTTAAAATTGTTATACGCTTCTAAAAATTATTTTAAATAACAAATTGAAGCTTTTAAATAAAGTTTACTGAAAAACTAACTCGATAATTAGTCGATAAAGCAATAAAACATCGAATGGACATCGAAATAAACCCAGACACTAATAGTTTGATTATATATTATCTATTATTTATTCTAACGACTGCTATAAATATATTTAGGTTACGTAGACAGCTTCAAATAACATTAAATAGTTGTTCGTCGATCAGGTAAGTTTTTCTAACTTCATTTAATTTCTGTATTAAATGTAAGTCTTATATTTTTGCGTTACAAACATTATTCGTGATATCTGTTATTGAAATGTTATTACTTCTTGTTCAAGCATAACCAAATAAAATGAGTTGTTATTTGCGTAAAATGAATTTGATTTGATATCAAATCATAGACTGTGATGATCAAACCAAAAATGTTTGGTGTAAACATATACACTGATACTATTTATGACCGACGATTATTTATTGACCAGGGGTTTATTTATGACCAGCAGTTTTACATTGACTGGGGGTTATAATTTTGTGGTAGGATGATGTGCATACTCCTTCAATGTCTGGTTGAACAAATCAACTCGGGTAGCTAAATCTTTATGACTGATATAAACCCGTAATGTGTGGGGTTTGGCAGACAAACCTCAGTGTATATATATGTATAAACTCTTGAACTATATGTTCATTAAATTCAGACATAGTGTGAGTTAAAATATAAATTTTGTAAAACTTGCTGAGCCTTCAGTAGCTCATCCTTGCAAATAATTTTTTTCCATTTGCAGTTAGGAATGATGTACCCGGCAGTTCCGGTACTTGTGGATAGGAAAGCTTAATTTTATTATATTAAGACATGGTTATCTTTTTGAAGACTCTGATGTAATAATTAACTAAATTTGGGATCTATGTAATTAAATGTTAAGTTTTGTAATATATTATTAGTTTTTATACATTGCAAAGTTTTACCTTTCCAAAGAAACACAATATCTATATGAACTATACATTTGAATGAGGGTATTGAATGATCTTGGGAGTTCTGTACGAATTGAGGTTGCACCCCTCGGTTCCAGGAATAATCTTATCATTCATAGTCCGAATGTCTGATAAATATGGATTATTGATATAAAAGAAATATCCGTGAGATTATAAATCTATACATCCAAGTGAGGGTATCCATACATAGTAATTGTTCTGGAGAGAACTACTATCTGTCATGGAATACTGTGAATTTTGGATTTATATATATTTAAGTTATTATCTTATGGAATATTTATGTGAGCACCAAATCTGCTACATGGAATGTAGAGAATTTGGGGGTGTCACAATTTAGTATTAGAGCAATAACTTAGAAACCTTAGGAGAAAACACCTTAGGGTATAACCTCAGAGGGATTAGAGAAGTAAAGAAGATAGTAAGAACATAATATAATTTGTGATTGTCATGTGATAATTAATGTAATAATATGATTGTAGGATGTCAAAAGATAAGCAATTGATAGTGTGGGAATCAGTAATTGAAGCAGTGCCATTATAGGTGGTACACCCTAATGAAGCATGACAAGGAGTAGGATCCAGTAATATAGTACCAATAGTAAAATCCTCGGTTAGTTAGTCAGAGTATATGCTAGCCAGAGAGGTCAATGATCTGGAAGATAGGATTATAAAACTGGAAGAGGAACTGAAGATGGAGAAAGAGAAATTAACAAACAAGAAGAAATGATATGTAGTTGTGATATTATGATATTTCCAAGTATTATAAAAATAAGGGAATTCTAGTGTGTGACTACTGATGCATGTAGATCACTAGTCGGTATGTATTTCCTTTGTGTGTATCTAGTGGTATGTTATAAATCACTAGTTAGAATATGTAATCTTTTATGTGAAATACAAGTTTATATTTCCAAAATAAATTGTTTTCTTATTATATAGTATTTACACGTAGTTATTTGTTATCTTTAGATAAACGGCACCACGAAGGAGATTACAAGAAGAAATTAAAGCAGAACAAGTAGAGATAAACCCAGCTGAACAATTAATAAATCTTTTGTTAGGAGCTTTATAAGGAAGGATAGGAAATCCACCACCAGTCATACCCAATACTTCAAATGTTACCCTGTTTAAAGATTTTAAGTTAATTAGACCACCTGAATTTAAGGGGACCAATGATCCTATAAAAGCTCAGACTTAGATTACTGAGATGGAGAAAATGTTTAAAGTAATCAACACGAATGATAATCAAAAAGTTGACTTTGCCACTTTCTTTCTGAAAGAGGTAGCCAATCATTGGGAGAAGGCAAACAAAACACGAGCTGGAGAAGGAATCATATCTTGGGATAAGTTTAAAAAAAATTCTTTAAAAAATATTTCCCTAGTTCAATGAAGGATCATATGGATGTACAATTTTTGGAGTTAAAACAAAGGGAGATGATTGTACCTAAGTATGCAGCCAAATTTAATGAGTTGGCTAGATTCGCATCATATCAAATGGATACGAAGGCTAAAAAGACTCAAAGATTTGAAGAAGGACTGAAACCCCAAATCAGAAGTGATATCGGTATTTCAAATGAAAACATTCTCGAAAATTCTTGAAAAGGCTATCATAGCTGAGAAGGAGGGAGAGGCACAAATGAAATTCCACAAGAAAAAGAAGACTAACAATGCAGGAAGAAGAAACACAGTGGAAACTACTACTACAACAACAACAACAACAACAACAACAACAACAACAACAACAACAATAACAACAAAAGGAAATGGGATGTCACTTTTCCAAATATCCCCGGGAAAGGAGGGAGTAACTTCAGTAACAATGGAAATAAGGGAAGGAGTAACAACACTAGTCAGAAGAATGAGCGATGTCAAATTTGTGGGAGGAATAATGGTGGAATATATAATTTCAGATGGACGACGTGTTTTACTTATGGAGAAGATGGGCACTACTCGAACTGGTGTCCACAGAAGAAGAGCAAGAGCAAGAATATTCAATGTTTCAACTGCGGGGCGGAGGGACATGTGGCTAAGTTTTACCCAAAACCCAGAAATGTGAATGTGGGAGGAAATCAGAACTCCAATAATAACCCCAGACCGACATTAGCAGGAGTGGTTGCACAGAACCGTCCAAACGCCATAACCTTTAATATGACTGTGAAGGATGTTGTTGTTGCACAAGACGTGCTAACAAGTATTATCCCAATTGATGATGTAAATGATTATGTGTTATTCGACTCTGGTGCTACTTGTTCGTTTACATCTATTGACTTTGTTATGAGATTAAAAATGTTATATGAAGACATAGATGTACCCTTCAATTTAGAAATTTCTAATAAGGAAATAATTCCAGTTCAGACAGTACATAAGAATTGTAGTGTAGAGATTTAAGGACATAAATTTTCGGTGAACCTTAGCCCTATTCAGCTAGGAGAGTTTGATGTAAGTTTGGGGATGGATGGGTAGTCATAAGGCAATAATCGACTGCGATCGAAAATAAGTGAACCTGGAAATTGCATCAAATTCAAAGGAAGTTGTTCACCAAAGCAAATTTGTTGTCTAACAGCCATGCAGGCGAAAAGGTTACTTAGAAAAGGTGGGATAGGGTATTGGGCTTATGTTGTTTATACTCGAAAGGAAGGAGTATAACTAAGTCAAATTTCAGTAGTAAATGAGTTCCCCGATGTATTTCCAAATGACCTACCCGGTCTTCCTCTTGATAGAGAGATTGAGTTTGTGATCGACCTTGCACCTCGTACAACACTAGTCTCAAAAGCACCATATAGGATGGCACCAGTAGAATTAAAGGAGTTGCATGTTCAATTACAAGAAGTCTTTGATAAAAAGTATATACAACCCAATATATCATAATGGGGAGCACCTGTGTTATTTGTGAAAAAGAAGGATGGGACTTTAAGATTATGTATAGATTATCGAGAGTTGAATAAGTTGACTATAAAGAATAAGTATCCCCTACCAAGGATTGATGATTTGTTTGATCAGTTGAAAGGAGCTGAGCACTTTTCGAACATCGATATACGATCAGGTTATCATCAGTTTAAGGTAAGAAAAGAAGATGTGCCAAAAATAGCGTTTAGGACACGATATGGATATTATGATTTTCTTGTGATGTCGTTTGGGTTAACAAATGCATTGGCAGCATTCATAGATTTAATAAATCAAGTATTTAAGTCATGTTTAGAAAAATTTATGGTGGTATTCGTCAACAATATCTTAATATACTCGAAAACACGGGAGGAACATGCTGAACATTTGAGGAGCATATTGGAGATATTAAGGAAGGAATGACTTTATGCAAAGTTTTAAGTGTGAATTATGGTTAGAGAAAGTTCAGTTCTTAGGCCACGTAATTGACAAGAATGGGGTAGTAGTAGATCCAGCAAAGATAGAGAGGATTATGTATTGGGATCAACCAACAACTCTAATAGAAGTGCAAAGTTTTCTTGGTTTAGCAGGGTAAAATCGTCATTTTATAAAATATTTTTCAAAAATAGCAACCCCGCTAACCAATTTAACTCGAAAGACAGTGAAATATGTTTGGACAGATAAATGTGAAGAAAGTTTACAAGAGTTAAAGAAATTTTTGAGCCAGGCACCTATATTATCTTAACTAGATGATATTGGAGGTCTTATAGTTTTTAGTGATTCTTCACACAAGGGTTTAGTATGTTTGTTGATGCAACATGGGAAAGTGATCGTGTATGCGTCTCGACAGCTCAAAGATTATGAGAAAAGGTATCCTACTCACGATCTTGAGTTAGCCCGGTAGTTTTTACCTTGAAGATTTGGAGGCATTATTTGTATGTGGGAAAGTGTGAAATATACACAGATCACAAAAGTCTGAAGTATATTTTCACACAAAAGGAGTTGAATATGAGTCAGAGGATGTGGTTAGAGTTGATAAAAGATTTTGATTGTGAAATCCTATATCATCCCGGTAAAGCCAACGTAGTTGTAGATGCGTTAAGCCTTAAGTATCAAGGAAAGTTGAATGTCATAACAACGAGGTACTGATAAAAAAATTTGAAAAACTCGAGATTAAAGTAAGAGTTCCAGCTAACTCAAAGAAAAAGTTATTTGTCAAAGAGACTGGTTCAACTTTAATAGACAGAATCAAAGAGATGCAAGAGAAAGATGAAGTGTGATGTCCCTAAATTCATACACTCATAATATGAATTCGGTGCTTCATGATCTAACTCTAATAACATACTAAAATCTCACACAACAAAATAATAAAATAATTTACATTGACATAATATAAATATTCTCGTTCTAAGGTCTCGTAACCGTTACTAAGACATTATATAATAAAATCCAAAACATAGCTTAAAATGTATACCATAATTAAATCTTATTACAACTTTATAATAAACTTCTAGTATAGAGGACTAAAGCTAATCTGTATCTTTGCCCTTTCCCTTATCTTTGCCTAAGGGTTCACCACATTCTGCCTTAACTGTAAGGTTTAATGGAAGCAAGAATAAGCAACAAAATTTTCTCAGCAAGTATATAATAATAAGGGTGAACAAGCATGGTATAAAGTTAATAATCTCAAAGGTGTAATAATCAAATATAGTTCAAGGATTAAGCAAGAATACTATAAACAAGGAAATATCAATAGCTTCAAAACTGACCTTTGAATTTTAAACGAGTCATTATAGACCGAAAGATTTTAAAAGAATTCAAAGGTTTCAACACCGAGTAGTCACTATGGACAGAGAACTCCTACTAGAATCAACAGTATTAAACTGATAATCAAATAAAATAAGGATAATAAGTGATCAGTCCAAAATACCCTACATTATGCATAACATTTAAACATGATGTTTGTTCGCACGTCGGTTCCCCGACAATATATAGTTTACCCTTCAATGAGGGTTGTTTATCTTAGTAGATTTATAAGGGTCCGCACCAAGATAATTGGTTTAGATAGCTTTCTAACACATGATATTAGTCTGGCCGAGTCAAGTGGCTTAGAAAACTTTTACAATACATTTTAGAACAATAAGTTCAATGCTCGCAACATGAATCAAGATATACAATTAATTTTTGAATATGAGTAATGATTCATACGAGTATAGAAATTTACTAAATATGAATACAGTTGGCATAACAACGATTCAAAGTTTTCACAATAGATAAGGTTTAGATATTTACATTCAATGTAAAAATGATGTTAGGGAACTTGCCTTTAGTGTAGTTTACAAGTCTTAAAGCTTAACTTCACTTAAATGTCCTATAGTATTATAGTTATGTATATGCATACACTCATTAGCCATACATAATCCATCCTATAAACGTATTACACTTGGATATCTATGATCGTTATTCATGTATATATTCGTTATACATGTAAATCATATGTTCACATTTTCATCATTGTCTATGAAATCTTATAACTTTGAAATCTTGGTTTCATGTAGTCAACTATACTTTAACACTTAAAACATCTATGAAATCATGTATTATAGTTTCGGACATTAATGTAAACATGTATTAAATTTTAGGTTACAAATAAAACAATCTGACTACACTGCCCTGTGGTGCGGCCCCGCTGAAGTTAGACTAGGGAGTGGCGCGGCCACGTTGCTCCTTATCTAAACCAGTACTGAAAATTAATTTTCTAAACCTAGCTTAAACTCTAGCATACATGGATGTTAATACACACTATACATACATGTTAAGAGGTCATGGACTAGGTTTGATGTTTCTTAAGTTTACTTTCACACATTATGGTTTTATTTGGAAAAATTTATATATAGCAAGGCAACAGAGTTCGTTGCACAAAAGACTAACCACGTTACTTATTATATCACATAATGATGCTAATAAACCTTTAGTAAGCATGCTCACATGTATACAACTTATTTACACTTAGGTTGAATATTTTAACATTTAAAATCTCATTTTACATCATGCTTGAAAAGTCTAAATCATGCTTGACTGGATGGGTACATATATCAATCATATCTAGAGGCCTAAAATATCCTATCATGTTTGTCCAAACGTCCAAGATGCACGTATAGTAGTTTTTCGACAAAGTTGGTTTTCAAACTCCTAAAGTTTTTTTGAAAATCTCATGCTAAACCACTAAAGCATGCAGGGCACTTTGGATTCACGTATCATAGTCATTAAATACAAAACTAAGCCCTATAAACATGCTTGAAAGTTAGAACTTAAAGTATACCACATTCGTCGAGTTTCAATTTCGAACTTCAAGTTTCTTTTAGAAAATTAAGCTAACGTAACTCATTATACACCAAGCAAGCTTATACCGTACGTTAGACTCATTTACATACATATTTAAGTCGTGTACAATTGTTCATAAAGTCAGAGTTTAAGAGACACAAGGTTCGTTAAGGTTTGTTCTTAAAATTCTAAGTTTTCTTTAAAAACACCAACTAAAACATGTTAAGGTGGGTGACTACAAGTAGAGAAACTTATGTTAGCATATCAGAGTCATTTATAACCATAATCAAGTCAACTAACATGCTTATTATAACAGAAGATAACAAAAATTAGATTTTATGGCTGACAGGCAGTGCGGCCACGCTGTGTTTGTAATGGGAAGTGGCGTGACCGCGCCACTTCGGTACAGGAACAGACCAGCCCCTGTTTCAGCAGAACTCAAAAACTCAACTTGTATACTCACAATGTAGCATGCTCTAAACAACCATAATGACTTCATACAACTCAAATAGCATGTTGACATCGATTCCTTGATCAATTAACAAGTAGTTTCAAGAAATTTTAAGAATTTGTAAAACTTGAACTCAAGAACATAGTAAATGGAAAGTTAACTCTTGAAGCTTGAAATTGCTAAAATTGCTCCTAAACTTCTTATTGCTCTCTAACTTCAGAACTCACTCTCAATTTTTTTTTTAGCTTAACAACCAATCTAGCAAAGTGAATTTGAGAAGAGGGCTTCCAATTTATAGAGAATCCAAAACCCATACAAAACCATTGCCCTAGTGTTCTAAACCAATAGAAAGAAGAAGATGATGGATATTGAAGGTTTGGTGGAATACTTCCCACTATTCCATCTTCAACCGTTCTTCTAGCCATTATTATACCTCAAGTTAACCATTTTATTTTTCAGCGATATATAGGTAGCCTTTTGGTTAGACACGACAGGAGAGATAGAATGGGACACAAAAAATGGGACAAGCCCTAATGCTCCTCATATCTCAATAAAATGATTTTAGTATTGTGACACCCCCAAATTCGGGTACTTCATCCCCACAGGATCTGGTGCTCACTATCCAAAACAATTACATCTAACTACCCATAATCAAGGATAAAGACATAACTTAAATAACTTAAACAATAATCCTTCCCATTAAAGGGTTACATCAACTTAAAATAAATCCCATGTAATCTAACCTTAAACTATTACATAAGTTTACGAAATACATCACATAATAAAAATAAGTCTCATAACAGAAATCTATTAAATAAAATTAGACATGTCTTCATCATTTAGACATTTTTTCCCTTGCCCTTACTAGAAGAAGACTCGTCAACTTTCTTAACTTTAGTTGCAGTGTTAAATGCAAGAGTGAGCAAACAATTGCTCACTAATATAATGATGACAATAGCAATAACATAAGAGAATGCAATGAATACTGAATAATTAAGAACTTGTTCTTTGAATTAAGAGTAGGAAACAAGTTCAAGATTTATATCTGAAGGTCTTAAAACCATGAACTATGTCCCATGTTATTAAGTATTTCTACTGTAACGAATGCATTGTTTGAGTTTTGATTCTGAGGACAGAATCCTTGTAAGGAGTGAAGGATGTAACAATCCAAAATTTTATTTGTAATTTCAAATATTTATTGAATTAAATAAATATTTTAATTGAAGTGTTTGTTGTTAAGTAAATATTTGTTGGATTATTTATTAGTTAAATAAATAATCCATGAATAATTGTGGACTAACTTAATTAAGTGAAATATATTAACTAAGTTGATGTTCAGTAATTTTGTGGGTTGAAGTTTAATTTAATAGGTTAATTAAAATAAATGAGTGGTTAACTAATTATCATATTATATAATGGTAATATTCTAATTTAATTTAATAATTAAATTAGAGATAGCTAATAATGATTAGTTGAGTTGTTTAATAATTATGTGTTAATTTCATTTAATAATTGAATTAGAGATTTAAAGTTTTGTTAAGTAAAATTATAATTTTAAATGATTAATTAAAATATTAGAATTTAATTAATTAGAGGGTGACCATTAAACCATATAGAAAGTGATTTATTAACATAAATTAGAGAGTTTAAATTTAGTTTTTTCCAAACAAGGTGTAAAGATATCAAGTCTTTATTTTTAAATTAGTTTTGCCAAACAAAGCCTTGTGGCTTTTAAAATTTTAACTGACAAAATTATTTTGAAAATTTATGTTTAAGTTTTGTAACTGACAAAAATTGAATTGTACGGATTATGTTTGTCAGTTTTTATTTTTCACGCATCATTTTTATCTGGCTTATACTTAGACTACGAAGTAGAGAATACAGAGAAGAAGAGAATGTTTGAGAAAAGAGAGAAATTCTGTGAATCAAGAAGTAGATAGGGGATTATCCAAGCACTTTTTTGTCATCTAACAAGGTTTAATCAAGCAAAGTGAAGGTATAATGTTAATTTCCAAAAGCTTTAGTTCCTATATATGAAAAGTTTTCTGTGTTCTTGAGTTTCACTTTAAAAAAAATTTGTTTTCAAACTCTCTATAATGCAACTGTTGACGAATTTTTGGTGTATAAGTGATTGATTGTGTTTATATGGAATCGTAATGTTATAACTAACATTTAGACAAGGATTTCGTATATTAATTTAGGAAATCACGTTCAAAAAGAAGAGAAATTGATTACAGTCAGTGTGTGTATGTATATGGCTTGTTAGAGTCCAAAATTGATAGCTGATTCGTGAACTAAATTGTAAATTGATTCTTGAATGTGTTAATTCATTAAGAAACGAAAATAATACAGTTTGAATGAATTGATTTGGTGTAGTAACAAAGTTTCAGTGATGATTTTTGCTAAAGATATCAAAAATGGAGTTTTAGCAAAATTATGGAATTTAAAGGACTGAATATGATTGTTGTTGTTGTTTTATTATTTTAAATCTATATATATATATATATATATATATATATATATATATATATATATATATATATTGTGTAATGTATATATGAAGCCTATATTATTTGGGTGTATGTAATTTGCTACTTAATTGGTGAAGTTCATGACTTTTGGGTCTGAATAGAGCAAGAAACTATCTGTGTAGTTTCTGTCTGCACACCAGCGCATCTGCACTGGTGACAAAAGTAGAAGCGGTGTAGTTGCACTGGTTCTAGAGCTATAAATGGCGCAGCTGCGCCATAGCTAGAACAGTGGCAGTGATGCTCTGATGATGGTTTAGTCTTTAAAACTCATTATAACCTAGTCTAATGAAAACGTTAATGTGGTGAGCATGTAACAATGATTTTATAACAGATTTGTAACATGTATGTGATAGTTCCAAAGTTGTAAAATTAGCCAGTTGTAAAAACTTTACGTTGTGATTTGTTATAATCTAGAGATGGTGATTAAGTGTGCTAATGCTAAAACTTGTGATTTCAGAATTGTGTATGGTATTAGTGATTGGAACTTGTACTAAAATAACATGTTCAACTAAAATGGGATTTAACTTGTAAGGTTAATGTTGGTATACCTAATAAATGTTGTGATTCTAATAATATGTGTAGGTGAACGTGACTTGTAATTTAATAGCTTACGCATAAGGCAAGTTTCTTATCCTTATTTTTATATTAAGCAAGTTCCTAAACCTACTTATATAACTTCGTGATATTCATGCAAGCTCTTTACTCTAACTCTTACTTTGAGTTCCTATCTTTAAAATGGTTTCTTATTATGCAAATATATAAATTCCATTATTCTTATGATGAACAAGTTTTATTTCTCAACTTGTTATCTATTATGCATATTCAATAACTCAATTCTTTTATTAGACAAGATTATAGCCTTAGCTTAATATTGTTCAAGCAAGGTTTATTATATTATTCAATGCTTATGCTTTCTAGTTTATTTCTAAGCATGACTTTGATATATAATGTTGATTCACCTATAATTCTTGACTATTCCATATAATGTTGTTATCTAATATTTGAAATGATATCAAACTTTATTGATTCAACTAATCCTTAGTTGATGATCGTTAAATCCTAAATTACCCTTGAAGCTTATCCAAACTGAACTTTCTTTGGTGCGAATTTGTACTCTAAAACTGAGAAGAACAACCCTATTATAGGAGATTATTTACGCAAAGCATTTAAATGTTTGTGCACAATACATGGTACGAAGGCCTGATCACCCTAAGTACGGGGAGTCCCTATAGTCTTATGACTGTTTAGGTTTAAGTTGAAAGATTACTTATAACCTTGGACATAGTTCGTGGTCTTGTGACCCTCAGATAAATTTTACAAGTTCATTTTAGTTCTTGATTATCATTGATAGGAAATATTATTCAGTTCTATTAAGCCTATTCATCGGCAGTTATTATGTTGTTATTATTCATTGTCAATTTCAAGTGAGCATTTGTTTTGCTCACTCTTGCATATATAACTATTGCAGCTAAGGTTGAGAAGGTTGATGAACCTACCACTAGCAAAGGGAAAGGAAAAATGAACACGTGTTGAACACTTGTAAATTTTTTGACTTTTATGATGTTAGACTTTATTTCAACTACTTTGATGTAATTTATTTACTTTTCAAAATTTGATGAATGTTTAAAGTTAGATAACCTAGGAGACTTTATTGGATTTAATGATGTAACCCTTTAATGGGAAGTTTTATTGTTTAAATTTTATTATGTTTGGGTAGTTAGAAATGTATGAGTAGAGAGTGAACACTAAATCGTGTGGGAATTAAGTACCCAGATTCACACGATTTGGGGGTGTCACAAGTTGGTATCAAAGCTTTAGGTTATGAACCTTAGGTAGGGGAAAACCTTAGGAAGTAACCTTATAGGAGATTGAAAAGATAGTGGTGATAAACTCTTATTGAGTTTTAAGAAAGAAATAATAAAACACTCTATGTGCTTATGTGATTGCAACCTAAGTGTCAAATAGTGACGATTAGTAATTAAACCCTAAAAATTTTGTTGTCAGGATGGATAATGTGGGAGAATCCAGTCAGGCTAGGGAGGAGGGACCTCATATGCTTAGAGAGGAGGAGCCTCGAGATATTCAGGTGGTTTGGGAACAACTGCTGCCAAGGGAGTCATCTCCGTTGGTCACAGTGGTTGAGCAGGAGGGTATACCTGATGAGGAGGATGTGGTAGAGACAAATGAGGAAGACCCCGTTGAGTTGCCACAATCGGATGAGGATGAGGAGGAGGAAGAGTTTCCACCAAACTTTATCACAACTCATATGTATGATGAGATATACGACCGCAATATTGAGCTTCAGGATAGAGTCGAGGAGTTGGAGGAAATAGTAGCTGAACGTCAGACTTCGATGGCACAGAAGGACGATGAGATCCGGGATCTTGACGAGCATTTGAGTAATGTTGAATGGAAGTTGATTCATACTGAGGGGGAGAATGAGCAGCTAATAGAGGAGATTGCGAAGCTGAAGGACAAATTGAAAGAAGAATTCGGCAAGAGAGCAAGAGTTAAAGACACGTACGAGAAATCCTCTCAGCGTGCAGAAGTAGCAGAGGGGGAAGTGCAAGCAAAGAAGATCAAGATGGAGGAGATGAATGGCATTTTTCAACACCGTGATAAACCGAGCTCAAGACCAAGTCATGTATTATCCGTTTCAGTTTGAGACGTTGTCGTGACACATGTTAGATCGCAGAACAATGTTCCGTATTATGGAAGAGGGGAGTCGTTAGGCTATGCAGCAA
Organism: Panax notoginseng; assembly: GCA_016801055.1. NCBI lineage: Eukaryota > Viridiplantae > Streptophyta > Magnoliopsida > Apiales > Araliaceae > Panax > Panax notoginseng. Next base: position 95,634,966 of record CM029015.1, on the reverse strand, counting down.
TTTAGTAGGTCATCATAAAGAATGTAATTGTTGTGTGCTTAATGATATAGTAAATAAGATGTAAATCCCAAGTATTATATAACCAATGGGATATGATGATGATGTTATCCTGAAACTTTAGTAGTTCAGGAAAGTGATGTAAATAGCAGTGATGCTATTATTCTTATATTTTTTTTAAAAGAATATAAATGAATAAAATGTTAATATTTATTCAAGATGTTATGTGTTATGTGGTGATTTTTTTTAGTTAAGTAGAAAATACTTAAATAGATTGAGTAATAATCTCATAAGTGTATTTTAACAAAAAATGCCTCCAAGACGTCAACCACGACAAAGAACCCCTGAGGGATCTACCAATAACAACAATGTTGATGCTAACCCAGTTCAGCAGTTGGTGACGTTACTGACAAGAGCATTACAGAATCAACCGCAAAACCAATCTTTGACTTTTAAGGATTTCAAGGCTATTGGACCACCAGAATTCTGTGGGTCCATGAATCCGGTTGAGGCACAAACCTGTATCATGGAAATAAAGAAGGTTTTCGATGTTGCTAGAGTCAGTGAGAATCAGAAGACTGCTTTTGCAACATTTATGTTGAAAGCAGAGGCTAGTTATTGGTGGCAAGCCAATAAAACTCGAGGAGGTTAGAGAGTGATGACTTGGGATAGGTTCAAGGAAATATTTTTTGAGACCTATTTCCCAGAGAGATCAAAGAATCAGATGGAGGTGCAGTTTTTAGAGCTGAAGTAGGGCACAATGACAGTGTCGGAGTATGTAGCAAAGCTCAATGAGTTGGCGAGGTTTGCGTCATATCAAGTTAACACAGATGAGCGCAAGGCGAGGAGATTTGAACAAGGACTGAAGCCCTGGTTGTACAGCAGAGTCTCCATGTTTCAGTTGAAGACGTTTGCAGCGGTGCTTGAGAAGGCGATTATAGTTGAGGGTGGAGGCGAGGTTATGACAAAGTACAATCAGGAACAAAGAAAGAAAAAGAGAAAATAAATCTTTTATTGATATCTTAACTTGAATCAATTACATATCTTTGAATCAAATTATGTTATGATTCATTCTATTCGAATTACTGTATAAACCTTTACATCTCGATTTGAACTCCTCTATGTATCACATAGTACAACTTAACAAGTATTACACATCATAAACTACTATCATGTACATTTCCTAGAACCTAAACATGGTTTAAGAGTATATATTTAAATAAATAAATCAATCTCCTTCAATGCTATTGAACTTTATCTATCAAGTAGCACATAATCTTTACCGTGAATCCTTAACATGTAAAAGTGGTTATTTGCAAGGGTGAGCTCGATAGCCAAGTAATTCTAACAATTTTCATGCAGCACATAACATATAATAACATACACAGTTCATGCATTCATAATCAATTAATATTTACTATGCATGTTACTTCTCACATAACAGGCATAGAGATTTACTTCACAAGAATATCATCAAAGTTCAACTTTCATACATATCTAATATGCATTTCATATATATACATCAACATTCGCATAGCATAATATAGCTCAACTAACAGTTATCAAATTCATATATCAAATAAGAACTGAAAGACTTGCCTGATTCGTAGTTTATCAACTATAACTTAACTACTTAAAGCTTATCTGCACTGCATGTGTTCCTACATAGTTATATAATCATGGATTCATACCCATTAGTCATATATTTCATACGCTCTTAATATAAGAACAAATATTGTTTCCTAACTTAGTTTTATTTTTACTTGAACTTAGGATAACCATGAGACTAGCTCATTCTACTATCATATTTATCTAAACAATCTTGTTTCATATCTTGTAGTCCTTACGGACAACATATAACCATAACTTAAGACCATATAGTTAACAAACTGCTCTTGGTCACTTTGCAGAACGGCACGGCCACGCTGCATTTAAGCTTAGGAGTGGCGCGGCCGCGCTACTCCCTGCCAAAACCAAACTTGTGCTTTTCATTGCTCAGTTTAGTCCTAACCTACTATGCATTCTGATACATACTATAAACATACATCAAGTAGGTTATGATATTTCTTCAAGTTCACATTTTAAATCATTTAGTTTTGAATTACATAGTTCAATGTTGAATTATTTACATCAACAAGGCTTAACAACTTCTTTTAACAAAGGTTTAATGTTTATAAGCTTTTAAACCTTATATTGGTACTAACAAGCCTTTAATACGCATGTTCACATGTATCTATCTCATTTACATAGACATAGCATAGTTCATACTTTTAAAACATGCTTAAATAACGTATGTCATGCTTGACTAGTGGAGTGCACGTATCTTTCATGTTCAAAGGCATGAACAACTCTATCATGTTTGCTTATAAGGTCATAATGCAAGTAATACAATGCTCATCAAAGTTAGTTTCTAAAACTTTTAAATTTCTCTTTAAAACACATACTAAACCGAGCTTGAAAACCTTTTATGCGCAATATATCTTGAAATTACATTTCTTATCCATCCGCGCACATAACTAGGCCACATTCACATGTTCCCAAAGTCGGAACTTAAAAGACACAAAGTTTGTTAAGTTTCATTTTCAAAACTTCAAGTTTTTCTTTCAAAACTCTTTAAACCAAGCTATATCAATCTAGTATATGCAAGGTAACTTTAAAACTATATTTCATGTCCGTTGATATGTGTACATAGGGTCCAAGGTCAGAACTCAAAGGACACCAAATTCATCAACTTTCGTTTCTCAAAAACTTTAAGTTTTCTTTCAAAAAATCATGTTAAGGCATTCCATAATGAGTAAAGTAATCTTAGTTATATGACATGTCTATTATCATGCATATTTATGTTTTATCACTTAGAACAACATATTTCATCGTCGGGAGCACTATACTTGTGTATGTGCTCGTTCAACGCCCTCCAATAGCCTCCTATTACATAACAGTCACAAAGATGACTGTTTATATCCCTTCTAATGACCTTAAATTAAAAAACGTAAAGAACAAAAGTTTTAGGTCTATTCGTCCTCGTTCTGGATCATCTTGAATCACCTCAATCGGAGTTCGTATGAAAATGTTATGGCCGTTTTACCAAAATAGGTTAGAGCAGTCACACTTGACACAAATTGGGCGCGGCCGCGCCCCTTGCTCTCACCATTCCAGCGCTCCCATGCCATTTCCCAGCCCCAGCTGATCGCCCGCATGCACGGGCAGCGCGTCCGCACGTGGCTTCGCACAGATTACAGTTTTTGGCATAACTTTCTCATTTTAAGTCCGAATTAGTTGGTTTTCGATTCGTTGAACTCGTTAAACTCTTAGCTACTCATCTACAGACTAATTATAGCACTTCAAAAACATTAACTAACCCAAATATGAATCTAAAACTCATGTTCATACTAAATGTTCATATTTTTGACAAATTTAGCGAATTCATTCTCTACGAATTCGTTTCTCAACCAAATTGGTCCATTTAACTTTCGTTGTTTTCGTATTCAACCATATTTACAACATCTAACAGAAAATTATAGATTGCAACAAGTGTTAGCCATCAATTTTTGGACTTAAAAGCACTGTTTCTTGGTATTACTAAGAAATTTCAAACTTAGGAAATCAGGAGCATGTTACCTCTTGATGCTTGAATTTGCTAACTAGAGCTCTTCAAACCTCTTATTGCTCTCTAATTCTACTATCCTTCCTTAACCAAATTCTCAGACATTCAACAAACGAGAAAGAGGAGGAGAAGTCTCTATTTATAGAGAATTTAGTACTCAGCTAATAGCTTTGCACATTGAATTAATCCAAGAGGAAGAAGAAGAAGCCAGTGGATGTTGGAGAGTCGGTTACCAACTCCACGTTTATCCATTATTAACAGTTAACTAGCCTTTGCTGAGCTTAAGTAATAGAGAAGTGGACCATTGGCCTATTAGACGGTTGTTTAATACTTGGGACAATGAATTTGGGACAGATAATATTACTTCCTCACTTATTAGTAAAATGGGTCTCATTCTACCAAAGTTAATTCCTTTTGGATTTATTAAATCAATTATAATGATTTAACATTACTACACTAAATTAATCTTTGGGCACATATATACACATATGTATGTACTTACCCACATATAGGAAGTATACTTATATTTTAAAATATACATCAATATAATCTTATATCCCATGTACATTGGGCTAGTCCAAATGATATTTTAATTGGGCTAATTATAAAATAGTTGGATATTCTCAATCCATCATTTTCCATAAAATTCATCATCTCAAATATACCCGATTATCATAATGATAATTAATATCAATTATTTATTAACTCACCATTTATTTTCTTTTAATACTTCCCATTAAATCTCTCTTTGATTTAACTTCCCTAGTTATGCCACACAAGACATAATTATGTGAACTTAGTAATTAATAGTCCACAAGATTATAATAACATAATCTCACCAAATAATAGTATTCTTAACATTACATCTCTAACCAATATTTAAATGCATTGGTCCCCTTCTTTTATTAGACACTTATTATTCAAAACATCTTTCAAATATTAAACCCTTTCATATATTACCATATTATGCAATATAAAAATACTAAAATTAATTAACATAACCATTTCGTTTTCTTCATGTAAAGAACATATATTAATTCACCATTTTACTTAAGTGAATTTCTCCTTTCATTCAATTTGCTATCACGCCACTGCCACACAAGGCTTTAATATTCAAATTATATTATTCCATAATATAATTTTCAACTTAATTTAAGTTAACCAATTTTTCATTCTTATTTAGTTAATTTCCATAACTAACTCTCATTCAATTCATGGTCACTATCTCAATCCCTTCATGAGCACTATCAATATCAAATATGATCCATATGATACAATATTAGCCATTAATATACAACCCCTATATTTCAGATTACACAACTCATCTTGAACTGTCTACAGACTGGCACGACCATGCTGGTCTTAGGCTTGAGAGTGGCGCGGTCGCGCCACCTTAAGTTAGGATGCAGACATGTTATGCTTCAACAGAAACAGAACTCAACTCGCAAATCCTTTAACATGCTCCATACATGCTATCTCATTATACTAACCAAAATAAATCTCCAATGACTACATTCTTCAATAATTTAGACATTAAACTTCAAGGTCAACTCTTCTTTCTTTAATCTATACATTTAACCATATACCAATATTAGTCAATAAATCTCTAACTAATATTTATCTAAAGATATATTAATTTTCTTCTCTCGTCAACAACATACGTATATACAAGTCTAAACCTAGCACACATCGAGTCTTTAATGGTATTCAATATAGTACACTGAGTGGTTTTCCACAAACAATCAACAAATTAGTTTCCGTCTCGTCTACACTGTTTTCACAGTGAGTTAGATCGGTTACTAATTCGTATATACCTTCGCTCTTTGAAGGAATCGTTTAGCCCAGCTCCTATACATCCACCATTAAAGGGTACGGTTGCACTGCCTTAGACTTGATACATACTCATACATATACTCAAGAAATTGGTGATTATCAAAGATATTTAATGTCACTAACTTACTATCATAAAATAACTCTATAAATTATTTAATGCCAATAGATAAATCTTATCCATCTCCTTACTAATTCATCTCTACAATTTATAATAAATATATAATAACGATATATATTTATTAAACACAACATCACTTATTACATAGTTCATATTATCCTATGTAACACAATACTACATACCTCATAACACACATATATATATATATATTCTTGTTCGAACCCATCTCATGCTTTAAGAATTTTATCTACTAAATTCTTATTTTAATATTTTCTAAAAATTAGGGTTCTTACAGTAGTGGGGGGAATGGTAGTAATAACTTGAAGAAGAAGTGGAATGCAAGTGTTGGTGTTGGAAGTCAACAGAGTAGCCAACAGAAAAAGAAGTTTGAAGCATGTGCTACATGCGGAAAGAATCACATTGGCGTGTGTTTAAAGGGTAAGCGAGTATGCTTCAACTATGGCCAGGAGGGTCACATTGTCCCAAATTGCCATTAACCAAAGAAGAATGATTGCTACACATACGGGTCAAAGGATCATTTTGCTCGCGAGTGTCCTAAGAAGAAAACTGGAGAGGCAACGGGAATCAAGGGAGGTGGTAGTGGAGGTACGCTGGCTATTGCTGGACCAACGTCATCGAACAAACCCACAGCCAGAACCTTCAACATGACAGTGCAAGATACGGTGCAATCAAAAGATATTGTGTCAGGTATTATCCCAATCAATGATATAAATGCATATGTATTATTTGATTCAGGTACTACTTGCTCATTTATATCTGATGAATTTCCTACGAAGTTAGGATTGCCTAGTAAAGAATTGAATTTCCCTTTAAACATAGAAATTGCGGATAGGGAGGTGATTCATGTTAAGTTCGTATACAAGAATTACAGGGTGAATATTAAGGAGAATGTTATGACTGTAGATTTGATCCCGATAAAACTTAGAGAGTTTGATGTTATGTTGGGAATGGATTGGCTATTCAATTATGAAGCAATAATTGATTGCCAAAAGAAAAGTGTAAACCTTATGACTCTGTCAAAGGTAGTTTTCTGTGATAACCCGAATTTTTAGAAATGATTAAAATAAGAATTAGTAAATAAAATTCTTATTACAAGATATGTCGGGTTCAAATATGAATGTATATATGTGTTATATAATTCGGAATTTGGGATTATATGGGAAGAAATTATATATGAGATTTTGAAGTTAATTAAACTATTAAAGAAAGAAGAGTTTGAACTTGAAGTTTAATGTCTAAATTTTTTGAAGAATGTAATAATTGATATTGTAAAGTTAAAAAGGAGATTGATTTTTGGTTAGTATAATAAGTTAGTATATAGGGAGCATGTTAAAGAATTTGTGAGTTAAGTTTATGTTTTTGTTGAAGCAGAACATATCTCCGTTTGAACTTGAAGTGTCGTGACTGCGCCACTCTCAAGCCTAAGACCAGCGCTGCCGCGCCGGTCTGCAGATGGTTCAGGATAAGATTGTGTAATCTAAATTTTTAAGATTTGTATATTAGTGGCTAATAGGTTATCATATGGGTCATATTTGATATTCAAAGTGTCCATGAATGGATTGAGATATCAAATCATGAATTGAATGAGAATTAATTATGGAAATTAATTAACCCGGAATAAGTATTGGTTAATTAAGTTATATTATGTAATATAATAATATAATTTGAGTGTTAAAGTCTTGTGTTGCAGTGGCATGATAGTAAATTGAATAAAAAGGTTAATTCACTTACATAAGATGGTGAATTAATATATGTATTTTGCATAGAGAAGATGAAAGGAATATGTTACTTAAGATTGTAATCTTTATATATTACATAGTATGGTAATATATGAAAGGGTGTAATATTCGAAAGATGTTAATGGAAAATAAGTGTTGGATAATAGAAGAAAACCAATATATCTATAAGTGTATATTGGTTAGAGATTTATATATTAGATTAATATTTAAGATGTGGCTAAATGTAAAGATTGAAGAAGTTGTCTTAGGACAATCAGATAATTATACTTATAATTGTATAATTTAAATAATGGAGTAAAGGTTAATATTTCTAAGGGTAATGATTATTGTTGTAAATAAAGGTATTATAAATATAAGTTCATAAGTGTATAATTATTCAAGATAAGTTAAAGAATTTAGTATTAAAGTAAAGTGTGTCACACAAACTTTATATTAAATGTTAAAATAACGTGGAATTGGAGAAAAGCCAAATGTGGCCTAGGCCCCTAATACTTTATTGTTGAGATTATGAGCTTGAGTTATATAACTCTAGTAAGTGAGATAATTGTGCCTTGTGTGGCATAAGTATTAAAGTTAAACCAAACTAAAGGTTTGACTGGAATTATTAAAAGATAATTAATGGAAAGAGAATAAATGATTGATATTGATCATTGTGATATTTATGTGTGATAGGAAATAATGGGTTGAGAATACCCAACTGAATTATATTTAGTCCAATTAAAATATTATTTGGACTAGCCCAATGTATATGGGATATAAGATTATATTAGTGTATATTCAAAATATAAGTATACTTCCTATATGTGGATAGGTACATATATATGTGTATATATGTGTCCATAACTTAATTTAATGTAGTAATGTTAAGTCATTATAATTGATTTAATAAGCCCAAAAGAAATTAACCTTAGTAGAATGAGACCCATGTTACTGATAAATTAAAGAGTAATAGAGCTTGTCCCAAATTTATAACAGCCGTATATAGGCCAATGGCCTACTCTTCTATGTTACGGTGAAATGAAGGAAGCTAGGAGGTGGTGATGATGAGCTAAAGAATGGAGGAGAGGGACTAGTTAGCTTCTTTTCACCAAACTCCTTCAATCCAATGGCTTCTTCTATACTCTCTTGGTTTAATTCAATGTGCAAAACCAATGTTGGGCAATAAATCCTCTATAAAGGGAGACTCCCCTTCTCAAATCAAGGATGCTAAATTGCTGAGTTCAGATAATATATAGAGAGAAAGAGAGAGACTTAGAGAGAGATTATGTGACGAACGAGATTTTTGTAAATTAATTTTAGTATTTATTGAAATAAATAAATATTTTTTGGTGATTTAATTATTGGATTAAATAATTATTTGATGCAATTATGGTAGATTAATTTAATTATATGTGTTATATTTATTAAATTAATATGGAGAATATTTATTATTCAAAGTATGTATTTATGTGAGCTTATTGAATTAAAAAGGAATATTTAATAAGCCTAATGTTATTTTAATTAATTTAATAATTAATTAAAGATTTAATAATTTAATGTAATTAATTAATAAGAAAAATAATTATATGATTATGTGAATTTATAATAAATTATTATATTTAATTTAATTTAAATTAAATAAGATATTTAAATTATTGTGTATGGGTGTGACATGATTTAAACTATATAATAAAAGGTTTTATTAAATTAAATGGTTATAAGCCTTTAAGGCTAGCCAAATGAGGCCTTAAGAGGAGTTGAGGGCAGTTAAACCACGTATGGAGTAACTGACCTCAACTCTGCGCATAAAGACTCAGTTACTTTATTACTTATTCTTCTTTATTCATTATTATTTCTAAGTCTGGCAAAACAGAGAGGGAGAGAATTAGAGAGTTGAGAAGTCAGAGAGAAATTGATAATTCTTGAGAAGGAATTCACCTTTTATTAAAATCTGCACTACGCTTTGGGTAATCTCTTCAAACCCAATTTTTATTTTACGTTGTTTGAGTTTTATAAAAATGGCTTTCAGTCTTCTGTAAAGTCTCTGTAATTGAAAATTGTAAGAGTTATGTGCATATGTGTTAAGATGTTATTTTAATATGTTTTAATATATATTGTATATAATTCCTTATCATCAGTTCATAATTTTACGTCGTATATGTTGCTCAAAATTTACAGAGTTTGGGTTTTGGTCATATGGCCCTTATACGTAAATTTAATGTGTCAAACATAAATGGTTTTGTAAAATTTATACTCTTATTTGATTATGCATGATAAAAACAACAAAACGAAACTTGAATGGTTAGATTTGGCCTTATAACGAATTCGTAGTATTAAATTCCATGTTTGTGTTCAAGAACATCAAGAATAGTACAATTTGAATATTTTAATTCTGTAATTATATGTTTTAATGGGTTAAAATCACTCTTTAAGTGTTGGGTAATGATTATGTATGAATTATATCATCTGGGTATGCCTAAATTCGTGTAGAAATTAAGAAATTGATAGAAATTGGCATGTTCTGCGATTTTTCGCGAACTGCCATTTCTGCAACTGGTACGCCGCGCCGCAGCGTCGGCTGCCTGCCTTTTTCCCGCGCCACCGCGCCACAACGCCAGGTCTCAAGCCGTAGCGCCACGGCGCCGCAGCGCGAAGACTTAGTACAAAAGTGGCGCCGCAGCGCCACTCTCCATAAAATTCAGAAGCGAAAATTTTAAAGTGTTTAAGTCCATGAATGTGATGTTAACTTAATGTAATAAACATAAAATTATGTTATAAGTATAATGAGATGTTAAAATAGATACTTAACATGTAAATAAAATAATTACATGTGGATTGAATTATTGATTACATAATTAGCTTGTTAATTGTGAGGTGTAAATTATGTGACAATGAATGTGATAAATTGACTAAGTATAGTCATAATCAAAGTTAGACAAAGAGAATGAACTTATGATGTTTAGTACGTTGTAATTGACTGGTATTGTGAACGTAGTTGATATGTAAGATTTAAATCAAAGAACGAGTTTAGTTAAAGTGTAATCTACGCACGAGGCAAGTTTCCTAACCCTACTCGTTATCATTATATGAATTATAAGTTGTCTCTTTTCATCGAGCAAGTTATCGTTATTTTGACTAAGCCCATGTTGTTATATCAATAGTATATTAATCTTTCAAAGCATGATGTTGTTATACAATAATTATTCTATTGTATATCTCTTGGAATTGTTATTCGATTTATATATCAGTTATTGTGAATCTTGGTAGACTAGCGAACCCTTTATGATTCGACTAGTCCATAGTTGATGAGTGTTCTAAATTTCAGAACCCTTGATGAATTATCCAAACCAAACTTCCTTTGGAGCGGACTTGAATATCAAACTGAGATGAACAACCCTGTATAGCGGATTATTTACGCTTTAGCGTTAAGATATTGTGCACAGTATGGTATTAAGGGCTGATCCCCCTAAGTACGAGAAGAAAGGTCCATAGTCTTATGACTGTTAAAGGTTTCAAGTATAACCCTTGACAACCTAGGACATAGTTCAAGGTCTTATGACCCTCAGAAATTTCTTTTAATTCTTGTTATTCATTCTTGATTCAAAAGTTGAGCTTTTATATTCGAAGTTATTATTATTCACTCGCATGTTATTATTCATTTGTTATATTGTTATACTTATGGGCAATCGTGCTCACTCTTGCGTAATAATAATATTACAGTTAACAACGAAAGAGCAGACGAACCTTCCACTAGTAAAGGCAAGGGCAAGCTTAGCAAGTAATGAAGATTGATTATTTATGTGGTTAAATAATGATAATTAGAATTGATGTTACTTAAGACTTATTTGTTTATGTTTTCGCACAGATGATTTAAGGTTAGAGTAACCTGAGATTTATTTATTATGTAGTTGATGTAACCCAATAAGGGGAGATTTATAATTATTTCTATCTATTGCATGGTTTGCATTTACTTATGGGTAGATAGATGGATGATGTTTATGCAGTGAACACCAAATCCTGTGGAAATGGAAGTACCGGATTTGGGGGTGTCACAGGTTGATATCAAAGCTGTAGGATATGAACCTTAGGTAGGCAAACAACTTTAGGTAATAGCCTTATAGGAATAACATAGTGAAGGAAAACTCTTGTCGAGTTCTAAGAGATGAATTTCTTAATTCATTAAAGATAATAAAAGACTTTATGTGCTTATGTGTTAAAGTATGTGCTCACTAGTATGACTTAGTAACTAAAACTTAAAATTATGTTGTCAGGATGTCAGATGTTGGAGGAGCTAGTCGAGCTGGGGAGGAGGAACCCCGAGTGCCTATTGAGGAGGAGCCCCGAGACATTCATGTTGTCAGGGAGCAGTTGATTCAGAAGGAGCCATCTCTGTTGATCACAGTTGTTGGTCAGGAGCATGAGCCTGAGACTGATCCAGAGGAGGATCATGAGGAAGAAGAGGAAGAAGAGGAGTTCCCACCGAACTCTATTGATGCTGAGATGTATGATTCACTTTATGATCGTAACATAGAGTTGCAGGACACTGTCCAGGATTTGACTAAGCGGGCGATTAGTCAGCAGATTACTCTTGAGCAGAGGGATAGAGAGATTGTGACTCTTCACACACGTTTGGGAAACGTGGAGTGGGATCTAGTTCACGAGAAGGGTCAACCCGAGGATAAGTCTGCAGAAATAGAAAAGTTGAAGAAGGATCTGAAAGAGGGCTCAGAGAGGCTTGGCATAGCAGAGGAGGGCTGGGTAAGAGAATCACGTCGTGCTGATCTTGCAGAGAGGGATTGTCGTGTAAAGAAGGCGAAGCTTGGAGAGACATACTCTAAACTTAATAATGCAACGGATGAAGCTCAAGATCGAGTTTTGAGGTACCCAATCCAGTTTGAAGGTCTACCATTGTACATGTTGGATCGCAGAACGATGTCTCGCATCATTGAAGAGGAACGTAGCAAGGCTATTCGGCGCCTTAACAGGCGGTGATAGTGTTTGTTTAATTATGTGAAAAAAAAAACTTATCTAGTTTTAGATGTAAATTCAGACGTGTTTATGAACGAATGAATATTTTAATATTTTAAATCCTGTAGATTCTTTATCTCAGGATAGTTGATGTAAATAGCAGTGATGCTATCGTTTGATGTTAAAACTTTTGATTTGAATAAATATATCAAGTTGTTTGAGATAATGTGTTAAGTGATTATGTTAAATTGTTGAGCTAAGCCTTAACTATTTAGAGAATTTAATAAAGATCTAATAAGCGTATATTCTTAACAGAAATATGCCGCCGAGAAGAAGACAAAATCGTCAACCAGCTCAGGAAGGGTCAACGAATAATAACAATAACGCCAATGCCAATCCCGTCCAACAATTAGTGAACTTACTAGCTGGAGCAATAAATAATCAACCTCAAGCTCCACTAAATACTTCGTTTAAGGATTTCAAGGCGGTGGGACCACCAGAGTTTAAAGGATCCATGAACCCGATCGAAGCTCAGACTTAGGTTATGGAGATGGAGAAGGTTTTTGAGGTCGCAAGAGTAAGAGAAGACCAAAAGACTGCTTTTGCAATGTTTATACTGAAATCTAATGCCAATTTTTTGTGGCAAGCAACCAAGGTCTGTGGAGGAGAAGTTATGATAACCTGGGAGAGGTTCAAGGAGATGTTTTTCGAGATGTATTTCCCGACTACCTCGCAGAACCAATTAGAGGTTCAATTTCTGGAATTGAAGCAAGGGAATATGTCTGTATCGGATTATGCGGCTAAATTCAACGAATTGGCAAGGTTCGCCACGTATCAAGTGCACACGGACGAGAGAAAAGCAAGAAGGTTCGAACAAGGACTGAAGTTGTGGTTGTATAGTAAGGTGTCGATGTTTCAGTTGAAGACATTCACCGGGGTACTAGAGAAAGCCATACTTGCTGAAGGTGGAAGCGACGCGGTAACCAAATACAATCAGGAGCAAAAGAAGAAGAAGAGTGAGAATGAAGGTAATAACAAGACTGGTGGGAGTAGCACTGGGGGTAGCCATAATCAGAAGAGGAAGTGGACGGATAACTCGTCAGCTGGAAGTCAACAAGGAGGACAGAAGAAGAAGATTGAAGCATGCCCAAATTGCGAAAAAGTCTATTTAGGAGTTTGTTTGAAAGGGAAGCGAGTGTGCTATAATTGTGGTCAGGAAGGCCACATAGCACTAAACTGTCCGAACCCAAAGAAGGGTGCCTGCTTCACTTGTGGTTCAAAGGATCATCTTACAAGGGATTGTCCTAAGAAGGGATCTGGGGGAACGAGTTCAGTAGGAAATAGAGGAAATACTGGTGGAAGCACTCTGACTATCGCAGGACCAACTGCAACCAATCGACCGACCGCCAGGACTTTCAATATGACGGTGCAGGATGCAGTGCAGTCGCGGGATGTGGTGTTAGGTATCATTCCGATCAATAGAGTTAATGCTTATGTATTATTTGATTCGGGTGCTACTTGTTCATTTATATCCGATGACTTTGCTAAGAATTTAGAATTGCCTAAATAATCCCTGTTAAGTACGTGCACAAGAACTGTAGAGTGGATATTAAGGGTAATATCATGAAAGTAGATCTTATCCCTATTCGACTTGGAGAATTCGACGTTATTTTGGGTATGGATTGGTTATCCAATTATGGAGCGGTAATTGACTGCCAAAAGAAGCGTATTAGCCTTCTGACTCCGTCAAAAGTTGTATTTTATGGTAGCAAGTCACCTAGACAAGCGAGTTGTCTGACGATGATGCAGGCCAGGAGGTTGTTAAAACAAGGCTGTGTAGGATATCTAGCTTACATAGTCGACAGTCGTAAAGAGAATCCAAAAGTAGAAGAGATACCAATAGTGAGAGACTTCATCGATGTATTTCCAGACGATTTGCCAGGACATCCGCCAGATAGAGAGGTCAAATTCATGATCGATTTGGCTCAGGAACGGCTCCAATATCGAAGGCACCGTACCGAATGGCACCGGTAGAGATAAAAGAACTGATGGTCCAACTACAAGAATTATTAGACAAAAAGTATATACAACCAAGCGTATCACCGTGGGGAGCGCCAGTTTTATTTGTAAAGAAGAAAGACGGGACAATGCGGCTTTGCATCGATTATAGAGAACTGAATAAGGTTACAATTAAGAATAGATATCCATTACCGAGGATCGATGATCTGTTTGATCAATTGAAGGGAGCAAGATACTTTTCAAAGATAGACTTGAGAAGTGGTTATCATCAACTGAAGGTGAGACTAGAGGATGTACCGAAGACAGCATTCAGAACACGATATGGTCACTACGAATTTTTAGTAATGTCGTTTGGTTTAACGAATGCTCCTGCGGCATTTATGGGACTAATGAATGGTGTGTTCAAGCCATTTTTGGACAAGTTCGTAGTGGTATTTATAGATGATATTTTGGTATACTCGAAAACCAAGGAAGAACATGAAGAGCATTTGAGATTAACGTTGGAAGTGTTGAGAAAAGAGAAGTTGTATGCTAAGTTTTCGAAATGTGAATTCTGGATCGAGCGGGTACAATTTCTTGGACATGTGATCGATAAAGACGGAATTTCGATAGATCCATCCAAAGTCGAAGCGGTGATCAATTGGGATCAGCCGAAGATGCCGTCGGAAGTAAGAAGTTTTCTTGGATTGGCAGGTTATTACAGAAGATTCATTCAAGATTTTTCCAAGATCGCAACTCCGTTGACAAATTTGACTCGAAAAGCTATAAAATTTGTTTGGACAGAGAAGTGTAAGGAAAGCTTTCAAGAATTGAAGAAGAGGTTGAGTTCAGCACCTGTGTTGTCTCTTCCGGACGATACAAGAAATTTTATGGTTTATAGTGATGCGTCGCATAAGGGACTTGGCTGTGTGCTTATGCAGAACGGTAGAGTCATTGCGTATGCGTCACGACAACTAAAAGATTATGAGAAGGGGTATCCGACCCACGACTTGGAGTTAGCTGCAGTGGTTTTCGTTTTAAAAATCTGGAGGAACTATCTCTACGGGGAGAGGTGTGAAATATATACAGACCACAAGAGTATGAAATATATTTTTACACAGAGAGAACTGAATATGTGCCAAAGAAAGTGGTTGGAGTTACTTAAGGACTACGACTGTGAGATTTTATACCATCCGGGTAAGGCAAACGTGGTTGCCGACGCCTTAAGTAGAAAGGGTCGGGAGAAGTTGATGATGTTGACCGCTCAGGAGGAGCTAATTTCATAAATAGAGAAACTAGAGTTGGAAGTGAAGTATCCTATGGAAATTGATGAGAAGCTATTTCAGAAGCAATCTGGTACAACCCTACTAGATAAAGTTAAGGAGGCTCAACTTCAGGACGATGAATGCAAAAAGGTGATAAGGAAGATATCTGAAGGAACTGAACCGAGATTTAAGATGGATAAGGAAGGAATACTGAGATTCGAGAACAGAATTTGGGTACCACCAGTAACAGACATTAAGGAAGACATTTTGAGCAAGGCTCATAGCTCACGATATTCGATTCACCCTGGTAGTACCAAGATGTACTAAGATCTTCGACAACATTTCTGGTGGCCTAATCTGAAACGAGATGTTGAAGAGTGTGTTGCCAAATGTCTAACCTGTCAGAAAGTGAAAGTAGAACATCAGAGACCGAGTGGGTTGCTACAACCGCTAGAGATCCCAGAATGGAAATGGGAACATATTACAATGGACTTCGTTGTTGACCTTCCAACGATTCAGAAAGGCTACGAAGAAGTATGGGTTATCGTTGACCGACTAACAAAATCCGCACACTTCCTTCCGATCAAAATCAGATTCAACTTAGATCAGTTGGCAAAGTTATATGTAAAAGAGATTGTTTCAAGGCACGGAGTGTCGGTGTCAATCGTTTTCGATAGGGATCCGCACTTTACGTCGAACTTCTGGAAACGTCTACAAGAATGCATGGATACACGGTTGCGAATGAGTACGGTATTCCACCCTCAGACAGATGGACAGAGCGAAAGAACGATTCAGACATTAGAAGATATGCTAAGAGCCTGTGTGATGGACTTTAAAAGAAATTGGGACGATCACCTACCGCTTATAGAGTTCTGTAACAACAACAATTACCACGCTAGTATTGGCATGCCGCCTTATGAAGCTTTATACGACAGAAAGTGCAGAACTCCGCTTTACTGGGATGAAGTTGGCGAAAGACAGTTGCTAGGGCCAGAATTGGTACAACAGACAGCAGAAATAGTCAAAGTAATCCAAACAAGATTGACAGCAGCTCAAGATAGACAGAAGAAATAAGCCGATCCACACCATAAGAATGTTGAGTTTGAACCGGGTAGTTATGTGTTCTTAAAAGTCTCTCCCTATAAGGGAAAGATCAGGTTTGGAAAGAAAGGAAAATTAAGCCCAAGATTCATTGGACCCTTTGAAGTACTACGAAGAATCGGAGAAGTCGCGTACGAGTTAGCCTTACCTCCAGCTATAAAGAATGTCCACAACGTCTTCCATGTTTCAGTTTTACGACCCTATAAATCCGATTACAAGCATGTAATTGAATACGAACTCCTACATTTTGAAAAAGACTTGTCTTACGAAGAAATCCTTGTTCAAATTGTCGACCGAAAAGAACAAATTCTGTGAAATAAAGTAATACCTTCTATTAAGATAATTTGGAGAAACCACAACGCTAAAGAAGCTATGTGGGAACTCGAAGAGAATATGATGAAAAATTATCCTCATTTATTTACTTAAATTATGTGTAAGCGATTCTGGGGACAGAATCTTTGTAAGAGGGAAGAATGTAACGGGTCGAATTTATTGAGTCATAATTCTAGGGACAGAATCCTTTTAAAGGGGAAAAGATGTGACGAACGAGATTTTTGTAAATTAATTTTAGTATTTATTGAATTAAATAAATATTTTTCGATAATTTAATTATTGGATTAAATAATTATTTGATGCAATTGTGGTAGATTAATTTAATTATATATGTTATATTTATTAAATTAATGTGGAGAATATTTATTATTCAAAGTATGTATTTATGTGAGCTTATTGAATTAAAAAGAAATATTTAATAAGCCTAATGTTATTTTAATTAATTTAATAATTAATTAAAGATTTAATAATTTAATGTAATTAATTAATGAGAAAAATAATTATATGATTATGTGAATTTATGATAAATTATTATATTTAATTTAATTTAAATTAAATAAGATATTTGAATTATTGTGCATGGGTGTGACATGATTTAAACTATATAATAAAAGGTTTTATTAAATTAAATAGTTATAAGCCTTTAAGGCTAGCCAAATGAGGCCTTAAGAGGAGTTGAGGGCAGTTAAACCACGTATGGAGTAACTGACCTCAACTCTGCGCATAAAGACTCAGTTACTTTATTACGTATTCTTCTTCATTCATTATTATTTCTAAGTCTGGCAAAACAGAGAGGGATAGAATTAGAGAGTTGAGAAGTCAGAGAGAAATTGATAATTCTTGAGAAGGAATTCACCTCTTATTAAAATCTATACTACGCTTTGGGTAATCTCTTCAAACCCAATTTCTATTTTACGTTGTTTGAGTTTTATAAAAATGGCTTTCAGTCTTTTGTAAAGTCTCTGTAATTGGAAATTGTAAGAGTTATGTGCATATGTGTTAAGATATTGTTTTAATATGTTTTAATATATATTGTATACAATTCCTTATCATCAGTTCATAATTTTACGTCGTATATGTTGCTCAAAATTTACAGAGTTTGGGTTTTGGCCATATGGCCCTTATACGTAAATTTAATGTGTCAAACATAAATGGTTTTGTAAAATTAATATCCTTATTTGATTATGCATAATAAAACGAACAAAACGAAACTTGAATGGTTGGATTTGGCCTTATAACGAATCCGTAATATTAAATTCCATGTTTGTGTTCAAGAACATCAAGAACAGTACAATTTGCATATTTAATTCTGTAATTATATGTTTTAATGGGTTAAAATCACTCTTTAAGTGTTGGGTAATGATTATGTATGAATTATATCATGTGGGTATGTCTAAATTCGTGTAGAAATTAAGAAATTGATAGAAATTGGCAGGTTCTGCGATTTTTCGCGAACGGCCATTTCTACAACTGGTACGCCGCGCCGCAGCGCCAGCTGCCTGCCTTTTTCCCGTGCCGCAACGCCACCGCGCCGCAGCGCCAGGTCTCAAGCCGCAGTCCCACGGAGCCGCAGCGCGAAGACTTAGTACAAAAGTGGCGCCGCAGCGCCACTCTCTAGAAAATTCAGAAGCGAAAATTTTAAAGTGTTTAAGTCCATGAATGTGATGTTAACTTAATGTAATGAACATAAAATTATGTTATAAGTATAATGAGATGTTAAAATAGATACTTAACATGTAAATAACATAATTACATGTGGATTGAATTATTGATTACATAATTAGCTTGTTACTTGTGAGGTGTAAATTATGTGACAATGAATGTGATAAATTGACTAAGTATGGTCATAATCAAAGTTAGACAAAGAGAATGAACTTATGATGTTTAGTACGTTGTAATTGATTGGTATTGTGAACTTAATTGATATGTAGGATTTAAATCAAAGAACGAGTTTAGTTAAAATGTAATCTACGCACGAGGCAAATTTCCTAACCCTATTCGTTATCATTATATGAATTATAAGTTGTCGCTTTTCATCGAGCTAGTTCTCGTTATTTTGACTAAGCCCATGTTGTTATATCAATAGTATATTAATCTTTCAAAGCATGATGTTGTTATACAATAATTATTCAATTGTATATCTCTAGGAATTGTTATTCGATTTATATATCAGTTATTGTGAATCTTGTTAGACTAGCGTACCCTTTATCATTCGACTAGTCCATAGTTAATGACCATTCTAAATTTCAGAATCCTTGATGAATTATCCAAACCAAACTTCCTTTGGCGTGGACTTGAATATCAAACTGAGATGAACAACCCAGTGTAGGGGATTATTTACGCTTTAGCGTTAAGATATTGTGCACAGTATGGTACTAAGGGCTGATCCCCCTAAGTACGAGAAGAAAGGTCCATAGTCTTATGACTGTTAAAGGTTTCAAGTATAACCCTTGACAACGTAGGACATAATTCAAGGTCTTATGACCCTCAGAAATTTCTTTTGATTCTTGTTATTCATTCTTGATTCAAAAGTTGAGCTTTTATATTCGAAGTTATTATTATTCACTCACATGTTATTATTCATTTGTTATATTGTTATACTTGTGGGAAATCGTGCTCACTCTTGTGTAATAACATTGCAGTTAAGAACGAAAGAGCAGACGAACCTTCCACTAGTAAAGGCAAGGGCAAGCTTAGCAAGTAATGAAGATTGATTATTTATGTGGTTATGTAATGATAATTAGAATTGATGTTACTTAAGACTTATTTATTTATGTTTCCGCACAGATGATTTAAGGTTAGAGTAACTTGGGATTTATTTATTATGTAGTTGATGTAACCCTATAAGGGGAGATTTATTATTATTTCTATCTATTGCATGGTTTGCATTTACTTATGGGTAGATAGATGGATGATGTTTGTGCAGTGAACAACAAATCTTGTGGAAATGAAAGTACCGGATTTGGGGGTGTCACAGATTAAGAGAAAAGAGAATTCTCTATGAAGTTGAGAGAAAAAGTCTGAGGATCAAAGAAGGGGAAGAAGAGTAATCAAGTAATCTTCATCTAAACTAAGGAAGGAATCAAGAGGTGATAATCCAATCCTACTTTCTTAAGTTTTTATTTCTTGAGTTCTTCATTGTAAATTATTTTGGTGGGTTGAATTAATGAGGAATTGGTAATATGTTTTTATGGATATATATAATCTGTTATGTATCATCTATAAGTGATTTTGGGAGAATCAAATTAGTTTAAATGTGTTAAATAAGAAGAATTGAACTTTTAGGTGTAATAAGTACATTATAGCTTATTTTGGAGTTAAAATTGAGGGTTAATCAATGTTGTAATCTGTAAATTGATAGTAGATGTTGATAATATATTGGGAAAAAAAAAAGAACACAAGTTAAATGATCAATTTGGTTGAGAAACGAATTCGTAGTGAATATGAATTCGCTAAATATGTTTAAAACATGAAAATATAGCATGAACACTGAATTAAAACCCTTAAAATAAATTGCTAATATTTTTAAAGTGTTATAATTATTCTATAGATGAGTAGTTCAGAGCTTAAAGAGTTCAAAGAATCGAAAACCAACTAATTCTGACTTAAAATGAAGAAGTTATGAAGATTTGAAGTATGTACATTAAGAAAATTGTAATATGGGAAAAGCCAAGCGTAGGCGCGCTGCCCATGAACGCAGGCACGCAGCTGGGCACTGCTAGATGGCACGGGAGTGCTGGAATAGTGAAGGAAATGGGCGCGGCCGCGCCCATAGTGTGCCAAGTGTGACTATTTTGACCTATTTTGGTAAAACGGCCATAATATTTTCATACGAACTCTGATTGAGGCGATTCAAGATGATATAGAACGAGGACAAATAAACCTACAACTTTAATTCTTTACGTGTTTTAATTTGAGGTCGTTTGAAGGGGTCAAAATGGTCATCTTTGGGACTAATGAGTAGTAGGAGGCAATCGGAGGGTGTCGGGCATGCATGTATGCAAGTATAGTGCTTCTGAAGATAAAAGATGTTGTTTTAAGTTATAAAACGTGAATATTAGTAAGTATAATGATTCTTAACATTAATAAATGATGTATTAGATAAGTTGTATAAGCATACACAAGAGAGATAAATTGGGCGTATGACGAATGAACGTCGAAACGCCGTAACAAGTGTTAATGAACTTAAAGAGTGTTTCAATTTAAATGAAATGAACATTATAAGATATGGAATGTGGTTAATATAAACCAATAAGGAGTCTTAGCAAGACTTAAACACTTGAATGAACTTTGAGTGTGACCTAAGAAGAAATATAGTGAGATAGAAGTCGAAAGTTAACACAATCAAATTGAACATTATGTATTGATTAATAGGAAGGGTTATGGAATGTAGAGTAAAGTTTATATTACAACTACTATGTGTTGCTAATAGTTGATGTGCATGATTATATAATTGTGTAGGGTACGTGAAGTGTAGATAGCTGTAAGCTATTAAACTGTTATTGGTAAACAACGATCAAGGCAAGTCTTTTGGTTTCTATTTGCTCTATAATGTTGATGATTATTGGTTGATTTATGCCATGATATGGAATGTTAAATTATATATGAAATGCATATGAGATATGTGTGAAATGAATTATGTTATGCCATAAAACGTGGAAATATCTATGAGATATGTATGAGATTGAAAGTCAATCTATGATTATATGAATTATAAGTTAACCTCTATACTCGTTATGTGACAAGTAGCATTCAGGCTATGAGTTTAAATGCTTATGATTGTATAAAATATGTATGATGATATGTGCTATATGATGCATAAAAACTGTTAGAATTGTTGGGTTGTCGAGCTCACCCTTGCAAATAACCACTTTTGCAGGTTAAGGACTCACGGTAAAGATTACATGCTACTTGATTGATAGAGTTTAATAATATCGAAGGAGATAGATTTATTTATTTAAATATATGCTCTTGAACCATGTTTAGGTTCTAGATGTACATGATAGTAGTTTACGATGTGTAATACATGTTGAGTTATAAATTTGTACTATGTGATGCATAGAGGAATTCGAATCGAGATGTAAAAATTTATACAGTAATTCGAATAGAATGAATCATAACATAATTTGATTCAAGGATATGTAATTGATTCAAGTTAAGAAATCAATAAAATATTTTTTTTTTCAAAGGAGATTGAAAAAGTTTAAATTATTCTGCATATTTTTATAACTTCGAATATGATGTAAGACAGGATTGGTAAATGACCAAGATTTGAAACTTATAAAAGTTTGGGGTCATTATACAGATCATATAAATGAAAAGAATTTATATTCTAAATTATAATAAGCAAAGTTATATTCATTAAGTTATGAATAAAAGATATAAATAGTTTGACGATAGTAGTATCGTGGCGGACCGGATTCGAAGTTCGAAGGGACCCGGATTTGGGGGCGTCACAAGTTAGTATCAAAGTTATAGTTTTACATTTGAAATCTCATTTTACATCATGCTTGAAAAGTCTAAATCATGCTTGACTAGATGGGTACATATATCAATCATATCTAGAGTCCTAAAATATCCTATCATGTTTGTCCAAACGTCCAAGATGCACGTATAGTAGTTTTTCAACAAAGTTGGTTTTCAAACTCCTAAAGTTTTCTTGAAAATCTCATGCTAAACCACTAAGCATGCAGGGCACTTTGGATTCACATATCATAGTCATTAAATACAAAACTAAGCCCTATAAACATGCTTGAAAGTTAGAACTTAAAGTATACCACATTCGTCGAGTTTCGTTTTCGAACTTCAAGTTTCTTTTAGAAAATTAAGCTAACGTAACTCATTATACATCAAGCAAGCTTATACCGTACGTTAGACTCATTTACATACATATTTAAGTCGTATACAATTGTTCACCAAGTCAGAGTTTAAGAGACACAAGGTTCGGTAAGGTTTGTTCTTAAAATTCTTAGTTTTCTTTAAAAACACCAACTAAAACATGTTAAGGTGAGTGACTACAAGTAGAGAAACTTATGTTAGCATGTCAGAGTCATTTATAACCATAATCAAGTCAACTAACATGCTTATTATAATAGAAGATAGCAAAAATTAGATTTTATGACTGACAGGTAGCGCGGCCGCGCTGTGTTTGTAATGGCAAGTGGCATGACCGCGCCACTTCGGTACAGGCACAGACCAGCCCCTGTTTCAGCAGAACTCAAAAACTCAACTTGTATACTCACAATGTAGCATGCTCTAAACAACCATAATGGCTTTATACAACTCAAATAGCATGTTGACATCGATTCCTTGATCAATTAACAAGTAGTTTCAAGAAATTTTAAGAATTTGTAAAACCTGAACTCAAGAACATAGTAAATGGAAAGTTAACTCTTGGAGCTTGAAATTGCTAAAATTGCTCCTAAACTTCTTATTGCTCTCTAACTTCAGAACTCACTCTCAATTTTTTTTTAGCCTAACAACCAATCTAGCAAAGTGAATTTGAGAAGAGGGCTTCCAATTTATAGAGAATCCAAAACCCATACAAAACCATTGCCCTAGTGTTCTAAACTAATAGAAAGAAGAAGATGATGGATATTGAAGGTTTGGTGGAATAGTTCCCACTATTCCATCTTCAACCATTCTTCTAGCCATTATTATCCCTCAAGTTAACCATTTTATTTTTTAGCGATGTACAGGTAGCCAAAAAGTTAGACATGACAGGAGAGATAGAATGGGACACAAAAAATGGGACAAACCCTAATGCTCCTCATATCTCAATAAAATGATTTTAGTATTGTGACACCCCCAAATCCGGGTACTTCATCCCCACAGGATCTGGTGCTCACTGTCCAAAACAATTAAATCTAACTACCCATAATCAAGGATAAAGACATAACTTAAATAACTTAAACAATAATTCTTCCCGTTAAAGGGTTACATCAACTTAAAATAAATCCAAGGTAATCTAACCTTAAACTATTACATAAGTTTACGAAATACATCACATAATAAAATAAGTCTCATAACAGAAATCTATTAAATAAAATCAGGAATGTCTTCATCATTTGGACATCATTCTCTTGTTCTTGCTAGAAGACGACTCGTCAACTTTCTTAACTTTAGCTGCAGTATTAAATGCAAGAGTGAGCAAATAATTGCTCACTAATATAATGATGACAATAGCAATAACATAAGAGAAAGCAATGAATACTGAATAATTAAGAACTTGTTCTTTGAATTAAGAGTAGGAAACAAGTTCAAGATTTATATTTGAGGGTCTTAAGACCATGAACTACGTCCCAGGTTATTAAGTATTTCTACTGTAACGAATGAATTGTTTGAGTTGTGATTTTGGGGACAGAATCCTTGTAAGGAGAGAAGGATGTAACAATCTAAAATTTTATTTGTAATTTCAAATATTTATTGAATTAAATAAATATTTTAATTGATATGTTTGTTATTAAGTAAATATTTGTTGGATTATTTATTAGTTAAATAAATAATCCATGAATAATTGTGGACTAACTTAATTAAGTGAAATATATTAACTAAGTTGATGTTCAGTAATTTTGTGGGTTGAAGTTTAATTTAATAGGTTAATTAAATTAAAGAAGTGGTTAACTAATTATCATATTATATAATGGTAATATTCTAATTTAATTTAATAATTAAATTAGAGATAGCTAATAATGATTAATTGAGTTGTTTAATAATTATGTGTTAATTTCATTTAATAATTGAATTAGAGATTTAAAGTTTTTTTAAGTAAAATTATAATTTTAAATGATTAATTAAAATATTATAATTTAATTAATTAGAGGGTGACCATTAAACCATATAGAAAGTGATTTATTAAAATAAATTAGAGAGTTTTAATTTAGTTTTTTTCCAAACAAGGTGTAAAGATATCAAGTCTTTATTTTTAAATTAGTTTTACCAAACAAAGCCTTGTAGCTTTTGAAATTTTAACTGACAAAATTATTTTGAAAATTTATGTTTAAGTTTTGTAACTGACAAAAATTGAATTGTACGCATTATGTTTGTTAGTTTTTATTTTTCACGCGTCATTTTTATATGGCTTATACTTAGACTAAGAAGTAGAGAATACAGAGAAAAAGAGAAAATTTGAGAGAAGAGAAAAATTTTGTGAATCAAGAAGTAGATAGGGGATTATCCAATCACTTTTTTGTCATCTAACAAAGTTTAATCAAGCAAAGTGAAGGTATAATGTTAATTTACAAAAGCTTTAGTTCCTATATATGAAAAGTTTTCTGTGTTCTTGAGTTTCACTTTAAATAAAATTTGTTTTCAAACTCTTTATAATGCAACTGTTGACGAATTTTGGTGTATAAGTGATTAACTGTGTTTATATGGAATCGTAATGTTATAACTAACATTTAGACAAGGATTTCGTATATTAATTTAGGAAATCAAGTTCAAAAAGAAGAGAAGTTGATTACAGTAAGTGTGTGTATATGTGTGTGTGTGTGTGTGTGTATGCATATGGCTTGTTGGAGTCCAAAATTGATAGTTGATTCGTGAACTAAATTGTAAATTGATTCTTGAATGTGTTAATTCATTAAGAAATGAAAAGAATACAGTTTGAATGAATTGATTTGGTGTAGTAACAAAGTTTCAGTGATGATTTTTGCTAAAGATATCAAAAATGGAGTTTTGGCAAAAATATGGAATTTAAAGGACTTAATCTGATTGTTGTTGTTGTTTTGTTATTTTAAATCAATATTTATGTTGTGTAATGTTTATATGAAGCCTATATTATTTGGGTGTATGTTATTTGCTGCTTAATTGGTGAAGTTCGTGACTTTTGGGTCTGAACAGAGCAAGAAACTGTCTGTATAGTTTTTTACTGCGCACCAGCGCAGTTGCATTGGTGACAAAGGCAGAAACGGCGCCACTTCGCTGGTTCTAGAGCTATAAACGGCGCAACTGCGCCATAGCCAGAATAGTGGCAGTGATGCTCTGATGATAGTTTAGTCTTTAAAACTCATTATAACCTAGTCTAATGAAAATGTTAATGTGGTGAGCATGTAACAAAGATTTTATAACAGATTTGTAACATGTATGTGATAGTTCCAAAGTTGTAAAATTAGTCAGTTGTAAAAACTTTACGTTGTGATTTGTTAAAATCTAGAGATGGTGATTAAATGTGATAATGCTAGAACTTGTGATTTTTGAATTGCGTATGGTATTAGTGATTGGAACTTGTACTAAAATAACAAGTTCAACTAAAATGGGATTTAACTTGTAAGGTTAATTTTGGTATACCTAATAAATGTTGTGATTCTAATAATATGTGTAGGTGAACGTGACTTATAATTTAATAGCTTACGCACAAGGCAAGTTTCTTATCCTTATTTTTATATTAAGCAAGTTCCTAATCCTACTTATATAACTTCGTAATATTCATGCAAGCTCTTTACTCTAACTCTTACTTTGAGTTCCTATCTTTAAAATGGTTTCTTATTATGCAAATATATAAATTCCATTATTCTTATGATGAACAAGTTTTGTTTGTCAACTTGTTATCAATTATGCATATTCAATAACTCAATTCTTTTATTAGACAAGATTATAGCCTTAGCTTAATATTGTTCAAGCAAGGTTTATTATATTATTCAATGCTTATGCTTTCTAGTTTATTTCTAAGCATGACTTTGATATATAATGTTGATTCACCTATGATTCATGACTATTCCATATAATGTTGTTATCGAACATTTGAAATGATATCAAACTTTATTGATTCAACTAATCCTTAGTTGATGATCGTTAAATCCTAAATTACCGTTGAAGCTTATCCAAACCGAACTTTCTTTGGTACGAACTTGTACTCTAAAACTGAGAAGAACAACCTTATTATAGGGGATTATTTACGCAAAGCGTTTAGATGTTTGTGCACAATACATGGTACGAAAGGCTGATCATCCTAAGTACGGGGAGTCCCTGCAGTCTTATGACTATTTAGGTTTAAGTTGAAAGATTACTTATAACATTGGACATAGTTCGTTGTCTTGTGACCCTCAGATAAATTTCACATGTTGATTTCAGTTCTTGATTATCATTGATAGAGAATATTATTTAGTTCTGTTGAGCCTATTCATTGGTAATTATTATGTTGTTATTATTCATTGTCAATTTTAAGTGAGCATTTATTTTGCTCACTCTTTCATATATTGGGAACGTCGATGAACCTACCACTAGCAAAGGAAAAGGAAAAATGAACATGTGCTGAAGACTTGTAAATTTACTGACTTTTATGATGCCAGACTTTATTTCAACTACAGTGATGTAATTTATTTACTTTTCGGAATTTGATGAATGTTTAAGGTTAGATAACCTGGGAGACTTTATTATATTTAATGATGTAACCCTTTAATGGGAAGTTTTATTGTTTAAATTTTATTATGTTTGGGTAGTTAGAAATGTATGAGTAGAAAGTGAACATCAAATCGTGTGAGAATTAAGTACCCAGATTTGGGGGTGTCACATCTACCTCAACCTTAACAGTCGTTTAGAATTTCGTACCATGTATTGTGCGTAAACATCTAAACGCTAACGCGTACATAATCCCCTATTAGGGTTGTTCATCTCAGTTTGACTTTAGAATTTTCGCACTAAAGAAAGTTTAGTTTAGATTAGCTTAATAGTGATTCTAGAATTTTAAAACACTCATCAACTTTAGACTAGTCAAATCAATAAAGGTTTATTAGCCATTCGAAGGTTCAACACTGTAATATAAGATTGAACAACGATATTTAAATCAAAGGTTGAATGCCAACAATATACAATTGAATAAACATTGTATATCCAAGGTATTACATCCAAAAGTGTTAGAAAAACATATTTTGGATAATGAACTTGAACAATTTATGTTTTGATTAGCAAGAAACAAAAGTTAGGAACTTGCTCAATAAAAGATTATAGATAAGAAACTTGTGTAACGATATCAAGTTAGGAATATGAAACTTGCTTAATGTAAAAGAATTAGGATTCAAGAACTTGCATAATCGTAAACAAAATAAAGACAAGAAACTTACTCAAAATAAGAATAAGGTTTAGGAACTTTCCTCGTGCGTAAGCTATACAACTATAACACACATTTGTCAAAACCCTACATATACCATTAGAATCGCAATATCGATAAGTTACACTAACATTAATGTTATGTTTGTAAGATTTATGGACATAATCAAATTGCACAAAATAGCAAAAGCGTTAAAATTAGAGTTTTAAAATTTTACAAACCATATACTCGGATCATCCTTTATGCACAATTATTAATTTAATGAAAAGATGAAGAACAAGATTATACCCTTGAAGATTCGAGCTTCCTCAGATACAAGTTCACCTCCAAATCCTTTCGCGTTCAACTTGAATCCACCGAGTTTGATTCCTTCCTTTGATAAATGTTAGCCACCCAAGTGTTTGACCTCTAGAGGTGATCCACCAACGAAGAAGAAAGATTCAAGAAGAATGGTGGTTGGCTAAACCCTAGTTTTCTATCTCTGTAGAAAAAGAGTGTACTCTTCAACAATTGAAATCACGCATATCACACACACTAATATCTGATATAAGACTCATGGCCTTGATGCCAACATCCAATCTCAAAACTTAAAGAATGAAAATTGTAGGAATACTCCTTATCTTTTCGGATCATCTTGAATCACCTCATTCGGAGTTCATATGAAAATGTTATGCCAAATTTACTAAAGGATGTCAAAATGGTCCTTCAACTTCTTCGGCCCTAAGCCCCGGTGTGACAACCCCAAAATAGGTCCATTCCATCCAACCTATTCTGAGTCGCCAAATACATGGTACAGAAAATAACTACAACTTTATTACAACAATTGTCGTGCAAAATACAACAACACATATGCTGTGAGTTTGGATACAAATATATACCAAATGTGACTCATGTTCCAACCGTGGACATCACCTCACAATGACACCTTACATAAAGGTATAGTCAAAAATTGTTTTAAAAATTAGAATCTTTGGGAAGTGCTCAAGAAAACCTTCGTACATGGGAGGCCATGCGTCTAGGTTATGATAGATATCATATGGACACAGAATTATCATTGGTTGACCCAATAGACCCCAAAGAAAAACGAGAAGATTACTATCATATTCTTCCCAATGGTGAGTCTTCTCTTGACATATCATTATCTCTACTGTCTCTAATTGAGAATTATACTTCAAACAAACACCAAGATTATATAGGTAGTGCTCGTAGATATACTCAGTAAGTGGATGAGTACAACCCTGTCTTATGATGACACGAGGTTGTATGTCGTTTGACATCTTGTATGATAGTGGCAAAACACCCTTCCAACGTTGGGTACACCTTACCCTATTGGATTCACCAAATAAAACTACTAAATGAACTTTTCTATACTACTTCGGGAGAACATCCACAGCTAAAGACCACCGTTCTATTTCCCCGTTACCCTCGCTCGACCCAGCTACACTCTTATTACCTGAAAGGAATTGTGAAGCAAAAGGGTGAGCACAACTAGCTCAGTAAAGAATATCATGACTAAAGATAATTAAATTATCAATAGCCTTCATCAATAATAAATCAGAGATTTAGAACATATGGTAAATGATAAAAATTTCAACCATAGTTGCAGCGGAACGAGCAATCCATTAGAAGAGTCAAATAGACTATAAAGTCTATTATCTTCTCCATGTTAAAAATTCACCAACAATGTTTTATCCCTGTAACATCAATCAACAATTCAGGTCCACAATTATATGAATAACTCATAATCATAACTGTAGTTCTAAATTTCTCTTCTCATCATCCAGGACGAAGATAATTTTCATCACCTATCTTTACCTGAAATATCAAAGATCATGGTTACACCAAATCACATTTCCTGTTCATAATCATACTAATAACTTCATCTTTGCACTACGGCCAAAGATATTCATTTGTATCATCAGTTGGTCATGTTCATCTCAACACCTGTTCATCTTTGCACTACTGACCAAAGATATTCAACATGTCATCTTTGCACTATGGGCCAAAGATATTCATCAATAATTCATCTTTGCAATACAGGCCAAAGATATTCATCAATAATTCATCTTTGCTCTACAGGCCAAAGATATTCATCAACAGTTCATATTTGCACTACAGGCCAAATATATTCATATCTCAAAGAAATATATAATCATTTCAGAATTTATATAAACAATAATTATAACCATGTTGATCAATTCACCTTTGCACTTAAGCTAAAGATATTCACTTATAAATTTAATGGTCATGATCATACCAGTCACCAATTCAACTTTGCACTACTGACCAAAGAGAACCCATAGTCATGATCATACCAAAAATTTACCCATCTTTACACTCAAGTCAAAGAGAAATCAATATCATCATTAGGGTTATAAAAATGTTATATATGATAATAAAAAAATAATATGATCAACATATAGTTTTAATCTCAAGAGTAATATTCATAAATCAACTATAATTTGGTCAGAAAAAGAAACCAAATTTATCGTGAATAGTACCCGTGAATAGTAACTCATGAATAGTAACTCATGAATAGTAACTCGTGAATAGTAACTCATGAATAGTAACTCGTGAATAGTAATCCCGACTCAAAAAGGTAGAAATTTCACAATAAAATCCATACCAATATTTCGGTATAATGATATTGAAAGAATAATATTTCTTAAGCTTATAAACAATTTATTTTAATTGTTTACACTTTACTAAATAATGCATTTAATCATTCTAAAATGCCAAACTCATAAGATTTCATCACCAATAACCAAAAACCCTCATCAAAAATCTGCATATACCTCATATAGGATTCTCAAGCCATAAAATCTTATTTTCTAATTTTCTTACTTCACAAAATATATTTAATTCATTTACTCATAACTAGACCATTTTCATGAAAAATACCAAATCAGTTCTAAAAATATTATTATTTTTTTGGGATTTAGCATAATATAGTCTCATAGTAAACATATATTTTTCTCAGAATTTTTAAAAGTCATTTACTATTTTTCATATGGCCAAAACAGCCGAATATTTAGACATTTATCAAAAATTATACTTTTATCTAAAAATTCTGAAATTCACAGAGTATACTCCTATCATATACATATACTTCCAATAAAAATTTCATCAATTTTGGAGTTAACCACAAGGAGTTATAAGCGGTTACTTTTAAAATAGTATTTTCTCATAAAATTCATAACTCTTAATCTATACATCCAAAAATCACCATTTTTGGACACAATCAAGAAAACTCATCAAAATATCATTTCAAATTTTTCCAGAATTTTTGAAGGTCAGAAAAATTACGAAACTGAAAAACATAACAACCCTTAAAATCCCTTACTATCCCTTACCTCAAAAGAGCAGTACTTCTGATCGGTATAAGGCTGAAGGAAACTTGCACTGATGAATAGAAACTCACAGAGTATCTAAATACTCACAAAATACACTCAATAATCTAGAGAGAGAAAGAGAGAAAACTTATAAATTCTGGTGTGATTTTCAATTCTAACTTAGCCCTCTATTTATAGGAAAATGTTAGCACGCCGAATCAGACTTAATCTGTAACCTGATGGATTTACCTGCTACTATTCCCACCCACCACATTTGAATAAAAATCACGGCATATTTCTTCACCAACCAAGAGTGGGGCCCACCAATTCTAGAATTTTTAACCAAAATGATTAACTCCGAAAATTCAACAATTTCTGAACCAGTCATCTCGTAAAATTCATAACAAATCATACGTTCATTTTTAACGGTTCAAAATTTGTGGACATATACTCAACTTATATATGTATAACATATCCAAATATTACCATGATCCAACGGTCGGATTAAAAATTATAACCCTCGCAAAATATCTTAAAAATCCTAATTTGATTTTCAATACCTCTGTTCCGACAAAAATACAGATAAAACACCTCAACATTAACTCCTTCATTTTTAACCACAAAAATATATCCCTCATTTATATCCACATAAAATAAATATTTCCTTATCATATGAATCAATAATTAATTATTCACAAATAATATTACAGAATCACATTTATGACAACCAGGCCGTTCCCAGGAAAGAGGGGGCTTTCCAATAAGAATTTTTCCTTACTGGCGCGTAATTAGGTGACCAAACCTCTCCTTAGACAGAACTTTCTAGACATTGCCAATAATGTTATCTAATAATATTATTCAAATAATATGAATTATTGATCTGATAATGGGAAATACTGTGCAGTTACAATTATTGAACAATAATAATATAAAATTTCAACGTAGCAATTATTGAATCAATAAAATAAAATATTGAACAGTAATTACTGTAACAATTATTGAGTAGTGCCTTCTTACGTAAGAATCAATAATTTCAAAAATACTATGCAATACCGTGTGCTACTGTGCAATAACGCGTATTACTGTATTTTAACCACCGGGTATTCCAACAGTGTTAACGGTAACAACTACGCCGTTATTTGTAAAAACTCAAATTTGTCGTTTTCTTCACCCGACAGTTATTCTGTTATGGGGCCCACAAATGGCTGCGCCGTCGTACGAATATTCCCCGACAGAAAGAATATTCCACGACCAAACAAATATTCCCCGACAACAATGAATATTTTATAACCACTTGTGTATTTTGAAAAAAAAAATTCATATATCACCCTTAACTTTAACATTTATCAATTTAACCATTTACTGAATAGTAATTATAAGAAAAATTGAATACTTTTATTTCATAAAATTCGGGGTCTTACACCCGGCTTCTAAATTAAGCCTAATTTGTAAGCCCTGGCTTCCAAGACCAGATTATACTTGCCCAATAATTTGGTTCCCGAAAAATTGTTGGTTCGTCACCTCTACTTCATACTTCATAACTTCTTCATCCCAAGTTGAAATGAATCCGTTCTTAAGGCATTGGGAAGCTTAAAACACCCTCTTCAACTTCCCTCAGGCAGAATAATTTTCCTGAGTTTCTAAGAAGCCCTAAAATCATCTCAAAAGTCCTTCCTCGCTCAATTTTTTAACCTTGCGTTAAATTTTCATTTCTTCGTAACTTACTCATCCGAACCCAGAATGAGTTCGTTCTTGAGCCTACGACTTACGTTTTCAATGTTTTTTAACATTCTTATGAAATCTCAATTATTTAGGTTCATTAAATTATTTTTATTTTCATCCGAAAATTATATTAACCTATGATTTCAAAATTTTGCCATAACTTCGTTATACGATATTTTTAATCTGTTCCAAAGGAACATTTCTTTCAATTATACATCTCCTAACCAAACATATATCAACAAATATATATATATATATATATATATATATATATATGATGGTTTTAAAATTGTCCATCAATAACAAGCTCTTATTAGATGGTTTTAAATTTGTCCACAAACAACGTTCTTCATTCATTCTTTGTGTTCTTCATTCTTTCTTCGTTTTACATTAATATTTTGATTACGATTCTCTTGTTATGCATTAATTAATGTTAAAAGTTTGGTAATTTTTCTTTATACCATTGGACCATTCATAGGATTCACCCGAATCATCCATTAACATCAAGCAATTCATACTTCATATGAAAGCTTTTAAAAGAAAAAGAGATGAAATAACTCAAGTTCTTATTACTTCATTTTTCGTATGGTTAAACCATAACAAAATCAATTCTTAACATTTTTTGCTTCCATTTTCATTAAGCTATGTATTTCAGCATATGAAACTTAAAGAAAAATTGGATTAAGGATAGGTTTAATTACCTTTCTTCTTTGTTTTTCTTCCTTATTCTTCTTCCTCTTGATAAAGCTTGCAATTTGCTAGCTTTTCCTTAAAATATCTCTTTCTTCCTCTCTATATTAGCCTTTGCTCTTCAAAGTGATGGTGAAATAATCCAAGCCTTTAAAGAGGCAAATGGCTTGCCTTATAAAGAGAATCAAGAATGAGGGCATTTTGGTCTTTAGGTTAACTTTCGTTTTCTTACAATTTGGTCACTTAACTTTCGGTCTTGCATAGTTCAAACCTTTAGGTTTACAAAACTTATAAAACACCCCCTATTTCTACTATTCACACCTCCTCACCCAAAAATATCAACCAAGCTTCTCCAAGAAGCTTGGTAACCCATAACCCACCCATGACCCATGGTTCGACCAACGGGTTTGGTTCTTGGTTTGGGCTTAACTTTAATTCAAATTGGGCGAAACTTTGAGCTTGAATTTAACATTCTTTTGGGCCTTGATTTAATTATCATTGGGCTTCCTAAAATTACCTTATTGGGCTTACCAAAGTCAAAGCCCAATGGCTTAATAACACATCTTAACTTTTATTGACTTTGCCTTCTCGTATTCTTACCGTATAATAATTCGTATTATACGCGTATTCTTCTCATACTATACTCATATAATAATTCATATTATACTCGTATTCTTATTAATTAAATCTATTTAATTATTTTAATTATTACACAGTTGAAAATTTGTGTTTCTCGATTTCCAAATCTTTTTTGGACATTCTGTCTTTCTTCGTCATTCTAACGTTAGCGCGTTCTTCAAAAAATTAAATAATTGAAAAACATATTTTGATGAATAGTATTTGTTGCGACTTTTTCCCAAAACATAGTTAAACGATCTGAAAGTACATAACAATATTTTAATTTATTTTTATTTCGTCCGATTTCTGCACGTTTTTCGAGAAAATTTTTTAGCTAACATAGCTTTCCACGACATATTATCTTCAAATCTTGAAACGGAATATCATTTCGACATACTAATCTCACTATATGAACTAGGTTATTCATCGAATGAATAGGGCATATTTCGTCTTTTTCTCGAAAAAAGTTATTTCCTCAAAATAATTTCATTTTCATCGTTAAACTTTTTCTTATTTATTCTAGCTCATAACCAGAATCCTCCCGTTTTATAATCATCCTAGGTTATAGAATGACTACTAAACACATAACACAAAATAGTATTAATAAAATTTTATTTTATTAAATAATAATCATTACATCCTAATTAACATGACTGTCCAATCTTTCGGGTTGTCATAATATTAATTTGAAGCTTCTTAAATACCTCCAAAAATTTTAGAAATTACTTGTCCATTTTTTCTTTTGCAATCTCTGCAAAAAATGGAACTAGAAGCACACTTTGCAATTGTTTACCTTGATCTGTATCACCTTGTGGGTTTTCTTCCCTATTTAATTACTTTTATCCTCATTAACTTCTTCCACAACTGGCTCTTCATCCTTGTGTGAATCAACAATTCTGGTATTTCTATTTTCCCTATGTAACTTCTTTCCACTCCGTATAACAATTGTTTGACATTGGCCTTTCTCATCAAAATTGAAGTCTTCCTTTATACTGTCACTTGAAAAGTTTAGTGGTTGACTATTCAACTTAGTCACAGTATGCCTTATTTGCTTCTCCACTCTTATCATTCTTACCTCACTTTTCTCTATATACCTTGATAACATTTCTTTTATTGTTTGTTTATGCACTTGTTGAGAAACTCGATGCCCTTGAAATTGCTTACTATTTTAGTCTTGATCACCGTGGTTGTAATTGTGATTACCTTGCTTGTTGCATTCTCCAATTCAATTTACTGATTCAATATTAATAGCACAATGTTCCTTCACATGATTTCCTCCACAAATATCACATGACAACGCCACATTTTGCGTAGATTGAGATCCGAAGAAATCCATTTTCTTTGCTAAGGTCGACATTTGCTCCACCAATGCTGAGATCACATCCATTTGATTTACTCCCACTGTTCCTATTTGCATATTTCTCACTATTGATCATTGGTAGTGGTTATTTGCCATTTTCTCCACTAACTCATGCTTCATCGCAATTCTTCTCCATTAAGGCGCCACTTGCGGCTGCACAATGTTAGTTCTCATTGTACAATTCAAACCATTATAGAAAGTCTGAATATGCAACCACTTCAGAATACCATGATGTGGACACTTCCTGAGTAGTTTCTTAAATCTTTCACATGCTTCATATAGAGATTAGGATTCTACTTGGGTAAATGTTGTAATATCATTCCTTAACTTTGCAGTCTTGGTTGGCGAAAAAAACTTTGCCAAAAAAATTTCACGAGTGTAAGCCAAGTAGAGATTAAACCTGTCGGTAACGAATGTAACCAACTTTTCATCTTATCACAGAGTGGGAAAGGGAAAACCCTCAATCTGAGTGCATCTTCAGTAACTCCATACTTACATGTATTACAAATCTCAAAAAAAAAAAATTAAATGTTCGTTCGGATTGTCACTAGGTGAACCTCCAAATTGTACTGAAATCTGGATCATCTGTATCATACCCGGCTGTATTTCAAAACCATTAGCTTGAATCGATGGTCTTCGAATACTTGGTTAGAATATCCATCACTAATGGTGTAGCATAATATTGTAATGCTTTTTGTTCTTTTGAAGCCATCTTTTCCAAGTCTTGCATTATTGTGTAATACCAAGAGTACCTATAAAAGAACCCAAACAAAATTTTGTGTTTAAATTAAAATCAGATTAATTGTAACTGATATTGGAAATAAAATTGCTAGAATTAATCCCGGCAATGGCTCCAAAAACTTGTCTGCCTAAAACACTACTAGCAATTACACACAAATATATGTGATCACTTATGCAATATAGTAGCAAATAAAGTATCGTTCTCACGAAGAATAATCTAATAGTTAAACAACCAATTACCAATATTTAGTTAACCTAATTCTATTCAAACAAATGAAATTAACAATTCAAAGTAGCCAAAATTAATTAACTAACTAAAATCAACTATGACAATAACTATCAAGTGAAATATCAAGATCACAATTTCCCCCGATGATGTACCCAACTTATCTACTTCTTATTCCATTAGTCAATTGTTGCAAATTACTAACCAAGAATTCATAAGTATATATCTAACTTATTCCAAATTAGATAAGTGTTTTCATCCCTAATTAATTCCATATATTCCTATATGAACAATTAACAATCAAGCAATAACTATTAATTCATATTCAAGTTCACGTGACAATTAGGTATAACCTTATCCCCTTGCAAATTTGATATTCACTCCTAAGAAGAATAATTCCAACACATGTATCATATTTCACACCCAATCTAAAATCAATATCCATATATCATCTATATCGATATATCAATTGTTGGCCACACAACTATTACATGAAATACAAAATATTATAAACAATCCGGCAAACAATTGATCATAATTAAATAAGAAATAAATCAATTAAATCCAATCATCGGGTTCCATTGCAATCTTGAATAGAAAACTAATTCATGTTAAGAAGAGAAAACTTAGCCATCATCAATTCATCATCATATTCAAAGTACGAAGATAAAAGAATAAAAGTAAAGAAAGAATATAAGATCAGGTTCTTTTCTAGTCCTTCAATCCACAATCTTCCATTCTTTTTCCTTCAAAAAAGATCCATGCTGATGATATCTTATTTCCCTCCTTTTGGTCGTAATTAATTTCTGTTTATTTAGTCTTCTATTATATCTTCCTCCTCTGCTAGGACTTCTCATCTTACGTCTTTTTATTCGACTGCGACTTAACAGCTGAAAAGGTCTCTTTCTCGTCGAAAACACGTGCCACACGCGCCTGGCCAACTGAGCGAGCGTCGCGACTCTAACACTCACGCGTCACGACTTCAAAGCAACACTGCGCCTCCCTAGTATAAGTGACGCTGTTCTTTAAGTCTTGTATCGTCTTTTTTCTCATCCTCCTGTTCACGCCCAATTAAACCTTTCATCCCTTGTCCAATCCTTATTTTTGCTCCAAGTCTTTTCTTTATATCCTTAGCTCCATAGCAAAACTTAATTAAACACCTTTTATTGTTCATTCTGTGACGTCCCCAAACTCGGATACTTGAAACCTGTATTTTGTGCTCTACCATACTAAACATTATACAAACTTAGTGCATTAATTAATAAAAAATTATTACATCAAAGTTTGTTATCCCAAGCACGAAGACTTTTAAGTAGTTCTTAACATGATAGGTATTGTAGTAATATCACGAAAAACCTATCTATTACATATAAAAATCTCCAACTACGCAGACATTTTTTCCTTGCCTTTATCTTTTCTAGAACTTCCAGCTTCATCATTCTTAACTAAAAATATTTATAGCAAAGCAAGAATAAGCATTTAATTGCTCAGCAAGTATAACCATTAATAATTAATATGCAAAAGAAATAGATATTTGTAGTGAGCTACACTTTCACAATAGAACAAGTCTATAAAGCCATTAAACATAAGCATGGTCATTTGTTTCACATTTTAGAAACAACATATTATTTAAACTTACTGAGCGGTCACAAAACCAAGAAATTTCTTTTTCTTTTAAAAAAGGTTCCATAAGAAACTTTATATGTGAACCGACATGGTCTTACGAACACGATGGGTGATCAACTATTTATGTTCTGTATTGATCAATACTATCTAAACGGAACAATTTCTTTCAATTCCTCTTTGTCGTCCCCAGGACATAATATATAAAATAATCTCATATTAGAGAAGTTCTTGCTCAGTTTAAAATCCATTTAAAAGAAATAAAATAAATGGACAGCTTTATTTAATCAATAATATTTAATAGAAAAGAACTGAAATATTTAAATCTAATGTCTAATCAGAACAAATGACTTAGACTACTTTCAACTGCACATGTGTACCGAATTCTATGTAGCACACATATAATCTCAATCATTTTTCAAACCTGATTGGAATAAAAAAATCCAATATATTTTGCATTATATATAAACAAATAAGAAATGATTGCTTATATATAATTAAACTTGAAATCTTACTCAAAATGAGTAATTTACCATTTACCTGTTCGGATAAATAAAACTAGTGTCTCAGGTTTAAATATCTAATTATATAAATCAATTTCATGAAATATATGCAACAATTAAATAAACTTACTTACACAATATCCATTGCATAAAAGAAATAACTTGCCTTATTATGAGATTATCGCAAAATTTTAATTTAGAGTCTCTCCACAATTCCTACAGAATTATATTAACATGCACACACACATTAGATAATTAAATATGCCATAAAACATGCATGCATATTCATTATTAATAATTATTAGTTTATAAAAACTAATATTATTCATTCTTAATTCAAAATCAATATTGGTTTAATTAGAATCTTAATCTTTCAATGCCAAATAAGGCCTCTCACCCTTTTAATATGTAAATATTTTACATATAAAGCTTAAATTATTTATATTCCACTTTAGGAATATTTTATGCTCTTACTTGCTAATTCAGAATTTAAACAGCTAATACATAACTTTTATAGTAAAACTCAAGTTACTATATTATTTCCTTAATATAAATAATTTTTATATTATTTTTTCTGTTCATGAGTCAACTCAGACCATTACCTCATATATAAATATTTTATCCCGTTAGCACATTTACTTCACTTTCCATTTTTGCAATTATTCGCATTACCATCTTATATATATATATATATATATATATATATATATATATATATATATATATATATATATATATATACTCCGCTATATAAATCTCAGCTCAAATACTCCATTTTGAACCTCGAAAATCTTCATTGTATCACTTTTATGATTATTACAACTTTTTAATGATTTCCCACTTTTTGATACGTACCGAACCATTTTTCATGCCAACCCCGGCTTACTTTCACTTAAATATGAAAATTCATATTTATAATATATTTTTATTGCATATTTATACCCGAAAAAAAATTTCATTGCACAAAATATCACATACAGTCAAAACTCGTTTCTTGGGACTTTATTAGATTTAATATTGCTTAGACTCTGGCCCAAACACGCTTCAGAACGTCAAACGTCAAAACAGTCTGTCACGGTTACGCTCGGCGTCGCTCAATTTTTAAGTTCTGACATGTCTATCCGCTTATTTTAAATTTTCAAACCATTAATCCAATAATAGTGAAATTTTGATATGTTATAGACCTCATGTCATAGTATTTTAGAAAAATTTTAAACCGCGAAAACAGATCACGAAAACCAATCAAAACAGCACTTGAAATGAACGTCAAACAACTGCTCAACGAAGTGCCTCTTGGCAGAGCGCGCGGCTGCGCCTTGGCACGCGCAGGTGCGCTTGCTGCTGCCTTGTTGTTTTGTTGTTGCGCTTCTCAACTTAGCCACTTTGCGATTTCGTATGTGCTTCTATTTAATCTGATTAATCCCAAATTTGAATATGTTATACATGGCATATCAAAGTATTTTTAAAAAATATTACCACAGAAATTCTGGTATCTTAAGCTGCCTAATCAGTGCATCCAAACTGACTGTTCGTACTAATTTTTCAACGACGCCCTTTTAGTTCAAAACTCGCTTTTTCCCGTTTTAAACTGATTCTCTTAATAACTAAGCCTTAATTAACATAATAAGACTCGTCTAAGGTATTGGCTTCATTAAATTCAAGGATTTTAATTATTTTTACTCTTTATGGCCATTATTCAAACATAATGCACACAATATTCGTTCAACTTGATTTCTTATCGATCTATTAGTGTCCCACAACCAATATCAATCCTTCTAGTCTCTATTTCTATGAATTTATCCATAATTCAATCACCAAAATCAATATAAAATGACATTTTTATAAACTAAACCTTACTAACAAAATTTAAATTTTGTTATATTGATTCAAGATCAATTCTAATTACATATATCCCATACATAAATCAAAACTTGAATCCTCACAACGGAATTCCATCAAAGATTACATCATATAGACTACTAAACTCCCAAAAATTGAAGTTTAGTAATAAAATTTACACAATCATATTACTTTGACAAAATTGAAAATTAAATAAGGATTTTATACCTTAAGCAATATTCATTCACTTAACACAAGCTTTGATATTCTTTAATTGTTCTAATCTTGATCCCAATTTGGCGAAGTATTCACAAAACACATTGTTCCTTCACTTCACAACACTTACAAAATTTTCAAAATTCAAGCAATTAGGGAGAGAGATAGCTTCGGCTATTAGGGAGAAAAGGAGAGAAATTTCTATCTTGTAAACAACACTTCTTGGTTCCCAAGTTTAAAGTTTGAGTAGCCCATACTCTTCTCCTCCTCCTTCTCATTCAGGGATAGAAAGAAAATGGCAAGGCTTGGGAATTAAGCTTTGAATAGGAATTAGGGTAGATTAGGAATTAACTCATTTGCTTAATTAATAAAAGGGTAAAATGCAAAGTCGACCACTGAACTTTAGGGGTTTTTGGGTATTGAGCTGTGACAACCCGGAAATTCGGATTGTCCAAAATTTAAGTTTAAAGAATTAGTTATTAATAAAATAAATTTTTATTAATACTATTTTGTGTTATGTGTTTATTAATCGTTCTAGAACCTAGGATGATTATAAGTCGGGAGGATTCTAGCTATGAGCTAGACTGAACGAGTAAGAATTTTCAAGACGAAAATAAAAAATTTTCGGGAATAAAAATATTTTTGGAAAAAAAGACGAAATATGCACTATTCACCCGACGAAACCTAAGGGTTAGGGTTTGAATAACCTAAGCCTTTTCAAGAGTTTGGTATGTCAAAATGACATTCTGTCAAAAGATTTGATGATAATATATCGTGAAAAGTTAGGTAAGCCGATAAAAGTTTTTCTCAAAAAACGTGCAAAAATCGGACGAAATAAAAATGACGAAAAGTATTGTTATGTACTTTTCATTCGTTTAACTACGTTAGGGGAAAACATGAAGGAAAACGCTTAATGTCAAAAAGTATTTTTTTAGTTTTTCGGAGTTCCGAAGAATGCGTAAAAGTTAGACTGTAGAGGAAAGACGAAATATCTAAAAATATTTGAATTCCGAGAATCGCAGTTTTTAAAACTGTCGAACGAATTTCGCAAGACGGAAGCATGAAGCTTCCAAGGGAAGCTTTGTGAATAGTAAGGAAGTGGAGTAAAGAGGTGTGAATAGTAAGGAGATTGGGGCAAAATGACTAAAATGCCCTTAGCCTTGAAAATCTATAATAGGAGAGCTTAAGCTCATTTGTTGGTTAATGAATAATTCTCCAACACTTGAGAGAGAGAGAGAGAGAGAGAGAGAGTTCGGATGAAGAGGGAAGGGAAGAGAAAAAGCTAGCCTAAGTGCACGCTTTGTCCAACGGAGGAGAATTAAAGAAGAAAGGTAATTCGAAACCTAGCTTCTAAGTAAAAAAATTTCTTTAAGTTTCTATGTTAAGACATAGCTTAATGAGAATAAGAAGTAAATGATGTTAAGAATGATTTCATATGGTTGAAATCATGAGAAAACAAAGAAATAAGAATTAAAAGTTTAGTTTATAAATTTCTTAAGAAAGTATAAGATTTGTAATGAATTAGGATGATCCGAATGAATCATATGAACGATTCAGTGATATAAGTAAGGAATGGTGTCTTATAACACCTAATTCCAAGAAAAAGTGAAATCATAATTAAAATATCGATTAAAAATGAAGAACACGCGAAGAACATGAAGAACGTTGTTGATGGACTAATTTAAAGCCATCGTAGTATAATTGTTGTTAATGGACAAGTTTAAAACTATCACGTATAAGTTAGTTACTTATTGCTTGGTTAGGAACGGTAGAAACGTTCATGAAGAACGGATTAAAACTTAGCTATAACGAAGTTATAGCGAAAATTTTGTAAAAGACAAATGAGAAATAGAAGGGTGTAAATAAACCCGAATGTATAGGATTTCATAAGAATGTGAGAGAACGTAGGAAACGTGAGTCGTGGACTCAAGAACGATCGAGTTTCGAGTTCGGATGACCGAATTACGGACGGGCGAACGAAGAACGTTAATAGCGTAAAACGAACGAAGGATAGAATTTAAGCCAATTGAATGGAATGTTAACGGATTCAGAATGAATTTCTGTCTGAGGGGAATTTAAGTATGTAAGATAAGGAAGATAATGGCTTTGGAACGACCTCGTTCTGAGTTATAATGAAGAAGTTATGGGATTTCAAAGTAAGCGTTTCAATCATGTAAAAGACTTAGAAGAAAAGAAAGATCAGAAGGGACCCCCGCCGGGGCGGGCATTGTTAAAGGATAAACCCTCGCCGGGGTGGGGGGTATTTAGTTCATTAACAGGAGTGAGGCCCGCCGGGGTGGGCAAGTCTAGCATACAAACCCCTGTCGGGGCGGGGGTATGGGGAAAGGCCTAGAGAGGAGCTTTTAACTGCTCAACTCATGGGGAAGAGTAAGGGAAGATAAATAACATATAGTTCGCCTAAAGTAACACTTAATTAAGTGACTTAAACCTTTATTTAAGGTTGAATTCAAAGATTGAACATGATTAAAAGATAAAGAATGTAAACGCTAGATTACGTAACCGATATTTGGGGACCGTAGTTGCGATAAAACGAACGTGGGGGATTGCTATGATTGTGATTCCTTAGACGTTAAGTGACGAGGGTGATGTATAACATTCTGATGTTATGATGTCGTAATGAGAGTTAAGTGTAAAGCGTTTAGACACTGTGAATGCAACGTTGTTGCGATGAACGGTTGGTCTTAGCATACAACGAACAGTATGGCTTTGACATTAAGAAAGAATAATGAACATGGGGTTCATGGGTTGAATAAAGATTGAATGCAATTGAAACCTTGAGTAAAGGTTGAATGAAAGATTAAGAGATGAGCAACGTAAACGTCGAATACGTAA
This sequence comes from Panax notoginseng, assembly GCA_016801055.1. NCBI lineage: Eukaryota > Viridiplantae > Streptophyta > Magnoliopsida > Apiales > Araliaceae > Panax > Panax notoginseng. The sequence continues at coordinate 95,591,240 of CM029015.1, read as the reverse complement.
ACGATCCTCATGAATCGTATTCGCGTCAGACGAACGTTCTAAGTGTACAATGGTGGTATAACTTAAACGTTGATGAATGTAGAAAGTAAGATATGATTTATGTGACACCCCCAAATCTGGGTACTTCATTCCCACAGAATTTGGTGCTCACTATCAAAAATAATTACATCAAACTACCCATAATAAAGGATAAAGACATTAAATAACTTAAACAATAATCTTTCCCATTAAAGGGTTACATCATCTTAAAAACAATCCCAGGTAATCTAACCTTAAATTATTACATAAGTTTGCAGAATACATCATAAAATAAAACAAGTCTTATAACATAATTCATTTAAATAAATTCTCATAAATCTTCAACACTTGGACATCTTGCCCTTTTCTTTGCTAGTAGATGGCTCATCAACTCTTTCAACTTTAGCTGCAGTGTTAATTGCAAGAGTGATAACAATATGAGAATGAACAACGAATGCTGAACAATAATGAACTTGTTCTACGAATCAAAAATTAGAAAACAAGTTTGAACTTTAATGTCTGAGGGTTTTAAGACCACGAACTATGTCCCTGGTGATTAGGTATTACTACCCCAACCTTAAACGTTATTTAGACTATACAGACCTTTCTTAACGTACTTAGGGGGATCACCCCTTTGTACCGTGTATTGTAAACAAACATCTAAACGTTACACGTACAAAATCCCCTATGTAAGGGTTGTTCGTCTCAGTTTGAATTTAGAATTCCCGCACTAAAGAAAGTTTAGCTCGGAACTAACTTATCAGTGGTTCTAGAATTTTAGAACACTATTCTATAATAGACTAATTCAATCAATAAGAGTTTGCTTATTACTTGAAGGTTTAATACAACAATATAGAATTTGAATAAGGTTATCAAAGTCAAAGATTGAATAACAACAATATAAAATTGAGTAAACATGATATACATGCAAAGTACTATATTCAACAGAGTTAGAACAATCTCCTTTGAATCGATGTATTAGAACAATATATGCTTCGAATAATATTAAGGAAAGTGAAACTTGCTCGATGTAACGAATTAGATTACAAGAGTTTGTACAATCATACACAAGATAGAATCAATAGGCTTGCTCAACTGTAATATAGGATTTGCATAGTGATAATTTAGAACTAGAAAGCTGGCTTGATAATAACAAAATAACAGAATTATGGAACTCGCATTCATTAGAAAGAGAATGAAGTTAGGAAACTTGCCTTGTATGTAAGCTACACAAGTATAATAATGTTCGTCAATTACCCTACACATATCATTAAAATTGCAATAACAATTAGTTGTATTAATATTAATTTTAGAGGTTTAACCCACCATTTAAGCCACAACCTTATCTTAATGTCTAATCATGTTGGTTAGCATCCTTAACGAATCTGAAATCTCACTAAAAACTAACATAAACCTTATCATTTATCTTTAACTTTTGAAAACATCACATTTGGTTCATTACATAACTTACTAATTCATAATCTATAGTTTCAACATTGTGATTACAACACATTACTACGTCTTGTAACATGTTTTAGGTCCTTTACAAATCATTACAATATGTTAAGTTAACAATTTCTTAGCTATGTTGTTAACAGCTCAACTCTAGGTCTGATTGACCATTGGCGCGGCCGCGCCATGGTTAGCTTAGAGTCCAGCGCGCCCGCGCACGACACTAGAAACAGTTTTGCAGAAACTCGAACATAATCTCTGTTTTAGGCCAAAAATCCCAATTCCACATAAATTCATGAAACCTAGCAACTAAAACTCTGTAATAACATCACTACACATGTTATTCACCATTCTAACTACATAAACATTATATATATTCAGTTTTGAAGAATTAAAACCACCATTTTCTCAATTTCTTTACTTTTAATACTTTTAGCGAATTCGATCGTCACGGCTTCGTTGCTTAACCAATTGATACGATTTAAACTACATCATTTTTGTTTCTTAACATACTAACACAATCCAACATCAAATTGCAGACTATAACACATATTGGACATGAAATTTTATACTTTCTTCAGCCATTTTCATACATATAACACTGTTATTAGAATTTCTTCCTACAAATCCCAATTTCACGTGTTTGACAAACAGGTAACAATTATATATGATGATTAACAGATTTTGCAAAACTATATGCACATATATACCCAACGATATATATATATATATATATTACCAAAACTAAGTTAAAATAGGAATAGTTTATACCTTGATTTAGCAAACCCTTCACTCAAAACCACTGTGTCTTCTTTCCTTCTCTAAAATCTCTGCAACTCTCTCTTCTCGCCAAACTCTCCCTCTCTCACCCTCTATTATTTATCCATAAAAGAATAAGACGCGTAGAAATAAACTGGCCTCCCACGATCGACCGGTAAAAAAACCAAGTGTCTAACGGTTATGTTAGGCCAAAAGCCATAAGGCTATGTTTGGTTTACAAAATTTCCCTTACTTCCAATTTATTTTAATAGTCTTATATTATATAGTTTTCATTTGTCACCCTTTGGTTAATTTAAATAACTTACAATAATAATTATAATCTTATTATAATTATACTTATGATTAATAAATTATTATATATCTAATTTAATTAATAAATTAGACTTAAACATAACTTTATTTAATTCACTTATTTTCTCTAATATAAAACAATTCATTTAATTTAATTATTTTCATTAAATTAAATCTCTCAAATAAAAATTACCATTATTCAATTTTATTACTAAATTAATGCACCACAATTCATCAATTATTTATTTTCCTCAATAAATAAATTATTACAAATATTTATTTAATTCAATAAATATTTAAATTAAATTATAAATTTCTCGATCGTTACATCCTTCCCTCCTTAAAAGGATTCTGCCCCCAGAATCGCAACTCGATAAATTCATTCGTCACATTCTTCCCTCCTTAACAGGATTCTGTCCCCAGAATCATAATACAAGATTAAGCAAATAACTGAGGATAATTTTTCATCATAACATCATCAAGTTCCCACGTAGCTTCTTCAGCATTGTGGTTCCTCCAGATTATCTTAACAAAAAGTATCACTTTATTCCTTAGTACTTGCTCTTTTCGGTCAATAATTTGAACAGGGACTTCTTCATATGTTAAGTCTTTCTCAAACTGCAACGGCTCATATTCTATAACATGTTTATAGTCATGCTTATATGGCCTTAATACCAAGACATGAAAAATGTTATGAATATATTCTAATTCTGGAGGTAAAGCTACCTCGTACGCCACTTCACCAATTCGTCAAAGCACTTCAAAAGATCCTATAAACCTAGGGCTTAATTTCTCCTTCTTGCCAAACCGAATTTTCCCCTTCCAGGGAGATACTTTTATGAACACATATCTACCGACATCGAATTCCCGATTTTGTCGATGTTGATCGGCATATTTCTTCTGTGTATATTGTGCAACTATCAATCTTGCTCGAATCACCTTGATGATCTCGACAGTTTGTTGTACCAACTCTGGACCCAATAGCTGACGTTCACCTACCTCGTCCCAGCATAATAGAGTTCTGCATTTCCTACCGTATAACGCTTCGTAAGGCGGCATGCCAATACTCGCGTGATAACTATTATTATAGGCAAATTCCACCAATGTTAGATGATCATCCCAATTTCCTTTGAAATCCATGATACATGCTCTGAGCATATTTTCTAGTGTTTGGATGGTTCTCTCACTCTGTTTGTCGGTTTGAGGATGGTACGCTGTGCTCATTCTCAGCTGTGTTCCCAAACATTCTTGTAATCTTTTTCAGAAATTAGATGTGAAACGCAGATCTCTGTCTGATACAATGGACACAGGTACACCGTGTCTTGAAACAATTTCTTTCACATACAGCTTTGCCAACCGACCTTCGTCAATCGATTGACAATCACCCAGATGGCGTCGTAACCTTGCTGAGTCGTTGGAAGGCCTACCACAAAATCCATTATGATATGTTCCCATTTCCATTCTGGTATCTCTAACGATTGCAATAATCCGCTTGGCCTTTGATGTTCAGTTTTAACTTTCTGACATGTTAAGCATTTTGCCACACACTCAGCCACATCCTTTTTCATGTTCGGCCACCAAAAATGATGTCTAAGATCCTTGTACATTTTCGTACTTCCAAGGTGAATCGAATATCTTGGGTTGTGAGCTTCACTCAGAATTTCCTCTTTAACTTTTGGTACTGGCGGAACCCAAATTCTCCTTTCGAATCGAAGTAACGCTTCCGAATCGATTTTAAATTTGTTTTCCTCACCTTTAGATACTCTCTATTTTATCTTTTCGCAGTCTTCATCGTGAAGTTGTGCATTCTTCACCTTATCTACCAATGTTAAACTGTTTCCCATCTGGAACAACTTTTCGTCTGATTCTGTCGGATATTTAATTTCCAACTCCATCTTTGTCATTTCTGATATTAACTTTCCCTGAGCAGTCAACATCATTAACTTCTCCCGTCCCTTCCTACTTAAAGCATCAGCAACAACATTCGCCTTTCCGGGATGATAGAAAATCTCGCAGTCATAGTCTTTGATCAACTCCAGCCATCTTCTTTGTCTCATATTTAAATCTTTTTATTTAAAGATATACTTCAGACTTTTATGGTTAGTATATATCTCACATCTCTCTCCACAAAGGCAATGTCTCCAAATCTTCAGGGCAAATACCACCGCAGCCAACTCTAGGTCATGAGTCGGATACCCTTTCTCGTAATCTTTTAATTAAAGTGATGCATACGCAATAACTCTGTCGTTCTGCATAAGCACACAGCCTAGTCCTTTATGCGATGCGTCACTATACACCACAAAATTCCCTGTATCATCAGGCAATGACAGCACAGGTGCTGAACTCAACTTCTTCTTCAATTCTCGAAAACTTTCCTCACACTTCTCTGCCCAAACAAACTTAATCGCTTTCCTAGTTAAATTCGTCAACGGAGTTGCGATCTTGGAAAAGTCTTGTATAAAATGCCTATAGTAACCTGCCAATCCTAAGAAACTCCTTACCTTTGACGGCGTCTTCGCCTGATCCCAGTTTATTACAGCTTCAACCTTTGATGGATCCACCGAAATTCCGTCCTTATCAATAACGTGTCCGAGAAACTGTACACGTTCCAACCAAAATTCACATTTTGAAAATTTAGCGTACAACTTCTCTTTTCTCAATGTCTCCAACGTCACTCTTAAGTGTTCAACATGTTCCTCCTTGGTCTTGGAATATACCAATATATCATCAATAAACACCACCACAAATTTGTCTAAGAATGGTTTAAACACCCTATTCATCAAATCCATGAACGCTGCAGGTGCATTGGTTAAACCAAATGACATAACCAAAAACTCGTATTGACTATACCGAGTTCTGAATGAGCAGTTCAGCATAAGCTGTAGCTGTGCGTAAGGCAAGTTTCCTAACTTCGTTCATATTACATGAATGCTAGTTTCTTAAACTTCTCAGATGTTGAACTTGAGAAGTCTTGTCTATGTGCATATGTGCGATGTATGTACAAGGTGGTAGTATGTATGAGGCCTTGTGCCATAATTTGAACACTTCGGTGTTTCTATGAGATGAAATGTTCTGTGATTGAGCTGTTCAATACAAGTATGTTCTGTTATACATGAACCGTTATTGTTAAGTCTGTGCTAATGATTCTAGCCAGACAGGATATGTATGGAAAAAGGTAGAAGAATGAAAGTAATTCAAAGAGTATGTGATGAATGTTTTAAAATGATAGGAATCGAGATTATTCATATTATTCAAGTTGCTTCGTAACCTTTGTTGGATTATTGAAGTCTTAAAAGAATGTTTAAATTCTTGAAGTTGTTTATTCAACTGTTATGACTTGCTGGGCAATTGAATGCTCATACTTGCTTTAAATAAAAACATTTTTAGCGAACGATGTTAGAAAAAACTTAAGGATCCCGTAAAGATCAAGCTGAACGGTATCCAGATGAAGTGTCATTTAGTATGTGGATGTGCGTGAAGATCAAGCCAAGACTTGTAATGTAGTATAGTTTAATTGAACTATAGATTAGTTTAATGAACTGTTATGTATTCTTGGTGGCGGATAAAAGTCAATCTTGTACGATGTAAAGAATAATGTAATTATCATTATTTGTAGTGAACGAGGTTATAAGGTAATAGAACCTAGAATTTGAGAATGTATGTTGTTATATTTAACTATATAATGATGTATGTTTGGTAAAAAGTGGGACCGTGACGTACGGAATCCAGGTGTGAAAATAGACCGGAGTTCGGGGTGTTACAAGAGCTCTTATCTTTTGGTCAACACAAATTGAGCCCTTTTTTATTAAAAAAAACTTAGACTTCGAGCCCCAGGCGCCACATGTGTGTTGACCTGCATACGTGGCGCCTACGTGGCACACGTGGCAGATCTGACGTGGGCATTTTTTATTTTATTTTACACGTGGACGGGCTGACGTTGCAAATATTGAACTTAATCCCAAAAATAATGTTGCTGCCAAGATTCGAACTCGAGACCTCTAGCTTAAAACTTAGATCCAATGACCACCTGACCAAACAGGCTTAGTTGTTATAATTTTGAAAGGATTAATATTTATAACTGAACAAATCATTTCCCCAACAACAACAACAACAACAACAACAACAATAATAATAATAATAATAATAATAATAATAATAATAATAATAACAATAACAAATATAATAATAATAATAATAATAATAATAATAATAATAATAATAATAATAATAATAATAATAATAATCCTTGCAAAATTATAATAGCTAGGTTTGTTTGCTCAGGTGGTCATTGGATTTAAGTTTTAAGAGCAACATTATTTTTGGGATTAAGTTCAATATTTGCCACGTGTGCCACGTAGGCCGTATGCAGGTCAACGCACATGTAGCGCCTGGGGTTCGAAGTCTAAATTTTTTAATAGAAAGAGGCTCAATTTGAGTTGACCAAAAGAAAATGGGCTCAATACCCAAAAACTCCTAAAATTCAGTGATCGACTTTGCATTTTACCCATTAATAAAATCACTCAATTATATTTTTAGACCCTTTATTGAATAAATAAATTATCCAATAGTTAACAACTAGGTTTAGACCTCTTAAGTTACTAATTCACCGCATTAAATATTTTACCCATTAGGAATAATATAATTTATATAACACATCTTGATATATCAATTACACATTCCCAAAATAAAACATAACATATTAGGTTCTTATTACATATTTATTTTATAAATACAAAAATAAATATGCAATACATAACAAGTATTTGCTCACTTAAGATATTATAATAAAATATAATATCCTTGCCTCATTCACATAAATTCAATTAAGAATTTATTTACTTTTTTAAGATATTATAATAAATATAAGATCATTTCTTTATTAAAATAATTCATATAAGAATTCATTCTAATACTTTTGGGTAAAGTATATATATACATATTATATACTTAAACCACCTCCTTTAATTCATTAAGCAAATTGTTCACAACAATTTTTATTTCATTATATATTCTCATAATATATATTTATTACCTTACTATTAAATTTTTTACTAAACATTCACATACCACATATAGTAAATAAATAAATAAAAATTATTCACTATTTACTTACATTATTATTATGAGAAAATTTCAGGTTCTTACACTTTCTCCATTCAAGATCATATTTTCTTTTCCTGGGTAAAAACATTAAAATGCATCAGGCTAAACTAAAAATACTTAAGAACTAACAAAATAATTAAGTAAAAAGTACATTATTCATAGATATAAAATCTACTCATCAGTTTTTCTCATTTTTTCTATATTTTCGGATCCAAAATTGATCAAATGTAATGTCATTGCGTAACTCTCGAAAAGAGCTTTCCCGTGGTACGACCCGTTTTCTAATTCATCACAGTTAGAAATTTATGGGCGTTTCAGTACACGACATGAAGGTGCAACATAAAAATGAAACATGTGGGCAGGTGTACCTGCGCTAGGCCTAGTGATAAGTGCATAATATTCTATAATTTTGATTCCTTTATATTTAGTTTTATCGCATGTTTTATGTGTATATGTGCTTATTAAGTGATTTATTGATTTCGGAAAGAATTGGAGTTGTATTGTTAAGTGGATCAAATGAGAGCAAAGGAGGAAAAATGGAAAAACGGACAGGGGGTAGAGAGTCGCGACGCTGACTTAGAGGGTCGTGACGCTTGATCAGTTGGGTCGCAAGGCTGAGGCAAGACTTGGGCGCGTGCGCGCGTGGCTCCGGCATCAGATTTTTCCCAACTTCATATCTTTGGAGGAATTCTATTGGGACTTGGATTATTATTTCTTAAAGGCTTAGGACTTTGGTCTAGAGGTATAAATAGAATGTATTAGTCAAAGTTTAGAGACTTCTTGGTTACAGAAATTGTAAACCCTAAATTGGAGGCAAGATTGAAGATAACATGTCAGGCTAAGTTCTTTATTTTCAGTTCTAAGGGATGTTGAACCTTATTTTCAATTAATGGTTTAATGAAGTTGTCATTATTTATTCCTTCTTATATAAAATTTATTCTTGATGATCTGTTTTAATTGATTGAGTGATATTTGTTTGATTGATTTAATAATGGCCCGTTAAATTGACCAAGTTATTATCATCTGCTAGATTAAGATATAGTATTAAGCAAACGATATTGTATATAATCATAAGTAGCGATTAGTAATACATGATTGTGGACAAGTTTTTGAGTATTGCTATTATTATCAGAAGGCAAGTTAAATAATACCGGATTGTGTAATTTTTTCTTGGAATAATCTAATTCCCTAATTCTTAACGTTGCTGTTATATTAAATCTAGACTGATGACTCTAGGTTGTATGATAGTTAAGGTTTAGTGGAGGCGATTGTCATATTAGATTTAAAAGTTAAGGGAAATTTCGAGTAACACGGATTGTTGTTATCTAGGATTATTAATTTCATTGAAGGATAAATATTGTCTAACTTGATTATTCTATGGTTGTGAAAAGGGTGACACTAAACTGAAGAATTGAAACTTTTAATTCATTGATTATTCTCATTAAATTTAATTTTGTTTAGTTAGCTACCTTCAATATTCAAAACCCCTCATCTTTTACTCATTATTTATTTAGATTTTCAAAACGTTAGAATAAATTTAAATTTTCAACCCTTGTTTATCACTATATTAAATTTTGTGTTCATAGAGTAATAGTAAGGTTTTAATTTTGGAGTGTTAACGACAGCTTCCACCTAGCTCCCCTGTATAACGGTTTTTTGCTTCATTTACTTGGAAAGGAAGAAAAAAAATAGAGAGAAAAAGTGTTCTTTAAAGAGAGAAATAACAAAAGTAAGAGAAAACTCTTCCAAATTAGATCTAGATCTAGTTTTTCTCATCAAATTTCCAACAAAATATATTCAAGCAATCCATAGGAGGCTTAAGGAGGAAGAAACTCCTACTCCCAAGGTCCATTTCTCGTCTTAACACTTGTTTTAACTAACGTTTAAGATTACGTTATTTGGGCTTTGTTTCGCTTATTTTGTTTTCATAATTAAAATATCTCATAGGATCTGAAATCATATCTAGTGGTGTTTGGATCCTATTTTGAGTCATAGGTAGTTAGAGAGGGTTTCTCACCTTAGAAAATACTCCTAACGAACTTATAAAATAATTTTGACGATTAGTCGATTTCAATATCGATTTAGCTTGTTTTGTCACTTGTTCTGCTTGGACTCCGATTATTCGTCTCGTTTTTCTCATTTTCAGGCTACCCAAACATCTTTGACTGTTTCTAGTGATGCTTGGATCCTATTTTTGGCCAACGATGGATTTTCTCCAATAAAATCTCCTAGCAAATTTGGGATATATGTTTACTCGATTTTGTTATCGTTATTTCTAGATATATGGAATCTTAGATCTACGAGTCTCATTCCCTAGATTCTAAGTTAACTTAATAGATTTCGTCGACATGTGATAGATCCACGGGATTTTAATAGTATTTGGTAATGTAATTTGATTCCTACGATATAATTGACAGTATAATTGCAATATTGTTGGTATATTGTTTGATATATGGATTTAGGGTTTATGGAAGTTCTTTCCTAAATCCTAAAACTCATTTTGTATTATAGATCTCGATATTTTGTTGGGTGTGATTACGAATTATGTAAGCCTAGGAATAAATTCAAGACCCTTAAACATCATGTTTAACGAGAATTGAAGGATATTCGCATGATAAACGTAGACTATGGTTGTAATTTTACGATTCGATAATTATAAATGTAATTCGGGTCTTGAAACGATTTCGAGGATTTTCATATAACGAAAAATGGGTTTAAGGCCCTTGATAATGGATTTTATTATTTTAAGGTGGTTGGAGTTATTTAGATGGCTTACATGCCCATGAATAGCTCCAATAATATTTTCGATGCATGATTTTATTTTCCAACCTATGAAAACGATTTTCGAATAAAGTTGAAAAGTTCTTTTAAAAATAAATCAAACTAGGTTATTAGATTAATTCTATGCTAAAATTGGACATAATGAGTCTTGTTCCTATTTGACAAATGGTTTGCAAACGACGTTTTCTCTAAACGACATCTAAATTTCTCATCGAACAAATCTAAAACAAAACTTTTCTTTCAAATCAAATCCTTCATGCATAGGTTCATAAAGGCTAAAAAGTTGATTTCAAGATAATGCACTCACCGAAACTTCGATTCGATCATAAGAGACGAAACCCTAGAAGATTTATATGGTTTAGAAGATGAAACCCTATATTATATTTTTGATTTGACACTAGGAGACGAAAACCTAGACGATTTATATAGTTTAGGAGACGAAACCCTAAATTATATTTTTGATTCAATTATAAGAAATGATACCCTAGATTTCAACCCAAATGGCATAGGAGACAATATCTTATGTTTTTTAAATTACAATTATAATTTGGATTTGATTTGCCTCAAGAGACGATACCCTACCCTAGATTTTCCTTACGACACAACTTACCTAAGCACATAACACAATACACACACTTCATGCTTTTTTTGAAACGATTTATTTAAACTTTTAACGAAACATTATAAAAGTAGTAACTACGTTTTCACAGAAATCGGATAGTATTTAACACCTTCCCATTGTTTAAACGAGTCCCTGAACTCTATAAATCCGAACTCAATTATCATAATTTCAAAATCTGGATGAGTTGTACATCCATTTAAACCTCTACCAACTAGCGACTGTCTAATTGGTTGTAACACCCTCTTCCCGAAAAGAAAAGAGATGTCACGTGCAAAGCATAACAAAACTCAAAATTAGTAAACAGAGCACTAATAACTTCAAAATATTAATAATGGTGATCCATTAATAAAGTACTAAATACAATTCTCTAAACAGAGTCAAATTAATCAAAACTTAAAATCGAATCAACTTAGATGGTCAAAGGCTACTCTCTCATCACACTAGCCCTGAATCACCACTGCAAACCTGCCGGAAAAAAAACACAGCATGAGCTAATTGCCCAGTACGGATATAGATATACAAAAGATATACAACTGATATACGAAATCAACTGAGACAAAATGCTGAACAAAATTCAAGTGTAAATACTGACGGAAATATAATCTCCAAATATCTAAATAGAATATATTTGAATCAACAGAATTAACGAAACTAATAGAAGAGTAAAGAAATAACGAACCGAAGTAACTAACTAAATGAATTGAACTAAACAGAAACAAACAAAACTAATACAATGAAATAATAAACTGAATCAAATGGCTGGGTGTTATTTCATACTGAGTGAGCTCAGAAATATACATTACCACATAGGCAAGCCAAAACAATGCCACAGAGGCAAGTCAAAATAATGCCACACGGCAAATTAAATGATGCCACACGGGCAATCAAAATAATGCCACACAGGCACTCACACTTTGGCCACAAATCCAAATGTATGCAAATCGGATAGGAGTGTTTGGTACAACATCGCCAATCCGCAGAATAAAAAACTAGGGTTAACCCATACGGCTCCCACAACAAAACACCAAATGGCCCACTTCCTCCGGAGCCCAAACGGAGACGCCGTGGACTAATCACACCACCACGAAAAGTGTCATGCCTCTCGTGCCAAAACGACATGCCTGTGGTACCCCCACAGGTGGTTATAGCTCAGGTATACTCTACGGTATATTCTAACAAAAATATCATGTCACAACACATGCGACATAATACCAACAAAAGGGTTCTATATGTACATGTTGAACCAAATCAAATTATAGTCATAAGGTCTCAAAAAGAAGGCAGCAACATGTACCACTCTACAATTATAAAAAATAAATACTAAACATAATATCCTCATTCAAAGAGTATAAATACGAGTCATATGTATCAACTCCAAAATAAAACTAATATATTTATTTCACAGGAAACAATTTTGTGAAATCATAACAGAAACAAACGAACAAATCAAATTTAACAAGAGTGTCGCTGAAAGAGTACGGAATCTGTACCTTAATATAGTACCAAAATAATTCATCGAAGCTAAATATCACCCGTTAGACTCCCTTAATCCGATCTAATTATCAAAATAAATATAATATATTTAATTAAATTATGAACTTGTATAGTTTGTATTTTCATAAATTTAATAATTTTAATATACTATATTCAATTTGTAATCAAAAGATACATTTTAATTGTAATAAAAATATTATAATATTATTTATCACTTTCCCTTTTTTAAAAAAATTATATATATATATATATATATATATATATATATATATATATATATATATATATATATATATATACCGCTGACGGTTATAATTAAATTATTTTATTTATTTATTTTATTTTAATTTTTTTTCATATATATCATATATCTCAATTGTAAATCAAAATTTCATTAACAAATTCAATTAATCAAGTGGCATAATAAATTTTTAAAATAGATTGCAAACACAACAAATAATTATATTGTAATTACAGCAGCAAAATAATTATTTTGTATTCAAGAATAATCCAATAATTACCTTTGAGAAGAAGAATATGCTGAATAAAGTTTTAATGGTCTTTCTCAAACCCTTTTTAATTCCAACCACGCTCCCTCGTTCTCCTCGTTCTTCTTCCGCCTCATTCTCGCTACGTTAGAAACCCCCTTTAGTCGATTATATCAATATATGTATTAAGAAGGAATTTAACCTAATATATTACTCCTATTCCAATTTGGTTTTTAAACTCATCACCTTAATTTGGGCTCAAATAATTTAACAAACCCAAACTTAAATACTTAAATACTTAAAAATTAGTTTGACCCAATTAGTATAAATGCCCAAATTAATGTAATCACATACTTATTATAGTCTACACAAATTAAATATAAGTTGACCCAAACTGTCAAACATAAGAAAAACCCAATTAAAATATTTAAAATTTAAATTTAAATGTCATTTATTTTATTTTAATTTTTTTTTTCGTGTATTACATTACCTACCCCTTAAAAAAGATTCCGTCCCCGGAATTAAAAGAGTAACAAAGATTTATTTGACATTAAAGAGGTGAGGATACTCTTGCCGAATAGTCTCTTACGCCTCCCAAGTAGCTTCGAGCTCCGGATAATTTTAGGAAAAATAAAATTAATATTTAATAATTAACAAAAATTTGGATTATTACATTTTTCCCTCCTTAAAAATAATTTCGTCCTCGGAATTCAAATAAGTTACATAAAGTTTTATTTTAGTTTTTATTTAAATTACATAATTATTCATAAACTTTAATTAAGATGTAGCGCTGCCATTTGTAACGATCAAATCTGGTAAGTCCATCGTTCCACGCAATTATCCATGAACCTGTAAAAGATTCGTCAGCTATCGTGTCAAACCTTGGTAAAGTTCTTCGCGTTAAATCACATGATCAACTGTTGGTGCGCGCCCCCCACCCCCACACCCACACCCACACCCCCCCCCCCCCGTTAATAGCCTTGAGTTTCATTCTTGCAAATCTACATAATCTTCGGAACATAATTCGAAAGCACATAATTTTCTCTTCATCTAAATACGATTCGAATATCCAAAATATTTAAAATTATCTTTAATTCGCAAAATATTTCTGTTCCACACGTGACAAAGATCTAACAAATTATTTTGTTCTATTTATTTATTTTACATAAATTTATGCAAAACTTCAATGACACGGATAAACAAAATAATTGTACAAATTATATCACCAACTCACCGTAAGAATTTAATAGTTTCAAAAAATCATAACCACAAATTAAAATAGTTCAATATTATTAAACCAAAAATATAATACTAAGATCTCTTTATCACCAAATCAAACTCCAAGTCACATATTCTACCATCTGCATAAGCGAACTACAACTATTCAAGATCTCTCAAAATTAATTAAATTTCATCACTTACTATCTAATCATATAATAAATCAATCATCCCTTATTGCAAACCTTAATCCAATAAATTTCAATGTCTCCCCATACTATCACAAAGAAACTTCATAGAACATAACTCCAATATCCTACTAGAAAATAACCACAAAATTGAGCATTAACTCAAAATGATTAATCTAATTACTTCGAATATCAACAACTCAAATTACAAGAAATCATCTATACTTAAAAAATTTCACTTTATCATAATATGTCATCAATACACAAACCTCAAATTATCTACAAGCTTAACATAAATCAAAACCTAACTCAAATCAAATCCTCAATTCAATGATTATAATAATTGTCACACAAAAAAATAACTCTAACAAATAATTTTTTAAAATTGAATACTCGTCGATACAAATACTCACATCATAATCGTAACTCATATAAGATCATTTCTTATATGTACAAAGTATAACTTTATTCACCTCAATGATTAAATCACAATTCTCAACTAATATCATTACTCAATCACCTTAACAAATTATTCCACTTTCCACAAATCAACTACAAATTGAATAGAAATCGACAGTTGGTCAAAATAGAGACCAACCAAATAAAGAACAAAATCAAATCAAACTCCTACGTCTACCCAATGATTTACCCATAACTCACAGGTCATACCTAAATAGGTTTTCTATAAGAAAAAATCTAAGCTCTGATACCATCTCTGTAACACCCCCTTCCCGAAAAGGAAAGAGAGGTCACGTGCAAAGCACAACAAATCTCAAAATTAGTAAACAGAGCATTAATAACTTCAAAATATTAATAATGGTGATCCATTAATAAAGTATTAAATACAATTCTCTAAACAGAGTCAAAATAATCAAAACTTAAAATCGACTCAACTGAGATAGTCAAAGGCAACTCTCTCATCACACTAGCCCTGAATCACCCTTGCAAACCTACTGGAAGAAAAATACAGCATGAGTCAATTGCCCAGTACGAATATAGATATACAAAAGATATACAACTGATATACGAAATCAACTGAGACAAAATGCTGAACAAAATTCAAGTGTAAATACTGACGGAAATATAATCTCCAAATATCTAAATAGAATATATTTGAATCAACAGAATTAACGAAACTAATAGAAGAGTAAAGAAATAACAAACTGAAGTAACTAACTAAATGAATTGAACTAAACAGAAACAAACAAAACTAATACAATAAAATAATAAACTGAATCAAATGGCTGGGTGTTATTTCATACCGAATGAGCTCAGAAATATACATTGCCACACAGGCAAGTCAAAATAATGTCACATAGCAAATCAAATGATGCCACATAGACAATCAAAATAATACCACACAAGCACTCACACTTTGGACCGCGAATCTAAATGTATACAAATCGGATAGGTGTGTTTGGCACAACATCGCCAATCCACAGAACAGGAAACTAGGATTAACCCATACGCCTCCCACAACAAAATACCAAATGGTCCACTTCCTCCGGAGCCCAAACGGAGATGTCGTGGACTAATCACACCGCCACGGAAAGTGTCATGCCTCTCATGCCAAGACGACATGCATGTGGTACCCCCATAGGTAGTTATATCTCAAGTATACCCTACGGTATATTCTAACAAAAATATCATGTCACAACACATGCGACATAATACAAACAAAAGGGTTCTATATGTACATGTTGAACCAAATCAAATTATAGTCACAAGGTCTCAAAAATAAGATAGCAACATGTACCGCTCTACAATTATAAAAAAAATAAATATTAAGCATGATATCCTAATTCAAAGAGTACAAATACGAGTCATATGTATCAACTCCAAAATGAAACTAATATATTTATTTCACAGATAACAATTTTGTGCAATCATAACAGAATTTGAAATAAGGAAATAAACGAACAAATCAAATTTAACAAGAGTATTGCTGAAAGAGTACGAAATACGTACCTTAATATAGTACCAAAATAATTTACTGAAAGCCAAATATCACCTGTTAGACTCCCTCAATCCAATCTAATTATCAAAATAAATATAATATAATAAATTAAATTATTAACTTGTATAGTTTGTATTTTCATAAATTCAATAATTTTAATATACTATATTCAATTTGTAATCAAAAGTTACATTTTAATTATAATAAAAATATTATAATATTATTTATCACTTTCCCTTTTTTTAAAAAAAATTATATATATATATATATATATATATATATATATATATATATATATATATATATATATGTGTGTGTGTGTGTGTGTGTGTGTGTGTGTGTGTGTGTGTGTGTGTGTGTGTGTGTGTGCCACTAACGGTTATAATTAATTTTTATTTTATTTTATTTTTATTTTATTTTTTTTCATATATATCATATATCCCAATTGTAAATCAAA
The DNA here is from genome assembly GCA_016801055.1 of Panax notoginseng. Classification (NCBI taxonomy): domain Eukaryota; kingdom Viridiplantae; phylum Streptophyta; class Magnoliopsida; order Apiales; family Araliaceae; genus Panax; species Panax notoginseng. The sequence goes on along the minus strand of CM029015.1, from coordinate 95,574,391 downwards.
ATTTTATTAACAAATTCAATTAATCAAGCGGCATAATAAATTTTTAAAATAGATTGCAAACACAACAAGAAATTATATTGTACTTACAACAGCAAAATAATTATTTTGTATTCAAGAATAGTCCAATAATTACCTTTGAGAAGAAGAATATGATGAATAAAGTTTTAATGGTCTTGCTCTCAAACCCTTTTTAATTTCAGTCACGTTCCCTCGTTCTTCTTCCGCCTCTTTCTCACTACGTTAAAAACCCTCTTTAGTCGATTATGTCAATATATGTATTAGGAAGGAATTTAACCTAATATATTACTCCTATTCCAATTTGGTTTTTAAACTCATCACCTTAATTTGGGCTCAAATAATATAACAAACCTAAACTTAAATACTTAAATACTTAAAAATTAGTTTGACCCAATTAGTATAAATGTCTAAATTAATGTAATCACATACTTATTATAGTCTACACAAATTAAATAAAAATTAACCCAAACTGCCAAACATAAGAAAATTCGAATTAAAATATTTAAAATTTAAATTTAAATGTCATTTATTTTATTTTAATTTTTTTTTCGGGTATTACAATACCTACCCCTTAAAAAGGATTCCATCCCCGGAATCAAAAGAGTAACAAAGATTTACTTGACATTAAAGAGGTGAGGATACTCTTGCCGAATAGTCTCTTATGCCTCCCAAGTAGCTTCGAGCCCCGGATAATTTTAGAAAAAATAAAATTAATATTTAATAATTAACAAAAATTTGGATTATTACATTTTTCCCTCCGTAAAAATAATTTCGTCCTCGGAATTCAATTAAGTTACATAAAGTTTATTTTAGTTTTTATTTAAATTACATAATTATTCATAAACTTTAATTAAGATATATCACCGCCATTTGTAACGATCAAGTTTGGTAAGTTCATCATTCCAAGAAATTATCCATGAACTTGTAAAAGATTCGTCAGCTATCGTGTCAAGTCTTGGTAAAGTTCTTCGCGTTAAATCACATGATCAACTGTCCCCCCCCCCCCGGTTAATAGCCTTGAGTTTCATTCTTGCAAACGTACATAATCTTCGGAACATAATTCGAAAGCACATAATTTTCTCTTCATCTAAATACGATTCGAATATCCAAAATATTTAAAATTATCTTTAATTCGCAAAATATTTATGTTCCACGCATGACAAAGATCTAACAAATTATTTTGATTTATTTATTTATTTTACATAAATTTATGCAAAACTTCAATAACACGGATAAACAAAACGACACGGATAAACAAAATAATTGTACAAATTATATCACCAACTCACCCTAAAAATTCAATAGTTTCAAAAAAATCATAACCTCAAATTAAACTAGTTCAATATTATTATACCAAAAATATACTACTAAGATCTCTTTATCACCAAATCAAACTCTAAGTCACATATTCTACCATCTGTATAAGCGAACTACAACTATTCAAGATCTCTCAAAATTAATTAAATTTCATCACTTACTATCTAATCATATAAAAAATCAATCATCCCTTATTGCAAATGTAAGACCCCAACTTATTAATGAATAAAATCAAATTTTCTCTAAATATTATTGTGAATAATAAGGTGTTAATTTGATATAATACTTTGGTTATGGGTGAAATGTGCAAATTTTGCAAAATAAGCAAGTGGTTATTAAATATTCATTTTGTCGGGGAATATTCGTTTGGTCGTGGAATATTCTTGCTGTCGGGAAATATTCGTACGACGGCGCAGCCTTGTGTGGGCCCCATAATGGAAAGCGATTGGATAAAGAAAATGACAAGTGTAAGTTGTTTATAAATAATGGCGTAGTTGTTATCGTTAATACTGTTGGAATACCCAGTGGTTAAAATACAGTAGCACACGGTATTGCACCAATTATTGATTCTTACGTAAGAAGGCACTACTCAATAATTGTTACAGTAGTTACTGTTCAATATTTTATTTTATTGATTCAATAATTACTGCGTTGATATTTTATATTATTGTTGTTTCAATAATTGTTGTTGCACAATATTTTCCATTATCAGATAAATAATTCATATTATTTGAATAATATTATTAAATAACATTATTGGCAATGTCTAGAAAGTTCTGTCTAAGGAAAGGTTTGGTCATCTAATTGCGCGCCAGTAAGGAGAAATCCTTATTGAAAAGCCCCCTCTTTCCTGGGAACGGCCTGGTTGTCATAAATGTGATTCTGTAATATTAATTATGAATAATTAATTATTGATTCATATGATAAAGAAATATTTATTTTATGTGAATATAAATGTTAGATATATTTTGTGGTTAAAAATGAAGGAGTTAATGTTGAGGTGTTTTATCAGTATTTTTTGTCGGAATGGAGGTATTAAAAATCAATCAGAGTTTTTGAGATATATTGCGGGGGTTATAATTTTTAATCCGACCGTTGGATCGTTGTGATTTTTGGATATGTTATACATATATAAGTTGAGTATATGTCCACAAATTTTGAACCGTTAAAAATGAACGCATGATTTGTTATGAATTTTAAGAGATGACTAGTTTAGAAATTGTTGAAGTTTTAGAATTTATCATTTTGGTAGAAAATTCTAGAATTGGTGGGCCCCAATTTTGGTTGGTGAGAAATGTACTGAAATTTTTATTCAAATGTGGTGGGTGAGAATAGTAGAAGATAAAGTCATCAGGTTGCAGGTCAAGTCTGCTTCGGCGTGATAACATTTTCCTATAAATAGAGGGCAAAGTTAGAATTAAAAATCACACCAGAAATAAGTTTTCTCTCTTTTTCTCTCTATAATATCGAGCGTATTCTTGTGAGTATACTTTGAGTGTTTCTATACGGTGCAAGTTTTTGTCAGCACTATATCCGAAATTCAGTCAAAAGTACGGTTATTTTGAGGTAAGGGATATTATTTTCTTCTTAAATGATATTATTTTCTTTAATATCATTATGCTGAAATATTGATATGAGTTTTTTTTATCAAATTTGGAACTTTTTGTGTCGAGGTTACTATTCACGTATACGGCACTATTCACGTATACAGCACTATTCACGAATACGACACTATTCACCGAAAAATAAAATTTTCTTCTTTTTGTCCAAGATGTCTATTATGGTTACTATCTTTGATTGTATCCATGTTTTGATCTTTATTTTTGAATTCTGCTTCACAATTGATTATTATGAAGTATTATTGATCTTGGATAAACTGTTATACGAATCCCTACTATTTGTCCTTCTGTCTCACTGGAGTCGTTTTCGTTAAGATATTTTTCATCATCCTCATGCCTAAATGATGATATTACTGAATATCTTTGGCATATAGTGCAAAGATGAATGATTAACTGATGAATATCTTTGGCCCATAGTGCAAAGATGAACAGGTGTTGAGATGAACATGACCGACTGGTGATACAAATGAATATATTTGGCCTGTAGTGCAAAGATGAATATTTAATTAAAGATGGTTATTAATTGTTGTTACTGGGATAAAATATTGATGATGGACTTTTAAATATTAGAAGATAGTAGAACTCATTCTCTACTTGACTCTTCTAATAGTTTGTTATTTTCGCTGCAGCTGTTGATCTAAAATTTGTTGTATATTATATTTTATCAGATTTTTCCCTGTTGAAGACTAATGATAATTTGTTGTATATTATCTTAGTCATAATATTCTTTACTGAGCTAGTTGAGCTCACCATTTTCCTTTTTGTTCCATTTTTCTTCTCAGGAGGTGAGAACATAGCAGGATCGAGTCGGGGTATGGAGTAATGCTTCTAGAAAGATGTTTTAACAGTCCTCACTATTTCTGTAAAATAATATTTTAATAATTGTAATGAGAACTTATTTGAGTGTGGATATTGTCTAGAAGATAATATTTGTATTTAAACTCACAGTATTTGTGTTGTCGTATTTTGCAAGACAATTATTATAATGAAGTTGTATTTATTTCTGTACCATGTATTTGGCGACTCAGAATGGGTGATGTATACCTATTTTGGGGGCGTCACAGTTGGTATCAAAGCTTAGAGATATGATCCCTGGCTGAGATGTGAGACAAGAACTAGGAGGGGAGAGACGGGGAATTCCTTCGCTAGTATGACCTGACTAAGTTTATTTGGTGTTTATTTGGTCGGTCAGAGTATAGGGATAATATATGACATGACTATTAACCCTTATTTTATGACAGTATTTAAGAATGGCAGCTGAGAACGTTAATAATGGAGTAAATTAGACCGTGGAAACACCTTTAGTTACAAACCAGGAGAACGTGCAACAGGAAGGCAATATTCTTCCTGTAAACAACACTACCGAGCAAACGATGAATGATGTAATGTTGAGGAACTTTTGACAGTTCATGCAAAATCAGACGAGGGAGACTCGTGCACAAAATACGGGTGGAAATACTAGCAATGCGCGGCATGTCACAGCTAAGCAGTTCAAAGAGTTGGGACCACCAGAATTTAAGGAAAAGCCGGATCCGATCATGGCGGAAACGTGGGTCAAGCAAATTACCAAGATATTCGATGTCTTGGGATGCACGGAGGAACAAAAGGTTCCATTCGCCACCTTTATGTTCCGCGGTGAGGCAGACTACTGGTGGGAGTCTGTGAAGCGTACCTAGCCTGACGCACTCAACATGTCCTGGGAAACATTTCAGAAATAGTTCAATGATAAGTACTTTCCTGAAAGTATTCGTCATATAAAGGAGGTGGAGTTTATCAGACTGGAACAAAACAACATGACGGTGTCCTAATACGAGGCGAAGTTTGCAGAGTTATCCAGGTTTGCACCTCATTTGGTCGAGAATGAGGAACGAATGACAAGGATGTTTCTGAGAGGTTTAAAACCCGAGATTCGGCAATATCTTATCTCTCATAAATTTTCTTTATATTCAGATATTGTAAACAGTGCTCAATTATTAGAGCGAGATAATGAGTATATTCAACCGAGGGAACACAACCAAGGTAATACCGGTGGCAGCGGTCATCGGACCAATGAAAACCAGCAGGGAGGAAAACATTCGGACAAAAGCGGTAACCACTCTGGTGGAAATCGTGGCCGTGATAATAGAAGGAGCGAGTCGGGAGGAAATTTCAAGAAGAGAAGGTACAACAATGATAACGTGAAGACGTCAGCACAAACATCAACTGTTTCTAGGGGAGGATAACGACCACCGGTCGTATGTTACAAATGTGGGAAAGAGGGACATATCAGCCCAAACTGCCCACAACAATTCAAGGTATGTTATAACTGTGGAAAGGAGGGTCATATAGCTCGAGAGTGTTCTGTAGCAAAACCAAGTTCAGCGAGGATGGTGACTCCAAAAGTTGTCCCGGATAAGTCGAAATCAGCAGTTCCTGGAAGGGCGTTTGTCGTGACTGGCCAAAACACGAGAAACCCAAACAAGGTGATCACGGGTAAGCTAATCTTGAATTCTTGCGAAGTTTATACTTTACTAGATACCGGTTCTACCCATTCTTTTATCTCTCCTGCTTGTGCTCAACGTTTGAACTTGACTCCGGAGAAATTGACCTTTGACTTATCTGTTGAAACTCCGTTGGGTGAAACCTTTGTTACATCCACAGTTTATAAATCTTGCTTAATCCAAGTTGGCACCATCATATTACCTGTTGACCTTATTTCTTTAAAGATACTTGTATTTGATGTGATTTTAGGGATTGATTGGTTAACTACTCATCATGCCAAAATTGATTGTTTTCGTAAGGTTGTTAGTTTTCATATTCCTAACCAACCTGTTATGCGAATTCAAGCAACCAAACCATTAAAATCAATCGCTGTTATATCAAGCCATAAAGCCATTCGTTTATTGAAAAACGGATGTCAAGCTTTCTTAGCCCATGTTATGGACTTGAACAAAAACACGACAGATTTGAATAATATTTTTGTTGTTAATGAATTTCCTGACGTATTTCCTAAAGAACTTCCTGGTCTACTCCCAGAACGTGAAGTTGAATTCTTTATTGACCTTGAACTCGGTACAAAGCCCATTTCTAAAACCCCATATCGAATGGCTCCTATTGAACTTCAGGAGTTAAAAGTCCAATTACAGGAGTTATTAGACATCGGTTTTATTCATCCTAGTACATCTCCTTGGGGTGCTCCTATTTTATTCGTAAAGAAGAAAGACGGGAGTATGCGACTTTGTATCGACTATAGGGAATTGAACCATGTCACCATCAAGAATAGGTATCCGCTACCTCGCATTGATGACCTGTTCGACCAGTTACAAGGAGCACAATTCTTTTCAAAGATCGACCTTCATTCTGGATATCATCAGCTAAAGATTAAAACTGAGGATATTTCAAAGACTGCCTTCAGAACTCGGTACGGGCATTATGAATTCTTAGTCATGTCTTTTGGATTGACTAATGGTCCTGCTGCTTTCATGGATATGATGAACCGTGTGTTCAAAGAATATTTGGATCAGTTCGTTGTTGTCTTTATTGATGGCATCCTCATCTATTCCAAAAGCCGTGAAGATCATGAGCGCCATTTGAAGCTGATATTGCAAAGGCTTCGTGAATACAAGCTATATGCCAAACTGAAGAAATGTGGCTTGAGGAAGTAGCATTCCTTGGGCACGTGGTGTCAAAACATGGAGTATCTGTCGACCCGGCGAAGATTGAAGCCATACAAAGTTGGGAGCAGCCGAAGTCGGTAACCGAAGTACGTAGCTTTCTGGGCTTAGTTGGTTATTATCGGAGATTTGTGGAAGGATTTTCTCGAATCGCTACTCCGTTAACTCAGCTGACTCGGAAAGATACAAAATTCGTATGGAGTGAGGAATGCGAGAAGAGTTTCCAAGAACTCAAGAGAAGACTCATTTAGGCACCTGTTCTGACAATACCATCTGGTTCGGATGGATTTGTTATCTACAGTGATGCTTCAGGCAAAGGGTTAGGATGTGTTCTCATGCAACATGGGAAAGTCATAGCCTATGCCTCGCGACAACACAAAGAATATGAGAGGAATTATCCTACTCATGATTTGGAGTTGGAAGCAGTCGTTTTCGCGTTGAAGATCTGGAGACACTAACTGTATGGGGAGAAAGTGGAGATCTATACAGATCATAAAAGCCTCAAATATTTCTTCACCCAAAAGGAACTCAACATGCGGCAACGACGTTGGCTCGAGCTGCTGAAAGATTACGGTCATATCATCCAATATCATCCTAGAAAAGCAAACGTAGTAGCTGACGCATTGAGTAGAAGATCATATGCGGGTACAAGTGCAATGTTGTTAACACAAAGGCCCATTTTGTATGACTTGCAAAGGATGGAGATAGAGATGAAGGCTCCAAGTACCCACATGATGATACCAAATATACGAGTAGAACTGACTTTAATCGATAAAGTTAAAGCTGCTCAAGCTACGGATATGGAACTGATGCGTATGAAGAAGAAAGTGCAAGAAGGTGTTATTTCAGAAGCAAGAATCGATGAAGAAGGAATACTTCGAGTCAACTCCAGACTTTGTGTTCCTAACGATTTTGACTTGAAGCATATAATGATGGAGGCACACAACACACCATTTGCAATCCATCCTGGGAGTACCAAAATGTATCACTATCTTCGACATACATTTTGGTGGAGCAATATAAAAAGAGAGATCGCGGAGTTTATCTCGAGGTGTTTAACTTGACAATGTGTAAAAGCGGAGCATCAAGTACCAAAGGGTCCATTGCAACCACTTGAGATTCCGAAATAGAAGTGGGAAAACATTAATATAGATTTCGTTACGGGTCTTCCCAAGGTGTCTCAAGGCATAGATGCGATTTGGATCATTGTTGATAGATTAACTAAGTCTTCCCATTTCTTGCTTATACGTGAGACTTATTCCCTTGAACGTCTTGTTAGTATGTACGTGAATGAGATTGTGAGATTGCATGGCATGCCAGTATCCATAGTTTTGGATCGTGACCCAAGATTCACTTCACGATTTTGGGTTAGCTTGCAGAAACCTATGGGCACGGATTTACGATTCAGTTCAGCATACCATCCTTAAACGGACGGGCAATCAGAGAGGACTATTCAAACCCCTGAAGATCTATTAAGACTCTGTGTTCTAGATTTCAAAGGAAGTTGGGATAAGTACTTGCCACTGGTGGAATTCTCCTACAACAACAGTTATCAGGCAAGTATAGGTATGACTCCATTTGAAGCCTTATATGGACGAAAGTGTCATTCTCCAGTATGCTGGGACGAGGTGGGTGAAGCAACATTTTTGGGACCAGAATTGGTAAGCATAACTACAGAGAAGATCCAAACGATTCGACAACGTATACAAATGGCACAGGATTGACAAAAGAGTTATGTGGATCTTCATCGAAAGGATGTAGAATTTAGTATTGGGGATCATGTATTGTTACATGTTGCACCATGAAAAGGAGTTACAAGATTTGGGAAGAGATGAAAGCTCAATCCACGATTTATTGGTCAATTTGAAATTCTTGACCGAATAGGAAATGTGGCATATCGACTCGCATTACCTCCAAGCATGTCTCGTGTTCATAATATTTTTCACGTATCTGTGCTTCATAAATATGTAAAAGACCCGAACCACATAATTGAGTTAGAACCAGACGAGATAGCCGAAGATTTAACGTACGAGGAGGTACCTGTTAAGATCTTGGATAGGAAAGAGCATGTTCTACGCACGAAGGTTATACCATAAGTTAAGATTTTGTGGAGAAATCATGTTATTGAAGAAGTGACCTGGGAGTTGGAATCAGAAATGAAAGCGAGGTATCCTCACCTTTTCGAAATACCAGATACGTACGTCAATTTCGAGGACGAAATTTCATAAGGAGGGGAGGTTGTAAGACCCCAACTTATTAATGAATAAAATTAAATTTTCTCTAAATATTATTGTGAATAATAAGGTGTTAATTTGATATAATACTTTGGTTATGGGTGAAATGTGCAAATTTTACAAAATAAGCAAGTGGTTATAAAATATTCATTTTATCGGGGAATATTCGTTTGGTTGTAGAATATTCTTGCTGTCGGGGAATATTCGTACGACGGCGCAGCCTTGTGTGGGCCCCATAATGGAAAGCGATTGGATGAAGAAAATGACAAGTATAAGTTATTTATAAATAATGGCGTAGTTGTTACCATTAATACTGTTGGAATACCCGATGGTTAAAATACAGTAGCACACGGTATTGCACCAATTATTGATTCTTACGTAAGAAGGAACTACTCAATAATTGTTAAAGTAGTTACTGTTCAATATTTTATTTTATTGATTCAATAATTGTTGCGTTGATATTTTATATTATTGTTGTTTCAATAAATGTTGTTGCACAGTATTTTCTATTATCAGATCAATAATTTATATTATTTGAATAATATTATTAGATAACATTGTTGGCAATGTCTAGAAAGTTCTATCTAAGAAGAGGTTTGGTCATCTAATTGCGCGCCAGTAAGGAGAAATCCTTATTGGAAAGCCCCCTCTTTTATGGGAACGGCATGGTTGTCATAAATGTGATTCTGTAATATTAATTGTGAATAATTAATTATTGATTCATATGATAAGGAAATATTTATTTTATGTGAATATAAATGTTGGATATATTTTGTGGTTAAAAATGAAGGAGTTAATGTTGATGTGTTTTATCAGTAGTTTTGTCGGAATGGAGGTATTAAAAATCAATCAGGGTTTTTTAGATATATTGCGGGGGTTATAATTTTTAATCCGACCATTGGATCGTTGTGATTTTTGGATATGTTATACATATATAAGTTGAGTATATGTCCACAAATTTTGAACCGTTAAAAATGAACGTATGATTTGTTATGAATTTTAAGAGATGACTGGTTCAGAAATTGTATGACTGGTTCAGAAATTGTTGAAGTTTCAGAATTTATCATTTTGGTGAAAAATTCTAGAATTGGTGGGCCCCACTATTGGTTGGTGAGAAATGTGCTGAAATTTTTATTCAAATGTGCTGGGTGGGAATAGTAGCAGGTAAAGCCATCAGGTTGCAGGTCAAGTCTGCTTCGGCATGCTAACATTTTCCTATAAATAGAGGGCAAAGTTAGAATTGAAAATCACACCAGAAACAAGTTTTCTCTCTTTTTCTCTCTATATTATCGAGCGTATTCTTGTGAGTATACTTTGAGTGTTGCTATACGGTGCAAGTTTCTGTCAGCACTATATCCAAAATTCAGTCAGAAGTACGGTTATTTTGAGGTAAGGGATATTATTTTCTTCTTAAATGATATTATTTTCTTCAATATCATTATGCTGAAATATTGATATGAGTTTTTTTATCAAATTTGAAACTTTTTGTGTCGGGATTACTATTCATGTATACGGCACTATTCACGAATACGGCACTATTCACCGAAAAATGAAATTTTCTTCTTTTTGTCCAAGATGTCTATTATGGTTACTATCTTTGATTGTATCCATGTTTTGATCTTTATTTTTAAATTCTGCTTCACAATTGATTATTATGAAGTATTATTGATCTTGGATAAACTGTTATACGAATCCCTACTATTTGTCCTTCTGTCTCACTGGATTCGTTTTCTTTAAGATATTTTTCATCATCATCGGTCCTAAATGATGATATTACTGAATATCTTTGGCCTGTAATGCAAAGATGAATGATTAACTGATGAATATCTTTGGTCCGTAGTGCAAAGATAAACAGGTGTTGAGATGAACATAAACGACTGGTGATACAAATGAATATCTTTGGCCTGTAGTGCAAAGATGAATATTTGATTAAAGATGGTTATTGATTGTTGTTACAGGGATAAAATATTGATGATGGACTTTTAAATCTTAGAAGATAGTAGAACTCATTCTCTACTTGACTCTTCTAATGGTTTGCTGTTTCCGCTGCAGTTGTTGATCTAAAATTTGTTGTCTATTATATTTTATCAGATTTTTTCCTGTTGAAGACTAATGATAATTTGTTGTATATTATCTTAGTCATAATATTCTTTACTGGACTAGTTGAGCTCACCCTTTTCCTTTTTGTTCTATTTTTCTTCTCAGGGGGTGAGAACATAGCAGGATCGAGTCGGGGTATGGAGTAATGGTTCTAGAAAGATGTTTGAGCAGTCCTCACTATTTCTGTAAAATAGTATTTTAATAATTGTAATGAGGACTTATTTGAGTGTGGATATTGTCTAGAAGATAATATTTGTATTTAAACTCACAGTATTTATGTTGTCGTATTTTGCACGACAATTATTATAATGAAGTTGTATTTGTTTCTGTATCATGTATTTGGCGACTCAGAATGGGTGATGTATACCTATTTTGGGGGCGTCACAGCAAATCTTAATCCAATAAATTTCAATGTCTCCCCATACTATCACAAAGAAACTTTATAGAACATGACTCCAATATCCTACTAGAAAATAACCACAAAATTGAGCATTAACTCAAAATGATTAATCTAATTGCCTCGAATTTCAACAACTCAAATTACAAGAAATCCTCTATACTTAAAAATTTTCACTTTATCATAATATTCGATCAATACACAAACCTCAAATTATCTACAAGCTTAACATAAATCAAAACCTAACTCAAATCAAATCCTCAATTCAATGATTATAATAATTGTCACAAAAAAAACAACTCCAACAAATAATTTTTCACAATCAAATAATCGTCGATACAAATACTCACATCATAATCGCATCTCATATAAGATCATTTCTTATCTGTACAAAGTATAACTTTATTCACCTCAATGATTAAATCACAATTCTCAACTAATATCATTACTCAATCACCTTAACAAATTATTCCACTTTCCACAAATCAACTACAAATCGAAAAGAAATCGACAGTTGGTCAAAATAGAGACCAACCAAATAAAGAACAAAATCGAATCAAACTCATACGTCTACCCAATGATTTACCCACAACTCACAGGTAATACCTAAATACGTTTTCTACAAGAAAAAACCTAAGCTCTGATACCATCTCTGTAACACCCCATTCCCGAAAAGGAAAGAGAAGTCACGTGCAAAGCACAATAAATCTCAAAATTAGTAAACAGAGCATTAATTACTTCAAAATATTAATAATGGTGATCCATTAATAAAGTATAAAATACAATTCTCTAAACAGAGTCAAAATAATCAAAACTTAAAATCGAATCAACTTAGATGGTCAAAGGCAACTCTCTCATCACACTAGCCCTGAATCACCCCTGTAAACCTGCTGGAAGAAAAACACAGCATGAGTCAATTGCCCTGTATGGATATAGATATACAAAAGATGTACAATTGATATACGAAATCAACTAAGACAAAATGCTAAACAAAACTCAAGTCTAAATACTGACGAAAATATAATCTCCAAATATCTGAATAAAATATATTTGAATCAACAGAATTAACGAAACTAATAGAAGAGTAAAGAAATAATGAACTGAAGTTACTAACTCAATGAATTGAACTAAACAGAAACAAACAAAACTAATACAATGAAATAATAAACTGAATCAAATGACTAGGTGTTATTTCATACCGAGTGAGCTCAGAAATATATATTACCACACAGGCAAAGTCAAAACACTGTCACACAAGCAAGTCAAAATAATGTCACACAACAAATCAAATGATGCCACACAGGCAATCAAAATAATGCCACACAGGCACTCACACTTTGGACTGTGAATCCAAATGTATGAAAATCAGATAGGTGTGTTTGGCACAACATCGTCAATCTGCAGAACAGAAAACTAAGATTAACCCATACGCCTCCCACAACAAAACACCAAATGGCCCACTTCCTCCGGAGTCCAAACGGAGATGTTGTGGACTAACCACACCGCCACGGAAAGTGTCATGCCTCTCGTGCCAAGACGACATGCATGTGGTACCCCCACAGGTCGTTATAGCTCAGGTATACTCTACAGTATATTCTAACAAAAATATCATGTCACAACACATACGACATAATACCAACAAAAGGGTTCTATATGTACATGTTGAACCAAATCAAATTATAGTCACAAGGTCTCAAAAAGAAGGTAGCAACATGTACCGCTCTACAATTATAAAAAATAAATACTAAACATGGTATCCTAATTCAAAGAGTACAAATACGAGTCATATGTAACAACTCCAAAATGAAACTAATATATATATTTCACAAAAAATAATTTTGTGAAATCATAACAGAATTTAAAATAAGGAAACAAACAAATAAATCAAATTTAATAAGAGTATCGCTGAAAGAGTACAGAATTCGTACCTTAATATAGTACCAAAATAATTCATCGAAGCCAAATATCACCCGTTAGACTCCCTCAATCCGATCTAATTATCAAAATAAATATAATATAATTAATTAAATTATGAACTTGTATAGTTTGTATTTTTATAAATTAAATAATTTTAATATACTATATTCAATTTGTAATCAAAAGATACATTTTAATTGTAATAAAAATATTATAATATTATTTATCACTTTCCCTTTTTTTAAAAAAAATTATATATATATATATATATATATATATATATATATATATATCGCTGATGGTTATAATTATTTTTTATTTTTATTTTTATTTTTTTTTCATATATATCATATATCCCAATTGTAAATCAAAATTTCATTAATAAATTCAATTAATCAAGCGGCATAATAAATTTTTAAAATAGATTGCAAACACAACAAGAAATTATATTGTAATTACAGCAGCAAAATAATTATTTTATATTCAAGAATAGTCCAATAATTACCTTTGAGAAGAAGAATATGATGAATAAAATTTTAATGGTCTTGCTCTCAAACCCTTTTTAATTCCAGCCACGTTCCCTCGTTCTCCTCGTTCTTCTTCCGCCTCTTTCTCGCTACGTTAGAAACTCTCTTTAGTCGATTATGTCAATATATGTATTAGGAAGGAATTTAACCTAATATATTACTCCTATTCCAATTTGGTTTTTAAACTCATCACCTTAATTTGGGCTCAAATAATTTAACAAGTCCAAACTTAAATACTTAAAAATTAGTTTGATCCAATTAGTATAAATGCTCAAATTAATGTAATCATATACTTATTATAGTCCACATGTAAGACCCCAACTTTTATAAATAAAGATGAATTTTCTATAAATATCATTTTTGAATATTATGGAGTTAATTTGATATAATGTTATAGTTGTGGGTAATATTTATAAATTTTGCAAAGTACGCAAGTTGTTATATAATATTCGATTGGTCGGGGAATATTCGTTTTAACAGAGAATATTCGTACAACGGCACAATCATTGGTGGACCCCACAACGGAATTATTGTCGGATTGAGAAAACGACAAAAATATTTTATTAAAAATAACGGCGGAAGTTTTACCATTGATACTGTTGAACTACTCAGTAGTAAAAGTACAGTAACACGTGTGGTTGCATAATAGCACACTGTATTGATTATTAATACTTATGTGAGAAGTCACTCAGTTTGATTCAATTATTGTCAGTTAATAATATGAATTATTTAGCGATAATGAAGTTTTATTTTATTCGTATTATTAACGTAATAAAACAGAAACATCTTTTTATATAAAATAGAATACTTTATTAAAGTTATTCTATAAATAGAATATATTATATTTTATTTAAAAGATTTTTCTTTAAATATGAACCGTCAGATTAAAGTAATCAATCTGGACCGTTCATGGATTAGTTACTATGCATTCTATTTTTCTATAAATAGTAGCTCATTCCTTCATTATTTCTTACGAATTCACTGAACTCTAGAGAGAGAAACTATAGAGAGAAACTATAGAGAGAGAAGAAAAGTATTCTCCTACTTAATTACTTCTTTATTTCAGTTCTTCTTTAAAACGGTAAGGGGTGTTATTCTTTCTTATTCATGAAGAGAACTTTTGTTATTCCATTTTTTATTATTCTGTGGGAATAACCTGTATACGCGGTCTACCCTATACTTGGTGACATTCTTCTATTATTCTGTTAGAACATCATGTCTGTGTGTTTTACACCGGACTTGGTTTCGTTTTTATTATTATTCTGTTGGAACATCATGTCTGTGTGTTTTACACCGGACCTGGTTCCGTCTTGTTATTATTCTGTTGGAACATCCTGTCTGTGTGTTTTACACCGGACCTAGTTTCATTATTTATTATTCTGTCGGAATATTCTGTCTGTGCGTTTACGCCGGACCTGGTTCCATTATTTATTATTCTGTTAGAATAACCTGTCTGTGCGGTCTATCGCGTGCCGGGTGATTTTTTTTGTTATTCCATTCTTTATTATACTCAGTTGGTTAAGTTTTAACTTTCATACTCCATGAAATTAGTGGAATATCATTGATAATTGCGTTTCATCCAGTATCTTTTCATGAAAATATTATTCTAAGCATTCTTGAATTTTACTCCACAAAGCAGTATCATGTTGACAATTTAATTCTTGGATAAATTAACTCTTGAACTTGTTTTATTGAATTCTTATATCATTGTTATCATCCTCGTGTTTATAAAATGTTGAAAGTCATCTGTGGCATGTAGTGCATAGATAGACTTGGTATGATTATGACCAGGAATTATTCGGTATAATCATGACCGTAATGTTACAAATGATGTGGTAAAAGTCCTCATTGGCCCGTAGTGCATTGATGGACAGTTGTTGGCATGATCATGACCATTAATGAATACACGAATATCCTTGGCCGTAGTGCAGGGGTGATTCGATGATGTGAATTATTTTATTAAGCTGAGTCCCAGTGATATCAGTGTTGAAAATTTTTTTAAATCATAGAAGATAGTAGATTTTATTTTCTACTTGACTCTTTTAATGGATTGCTTGTTCCGCTGCAGTTAAACTTGATGTTCGTTATATTTTATCAGTTTAACACTGTTGAAGGCTAATGATAATTTATTCTGCATTATCTTAGTCATAATATTTCTTACTGGGCTAGTTGAGCTCACCCTTTCTTTTACTGTTCTCTTCAGGAAATGAGAATATAGTTGGGACGAGTCGGGAAACGGAGTGATGGACCAGATGATAGTATTAGTAGTCCTCACTATTCTGTTAAATAGTGTGATAATAATTGTTATGAGGACTCCTTTTGAGTTTGTATAGTCTCTAGTAGATAATAATTGTATTCAAACTCACAGTTATGTTTTGTCGTATTGTACACGACAGTTGTATTAGTAAGTTGTATTTGTATTCTGTACCATGTATATGACGACCAAAGATGGGTGATGTATACCTAATTTTGAGGGCGTCACACCACACATTAAATACAAATTGACCCAAATTGCCAAACATAAGAAAAACCCAATTAAAATATTTAAAATTTAAATGTCATTTATTTTATTTTAAATTTTTTTTTCGGGTATTACATTGGTCTACTTTAAAATCAAACTTTTGAACTCTGTAGACAGTCAATTTTTCCAAAAATACCCTTAAAATCACAATCTCTAAAAACAGAAAGAAAATATCCCAGTGTCGACAATATCATATTTTGTCATTATAATTCAAATGATGATCTTGATTTGATTTCAAATATATATATATATATATATATATATATATATATATATATATATATATATATATATATATATATAAAATAGTTCAATAGGAATAATTTACACTTGAAATAAAATTTATAATCATTTAACGAAGCAAAAATTAATGGCAAAAAGTTTACAACTTCAATAAAGTATTTTGAGACTTTCAAGTAGTTATATATTGTATTTTACTCCCTCCGTCCCAAATTAATTGTTCAGTTTTGACTTTTTAAAGTCAAATTGACCATTTTTAAAACTAATTTTTTTACTATTTTTTCTAAAATATAGGTGAAGAGATTATAACCAAAAGAAAGTATATACAATTTATTACTAATTCTAATTTTTATAATTTTAGAAATATACTTATATATGCTTAATTATTAATTCTAAAAATAGTCAATTTGACTTAAAAAAAATTAAAACTGAGCAATTAATTTGGGACGGAGTGAATAATTTAAAAAAATATTAAAATTACAAATGAATACGTTGGTTTAATTAAGTGAATCCTACCCACCCGCCAAATGCTCATCCATGAAAAATCTCATATTCCTTCCCCCTGAACCCATTCAGCATGTGAAATACACCTTCATTAAATTATAAATATCATTATTAACTTTTAAAAATTCATTCCAAATATTTTCAAACTTAAAATAAAATGATTCATTAAAAAATATAAAATAATAAATCCTACAATGAATAATAATTTTTAGATACTCCCTCCGTCCCTATTTAAATGACGTTTTATAGATGGATACAAGAATTAAGATAATGATTGAAAAACTTTAAATATAGTACTTAATTGTCTATAATACACTTAACTCTTTTGTTAGGATAAGAAAAGTTTTGTTGGGATAAAGAGAGGGAGAGAGAAATAGTTTAAAGTATCAAAAAAATAGGAAGAGTAATGAGGGATAATTTTGAAAAAATTGTCATTAATTCTCCTAAATTTGAACAAACGTCAAATAATTAAGGGTAAATAAAAAACTCTAAAACGTTATTTAAATAGGAATGGAGGGAGTACTTTACAATACTTCATAATTGTCTTGACTAAAATTAAAATAACTCATGTCAATTTTGAATTTGGCAATATCTTAAATTGACTTCAAAAAGTCAATATAATTTTATATTTTAGAACGGAGAAAATATTAGCTACAAACATTAATAGCACTAGGGAGATCTTTAATACTGGCACATATTTACACAACACACAAATGAAAATGACACTAATTATGTCAAGAATGAACAATAGCAGAAATTTTTTGAGGAGCTTATAATTCTCGGTTCCCATTTGTAAAAAACTCCAATAAATATTAAAGCATGACAACCTAATAAAATGAGCAGCTTCTGTATTGTCAACAAAGAATTTCACCATCTACCCAAGAGCCGCTGAAAAATGACATTGACATCCTTTATTTTATTTGGAACAACACTTCCACTTAACCATTACTATAAAACCCATAACTTAGTAGTACAATCTCAACAAAGAATTGTGGCCACAGTTGAACAGGCTGAACCGTTGTTAAAATCAAACACTTATGCTGTCTATGTTCTTTTCATCCTCCTCCCTTCACAAAATAAAAACAAATCAACAAAAACAAGAGCAAACAAAGAGTTATGGGCTAAACATTACTAGTCTACATGGGTTGGAATCTGAGTACAGCCATTTTACAGTGAAGAAGATGAAGCATTATGTTCGTACCTAGTCCCCAGACATCCCAAACCCCTCAATTAATATAGAGAATACTGTTTACAGACCAGTTCTTTTCAGAATTTGCATAGGATGACCTATATTTGCAGCAATTTATATATTTATTTTATGTAAAAAGTAGTAGCAACAATTTATTTATACAGCCACCTTGGCATACAGGCAACAAGAACCCCATTATACTGTCTGTAGCACAAAGTACACTAAGCTCTTAAAAGTTTTACTGCCAAATCAAAAATCTCACATCAATAACCGATGATGTACTTAGTTTGTGAATCCCAATATCCCTTTGACTGCTTTGCCGTTTCAATACGTTCAGCAATGAGCCTCTCCTTCCAATACTCCTTGCACCTAAAAAATTTTAAGGGTCAGAAACTGCATTTTTATTCATAAAAACAGAGGTTTGAAAAGTCCCCTTCACCTTTTCTTCACAAGCAAATCTAATTCTGTCATGCGCACTGCAGTAGCATATACTCCAACCTGAACGAGAACATGAAAGGAATAAATAGTAAGAATGTAAACATGGGTAAGGGGTAGAAAATATGCAAAGACATAACGTTGAATTAACAGGCCTTTGAAAATTGAGAAGTCAGCATCAACTAATAGTAGGAGCCCTTTATCTTTAAAAAGCTTTATTTGGAACTTGAAAAGTTTGCAGGAAGCAAAATGAAAAGGAAAGAAAAATAAATAAAGTTTGGCTTTCAATTACATTTTCTTTAGATAAAAAAGAATACTTCACTACTAGAAGAGGAAAGAAGTATCCCATGACACTCAATACTTGATATTCATTAAAAGGAATTAGTTAAATAGTTTTTCTTTTAAAATACCTCAAGTATATCTTTTACGCAAACCAATAAATTTAAACTAAAGGCGGTGTTGTTAAAGGCACGAGGCACACGCCTTATCGAAGTGAGGCGTACATACACAAAAAATACAAAAATATGTATAACCATATCTAAATTTATTTTATAAGCTCCTAAACAATGACAACTTATACAAAAGGTATTCATGAACTAAAAAGTATCAAATATGTTGTTACTTACTTCATCAAGTAGATAATTCAACAAAAATAATTCAGTTAATAATGATAATTTTATCAAAACCTGAATAGGAGTATAATTTAATATTCTAAATTATAATTTAAAGAAAATAATTTTGAACTAAAGTTATTAACTACATATTTTGTTAAATTTTGGATTATGGTTCATGTGTTGTTTGGACTTTGGACTAAATGGACGCCATCTAGAAACTGCCCAACAAACAAAAAATTGAAAAAATTATTGTCATCCATCACGAATATATTAGTAGTTCAGAATAATTCTTTCTAATAATCAATCCATCAAGGAAATCTTTGTCTTTTCATTTGTTTTTCTTAAGTTCAAAGTGTGCCTCACCTTGCCTCGCTGCGCCTCATGCGCACCTTTAACAACTATGACTAAAGGAAAGAGTATAAATTAATTTCCAATATGCTTTTTATGTTTGGCTGAAATACATCAATCAAGAATTATGACCTAATTACGGGGTAATATAATTCTTATTTATTGATTTACTTTTTGTACTTAAACTATTCTTTTGAGGACTTTTTTTTTGGGTGAATAAACAATTCTTTTGAGGACAAATTTTGTTTCCTCGTTTTTAGGTACTTAAGCCATTATTTTGGGGATGGAAGGAGTATTAACTTTCGATTTACTTTCTTTTGCTGTTTCCAAGTTTCAAATAGTGTAACCACAGACTTATTTTAATAGCTAGAGTTATCTGTTCATGAGCTGACGCATCAGGAATGGGGTTGATGGCTAGATATCTTTCCACCACGGAAGGACCTTTGTTAGGAATCTGCATGTAGATTGAAAGGTTGGTTTATTAAGGGAGAGATTGTTTAAAATCCACATGAGATTACAAATGTATAAGATTTGAAGATTAAATACTGAAAGTATATATGTAAACATAAGTTTTGTGAAGTCCTTAATAAAATGATAAATGTACAAGGACTTAGAATAGAGAAAGATCAAACATGTTAAGTAGATCTCACTGAGTTAATCAAAATGAATGTAATATATATATATATATATATATATATATATATATATATATATATATATATGAATTGATTGATCGACTGAAGCATGCATGTGAAAGAGAAGTTTTGTAAAGTCCTTAAGAAATAAATGTACAAGGACTTAGAACTGAGAAGATCAAAACTGTTAGGTTGATCTTAATTGAATTATCATTACCTAATGAACAAATGATTAAATTATATTTGTAATAAATTTTGTAAAATCCTTAAGAAACACATGTACACATACTTAGAATAGAAAGATCAAATCTGTTAGGTTGATCTTGTTAAAACTCTCAATGTATAGTTGATAGGATCAACCGATAGTAGAATCAATCTACTGAATCGTAGTGTGATCACATCCAGTAGAATCAGCTCATCCACTGAACTACGAGTCACAAAGATGAGTTGAAGGACTAACAAGAAGAAGCTGATCACAGGAGGATATACTCTAAGAATATACGAGTAAAGTTCCAATAAGAAGGAATCTCTGGAATGTCTCTACAAAATTGCAAAAGTACTCTGCCTAATCACAAAGCACAAGTCAGTTCGCAGAGTAATCAAGATTTCGTAGAGTAACAGCTGGTACTGTAAAGCATCGAGAGACAGACATCAATATCAATATCATAAAGCTCCCAAGGCATTCAAAGAATAAAGAGGAATTTGCAAGTCTACACAAGCATCATAAAGTACTCTGCCTGATCATAAAAATCGCAGAGTAAACCAAGAGTTCGTAAAGCAGCAACCAAGGTGAAGTAAAGGTTCAAAGAGACAGTCAGATCGTAGAGCTGTCTTCTGCATCATAGAGCTGCTAAAGTGTTCAGAGAATAATCAGAAATCTGCTAAAGCATAATGGAGAAATCATTCATAGAGCAGATAGTAGAGCAAAAGCCAAGTTAATAATTGTAGAGTAAATGGAAAGCTTAACTCTACGATTCCTATCAGTCTATTATCATCGAAAAGCAAACAGAGGATCAACTAATAGAGCCGAAGTCAAGTCAATAATCATAGAGCAAATGCAAAGCTCAAGCTCTAACAATTCTCGTCACTCTACTATCATCAAAGTTTGTAGAGCACAATCACGTCCGACAAATAAGACTGACAATCAGAACATTGCAATATTGAAAATCCCGAGGCATCCAATAGTGTATCCTTGAACAAGATCGAATATCAGATCAATGTGTCTAACAGCTATTTTGAAGAAAGAAAATATCTAGCTGTTGAGAAACAAAGTTGCAGTCTGATGTGACCAGCCGAAAGCAACTTGGCACAAGTGAGGATACTAAGATATCTGAGCCATAAATGCTCGAACGGATACTTTGCAACGGGAATTCTTTTGAAAAATCATAAATATCTTTGAGATTTCAAATTTAAAGTTGTTGATCATCCCAACCATATAAACAATAAAATCAAGGGAGCTGTCACACCAAATTAAGGAGCCATAACACAAAATGAAAAGATCCAAAGTGCTAGCTTGAGCAAAAAAGTAAGTGCGACAGAATGCACAAGAACTATAGTTGCAATGCCATGAAGAGTGGTCCAGAAGGGTCAAGGTGCCTTAAAACTCCAAGGAGCCAAGAACCGAAGGGCCAAAGAGACGAAGAGCACAGAGCCAAAGAGTCAATGTGCTAAGGAGCCTAGAGCTGAAGAGCCAAGCGCTGAAGATCCAGAGAGCCAAGGAACTAAGAGCTGAAGTGCCGAGATGATAAAGAACATGACAGAACTGAAAGCAGAAGTGTCTAGAAGCCATGGAGTTGATGTAGGTGAAGTAAGAGTGGCAAATCAGAAGGTCAATCTCAAGTACGACTATACAATTCACCAAAAACACTCAGAGCTGAACAGATGAAGACGTAGAACAGAAGTAGACTACAATCCAACGAGTGTTCAAAGCTGCTAAGCACAAAGAATATGACGAGCTGATTTGCCTTAGCTGCACATCAACCATGATCATGAGTAGCTGCTGAGAACCAGAAAAATTAGAGCATCATCGACAAAGATCAGCAGCACCAAGAAGATGATCACAACCAGTTGCCAAGTACCAGAAGATGAAGAGCTTAAATGTCATCTTAGCAGCACCTCCAACAAACGTCATCAAATTGGGGTCAGAGGATCCTGGTCTTAGTGACCGAGTTAGGGTTGGAGGATCCTGGTCTTAGTGACTGAATTGGGGTCAGAAGATCATGGTCTTTGTGACCGAATTGCCAAGCTTAAGTGACTCGATGCCGAGACTCAGTGACTCGAAGGAATTTTAATGGTTCAGATGTAAATGGTCTGAGGGACCTTATCCTTAGTGGATACCTGTTCGGTGGAGTAGAAGAGTGGATTAGGAATTGTTCAGTCTCCGAACTACTTAACAATCTCTGGTGTTGTTTACTGTATGTCATTTACATTATGCATATTATTATTGCTATATCTGCTATGTGTTTGTACATCCACAAGACTAAATCTAGATCTGAGATTTCCTTAATCTTTAAGGAGGATTTTACAAAAGAATATTCCGTTGTGCTTAATCAATATGTTTAACTAATTACTTGGTAATACATCTTTAATTAATCAAAATGTTCTTAAAGATTTATTGTAGCCATCCGAATTTTAAAAAAATAAGAATTTATTAAATAAAATTCTTATAATATAAATTGTACTGCATATGTGAATATGGGCAGTGTTATATGTGTGTGATGTAGTAAATATATTATATATTTATTTTACAAAAATAAATTGTGAGAAACAATTTATAGAAAGAAAGAAAATAATTAAATTATTATGTGCATTAAATAAAGTGAGTTAAAATAATATTAAATTATTTTTATTTAAAAGTATAATTTCCAGTTTATGGAAAAGAGTATGGTTCATAATATGTTATAATATTTAATAAATGGGATAAACCACTTTTTGGTCACTGTACTAGGGTCCGATTTTCATTGTGGTTACCGAAACTTTTTTTATTACAATCGAATAACTATACTCTCAAAAATTACAAAATGGTCATTCCTTACGATTTCCGTCCAAAAAACGGACGGAAGTGCTGAGTTGGCATACACGTGATTTTGAAATGCTGACGTGTACATATATGCTTTGCCATGTGTATTAATAATAATAATAATATTTTTTAAATAATAATAATAAAAATATTAATAATTTTAAAATAATAATAATTTTAAAATAATAATATAAATTCATTAATTTTATATAAATACATTTGTAAAAATTATTATTATTAAAAAAAATATAAATTCATTAATTTTATATAAATACATTTGTAAAAATTATTATTAATATTATTATTTAAAAATTATTATTATTATTAATGTCAACCCCTCAGCTCCAGCGAAGCCACCGCCGGACCATGGTTCCGGTTAAAACTCCAGCGCTACATGAAACCTCAAATAACAACACCATCACCCAAATCTGATCATGCAACATAGATAAGCAAGAACTACACCATGAGACCAGATCGGAAAAACAAACATCAATACAAACCCACCGAATCTGAACATAAGCAAAGATAATCAATAAAACAAAATGCTAGATCCAAACCCACCATCAAAACATCTGAGATCTCTCACCCTCCTTGAATGACGCCAGATCTGGACTAAGACGGAGTAGCCGGTGATGTTTGTGAAGCCAATGGAGATGGCGCCGCCGGCTAGCTCGAGGATTCCGAGCCACCCGAGGAAGAGGACGAAGACCACGGCTCGGACGTAGACTAGGCAGTTCATGGAATGCATTTAGCCCAAAAAAAAATGAAAGCTTTCCATTTGAGTTTAAGGAGATAAAATATCAGAGAGAAAGGGACGTATGAGAGAGAAGTTAAAGAGTGAAATTACAGAGAGAGAAGACTTGATAACTTGAACCTTCATGAATTGAAATTGAGTCGTAGTCTGATAACTTGATAAAATTTGGGAATGATTTTTTTTGGAAAAGTATTTTCTGGAATATGAATGTCATAAATTTGTCAGCGAATCAATCTATTGTGAAATAGACAGATAAGAAATTATTATTGTAAAATTATTGTTATTATTTTGTAATTATTTTTATTTTTATTAATTAAAAATTATTATTATTGTTATTATTATTATTATTTTGAAATTATTATTATTATTATTTTGAAATTATTATTATTCTTAATATTATTATTATTATTTTTATTATTCTCAATAATATTATTTTTATTATTATTATTTTTAAATTATTATTAAGATACAATTATTTTTACACATGACAAAACCATATACACGTCAGCAAAAAAAACAGAGTCAAATCGCCAACTCAACACTTCCGTTCGCCAAATCAGCACTTCCGTCCGTTTTTTGGACGGAAATCGTAAGGAATGACCATTTTGTAATTTTTGAGAGTACAGTTATTCGATTGTAATAAAAAAAAATCGGTAACCACAATGAAAACCGGACCATAGTACAGTGACCAAAAAGTGATTTATCCCTTTAATAAATAATGTATTATGCGTATTAGTAAAATAGGTAAATACGTATTATGTGTAAGTTATATATGTATTGTATATTATGTATGTAATATATAATACATGTACTTTATGTATTATGTATTATAATATAATACTTGGGCTATATGTTATATATATAAGTATGTATCGTGTATATGTAACCTTCAATAAAATAGCCCAGCAAAGCTTTTATGCATATCCTGCAAGAATGAAAATTTGGGAGCAAGCATTATGTGTGTAGAGCAAGAATTGGAATTGGAATTGGAATTGGAGAACAAGCAAATGCAGTGCACTCCAAGAATAGGATATCTATAAATATAAAACCCAACATACTTAAAAGTTTTCAATACTCCCATACAATTTCATAAGATTCCATACATACTTAAAGAAGTTGTGCTAGTAAATTCATTTAGAAGAGAAGCTAGCTAAAGTGCTAATTAGAAGAAGAATTGAATCAAAACAATCAAGAGGTAATTTCAATACTTTTGCTATATTTTTACAAATTGGTTAATTCATATGAATTATTGCAAATTAGTTGTGGAAATTGTTGGGGATTTTAGTAAGAGTTTAGTTGTTATTGTGCGGAGGTATAAGGGAGAATTTTTATAAGAAATATGGCCTAAGCCATGTCTAAGAGGCAATGAAAACTGATTTTTAAAACAATGCCCACAAGTCGTTTGATAAAATGCTTGAATGGAAAATTTTTGTTAAAAACTAATAAATAGCTAACATGGTGCGCTAAGAAACATTTACACATATTATGTTGTGTTCTAAGTTGTTTGGGAGAATCAAACTAAGCCTCAAAGCAATTTTACGAACTTTGAATCAAATAAGTTTTGAGTCTATGTGATTATGTGTTAAAGAACCTTCAAAATCATTTCGTCCGGGGAGATACGTAGAGAATGTTACAACGAAAAAAATGGCTAAAAACGGACTGTCCATCAACAGATGACGAAGTTATAGCATTGCAAAGTAATCACGTTAAAGGAAATCAACTCGGAAAGGAAAAATCAAGTTGGGCAGAGGCGAACTCGCCGGGGCGAGCTCCCTCTTTTTCAATTTTGTGATTTTGACATCCTTTAGTAAATTAAGCATAATTTTTTCGATTGAACTCCGATTTAGATGATTAAGATGATTCGGAAAGCTAAAAAGTAGATCAACAACTTTCATTTTTTAAGTTTAGAAATTTGAGGCCGAGAGCAGGGTTCAAATTAGGCATTTTTAGGACTGTTGTGCGGTCGGAGGCAATCGGAGGGTGTCGGGCGTTCGCGTATACAACGTACAATGCTCCCGACAATAAAAAAATGATATTCTAAGTTATTATAAAAGATGAACATTATGAAATATAAAGATGTTTTACATTAATCAAAAAGTATTAGACAAGTGATATGAGCATGCTAAGTGTACACAAGGGCGTTCGCATAAGCAAATGAGGCGTGTGTTGGAACACCAAAAAGCTTTGAGAAGAAATCAACTCGGAAAGGAAAAATCAAGTAGGACACAGGCGAACTCGCTGGGGCGAGCTCCCTGTTTTTCAATTTTGTGATTTTGGCATCCTTTAGTAAATCAAGCATAACTTTTTCGCCTGAACTCCGATTTAGATGATTCAAGATTATTCGAAAAGCTAAAAAGTAGGCCTACAACTTTCATTCTTTAAGTTTAGAAATGTGAGGTCGAGAGCAGGGTCCAAATTGGGCATTTTTAGGATTGTTATGCGGTCGGAGGCAATCGGAGGGCGTCGGGCGTTCGCGTATACAACGTACAATGCTCCCGAAAATAAAAGATGATGTTTTAAGTTATAAAAGATGAACATTATGAAATATAAAGATGTTTACATTAATCAATAAGTATTAGACAAGTGATATGAGCGTGCTAAGTGTACGCAAGGGCGTTCGCATAAGCAAATGAGGCGTGTTGGAACGTCGAAACGCCGTGACAAGAAATAAAGGGACTTAGATAATGTTTTAATTCAACTATATCAAACACTAAAAGAAATGAACAAAATTTAATATAAGCCAAGATCAAAGAATTCGAAAGAGATTTCTAAATATTAATGAAACTTTCAAAATGAAGTAAAAGCAAGATAAGCAATCATATGGTTTGAATGTATACATGGTTGAATAGATGCCTAGAATTGTACGTCTATAAGCAAGATGTAGTTACATCAAGTAAAGGTTTCCAACAAGTTCCTAAATAAATGATTTTCAACTGAAAACAAAAAAGACAAGTTTAGAGATAATGCAATTTATAATTACATTAAATGTATAGTTAAGTGTATGTGCAATAAGTATGTGCTTTGAATGTATGGTTGACGTGTGCCTATATGTGTATTGAAACTATGTAGGATACATTAACTAAAGATAGCAACTAGTATAATCTACAAGAAAGACAAGTATCTTAAACTTTGAACTATATTTAAAATGAGCAAGTTTCTTTTAACCTTTAGCTAAATTTATAAATGTGCAAGTATTTTAACCTCGTACTATGCATATGTGCAAGTATTTTAAACTTGTTTATATTTGTGTAAAAAACCTAAACTTGTGCAAATTCCATTGTTGTGTTCAAATTCCTCATATTACTTCAAGTATCCTATTTTATTGCAAAGTTTCTAACTTCGTTTGAGTTATATGATATCTAAACCTTGTACAACTTTTGTTGTGTGCAAGGGTTATATGTTGCGTAGAAAATCTCAAGAGTTATACTAAATCTTTGATTTTAGCTTGCTACATTGCATATCTTTAAAGTTCTAAAATGTCTGAACTGTTTGAGAAGAAGTCTAAGTTACTTGATTCGGCTAGACTCACATTAAAATATTTCATCGCTTTCAATTAAGTCTTTGAAATATTATTGATATTAGGTAGAGTTGTCCAACTGAATTGTTTTTAGTTTGGACTCAAGTCTGAGGATGAACTTCCCTTATTTGGAAAAAAATTATGCGCCAAAGGCGATTTTGATAAACGCAAATGTCGTTCCTACACGCTAGTTTTGATCAATGCAGGGCATAACGGACTGATCACCCACCGTGCCTATAACCATGTCGGTTTGTAGATGAATTTCTATTCAAACCTTATCATAAACTTGAAAACACAAATTCTTGGTCTTTTGACCACTCAGCATTCTATAGTCAGTATGTCGTTTAAAAAATACAAATGATTTGATAGGTTATTCAAAATTGTTTCAGTTACTTCACAACTATTGTTTCGTTGTAGAAGTGTATTCAAAGAAAACATTTAATCCTTATACATGATGCTTATTAACTGATATTATTTGCTGAGCAATTAAATGCTCATTCTTACTTTGAAATTAAATATTTTCAGCTAGGTAGAATCGTGAAGAAGGGTCCGGAAAGGATAAAGGCAAAGGAAAGTTGAATGAATAGTCGAAAGTCGTTACTTGTAATAATTAGAATTTGTAGTGTGATAATACTTATCATATAATGAAGTACTTAAAGGTCTTCGTACCTGGGATAGACAACTCTTATGTAATATTTTTGGTTATTTAATAACAAGTATGTTGTTTAAGTAGTACTGTGTTGCACTAAATACGGTTCTGAAGGTGCCCGGATTTGGGGGCATCATAGGTTGGTATCAGAGCTGTAGGTTAGAAACCTTAGGGGGGGACACCTTAGGCTATATAACTTTAGGCTAGATAGAAGCGTCAGAAAATAAATAAGTTCAAATAGAGTTTAAACGAAATGAATTGAGGAAATTCATTGTAAAACGAAATAAAAGTAACTTAAATGAAACTATTGTTTGTTATGTGTATATAACGTGTATTATGTACTAATTAAGATAATTTGCGTTTACATATCATGCGAAGAGGAAGTAAGAAACTTTCAAGTCGCAAGCGAAGAGCTGATCGCTCCACCAAAGCTAATACTCAAGCCAATAGCTGAAGTAGAGGCTCATATTAAGAGTGACCTTGAGAAGGATTTAAGGGATGAACCAAAGGTAGATCTGGGCAATGATCACGATGAATATACAGAAATGGCGCTAAACAAAGAAGTAGAAGATCCCATGGAGACTCGGGTAGAGCCAGAAAGAGGGGCAGAAGAAGAAATCGTATTAGCAGCAACAGTAGTGGTTGAGCCAGTATGAAGTACAGGCTCTGAAGAATAAGTTGTTCATTTTGAGCAATTATGGGTAGTATCGAGAGGATTGATTGGTCCATTAGAAGTCGCATTAAAAGAAATGACTGAAGAGTGTGACATACTGAAAGAGCAAGTCAGTAAAATGGAAGCTGAACGCAGTATATCGCATCCAGCTTCAAGTAAGAAGGGGAAAAGGGTTTAACGATAGTGATCCAGGAAATTCTGGGAAAAACCAAGGAAACTTTAAAAAGATAAGAAAATGTACGAACTGTGGGAAGATGCATTGGGGTGTGTGCAAGAAAGGGCAAAATATATGCTATAATTGTGGGCAAGGGGGACATATCTATCCTCGGTGCCCCAAACCAAAGGAGGGTGTATGTTTTATATGTGGGATGATAGGTCATCAAGTAAAAGATTGTCCGAAAAAGAAGCCAAGTGAAGGAAGCGCAAAGAAGTAGGATAATATGCTACGCATAGGATAAGATATAGTAGATGGTATCTATGTATATGCATGTGTGTAGTGTGTAAATCCGAGCTTTTATATAAGTAAGCAAGATATCTATTGTAATTCCCAACTTTTGTACAAGTTATGGGATAATTATGTAAATCTCCTCATTTTGTATTTAATAGAAGGATAAGATATTTAAATAGCATAAGCTATAAGGTCGTAAGCGGAATATGTTATAAAAAGCATATTAATAAATATTTCTTAATTATGCTTTGTGATGAGTATGTGCAAGTTAAAATGCCTTGAAATACTTAATGAAATATTAGTATCAATAAATATTTTATTAACAGAAAAATGCAAACAAAGGGACGAGGTCGAGGAAGACTACCAGTAAACAAAAATAAAAATAAAGCCTCAGAAAATGAGAATGAGAATAGGACTAGAGGTCAGGGAAACCTCATGCAGCAGTTCGTAGATTTGCTATTAGGAGCAATTCAAAACAAGAATCCTCCTAATCCCAACACAAATGTGAACCCGTTAGTGATACATGTAGCTATTTCAAGGACTTTAAAAGTGTGGGACCGCCTAAGTTTAGGGGGACTACTAAGCCTATAGAGGCTTAATTGTGGATCAAGGAGATAAAGAAGGCATTTTAGGTGGCCATAGGAGAAGACAAGTAAAAGACTGCTTTTGCTATACATATGTTGAAGGGTGAAAGCCAATTTCTGGTGGGAGGCCAACAGGAATAAGGCCGGAGCAGGAGGGATTTCGTGGGAAAGGTTCAAGGAGTTATACTTTGAGAATTATACTTTGAGAATTATTTCCCTCAGTGCGCTAAGCCGTATGGAGATACAATTTTTAGAGTTGAAGCAGACATGACAGTTTCCCAATACGCTGCCAAGTTCAATGAACTAACTAGGTTTGCTCCACACCAAGTGAACACCGAAGAAAGGAAGACAAGAAGGTTTGAGTAGGGTCTGAAACCCTGGCTCTACAACAAGGTCGCAGTGTTGCAGATTGGTTCTTTCGGATCAATCTTGGAAAAGGATAAGTGAAGTCATGAGCCTCTATAATAAGGAGAAGAAGAATAAGGCTAAAACCGAGGGAGCCGTCAAAACTGAGGGAGGCAGTGGAAAAAGAAAGTGAAATAATTTTGAAAATACCGAAAATATGCAGGAAGACACAAAGAAGAAGATTGATCAATGTAGTAATTGCGGGAAAAAACACTCGGGAGTATGTCTTGAAGGTCGGTGTGTTTTAATTGTGGGCAGTAGGGACATCTCTTCTAACTGCCCCAACCCAAAGAAGAATAGCGGATGTTTCATCTGTGGATCAACAAACCATATAGTAAGGAATTGCCCAAAGAGGAGTTGATGGGAGAAGCGTCAATACAGGGAATAGCAATGCAAAGTTGAATATAGCCGGTTCAACTCCACCAAATAAACCAACCACGAGGACATTCAATATGACGGTCCAAAATACAGTAGCATCCGGAGATGGAGTTTCAGGTATCATTCTGATCAACACTATATATATCTGCATATGTATATATTGGATTCAGATGCGACCTAGTTTTCTTCAAATATTAGAATTGTGCTAAGATATTTACGTTTACCTTTGGAGTCATTAGAATCCCTTGAATGTAGAAATAAGGAAGAAAACTTCAGGAGAAGAAACAGGTTAAATATAACTCGTTAATAAAAGCATTTTTTGAAGGAGGAATTTGAGTTCCGAGGTTAATTTATATCGAGTAGCTAAAACCTATATTAAAGAAATCATTTCAAAATATATGGAATGTTAATTTCGATCGTATTGAATCGGGATCCATTTTGCGATAAATCGACTACCTCAGGTAGATATTGTTTCAACACGGATGGAACTTCAATCCACAAGGTTGAGACAGATATTTCTAACAAAGAGACCTTCAAGGCCTTTAAATACACAAATTGCAGACTCTTGACTTTCCCAAGGCTTATTTAAGATGCTCATACGAGTCAAATGATCCAAATATGTTAAGTGTTGCTTACATTTCAAGAAAGAGGGAGTATTAATTAACAGCAAAATGTGTACGACTAGACTTGCACAATCCTGACTTCTGCTATAAGCTATAAAAAAAGAGGGCAGGGAGCTTGTGACTAAACCTCTAGGAAGAGTAAGACTTATATACATATATGAGTATGCGTGCGTGTGTGAGAGGCAAAGAGAAAGAATGAGATGGAGCATAGTTGTTAAAGGCGCGCTTGAGGTGCACGAGGCGAGGCGCACTTTTGAGCCTCGCTTTGCTTGAGGCGAGGTGCCTTTAATGAGGCAAAGCTGAGGCACGCTGAGGCGCGAGGCACAATGCACTCGCCTCTTTGAAAATTCACTCAAATTAATCACAAATGTCCAATTTTGAAACGTATTATGATATGAGACATTCATATCCACTTTAAACATAACAAAAACAAATGAAAAGACAGATTTCCTAGATCGATTGATTATTAGGAATAATTATTCTGAACTTATATTTACAATGCACGACAACAATTGTTTCAATTATTTTATTTTTTATTTGTTGGGCAATTTCTAGATGGCTTCCATTTAGTCCAAAGTCCAAACGACACATGAACCATTATCCAAAATTTAATAAAATATGTAGTTAATAACTATAGTTCAAAATTATTTTCTTTAAGTTATAATTTATAATATGAAATTATACTTCTATCAAGGTTTTGATAAAATTATCCCATTATTAACTAAATTATTTTTGTTAAATTATCTACCGGATGAAATAAGTTACAACATACTTGATACTTTCAAGAATACCTTTTGTATAAGTTGTCATTGTTTAGGAGCTTATATAATAAATTTAGATATGGTTATACATATTTTTGAATTTTTTGAGTATGTGCGCCTCACTTCAATAAGGCGTGTCTCGCCCCGCGCCTAGGCCCCAAGGAGACCTTTGTGCCTCGTGCATTTAATAACACTGAGATGGAGAGAAAAGAGGAGTTTCTTTAAGTTGAAGACTTGGACAAGTATATGTGCATCTTAATGAACTCCAAAAAATTAATCAGACCTAAATCACCCAGTATCAAAATTATTCTACAAGATACTCCCTCCGTCCCATAAAAACTGGCTTAGTTTGACTTTTCAAGTCAAACATCATTTTTAGAAGTAATAATTGAGCATATTTATTTAAAATTTTGAACACGTGATAAATTGGAGTTGGTAGTAAATTCAATTTAGTTTCTTATAGTTATAGTTCCTCCTTTTATATTTTTAAGAAATGATATTAATTTTGATTTCAGAAATAATCAATTTGACCTAAAAAGTCAAAGTAAGTAGGTCTTTATGGGACACAGGGAGGGAGTATGATACTTTTTTTCTTTTTCCTAATCATCCTACATAGGATGCAAGGCATGTAATCATTACTTACATATGCAGTTATTCTCTCTCTTTCCGCCCCCTCCCTCCCTCCCTCCCTCCCTCCCTCCCTCTCTCTTTCTCTCTCAGCATACATATGTTTAATAATGGATCTTCCAACAGAAAAGATACCCAGTTCATTACAACGATAACATGAGACACTATTTACTTCGCCCATGTTTTGAAAGTTTGAATGAAAATAAAAAGTCTCACATTTTCAATGCAACTCTCATAGTAATATAAAATAATATAACAGAAATACCATGAAAAAACAATAAATCAACCAAATACTAACCTCTCTACAAACTGGACACTTTGACTCTGGAGATGCAGCCTTAAGACCTTGGAAGATCATCACAGAAGCTGCAGAGCAAGCACATGATTTACAAAAAAGATGTCCGCAGCTCAAGGCATATGGTTTAAAAAGGATATCCTGAGCCATTCCAACTATGAGTGAAAATATGTATCAAGTGAAAAGGTAAATACAAATAAATACAGAAGAATCGCAAAGTTTCATGGTTATCTTCTGGAAATATAATGAGAAAGTTTGCAATTTTTCATAGTTTTTCTTATTAAAATAAAACATTAATCATACCAAGCAAATAGCACACTTCAGATTATACTCTAATCTCGTAGAATCCAAAAGTGTTAAAGTCATTGCAGGTTCCGCACCGCAGAGATTACAAGAGATCGGACTGGAAAACTCATTGGACTTTCCACTATTTGGTTCCATAAAATTCTTAAAGAAAGCCCCTAGTTCTATCAACCATGGTGATTGCAAAATTTCTATGTGTTCAGCACTCAGCTTAGATTTGAAGTTCCTGCCATTTACAGAGCTGTGTACCTACAATAGAATAAGAAAAAGGAAAAAAAAAGTTCAATTCAAATGAAAAAAAATACATAAACCGTGCCAAAAGTTTTATTTGTTTTAAATGATAAAAAAGGTCCTTTTAAAGCTTACTTTATCGTATTTCTTGAGAATTTTCTTGATAGCAATAGCATTCATTGTAGCATACTCAATAAGCATCTGACCCTGATGTACCACAGCTTGCTTATCTTTTGTAAAACACTGACGCAAGCATATCATGTACCTTTGCATTCCAGAAGCAATGTGAATATGGAGAAGCTGTCTAACTCTCAAACTAAAGCAGCCAGCTATATTAGAAGCTTCCTTCATCAGCTCAGAGAAAAACATCTGATCGCACACTACAAGATAACGAAGTTCCATTATCAATAATATTGTGATAATGAACAGATCAAGAGACATTCAACCAACCTTGATTTCCAAATGCACATTGTAACATTTAAAATTGGTCCTATGTGTAGTTAATAATAGTTATTATTTCATGTTAACCCTTTCATTCAACCTACAGAAAACTGATAACTCTTTGTTAGTATCAAGGCCAAGTTAAAGTGAAGGGCTACAAACTGAGTCCACTTATGAGTTATATTACATATACGAAGACAAATCCCATTACATCCTGGAGCCACTTGTAGTCAAAATGCTTATATGGTTTGATGCAAAGGAACACATTTGACCATTATCTATTCTCTGTACCATAAAGCAATATCATTATCATGATCATGAACCAAACATTTAAAGGCAAAAATCCAATGTCACATTAACAACATTGTGTAATGTACATTTGATTGCGGGGGCAAATTTTAGCCATATTGAGGTGTTCTTTTGTCTTGCCTACTCAGTCAAAGCAATCTGCTCTTTTAGATGACGATGGGGGTTCTCTGGTTCCTAACTCCCATTCTTGAGAGAGATTCTAATACTTCTTTGTCATGCTTTTCTAACACTTCCCATTCTTTTTGTGATAATTCTCCTATGTTCTTGACTCTTGTCCTTGTGTTTTGCTACAAGGAGTGACCATTATGATGGGCAAGGTATCTTGCCTACTCCTCAAAAGATTGTTTATGCTCCAATATCACTTTATGCTACTGAGAAGGAAGGTCGCAAAATGAATCACATGGCTACTGATAAGCTTGGAGATGGATTAGATGATCAAAATCCCCAAGCAATATTGAACTGTCCTGGTCTAACTCTTGTTAATCCATTTGGAGGAACAGTGAAGGTTGAGGTTCTCCTTCAAGACATGGGAAGAGGAAAAGGTAGTGGGTTAAGGAGTTGCATAGTTTGCAGTCTTCTGCAAATTATGGCGAGGTTAGGGGTAGGAGGGGTGTTTTCTCTAATCCTTTGACATGAAGATTTTGAGTTGGAACATGCGCGGCATAGGTAGTAGGTGCAAAAGGGTTATGCGAGAAGTGATTTTGCTGGCAACCCAATATGTTGTCTTTTTTAAAGAATCGTTTTGATGATTGGACAGAAAGGGATGTGGAGTTCTAGTTTCGTTGTGAACTTCTGCTACAGGAGCTTCCAGAGGAGTTGACATTTCAGATATTCATCGAGATTTGGCATGCAGTGCTAAGTGCTTTATTAAATTTTCTTGATTTTCTTTCTTGTATTTCTTTGGAGGACTTGTTGTCCTCCTTTCTGTAATTCCTCTTCTTTCTAATAAAATTCTGCTTTTATCGGGGGGAGGAAACAACGTTTTTTGTGCTATACTACCAAGAAGAAAACCAACCCTTTATCCTTGCAAATTTAAGTGAATATATTAATCACAACAACTAAGGTAGCAAAAGATTACAAGTGGAGCCTCTATATCTTAACTCCTGTATAGACGGGACGTTCAAGTTTTTGAAGTTAATAATGTTTTAAACTTGAGCAAACTTTGTGATTATAGGCAAAACTTAGCTGCCACAATATCAGTTGATACAAATCAAGTAGAGGAAGAAAGACACACCGGACTAGAAGTGTACATTTTGATAATTCAACGTTATAAAAGTTATGTAGAGTACAGAGAACCCTAATTTTGATTGACCAGTTTCAAACACGCGTGCGCGCGCACACATACACACACAGAGAGATCAAAGTCTAGATCCAGTGGTCTGAAAATTAAAAATCGATTGGCATATGATAGCATTGACGGGTTCAAAAACTGTGTCTTGTTTTCAGCAGACCGGTTTGCTCCGCGAAGCTAGGCAGCAAGCCATTGGATATAACACAAAAACTGGTCTGCAAGGTGTGTAACCCTCTCCAACATGAATAATTAGGATCTACAAAAACTGGAAGCTGTGCTATAGATATAAAGTTTCACACAAAAACCTCTCTTGCAGAACCTTATTATCCAGGCCTAGAAAACACTAGCAATTGAATCTCAAACTCCAACCATGTTTTCCAAACTGAAGTGAACCACAATTTAAAGGACATGATATAAGCAATTCTATGATATCTTGTTATTCCATAATTTATCCATGACTGCATGAAAACCTTACCGTATAAGAAAATGCATAATCCTTTAACAACAATTCCACTATAAAGAACTTGCATTTTTTCAATCTAATTAGATATATTCATACTTAAAATCTTAAGGAGCTCATTAAGAATAATTAAACTACTAAAGAGTCAGAAGACATACATTGGCAAGATTCATATTGATAGTCTTCATCTCCATTGGAGTCCTTCAAAGCCCTACATTTCCTACATCTCTTCAGGACTTTTTTGAGCCTCTTGTATTCAACATAAGAGCAATCATCCAAAAATCCCTCTTGATCTCCATGGATATACTCCATAAATGTCTCTCCAAACTTCATGTTGAAATTCTCTCTCTATATATGTATGTCTATAGAATGAATGAGCAACAAAATTGAAACTTTTTTCAAAATCCTTGTACGGAAAATTGTTTTTGAAAAAAATAAATTGGGTTGCTATTTATGCGGATAGGAAAATATTGAATCGAAGCCTAGAACATGACCAGAGAATCAGGTATATATACAGTACAATTCTATGGATTGATAAGAAGCATGAAAAGAATTGTGGGCAAGTCGGTCACATACCTAGTTGGCCAAGTACGGTAAACGGTGCAATCGGATATTACCACAAATGTGTTGATATTATTAAGACAATAGTAGCATACCTAAAAGTTGTTAATTTACCTTGATCAAGGTAATCCGTGCAAAATGCGGATAAAATTTAAAAATAACTTATTTATATTATAAATTTTTTATATATAATTTTTTAAATTTTGTATTATATTATGTATTTTTTAGCTAGGATGTTTTACATTTTGGTTCATACGACAACCTAACTTTG
This sequence comes from Panax notoginseng, assembly GCA_016801055.1. Taxonomy (NCBI): domain Eukaryota; kingdom Viridiplantae; phylum Streptophyta; class Magnoliopsida; order Apiales; family Araliaceae; genus Panax; species Panax notoginseng. The sequence goes on along the minus strand of CM029015.1, from coordinate 95,537,523 downwards.
TAAAATCAATTCATAAATATTGACAAATTACTTCTTGAGTTCTTGTCATCTCGTTTATTTGATAAGCAGAGACCATGTGACAAATGGGTGCGAAGGTACAATAAATTGGTAAAGACAACAAACTTTAAACAGATGATTGAATTTTTGGTTTTGCATTAAAGGTCCTACTACTTACTGTCTAGAAGGAGTAGAAGCTACTCGGCAACGAGCATTACATTATTTCCTTTCATGCTCGGATTCATACGGGACTCACTTTTGCAGAGTCAAATTAACATTACTCGTATGTATGAAACACGATGTATCTATAATGAAATAATATGACACTTAATATAGAGTAGTCATTTAAATTTTCCAACATAATAAATTTACACAATACATTTGGACTATATTTATTTACAAAGATTATACTTGAAATAAAACTATTAATTTCAAGTCATCAAGGGTCTTGTTTGTTTTTAAATTTAAGTTTCGGACTATTAGTCATAGAATTATAAAATAACTTAAGATGTAAGATTATTTAATACCATATTCTACCTGGTATTATAATTCCTACTATTTGAAATTAAAAATTGTTAGACAAAATTAACTTTAATCTTTTTCTAAAATGATCATAATATCTTATTCTATCCAATTTAGATTAAACTGTGATATATTATTTATGTGTTTCAAAGTATCAATACAAATTAAATAAGTAGAAATTCACACCTTTTAATATATGGCTTATTCTATCCGATTAAACTGATTAAATGAGTTTTTGTTTTTATTGTCCTAAAAAGGAAATCATTTTTAATTACTGAGCTTTTAAAAAAAAAATCGTTTATTTTTATTGTATACTCCGCTACATCATTTGGTTCTTTCATCTTTCTTGTTTTTTTGATTTTGGGTTTATACATTGTTAATAAATATTAAAAACTCATTTAATATCTTATTCTATCCATTTAGATTAAACTGTAATATATTATTTTATTTGTGTTTTTATATATATAAAAAATTATTATATTTTTTAATGTATAAACAAGTTTAAATTATAGTTTAAAATATGTTATTATTGGTAATGGTATAATAGTCCAAATGATATTTTTTTTATCCAATCCTTTAATTAATCTTAGAAAAAATAAATATAACATGAAATTATTTGAAGTTATCTCATGAATAATCCTATAAAAAATAAACATGTGAGTATGACTAGGACTATTTAATCCTAGGATTAATAATATTGGGATTATAATTCTCATAGATTATAATCTCGAAATTATAATCCTTTTTAAACAAACATGACTTTGATTTATAAATTTGAGAAATAATTGTAAATGTGATAGATCATAATTTATGCATTTTATCATCCTTTAATAAATTTTATTTTATAAAATTTAATATTTTATTACCATAAATTAAAATCTTTTTGATCAAACAATATTCAAGGTTCCAATCATGGAAGGAAAAGAGCCAAGAAGACTCCTACAAGAAGAATGACCCAATATTAAAGACAATTTTAGAGACAAAGTAAATTACCCAAATGCCCTTATTACGCCTTCAGTTGAATGAAAATTACCAATATTTTTTATTTCCCTCCGCAACATTGTAATAATCGAAAGATTTTTATACATAAGATAATTGAAATGAGAATTTGTTCAATAAAATTAGAATTTCAATGTTCGGAATGCGAATCATAATCATTGATTATATGAATCATATTTATACAAATAAAGAGTTATAGTTACATGGAAAGGAGTAAAATTTAGTTAATAAGTTACAACAAAAACTAAAAAAGGAAATGGACTAAGGTAATGAAGCAATAAGTCATTGGGTTAAGCCACTTGAATACATGGAAACCAAGCAAGCCCCATTCAAGTCCAACCAACAAAGCTAAGTCCAAGACCAAGCCCAAAAACCTTTTGTCCAAATCAAGAATTTTCCGATTAGTCATGGGATAAACATAAAAGAAAAAAAAGGCATTACTTGCAAGTAATTAGCACTAATCAATGAGATTATTGCAAGCTGACGAGCTTATTTCTAATTAAGCTAGGGGGAGTGTTGGAAAGATAGGAAGTTGGATGGCTTGACCGAGAAAGAAAGAAATCATGGAAGGAGTAAAAGAAAATTTGTCACGCTTGTCTATAAATACCCTTAGGCTATGCGTGTTTGCAAGGATTTCAATTGAGATATAACTATTAATCCCAAGTATTCTGTTTGTTTTTAAATTTGAGCTTGTGACTATTAGTCTTGGGATTATAAAATAATTTAATATAAGAGATTATTTAATATCATGTTTTACATGGTATTATAATCCCTAACATTTGGGATTAACATTTCCTAGACAAAATTACCCTTAATCTTTTTCTAAAATGACCATCATATCCCGTAATTTTTGTTATTATTACTGGCAACTTAAAACTTACTGGTACTAAGAATAATTATTATTATTTTTTTGGCAGGAGAGGGGAGTTGGGGGGGGGGTAGAGTGGGGGTGAGGTGTATATATAATCATTGAATATTATTATTTTTTGGGAGAGTGGGGGTGGGGGATGGGGGGTGTACATAATTACTGAATATTATTTTTTTTGAGGAGGTGAAGGGGTGGGGGGATGGGCAAGTAAGGGTGTATACATAGTCAGTAAATATTATTTTTTTAGGGGGAGGGGGGATAGGGTCTAGGGACTGGGTAGGGGTGAATGGGGTGGGGTGGGGGTGCATCACTAAATATTATTTTTGAGGGTTAGGTTGGGGTTGGGGTTGGGGTTGGGGTTGGGGTTGGGGGTGGGCGGGGTGGCATGTATATATAATCATAAAATATTATTTTTTGGGGTAGGGGTAGGGGTGGGGGTGGGGGTGGGGGTGGGGGTGGGGTAGGGTAGGGGTATATACATAATCAACCATTTTAGATGGAAGTGATCCTGTCTTCTTAGCTTGGGATCGAGTTCTAAGATCAATTTGCGCACAAACCGGTATCTAGTTTAGTCTTGATATTGACATATGATATGGATGCATAATATGCTATACATCAATTTAGGGTTTTGTTTTTTTAATCTTTTCCTGTAAAGACAAGGGGTCAGTCAACTTGATGAAAGGATAAGAAAGGTATACAAATGACAGTTTTAAGATGGATGATATTTGTATATTCAGGAATTTTACACAGGGCATGAAGAGACATCATGCGCGTTTGATTTATCAGAGGCTGACCTATCTTAGGTTACTCTCACGGGCTTTTTAAAATTGGTTGTAAAACCCCAACTTTTATGAATAAAGATTTAATTTTTTTTCTAAATATTATTTTGAGTAATAAGGTGTAGATTTGATATAATGTTATAGTTGTGGGTAATATTTACAAATTTTACAAAGTAAGCAAGTTGTCATAAAATATTCGTTTGGTCGGAGAATATTCGTTTTATCAGGGAATATTCGTACGACGACACAATCATTGGTGGACCCCACAACGAAATTACTGTCGGAGTTAGAAAACGACAAAAATAACGGCAAAACTTTTACCGTTAACTATTGAAATACCCGGTGATAAAAGTATAGTTTTAGTTCCTAGAGGCACAATAGTTATCTAGAATGGGGGGTTGAATAGATATTTTAAAATTCTTTTGCAAAATACTTGTTAGTTTTAATAATGATTTAAACACAGCGGAATTGAGATTTGTTTGTTTTCCCTTTAAGATATAATGAGTTAATAGGAGTTAAGCAGTTATGGTAGTTATAGCAGTTATGACAAGAATATAAGAGACAGTGATTTTAAGTGGTTCAGAGCACTCAAAGATCCTAGTCCACTCTTCTACTCCTCGAGCATAAAATTCACTAAGGATATCTTTACAATCTTTGAATCTCATAGATTCCTTCAACAGTCTTGGAACTTCTTAGTTCACTTTTGAACTCTTCAAGTCCAGCAGACTTGGTACTTCTCAGTTCACTTAGAACTCTTCAAGCCCTTCTGACTTGGAACTTCTTACTTCACTTGATAATAGTTGAGTTCTTTAAAGGTGCTACTCAGTTGCCGTTAAGCTTGTGTTTGAAAGAACTGAGTAACTGAGCAAGCTTTCTTTTTTAGATCGTAGAGTTGAGCGTTGAGTGTTCTTTAGCATTTTTGTTCAGTGCTTGCTTGATCTTTTCATCTGCTCATGTTTTGCATATATGATGTCTTTGAAATGTATCCGTTTGAAGAGATCCGTTGAAGCATTAAATGCCTTTGACATTTCTGAACTCTGATGGAGACTTTCTGCACAACTTCTGATTAGCAGTCTGGCCCATTGACACAAAAGAATACTATCTCACCTAACACCTGAAAAGATATTTTTTGCTGACACATAGTACTTTCCTTAGCTTCTTCAATACGTCTCTTTTTTATATACTAAGGATGATTGTTGTGTCATTGGGATTCCCGATAGTCTCAACGTCTATAATGCATTCCTCATTTGATGACTTTTATCCTTAAATAAATGGACAAGGCTCGATGATTCTGATACAGACAGATGATGCTCTACGATCATGATCGTGGTGTCCTGCCACATAGATGCTTGATCCAGTACTGATAGAAGGGAACATTACGATTTCTCTTAAGCACTGGCACACTACGATCTTAACTTGCTTGACTTGTAGACTCTACAATTTCGAGAGTACTCTACGATTCTTGAGTTTGACTCGGCAGCGTTTTGGACCACTCTACGATTTTAGGAGAGGCCCTCAAAGCAGACACACTATGATTCTCGATGCTCTACGATCCTGCCTTGGCTTCTGCAATCTTTTGATTAGCTCGATAGACTATGATTCTGTTGAAGCCTATCTATTGCATCTCAAGATATGGATCAACCTAACAGCTTTGATCTTTTCATCTATACATTCATTTACAGAATGATAAACATTAAAAGCTCAGATCAACCTAACAAGTTTGATCTACCACTAAGTTCTTGTACATGTATTCCTTGAAGGACTTTACATAATCATGAATATTTACTTTCAACATTAATTTTAAATATGCAATCTCCTAACAATCTACCCCTATTTGATGTTGACATAACCAAGGAGATTTGTGTCATGATTATCAATTTCTAGATGCAGTTGCTAGAAAGTAAATATGACTTAGTATTTTAGTGAGCTACTGAAATCTCTAGAGAATAAGCATGAATTTTTTGATGTTTGTAAAGACAGATATTACAATTAAGCTTAGTTACATCAATAAGAATTGAGTTTCAACTTATCTCTATTTCTTTTGCCTTTTGTTCCTTGGAGGATTGGCATATTTTGCAGCTCTCCTTCTCCTGCTGGCTTCGTTTCTCCATGCTATATCTTCCAGCTCGCTTTTGATGAGTGGGCTTTATACCTACGAATCGGCCTATAATGCAAGCTTAAATCGTGTTAATTCTTTAGTTTTATGTTTTGTTTTACTTGTTTAGTGTTGTTTTGTGTTTAGGTGTGGTGTCGTGGCATTTGGACTTAAAAGGTGGAATCATGATTAAACTTGGCAAGGAAAGAGCTTAAATTGGACCAAAGACATAATGGATGCCCGCTAGGGCAGACTTATTACATACAAAACCCCAGCCGGGGCGGGGGGTGCTAAGAAATAAACAGAAGATTAGCCCGCTGGGGCGGATATTTAGGGAGCAAAACCCCCGCCGGGGCGGGGTACGGGAAAAAGCTAGAGTCCTGGTTCAGTTGGAATGCTGCTGTAACGTGAAGGCTAGTGGTTGGCATAATTTGGAACTATGACTGGCATCAAATTAAGTCAGAATACGTGTCTTAGGCGTATAATTAACAAGAGAATACAAATCGGCTATAAGGATGGACAAAAAATGGAGGCAGGGAGTGTAACCAAGGGAAAAGGCAGCGGGACTCTGGCGATCACAGGACCGACTTCAACCAACAAACCAACAAAAGTAACCGCGAGAGTCTTCAACATGACAGTCCAAGATACTGTGGCAGCTGGGAATGGAACTCCAGGTATTATTCGAATAACTTTTATTTTCGTATATATATGATTTTCCAATATATAACAAATTATTTTATAAAGAAATTTTGAAGGAGGAATTTGAGTTCTTTTAGAAATCAAATTTTCGTTTAATCTGATAGACATGCTTTATGCTGAATAGTTAAACGTTAAAGTTTAGTTCGATCAATATGATCGAGATCTACTTACAATGATTGTGTATGCTATGTACCCTAATATGTATGAGTTTTAAAACGGTGATTCTGAAGACGAAATCTTTATAAGGGAGGGTGAATGTAATAACCCGATATTTTCTATATAAATAAATAAAAAATTTTGCATATAATTTTTTTTATTATTTTAAAGGTGAGAATATGTGCCAAGTAATGTGTAGGTATATATGTGATAAATAAAATTATTTATTACATGAATATTTCTAAATAATTTTATTTTAGAATTATTAATCATTATAAAGTATATTATTATAAAAATTAATTTTATAGTAGATGTGACGCCCCCAAATTCAGGTACTTGAAACCCGAACTCGTGCTTCACAATACCATTTCTGTGAGTGGAATAATACTAATAATAATAACAAATATATAGATACCAAATTTAATTTACATATGCATCAGAGTCTATTCCCAGGTACGCGACCTTTAAACCTTTATTACATCATAGGTAATAATTATCATTGTCTTAATAAACTTTAATTATTACACAGAAGACTATTAAACTCAATCGAACAACTTTCCTTTCCCCTTGTTCTTGCCTGATCCTTCGGATTGATCATACTTAGCTGAAAACATTTAAATTTAAAGCAAGAATGAGCATTTGATTGCCCAGTAAGTAATAACAACAATAGATATTAGCTGAAAGAATTTAATATTTTCTTTGAATGATACTTCTACAACGAATCAATAATTGTGAAGTAAGCTAAACCAATAATAACAACATATCAATTCTATATCAAAATTTTGAAACTATGTACTGACTATAACTGGAGATTTGTCGACAGGCTATAAACATTATTTTCTATTTTTGAAAAGGTTAAACAAAACTTTATCTATAAACCGTCATAACTTACAGGCACGGGGGTGATCAGCCCGTTATGCCCTGTATTGATCAATACTACATGTAAGAACGATATTATCGGTCATCTTATCCACCTTAGGTGCACAAAAGTTTCTCATGTTCAGGATGTTCATACTTAGTAAAGAATCCGAATCAAAACGATCTGGTTGAATACAATAAAGTTCTATCTTACTCAACAATATTTTTTTTAAGTTTATGTCTAGCCAAATCAAATAGCTTAGACGACTTTTAAGTCAACGTATACATACTCGAAATCAATAAGTATGTATCAACATGTGATTAAATACAATGATTATCCAAATGGGGACACTTGTATAACTATATTTAGAAACTAACGAACAGAATAAATATATGGATTATACACTAATACTGTGTTGATAAACAATGATCGAATAATTTAAGAACTTGTATGGATATGAATAATTGGATACATAATCAATGACAATAGAGATAATATCTGGCACAATAATATGATTATGAAACTTTCTAACTCATGTCCATTGCATAAAGTAAATCCAAAGTTAGGATACTTGCCTGAGCTGCTGCTTACAATAACGCAACTTAGTTGTATCTTTTATACCAAAACCTATCATTACTAAGATCATTCATTTGATTAGAATCATATCGCATAGTACCGTTATTTACAGTCAACACATAACCTAATCGCATTGTCACATAGTTATATCAGTCATTGATTCACAAACACACACGTATCTCGTCTAATTATCTAAGTTCATATCATTTTTTGAAATTTTTCGGTGTACAACGACTTTATCGAGTAATTATCGAGTCTAAAACTTTATTCAATAATTTAATAACTATAAATATCAGTCATATTATTTTTAAATGACATATAATAATTTTTAAATAATTATTATAATTTATTATGATTTTTCAAACATCGGAATCATTATTAAATAATTTAAATATTAACTAATTCTATTATCATTAATATTTAATTAATATTAAATTATTAATGGAATCATTGCCAACATATTAAAGTTATTTATAATAACTTAAAATACTTTTAAAACATTTTTATTATCCTTAAATGATTTTTAAAATATTTAAAATTATTTTTAAATAATTACCATTAATATTTAAATATTAATGTATTATTTATCAAAATATTAAAAGTCATTAGTTATAACTTAAAATATTTTTAATTCATTTATATCCTTTTTAAATAATTTTTAAATCAATAAAAATCATTTTTAAACTAATTTATTTAATATAATTATTAAATAATTCTAATATCATTAATATTAAAATATTAATATTTTCCGTGACAAAATATCAAAAGTTACAGTTTATAACTTAAAATATTTTTATAACCTTTAAATCATTTTTATATGATTTTTAAATCATTAATTCTATTTTTCATAATTTATTTAATACCTTTATCAAATAACTTAATTATCATTAATATTAATTTATTAATGAAATTTATCACAAAATATTAAAAGTCATTAAAAATAACTTAAAATATTTTCTTATATCATAATATATTTTTTTAAAATGTTTTTTTATGTATTAAAATCTTTTTTAAGTTATTTATTTAATATTATAATTAAATAAATTAAATACCATTAATATTCCAAAAATATTAAATATTTATGAAATATATTTAAAATTATTAAAAACTAACTTTTAGACCTTAAAATAATTTTTAATAATTTATTATGAATTTTTAATAATTAAAAACCATTTAATACTAATTATTTAATAAAAATAATAATTTAGTAATTAATCTGTCGCTAATGGGCCCTATAGCGACGAAACTGTCGCTATAGGTGTTCTTGAAGAAATCCAGGTATTCATACTCAGTGATCGAGGGTACTAGTTTGACCAAGATTAGATCTTTGCTCGAAGTGTTTCTGGGCAAGTTATTGGGTTGATATTGCAGTGCTATTGTAACACTTCATAATACAACAACAATCATGACCATACAACATAAAACGAACGAGATCTGGGCTTGTAAAGTGGCTGTCAGAGCTGTTTTTCATTTCTGGGTTACCTAGAAATGAAGAACAGTTCGAGTGGCCACTTTTGGGCTTCAACAACTTGCAATCCATGCGTTGTTTTTGTGATCTTAGGATTCCAGGTTGTAAACAACATGACCAAGTACAAATCCATTACATAAAAACTGTGTAACAACATTACCATCACCAGATCCAAGCTGGTCAAACTAGGTTAGAGACCATGGCCATAGGTTTTCTGGGTTGCCCAAAAAACTGAAATCGTGATCTTCTTACCTACTTTGACCAGCCACTGCAATTGACTCGTTTGACCTTTAGGTGTTATAAAAGCATAAGAATAGAGTACATATAACATACTACAAGCTTGTTACAACTACAGAATCAAAACAACAAACATGAGCAAGATCTGTGGACATGAACTTCTTGTCAGAGCCATCTGGGTATGTTCTCGGTTACCCAGAAAGGCTTGGTAAATGTCGGTCAACGTGGTTTGTGAAAGTAGTATGCACACAAGCCAATCATGTTTGATGATAAAGCATATACTTTGTAACAATCTTATTTATTTATTAATAAAAAGTATTAATTTATTAAAGGTTTTTAATTATCTACATGATGCTGTTTTATAATATGTGAAAAACCCATAGTTTTTAAGCAATGCTTTTAGAATAATGATGATGATCATTCTAATGATATCTAAATTGTTCTTAGAAAGCTTAAAACTAAAATAGTTCCCAATCGTTGGATTACTAAATTGGAGATTAGTGAATCCGAATAGATTGGTACATACGTTGCTTGCTCATTGGATGAGGATGATTGATCTCATGATCATTTGTGTGGAGAGATTAAAGCAAGTCTGTAGGTGCTTATTAGAGAATAAGTTCACTGAACGTGGCTCGCTAAGGAATACCTAATGGAGTTTTACTTACCTGTCAATAGGAATTCCTGTAGTGATAGTAGTACAAGTAATCCTTAGACTTGAGATCATCATAGTATCTTGTGTATGATGAGTTATACTTTGACTTATTCCTTAAGACCCTTAGGGTATATCAAAGGGTATGCTTGGTTATAATAAGTTGTATATGGAGATGATGTATGATTAATAAAGAATCTACCACTTCTAGTAAAAGAAGATAAATGTCCCATGTGATTCGATAAATGACAACCCAGTAGTCCTTGGCCAAGGCAGAATGAAATTAAAAGGAGTTTCCAATTTGCATTATTTGATGTTGTGCATTTAAGAATCGAAAAATATATAATTAAATAAAATAAGTCTTGACAGTAATTCAATGTCTTATATTTAATTGGGGCATTGTATGGTGGAAGGATTGAATTGTACGGTAACTATTTACTCAAAGGTTCTTTTATGATTAATGTTAAAATGTATATTATCTAGAAAGTCGTTAATCGCTAGGGAGGCTTATCCCTATTGTAGAATAAATATTATTTATTTATTTAAATAAATTAATTATTTAATTTATTTATTTAAATAAGATTAGAATTGTTCTAATTGATTTATTCACAACTGGTTTAATATGGAGAACCTAAAGGGTCACACCATAAAATGAAGAATAATTATTTAAGAAGTTAATGGCATAATCGTAATAATAAGTTATGTATATTTAATTTAATCTATGATGATAGAATAAATTAAATAGCTTAATATTTATTATTTAATATTTTGGAAATATTAAATATAAATTAATAAGAGGAGTCTTATTATTATTATTATTATTACTATTATTATTATTTAATTCTTAAAGGAGTTTGGGAATTAATTAATAAAAATACTCTCATTTATTCCTAATAAGATTAGGAGCATAATTAATTAAAGGAGTTTAATTAAAATAAAGCCCAATTCCTTAATTGTTAAGGAGGGTTGCCTACATATATAAATAAGAGTAGTCTTATTATGGGTGTAGAGTTGTTGACTTTTTCACAACATACGTAATTTCAATAGTTGGGAGAGTACGCTCTTTTTCCGTGAGAGATAGAAAAACTAGGGTTTTGCCAAACACCCATCTTCTTGAATCTTTATTCTTTCTTGGTGGATCACCTCTAAAGGCCAAACACTTGGGTGGCTAACGTTGATCAAAGGAAGGAACCAAACCCGGTGTATTCAAGTTGAACGCGAAAAGGATTGGAGGTGGACTTGTACCTGAGAAAGCTTGAATTTTCAAGGGTATGATTCTTATTCTTTATATCTTTTCGTTTAATTAATAATTATGCATAAAGGATGATCCGGGTATATGGTTTGTAAAATTTTAAACTCTGATTTTTACACGTTTCTGCCTATTTTGTGCAATTTGATTGCGTCCAAGAATTTTACAAACCTAACAGTGGCATCAGAGCCAAACCTTTATGCAAATTATTAATTGTTTTAATTTGATATGTATATTGATATGTGTTTAAAATAATTTAATTGGGCATACTTTTGTTGTATAAAATTTATTAAAAAAAATATTTTATTTGATAGCCTGTTTTTTTTTAAAACCCGTGGATTGTTTTTTATTTTATAATAGTTAAATGGGATTCATGGAATCATTATCATATTATATGATCACCTGTTTATATCAGGTATATATATGACAATGATTTCCTTTTGAAAAAAAAAACATGATATGTATATATTGTTACTTCCGTGCATATGATATATATATATATATATATATATATATATATATATATATATGGCGGTAATATGAAAATTTTCCATGATTCACGTAATAAGATAATATTATATATTTTTTTAACAAGGAATGCCCAGAAAGATTTCGTGAATCACTATTAATGGAGAAGCGGAATTGAATATTATATTATATATATATATATATATATATATATATATATTATAATATATTATTTATTATTTTATAATTAAAATAAAAAGTTTATTTTAATCTTAAAATAAAAAATTTATTTTATTTTTAAAATAAAAAGGTTTATTTTAATTTTAAAATTAGAATTTCATGCTAACTAATTAGAGTTAGAATTGGATTCCATGATAACTAATTGGAGTTAAAATTGGATTTCATGTTTCCTTAAATAAAGGAGTTTATTTAGATATGAAATAAGATTTCATATTATTCAAAATAAAAGAGTTTATTTGTGAATAGGAAAGAAAATCCTAATTTCCTTAAATAAAGGAGTTTATTTAGATATGAAATAAGATTTCATATTATTCAAAATAAAAGAGTTTATTTGTGAATAGGAAAACGAATCAGTGTTTCCTTTAAATAAATGAGTTTTATTTATTTTTTACTTGGAATTGGATTCCATAATTAAAATAAAGGAGTTTATTTTGATTAAAAATTTGGATTAAAATAAAATAGTTTATTTTATTCAAAATTGGATAAATTAAAATAAAAAAGGTTTATTTTGATTTAAATTTGGATTAAAATAAAGGAGTTTATTTTGATTCAAAATTAGATTTTATACTAACTAAATTTGCCCATTAAATGATATCAATATATATATTGAATGTTTATTATTCATGAGATGAATGCTATTTATTGATACATATGGTGATGTGTATGATAATAAATGGGATTGATTATGGACTATTGACCAATGTGATAGAATTTTATTTTAGTTAGATGCATGAATCTATGAGTTCTATTAAATGGGGTCTGCGTACCTCGTCTTCTTTAATTTTTTCTTAATATAAATTCTAACTCCCTCCTATGTACTTCCCCTTGACTTGCTGATCAAGGTTTCTATTTATTTTAAATAGTTTTGTAATAGGAATAGTTAGAATTAATTTTGAAGAATTGGATATCAAGGATCAAGGAGCACTTGAAGACCCATTTGTAATGGAGCCCGGGTTTAAATATAATAGTTTTATTTAAATATTAATTCTTGCACCCCTAGGGTTTGACCTTTTGATTCACTTTGTGGCTCTAGTGAACCAAACTAGAATAAAAGTCCATAATCAATCTGGGTAGAATATAATATTCTATATGTGCATGCTTATACTATATATATATATATATATATATATATATATATATATATATATATATATATATATATATATATTATTATACAAACATGCTTCTCATGTTCATTAATATGACGCGTATTTTATATATATATGTGCATGCGCGCTAAACAAGATGAGACAAATTAATAACAAACCCCTCAATTTTTTTATTAAGTCCTAAGCGTTCAAAGATATTTGGAATATCGAACGTCGCCTTCTAGCATGATAAAAATAATAGAGTATCAATTAATTATTATAAGTTTGTTATGTCACCACAAGGCTTATCTTAATTCTTTGAGATGTTAATTTTATCACATTTGATGCTTATAAAGAAAATTGAACAATATTATTTTGTTGTATCATCACAAGGACAATATTTTTCTTTTTTGAATATATGAAGTGCTAGGTTGGACTTAACTTAAATTATTTTAGTTCGGATGTGCATACACTTGACCATTATGATTTAAGAGGCAAAATACATGGAAGCAAAAATTGTTACATTAGCCATAGGAACTTATTATTTAGCATTGCCTACGGGCAAGTCTATTAAGTCAATAAGTTGTTATTGTATTCCAGTTCTCGTTGGAAACATTATTTCTTTTTTGTTATTAGATAATCAAATCTTTGGTATTATATTTAAGAATAATTATTGTTCTATTTATAATAATAATGTTTTGTATAGAACTGGAATATTACTTAATGGATTTAGTATACTTGACTTGCGTGAAAATAATTTTGCATATTGAACAAATTAGTATAATAAAAGGAAATGATCATTCAAAGAGTTGAATATGTGTATTTGCTGAAATACAAGCGTGAATTATTTGAAAGGTTCAAAGAATTCAGAAATAAAATAAATTGGCAAAGTATTAAGATTCTTTGATTAGATCAAGAAATAAATACTTGTGCAATAAGTTTCTAGATCATCTCAAATAGTTTTCGCATAATGGACGCCTCCTGATACGCAATAATTGATTGATGTATCTGAAAGGAAAAATCATACCTTGTTGGACATGGTGCGGTCCATAATAATTTTACCGACATTCTAGTATCCTTTTGGGGTCATGCCCTAGAAATAACTGCATATCTACGAAAAAGGTAACCTCAAAATTCGGCCCCAAGACTCTATAAGAGTTATGGACAGGGAGGATTCCTAATCTTAAGTATGTTAAGAAAAGGGGTTGTCCAACTTATGTGAAAAAGTTTCAAAGGATAAACTTGGGACAAGATTTGACAAGTGTCAGTTTGTGGGACATCCTAAAGTAAGTTTAGGGTATATGTTCTATAATCCTACTTAGCAAAAGGTGTTTATTGCAAAACATGTTACCTTTTAAGATAAAGGTGTTTATCATTAAAAGGCTAGTGGGATGATAATAGATCTTGAAGAGTTCAAAAACCACAAAATACTATAAGTCAAATAAGAGAAAACTGTAGATAGACCTATTGTACCACAACCGAATCATATATCTGGAATAGTACCGAAGATACCTGAGAGGTATGGATTTATCATAGATGATGGTGATGAGGTACGCATCATAGAAGATGATGATCCAGTTACATATGATGAGGTAAGAGTTGTAGACACTCAGAGAAATGGATTGAAGCAAGCTTCTCAAATATGGAACATTCGTTTTGATGAGACAATCAAAAGAGTTTGATTTTATCAAAAATAAGAATGAACCTAGTGTGTACAAAAGGGTCAGTGGGAGCGTCGTGACATTCCTAGTATTATATGTTGATATACTACGGATAAGGAATGACATACCAATGCTACAATCAGTAAAGATAAAGTTGTCGAAATATTCCTCCATGAATGATTTGGGAAGAGTATCTTAATTAGGGATACAAATCTATATAGATAGATTTAAAAGGATTCTTAGCTTAACCCAAGGAACGTATATACATTTGATGCTAAAGTCGTTTAGCATGGCAAACTCCAAGAGATATCTCATATTGATGAGCCATGGAGTGTATCTCTCTTAATAGTCCCCATAGACTCATAAAAGAGAGATCGCATGAGTAACTATCATGTATGCAATAAAATGTACGAGACCTGATGTTGATCAGTCATATTTTGAAGAAGTTCACTATGAGTCAGTGAAAAATATCTTAAAGTACTTAACTGGCACTACGGATGTGATCATATTCATGATGGGTCTAAATTAAAACTAGAGGGCTTAACAAAATCAAGTTTTTCGGACAGACCAAGACGACAGAAAATCCACTTTAAAGTAAAGTGTTACCTTGAACGGTAGTGCAGTGAATTGAAAAGGTTCCAAACAGCAAAGAGTTGTTGGTATAGTGATAAAGACAAAGTATATAGCTATAAATGAAGCTGCAAGTTGATTGTTTGGATGATAAGTTCATTACAGAACTAGGAATAGTTCCTAAGTCTCATCTTGGATCTAAACATGTGTTGTGGTACTTTCATTTGATTATAGGAATCATTGAAAGATGGGAAATCACTATAGAGATAGTGAACTCTCAAGAACAACATTACATATCCATTACCTAAAGCTTATCCAACAGCAGGATAATCATCACTTAGAGAAGAAGGGTATGAGATACCATGGCGATTTACTTTAGTGCAAGTGGGAGATTGAAAGTAGTATGCACACAAGTCAATCATGTTTGATGATAAAACATATACTTTGTAACAATCTTTTTTATTTATTAATAAAAAGTATTAATTTATTAAAGGCTTTTAACTATCTACATGATGCTATTTTATAATATGTGATAAACTCATAGTTTTTAAGCAATGCTTTTAGAATAATGATGATGATCATTCTAATGAGATCTAAATTGTTCTTAGAAAGTTTAAAACTAAAATAGTTTCCAATCGTTGGATTACTAAATTGGAGATTAGTGAATCCGGATAGATTGGTACATATGTTGTTTGCTCATTGGATGAGGATGATTGATCTCATGATCATTTATGTGGAGACACTAAAGCAATTATATAGGTGCGTATTAGAGAATAAGTTCACTAAACGTGGCTCGCTAAGGAATATCTAATGGAGTTTTCTTTGCCTGTCAATAAGAATTCATGTAGTGATAGTAGTACAACTGATCCTTAGACTTGAGATCATTTGTGACAACCCCAAAATAGGTCCATTTCACCCAACCTATTCTGAGTCGTCAAAGACATGGTACAGAAAATAACTACAACTTTATTACAATAATTGTCGTACAAAATACAACAACACATATGCTGTGAGTTTGGATACAAATATATACCAATTTTGACTCGTGTCTCAACCGTAATGTGACAAATGTCCCATCAGTGGACAGCACCTCACAGTGATACTTATCAGTTTGCATCGCAGAACGGCGTCCCCTACGGAGAGTATGGCTTCGTTGCATCCCCCATCAATAAGAAGTCACCAGCGAGAGGCTCGGGGCTCTTTACTTATAGCTCTGATACCAAATGTGACAACCCCAAAATAGGTCCATTCCATCCAACCTATTCTGAGTCGCCAAATACATGGTACAAAAAATAACTACAACTTTATTACAATAATGGTCGTGCAAAATACAATAACACATATGTTATGAGTTTTGATACAAATATATATACCAACTGTGACTCGCATCTTAACCTTGGATAGCACGTCACAATTGCACCTTATATATAGGTATAGCCAAAAACTGTTTTAGAAATTAGAATCTTTGGGAAGTGTTCAAGAAAACCTTCGTACATGGGAGGCCATGCTTCCAGGTTATGATAGATATCATATGTCCAAAGAATTATCCTTGGTTGACCTAATAGACCCCAAAGAAAAACAAGAAGATTACTATCATATTCTTTTCAATGGTGACTCTTCTCTTGACATATCATTATCTCCACTGTCTTTAATCGTGAATTATATTTTAAACAAACATCAAGATTATATAGATAGTGCTCGTAAATATACTCAGCAAGTGGATGTGCACAACCATGTCTTATAATGACACGAGGTTGTATGACATTAGACATCTTGTATGATAGTGGCAAAACACCCTTCCAACGTTGGGTTCGCCTCACCCTATTCGATTCACCAAATATAACTACTAAATGATGTATAAAATACAACACACTTTTCTATACTGTTTAGGGAGAACTTCCACTGCTAGAGACCACCGTTCTATTCCCCTGTTACCCCCGCTCGACCCAGCTACACTCTTATTACCTGAAAGGAATTGTGAAGCAAAAGGGAGCTCAACTAGCCCAGTAAAGAATTGTAATACCCGGTAAAAAAAATAATAATAATAAAGAAATAATGTAAATAAATAATATTTAAATCCATATTTTAGTTGGACTTTTCTTTTGTTGGGCCAAATTGTATTTAATTTGTGTGAACTATAATAAGTATATGATTACATTAATTTGGGCGTTTATACTAATTGGGTCTATTTTATATTTGGGTAATATTAAAATCCTATTAAAATTAGGAGACACAATAAGATATATAAATAAATAAGCAAAACCTACTCGAACATAAAATCGATGCGAAGGAAAGAGAATGAGGGACAAAGCGGCGGTAGAAATGCAATAAGCAAAAAGAGGGAATTAAGGTAATATGATTATTTTATTAATCAATATCTTTTGCATACCAACTGATCATATGAGGATTGCATGTAGAGAATTACTTTTAAGGATGTCTAGTCTAATTCAAATTTTTTTAATATAGAACTAGGCAAAATGACGATTTAATAAGACATCTGATATTTTATATAAAAAATTACTTTCAGGCAATTTGTTTGGATTCGTGAGGCTGTAGGAATATGATGCATGTACTTGCTCCATACTACAATATTATTATATTAGATATATGACTAGATATATATATTTTTTTTATATAAAGTTGTTTTGCAAAGGAGGTTCCAAGATTTCAATTAGTTTTGTAATTGAATTTGCTTAAAGATTCAAGTTATTTATATATTTATTTTAGAACAAAAGGTATGAAATTTGTATATATATGGTTTGTATATGCGGACAGTGCATACGGTGGCATGAAAATATGTAATAATAATAATAATAATAATAATAATAATAATAATAATAATAATAATAATAATAATAATAATAATTAACATGTTAAAGATGAGAATAATATTTTATAAAAGTATTTATATTTATTATTATTTTATGTAATTAGGTCGGACGGAAGGAGTTTAACCAACTTATTTGAGGTTATAATTTCGGGTATTAAATTGCTTACTTCAGGTACGAATTTCGTACTCTTTCAGCGACATTCTTGTTAAATTTGATTTGTTTATTTTGTCCCTTATTTCGAATTTCGTTATTATTTCACATAATTGTTTCTTGTGAAATTCATATAATAGTTTCATTTTGGAGTTGACATATATGACTCGTATTTGTACTCTTTGAGTTAGGTTATCATGCTTAGTATTTATTTTTGATAATTGTAGAGCGGTACACGTTGCTACCTTCTTTTTGAGATATTGTGACAATAATTTGATTTGGTTCAACATGTACATATAGAACCCTTTTATTGGTATTATGTCGCATATATTGTGACATAATATTTTTGTTAGAATATACCGTAGGGTATACCTGAGCTATAACTACCTGTGGGGGTACCACAAGCATGTCGTCTTGGCACGAGAGACATGACACTTTCCATGGCGGTATGATTAGACCACGGCGTCTCCGTTTTGGGCTCCGGAGGAAGTGGGCCATTTGGTGTTTTGTTGTGGGAGGCGTATGGGTTAACCCTAGTTTTCTGTTCTACGGATTGGTGATGTTGTGCCAAACACACTATTCGATTTATATACATTTAGATTCACGGCCCAATGTGTGATTTGCCTGTGTGGCATTATTTTGGTTGCCTGTGTGGCATCACTTGACTTGCCTATGTAGCATCATTTGATTTGCCTGTGTGGCATTATTTTGATTTGCCTATGTGGCATTATTTTGACATGCCTGTGTGACAATGTATATTTCTGAGCTCATTCGGTATGAAATAACACCCAACCATTTGATTCAGCCTATTATTTCATTGTATCAATTTTATTTGTTTATGTTCAGTTCAAGTCATTAAGTTATTTACTTCAGTTCGTTATTTTTTTTATTCTTTTATTGGTTTCGTCAATTATGTTGATTCAGCTATATTCCATTTAGATATTTAGATATTATATTTTCGTTCGTATTTGCACTTGAGGCTTGTTCAGTATTTTGTCTCAGTTGTTTTCGTATATCAGTTGTATATGTTTTGTATATCTGTATCCGTACCGGGCAATTGGCTCATGCTGTGTTTTTCTTCCGACAGGTTTTCAGGGGTGATTCAGGGCTAGTGTGATGAGAGTTTTGTCTTTGACCATTTAGGTTGATTAGAATTTTAAGTTTTGATTATTTTGACTCTAGTTAGAGAATTGTACTTATTACTTTATTATTGGATCACCACTATTAATATTTTGAGGTTATTAGTGCTCTGTTTACTTATTTTGAGGTTTGTTGTGTTTTGCACGTGACCTCCCTTTCCTTTTCGGGAGGGGGGTGTTGTGTTTTAGTTGGGCTTTTCTTTTGTTGGGCCAAATTGTATTTAATTTGTGTGAACTATAATAAATATGTGATTACATTAATTTGGGCTTTTATACTAATTGGGTCTATTTTGTATTTGGGTAATATTAAAATCCTATTAAAATTAGGAGACACAATAAGATATATAAATAAATAAGCAAAACCTACTCGAACATAATCGATGCGAAGGAAAGAGAATGAGGGACAAAGCGGCGGTAGAAGTGCAGTAAGTAAAAAGAGGGAATTAAGGTAATATGATTATTTTATTAATCAATATCTTTTGCATACCAACTGATCATATGAGGATTGCATGTAGAGAATTACTTTTAAGGATGTCTAGTGTAATTCAATTTTTTTTAATATAGAACTAGGCAAAATGACGATTAAATAAGACATCTGATATTTTATATAAAAAAATTACTTTCAGGCAGTTTGTTTGGATTCGTGAGGCTGTAGGAATATAATGCATGTACTTGCTCCATACTACAATATTATTAGATTAGATATATGACTAGATATATGTTTTTTTTATATAAAGTTGTTTTGCAAAGGAGGTTCCAAGATTTCAATTAGTTTTGTAATTGAATTTGCTTAAAGATTCAAGTTATTTATATATTTATTTTAGAACAAAAGGTATGAAATTTGTATATATATGGTTTGTATATGCGGACAGTGCATACGGTAGCATGAAAATATGTAATAATAATAATAATAATAATTAACATGCTAAAGATGAGAATAATATTTTATAAAAGTATTTATATTTATTATTATTTTATGCAATTAAGTCGGACGGAAGGAGTTTAACGAACTTATTTGAAGTTATAATTTCGGGTATTAAATTGCTTACTTTAGGTACGGATTTCGTACTCTTTCAGCGACATTCTTGTTAAATTTAATTTGTTTGTTTTGTCCCTTATTTCGAATTTCGTTATTATTTCACATAATTGTTTCTTGTGAAATTCATATAATAGTTTCATTTTGGAGTTGACATATATGACTCGTATTTGTACTCTTTGAGTTAGGTTATCATGCTTAGTATTTATTTTTGATAATTGTAGAGCGGTACATGTTGCTACCTTCTTTTTGAGATATTGTGACAATAATTTTATTTGGTTCAACATGTACATATAGAACCCTTTTATTGGTATTATGTTGCATATGTTGTGACATGATATTTTTGTTAGAATATATCGTAGGGTATACCTGAGCTATAACCACCTGTGAGGGTACCACAAGCATGTCGTCTTGGCACGAGAGATATGACACTTTCCGTGGCGGTGTGATTAGTTCACGGCGTCTCCGTTTTGGGCTCCGGAGGAAGTGAGCCATTTGGTGTTTTGTTGTGGGAGGCGTATGGGTTAACCCTAGTTTTCTGTTCTGCGGATTGGTGATGTTGTGCCAAACACACTATTCGATTTGTATACATTTAGATTTGCGGTCCAATGTGTGATTTGCCTGTGTGGCATCACTTGACTTGCCTGTGTGGCATCACTTGACTTGCCTGTGTATCATCATTTGATTTTCCTGTGTGGCATTATTTTGATTTGCCTATGTGGCATTATTTTGACATGCCTGTGTGGCAATGTATATTTCTGAGCTCATTCGGTATGAAATAACACCCAACCATTTGATTCAGCCTATTATTTCATTGTATTAATTTTATTTATTTCTGTTCAGTTCAAGTCATTGAGTTATTTACTTCAGTTCGTTATTTTTTTATTCTTTTATTGGTTTCGTCAATTATGTTGATTCAACTATATTCCATTCAGATCTTTAGATATTATATTTTCGTTCGTATTTGTACTTGAGGCTTGTTCAGTATTTTGTCTCAGTTGTTTTCGTATATCAGTTGTATATGTTTTGTATATCTGTATCCGTACTGGGCAATTGGCTCATGCTGTGTTTTTCTTCCGGCAGGTTTCCAGGGGTGATTCAGGGCTAGTGTGATGAGAGTTTTGCCTTTGACCATTTAGGTTGATTAGAATTTTAAGTTTTGATTATTTTAACTCTAGTTGGAGAATTGTACTTATTACTTTATTATTGGATCACCACTATTAATATTTTAAGGTTATTAGTGCTTTGTCTACTTATTTTTGAAATTTGTTGAGTTAAGGTTGGCACTAAGAGAATGATTGATTTATTGAATGATTAGATATATAATAAGTGATATATCCAATATATCTCAAGAGATTTTGAAAGCTATAGTTTGCTTATTCAGATATTAGGATATATGATTTGAAGTTTGGTATGATGATGGAGAGATCTTAGTAGTATATTCTTTGGTGTAATATTATTTGATGAATAGTTCAAATTGAGGATGAGATATTTTGAAGCTCTTGAGGACTTGGGGAGAGTTGGTAATATAGTTTGCATAGTTGTTTTGTTTATCTGATGTCTTTAGAGTTTTGTATGAATTTATGTAAAATAAAACAAAAATAATTTGTTAGATCTTTGTCATGTGTGGAATATAAACGTTTTACGAAGTAAAGATAATTTTAAATATTTTGGGTATTCGAATCGTATTTGAATGAAGAGAAGTTTTTCATGATTTTGAATTATGTTCCAAAGAGTACGTTTACCAGAATTAAACTCAAAGATATTAGCGACGACCCGCACCAACGGTGGATCATGTGATCTAATTTGATGTAACGCGAAGAACCTTACCAAGGCTTGTCACGGTAGCTGACGAATCTTTTACAAATTCATTGATAATAACGTGGACCGAAGACTTATCAGCGTTGATCGTTACAAATGGCGGCGCTACGTCGTAACTAAATTTTTTTTTTGTAGCTTATTTGAATTTCGAGGACGGAATTATTTTAAGGGGTGAAAAATGTAATAACCCATATTTTTTTAAATTAAATATTAATTAATTTTATTTTGTACAATCGTATTCAAATTGAAAAAGGTAAGTGACTATTTTTTTTCTTCTTCTTTGTTTTGTTTGGAAAGTTAAATTGTTTTAGTAGATAATTAAATAATCGATTAAATTAAAAATGGGAAGTCCATTAGAGTTTTGGTAGCTCCTATATTGAGCTATATTTATATTTAAAGAGTGAAGTTGTAACTTTAATCCTATTCTAATTTGATTAGTTGAATTTTCGAGTAGAGTATATACTTATACGCGCTGCAGTCCATTAGAAAAATTATAATTTATTCATCTGATGTCGGAATTGTGTGAATCCAAATCAGGTTCCTTCAGTCTTTCTGTAAGACCCCAACTTTTATAAATAAAGATAAATTTTCTATAAATATCATTTTTGAATATTATGGAGTTAATTTGATATAATGTTATAGTTGTGGGTAATATTTATAAATTTTGCAAAGTACGCAAGTTGTTATATAATATTTGATTGGTCGGGGAATATTCGTTTTAACAGGGAATATTCGTACAACGACACAATCATTGGTGGAATCCACAACAGAATTATTGTCGGATTGAGAAAACGACAAAGATAGTTTATTAAAAATAACGGCGGAAGTTTTACCATTGTTACTGTTGAACTACTCGGTAGTAAAAGTACAGTAATACATGTGGTTGCATAGTAGCACACGGTATTGATTATTAATGCTTATGTGAGAAGTCACTCAGTTTGATTCCATTATTGTCAGTTAATAATATGAATTATTTAGCGATAATGACGTTTTGTTTTATTCGTATTATTAACGTAATAAAACAGAAACATCTT
This sequence comes from Panax notoginseng, assembly GCA_016801055.1. Classification (NCBI taxonomy): domain Eukaryota; kingdom Viridiplantae; phylum Streptophyta; class Magnoliopsida; order Apiales; family Araliaceae; genus Panax; species Panax notoginseng. The sequence goes on along the minus strand of CM029015.1, from coordinate 95,514,332 downwards.
TTTATATAAAACAAAATACTTTATTAAAGTTATTCTATAAATAGAATATATTATATTTTATTTAAAATTTTTTTCTGTAAATATGGACCGTCAGATTAATGTAATCAATCTGGACCGTTCATGGATTAGTTACTATGCATTCTATTTTTCTATAAATAGCAGCTCATTCCTTCATTATTTCTTACGAATTCACTGAACTCTAGAGAGAGAAACTATAGAGAGAAACTATAGAGAGAGAGAAGAAGAGTATTCTGCTACTTAACTACTTCCTTACTTCAGCTCTTCTTTAAAACGGTAAGGGGTGTTATTCTTTCTTATTCATGAAGAGAACTGTTGTTATTCCATTTCTTATTATTCTGTTGGAATAACCTGTATACGTGGTCTACCCTATACTTGGTGACATTCTGCTATTATTCTGTTGGAACATCCTGTCTGTGTGTTTTACACCGGACCTGGTTCCGTTTTTGTTATTATTCTGTTGGAACATCTTGTCTGCGTGTTTTACACCGGACCTGGTTCCATTATTTATTATTCTGTCGGAATATCCTGTCTGTGTGTTTTACACCGGACCTGGTTCCATTATTTATTATTCTGTCGGAATATCCTGTCTGTGCGTTTACGCCGGACCTGGTTCCATTATTTATTATTCTGTTAAGAATAACCTGTCTGTGCGGTCTATCGCATGCATGGTGATTTCTTTTGTTATTTCATTCTTTATTGTACTCAGTTGGTTAAGTTTTGACTTCTATACTCCATGAAATTTGTGGAATATCCTTGATAATTGCGTTTCATCTAGTATCTATTCATGAAAATATTCTCCTGATCATTCTTGAATCTTACTCCACAAAGTAGTATCATGTTGACAATTTGGACGTTGTTAATTCTTGGATAAATTAATTCTTGAACTTGTTTTATTGAATTCTTATATCATTGTCATCATCCTCATGTTTATAAAATATTGAAAGTCATCTGTGGCCTGTAGTGCATAGATGGACTTGGTATGATTATGACCAGGGATTATTCGGTATAATCATGACCGTAATGTTACAAATGATGTGGTAAAAGTCCTCATTGGCCCGTAGTGCATTGATGGACAGTTGTTGGCATGATCATGACCATTAATGAATATACGAATATCCTTGGCCGTAGTGCAGGGGTGATTCGATGATGTGGATTATTTTATTAAGCTGAGTCTCAGCGATCACAGTGTTGGAAAATCTTTTAAATCATAAAAGATAGTAGAGTTTATCTTCTACTTGACTCTTTTAATGGATTGCTTGTTCCGCTGCAGTTAAACTAGATGTATATTGTATTTTATTAGTTTAATATTGTTGAAGGCTAATGATAATTTATTCTGCATTATCTTAGTCATAATATTTCTTACTGGGCTAGTTGAGCTCACCCTTTCTTTCACTGTTCTCTTCAGGAAATGAGAACGTAGCTGGGGCAAGTCGGGGAACGGAGTGATGGTCCGAATGATAGTATTAGTTAGTAGTCCTCACTATTCTATGTAATGGTGTGTTAATAAATGTAACGAGGACTCCTTTTGAGTATGAATACTCTCTAGAAGATAATATTTGTATTCAAACTCACAGTTTATGTTTTGTCGTATTGTACACGACAGTTGTATTAGTAAGTTGTATTTGTATTCTGTACTATGTATCTGACGACCCAAGATGGGTGATGTATACCTAATTTTGGGGGCGTCACAGTTGGTATCAGAGCTTAGGGATATGATCCCTGGCTAAGATGTAAGAATAGAACTAGGAGGGGAGAGACGGAGAATTTCTTCGCTAGTATGACCTACCTAAGTTTATTTGCATGGTATTTAATTGGTCGGTCATAATATAAGGATAAAATATGACATATCAATTAATTTTTATTTTGTGACAGTATCTGGAAATGGCATCTGAGAATGTTGAGAATAGCAATGGAGCACAGGCGACTGTTGATTCACCACATATCAATAATCAGGATAATGTGCATCAGGAAGGTGACAATCCTCATGCAAACAACAACACTGACCAAATGATGAATGCTCAAATGTTCAGAGGCTTTATGCAATTCATGCAACAACAGGTGAAAGCGGCTCCTGTCCACAACGTAGGTGGAAATACTGGAAACTCTCTGGCGGTCACCGCTAAACAGTTTAAGGAGCTAGGACCACCGGAGTTTAAGGGAGAACCCAAACCACTTGTAGCTGAAACATGGATAAAGCAGATCACCAAGATATTTGATGTCTTGGGTTGCTCCGAGGAGCAAAAGGTTCCCTCTGCCGCCTTTATGTTGCGAGGAGAGGCAGATTACTGGTGGGAATCGATAAAGCGTACTCAACCTGCCGCACTAAAGATGACCTGGGAGAAGTTCCAAGAGCTGTTTAACGACAAATACTTTCCCGAGAGTATTCGTCACATGAAGGAGGTGGAGTTCATCAAATTGGAGCAGAATAATATGACCGTGTCGCAGTACGAGGCAAAATTTGCGGAGTTATCCCGGTTTGCGTCCCACCTGGTGGATAATGAAGAAAGAATGACGCGGATGTTTTTAAGAGGTTTGAAGCCAGAGATACGTCAACATCTTGTTTCTCATAAACTGTGCTTGTATTCAGATGTTGTAAATAGGGCTCAGTTGGTGGAGCGCGATAACGAGACAACACAACCAAAAGAGAGCAGCCGACAAAATGATAATACCAGTGAAAGCAGTCATTGAAGCGGTGACAACAAGCGTGGAGGGAATCAACAGGCCCGAAATGGTAACCACTTCGGTGGTAATCAGGGCCAAAACAATAAAAATGGGCATTTCAAGAAGAGGAGATTCAACAATGATGGAAAGACGTCAGCACCAGCACCTGTCGTTAAGGAAGGAGAACGATCACCTATCATATGTTTCAAATGCGGAGGGGAGGGGCACATCAGTCCAAACTGCGCGATGCCGTCCAAAGCATGTTATAATTGTGGAAGAGAAGGTCATTTAGCCCGATTTTGTCGTTTACCGAAGACAAATTCAGCTAGGATGGAGGCACCAAAGGCCGTCCCAGAAAAGTCAAAACCGATTGTGCAAGGGAGAGCGTTTGTTGTGAACTCTCAGAGAGCAGGGAACCCGAATGAGGTCATCACGGGTAAGCTTATCATAAACTCTAACGAAGTCTATACTTTATTTGATACCGGTTCTACCCATTCTTTTATTTCTCCTACTTGCGCTCATCGATTAAATTTGATTCCGGAGAAATTAGACTTTGACTTAGCAGTTGAAACTCCATTGGGAGAAACCTTCATTACATCCACGGTTTATAAGTCTTGTTTGGTTCAAGTTGGTACCCACACATTACCTGTCGATCTGATTTCATTAAAAATACTTGCATTTGACGTGATTCTAGGGATTGATTGGTTAACTACTCATCATGCAAAAATTGATTATTTTCGTAAGGTTGTTAGCTTTCATATTCCTAATCGACCTATTATGCGAATTCAAGCAACCAAACCATTAAAATCAATCGCTGTCATCTCAAGCCATAAAGCTATTCGTTTATTGAAAAACGGATGTCAAGCTTTCTTAGCTCATGTCACAGATCTAAACAAAAATACGTCAGCTTTGAATGATATTTCTGTTGTTAATAAATTTCCTGACGTATTTCCCGAAGAACTTCCTGGCCTACCCCCAGAGCGTGAAATTGAATTTTGTATCGACCTTGAACCCGGTACAAAACCCATTTCCAAAGCCCCATATCGAATGGCTCCTATTGAACTTCAGGAGTTAAAGACTCAACTGCAGGAATTGTTAGACATTGGTTTTATTCGTCCTAGTACTTCTCCTTGGGGTGCTCCTGTTCTGTTTGTGAAGAAGAAAGATGGGAGTATGCGACTTTGTATTGATTATCGGGAGTTGAATCATGTCACCATCAAAAATAGGTATCCATTGCCACGTATTGATGACCTGTTTGACCAGTTGCAAGGAGCACAATTCTTTTCAAAGATCGATCTTCGTTCTGGATATCATCAGCTGAAGGTTAGAACTGAGGATATTCCAAAGACTGCCTTCAGAACTCGGTATGGGCATTATGAATTCTTAGTTATGTCTTTTGGATTGACTAATGCTCCTGCTGCCTTCATGGATATGATGAACCAGGTATTCAAGGAATATTTGGATCACTTTGTGGTCGTCTTTATCGATGACATCCTTGTTTATTCCAAAAGCCGTGAAGATCATGAGCAACACTTGAGGCTGGTACTCCAAAAGCTTCGTGAATACAAACTTTATGCCAAGTTGAAGAAATGCGAGTTCTGGCTGGAGGAGGTAGCATTCCTTGGGCACGTAGTATCAAGTCGTGGCATATCGGTTGACCCGGCAAAGATTGAAGCTATTCAAAGCTGGGAGCAACCTAAATTAGTGACCGAAGTACGTAGCTTTCTTGGTTTAGCTGGTTATTATCGGAGATTCGTGGAAGGATTTTCTCGAATCGCTACTCCGTTAACTCAGCTGACTCGAAAAGATACAAAGTTCAGTTGGAGCGAAGAATGTGAGCAGAGTTTTCAAGAACTCAAGAGGAGACTCATTTCAGCACCTATTCTAACAATACCATCTGGCTCGGAGGGATTTGTCATCTACAGTGATGCTTCGAGCAAAGGGTTGGGATGCGTTCTCATGCAACATGGAAAAGTCATAGCCTATGCATCAAGACAACTCAAGGAATATGAGAGGAATTGTCCTACTCATGATCTAGAGTTGGCAGCTGTTGTCTTTGCACTTAAAATTTGGAGGCATTACTTGTATGGGGAGAAGGTGGAGATCTTTACGGATCATAAAAGCCTTAAATATTTCTTCACTCAAAAGGAACTCAACATGCGACAACGACGTTGGCTTGAACTGTTGAAAGATTATGATCATACCATTCAATACCATCTTGGAAAAGCGAACGTGGTAGCTGACGCATTGAGTAGAAGATCATATGCGGGTACAAGTGCGATATTGTCAATACAAAGGCCCATTTTGTGTGATTTGCAAAGGATGGAGATAGAGTTAAAGACTCCAGGGACCCATGTGATGATGGCGAATATACGAGTAGAACCGATTTTAATCGATAAAGTTAAAGCTGCTCAAGCTACAGACCTGGAGCTGATGCGTATGAAGAAGAAAGTGCAAGAAGGTGCTATACCGGAAGCAAGAATCGATGAAGAAGGAATACTTCGAGTCAACTCCAGACTTTGTGTTCCTAACAACCCTGATTTAAAGTATGAAATCATGATGGAGGCGCACAACACACCGTTTGCAATCCATCCTGGAAGTACCAAAATGTATCATGATCTTCGTCATACATTTTGGTGGAGCAATATGAAGAGAGAGATAGCGTTGTTTATCTCAAGGTGTCTAACTTGTCAACGAGTCAAAGCGGAGCATCAAGTACCAAAAGGTCCATTGCAACCACTTGAAATTCCAGAATGGAAGTGGGAGCACATTACCATGGATTTCGTTACCGGTCTTCCTAGGGTTTCTCAAGGTATTGATGCGATTTGGGTCATTGTTGATAGATTGACCAAGTCTGCTCATTTCTTACCGATACGAGAAACTTATACACTTGAACGTCTTGCTCGTATGTACATAAACGAGATTGTAAGACTGCATGGTATGCCAGTATCCATAGTTTCTGACCGAGACCCAAGATTCACTTCACGATTTTGGGTTAGTTTACAAAAAGCTATGGGCACGGAGTTACGATTTAGTTCAGCATATCATCCTCAGACGGACGGACAATCAGAGAGGACTATTCAAACTCTTGAAGATCTATTAAGACTCTGTGTCTTTGACTTCAAAGGAAGTTGGGACAAGTTCTTACCATTGGTGGAGTTTTCCTACAACAACAGTTATCAAGCAAGTATTGGCATGGCTCCATTCGAAGCATTGTATGGAAGAAAATGTCGTTCTCCAGTATGCTGGGATGAGGTGGGTGAAGCAACGTTGTTGGGACCGGAGTTGGTACGTATGACTACAGAAAAGATTCAAACGATCCGACAACGTATAAAAACCTCACAAGATCGACAAAAGAGTTATGCTGATCTTCATCGGAAGGACGTGGAATTTGATGAAGGAGATCATGTGTTCTTACGTATTGCTCCATGGAAAGGAGTTACGAGATTTGGAAAGAGAGGAAAACTCAATCCTCGTTTCATCGGTCCATTTTTAATCCTCGATCGAGTAGGAACTGTGGCTTATAGACTCGCTTTACCGCTAAGTATGTCTCGTGTTCATAACGTTTTTCACATATCCATGTTACGCAAATATGTGGAAGACCCGAACCACATTATTGAGTTAGAACCAGACGAAATAGCGGAAGATTTGACGTATGAAGAAGTTCCTGTTCAAATCTTGGATAAGAAGGAACATATTCTACGCTCCAAGGTTATACCTCAAGTCAAAGTTTTGTGGAGAAACCACGATGTTGAGGAAATGACTTGGGAGTTAGAATCTGAAATGAAATCAAGGTATCCTTATCTCTTCGACATACCAGGTACGTACCCTAATTTCGAGGGCGAAATTTCATAAGAAGGGGAGGTTGTAAGACCCCAACTTTTATAAATAAAGATAAATTTTCTATAAATATCATTTTTGAATATTATGGAGTTAATTTGATATAATGTTATAGTTGTGGGTAATATTTATAAATTTTGCAAAGTACGCAAGTTGTTATATAATATTTGATTGGTCGGGGAATATTCGTTTTAACAGGGAATATTCGTACAACGACACAATCATTGGTGGACCCCACAACAGAATTATTGTCGGATTGAGAAAACGACAAAAATAGTTTATTAAAAATAACGGCGGAAGTTTTACCATTGTTACTGTTGAACTACTCGGTAGTAAAAGTACAGTAATACGTGTGGTTGCATAGTAGCACACGGTATTGATTATTAATGCTTATGTGAGAAGTCACTCAGTTTGATTCCATTATTGTCAGTTAATAATATGAATTATTTAGCGATAATGACGTTTTGTTTTATTCGTATTATTAACGTAATAAAACAGAAACATCTTTTTATATAAAACAAAATACTTTATTAAAGTTATTCTATAAATAGAATATATTATATTTTATTTAAAATTTTTTTCTGTAAATATGGACCGTCAGATTAATGTAATCAATCTGGACCGTTCATGGATTAGTTACTATGCATTCTATTTTTCTATAAATAGCAGCTCATTCCTTCATTATTTCTTACGAATTCACTGAACTCTAGAGAGAGAAACTATAGAGAGAAACTATAGAGAGAGAGAAGAAGAGTATTCTGCTACTTAACTACTTCCTTACTTCAGCTCTTCTTTAAAACGGTAAGGGGTGTTATTCTTTCTTATTCATGAAGAGAACTGTTGTTATTCCATTTCTTATTATTCTGTTGGAATAACCTGTATACGTGGTCTACCCTATACTTGGTGACATTCTGCTATTATTCTGTTGGAACATCCTGTCTGTGTGTTTTACACCGGACCTGGTTCCGTTTTTGTTATTATTCTGTTGGAACATCCTGTCTGCGTGTTTTATACCGGACCTGGTTTCATTATTTATTATTCTGTCGGAATATCCTGTCTGTGTGTTTTACACCGGACCTGGTTCCATTATTTATTATTCTGTCGGAATATCCTGTCTGTGTGTTTACGCCGGACCTGGTTCCATTATTTATTATTCTGTTAAGAATAACCTGTCTGTGCGGTCTATCGCATGCATGGTGATTTCTTTTGTTATTTCATTCTTTATTGTACTCAGTTGGTTAAGTTTTGACTTCTATACTCCATGAAATTTGTGGAATATCCTTGATAATTGCGTTTCATCTAGTATCTATTCATGAAAATATTCTCCTGATCATTCTTGAATCTTACTCCACAAAGTAGTATCATGTTGACAATTTGGACGTTGTTAATTCTTGGATAAATTAATTCTTGAACTTGTTTTATTGAATTCTTATATCATTGTCATCATCCTCATGTTTATAAAATATTGAAAGTCATCTGTGGCCTGTAGTGCATAGATGGACTTGGTATGATTATGACCAGGGATTATTCGGTATAATCATGACCGTAATGCTACAAATGATGTGGTAAAAGTCCTCATTGGCCCGTAGTGCATTGATGGACAGTTGTTGGCATGATCATGACCATTAATGAATATACGAATATCCTTGGCCGTAGTGCAGGGGTGATTCGATGATGTGGATTATTTTATTAAGCTGAGTCTCAGCGATCACAGTGTTGGAAAATCTTTTAAATCATAAAAGATAGTAGAGTTTATCTTCTACTTGACTCTTTTAATGGATTGCTTGTTCCGCTGCAGTTAAACTAGATGTCTATTGTATTTTATCAGTTTAATATTGTTGAAGGCTAATGATAATTTATTCTGCATTATCTTAGTCATAATATTTCTTACTGGGCTAGTTGAGCTCACCCTTTCTTTCACTGTTCTCTTCAGGAAATGAGAACGTAGCTGGGGCAAGTCGGGGAACGGAGTGATGGTCCGAATGATAGTATTAGTTAGTAGTCCTCACTATTCTATGTAATGGTGTGTTAATAAATGTAACGAGGACTCCTTTTGAGTATGAATACTCTCTAGAAGATAATATTTGTATTCAAACTCACAGTTTATGTTTTGTCGTATTGTACACGACAGTTGTATTAGTAAGTTGTATTTGTATTCTGTACTATGTATCTGACGACCCAAGATGGGTGATGTATACCTAATTTTGGGGGCGTCACACTTTTGTCCTCTACAATTTTGAACAAGAGAGAAACTTGAGGTAATGTTAGATTGTCAAGAGTGGGGTATGAGGAGGAAGATAATCCCATTTGTTAAATTTTGAGGAAAAAAAATAAAATAAAATAAAATATCCGGAGCGGGAAACCACTTGGGAGATAGAGGAGTCTATTCGAGCGGAGTATCTGCATCTTTTGATAATAATTAGGTACATTCATTCTTTTGATTCTGGGGACGGAATCCTTTTTAAGGGGTAGGTGATGTAATACCCGGTAAAAAAATAATAATAATAAAGAAATAAGGTAAATAAATAATATTTAAATCCATATTTTAGTTGGGCTTTTCTTTTGTTGGGCCAAATTGTATTTAACTTGTGTGAACTATAATAAGTATGTGATTACATTAATTTGGACTTTTATACTAATTGGGTCTATTTTGTATTTGGGTAATATTAAAATCCTATTAAAATTAGGAGACACAATAAGATATATAAATAAATAAGCAAAACCTACTCGAACATAAAATCGATGCGAAGGAAAGAGAATGAGGGACAAAGCGGTGGTAGAAGTGCAGTAAGCAAAAAGAGGGAATTAAGGTAATATGATTATTTTATTAATCAATATCTTTTGCATACCAACTGATCATATGAGGATTGCATGTAGAGAATTACTTTTAAGGATGTCTAGTGTAATTCAATTTTTTTTAATATAGAACTAGGCAAAATGACGATTTAATAAGACATCTGATATTTTATATAAAAAAATTACTTTCAGGCAATTTGTTTGGATTCGTGAGGCTGTAGGAATATGATGCATGTACTTGCTCCATACTACAATATTATTAGATTAGATATATGACTAGATATATGTTTTTTTTATATAAAGTTGTTTCGCAAAGGAGGTTCCAAGATTTCAATTAGTTTTGTAATTGAATTTGCTTAAAGATTCAAGTTATTTATATATTTATTTTAGAACAAAAGGTATGAAATTTGTATATATATGGTTTGTATATGCGGACAGTGCATACGGTAGCATGAAAATATGTAATAATAATAATAATAATAATTAACATGCTAAAGATGAGAATAATATTTTATAAAAGTATTTATATTTATTATTATTTTATGTAATTAGGTCGGATGGAAGGAGTTTAACGAACTTATTTGAGGTTATAATTTCGGGTATTAAATTGCTTACTTTAGGTACGGATTTCGTACTCTTTCAGCGACATTCTTGTTAATTTTGATTTGTTTTTTGTCCCTTATTTCGAATTTCGTTATTATTTCACATAATTGTTTCTTGTGAAATTCATATAATAGTTTCATTTTGGAGTTGACATATATGACTTGTATTTGTATTCTTTGAGTTAGGTTATCATGCTTAGTATTTATTTTTGATAAATGTAGAGCGGTACATGTTGCTACCTTCTTTTTGAGATATTGTGACAATAATTTGATTTGGTTCAACATGTACATATAGAACCCTTTTATTGGTTTTATGTCGCATATGTTGTGACATGATATTTTTGTTAGAGTATACCGTAGGGTATACCTGAGCTATAACCACCTGTGGGGGTACCACAAGCATGTCGTCTTAGCACGAGAGACATGACACTTTCCGTGGCGGTGTGATTAGTCCACGGCGTCTCCGTTTCGGGCTCCGGAGGAAGTGGGCCATTTGGTGTTTTGTTGTGGGAGGCATATGGGTTAACCCTAGTTTTCTGTTCTGCGGATTGGTGATGTTGTGCCAGACACACTATCCGATTTGTATACATTTGGATTCGCGGTCCAATGTGTGATTTGCCTGTGTGGCATTATTTTGGTTGCCTGTGTGGCATCACTTGACTTGCCTGTGTAGCGTCATTTGATTTGCCTGTGTGGCATTATTTTGATTTGCCTATGTGGCATTATTTTGACATGCCTGTGTGGCAATGTATATTTCTGAGCTCATTCGGTATGAAATAATACCCAACCATTTGATTCAGCCTATTATTTCATTGTATTAATTTTATTTGTTTCAGTTCAGTTCAAGTCATTGAGTTATTTACTTCAGTTTGTTATTTCTTTATTCTTTTATTGGTTTCGTCAATTATGTTGATTCAGCTATATTCCATTCAGATCTTTAGATATTATATTTTCGTTCGTATTTGCACTTGAGGCTTGTTCAGTATTTTGTCTCGGTTGTTTTTGTATATCAGTTGTATATGTTTTGTATATCTGTATCCGTACTGGGCAATTGGCTCATGCTGTGTTTTTCTTCCGGCAGGTTTGCAGGGGTGATTCAGGGCTAGTGTGATGAGAGTTTTGCCTTTGACCATTTAGGTTGATTAGAATTTTAAGTTTTGATTATTTTGACTCTAGTTGGAGAATTGTACTTATTACTTTATTATTGGATCGCCACTATTAATATTTTGAGGTTATTAGTGCTCTGTTTACTTATTTTGAGGTTTGTTGTGTTTTGCACGTGACCTCTCTTTCCTTTTCGGGAGGGGGGTGTTACAAGAATATCATGACTAAAGATAAATAAATTATCAATAGCCTTCAACAGTAATGAATCAGAGATTTAGAACATATGGTAGATGATAAAAATTTTCAACCATAGTTGCAGCGGAACGAGCAATCCATTAGAAGAGTCAAATAGACCATAAAATTTATTATCTTCTCTATGTTAAAAGTCCACCAACAATGTTTTATCCCTGTAACATCAATCAACAATTCTTGTCCACAATCACGTGTATAACTCATAATCGTAATTGTAGTTCTAAATTCTTTTTCTCATCCATGACAAAGATAATTTTCATCACCTGAAACATCAAAGATCATGGTTATACCAAATCACAGTTCCTGTTTATAATCATACTAACAATTTCATATTTGCACTACGGCCAAAGATATTCATCAACAGACCATCTTTGCACTACAGGCCAAAAATATTCAACAACAGTTCATCTTTGCACTACGGGCCAAATATATTCATCAACAGTTAATATTTGCACTACAGGCCAAATATATTCATCAACAATTCATATTTGCACTACAGGCCAAATATATTCATCAATAGTTCATATTTGCACTACATGCCAAATATATTAATATCTCAAAGAAATATATAATCATTTCAGAATTTATATAAACAATAATTATAACCATGTTGATCATTTCACCTTTGTACTTAAGCTAAAGATATTCAATTATAAATTCAATGGTCATGATCATACCAGTCAACAATTCAACTTTGTACTACTGGCCAAAGGGAACCCATAGTCATGATCATACCAAAAATCTACCAATCTTTACACTCAAGTCAAAGAAAAATATCATCATTAGGGTTATAAAAATGTTATATATAATAGTATAATCAAAACATCTAGATTTAATCTCAAGAGTAATATTCATAAATCAACTATAATTTAGTTAGAAAAAGAAACTAATTTTGTCATAAATAGTAACTCGTGAATAGTAACCCATGAATAGTAACTTCGTGAATAGTAACTCATGAATAGTAACTCGTGAATAGTAACCCAGACATGAAAAAGATATAAATTCTATAATAAAATCTATATCAATATTTCAGTATAATGATATTGAAAGAATAACATCATTATGAAGAATATAACATCCCTTAATATCCCTTACTATCCCTTACCTCAAAAGAGCAGCACTTCTGACTGGATATCGGATATGACGCTGAAGGAAACTTGCACTGATGAATAGTAACTCACCAAGTATCTAAATACTCACAAAATACACTCGATAATCTAGAGAGAAAAAGAGAGAAAACTTATGAATTCTTGTGTGATTTTCAATTCTAACTTAGCCCTCTATTTATAAGAAAATATTAGCACGCCGAAGCAGACTTGACCTGCTACCTGATGGCTTTACCTGCTACTATTCCACCCACCAAAAATTAGCCATCTTCCCCAACAACCAAAAGTGGGGCCCACCCATTTATAGAATTTTCCACCAAAATTATTTATAAACCTAATTTCCAAATCAGTCACCTTTTAAAATTCATAACAAATCAGTCGTTCATTTTTAACGGTTCAAAATTTGTGGACATATACTCAACTTACATATGTATAACATATCCAAAAATCACAACGATCCAACGGTCGGATTAAAAATTATAACTCACGCAATATATCTGAAAAATACTGATTTGATTTTTAAATCCTCCATTCCAACAGAAATACTGATAAAACACCTCAACATTAATTCCTTCAATAATAACCACATAAATAAATCCATCATTTATATCCACATAAAATAAATATTTCTTTATCATATAAATCAATAATTAATTATTCATAAATAATATTACAAAATCACAATTATGACAACCAGGCCGTTCCCAGGAAAGAGAGGGCTTTCCGATAATGATTTGTCCTTACTGGCGCGCAATTAGGTGACCAAACCTCTCCTTGATAGAACTTTCTAGACATTGCCAATAATGCTATCTAATAATATTATTCAAATAATATGAATTATTGATCTGATAATGGAGATACTGTGCAGTGACAATTATTGAAACAACAATAATATAAAATATCAACGCAACAATTATTGATTCAATAAAATAAAATATTGAACAGTAATTACTGTAACAATTATTGAGTAGCATCTTCTTACGTAAGAATCAATAATTCAAAAATACTGTGTTATACCGTGTGCTACTGTGCAACCACGCGTATTACTGTGTTTTAACCACCAGGTATTTCAACAGTATTAACGGTAACAATTACGCTGTTATTTGTAAAAATTTAAATTTGTCATTTTTTTCATTCGACAGTTATTCTGTTATGGGGCCCACAAATGGATGCGCCGTCGTAAAAATATTCCCCGACTGAAAGAATATTCCACGACTAAACGAATATTCCCCGACAATAATGAATATTTTATAACCACTTGCGTATTTTGAAAAAAATTTCATATATCATCCTTAACTTTAACCTTTATCAATTTAACCATTTACTGAATAGGAAAATTGAATACTTTTATTTCATAAAATTCGAGGTCTCACATCATCATAGTATCTTGTGTATGATGAGTTATACTTTGACTTATTCCTTAAGACCCTTAGGGTACATCAAAAGGTATGCTTAGGTATAATAAGTTTTACATGGAGATAATGTATGATCAATAAAGAATCTACTACTTCTAGTAAAAGAAGAGAAATGTCCTATGTGATTCGATAAATGACAACTCAGTAGCAGCCAAGACAGAATGAAATTAGAAAGGAGTTTCCAATTTACATTATTTGGTGTTGTGCATTTAAGAATCGAAAAACATATAATTAAATAAAATAAGACTTGACAGTAATTCCATGTCTTATATTTAATTGGGACATTGTATGGTAGAATGATTGAATTGTACGGTATCTATTTACTCAAATTTTTTTTTATGATTAATGTTAAAATATATATTATCTGAAAAGTCGTTAATCGCTAGGGAGGCTTATCCCTATTGTAGAATAAATATTATTTATTTAAATAAATTAATTATTTAATTTATTTATTTAAATAAGATTAGAATTGTTCTAATTGATTTATTCGCAGCCGGTTTAATATGGAGAACCTAAATAGTCACACCATAAAAGGAGAAATAATTATTTAAGAAATTAATGACATAATCATAATAATAAGTTAAGTATATATTTAATTTAATCTATAGTGATAGAATAAATTAAATAGCTTAATATTTATTATTTAATATTTTTGAAATATTAAATATAAATTAATAAGAGGAGTCTTATTATTATTATTATTACTATTATTATTATTATTTAATTCTTAAAGGAGTTTGGGAATTAATTAATAAAAATACTTTCATTTATTCCTAATAAGATTAGGGGCCTAATTAAATAAAGGAGTTTAATTAAAATAAAACCCAATTCCTTAATTGTTAAGGAGGGTTGCCTACATCTATAAATAAGAGTAGTCTTATTATGGGTGTAGAGTTGTTGTTGACTTTTTCACAACATACGTAATTTCAATAGTTGGGAGAGTACGCTCTTTTTCTATGAGAGATAGAAAACCTAGAGTTTTGCCAAACACCCATCTTCTTGAATCTTTATTCTTTCTTGGTGGATCACCTCTGGAGGCCAAACACTTAGGTGGCTAACGTTGATCAAAGGAAGGAACCAAACCTGGTGGATTCAAGTTGAACGCGAAAAGGATTGGAGGTGAACTTGTACCTGAGGAAGCTCGAATCTTCAAGGGTATGATTCTTGTTTTTTTATATCTTTTCGTTTAATTAATAATTGTGCATAAAGGATGATCCGGGTATATGGTTTGTAAAATTTTAAACTCTGATTTTTACACGTTTCCGCTTATTTTGTGCAATTTGATTGCGTCCAAGAATTTTACAAACCTAACAGTTTGACCACATATAACTTTCAATTTATAGCAGATCTGATCCTGATTCAAGTTTTAGAGTAAAGCCCACATGACATACTACAAGCACAAACATTTAACACATACAAATCATTAACGAGCACAGATCTATGAGGTCTGATATTCGGTTGTCAGACTTTATTTTCCAAATTTCTAGATTTTGTAAAACATCTAATTCGTGCCTCTAGATGTTATGGATCTAACATCTAGCAACCCAGATCATTATTAAACACTACCTACAACATATTTTAACACAAAATTTAACACAAAAATCTAACATCTAACATGACCTTCAAGATCAGATTTCATTTAGGGTTCATACCTTTTTATGAACAAATTTTTGATTCTTAGCTTCTTGATCTGTTATGGGTGATCTAGGAGCTTCATGTGGGACTGAAATTCTAATGAATTTCGGAGGTTAGGAGAGAGAGAGAGAGAGTTTAGTTTGAGTATAGGAAAAATATGAACATGAACATACACTTTCTCTCTCAAATTCTACTTATATGATGTATATGCAATGAATTTGGAAGGTTAAAGGATGAGAGCTGGTGTTTTTCTTAGCCCCTAGCTAGACTAGGTTGATGTCATGATAAGATTTGGCAAGATTTTGCCGTCAATAATTCAAGAATGGGGCAAAAAGGGTATTTTGGTCATTTGCATTTTAATTTTAATGGTATTCTTGTCCTACTTAAATCTAGGGTTTAATCACTAGATTTTAAACCTTAAAGTTTCCCAATTAATTTCTTGGGTTTGAAAAATTAAATTTAAAGTTTAATAAAATTTTAATTAAAACACACTAATTAAAATTAGGGTTTTTTAAATAGAAATTAGGGTTTAAATAATTAGGGTTCCTTAATATCATTAGGGTTCCCAAATTAACAATTTAATTTACTAAAATAATAATTAGGGTTTATAATTTTATTAATTAGGGTTCCTCATTAGCAAATTAGAGTTTTTAATTTTATTGGGGTTTTCAACTATTAATTAGGGTTTTCCTAATTAACAGAAATTCTATAATATGCTACTTAATTCATATAACATAATTTTTGACCGATCTTAAACTCCAGTTTTGAGTTTCCAATTACGGTTTATGACAGTAATACTAGGGTTTGTCGTGATACACCATAATTGACTAACCAATATCAATCTACACATATACAGTATATATTCATAACACTGAAAAATAATATTATAATTAATATAATATTATTATTCTCATTCATTGATCAAAATCCAAAATTAGGGTTTGAATTCTATATCTGATTTATCATTCATATATAACATCATTAATTAAGTTAAAAATAATTAACTTAAATAATCTGAACTAAAATTCATATAATAAAATAGTAATTATAATAATCTCAATAATCATTTCATATATTATTTAAATAATATAAAAATCATATTTTCATGAAAAATAAATAATAAAAATATTTCTACTACTAAATTAATTACTATAAGAATATACTTTATAATTATCAATATTTCAAAAATAAAATTATTTAAAATTATTCATGTAATAAATTAATTCTATTTATCACATATATATATACACATTACCTGACACATATTCCCATCTTTTTAAAAAAAAATTATATGCAAAATTTCTCATTTATTTATATAGAAAATATCGGGTTATTACATTCACTCTCCCTTATAAAGATTCCGTCCCCGGAATCACCGTTTTAAAACTTATACATACAAGGGTACATAGCATACACAATCATTGAAAGTAGATCTCCATCATATTCGATCGAAGTAAACTTTAACTATTCAGCACAAAGCTTGTCTATCTGGTTAAATAAAAATTTGATTCCTAAAAGAACTCAAATTCCACCTTCAAAATTTCTTTATAACATAATTTGCTATATATAGGAAAATCATATATATACGAAAATAAAAGTTATTCGAATAATACCTGAAGTTCCATTCCCAGCTACCACAGTATCCTGGACCATCATGTTGAAGACTCTCGCAGTTACTTTTGTTGGTTTATTGGTTTAAGTCGGTCCTATGATCGCCAGAGTCCCGCTGCCTTTTTTCGTGGTTACACTTCCTGCCTCCATTTTCCTATTTGGACAATCCTTCACCTTATGTTCCATCGACCCACACAGAAAACAGCCACTGTTCATCCTTAAGTTGGGGTAGTTGGGAGAAATATGACCCTCCTGCCCGCACTTATAACATACAAACTTACCCTTAAGACACTCATCAGAGTGATTCTTACCACAGTTCCCACACTGAACTACTTGCTTCTTCACACCTTGTTTCACCTGAACAATCCCAAAAAAATTCCCCTTTCTTTTCTCGCCCCTATTTCCATTATTACCTTCCACCTTCACAGCTCCTCCTGCCTTGCCTTTGTTCTTCTTCTTCTTATTGTAGAGGCTCATGGTCTCACTCCCCTCCTTAGCTATGATAGCCTTTTCCATGAGTGCTGCAAAAGTATTGATCTGTAACACTGTCACCTTATTGTAGAGCTAGGGTTTTAAGCCTAGCTCAAACCTCCTTACCTTTTTGGCCTCTGTATCCACCTGGTGTGGAGCGAACCTAGCCAACTCATTAAACTTTGCGGCATACTCCGCAACATTCATGTTCTCCTACTTTAACTCCATAAATTTCACCTCCATCCTAGCCTGCATTCTAGCTGAGAGATAGTTTTTGAAAAAAAGAGTTTTAAACCTAGCCCAAGTAACTACTCTTTCTCCTACCCTAGTTTGATTTGCCTCCCAACAAAAGTTAGCCTCTCCCTTCATCATATAAGTGGTAAAAGTGGTCTTTTGTCCCTCATCTACCCTAGCAATTACGAATGTCTTTTCTATCTCGTTAACCCATGTTTGGGCTTCTGTAGGGTCAGCTGATCTCCTAAATTCAGGTTGTCCTCCTGCCTTGAAGTCTTTAAATTTTGCCAAGCGATTATCTGGCTGGTTCCCTGCGGCTGGTATTCCTTGCTGCATAGCCTGAGCTACCATGTTCACAAAGTTTTGTATCGGGTCTTGCTGTTGTCCCCCAGCGTTGTTAACAGATTCTTCTACCCTTTGATTTCGTGTTCGACGTCTTGGCGGCATTATCTAATTACATAAAATCATAAATTTAACTTACATTCTAAACTTTATTATACAAGTTTAACATGTAACACGGAGTTTTATACGAAACTGAATCCGTTAGTCAAACATAGATTCGTATTCATTAATTCAAAGTACTTTACACAGCGTAACACATACTGCTATCCCTTTGTGACCACAAAAATCAAAAATTACTGTAATAACTTACACACAAGTTTGAGAATATTACATTACACTCGTACATTATCAAACATACATAATCAATTACTAATCCTACTTATTTCCTAAGTCACGGTCTTTCATCTTTCTTTTCCCTTTCTTGCTCGGAGCTACGCACGATTTGTTGCTTCTGGCTCCCATTTGATCAATTTAGATTTTAAGCTTATCTTGTTCCTCCATAGTTTCTATTAACACCTTTCGCAATTGGTTATTTAGTAGCTTTTCTATTTCCCATAGATTTTCTAGAGAAGAAATCTTGTTCTTCAGATTATGCACTTCTGTTGATACTTGATCAGCTCCAACTTCGGTGTCCGAATCACTATCTGTTAGTTCTACCATTTTTGGATCTAATACAATGTTTTCCAATACCACCATCTCATCAAGGTTATTTGCACTGTGAGCCTCTATTTCAGCTATTGGCTTTGATATTGGCTCTTTCTTCATGATCTGAGGGTATCCTAATTCTTTTCCTCCTGACATCTATACACAAGTTATCCTGATTAGCACATAGCATATACACACAATAATTAATAATTTTATAAAAGTTATCTTTTATTTTGTTTAACGATGAATTTATTCAATTCATCTCCTTTTAAACTCTATATAAGTTATTTGAATTTTTAATGTTTCCATCTGTTCTAAGGTTATAGTCTAAGGTCTATCCCACCTAAGGTTTTTAACCCTAAAGCTCTGATACCAACTTGTGACGCCCCCAAATTCAGGTACTTGAAACCCGAACTCGGTGCTTCACGATACTATTTCTGTGAGCGAAATAATACTAATAATAATAACAAATATATAGATCCAAATTTAATTTACGTATGCATCAAAGTCTATTCCCAGGTGCGCGAAACCTTCAATACATCATAGATAATAATTATCATTATCTTAATAAACTTTAACTATTACACAGAAGATTATTAAACTCAATCGAACAGCTTTCCTTTCCCCTTGTTCTTGCTTGATCCTTCGGGTTGATCATACTTAGCTGAAAACATTTAAATTTAAAGTAAGAATGACCATTTGATTGCCCAACATGTAATAACAACAATAGATATTAGCTGAAAGAATTTAATATTTTCTTTGAATGATACTTCTACAACAAATCAACAATTGTGAAGTA
The DNA here is from genome assembly GCA_016801055.1 of Panax notoginseng. Lineage (NCBI taxonomy): Eukaryota > Viridiplantae > Streptophyta > Magnoliopsida > Apiales > Araliaceae > Panax > Panax notoginseng. Next base: position 95,494,798 of record CM029015.1, on the reverse strand, counting down.
AGCTGAACCAATAATAACAACATATCAATTCTATATCAAATTTTTGAAACTACGTACTGACTATAACTGGAGATTAGTCGACAGACTATGAACATTGTTTTCTATTTTTGAAAAGGTTAAAAAGAACTTCATCTGTAAACTGTCATAACTTATAGGCACGGGGGTGATCAGCCCGTTATGCCCTGTATTGATTAATACTACATGCAAGAACGATATTATCGTTCATCTTATCCACCTTAGGTTCATAAAAGTTTACCATGTTCGAGATGTTCATACTTAGTCGGGAATCCGAACCAAAACGATCTGGTTGGATACAATAAAGTTCTATCTTACTCAACAATTTTTTTAAGTTTATGTCTAGACAAATCAAATAGCTTAGACGGCTTTCAAGTCAACGTATACATACTCGAAATCAATAAGTATGTATCAACATGTGATTAAATATAATGATTATCCAAATGGGGACACTTGTATAACCATATTTAGAAACTAACGAACAGAATAAATATCTGGATTATACACTAATACTGTGTTCATAAACAATGATCGGATAATTTAAGAACTTGTATGAATATGAATAATTAGATACATAATCAATGACAATAGAGATAATAATCTGGCACAATAATATGATTTTGAAACTTTCTAACTCATGTCCATTGCATAAAGTTAATGAAAAGTTAGGATACTTGCCTGAGTTGCTGCTTACAATAACGCAACTTAGTTTTATCTATAATAACGAAACCTATCATTAATAAGATCATTCGTTCGATTAGAATCATATCGCATAGTACCATTATTTGCAGTCAACACATAACCTAATCGCATTGTCACATAATTATATCAGTCATTGATTCACAAACACATACGTATCTCGTCCAATTATTTAAGTTCAGATCAATTTCTGAAATTTTTCGGTGTACCGACGGCTTTATCGGGTAATTATCGAGTCTAAAACTTCATTCAGTAATTTAATAACTGTAAATATCAGTCATATTATTTTTAAATGACCTATAATAATTTTTAAATAATTATTATAATTTATTATGATTTTTTAAACAACGGAATCATTATTAAATGATTTAAATATTAACTAATTCTACTATCATTAATATTTAATTAATATTAAATTATTAATGAAACCATTGCCAAAATATTAAAGTTATTTATAATAACTTAAAATACTTTTAAAACATTTTTATTATCCTTAAATGATTTTTAAAATATTTAAAATTATTTTTAAATAATTACCATTAATATTTAAATATTAATGTATTATTTATCAAAATATTAAAAGTCATTAGTTATAACTTAAAATATTTTTAATTCATTTATATCCTTTTTAAATAATTTTTAAATCAATAAAAATCATTTTTAAACTAATTTATTTAATATAATTTGGAAGGTTAAAGGATGAGAGCTGGTGTTTTTCTTAGCCCCTAGCTAGATTAGGTTGATTTCATGATAAGATTTGGCAAGATTTTGCCATCAATAATTCAAGAATGGGACAAAAAGGGTATTTTGGTCATTTGCATTTTAATTTTAATGGTATTCTTGTCCAAGATACTTAAATCTAGGGTTTAATCACTAGATTTTAAACCTTAAAGTTTCCCAATTAATTTCTAGGGTTTGAAAAATTAAATTTAAAGTTTAATAAAATTTTAATTAAAACACACTAATTAAAATTAGGATTTTTTAAATAGAAATTAGGGTTTAAATAATTAGGGTTCCTTAATATCATTAGGGTTCCCAAATTAACAATTCAATTTACTAAAATAATAATTATGGTTTATAATTTTAATAATTAGGGTTCCTAATTAGCAAATTAGAGTTTTTAATTTTATTGGGGTTTTCAACTATTAATTAGGGTTTTCCTAATTAACAGAAATTCTATAATATGCTACTTAATTCATATAACATAATTTTTGACCGATCTTAAACTCTAGTTTTGAGTTTTCAATTACCGTTTATGACAGTAATACTAGGGTTTGTCGTGATACACCATAATTGACTAACCAAAATCAATCTACACATATACATTATATATTCATAACACTGAAAAATAATATTATAATTAATATAATATTATTATTCTCATTCATTGATCAAAATCCAAAATTAGGATTTGGATTCCATAAATGATTTATCTTTCATATATAACATCATTAATTAAGTTAAAAATAATTAACTTAAATAATCTGAACTAAAATTCATATAATAAAATAGTAATTATAATAATCCCAATAATCATTTCATATATTATTTAAATAATATAAAAATCATATTTTCATGGAAAATAAATAATAAATATATTTGTACTACTAAATTAATTACTATAAGAATATACTTTATAATTATCAATATTTCTAAAATAAAATTATTTGAAATTATTCATGTAATAAATAAATTCTATTTATCACATATATACATACACATTATGTGATGACCCGAAAATTCGGATCATCCAGAATTTAGGTTTAAAGAATTAGTTATTAATAAAACTAATTTTTATTAATACTATTCTGTGCTATGTGTTTATTAATCGTTCTATAACTTAGGATGATTATAAGTCGGGAGGATTCTGGCTACAAGCTAGATTGAACGAATAGGAATTTTCAAGACGAAAATAAAAATTTTCCGGGAACAAAAATATTTTCGGGAAAAAAGACGAAATAGGCACTATTCATCCGTTTCTGCTCGGAGATTTATTTTGAAATTCCGAGAAGTTAATGATTACGTAAAATTTTGAGACGTGATGGAATATTCAATAATATTTCAGTTATGGCAAAAACGAAGTTTTCGCCTGCGGACTTAAAGCCTAAGGGTTAGGAAAAGTAAGTTCCGAGAATTTAATGATTTCGTATAATAATTAGGGTTATTATGCGTGAGAAATACGAGTATAATACTAGTTATTATACGAGTATAGTACGAAGATTAGTATGACGTATAATACGAATGTCGTACGAACGATATATGAAGAGAATACGAGAATACAAGAATGGAATGCGTAGAATACGATGAGTTTTTATGAACTTTGAGTTCATGGACTTTGTAGAATCCAATTGGATTTGGATTATGTCAAGCCCAATGATTTGTGAGATCAAGCCCAAGGTAGGCCCAATAAGAATTAGGGTTAAGGCCCAAACTAAGAAAAGAAACCGCGGATCAAATCGATGGGTAAACGGATGGGTAGGAACCATTGGGGCAACCCATGGGATGACCCATGGGCATGTGGGCCGGCCACTTGGCCACCAAATAAGGGTTGAGGCCAAGTTTACTTGGTGGCTAAGTGTTGGAGGAGGTGGGAATAGCAAGGAGGTGGGGGCGAAATGACTTAAATGCCCTTAGCCTTGATTTTCTATAAATAGGAGGCTTAAGCTCATTTGGTTGGATTTTGAAAATCCTCCAACTTGAGAGAGAGAGAGAGAGAGAGAGAGAGAGAGTTCGGATGAGAAGGAGAAGAAGGAGGAAGAGCTAGCCCGTGTACAAACTTTGTCCGACGAGAGAAGATTAAAGAAGAACGGTAATCCGAACCCTAGTCTCTTCTAATATTTTCTTTAAGTTTAATATGTTTAAAACATAACTTAATGAGAATAAGGAGTAAACGATATTAGTAATGATTTCATATGGTTGAAATCATAAGAAAATAAAGAAATGAGAATTAGAAGTTTAGTTTGTAAATTTCTTAAGGAAGTATAAGATTCGTGAGGATTTTGAGCGATTCGAGTAGATTATATGAATAAGTAGGTGAAATAAGTAAGGAAAGGTGTTCTATAACATCAAATTCCAATAAAAAGTGGAATCGTAATATATGAATAAGTATGAAGAACGAACGAAGAACACGAAGAACACGCGAAGAACACGAAGAACGTTGCTGATGGACAAATTTAAAACCATCGTAGTATAATTGTTGTTGATGGACAAGTTTAAAACCATCGCGTATAAGTTAGTTGCTTATTGTTTGGTTAAGAACGGTAGAAACATTCATGAAGAACGGATTAAAACGTAGCTATAATGAAGTTATGGCAAAATTTTCGTAAAAGACGAACGAGAATTAGAAAGTTAGTAAATGAACCCGAACGTGTAGGGTTTCATAAGGAAGTAAGAGAACATAGAAAATGTGAGTCGTAGACTCAACATCGAATGAGTTCCAAGTTCGGATGACCGAATGACGGACGAACGAGCGAAGAACACTAAAAGTATAAAAATGAATGAAGGGTGAAGATCAAGCTAATCGAATGGCACATTAACGGATTCAGAACAAAGTTCTGTCTAATGGGTATTGAAGTACGTAAGATAAGGAAGAGAATTGTTTTGTAACGACCTCGTTCCAAGTTATAACGAAGAAGTTATGAGATCGGGAAGTAAGCGTCTCGAATCGAATTTAACACTTAGAGAATTTTCTAGGGTTCAGGCTCGGCGCCGCAGCGCTGGCTGAGCTTTGGGAAGTGGCGCCGCAGTGCGAGCTCGGCCATAAACTTCTGGAGAGTGGTGCCTCAGCGTGAGAGATAAGAAAGGGTTTGGCACTGCAGCGCCAAACCAAAGGAAGAAGGTGAAGTAGGGGACGCCGCAGCGCGTGGTAAAAGGAAGGGGCACGGCGCCGCAGCGCCGGTGCAGGATAATGCCCAGAAATGAGATTTTTATTGCTCAATTACTGGGGGATGTGCAAGAAAGAAGTATGAACATATAGTTCAACTAATGTAACATTTATTCTAGTGAATTAAACCTTTAGTAAATGTTGAACGGAAAGATTAAATGAGATTAAAAGACAACGATTGTAAGTGCGAGTTACGGAACCGATATTCGGGGACCGTAGTTATGATAAACGAACGTGAGGAATTGCTATGATTCTGATTCCTTAGACGTTGAGTGACGAGGGCTATGAATAACATTTCAATGTTATGTCATGATAATGAGAGCTAGGTGTGAAGCGTATAGACGCTGTAAACGCAACGTTGTTGCGATGGACGCTTGGTCTTAGCATACAACAATCGGTATGGCTTCGACACTAAGACTGAGTAATGAACATGGGGTTCAGGTAATGGATAACGAAAGTATTAAATAAGTTATGAATTATCAAGAAAGCCGTAATAAACGGCAATAAGATTAATGAAAGCCGAATGTGAGTTAGATAAGAATATAAATCATCCAAGATGATGAACGTTCTGAGTAAGACATCTCTGTATGTCATGAAGCTATAAAATGGTAAAGGAAATTAGACGCGTAAGCTTAAATTTCAAGAACGGTAAAGGAAGTTAGACGCGTAAGCTTAAATTTCAAGAACGCAAACCCTAAGAAGTAAAGTGAAGTTTAAACCAATGCGTAAATCAAATATATGACTAATTGGTGCTTATGTTTTCCTTATGTGTTACTTATGAGTTGGAATGAGCAGTTCAATGTAAGTTGTAGCTGGGCGTAAGGCAAGTTTCCTAACTTCATTCATATTATATGAATGCTAGTTTCTTAAACTTCTCAGATGTTGAACTTGAGAAGTCTTGTCTATGCGCATATGTGCAATGTATGTACAAGGTGGTCGTATGTATGAGGCCTTGTGCCATAATTTGAACACCTCGGTGTTTCTATGATATGAACTGTTCTATGATTGACTGTTCAATACAAGTATGCTCTGTTTATGCATGAACCATTATTGATTAAGTCTGTGCTAATAATTCTAGCTAGAAAGGATGTGTATGAAAAAGGAAGAGGAATGAAAGTATTTCAAAGTGAAAATGGCAGATGTTTTAAGATGATAGGAATCGAGACTATTCCTATTATTTAAGCTGGTTTATAACCTTTGTTCGGTTATCGAAGTTCTGAAGAAATGTTTAAACTGTTGAAGTTGTTTGTTCAACTGTTATGACTTGCTGGGCAATTGAATGCTCACACTTGCTTTTAAATGAAAAATATTTTCAGCGAACGAGGTTAGAAGAACTTAAGGATCCCGTAAAGATCAAGCTGACGGTGTCCAGATGAAGTGCCATTCAGAAGGTGAATGAGCGAGAAGATCAAATGAAGACTTGTAATGTAGAAAGATAAAACTGAACTATAGACTAGTTAATGAACTATTATGTATCCTTGGTGGCGGATATAAGTCACTCTTGTAAGATGAAATGACTAATGTATTTATTATTATTTGTAATGAAAGAGGTTATAAGATTTTCAGAACCTAGGATATGAGAGTGTATGTTGTTATATTTTAGTATATAATGATGTATATTGGATGAATGATGTACTCGTGACGTACGTAATCTGGGTGTGAAGATAGACTGGATTTCGGGGCGTTACAAGTTGGTATCAAAGCTGATAGGTTATAAACCTTAGGTAGGAGTACCTAAGACTATAATCGTAGTGAGAAGGATAAGAAGATCACCACGTGATCATAGTGAATCGTAGTAACAGATGAGCTGTTAAATGATGAATGATTTATAGCTAATGCTATGAATGAAGGGTACTATGAAGTAGTACGGGAAGAAGAACTTAGATTGAGTTATGAAGGATAGTATACGAATTAAAGAAAATTCGTATTAAGTAAAGAGAGATTTAAAAGTTGTAAAATTTCAATTGAGGATTCATATCAGTAGCTGAGTTGTATGATTCCTTGTATGGGCGGGGAAATTGTACGTGGTTTTAGAACCACTTAGCTTCTTATTCGATATGGTTGTTAAGTTGAACAATTCTTTGTATGGGCGGAGAATTGTCCTTGGTGTAACAACCGCTAAGTTTTCTATATCGGTCAGTAGCTGAGTTGACCAATTTTCTGTATGGGCAGGGAATTGTGTTTGGTTCTACAGTCACTTATCTTCTGGTTGTGATAATCATTGGAATAGTATGTCGCGCTATCAAGATGTATATGATGAGAAGGTGAATCTTTTCAAATGTATATACTTGATAGGTAGAGAACGATAAGGTAGGTGCGAGTTCCTGAAACTCATACTTATGGTAAGTTCATGACTCATAATTATATGGTATGTTTTCGAACGTCTCAGCGAATGGACGCTTATGGTCTGACTGGGCAGTTCTTAAACTCATAATATTATGGAAAGTTCTTGAACTCATAATGTGTGGTAAGTTAATGGACTGTACTAAGGTATAGAAATGTTTAGACTGAAAACACGTTGTTTTCAGTAGGCTTAGCATTGAAGGTGTTAGAGAAGATTTAAGTATTGTCGCAATAAGACAATGAAGGAAGATGGAGAATAGGATATTCCAAGTCATCTAGCTATGCTAGATTTCGAACTTTATTGAACTCGTGCTGATATGTACATTTTTTTTAAAAGGAAAGAATTGGTTCAACTTTTGGAACCAACAGATTTTAAAAGAGCTATTCTTGGTATGTCTATACTAATTGCTTCGGCTAGACAGAAATTGATTTGAAATATCAAAATAAATTTTATATCATCAGTGCATTTGATGCAAGGATGGTAAAAAGATGGAGTTATTAATGCAATTGAACCAGGTGTTGGATGTGATCTTAGGATCAACAACTCGCTATGGTATGATGTATAATGACGAAGTCACAAATTGACGAAGTCCTCAACGTACTGTGAAAAGTACGGTATCATGACGTCATAAAACGTTTTGATGTATTGCGAAAAGAATTTAAAGAACTAGTCGAAGTCAAGTGAGTTGACTAGACGAATGTTTTAAGTGATGTCCAATTTATTGGGATGGTCTAAGCTAAATATTTTGGCGAAGACAAATGGTAGGTCATGTTATAAGAAAATCGAGCTTTCTTTGAGAACTTTTGCCAAACCAAATTGTTTTGGTGCGGAATCTAATGATTAAGTTTGAGGAGAACATGGAAGAGGTAGTTTACTTTCTTGGTGATTGTAAACTGACCGTTAAAGAAGGGCTTATGGTGAAATGTTGTTTAACCTAGTAAGAGTTCATGGTCGATTTGACCCCTCAGCAAAAGTATGAAACATTTTAAAGGAAATTTTATATTCCTCGTTATTCCTTCTACTTCATGATTCTTGATAGGTTATAGGGGTTAGGAATGAGGGAAAGGTAATAACTCCATTGAAGGGAAGTTGAGAAGTAGAGTAAGCTAAAATTTCGAGGACGAAATTCTGTGAAGAAGGGGTGAATGTGATGACCCAGGTAAGAGTGTGGTTTTAAGAAATTTTGAGGACGAAATTTTTATAAGGAGGGAAGAATGTGACGACCTGAAAATTCGAATTGTCCAGAATTTAGGTTTAAAGAATTAGTTATTAATAAAACTAATTTTTATTAATACTATTCTGTGCTATGTGTTTATTAATCGTTCTATAACCTAGGATGATTATAAGTCGGGAGGATTCTGGCTACGAGCTAGATTGAACGAATAGGAATTTTCAAGACGAAAAAAAAAATTCCGAGGAAAAAGACGAAATAGGCATTTTTCATCCGTTTCTGCTCGGAGATTTATTTTGACATTTCGAGAAGTTAATGATTACGTAAAATTTTGAGACGTGATGTAATATTCAATAATATTTCAGTTATGGCAAAAACGAAGTTTTCGCCTGCGGACTTAAAACCTAAGGGTTAGAAAAGGTAAGTTCCGAGAATTTAATGAATTCGTATATTAATTAGGGTTATTATGCGTGAGAAATACGAGTATAATACTAGTTATTATACGAGTATAGTACGAAGATAAGTATGATGTATAATACGAATATCGTACGAACGATATACGAAGATAATAAGAGAATACGAGAATGGAATGCATAGAATACGAAGAGTCTTAATGAACTTTGAGTTCATGGACTTTGTAGAATCCAATTGGATTTGGATTATGTCAAGCCCAATGATTTATGAAATCAAGCCCAAGATAGGCCCAATAAGAATTAGGGTTAAGGCCCAAACCAAGAAAAGAAACCGCGGATCGAACCGATGGATAAACAGATGGGTAGGAACCATTGGGCAACCCATGGGATGACTCATGGGCATGTGGGCCGGCCACTTGGCCACCAAGTAAGGGTGGAGGCCAAGTTTACTTGATGGCTAAGTGTTGGAGGAGGTGGGAATAGTAAGGAGGTGGGGGTGAAATGATTAAAATGCCCTTAGCCTTGATTTTCTATAAATAGGAGGCTTAAGCTCATTTGGTTGGATTTTAAAAATCCTCCAACTTTAGAGAGAGAGAAAGAGAGAGAGAGGTCGGATGAGAAGGAGAAGAAGGAGGAAGAGCTAGCCCGTGTACAAACTTTATACGACGAGAGAAAATTAAAGAAGAACGGTAATCCGAACCCTAGTCTCTTCTAATATTTTCTTTAAGTTTAATATGTTTAAAACATAACTTAATGAGAATAAGGAGTAAAAGATGTTAGTAATGATTTCATATGGTTGAAATTATAAGAAAATAAAGAAATGAGAATTAGAAGTTTAGTTTATAAATTTCTTAAGGAAGTATAAGATTCGTGAGGATTTTGACCGATCCGAGTAGATTATATGAATAAGTAGGTAAAATAAGTAAGGGATGATGTTTTATAACATCAAATTCCAATAAAAAGTGGAATCGTAATCCAAAATATCGATTAAAATGAAGAACGAACGAAGAACACGAAGAACATGCGAAGAACACGAAGAACGTTGTTGATGGACAAATTTAAAACCATCGTAGTATAACTGTTGTTGATGGACAAGTTTAAAACCATCGCGTATAAGTTAGTTGCTTATTGTTTGGTTAGGAACGGTAGAAACGTTCATGAAGAACGGATTAAAACGTAGCTATAACGAAGTTATGGCGAAATTTTTGTAAAAGACGAATGAGAATTAGAAAGTTAGTAAATGAACCCGAACGTGTAGGGTTTCATAAGGAAGTAAGAGAACATAGAAAACGTGAGTCGTAGACTCAACATCGAATGAGTTATGAGTTCGAATGACCGAATTATGGACGAACGAGCGAAGAACACTAAAAGCATAAAAATGAACGAAGGGTGAAGATCAAGCCAATCAAATGGCACGTTAACGGATTTAGAACTAAGTTCTATCTGAGGGGTATTGAGGTATGTAAGATAAGGAAGAGAATGGCTTTGAAACGACCTCATTCCGAGTTATAACGAAGAAGTTATGAGATCGGGAAGTAAGCGTATTGAATCGGATTTAACACTTAGAAAATTTTCTAGGGTTCAGGCTCGGCGCCGCAGCGCCGGTTGAGCTTTGGGAAGTGGCGCCGCAGCGCGAGCTCGGCCATAAACTTCTGAAGAGTGGCGCCGCAGCGCGAGAGATAACAAAGGGTTTGGCACCACAGCGCCAGACCAAAGGAAGAAGGTGAAGTAGGGGGCGCCACAGCGTGAGGTAAAAGGAAGGGGCACGGCGCCGCAGCGCCGGTGCAGGGCAATGCCCAGAAATGAGATTTTTATTGCTCAATTACTGGGGGATGTGCAAGAAAGAAGTATGAACATATAGTTCAACTAATGTAACACTTATTCTAGTGAATTAAACCTTTAATAAATGTTGAACGGAAAGATTAAATGAGATTAAAAGACAACGATTGTAAGTGCGAGTTACTGAACCGATATCCGGGGACCGTAGTCGTGATAAACGAACGTGAGGAATTGCTATGATTGTTATTCCTTAGACGTTGAGTGACGAGGGCAATGAATAACATTTCAATGTTATGTCATGATAATGAGAGCTAAGTGTGAAGCGTATAGACACTGTGAACGCAACGCTGTTGCGATGGGTGCTTGGTCTTAGCATACAACAATCGGTATGACTTCGACACTAAGACTGAGTAATGAACATGTGGTTCAGGTAATGGATAACGAAAATATTAAATAAGTTATGAATTATCAAGAAAGCCATAATGAACGGTAATAAGATTAATGAAAGCCGAATGTGAGTTAGATAAGAATATAAATCATCCAAGATGATGAACGTTCTGATTAAGATATCTCCGTATGTCATGAAGCCGTAAACTGGTAAAGGAAGTTAGACGCGTAAGCTTAAATTTCAAGAACAATAAAGGAAGTTGGACGCGTAAGCTTAAATTTCAAGAACGCAAACCCTAATAAGTAAAGTGAAGTTTAAACCAATGCGTAAATCAAATATATGACTAATTGGTGCTTATGTTTTCCTTATGTGTTACTTAGGAGTTGGAATGAGCAGTTCAGCGTAAGCTGTAGCTGGGCATAAGGCAAGTTTCCTAACTTCATTCATATTATATGAATGCAAGTTTCTTAAACTTCTCAGATGTTGAACTTGAGAAGTCTTGTCTATGTGCATATGTGCGATGTATGTACAAGGTGGTAGTATGTATGAGGCCTTGTGCCACAATTTGAACACCTCGGTGTTTCTATGATATGAACTGTTCTATGATTGACTGTTCAATACAAGTATGCTCTGTTTATGCATGAACCGTTATTGATTATGTCTGTGCTAATAATTCTAGCTAGAAAGGATGTGTATGAAAAAGGTAGAGGAATGAAAGTATTTCAAAGTGAAAATGGCAGATGTTTTAAGATGATAGGAATCGGGACTATTCCTATTATTTAAGCTGGTTCATAACCTTTGTTCGGTTATCGAAGTTCTGAAGAAATGTTTAAACTCTTGAAGTTGTTTGTTCAACTGTTATGACTTGCTGGACAATTGAATGCTCACACTTGGTTTTAAATGAAAAACATTTTCAACGAACGAGGTTAGAAGAACTTAAGGATCCCGTAAAGATCAAGCTGACAGTATCCAGATGAAGTGCCATTCAGAAGGTGAATGAGCGAGAAGATCAAATGAAGACTTGTAATACAGAAAGATAAAACTGAACTATAGACTAGTTAATGAACTATTATGTATCCTTGGTGGCGGATAAAAGTCACTTTTGTAAGATGAAATGAATAATGTATTTATTATTATTTATAATGAAAGAGGTTATAAGGTTTCCAGAACTTGGGATATGAGAGTGTATGTTGTTATATTTCAGTATATAATGATGTATATTGGATGAATGATGTACTCGTGACGTACATTGTGACGCCCCCAGAATAGGTATACAACACCCATTCTGAGTCGCCAAATACATGGTACAGAAAGCAAACTACAACTTCAATAATACAATTGTCGTGCAAAATACGACAACACATACTGTGAGTTTAAATACAAATATTGTCTTCTAGACAATATCCACACTCAAATAAATCCTCATTACAATTATTCAAACACTATTTTACAGAAATAGTGAGGACTGCTAATACATCTTTCTAGAACCATTACTCCATACCCCGACTAGATCCTGCTATGTTCTCACCTCCTGAGAAGAAAAATGGAACAAAAAGGAAAAGGGTGAGCTCAACTAGCCCAGTAAAGAATATTATGACTAAGATAATATACAACAAATTATCGTTAGTCTTCAACATGGAAAAATCTGATAAAATATAATCGACAACAAGTTTTAGATCAACAACTGCAGCGGAAACAGCAAACCATTAGAAGAGTCAAGTAGAGAAAGAATTCTACTATCTTCTAAGATTTAAAAGTCCATCATCAATATTTTATCCCTGTAACATCAATTAATAATCATCTTTAACCAAATATTCATCTTTGCACTACAGGCCAAAGATATTCATTTGTATCATCAGTCGGTCATGTTCATCTCAACACCTGTTCATCTTTGCACTACAGGCCAAAGATATTCATCAAGTAATTATACATCTTTGCACTACAGGCCAAAGATATTCAGTAATATCATCATTTAGGACTGAGGATGATGAAAAATATCTTAAAGAGAACGAATCCAATGAGACAGAAGGACAAATAGTAGGGATTCGTATAACAGTTTATCCAAGATCAATAATACTTCATAATAATCAATTGTGAAGCAGAATTCAAAAATAAAGATCAAAACATGGATACAATCAAAGATAGTAACCATAATAGACATCTTGGACAAAAAGGAAAAATTTTATTTTTCGGTGAATAGTGCCGTATTCGTGAATAGTGTCGTATACGTGAATAGTACCGTATACGTGAATAGTAACCCCGACACAAAAAGTTCCAAATTTGATAAAAACTCATATCAATATTTCAGCATAATGATATTGAAGAAAATAATATCATTTAAGAAGAAAATAATATCCCTTACCTCAAAATATCAGTACTTCTGGTCGGAATACCGGTATAAGGCTGAAAGAAACTTGCTCTGATGAATAGAAACTCTCAAAGTATCTAAATACTCACAAAATACACTCAATAATCTAGAGAGAGAAAGAGAGAAAACTTGTTTCTGGTGTGATTTTCAATTCTAACTTAGCCCTCTATTTATAGGAAAATTTTGGTAGGTTTGACCTGCAACCTGATGGCTTTACCTGCTACTATTCCCACCCACCACATTTGAAATATAATTCAGCACATTTCTTCACCAACCACAAGTGGGGCCCACCAATTCTAGAATTTTCCACCAAAATGATAAACTCCAAAAATTCAACAATTTCTGAACCAGTCATCTTGTAAAATTCGTAATAAATCATACGTTCATTTTTAACGGTTCAAAATTTGTGGACATATACTCAACTTATATATGTATAACATATCCAAAAATTACCACGATCCAACGGTCGGATTAAAAATTATAACCCCCGCAAACTATCTCAAAAATCCTGATTTTTAATACCTCCATTCCGACAAAAATACTGACAAAAACCTCAACATTAACTCCTTCATTTTTAACCACAAAAATATATCCCTCATTTATATCCACATAAAATAAATATTTCCTTATCATATGAATCAATAATTAATTATTCACAAATAATATTACAGAATCACATTTATGACAACCAGGCCGTTCCCAGGAAAGAGGGGGCTTTCCAATAAGGATTTCTCCTTACTGGCGCGCAATTAGATGACCAAACCTCTCCTTAGACAGAACTTTCTAGACATTGCCAATAATGTTATCTAATAATATTATTCAAATAATATGAATTATTGATCTGATAAATGAAAATACTGTGCAGCAACAATTATTGAAACAACAATAATATAAAATATCAACGCAGCAATTATTGAATCAATAAAATAAAATATTGAATAATAACTACTGTAACAATTATTGAGTAGTGCCTTCTTACGTAAGAATCAATAATTGGTGCAATACCGTGTGCTACTGTATTTTAACCACCGGGTATTCCAACAGTATTAACGGTAACAACTACGCCGTTATTTATAAACAACTTATACTTGTCGTTTTCTTCATCCAATCGCTTTCCGTTATGGGGCCCACACAAGGCTGCGTCGTCGTACGAATATTCCCCGACAGCAAGAATATTCCACGACCAACCGAATATTCACCGACCAAAAATAAATATTTTATAACCACTTGCTTATTTTGCAAAATTTGCACATTTCACCCATAACCAAAGTATTATATCAAATTAACCCCTTATTATTCACAATAATATTTAGAGAAAATTTGATTTTATTCATTAATAAGTTGGGGTCTTACAACCTCCCCTCCTTATGAAATTTCGTCCTCGAAATTGACGTACGTACCTGATGTTTCAAAAAGGTGAGGATACCTCGCTTTCATTTCTGATTCCAACTCCCAGGTCATTTCTTCAATAGCATGGTTTCTCCACAAAACCTTAACTTGTGGTATAACCTTCGTGCGTAGGACATGCTCTTTCCTATCCAAGATCTTAACAGGTACCTCCTCGTACGTTAAATCTTCAGCTATCTCGTCTGGTTCTAACTCAATAATGTGGTTCGGGTCTTTAACATATTTACGAAGCATAGATATGTGAAAAATATTATGAACACGAGACATGCTTGGAGGTAATGCGAGTCTATATGCCACATTTCCTATTCGCTCAAGAATCTCAAATGGACCAACAAATCTTGGATTGAGCTTTCCTCTCTTCCAAATCTTGTAACTCCCTTCCATGGTGCAACACGTAACAATACATGATCCCCAATATTAAATTCCACGTCCTTCCGATGAAGATCCGCATAACTCTTTTGTCGATCCTGTGCCGTTTGTATACGTTGTCGAATCGTTTGGATCTTCTCTGTAGTAATGCGTACCAATTCTGGTCCCAACAATGTTGCTTCACCCACCTCGTCCCAGCATACTGGAGAACGACATTTTCTTCCATACAACGCCTCAAATGGAGCCATACCTATGCTCGCCTGATAACTGTTGTTGTAGGAGAATTCCACCAATGGTAGGTACTTATCCCAACTCCCTTTGAGATCTAAGACACAAAGTCTTAATAGATCTTCAAGAGTTTGAATAGTCCTCTCTGATTGTCCGTCCGTTTGAGGATGGTATGCTGAACTGAATCGTAAATCCGTGCCCATAGCTTTCTGCAAGCTAACCCAAAATCGTGAAGTGAATCTTGGGTCACGATCCGAAACTATGGATACTGGCATGCCATGCAATCTCACAATCTCGTTCACGTACATACTAGCAAGACGTTCAAGGGAATAAGTCTCACGTATCGGCAAGAAATGAGCGGACTTGGTTAATCTATCAACAATAACCCAAATCGCATCTATGCCTTGAGAAACCTTGGGAAGACCTGTAACAAAATCCATAGTAATGTGTTCCCACTTCCATTTCGGAATCTCAAGTGGTTGCAATGGACCCTTTGGTACTTGATGCTCCGCTTTTACACGTTGACAAGTTAAACATCTCGAGATAAACTCCGCGATCTCTCTTTTCATATTGCTCCACCAAAATGTATGTCGAAGATCGTGATACATTTTGGTACTCCCAGGATGGATTGCAAACGGTGTGTTGTGTGCCTCCATCATTATTCTATGCTTCAAGTCAAAATCGTTAGGAACACAAAGTCTGGAGTTGACTCGAAGTATTCCTTCTTCATCGATTCTTGCTTCTGGAATAGCACCTTCTTGCACTTTCTTCTTCATACGCATCAGCTCTATATCCGTAGCTTGAGCAGCTTTAACTTTATCGATTAAAGTCGGTTCTACTCGTATATTTGATATCATCATGTGGGTACTTGGAGCCTTCATCTCTATCTCCATCCTTTGCAAGTCATACAAAATGGGCCTTTGTGTTAAAAACATTGCACTCGTACCCGCATATGATCTTCTACTCAATGCGTCAGCTACTACGTTTGCTTTTCCAGGATGGTATTGGATGGTATGATCGTAATCTTTCAACAGCTCAAGCCAACGTCGTTGCCGCATGTTGAGTTCCTTTTGGGTGAAGAAATATTTGAGGCTTTTATGATCTGTATAGATCTCCACTTTCTCCCCATACAGGTAGTGTCTCCAGATCTTCAACGCAAAAACGACTGCTGCCAACTCCAAATCATGAGTAGGATAATTCCTCTCATATTCTTTGAGTTGTCGTGAGGCATAGGCTATGACTTTCCCATGTTGCATGAGAACACATCCTAACCCTTTGCCTGAAGCATCGCTGTAGATAACAAATCCATCCGAACCAGATGGTATTGTCAAAACAGGTGCCGAAATGAGTCTCCTCTTGAGTTCTTGGAAACTCTTCTCGCATTCCTCACTCCATACGAATTTTGTATCTTTCGAGTCAGCTGAGTTAACGGAGTAGCGATTCGAGAAAATCCTTCCACAAATCTCCGATAATAACCAGCTAAGCCCAGAAAGCTACGTACTTCGGTTACCGACTTCGGTTGCTCCCAACTTTGTATGGCTTCAATCTTCGCCGGGTCGACAGATACTCCATGTTTTGACACCACGTGCCCAAGGAATGCTACTTCCTCAAGCCAGAACTCGCATTTCTTCAGTTTGGCATATAGCTTGTTTTCACGAAGCCTTTGCAGTACCAGCTTCAAATGGCGCTCATGATCTTCACGGCTTTTGGAATAGATGAGGATGTCATCAATAAAGACAACAACGAACTGATCCAAATATTCTTTGAATACACGGTTCATCATATCCATGAAGGCAGCAGGAGCATTAGTCAATCCAAAAGACATTACTAAGAATTCATAATGCCCGTACCGAGTTCTGAAGGCAGTCTTTGGAATATCCTCAGTTTTAATCTTCAGCTGATGATATCCAGAACGAAGATCGATCTTTGAAAAGAATTGTGCTCCTTGCAACTGGTCAAACAGGTCATCAATGCGAGGTAGCGGATACCTATTCTTGATGGTGACATGGTTCAATTCTCGATAGTCAATACAAAGTCGCATACTCCCGTCTTTCTTCTTTACGAATAAAACAGGAGCACCCCAAGGAGACGTACTAGGACGAATAAAACCGATGTCCAACAACTCCTGTAGTTGGACTTTTAACTCCTGAAGTTCAATAGGAGCCATTCGATATGGGGTTTTAGAAATGGGCTTTGTACCGGGTTCAAGGTCAATAAAGAATTCAATTTCTCGTTCCGGGGGTAGACCGGGAAGTTCTTCAGGAAATACATCGGAAAATTCTCTAACAATAGAAATATTATTCAAATCTGACTTGTCTTTGTTCAAATCCATAACATGGGCTAAGAAAGCTTGACATCCGTTTTTCAATAAACGAATAGCTTTGTGGCTTGATATGACAGTGACTGATTTTAGTGGTTTAGTAGTTTGAATTCGTATGACAGGTTGGTTAGGAATATGAAAACTAACAACCTTACGAAAACAATCAATTTTAGCATGATGAGTGGTTAACCAATCAATTCCTAAAATCACATCAAAAGCAAGTATCTTTAAAGAGATAAGATCAACAGGTAATGTGATAGTGCCAACTTGGATCATGCAAGATTTATAAACTGTAGATGTAACGAAGGTTTCACCCAACGGAGTTTCAACAGATAAGTTAAAGTCCAATTTCTCCGGAGTCAAGTTTAAACGTTGAGCACAAGCAGGAGAGATAAAAGAATGGGTAGAACCGGTATCTAGTAAAGTATAAACTTCGCAAGAATTCAAGATTAGCTTACCCGTGATCACCTCGTTCGGGTTTCTCGCGTTTTGGCCAGTAACGACAAACGCCCTTCCAGGAACCGCTGATTTCGACTTATCCGGGATAACTTTTGGAGTCACCATCCCCGCTGAACTTGGTTTTGCTACAGAACACTCTCGAGCTATATGACCTTCCTTTCCACAGTTATAACATACCTTGGATTGTTGTGGGCAGTTTGGGCTGATATGTCCCTCTTTCCCACATTTGTAACATACGACCGGTGGTCGTTCTCCTCCCCTAGAAACAGTTGATGTTTGTGCTGACGTCTTCACGTTATCATTGTTGTACCTTCTCTTCTTGAAATCTCCTCCCGACTCGCTCCTTCTATTATCACGACCACGATTACCACCAGAGTGGTTACCGCTTTTGTCCGAATGTTTTCCTCCCTGCTGGTTTTCATTGCTTCGATGATTGCCGCCACCGGTATGACCCTGGTTGTGGTCCCTCGGTTGCACATACTCATTATCTCGCTCTAATAATTGAGCCCTGTTTACAACATCTGAATATAAAGAAAATTTATGAGAGATAAGATATTGCCGAATCTCGGGTTTTAGACCTCTCAGAAACATCCTTGTCATTCGTTCCTCATTTTCGACCAAATGAGGTGCAAACCTGGATAACTCTGCAAACTTCGCCTCGTACTGGGACACCGTCATGTTGTTTTGTTCCAGTCTAATAAACTCAACCTCCTTCATATGACGAATACTTTCAGGAAAGTACTTGTCATTGAACAGTTTTTGAAATGTTTCCCAGGACATGTTGAGTGCGTCAGGCTGGGTACGCTTCACAGACTCCCACCAGTAGTCTGCCTCACCGCGGAACATAAATGTGGCGAATGGAACCTTCTGTTCCTCCGTGCATCCCAAGACATCAAATATCTTGGTAATTTGCTTGACCCACGTTTCCGCCATGATCGGATCCGGCTTTCCCTTAAATTCTGGTGGTCCCAATTCTTTGAACTGCTTAGCTGTGACAAACCGCGCGTTGTTATCATTTCCACCCGTATTCTGCACACGAGTCTCCCTCGTCTGATTTTGCATGAACTGCAAAAAGCTCCTAAACATTCCATCATTCATCGTTTGCTCGGTAACGTTGTTTACAGGAGGAATATTGCCTTCCTGTTGCACGTTCCCCTGGGTAGTGATCAAAGGTGTCTCCACGGTCTGATTTACTCCATTATTAACGTTCTCAGCTGCCATTCTTAAATACTGCCATAAAACAAGGGTTAATAGTCATGTCATATATTATCCCTATACTCTGACCGACCAAATAAACACCAAATAAACTTAGTCAGGTCATACTAGCGAAGGAATTCCCCGTCTCTCCCCTCCTAGTTCTTGTCTCACATCTCAGCCAGGGATCATATCCCTAAGCTCTGATACCAACTGTGACGCCCCCAGAATAGGTATACAACACCCATTCTGAGTCGCCAAATACATGGTACAGAAAGCAAACTACAACTTCAATAATACAATTGTCGTGCAAAATACGACAACACATACTGTGAGTTTAAATACAAATATTGTCTTCTAGACAATATCCACACTCAAATAAATCCTCATTACAATTATTCAAACACTATTTTACAGAAATAGTGAGGACTGCTAATACATCTTTCTAGAACCATCACTCCATACCCCGACTAGATCCTGCTATGTTCTCACCTCCTGAGAAGAAAAATGGAACAAAAAGGAAAAGGGTGAGCTCAACTAGCCCAGTAAAGAATATTATGACTAAGATAATATACAACAAATTATCGTTAGTCTTCAACAGGGAAAAATCTGATAAAATATAATCGACAACAAGTTTTAGATCAACAACTGCAGCGGAAACAGCAAACCATTAGAAGAGTCAAGTAGAGAAAGAATTCTACTATCTTCTAAGATTTAAAAGTCCATCATCAATATTTTATCCCTGTAACATCAATTAATAATCATCTTTAACCAAATATTCATCTTTGCACTACAGGCCAAAGATATTCATTTGTATCATCAGTCGGTCATGTTCATCTCAACACCTGTTCATCTTTGCACTACAGGCCAAAGATATTCATCAAGTAATTATACATCTTTGCACTACAGGCCAAAGATATTCAGTAATATCATCATTTAGGACTGAGGATGATGAAAAATATCTTAAAGAGAACGAATCCAATGAGACAGAAGGACAAATAGTAGGGATTCGTATAACAGTTTATCCAAGATCAATAATACTTCATAATAATCAATTGTGAAGCAGAATTCAAAAATAAAGATCAAAACATGGATACAATCAAAGATAGTAACCATAATAGACATCTTGGACAAAAAGGAAAAATTTTATTTTTCGGTGAATAGTGCCGTATTCGTGAATAGTGCCGTATACGTGAATAGTATCGTATACGTGAATAGTAACCCCGACACAAAAAGTTCCAAATTTGATAAAAACTCATATCAATATTTCAGCATAATGATATTGAAGAAAATAATATCATTTAAGAAGAAAATAATATCCCTTACCTCAAAATATCAGTACTTCTGGTCGGAATACCGGTATAAGGCTGAAAGAAACTTGCTCTGATGAATAGAAACTCTCAAAGTATCTAAATACTCACAAAATACACTCAATAATCTAGAGAGAGAAAGAGAGAAAACTTGTTTCTGGTGTGATTTTCAATTCTAACTTAGCCCTCTATTTATAGGAAAATTTTGGTAGGTTTGACCTGCAACCTGATGGCTTTACCTGCTACTATTCCCACCCACCACATTTGAAATATAATTCAGCACATTTCTTCACCAACCACAAGTGGGGCCCACCAATTCTAGAATTTTCCACCAAAATGATAAACTCCGAAAATTCAACAATTTCTGAACCAGTCATCTTGTAAAATTCGTAATAAATCATACGTTCATTTTTAACGGTTCAAAATTTGTGGAATATACTCAACTTATATATGTATAACATATCCAAAAATTACCACGATCCAACGGTCGGATTAAAAATTATAACCCCCCGCAAACTATCTCAAAAACCCTGATTTTTAATACCTCCATTCCGACAAAAATACTGACAAAAACCTCAACATTAACTCCTTCATTTTTAACCACAAAAATATATCCCTCATTTATATCCACATAAAATAAATATTTCCTTATCATATGAATCAATAATTAATTATTCACAAATAATATTACAGAATCACATTTATGACAACCAGGCCGTTCCCAGGAAAGAGGGGGCTTTCCAATAAGGATTTCTCCTTACTGGCGCGCAATTAGATGACCAAACCTCTCCTTAGACAGAACTTTCTAGACATTGCCAATAATGTTATCTAATAATATTATTCAAATAATATGAATTATTGATCTGATAAATGAAAATACTGTGCAACAACAATTATTGAAACAACAATAATATAAAATATCAACGCAGCAATTATTGAATCAATAAAATAAAATATTGAATAATAACTACTGTAACAATTATTGAGTAGTGCCTTCTTACGTAAGAATCAATAATTGGTGCAATACCGTGTGCTACTGTATTTTAACCACCGGGTATTCCAACAGTATTAACGGTAACAACTACGCCGTTATTTATAAACAACTTATACTTGTCGTTTTCTTCATCCAATCGCTTTCCGTTATGGGGCCCACACAAGGCTGCGTCGTCGTACGAATATTCCCCGACAGCAAGAATATTCCACGACCAACCGAATATTCACCGACCAAAAATAAATATTTTATAACCACTTGCTTATTTTGCAAAATTTGCACATTTCACCCATAACCAAAGTATTATATCAAATTAACCCCTTATTATTCACAATAATATTTAGAGAAAATTTGATTTTATTCATTAATAAGTTGGGGTCTTACATACATAATCCGGGTGTGAAGATAGACCGGATTTCTGGGCGTTACACATTACCTGACACATATTCCCATCTTTTTTAAAAAAAAATATATGCAAAATTTCTCATTTATTTGTATAGAAAATATCGGGTTATTACATTTGTAAGACCCCGAATTTTATGAAATAAAAGTATTCAATTTTTCTTATAATTACTATTCAGTAAATGGTTAAATTGATAAAAGTTTAAAGTTATGGGTGAAATATGATTTTTTTTTCAAAATAAGCAAGTGGTTATAAAATAATCATTTTTATCGGGGAATATTCGTTTGGTCGTGGAATATTCTTTCTGTCGGGAAATATTCGTACGACGGCGCAGCTATTTGTGGGCCCCATAACGAGTAACTGTCGGGTGAAGAAAACGACAAATTTGAGTTTTTACAAATAACGGCGTAGTTGTTACCGTTAACACTGTTGGAATACCCTGTGGTTAAAATACAGTAATACGCGTTATTGCACAGTAGCACACGGTATTGCATAGTATTTTTGAAATTATTGATTCTTACGTAAGAAGGCACTACTCAATAATTGTTACAGTAATTACTGTTCAATATTTTATTTTATTGATTCAATAATTGCTGCGTTGATATTTTATATTATTGTTGTTTCAATAATTGTTGCTGCACAATATTTTTTATTATCAGATCAATAATTCATATTATTTGAATAATATTATTAGATAGCATTATTGATAATGTCTAGAAAGTTCTGTCTAAGGAGAGGTTTGGTCATTTAATTGCGCGCCAGTAAGGAAAAATTCTTATTGGAAAGCCCCCTCTTTCCTGGGAACGGCCTGGTTGTCATAAATGTGATTCTGTAATATTATTTGTGAATAATTAATTATTGATTCATATGATAAGGAAATATTTATTTTATGTGGATATAAATGAGGGATATATTTTTGTGGTTAAAAATGAAGGAGTTAATGTTGAGGTGTTTTATCAGTATTTTTATCGGAATGGAGGTATTAAAAATCAGGATTTTTGAGATATTTTGCGGGGGTTATAATTTTTAATCCGACCGTTGGATCGTGGTAATATTTGGATATGTTATACATATATAAGTTGAGTATATGTCCACAAATTTTGAACCGTTAAAAATGAACGTATGATTTATTATGAATTTCACAAGATGACTGGTTCAGAAATTGTTGAATTTTCGGAGTTAATCATTTTGGTAAAAAATTCTAGAATTGGTGGGCCCCACTTGTGGTTGGTGAAGAAATGTGCTGAATTATATTTCAAATGTGGTGGGTGGGAATAGTAGCAGGTAAAGCCATCAGGTTGCAGGTCAAACCTACTAAAATTTTCCTATAAATAGAGGGCTAAGTTAGAATTGGAAATCACACCAGAAACACGTTTTTTCTCTTTCTCTCTCTAGATTATTGAGTGTATTTTGTGAGTATTTAGATACTTTAAGAGTTGCTATTCAGTGCAAATTTCCTTCGGCTTTGCATTCCAGTCAGAAATACTGCACTTTTGAGGTAAGGGATAGTAAGGGATAGTAAGGGATACTATCCCTTACTATCCCTTACTATCCCTTACCTCAAAAGTGTAAGTTTCCTTCGGCTTTACATTCCAGTCAGAAATACTGCAAATCCCTTACTATCCCTTACCTCAAAAGTGCAGTATTCTCCTCTATTCTCCTCTTTGGACAATCCTTTACCTTGTGTTCAGTCGATCCACATATAAAACACCCACTGTTCATCCTTGGGTTGGGGCAGTTGGGAGAGATATGACCCTCCTGCCCGCACTTGTAACATACAAACTTACCCTTCAGGCACTCACCAGAGTGATTCTTCCCGCAATTCTTGCACTGCACTACCTCCTTCTTCACACCTTCCTGTTTCACCTGAACATTCAGAGAAAAATTCCCCTTTCTTTTCTCACCCCTATTTTCACTATTTCCTTCCACCTTCAAAGATCCTTCTGCCTTGCTTCTGTTCTTCTTCTCCTTATTGTAGAGGCTCATGGCCTCACTCCCCTCCTCAGCTATGATAGCCTTCTCCATGAGTGCTGCAAAAGTATTAATTTGCAATACTGCCACCTTATTGTAGAGCCAGGGTTTTAAGCCCAGCTCAAACCTCCTTGCCTTTCTAGCCTCCGTATCAACTTGATGTGGAGTAAACCTAGCCAACTCATTAAACTTTGCGACATACTCCGTAACAGTCATGTTCTCCTTCTTTAACTCCAAAAATTTCACCTCCATCCTATCTTGCATACTAGCTGAGAGATAGTTTTCAAAAAATAAAGTCTTAAACCTATCCCAAGTAACTACTCCTTCTCCTGCCCTAGTTTTATTTGCCTCCCACCAAAAGTTGGCTTCCCCTTTCATCATATAAGTGGCTAAAGCAGTCTTTTGCCCCTCATCTACCCTAGCAATTACGAACGCCTTTTCTATTTCATTAACCCATGTCTGGGCTTCTATAGGGTCAGCTGATCCTCTGAATTCTGGTGGTTCTACTGCTTTGAAGTCTTTAAATTTTGCCAAGAGATTATCTGGATAGTTTTATGCGGCTGGTATTCCCTGCTGCATAGCCTGAGCTACCATGTTTGCAAAGTTTTACATCGGGTCTTGTTGTTATTCCTCAGTGTTGTTGAGAGATTCTTCTACCCTTTGGTTTCGAGTTTGACGTCTTGGCGGCATTATCTGGTTAAGTAAAACCATAAATTATACTTTATTAACTTACATTCTAAACCTTATTGCATAAGATTAATATATTAAACTTGTTTCATTTCTCAAACTTAGATTCATATTCATTCATCGAATATTTTACATAGCATAGCACATACTACTTTACACACCAGCTATCCCTTTGTGACTACAAAAGTCAGGATTTACAACATTGACCAACACAAAAGTTGAAAATATTTTATTACATAAGCATACTTATCACACATATTACCTTAAACATACCTACACAACAGAACCTATACTACCTATTTACTAAGCCTCTCTCTCGGACTTTCTTTTGATCGATGACCTTCCATCCCACAAACAAAACGTACGCCTAGATTAAAGTCGGGACAATGATGAGAGGTATGTCCTTAATGTCTGCAATTGTAACATATCTTTTTCCCTTTCTTTTTATCAGGTTTTCCTAAATCACGGTCTTCTATCTTTCTTTTTCCCTTATCTCTCGGAGCTGCACACGATGTGTTGCTTGAGGCTCCTATCTGATCAATTTGGATTTTAAGCTTATCCTGCTCTTCCATTGTTTCTATTAACGCCTGACGCAGTTGAATATTCAACAGCTTTTCTATTTCTCACAACTTTTTCAAAGAAGAAACCTTGTTCCTCAAATCCTGCACCTCCGTTGATGCTTGATCAGCTTCAACTTTAGTGTCCGTATCACTATCTGTCAGTTCCACCATTTTCAGATCTGCTACTACATTTTCCACAATAACCACCTCGTCCGAGTTGGTTTCATTGTGAGCCTTTATTTCAGCTATTGGCTTCGATATTAGCTCGGGTGTATGGATCTGATTCTTCTTCAAGTTATAAACCCATAACAATCCTTTTCCAGCAGACATCTACACACATAAATTATCCTGATTAGCATATAGTATATACACACAGCAAACAATAGTTTTATAAGAGTTATCTTTTATTTTTTCAACGATGAATTTATTCAATTCATCTCCTTTTAAAACTGTATATGAGTTATTTGTATTTTCAACGTTTTCCCCTGTCCTAAGGTTATAGCCTAAGGTCGATCCCACCTAAGGTTTCTAACCCTAAAGCTCTGATACCAACCTGTGACGCCCCCAAATTCGGGTACTTAAAACCCGAACTCGGTGCTTCAGGATACCATTTCTATGAGCGGAATTGTAAGACCCCAAATTTTATGAAATAAAAGTATTCAATTTTTCTTATAATTACTATTCAGTAAATGGTTAAATTGATAAAAGTTTAAAGTTATGGGTGAAATATGAATTTTTTTTTTCAAAATAAGCAAGTGGTTATAAAATAATCATTGTTGTCGGGGAATATTCATTTGGTCGTGGAATATTCTTTCTGCCTGGGAATATTCGTACGACGGCGCAGCTATTTGTGGGCCCCATAACGAATAACTGTCGGGTGAAAAAAATGACAAATTTGAATTTTTACAAATAACGGCGTAGTTGTTACCGTTAACACTGTTGGAATACCCGTTGGTTAAAATACAGTAATACGCGTTATTGCACAGTAGCACACGGTATTGCACAGTATTTTTAAAATTATTGATTCTTACGTAAGAAGGCACTACTCAATAATTGTTACAGTAATTACTGTTCAATATTTTACTTTATTGATTCAATAATTGCTGCGTTGATATTTTATATTATTTTTGTTTCAATAATTGTTGCTGCACAGTATTTTCTATTATCAGATCAATAATTCATATTATTTGAATAATATTATTAGATAGCATTATTGGCAATGTCTAGAAAGTTCTGTCTAAGGAGAGGTTTGGTCACCTAATTGCGCGCCAGTAAGGAAAAATTCTTATTGGAAAGCCCCCTCTTTCCTGGGAACGGCCTGGTTGTCATAAATGTGATTCTGTAATATTATTTGTGAATAATTAATTATTGATTCATATGATAAGAAAATATTTATTTTATGTGGATATAAATGAGGGATATATTTTTGTGGTTAAAAAATGAAGGAGTTAATGTTGAGATTTTTATCCGTATTTTTGTCGGAATGGAGGTATTAAAAATCAGGGTTTTTGAGATATTTTGCGGGGGTTATAATTTTTAATCCGACCGTTGGATCGTGGTAAGTTTTGGATATGTTATACATATATAAGTTGAGTATATGCCCACAAATTTTGAACCGTTAAAAATGAATGTATGATTTGTTATGAATTTTACGAGATGACTGGTTCAGAAATTGTTGAATTTTCGGAGTTTATCATTTTGATGGAAAATTCTAGAATTGGTGGGCCCCACTTGTGGTTGGTGAAGAAATGTGCTGAATTATATTTCAAATGTGGTGGGTGGGAATAGTAGCAGGTAAAGCCATCAGGTTGCAGGTCAAACCTACCAAAATTTTCCTATAAATAGAGGGCTAAGTTAGAATTGAAAATCACACCAGAAACATAAGCTTTCTCTCTCTATATTATGAAGCATATTTTGTGAGTTTTTAGATACTTGGTGAGTTTCTATTAATCAGTGCAAGTTTTCTTCAGCATCATATCCGATATCTAGTCAGAAGTACTGCTCTTTTGAGGTAAGGGATATTAAGGGATTTTAAGGGTTGTTATGATTTTCAGTTTCGTAATTTTTCTGATCTTCAAAAATTCTGGAAAAATTTGAAATGATATTTTGATGAGTTTTCTTGATTGTGTCCAAAAATGGTGATTTTTGGATGTATAGATTGAGAGTTATGAATTTTATGAGAAAAGACTATTTTAGAAGTAACAGCTTATAATTCCTTGTGGTTAACTCCAAAATTGATGAAATTTTTATTGGGAGTACATGTATATGATAGAAGTATACTCTGTAAATTTCAGAATTTTTGGACAAAAGTATAATTTTTGATAAATGTCTAAATATTCGGCTGTTTTGGCCATATGAAAAATAGTAAATGACTTTTAAAAATTTTGAGAAAAATATATGTTCACTATGGGACTATATTATGCTAAATCTCAGAAAAGAAATATTTTTGAAACTGATTTGGTATTTTTCATGAAAATGGTCTAGTTGTGAGTAAATGAATTAAATATGTTATGTGAAGTAAGAAAATTAGAAAATAGGATTTTATGGCTTGAGAATTCTATATGAGGTATATGCAGATTTTTGATGAGGGTTTTGATTATTGGTGATAAAATCTTATGAGTTTGGTATTTTAGAATGATTAAATGCATTATTTAGTAAAGTGTAAACAATTTAAATAAATTGTTTATAAGCTTAAGAAATATTATTCTTTCAATATCATTATACCGAAATACTGGTATGGATTTTATTGTGGAATTTCTACCTTTTTGTGTCGGGTTTACTATTTATGAGTTACTATTCACGAGTTACTATTCATGAGTTACTATTCACAAGTTATTATTCACGATAAAAATTAGTTTCTTTTTCTAACCAAATTATAGTTGATTTACGAATATTACTCTTGAGATTAAAACTAGATGTTGATCATATTATTTTTATTATTATATATAACATTTTTATAACCCTAATGATGATATTTCTCTTTGACTTGAGTGTAAAGATGGGTAGATTTTTGGTATGATCATGACTATGGGTTATCTTTGGCCAGTAGTGCAAAGTTGAATCGTTGATTGGTATGATCATGACCATTAAATTTATAAGTGAATATCTTTAGCTTAAGTGCAAAGGTGAATTGATCAACATGGTTATAATCATTGTTTATATAAATTCTGAAATGATTATATATTTCTTTGAGATATTAATATCTTTGGCCTGTAGTGCAAAGATGAAATATTGATGAATATCTTTGGCCTGTAGTGCAAAGATGAATTGTTGATGAATATCTTTGGCCCGCAGTGCAAAGATGACATGTTGTTGAATATCTTTGGCCAGTAGTGCAAAGATGAACAGATGTTGAGATAAACATGACCAACTGGTGATACAAATGAATATCTTTGGCCGTAGTGCAAAGTTGAAGTTATTAGTATGATTATGAACAGGAAATGTGATTTGGTGTAACCATGATCTTTGATGTTTCAGGTAAAGATAGGTGATGAAAATTATCTTCGTCCTGGATGAGAAGAGGAATTTAGAACTACAGTTATGATTATGAGTTATTCATATGATTGTGGACCAGAATGGTTGATTGATGTTACAGGGATAAAATATTGTTGGTAGATTTTTAACATGGAGGAGATAATAGACTTTATGGTCTATTTGACTCTTCTAATGGATTGCTCGTTCCGCTGCAACTATGGTTGAAATTTTTATCATTTACCATATGTTCTAAATCTCTGATTTATTGTTGATGAAGGCTATTGATAATTGAATTATCTTTAGTCATGATATTCTTTACTGAGCTAGTTGTGCTCACCCTTTTGCTTCACAATTCCTTTCAGGTAATAAGAGTGTAGCTGGGTCGAGCGAGGGTAACAAGGGAATAGAACGGTGGTCATCATTTAGTAGTTATATTTGGTGAAGAAAATAGGGTGAGGCGAACCCAACGTTGGAAGGGTGTTTTGTCACTATCATACAAGATGTCTAATGACATACAACCTCGTGTCATCATAAGACAGGGTTGTGCTCATCCACTTGCTGAGTATATCTATGGGCACTACCTATATAATCTTGGTGTTTGTTTGAAGTATAATTCTCAATTAGAGACAGTGGAGATAATGATAAGTCAAGAGAAGACCCACCATCGGAAAGAATATGATAGTAATCTTCTCGTTTTTCTTTGGGGTCTATTGGGTCAACCAAGGATAATTCTGTGGTCATATGATATCTATCATAACCTAGACGCGTGGCCTCCCATGTACGAAGGTTTCCTTGAGCACTTCCCAAAGATTCTAATTTCTAAAACAGTTTTTGACTATACCTTTATGTAAGGTGTCATTGTGAGGTGATGTTCACGGTTGGAACATGAGTCACATTTGGTATATATTTGTATCCAAACTTATAGCATATGTGTTGTTGTATTTTGCACGACAATTGTTGTAATAAAGTTACAGTTTTTTTCTATACCATGTATTTGGCGACTCAGAATAGGTTGGATGGAATGGACCTATTTTGGGGTCGTTACAGGAATTCTACGAATAATAATAACAATAATATGAATAACAACTTAATTTACATAATTATCAGAGTTTATCTCCCCAGGTACGAGACCTTAAAGTACATTCCATACAATACATGATATTATTTATATATATATCATTGTCTTAATAATATAAACTATTACAGCAACTACCACAAATCTTATTAAGTTAGCTTTCCTTTTTCTTTGTTTCTGCACGAGCTTTTTGGTTCTTCAAACTTAACTGAAAAATTTAAATTAAGCAAGAATGAGCATTTGAGTGCCCAGTAAGTAATAACAATAATATATATTAGCTGAAAGAATTAAATGTTTTCTTTGAAAAACACTTCTACAACGAATCAACAGTTCTGAAGTAAGCTGTACCAAGAATAATAATAACATAATAACTCTCTTTCACATTTTTGAAACTATGTATTGACTATAAGTAGGGTTAAGTGACATATCATGAACATTGTTTTCTTTTTCGAAAAGGTTAAACAGAAATTCATCTGCAAACCGTCATAACTTACGGACACGGGGGTGATCAGCCCGTTGTGTCCTGCATTGATCAATACTACATTTTAAGAACTCTCTCCGCCTTGGGCGCATAAAAGTTTTTCCTATGTAAGGGATGTTCATATTTGTCTGGGTTCTAAAGCAAAGGTTTTATCTTGTTCAACAATAATCTATAATTCAACCTATATATATAAGGGTAATTGACAATGGTATATCAACATGTGATTAAATACAATGATTATCCAAGTGGGGACACTTATATAACCATTTTATAGAAATTAACGAACATAATATATATTTGAATTACCATATACTAACATGTTGATAAACAATGAGCGGATATAGAATATGTCGCAGTAGAGTTGATAATATAGCATAATAATAATTTAATTCTGAAACTTCTTACTCATGTCCATTGCATAAAGGATACTTGCCTGAGCTGCTGCTTACAATAACGCAACTTAGATTAATCTTTTATATAGCAACCTATCAGTAATAAGATCATTCATTCGATTAGAATAATATACTATAACACATAGTACTGCATTTCGCAGTCAGCACATAACCTAATCACATTATCACACATATCCAACAGTCATTGAATCATAATTAATCATTAATACAGTCAAAATATCTAAGTCTAGATGAATTTCTGAAACATGTCGGTGTACCGACAGGTTTATTGGATAATTATTGAGTCTAAGACTCTATTCTGTATCTCAATACTCATAAGTATCACTCATATTATTTTTAATTGACTTAAAATAATTTTTAAACACTTATTATAATTTATCAAGAATTTTCAAACATCGGAATCATAATTAAATGATTTAAACATCAAATAATTCTATTATCATTAACATTTAAT
This sequence comes from Panax notoginseng, assembly GCA_016801055.1. NCBI lineage: Eukaryota > Viridiplantae > Streptophyta > Magnoliopsida > Apiales > Araliaceae > Panax > Panax notoginseng. The sequence goes on along the minus strand of CM029015.1, from coordinate 95,463,942 downwards.
CAATATTAAATTATTAATGAAACTGTTGCCAAAATATTAAAGTTATGTATAATAACTCAAAATGCTTTTAAAACATTTATATTACTCTTAAATGATTTTTAAAACATTTAAAATTATTTTTAAATAATTACCATTAATATTAAAATATTAATGCACTATTTATCCAAATATTAAAAGTCATTTATTATAACTTAAAATATTTTTAATTCATTTATATCCTTTTTAAATGATTTTTAAATAAATAAAATCATTTTTAAACTATTTATTTAATATAATTATTAAATAAACTAAATATCATCAATATTAGATTAATATCATTAATATTAAATTAATAATATTTTTCATGACAAAATATCCAAAGTCATATTTTATAACTCAAAATATTTTTATGATACTATAAATGATTTTTAAAATCATTAATTCTATTTTCCATAATTATTTCATATATTTATTAAATAACTTAAACATCATTAATATTAATTAATTAATGAAATTTCATCACAAAATATTAAAATTCATTAAAAATAACTTAAAATATTTTCTAACACAATAATATAATTTTTCATGAATTAAAATTATTTTTAAATAATTTATTTAATATTATAATTAAATTAATAAATACTTTTTTATATTCCAAAAATACTAAATATTTTTGAAATATACTCAAAATAGTTAAAAACTATTTTTCAGACTTTAAAATAATTTTTCAGAATTTATTAAGTATTTTTAATAATTAAAATCTAATTTTTCTAATTTTTAAATCATTTTCGGAATTTTCAGAAATTAAAAATTTTAAAATAAATCAAAACCGTCGCTAAAGGCTTTAGCGACGCTTATCTGTTGCCTTAGGTGTTCTTGATTCTCAAGAACACTAACAAGGCAGTTATCAAGGTGCCTAGTTTGACCGATTATAATTCTCAATCCATTACGTTTCTGGGAAATCTAACACTTGAATCTTGTAGTTCTCATGTAATACTACAATTACCAACAAACATCATGACTAAAAAACATCAGATCTAAGAGTTATTAGCCATCAAAAAGTCTGACAAGGCTGTTCTTCGACTGAAGAACAGTCGAGGTGCCTACTTTGGATCCTTATAACTTCCAATATGTGTATTGTTTGTGTGATCTATCAATTGGAGTGTGTAGACAACATGTAGGACTACAACTACAAAGCATCATAACACATTAACATCATAACATGAGCAAGATCTAGCTGGTCAAACTTCAACACGGAATCTGCTCAAAAAAATTCTGGGTTTGTGTTCTTCAGCGTTTTCGGTCAACCGGTTTTGACCATGAATAACTCCCGATCTACAAAAGCTATGAACTTGATTCTTTTTGCATATTAAAGATGACATATCCGACTACACATAACAATTTTTAAACAACAAAAATCATGATCGAGCAAAGATTTATAAGCTCTGACATTTGCCAAAAAATATTTTCTGGACACTTAGAATATTTTCTAGGTTTGAAGAACAGCCGGTCAATGCCGGTCAACCCACTTTGATCTTAAATAACTTTTGATCCAAAATAGATATGGACCTGATTCGTTTTGGAGATTAAAGACCACATAACAAGCTACACATATCAACTTTTAGAACACAAAACACATTAAAGATCACAGAGATATAAGGCTTGACATGTGCCAAAAAATCACAGAAAATAAAATTTCTAGATTTTGGAAATCTTCAAATCCGAGCTTCTAAATGTTATGGATACAACATCTAGCAACCCAGATCATCCTTATACACTATAATCAACATGTTCTAACATTTAAACATAACATCTAACACCAAAAATAAAAAATAAAAATTAAGCTAGAGTTTATACCTTTTCTAAGCTTTGATTCTTGATTTTTGGCTTATGATTTGTTATGATTGGTAGTAGGGCTTTGTTTTGGGACTGAAATACTATAATAATTCGTAGGTTTTAGAGAGAGAAGCTCAAGGATGAGAGTTGGGCAATTTTTAGTGTATAAAATGCCTTAATTCTCTCTCTAATCTATATATAAACCAAATTAGATGCATTGAATGCTCAAAATGGTTGATTGAATCTGAATATAATTGAGTCTTGGATGCTAAATTGGTAGGGTAGGATGTTTGCCATGCTTTGATAGCAATAATGCACAATAATTCACTAATAATACACTAAAGAGACTAAAAGGGCATTTTGGTAATTTTCCATATAATTTTAAGGGCATTCTTGTACAAGGTGATTAAATCTAGGGTTTATTCAGTAGATTGAAAATCTTACAATTTCCCAAATAATTTATAGGGTTTGGACAATTTAAAATTTAAAGTGTAATACAATTTTAATTTAAAACATACTAATTAAATTAGGGTTTTAATAGAAATTAGGATTTTTAAATTAGGGTTCCCAAATTAATTAGGGTTTCCTAATTATCTTTATAATTCACAAAATAATAATTAGGGTTTCTAAAATTTGGAATTAGGGTTTTCAAATAAATAATTAGGATTTTTCCTAATTATCAGCATAAAACAATAATTAGAGTTTCTTCTAATTACAGAAATTCTAATACGCAGAAGAATTTATATAACACAATTACTACTCAGTGCTAACTCATAATTGAGTTTAACAATTAGGGTTTCACAACACAATATTAGGTTATGACCTAATATTAGGTTATGACCTAATTTACCACAATTGACCAACATAAACAGTCTACAGATATACGGTATATATTTAACCACTGAAAATAAAAATATAATTAATATTACATTATTATTCTCATTCCTGGATAAAAATCCAAGTTTAGGGTTTGGATTCCATATCCGACTTATCCTTCGTACACAACATCAATAATCAAGTTAAAATAATTAACTTAAATATTCTGGACAAATTCATATAATAACATATTTATTATTATAATTCTAATTGTCACTTAATATATTATTTAAATAATATATAAATTATATTTTCAGGGAAAATAAATAATAAAAACATTTCTGCTTACAGAAATTAATTACCATAAGAATATAATTTGTAGTAATTAATAATTCTAAAATTATTTCTAATTTTTCAAGTAATAAATATATTCGCATTTAACATCACAATACTTGACACTTATTCTCATTGTAAAAAAAATTTTATATGCAAAATTTCTTATCTATTTATATAAAAAAATATCGGGTTATTACATTCACCCTCCCTTATAAGGATTCCGTCCCCGGAATCACCGTTTTAAAACTCATATATACAAGGGTACATAGCATATATAATCATTGCAAGTAGACCTCGATCATAATTGATCGAACTGATCTTTTACTATTCAGCATAACGCTTGTCTACCTGATTAAACAGAAGTTTGATTTCTAAAAGGACTCAAATTCTTCATTCAAAATTTCTTTATAAATTAATTTACTATATATATATATAAGAAAATCATATAAGATATATAAGTTATTCGAATAACACATGGAGTTCCATTTCCAGCTGCCACAGTATCCTGGACCGTCATATTGAAGACCCTCGGAGTTGCTTTTGTTGGGTTATTGGTTGAGGTCGGTCCTGTGATTGCTAAAGTCCCACTGCCTTTTCCCGTGGTTACATTTCCTGCCTCTATTCTCCTCTTTGGACAATCCTTTACCTTGTGTTCAGTCGATCCACATATAAAACACCCACTGTTCATCCTTGGGTTGGGGCAGTTGGGAGAGATATGACCCTCTTGCCCGCACTTGTAACATATAAACTTACCCTTCAGGCACTCACCAGAGTGATTCTTCCCGCAATTCTTGCACTGCACTACCTCCTTCTTCACACCTTCCTGTTTCACCTGAACATTCCCAAAAAAAGTTCCCCTTTCTTTTCTCACCCCTATTTCCACTATTTCCTTCCACCTTCAAAGATCCTTCTGCCTTGCTTCTGTTCTTCTTCTCCTTATTGTAGAGGCTCATGGCCTCACTCCCCTCCTCAGCTATGATAGCTTCTCCATGAGTGCTGCAAATGTATTGATTTGCAATACTGCCACCTTATTATAGAGCCAGGGTTTTAAGCCCAGCTCAAACCTCCTTGCCTTTCTAGCCTCCGTATCAACTTGATGTGGAGCAAACCTAGCCAACTCATTAAACTTTTCGACATACTCCGCAACAGTCATGTTCTCCTGCTTTAACTCCAAAAATTTAACCTCCATCCTAGCTTGCATACTAGCTGAGAGATAGTTTTCGAAAAATAAAGTCTTAAACCTATCCCAAGTAACTACTCCTTCTCCTGCCCTAGTTTTATTTGCCTCCCACCAAAAGTTGGCTTCCCCTTTCATCATATAAGTGGCAAAAGCAGTCTTTTGCCCCTCATCTACCCTAGCAATTACGAACGCCTTTTCTATTTCATTAACCCATGTCTGGGCTTCTATAGGGTCAGCTGATCCTCTGAATTTCGGTGGTCCTATTGCTTTGAAGTCTTTAAATTTTGCCAAGCGATTATCTGGCTAGTTTCATGCGGCTGGTATTCCCTGCTGCATAGCCTGAGCTACCATGTTTGCAAAGTTTTACATCGGGTCTTGTTGTTATTCCTCAGTGTTGTTGAGAGATTCTTCTACCCTTTGGTTTCGAGTTTGACGTCTTGGCGGCATTATCTGGTTAAGTAAAACCATAAATTATACTTTATTAACTTACATTCTAAACCTTATTGCATAAGATTAATATATTAAACTTGTTTCATTTCTCAAACTTAGATTCATATTCATTCATCGAATATTTTACATAGCATAGCACATACTACTTTACACACCAGCTATCCCTTTGTGACTACAAAAGTCGGGATTTACAACATTGACCAACACAAAAGTTAAAAATATTTTATTACACAAGCATACTTATCACACATATTACCTTAAACATACCTACACAACAGAACCTATACTACCTATTTACTAAGCCTCTCTCTCGGACTTTCTTTTGATCGATGACCTTCCATCCCACAAACAAAACATACGCCTAGATTAAAGTCGGGACAATGATGAGAGGTACGTCCCTCATGTCTGCAATTGTAACATATCTTTTTCCCTTTCTTCTTATCAGGTTTTCCTAAATCACGGTCTTCTATCTTTCTTTTTCCCTTATCTCTCGGAGCTGCACACGATGTGTTGCTTGAGGCTCCTATCTGATCAATTTAGATTTTAAGCTTATCCTGCTCTTCCATTGTTTCTATTAACGCCTGACGCAGTTGAATATTCAACAGCTTTTCTATTTCCTACAACATTTTCAAAGAAGAAACCTTGTTCCTCAAATCCTGCACCTCCGTTGATGCTTGATCAGCTTCAACTTTAGTGTCCGTATCACTATCTGTCAGTTCCACCATTTCTGGATCTACTACTACATTTTCCACAATAACCACCTCGTCCGAGTTGGTTTCATTGTGAGCCTTTATTTCAGCTATTGGCTTCGATATTAGCTCGGGTGTATGGATCTGATTCTTCTTCAAGTTATAAGCCCATAACAATCCTTTTCCACCAGACATCTACACACATAAATTATCCTGATTAGTATATAGTATATACACACAGCAAACAATAGTTTTATAAGAGTTATCTTTTATTTTGTTCAACGATGAATTTATTCAATTCATCTCCTTTTAAAACTCTATATGAGTTATTTGTATTTTCAACGTTTCCCCCTGTCCTAAGGTTATAGCCTAAGGTCGATCCCACCTAAGGTTTTTAACCCTAAAGCTCTGATACCAACCTGTGATGCCCCCAAATTTGGGTACTTAAAACCCGAACTCGGTGTTTCACGATACCATTTCTATGAGCGGAATTCTACGAATAATAATAACAATAATATGAATAACAACTTAATTTACATAATTATCAGAGTTTATCTCCCCAGGTACGAGACCTTAAAGTACATTCCATACAATACATGATATTATTTATATATATATCATTGTCTTAATAATATAAACTATTACAACAACTACCACAAATCTTATTCAGTTAGCTTTCCTTTTCCTTTGTTTCTGCACGAGCTTTCTGGTTCTTCAAACTTAACTGAAAACATTTAAATTAAGCAAGAATGAGCATTTGAGTGCCCAGCAAGTAATAACAATAATATATATTAGCTGAAAGAATTAAATATTTTCTTTGAAAGACACTTCTACAACGAATCAACAGTTCTGAAGTAAGCTGTACCAAGAATAATAATAACATAACAACTCTCTTTTACATTTTTGAAACTACGTATTGACTATAAATAGGGTTAAGTGACATATCATGAACATTGTTTTCTTTTTCGAAAAGGTTAAACAGAAATTCATCTGCAAACCGTCATAACTTACGGACACGGGGGTGATCAGCCCGTTGTGTCCTGCATTGATCAATACTATATTTTAAGAACTCTCTCCGCCTTGGGCGCATAAAAGTTTTCCCTATGTAAGGGATGTTCATACTTGTCTGGGTTCTAAAGCAAAGGTTTTATCTTGTTCAACAATAATCTATAATTCAACCTATATATATAAGGGTAATTGACAAAGGTATATCAACATGTGATTAAATACAATGATTATCCAAGTGGGGACACTTATATAACCATTTTATAGAAATTGACGAACATAATATATATTTGAATTACCATATACTAACATGTTGATAAACAATGAGCGGATATAGAATATGTCGCAGTAGAGTTGATAATATAGCATAATAATAATTTAATTCTGAAACTTCTTACTCATGTCCATTGCATAAAGGAAATGCAAAGGTAGGATACTTGCCTGAGCTGCTGCTTACAATAACGCAACTTAGATTAATCTTTTATACAGCGACCTATCAGTAATAAGATCATTCGTTCGATTAGAATAATATACTATAACACATAGTACTGCATTTTGCAGTCAGCACATAACCTAATCACATTATCACACATATCCAACAGTCATTGAATCATAATTAATCATTAATACAGTCAAAATATCTAAGTCTAGATAAATTTCTGAAACATGTTGGTGTACCGACAGCTTTATTGGATAATTATTAAGTCTAAGACTCTATTCTGTATCTCAATACTCATAAGTATCAGTCATATTATTTTTAATTGACTTAAAATAATTTTTAAACACTTATTATAATTTATCAAGAATTTTCAAACATCGGAATCATAATTAAATGATTTAAACATCAAATAATTCTATTATCATTAACATTTAATCAATATTAAATTATTAATGAAACTGTTGCTAAATTATTAAAGTTATGTATTGTGACAACCCGAGAATTTAGATAATTATTAAAATCCTAAAATGATGGATTAAAGGTTATAAGATGAACCTAGACAGAAAATAGGTGTATGGAATTGACGTTTCTGTGAAGGAATTTTACGGATTTCAAAATTTTTTTAAGAAAAACATATATGGTTTCTTAATTGAATGAGAATAAAGAAATATGGGTTATAAAATTTCAAAACCCTAGAAATGAATTAATATGTACTTGAAGAAATATCGAGAATAAGGTATTACGATACCTGTAAATTCAATATGAACTGAATAGTCTAAGAAATGTTATATAAGTACATATGGAAATTTTATTAAGAAGATAAGATTTCACATGAAGAGATGTTATAAGGTTAAACGAAGATGAGTATATGTATAGAAATATATATATACTTAGTAAGGTGCTATAAATATTTTAGCAAGATGAATGTTGAATTAAGTTAATGATATAAGGATCAAGATAAAACTATGTTAGTAATTAACATAGCTTTGAACGTTGGCCTTGAATGGTAGATAAGAAGATAACTAAGTTTAAAGTCGTTAGTTAATACGATTAGCAATAAGAAAGGAATAATTTAAAACTCACAATTTGAGTTAGAGATATAATTTTGAATCATGGACTGCTCGGTTGCGTCCGGAACGTCAAAATTAGTCAAAATGGGCAGTAAACACAAAGTGTGTAAAGGTTGACTTTTGTTCGAAGTCAACAGTTGACTTTTTATGGAGAAAAGTCAAAATCAGTGTTAGAAGTGAAAGATGTTATATGGATAATGATATAATATTTAATATTATACCAATGATGTAAAGCTAAAATATGAGATGAGATCCAATATGTAGATATGAATATTGGTATCAAAGTAGTTAGTAAATTAAATTCATATTTGAATAAATGATTGAATATATTAAAGTATATATTTAATATATAAATAGATTGTTTGAAAATAATTTATGGAGAGGAGGAGGAAATTAAATTTAAGTATACAATATAAATTGTATAACTTAAATAAGTTATTAAGTATGATAACTAAATAACCTAAATGGTTATTGTTATTTGGTGGTTCTAGTATTTAAATATATACTAGTGACCTAATCTAAGAGAATTGTGGAGCATGACATAATTTATTTAATGATTATGTGAGTAAGTGAATATGAATATTAAGTGATTGTTTATATTTATTTATTATATAAACAAATAAAAGAAACTAATGTGATCCTAATTATATATTAGGAATGAAGAATTAAATAACTTAAGGGTTATGAAATTAAAAATGCATGAGTAAAGAATTTATTTTCTAGAGTGAGAAATAAAAACCCTAATTAAATAATTAGGGTAAAATAGTATTAAAAGTAATGAACTATAATAATGTCATAGCCCAATAAATTATTTACAGTTCAAGAGAATTAAATTTAATGGACTAAGGAAGTTATATTATTTAAACAAGCCCAATTAATTAATTAAGCATGTGACTTGTAGATAGAGTGACTAAGGGCGATTAAATTATTTAATCTAGCCCAATATATTATGTATGTGACAAGTATTATATTGACCGAATTTATTTAGAGATTGAAAGCCCAAGTTAGTTTTGTTAGTAAGTAAAACAATTAAATTTGTTAGCTCAATGAGATTAATTAAGGGCCCAAACTAGGCCCACTTGTGGGAGAACAATAATATTAAAAATAATATTAAGTTAAGAGATATATTTTAATTATCTCAAGTTATTAATTTTATAACTTAATTAAAACAAGTTTAATTGGGTTATAGAATTTAATGTGCTAAAGTGAGGATTTAAATTCTATATATTTGGAATGGATACCCTAATTAAATATTTAGGGTGGGTAAAATGAAAAGACATTGGAATATGATAATTTTTCAATGGCCTAAAGAGTTTAATTTAAAGTCCAAAGAGATTTTATATGGTGACCCAAGAGTTGGCCCAATCAATAACTTAAAAAGCCAAAATTTGATCCAAGTATGGTGGATATTTTTGGACAAAAAAAGGCAAAGGAGGGACATTTTTGGACAAGGAAAAATTAAACCAATCTTGGTAGATGATAAGGCCAAATGGCCGGTTATTAATTAAAAGAAGGAAAGAGATAAGAAGAGATAAGAACATTCTCCTTTTTCAAAATTTTTGGACTGATGTGTTCGGATTTTGGAAAAACATCATTAGATAAAAGTTGTAGCCCTGGAAGTTAGCTTCGCGTGGGCCTAAGAATCGCTCAAAAATGTTTTAAAACGCGAGAGTTATGACTGTTTTAGCAAAGGACTCCAAAACTGTTTTTGGCCAAAAAGTTGCTGCCCAAATTTTGCGAGGGCTGTTTTGGCAACTTAGTTTATGTAATAAATTCTGGCCTTTTGGGACATGAAAATGTATGGTATAAAGTACCTACTTTCCAAAAATGAGCTCATTCCGAGTTAAAATGAGCAAGTTATGACCATTTTAATTTTTGTGATTTTCCGACGAAAATGGTTATAACCGGAGTTCTATAACTCCGATGGCCACGAAATTTAAACTGGAGTGTCACGTTAACACGTATAAGATTGTGCCAAGAGATGGGAATTTCTGGAGTTAAGCATGAGGTAGCTAATTTCTTAAGGAATTAACTAAGAATGATTTTTAAAAAATACCAAAGGAAGTTGGAAAATTTTGGAAAAATACTTTTTGTGTATGAAATATGTGTATACATGTTTGTACAAAGGATAGAAAAATAATAAGTTGATTTGGTATTTTTGTAAAAAGGATATGGGATCCAGCTTGCTGGATTAGAAAATCTGATGAATTCAGCTTGCTGGATTGAAAAGAAGTTTACTGAATTGAAAATATGTTGAATCCAGCTTGCTGGATTGCAATCTAGTTGCTGGATTTGTAATCCAGTTTGCTGGATTGCTGTTTGACTTGCTGGATTGAAAATTTGTTGAATCCAGGTTGCTGGATTCTGTATCCAGTCTACTGGATTGACAATTTGGTTGTTAAATTTAGAATCCAAGTTGATGGATTAGTATTTGACTTATTAGAGTATAAAGAAGAACTTATAATGTATAAGATTAAATGTTTAATCATAATAAATATGATACAGTGATTGAAGAATTATCCAAGGATGATAATAATACCGATGTGTTAGGATGTTATCTAATATTTGATTAAGTGTTAGATAATCTATTGACAAAGTAATTGTATTATGATACAAAGTAGAATATGCTGATTGAAAGACCAATCTTATTATTAATGATAGGTCTTACCAAAAGAAGTTAACTTAAACTGCGTAGCAGTAGTCAACGAATCAGACAAGTTTTCCTTAACTCAAACTTGAGTTGCACGTTCAAAGCATGTTAATAAATAATTGTTATTGATTATTCATGTCTATATTGATTATTGATTCGCACGTTGTGCATATTATAAACGTTCATCAGGTATGAAAGGCTGATCACCTTTATTACCATTTGGTTCAGTTAATGTGTTCATGTTTATGCTTGACCATTCATTTTTATTGACTTGGTCGTTCAGCTAAGAAAATTTGTTCATACTCTTTCACAATGTTTATATTGTTGAAAGTTATCTAGCTTATTGTTCAATTCTTTCAATCATGATATATCCTCAAATAAATTTAACTTGCTGGGCAAATTTGATGCTCACCCTTGCTATATCATGATAAAATTTTTTAGATTAAGATGAAAGCTTGAGTAAAGACAAAGGCAAAGTCAAAAGTGCAAGATTAAATTACATTGCAGTTAGATCTATTAAATTTTTTGACGAAAATAGTATTGTAAATCTTCTAAGATATTGAAGGTATGTATTAAGTTAAGGTTGTATACCTTGGGAATGATGTATAAAAGTTTAATGTATAAATAATTTATGTTTATATCTTCCGCAATAATTATAGAAATAGTATACTAGATCCTTGGTGATTAGTACCGGGATTTAGGGATGCTACATGTATAATAACTCAAAATGCTTTTAAAACATTTATATTACTCTTAAATGATTTTTAAAATATTTAAAATTATTTTTAAATAATTACAATTAATATTAAAATATTAATGCACTATTTATCCAAATATTAAAAGTCATTTATTATAACTTAAAATATTTTTAATTCATTTATATCCTTTTTAAATAATTTTTAAATAAATAAAACCATTTTTAAACTATTTATTTAATATAATTATTAAATAAACTAAATATCATCAATATTAGATTAATATCAGTAATATTAAATTAATAATATTTTTCATGACAAAATATCCAAAGTCATATTTTATAACTCAAAATATTTTTATGATACTATAAATGATTTTTAAAATCATTAATTCTATTTTCCATAATTATTTCATATATTTATTAAATAACTTAAACATCATTAATATTAATTAATTAATGAAATTTCATCACAAAATATTAAAATTCATTAAAAATAACTTAAAATATTTTCTAACACAATAATATAATTTTTCATGAATTAAAATTATTTTTAAATAATTTATTTAATATTATAATTAAATTAATAAATACTTTTTTATATTTCAAAAATACTAAATATTTTTGAAATATACTCAAAATAGTTAAAAACTATTTTTCAGACTTTAAAATAATTTTTCAGAATTTATTAAGTATTTTTAATAATTAAAATCTAATTTTTCTAATTTTTAAATCATTTTCGGAATTTTCAGAAATTAAAAATTTTAAAATAAATCAAAACCGTCGCTAAAGGCTTTAGCGACGCTTATCTGTTGCCTTAGGTGTTCTTGAGCCTCAAGAACACTAACAAGACAGTTATCAAGGTGCCTAGTTTGACCGATTATAATTCTCAATCCATTACGTTTCTGGGAAATCTAACACTTGAATCTTGTAGTTCTCATGTAATACTACAATTATCAACAAACATCATGACTAAAAAACATCAGATCTAAGAGTTATTAGCCATCAAAAAGTCTGACAAGGCTGTTCTTCGACTGAAGAACAGTCGAGGTGCCTACTTTGGATCCTTATAACTTCCAATCTGTGTATTGTTTGTGTGATCTATCAATTGGAGTGTGTAGACAACATGTAGGACTACAACTACAAAGCATCATAACACATTAACATCATAACATGAGCAAGATCTAGCTGGTCAAACTTCAACACGGAATCTGCTCAAAAAAAATTCTGGGTTTGTGTTCTTCAGCGTTTTCGGTCAACCGGTTTTGACCATGAATAACTCCCGATCTACAAACGCTATAAACTTGATTCTTTTTGCATATTAAAGACGACATATCCGACTACACATAACAACTTTTAAACAGTAAAAATCATGATCGAGCAAAGATTTATAAGCTCTGACATTTGCCAAAAAATATTTTCTGGACACTTAGAATATTTTCTAGGTTTGAAGAACAGCCGGTCAATGCCGGTCAACCCACTTTGATCTTAAATAACTTTTGATCCAAAATAGATATGGACCTGATTCGTTTTGGAGATTAAAGACCACATAACAAGCTACATATATCAGCTTTTAGAACACAAAACACATTAAAGATCACAGAGATATAAGGCTTGACATTTGCCAAAAAATCACAGAAAATGAAATTTCTAGATTTTGGAAATCTTCAAATTCGAGCTTCTAAATATTATGGATCCAATATCTAGCAACCCAGATCATCCTTAGACACTATAATCAACATGTTCTAACATTTAACATAACATCTAACACCAAAAAAAAAAATCAAGCTAGAGTTTATACCTTTTCTAAACTTTGATTCTTGATTTTTGGCTTATGATTTATTATGATTGGTAGTAGGGCTTTGTTTTGGGACTGAAATACTACAATAATTCGTAGGTTTTAGAGAGAGAAGCTCAAGGATGAGAGTTGGACAATTTTTAGTGTACAAAATGCCTTAATTCTCTCTCCAATCTATATATAAACCAAATTAGATGCATTGAATGCTCAAAATGGTTGATTGAATATGAATATAATTGAGTCTTGGATGCTAAATTGGTAGGGTAGGATGTTTGTCATGCTTTGATAGCAATAATGCACAATAATTCACTAATAATACACTAAAGAGATAAAAAGGGCATTTTGGTAATTTTCCATATAATTTTAAGGGCATTCTTGTACAAGGTGATTAAATCAAGGGTTTATTCACTAGATTGAAAATCTTATAATTTCCCAAATAATTTATAGGGTTTGGACAATTTAAAATTTAAAGTGTAATACAATTTTAATTTAAAACATACTAATTAAATTAGGGTTTTTAATAGAAATTAGGGTTCCCAAATTAATTAGGGTTTCTTAATTATCTTTATAATTCACAAAATAATAATTAGGGTTGCTAAAATTTGGAATTAGGGTTTTCAAATAAATAATTAGGATTTTTCCTAATTATCAGCATAAAACAATAATTAGAGTTTCTTCTAATTACAGAAATTCTAATACACAGAAGAATTTATATAACACAATTACTACTCAGTCCTAACTCATAATTGAGTTTAACAATTAGGGTTTCACAACACAATATTAGGTTATGACCTAATTTACCACAATTGACCAACATAAACAGTCTACAGATATACGGTATATATTTAACCACTGAAAATAAAAATATAATTAATATTACATTATTATTCTCATTCCTGGATAAAAATCCAAGTTTAGGGTTTGGATTCCATATCCGACTTATCCTTCGTACACAACATCAATAATCAAGTTAAAATAATTAACTTAAACATTCTGAACAAATTTATATAATAACATATTTATTATTATAATTCTAATTGTCACTTAATATATTATTTAAATAATATATAAATTATATTTTCAGGGAAAATAAATAATAAAAACATTTCTGCTTACAGAAATTAATTACCATAAGAATATATTTTGTAGTAATTAATAATTCTAAAATTATTTCTAATTTTTCAAGTAATAAATATATTCGCATTTAACATCACAATACTTGACACTTATTCTCATTGTAAAAAAAATTTATATGCAAAATTTCTTATCTATTTATATAAAAAAATATCGGGTTATTACATTCACCCTCCCTTATAAGGATTCCGTCCCCGGAATCACCGTTTTAAAACTCATATATACAAGGGTACATAGCATTTATAATCATTGCAAGTAGACCTCGATCATAATTGATCGAATTGATCTTTTACTATTCAGCATAACGCTTGTCTACCTGATTAAACAGAAGTTTGATTTCTAAAAGGACTCAAATTTTTCATTCAAAATTTCTTTATAAATTAATTTACTATATATATATAAGAAAATCATATAAGATATATAAGTTATTCGAATAACACGTGGAGTTCCATTTCCAGCTGCCACAGTATCCTGGACCGTCATATTGAAGACCCTCGGAGTTGCTTTTGTTGGGTTATTGGTTGAGGTCGGTCCTGTGATTGCTAAAGTCCCACTGCCTTTTCCCGTGGTTACATTTCCTGCCTCCATTCTCCTCTTTGGACAATCCTTCACCTTGTGTTCAGTCGATCCACATATAAAACACCCACTATTCATCCTTGGGTTAGGGCAGTTGGGAGAGATATGACCCTCCTGCCCGCACTTGTAACATACAAACTTACCCTTCAGGCATTCACCAGAGTGATTCTTCCCGCAATTCTTGCACTGCACTACCTCCTTCTTCACACCTTCCTGTTTCACCTGAACATTCCCAGAAAAATTCCCCTTTCTTTTCTCACCCCTATTTCCACTATTTCCTTCCACCTTCAAAGATCCTTCTGCCTTGCTTCTGTTCTTCTTCTCCTTGTTGTAGAGGCTCATGGCCTCACTCCCCTCCTCAGCTATGATAGCCTTCTCCATGAGTGCTGCAAAAGTATTGATTTGCAATACTGTCACCTTATTGTAGAGCCAGGGTTTTAAGCCCAGCTCAAACCTCCTTGCCTTTCTAGCCTCCGTATCAACTTGATGTGGAGCAAACCTCGCCAACTCATTAAACTTTGCGACATACTCCGCAACAGTCATGTTCTCCTGCTTTAACTCCAGAAATTTCACCTCCATCCTAGCTTGCATACTAACTGAGAGATAGTTTTCAAAAAATAAAGTCTTAAACCTATCCCAAGTAACTACTCCTTCTCCTGCCCTAGTTTTATTTGCCTCCCACCAAAAGTTGGCTTCCCCTTTCATCATATAAGTGGCAAAAACAGTCTTTTGCCCCTCATCTACCCTAGCAATTACGAACGCCTTTTCTATTTCATTAACCCATGTCTGGGCTTCTATAGGGTCAGCTGATCCTCCGAATTCTGGTGGTCCTACTGCTTTGAAGTCTTTAAATTTTGTCAAGCGATTATCTGGCTAGTTTCCTGCGGCTGGTATTCCCTGCTGCATAGCCTGAGCTACCATGTTTGCAAAGTTTTGCATCGGGTCTTGTTGTTGTTCCTCAGTGTTGTTGAGAGATTCTTCTACCCTTTGGTTTCGAGTTTGACGTCTTGGCGGCATTATCTGGTTAAGTAAAACCATAAATTATACTTTATTAACTTACATTCTAAACCTTATTGCATAAGATTAATATATTAAACTTGTTTCATTTCTCAAACTTAGATTCATATTCATTCATCGAATATTTTACATAGCATATCACATGCTACTTTACACACCAGCTATCCCTTTGTGACTACAAAAGTCGGGATTTACAACATTGACCAACACAAAAGTTAAAAATATTTTATTACACAAGCATACTTATCACACATATTACCTTAAACATACCTACACAACAGAACCTATAGTACCTATTTACTAAGCCTCTCTCTCGGACTTTCTTTTGATCGATGACCTTCCATCCTACAAACAAAACGTACGCCTAGATTAAAGTCGGGACAATGATGAGAGGTATATCCCTCATGTCTGCAATTGTAACATATCTTTTTCCCTTTCTTCTTATCAGGTTTTCCTAAATCATGGTCTTCTATCTTTCTTTTTCCCTTATCTCTCGGACCTGCACACGATGTGTTGCTTGAGGCTCCTATCCGATCAATTTGAATTTTAAGCTTATCCTGCTCTTCCATTGTTTCTATTAACGCCTGACGCAGTTGAATATTCAACAACTTTTCTATTTCCCATAACTTTTTCAAAGAAGAAACCTTGTTCCTCAAATCCTGCACCTCCGTTGATGCTTGATCAGCTTCAACTTTAGTGTCCGTATCACTATCTGTCAGTTCCACCATTTCCGGATCTGCTACTACATTTTCCACAATAACCACCTCGTCCGAGTTGGTTTCATTGTGAGCCTTTATTTCAGCTATTGGCTTCGATATTAGCTCGGGTGTATGGATCTGATTCTTCTTCAAGTTATAAGCCCATAACAATCCTTTTCCACCAGACATCTACACACATAAATTATCCTGATTAACATATAGTATATACACACAGCAAACAATAGTTTTATAAGAGTTATCTTTTATTTTGTTTAACGATGAATTTATTCAATTCATCTCCTTTTAAAACTCTATATGAGTTATTTGTATTTTCAACGTTTCCCCCTGTCCTAAGGTTATAGCCTAAGGTCGATCCCACCTAAGGTTTCTAACCCTAAAGCTCTGATACCAACCTGTGACGCCCCCAAATTCGGGTACTTGAAACCCGAACTCGGTGCTTCACGATACCATTTCTATGAGCGGAATTCTACGAATAATAATAACAATAATATGAATAACAGAACTTTCAATAAGAAAGTTCTCCTTACTGACGCGCAATTAGGTGACCAAATTTCTCCTTGACAGAACTTTCTAGACATTGCCAATAATGTTATCTAATAATATTATGAATTATTGATATGATAATGGGAAATACTGTGCAGTGACAATTATTAAAACAACAATAATATAAAATATCAACGCAGCAATTATTAAATCAATAACATAAAATATTGACCAGTAATTACTGTAACAATTATTGAGTAGTGCCTTCTTACATAAGGATAATAAAATCATCAATACTGTGCAAAACCGTGTGTTACTCTGCAACCACGCGTATTACTGTATTTTAACCACCGGGTATTTCAACAGTGTTAACGGTAACAACTACGCCATTATTTGTAAAAAACCAAATTTGTCATTTTCTTCATCCAACAGTTTTCTGTTGTGGGGCCCATAAATGGCTGCACCGTCGTACGAATATTCCCCGACAGCAAGAATATTCCACGTCCAAGCGAATATTCCCCGACAACAATGAATATTTTATAACCACTTGCTTATTATAAAAAAAATAATTTCACCCATACCTTTAAACTTTTATTAATTTAACTATTTACGAAATAGAAAAATTGAATACTTTTATTTCATAAAATTTGGGGTCTTACAATCTCCCCTCCTTATGAAATTTCGCCCTCGAAATTTACGTACCTGATATTTCAAATAGTTGAGAATATCTTGCTCTCATTTCAGATTCTATCTCCCCGGCCATCATGATTTCTCCATTGTTCATCTCCTGTATTTCAGATATCATTCTAGAATACAGCTTCAAAACAAAGGTTAACTGATATATCAAAATTTGTCAACTTAAGTAAGAAAATTTAGCTTAGGTAGGACACACACTAGCGAAGGATATTACTCGTCTCTCCCCTCCAAGTTATATTCCCTGATCTCCGCCAAAGGCCATATCCCTAAGCTCTGATACCAAATGTAACGCCCCCAAAATAGGTCCATTCCACCCAACATATTCTGAGTTGCCAAATACATGGTACAGAAAACAACTACAACTTCATTATCATAATTGTCGTGCAAAATACAACAACATATATGTTGTGAGCTTTGATACAAATATATACCAACTCTGACTCATGGCACCTTACATAAAAGTATAGTCAATAACTATTTTAGAAATTAAAATCTTCAGAAAGTGCTCAAGGAAACCTTCGTACATGGGAGGCCATGCGTCTAGGTTATGATAGATATTATATGTCCCCAGAATTATCCTTGGTTGACCCAATAGATCCCAAAGAAAAATGAGAAGATTACTATCATATTCTTTCTAATGGTGAGTCTTCTCTTGACATATCATTATCTCCACTGTCTCTAATTGAGAATTATACTTTAACCAAACACCAAGATTATATAGGTAGTGCTCGTAGATATACTCATCAAGTGGATGTGCATATCCCTGTCTTATGATGACACGAGATTGTATGTCATTAGACATCTTGTATAATAGTGGCAAATCACCCTTCCAAAGTTGGGTTTGCCTCACCCTATATGATTAACCAAATATAAGTACTAAATGATGTATAAAATACAACACACTATTCCAAAGTTCTCAATAAAATTATTTTCATACTATTTAGGGAGAACCTTCACAGCTAGAGACCACCGTTATATTCCCTTGTTACCCCCGGTCGACCCAGCTACACTCTTATTACCTAAAAGGAATTGTGAAGCAAAAGTGTGAGCACAAATAGCCCAATAAAGAATATCATGACTAAAAATAATTAAATTCTCAATAGCCTTCATCATTAATAAATAAGAGATTTAGAACATATGATAGATGATAAAACTTTTCAACCATAGTTGCAGCGGAACGAGCAATCCATTAGAATAGTCAAATAGACCGTAAAGTCTATTATCTTCTTCGTATTAAAAATCCACCAACAATGTTTTATCCCTATAACATCAATCAACAATTCTGGTCTACAATCATATGAATCACTCATAATCATAATTGTGGTTCTAAATTTCTCTTCTCATCCAAGACGAAGATAATTTTCATCACCTGTCTTTACCTGAAACATCAAAGATCATGGTTATACCAAATCACAGTTCATGTTCATAATCATACTGATAAATTCATCTTTGCGCTACGGCCAAAGATATTCTTCAACAGATCATCTTTGCACTACTGCCCAAAGATATTCAACAACAGATCATCTTTGCACTACAGGCCAAAGATATTCAACAACAGATCATCTTTGCACTACAAGCCAAAGATATTCAACAACAGATCATCTTTGCACTACAGGCCAAAGACATTCAATAACAGACCATCTTTGCACTACAGGCCAAAGATATTCAACAACAGATCATCTTTGCACTACAGGCCAAATATATTAATATCTCAAAGAAATATATAATCATTTCAGAATTTATATAAACAATAATTATAACCATGTTGATCAATTCATCTTTGCACTTAAGATAAAGATATTCAATTATAAATTCGATGGGCATGATCATACCAGTCAACGATTCAACTTTGCACTACTGGCCAAAGAGAACCTATAGTCACGATCATACCAATAATCTACCCATCTTTACACTCAAGTCAAAGAGAAATTTCATCACCGAGATTATAAAAATATTATATATGATAATAAAAATAATATGATCAACAATTGCATTTATGTTTAAGAGTAAGATTCATAAATCAATGATAATTTGGTTAGAAAAAGAAACCAATGTTGTCGTGAATAGTATTCATGAATAGTAACACGTGAATAGTAACTCATGAATAGTAACTTATGAATAGTACTCCGTATTCGTACATAGTACCGTATATGTAAATAATGTCATATACATGAATAGTGTCATATACATGAATAGTGTTGTATACATGAATTGTAAGACCCCGAATTTTATGAAATAAAAGTATTCAATTTTTCTTATAATTACTATTCAGTAAATGGTTAAATTGATAAAAGTTTAAAGTTATGAGTGAAATATAATTTTTTTCAAAATAAGCAAGTGGTTATAAAATAATCATTGTTGTCGGGGAATATTTTTTCTGTCGGAGAATATTCGTACGACGGCGCAGCCATTTGTGGGCCCCATAACAGAATAACTGTCGGGTGAAGAAAATGACAAATTTGAGTTTTTACAAATAACGGCGTAGTTGTTACCGTTAACACTGTTGGAATACCCGGTGGTTAAAATACAGTAATACACGTTATTGCACAGCAGAACACGGTATTGCATAGTATTTTTGAAATTATTGATTCTTACGTAAGAAGGCAATACTCAATAATTGTTACAGTAATTACTGTTCAATATTTTATTTTATTGATTCAATAATTGCTACATTGAAATTTTGTATTATTGTTGTTCAATAATTGTTGCTGCACAGTATTTCCCATTATCAGATCAATAATTCATATTATTTGAATAGTATTATTAGATAGCATTATTGGCAATGTCTAGAAAGCTCTGTCTAAGGAGAGGTTTGGTCATCTAATTGCGCGCCAGTAAGGAAAAATTCTTATTGGAAAGCCCCCTCTTTCCTGGGAACGGCCTGGTTGTCATAAATGTGATTCTGTAATATTATTTGTGAATAATTAATTATTGATTCATATGATAAGAAAATATTTATTTTATGTGGATATAAATGAGGGATATATTTTTGTGGTTAAAAATGAAGGAGTTAATGTTGAGGTTTTTATCAGTATTTTTGTCGAAATGGAGGTATTAAAAATCAGGGTTTTTGAGATATTTTGCGAGGGTTATAATTTTTAATCCGACCGTTGGATCGTGGTAATTTTTGGATATGTTATACATATATAAGTTGAGTATATGTCCACAAATTTTGAACCGTTAAAAATGAACGTATGATTTGTTATGAATTTTACGAGATGACTGGTTCAGAAATTGTTGAATTTTCGGAGTTTATCATTTTGGTGGAAAATTCTAGAATTAGTGGGCCCCACTTGTGGTTGGTGAAGAAATGTACTGAATTATATTTCAAATGTGGTGGGTGGGAATAGTAGCAGGTAAAGCTATCAGGTTGCAGGTCAAACCTACCAAAATTTTCCTATAAATAGAGGGCTAAGTTAGAATTGAAAATCACACCAGAAACATAAGTTTTCTCTCTTTCTCTCTCTAGATTATTGAGTATATTTTGTGAGTATTTAGATACTCTGTGAGTTTCTATTCATCAGTGCAAGTTTTCTTCAGCCTTATACCGATCAGAAGTACTGCTCTTTTGAGGTAAGGCATTGTAAGGGATAGTAAGGGATTTTAAGGGTTGTTATATTTTCCAATTTCGTAATTTTTCTGACCTTTAAAAATTCTGGAAAAATTTGAAATGATATTTTGATGATTTTTCTTGATTGTGTCCAAAAATGGTGATTTTTGGATGTATAGATTGAGAGTTATGAATTTTATGAGAAAAGACTATTTTAAAAGTAACTGCTTATAATTTCTTGTGGTTAACTCCAAAATTGATGAAATTTTTATTGAGAGTACATGTATATGAAAGGAGTATACTCTGTGAATTTCAGAATTTTTAGACAAAAGTACAATTTTTGATAAATGTCTAAATATTCGGCTATTTTGGCCATATGAAAAATAGTAAATGACTTTTAAAAATTCTGAGAAAAATATATGTTCACTATGGGACTATATTATGCTAAATTCCAGAAAAGAAATATTTTTGGAACTGATTTAGTATTTTTTATGAAAATAGTTTAGTTATGAGTAAATGAATTAAATATGTTATGTGAAGTAAGAAAATTGAAAAATAGGATTTTATGACTTGAGAATCCTATATGAGGTATATGCATATTTTTGATGAGGGTTTGGTTATTGGTGATGAAATCTTATGAGTTTGGCATTTTAGATTGATTAAATGCATTATTTAGTAAAGTGTAACAATTAGAATAAATTGTTTATAAATTTAAGTAATGTTATTCTTTCAATATCATTATACCGAAATATTGGTATGAATTTTATTGTAGAATTTCTATCTTTTGTGTCGGGGTTACTATTCATGAGTTACGAATATTACTCTTGAGATTAAAACTATATGTTGATCATATTATTTTTATCATCATATATAACATTTTTATAACCCTGATGTTGAAATTCTCTTTCGCTTGAGTGTAAAGATGGATAAATTATTGGTATGATCATGACTATGGGTTCTCTTTGACCAGTAGTGCAAAGTTGAATTGTTGACTGGTATGATCATGACCATTGAATTTATAATTGAATATCTTTAGCTTAAGTGCAAAGGTGAAATGATCAACATGGTTATAATTATTGTTTATATAAATTCTGAAATGATTATATATTTCTTTGAGATATTAATATATTTGGCCTGTAGTGCAAATATGAACTATTAATGAATATATTTGACCTGTAGTGCAAATATGAACTGTTGAGGAATATCTTTGGCCTGTAGTGTAAAGATGAATTGTTGATGAATATCTTTGGCCGTAGTGTAAAGATGAATTATTTATGAATATCTTTGGCCTGTAGTGCAAAGATGAACTGTTGTTGAATATCTTTGGCCTGTAGTGCAAAGATGGTCTGTTGATGAATATCTTTGGCCTGTAGTGCAAAGATGAACTGTTGTTGAATATCTTTGGACGTAGTGCAAAGATGAAGTTATTAGTATGATTATGAACAGGAAATGTGATTTGGTGTAACCATGATCTTTGATGTTTCAGGTAAAGATAGGTGATGAAAATTATCATCGTCCTGGATGAGAAGAGGAATTTAGAACTACAGTTATGATTATGAGTTATTCATATGATTGTGGACCAGAATTATTGATTGATGTTACAGGGATAAAACATTGTTGGTGGATTTTTAACATGGAGAAGATAATAGACTTTATAGTCTATTTGACTCTTCTAATGGATTGCTCGTTCCGCTGCAACTATGGTTGAAATTTTTATCATTTACCATATGTTCTAAATCTCTGATTTATTGTTGATGAAGGCTATTGATAATTTAATTATCTTTAGTCATGATATTCTTTACTGAGCTAGTTGTGCTCACCCTTTTGCTTCACAATTCCTTTCAGGTAATAAGAGTGTAGCTGGGTCGAGCGGGGGTAACAAGGGAATAGAACGGTGGTCATCATTTAGTAGTTATATTTGGTGAAGAAAATAGGGTGAGGCGAACCCAACGTTGGAAGGGTGTTTTGTCACTATCATACAAGATGTCTAATGACATACAACCTCGTGTCATCATAAGACAGGGATGTGCTCATCCACTTGCCGAGTATATCTACAAGCACTACCTATATAATCTTGGTATTTGTTTGAAGTATAATTCTCAGTTAGATACAGTGGAGATAATGATAAGTCAAGAGAAGACTCACCATTGGGAAGAATATGATAGTAATCTTCTCGTTTTTCTTTGGGGTCTATTGGGTCAACCAAGGATAATTCTGTGGCCATATGATATCTATCATAACCTAGATGCGTGGCCTCCCATGTACGAAGGTTTTCTTGAGCACTTCCCAAAGATTCTAATTTCTAAAATAGTTTTTGACTATACCTTTATGTAAGGTGTTATTGTGAGGTGATGTCCACGGTTGGAACATGATTCACATTTGGTATATATTTGTATCCAAACTCACAGCATATGTGTTGTTGTATTTTGCACGACAATTGTTGTAATAAAGTTATAGTTGTTTTCTGTACCATGTATTTGGCGACTCAGAATAGGTTGGATGGAATGGATCTATTTTGGGGGCGTCACATTTGGTATCAGAGCTTAGGGATATGATCTCTGACGGAGATCGGGGAATACAACTAGGACGGGAGAGATGAGTAAATCCTTCGCTAGTGTGTCCTACCTAAGCTTATTTGTTGGTCAGTCATAATATTGGGAAATTATGTGATATGTTAATTTGTTTAATTAACCCTTGTTTTATGGTAGTATTTGAGAATGGCAGCTGAGAATGCTAATAATGGAGTGAATGAGACTGTGGGAATACCTCTAATCACTAACCGTGATAATGTGATGTCAGACGAAGAAGGAATTAGAGATATCCATGTGGTGAGTGAAGAATTGATAGTTACACCCGAGATAGTCGCAGAGGTAACAGCTGAGACTGAGGAAGAAGAGGAAGAAGAAGTACCAGAGGAGAGTTTATTAGAGGTATTATATGATCAAAATGTAGAATTTCAAAATCGTATTCATGAGTTAGAAGAGCAGGCAGAAGAACGACAGGCGGTCGTGGAACAAAAGGATGCAACAATTCAAGCTTGTGTTACCCGATATGTGATGCTTGAACAGAAGCATTCTTTGGCAGAGTATAAGATGATAAAAATAGAATCTGAGCTGAGAGAAGAAAAAACTGAACGAGTGAGAATAAGTGATGCATGGGCAAAAGCCGCACGACACGTGGATATTGTGGAAAGAGATGTTCGATCTAAGAAGGCTAAAATAGATGATATGAATTTCTCTTTTTGGAAAGCAATTGGGAGAACCCAACATCGAGTTTTGAATTACCCTGTACATAGCGGTCAACCTGAATCCGATATGGATCGAAGATTGATGATTCAGATCATGAATGAGGAATACGAAGAGGCAGTTGAGGGAGGAATATGTCCTATAGAAAGGTATATTCCAACGGTAATGATGACGCCAAATGCTGCTCCAGACAAGTCAAAGCCGAGTAGTTCGAGGGATGGCGGTTGTCATGACTTCCCAACAAATGAGGAACCCAAATGAAGTTATCATGGGAGATGAGCAATGGAGAAATCATGATGATCTGAGAGATAGAATCTGAAATAGAAGTAAGGTATTCTCAACTCTTCGAAATACCAGGTACGTAAATTTCGGGGACGAAATTTCATAAGGAGGGGAGATTGTAAGACCCCGAATTTTATGAAATAAAAGTATTCAATTTTTCTTATAATTACTATTCAGTAAATGGTTAAATTGATAAAAGTTTAAAGTTATGAGTGAAATATGATTTTTTTCAAAATAAGCAAGTGGTTATAAAATAATCATTGTTGTCGGGGAATATTCTTTCTGTCGGAGAATATTCGTACGACGGCGCAGCCATTTGTGGGCCCCATAACAGAATAACTGTCGGGTGAAGAAAATGACAAATTTGAGTTTTTACAAATAACGGCGTAGTTGTTACCGTTAACACTGTTGGAATACCCGGTGGTTAAAATACAGTAATACGCGTTATTGCACAGTAGCACACGGTATTGCATAGTATTTTTGAAATTATTGATTCTTACGTAAGAAGGCAATACTCAATAATTGTTACAGTAATTGCTGTTCAATATTTTATTTTATTGATTCAATAATTGCTACATTGAAATTTTGTATTATTGTTGTTCAATAATTGTTGCTGCACAGTATTTCCCATTATCAGATCAATAATTCATATTATTTGAATAGTATTATTAGATAGCATTATTGGCAATGTCTAGAAAGTTCTGTCTAAGGAGAGGTTTGGTCATCTAATTGCGCGCCAGTAAGGAGAAATTCTTATTGGAAAGCCCCCTCTTTCCTGGGAACGGCCTGGTTGTCATAAATGTGATTCTGTAATATTATTTGTGAATAATTAATTATTGATTCATATGATAAGAAAATATTTATTTTATGTGGATATAAATGAGGGATATATTTTTGTGGTTAAAAATGAAGGAGTTAATGTTGAGGTTTTTATCAGTATTTTTGTCGAAATGGAGGTATTAAAAATCAGGGTTTTTGAGATATTTTGCGAGGGTTATAATTTTTAATCTGACCGTTGGATCGTGGTAATTTTTGGATATGTTATACATATATAAGTTGAGTATATATCCACAAATTTTGAACCGTTAAAAATGAACGTATGATTTGTTATGAATTTTACGAGATGACTGGTTCAGAAATTGTTGAATTTTCGGAGTTTATCATTTTGGTGGAAAATTCTAGAATTGGTGGGCCCCACTTGTGGTTGGTGAAGAAATGTACTGAATTATATTTCAAATGTGGTGGGTGGGAATAATAGCAGGTAAAGCCATCAGGTTGCAGGTCAAACCTACCAAAATTTTCCTATAAATAGAGGGCTAAGTTAGAATTGAAAATCACACCAGAAACATAAGTTTTCTCTCTTTCTCTCTCTAGATTATTGAGTGTATTTTGTGAGTATTTAGATACTCTGTGAGTTTCTATTCATCAGTGCAAGTTTCCTTCAGCCTTATACCGATCAGAAGTACTGCTCTTTTGAGGTAAGGGATTGTAAGGGATAGTAAGGGATTTTAAGGGTTGTTATATTTTCCAATTTCGTAATTTTTCTGACCTTTAAAAATTTTGGAAAAATTTGAAATGATATTTTGATGAGTTTTCTTGATTGTGTCCAAAAATGGTGATTTTTGGATGTATAGATTGAGAGTTATGAATTTTATGAGAAAAGACTATTTTAAAAGTAACTGCTTATAATTTCTTGTGGTTAACTCCAAAATTGATGAAATTTTTATTGAGAGTACATGCATATGAAAGGAGTATACTCTGTGAATTTCAGAATTTTTAGACAAAAGTACAATTTTTGATAAATGTCTAAATATTCGGCTATTTTGGCCATATGAAAAATAGTAAATGACTTTTAAAAATTCTGAGAAAAATATATGTTCACTATGGGACTATATTATGCTAAATTCCAGAAAAGAAATATTTTTGGAACTGATTTAGTATTTTTTATGAAAATAGTTTAGTTATGAGTAAATGAATTAAATATGTTATGTGAAGTAAGAAAATTGAAAAATAGGATTTTATGACTTGAGAATCCTATATGAGGTATATGCATATTTTTGATGAGGGTTTTGGTTATTGGTGATGAAATCTTATGAGTTTGGCATTTTAGATTGATTAAATGCATTATTTAGTAAAGTGTAACAATTAGAATAAATTGTTTATAAATTTAAGTAATGTTATTCTTTCAATATCATTATACCGAAATATTGGTATGAATTTTATTGTAGAATTTCTATCTTTTGTGTCGGGGTTACTATTCATGAGTTACGAATATTACTCTTGAGATTAAAACTATATGTTGATCATATTATTTTTATCATCATATATAACATTTTTATAACCCTGATGTTGAAATTCTCTTTCGCTTGAGTGTAAAGATGGATAAATTATTGGTATGATCATGACTATGGGTTCTCTTTGACCAGTAGTGCAAAGTTGAATTGTTGACTG
Source organism: Panax notoginseng (assembly GCA_016801055.1). Taxonomy (NCBI): domain Eukaryota; kingdom Viridiplantae; phylum Streptophyta; class Magnoliopsida; order Apiales; family Araliaceae; genus Panax; species Panax notoginseng. The sequence continues at coordinate 95,436,847 of CM029015.1, read as the reverse complement.
GTATGATCATGACCATTGAATTTATAATTGAATATCTTTAGCTTAAGTGCAAAGGTGAAATGATCAACATGGTTATAATTATTATTTATATAAATTCTGAAATGATTATATATTTCTTTGAGATATTAATATATTTGGCCTGTAGTGCAAATATGAACTATTAATGAATATATTTGACCTGTAGTGCAAATATGAACTGTTGAGGAATATCTTTGGCCTGTAGTGTAAAGATGAATTGTTGATGAATATCTTTGGCCGTAGTGTAAAGATGAATTATTTATGAATATCTTTGGCCTGTAGTGCAAAGATGAACTGTTGTTGAATATCTTTGGCCTGTAGTGCAAAGATGGTCTGTTGATGAATATCTTTGGCCTGTAGTGCAAAGATGAACTGTTGTTGAATATCTTTGGACGTAGTGCAAAGATGAAGTTATTAGTATGATTATGAACAGGAAATGTGATTTGGTGTAACCATGATCTTTGATGTTTCAGGTAAAGATAGGTGATGAAAATTATCATCGTCCTGGATGAGAAGAGGAATTTAGAACTACAGTTATGATTATGAGTTATTCATATGATTGTGGACCAGAATTATTGATTGATGTTACAGGGATAAAACATTGTTGGTGGATTTTTAACATGGAGAAGATAATAGACTTTATAGTCTATTTGACTCTTCTAATGGATTGCTCGTTCCGCTGCAACTATGGTTGAAATTTTTATCATTTACCATATGTTCTAAATCTCTGATTTATTGTTGATGAAGGCTATTGATAATTTAATTATCTTTAGTCATGATATTCTTTACTGAGCTAGTTGTGCTCACCCTTTTGCTTCACAATTCCTTTCAGGTAATAAGAGTGTAGCTGGGTCGAGCGGGGGTAACAAGGGAATAGAACGGTGGTCATCATTTAGTAGTTATATTTGGTGAAGAAAATAGGGTGAGGCGAACCCAACGTTGGAAGGGTGTTTTGTCACTATCATACAAGATGTCTAATGACATACAACCTCGTGTCATCATAAGACAGGGATGTGCTCATCCACTTGCCGAGTATATCTACAAGCACTACCTATATAATCTTGGTATTTGTTTGAAGTATAATTCTCAGTTAGATACAGTGGAGATAATGATAAGTCAAGAGAAGACTCACCATTGGGAAGAATATGATAGTAATCTTCTCGTTTTTCTTTGGGGTCTATTGGGTCAACCAAGGATAATTCTGTGGCCATATGATATCTATCATAACCTAGATGCGTGGCCTCCCATGTACGAAGGTTTTCTTGAGCACTTCCCAAAGATTCTAATTTCTAAAATAGTTTTTGACTATACCTTTATGTAAGGTGTTATTGTGAGGTGATGTCCACGGTTGGAACATGAGTCACATTTGGTATATATTTGTATCCAAACTCACAGCATATGTGTTGTTGTATTTTGCACGACAATTGTTGTAATAAAGTTATAGTTGTTTTCTGTACCATGTATTTGGCGACTCAGAATAGGTTGGATGGAATGGATCTATTTTGGGGGCGTCACATTTGGTATCAGAGCTTAGGGATATGATCTCTGACGGAGATCGGGGAATACAACTAGGACGGGAGAGATGAGTAAATCCTTCGCTAGTGTGTCCTACCTAAGCTTATTTGTTGGTCAGTCATAATATTGGGAAATTATGTGATATGTTAATTTGTTTAATTAACCCTTGTTTTATGGCAGTATTTGAGAATGGCAGCTGAGAATGCTAATAATGGAGTGAATGAGACTGTGGGAATACCTCTAATCACTAACCGTGATAATGTGATGTCAGACGAAGAAGGAATTAGAGATATCCATGTGGTGAGTGAAGAATTGATAGTTACACCCGAGATAGTCGCAGAGGTAACAGCTGAGACTGAGGAAGAAGAGGAAGAAGAAGTACTAGAGGAGAGTTTATTAGAGGTATTATATGATCAAAATGTAGAATTTCAAAATCGTATTCATGAGTTAGAAGAGCAGGCAGAAGAACGACAGGCGGTCGTGGAACAAAAGGATGCAACAATTCAAGCTTGTGTTACCCGATATGTGATGCTTGAACAGAAGCATTCTTTGGCAGAGTATAAGATGATAAAAATAGAATCTGAGCTGAGAGAAGAAAAAACTGAACGAGTGAGAATAAGTGATGCATGGGCAAAAGCCGCACGACACGTGGATATTGTGGAAAGAGATGCTCGATCTAAGAAGGCTAAAATAGATGATATGAATTTCTCTTTTTGGAAAGCAATTGGGAGAACCCAACATCGAGTTTTGAATTACCCTGTACATAGCGGTCAACCTGAATCCGATATGGATCGAAGATTGATGATTTAGATCATGAATGAGGAATACGAAGAGGCAGTTGAGGGAGGAATATGTCCTATAGAAAGGTATATTCCAACGGTAATGATGACGCCAAATGCTGCTCCAGACAAGTCAAAGCCGAGTAGTTCGAGGGATGGCGGTTGTCATGACTTCCCAACAAATGAGGAACCCAAATGAAGTTATCATGGGAGATGAGCAATGGAGAAATCATGATGATCTGAGAGATAGAATCTGAAATAGAAGTAAGGTATTCTCAACTCTTCGAAATACCAGGTACGTAAATTTCGGGAACGAAATTTCATAAGGAGGGGAGATTGTAAGACCCCGAATTTTATGAAATAAAAGTATTCAATTTTTCTTATAATTACTATTCAGTAAATGGTTAAATTGATAAAAGTTTAAAGTTATGAGTGAAATATGATTTTTTTCAAAATAAGCAAGTGGTTATAAAATAATCATTGTTGTCGGGGAATATTCTTTCTGTCGGAGAATATTCGTACGACGGCGCAGCCATTTGTGGGCCCCATAACAGAATAACTGTCGGGTGAAGAAAATGACAAATTTGAGTTTTTACAAATAACGGCGTAGTTGTTACCGTTAACACTGTTGGAATACCCGGTGGTTAAAATACAGTAATACGCGTTATTGCACAGTAGCACACGGTATTGCATAGTATTTTTGAAATTATTGATTCTTACGTAAGAAGGCAATACTCAATAATTGTTACAGTAATTACTGTTCAATATTTTATTTTATTGATTCAATAATTGCTACATTGAAATTTTGTATTATTGTTGTTCAATAATTGTTGCTGCACAGTATTTCCTATTATCAGATCAATAATTCATATTATTTGAATAGTATTATTAGATAGCATTATTGGCAATGTCTAGAAAGTTCTGTCTAAGGAGAGGTTTGGTCATCTAATTGCGCGCCAGTAAGGAGAAATTCTTATTGGAAAGCCCCCTCTTTCCTGGGAACGGCCTGGTTGTCATAAATGTGATTCTGTAATATTATTTGTGAATAATTAATTATTGATTCATATGATAAGAAAATATTTATTTTATGTGGATATAAATGAGGGATATATTTTTGTGGTTAAAAATGAAGGAGTTAATGTTGAGGTTTTTATCAGTATTTTTGTCGAAATGGAGGTATTAAAAATCAGGGTTTTTGAGATATTTTGCGAGGGTTATAATTTTTAATCCGACCGTTGGATCGTGGTAATTTTTGGATATGTTATACATATATAAGTTGAGTATATGTCCACAAATTTTGAACCGTTAAAAATGAACGTATGATTTGTTATGAATTTTACGAGATGACTGGTTCAGAAATTGTTGAATTTTCGGAGTTTATCATTTTGGTGGAAAATTCTAGAATTGGCGGGCCCCACTTGTGGTTGGTGAAGAAATGTACTGAATTATATTTCAAATATGGTGGGTGGGAATAGTAGCAGGTAAAGCCATCAGGTTGCAGGTCAAACCTACCAAAATTTTCCTATAAATAGAGGGCTAAGTTAGAATTGAAAATCACACCAGAAACATAAGTTTTCTCTCTTTCTCTCTCTAGATTATTGAGTGTATTTTGTGAGTATTTAGATACTCTGTGAGTTTCTATTCATCAGTGCAAGTTTCCTTCAGCCTTATACCGATCAGAAGTACTGCTCTTTTGAGGTAAGGGATTGTAAGGGATAGTAAGGGATTTTAAGGGTTGTTATATTTTCCAGTTTCGTAATTTTTCTGACCTTTAAAAATTCTGGAAAAATTTGAAATGATATTTTGATGAGTTTTCTTGATTGTGTCCAAAAATGGTGATTTTTGGATGTATAGATTGAGAGTTATGAATTTTATGAGAAAAGACTATTTTAAAAGTAACTGCTTATAATTTCTTGTGGTTAACTCCAAAATTGATGAAATTTTTATTGAGAGTACATGTATATGAAAGGAGTATACTCTGTGAATTTCAGAATTTTTAGACAAAAGTACAATTTTTGATAAATGTCTAAATATTCGGCTATTTTGGCCATATGAAAAATAGTAAATGACTTTTAAAAATTTTGAGAAAAATATATGTTCACTATGGGACTATATTATACTAAATTCCAGAAAAGAAATATTTTTGGAACTGATTTAGTATTTTTTATGAAAATAGTTTAGTTATGAGTAAATGAATTAAATATGTTATGTGAAGTAAGAAAATTGAAAAATAGGATTTTATGACTTGAGAATCCTATATGAGGTATATGCAGATTTTTGATGAGGGTTTTGGTTATTGGTGATGAAATCTTATGAGTTTGGCATTTTAGATTGATTAAATGCATTATTTAGTAAAGTGTAACAATTAGAATAAATTGTTTATAAATTTAAGTAATGTTATTCTTTCAATATCATTATACCGAAATATTGGTATGAATTTTATTGTAGAATTTCTATCTTTTGTGTCGGGGTTACTATTCATGAGTTACGAATATTACTCTTGAGATTAAAACTATATGTTGATCATATTATTTTTATCATCATATATAACATTTTTATAACTCTGATGTTGAAATTCTCTTTCGCTTGAGTGTAAAGATGGATAAATTATTGGTATGATCATGACTATGGGTTCTCTTTGGCCAGTAGTGCAAAGTTGAATTGTTGACTGGTATGATCATGACCATTGAATTTATAATTGAATATCTTTAGCTTAAGTGCAAAGGTGAAATGATCAACATGGTTATAATTATTGTTTATATAAATTCTGAAATGATTATATATTTCTTTGAGATATTAATATATTTGGCCTGTAGTGCAAATATGAACTATTAATGAATATATTTGACCTGTAGTGCAAATATGAACTGTTGAGGAATATCTTTGGCCTGTAGTGTAAAGATGAATTGTTGATGAATATCTTTGGCCGTAGTGTAAAGATGAATTATTGATGAATATCTTTGGCCTGTAGTGCAAAGATGAACTGTTGTTGAATATCTTTGGCCTGTAGTGCAAAGATGGTCTGTTGATGAATATCTTTGGCCTGTAGTGCAAAGATGAACTGTTGTTGAATATCTTTAGACGTAGTGCAAAGATGAAGTTATTAGTATGATTATGAACAGGAAATGTGATTTGGTGTAACCATGATCTTTGATGTTTCAGGTAAAGATAGGTGATGAAAATTATCATCGTCCTGGATGAGAAGAGGAATTTAGAACTACAGTTATGATTATGAGTTATTCATATGATTGTGGACCAGAATTATTGATTGATGTTACAGGGATAAAACATTGTTGGTGGATTTTTAACATGGAGAAGATAATAGACTTTATAGTCTATTTGACTCTTCTAATGGATTGCTCGTTCCGCTGCAACTATGGTTGAAATTTTTATCATTTACCATATGTTCTAAATCTCTGATTTATTGTTGATGAAGGCTATTGATAATTTAATTATCTTTAGTCATGATATTCTTTACTGAGCTAGTTGTGCTCACCCTTTTGCTTCACAATTCCTTTCAGGTAATAAGAGTGTAGCTGGGTCGAGCGGGGGTAACAAGGGAATAGAACGGTGGTCATCATTTAGTAGTTATATTTGGTGAAAAAAATAGGGTGAGGCGAACCCAACGTTGGAAGGGTGTTTTGTCACTATCATACAAGATGTCTAATGACATACAACCTCGTGTCATCATAAGACAGGGATGTGCTCATCCACTTGCCGAGTATATCTACAAGCACTACCTATATAATCTTGGTATTTGTTTGAAGTATAATTCTCAGTTAGATACAGTGGAGATAATGATAAGTCAAGAGAAGACTCACCATTGGGAAGAATATGATAGTAATCTTCTCGTTTTTCTTTGGGGTCTATTGGGTCAACCAAGGATAATTCTGTGGCCATATGATATCTATCATAACCTAGATGCGTGGCCTCCCATGTACGAAGGTTTTCTTGAGCACTTCCCAAAGATTCTAATTTCTAAAACAGTTTTTGACTATACCTTTATGTAAGGTGTTATTGTGAGGTGATGTCCACGGTTGGAACATGAGTCACATTTGGTATATATTTGTATCCAAACTCACAGCATATGTGTTGTTGTATTTTGCACGACAATTGTTGTAATAAAGTTATAGTTGTTTTCTGTACCATGTATTTGGCGACTCAGAATAGGTTGGATGGAATGGATCTATTTTGGGGGCGTCACATGAATAGTGCCGTATACGTGAATAGTAATCTCGACATGAAAAACGTAGAAATTCTACAATAAAATTCATATCAATATTTTGGTATAATGATATTGAAAGAATAACATCATTAGGAAGAAAATAACATCCCTTACTATCCTTTACAATCCCTTACCTCAAAAGAACCGTACTTCCGGCTGAAATATCAGGTATAAGGCTAAAAGAAACTTGCACTGTTGAATAGCAACTCACAAAGTACCTAAATACTCACAAAAATACTCTTGATAATATAGAAAGAGAAAACTAATGTTTCTGGTGTGATTTTCTATTCTAACTTAAGCGCCTATTTATAGGAAAATACTAGAACGCCAAAGGAGACTAAAATAATAAAATATATATATTTTTCAATATTCCACATTTCCTCCTTGAATCAGCAGCCATTTTAGAACAAAAATAGCCGCCCACATGTTTGCAAAAACAAAAGTGGGTCCCACCCAATTTTAATAAAAAAATATTTTATTTTTTAAAACTTCAATAATTCATAGAAAACAGTCTGTTTATCAAAAAAATATGAATTTTATGTCCATTCTACATAAAATCGAATTCTCTACAACTTTGTAGCTTTAAGTTTTTCCAAATTCCAGATAAAAAATGTCTGAAATCCACAAACGGACGATTTTCAACACCTTTTAAAATTCATAACAAATCATTCGCTAATTTTTAACGGTTCAAAATTTGTGGATATATACTCAACTTATATATGTATAACATATCCAAAAATCACAACGATCCAACGGTCGGATTAAAATTATAACTCACGCAATAGAGCTTTAAGAACACCAATTTGATCTTTTAATACCTCCAATCCGACAAAATACTAATAAAACACCTCAACGTTAATTCCTTCATTTATAACCACATAAATAAATCTATCATTTATATCCACATCAAATAAAATTTTTTTATCAGATAAATCAATAATTAATTATTCACAAATAATATTACAGAATCACAATAATGACAACCAAGCAGTTCTCAGGAAAGAGGAGGCTTTCCAATAAGGATTTTTCCTTACTGGCGTGCAATTAGGTGACCAAACCTCTCCTTGATAGAACTTTCTAGACATTGCCAATAATGTTATCTAATAATATTATGAATTATTGATATGATAATGAGAAATACTGTACAGTGATAATAATTGAAACAACAATAATATTAAATATCAACGCAGCAATTATTGAATCAATATTAACCAATAATTACTGTAACAATTATTGAGTAGTGCCTTCTTACGTAAGGATCAATAATTCACCAATACTGTGAAAAATCGTATGTTACTGTGTAACCACGCGTATTACTGTATTTTAACCACCGAGTATTCTAACAGTGTTAACGGTAATAACTACGCTGTTATTTGTAAAAACTCAAATTTGTCATTTTTTTCATCCAACAGTTATCCGTTATGGGGCCCACAAATGGCTGCGCCGTCGTACGAATATTCCCCGATAGCAAGAATATTCTACGACCAAAAGAATATTCCCCGATAATAATGAATATTTTATAACCACTTGTTTATTATAAAAAAAATAATTTCACCCATAACTTTAAACTTTTATTAATTTAACTATTTACTAAATAGAAAAATTAAATACTTTTATTTTATAAAATTTGGCGTCTTACAGCCACCTTGTTGTAGAGCCAGAGTTTTAATCCCAGCTTAAACCTCCTTGCCTTCCTGGACTCCGTATCCACATGGTGTGGAGCGAACCTAGCTAGCTCATTAAACTTTGCAGCATACTCCGCAACAGTCATGTTCTCCTGCTTTAACTCCAGAAATTTCACCTCCATCCTAGCCTGCATACTAGCTGAGAGATAGTTTTCAAAAAAAAGAGTTTTAAACCTAGCTCAAGTAACTACTCATTCTCCTGCCCTAGTTTGATTTGCCTCCCACAAAAGTTAGCCTCCCCCTTCATCATATAAGTGGAAAAAGTGGTCTTTTTCCCCTCATCTACCCTAGCAATTACTAATGCCTTTTATATCTCGTTAACCCATGTTTGGGCTTCTGTAGGGTCAGCTGATCCCCTAAATTCTGGTGGTCCTACTGCCTTGAAGTCTTTAAATTTTGCCAAGCGATTGTCTGGCTGGTTCTCTGCGGTTGGTATTCCTTGCTGCATAGCCTGAGCTACCATGTTCACAAAGTTTTGCATCGGGTCTTGCTGTTGTCCCCCAGCGTTGTTGACAGATTCTTCTACCCTTTGATTTCGTGTTTGACATCTTGGCGGCATTATCTGATTATATAAAATCATAAATTTAACTTACATTCTAAATCTTATTGTATAAGTTTAACATGTAACACGAAGTTTTGTAAGAAACTTATTCTGTTAATCAAACATAGATTCATATTCATTAATTAAAAGTACTTTACATATTGTAGCACATACTGATATCCCTTTGTGACCACAAAAATAAAAAATTACTGTAATAACTTACACAAAAGTTTGAGAATATTACATTACACTCGTACATTATCAAACATGCATAATCAAATACTGATCATACTTATTTCCTAAGTCAGGGTCTTTCATCTTTCTTTTCCCTTTCTTGCTCGGAGCTGCGCACGATTTGTTGCTTCTGGCTCCCATTTGATCAATTTAGATTTTAAGCTTATCTTGTTCCTCCATAGTTTCTATTAACACCTTTCATAATTGGTTATTTAGTAGCTTTTATATTTCCCACAGCTTTTCTACAGAAGAAATCTTATTCTTCAGATTCTACACTTCTGTTGATGCTTGATCAGCTCTAACTTCGGTGTCTGAATCACTATCTGTTAGTTCCACCATTTTCGGATCTGATACTATGTTTTCTAATACCACCACCTCATCAAGGTTATTTTCACTGTGAGCCTCTATTTCAGCTATTGACTTTGATATTGGCTCCTTCTTCATGATCTGAGGGTATCCTAATTCTTTTACACCTAACATCCACACACAAGTTATCCTGATTAGCACATAGCATATACACACAACAAATAATGATTTTATAAAAGTTATCTTTTATTTTGTTTAACGATGAATTTATTCAATTCATCTCCTTTTAAACTCTATATAAGTTATTTATATTTTTAACGTTTCCCTCTGTTCTAAGGTTATAGTCTAAGGTCTATCCCACCTAAGGTTTTTAACCCTAAAGCTCTGATACTAACCTGTGACGCCCCCAAATTCAGGTGCTTAAAACCTGAACTCGGTGCTTCACCATACCATTTCTATGAGCAGAATAATACTAATAATAATAACAAATATATAGATACCAAATTTAATTTACATATACATCAGAGTCTATTCCCAGGTACGCGACCTTTAAACCTTCATTACATCATAGATAATAATTATCATTATCTTAATAAACTTTAACTATTACACATAAGATTATTAAACTCAATCGAACAGCTTTCCTTTCCCCTTGTTCTTGCCTGATCCTTCAGGTTGATCATACTTAGCTGAAAATATTTAAATTTAAAGCAAGAATGAGCATTTGATTGCCCAGCAAGTAATAACAACAATAGATATTAGCTGAAAGAATTTAATGTTTTCTTTGAATGATACTTCTACAACGAATCAACAATTGTGAAGTAAGCTGAACCAATAATAACAACATATCAATTCTATATCAAAATTTTGAAACTACGTACTGACTATAACTGGAGATTAGTAGACAGACTATGAACATTGTTTTCTATTTTCGAAAAGGTTAAACAGAACTTCATCTGTAAAACCGTCATAACTTACATGCACGGGGGTGATCAGCCCGTTATGCCCTGTATTAATTAATACTACATGCAAGAACGATATTATCGTTCATCTTATCCACCATAGGTGCACAAAAGTTTCCCATGTTCGGGATGTTCATACTTAGTCGGGAATCCGAACCAAAATGATCTGGTTGGATACAATAAAGTTCTATCTAGCTTAGATGGCTTTTAAGTCAACGTATACATACTCGAAATTAATAAGTATGTATCAACAAGTGATTAAATACAATAATTATCTAAATGAGGACACTTGTATAACCATATTTAGAAACTAATGAACAGAATAAATATCTGGATTGTACACTAATACTGTGTTGATAAATAATGATCGGATAATTTAAGAACTTGTATGAATATTAATAATTGGATACATAATCAATGACAATAGAGTTAATAATCTGGCACAATAATATGATTATGAAACTTTCTTACTCATGTCCATTGCATAGAGTAAATACAAAGTTAGGATACTTGCCTGAGCTGCTGCTTATTATAACGCAACTTAGTTTTATCTTTTATACCGAAATCTATCGGATGATCTTATTAATGATAGATGTTGGTATAAAAGATAAAACTAAGGTGCGTTATTATAAGAAGCAGCTCAGGCAAGTATCCTAACTTTGCATTTACTCTATGCAATGGACATGAGTAAGAAAGTTTCATAATCATATTATTGTGCCAGATTATTAACTTTATTTTCATTGATTATGTATCCAATTATTCATATTCATACAAGTTCTTAAATTATCCGATCATTGTTTATCAACACAGTATTAGTGTACAATCCAGATATTTATTCTGTTCATTAGTTTCTAAATATGGTTATACAAGTGTCCCCATTTGGATAATCATTGTATTTAATCACTTGTTGATACATACTTATTAATTTTGAGTATGTATACGTTGACTTAAAAGCCGTCTAAGCTATTTGATTTGGCTAGACATAAACTTAAAAAAAATATTATTGAACAAGATAGAACTTTATTGTATCCAACCAGATTGTTTTGGTTCGGATTCCCGACTAAGTATGAACATCCCTAACATGAAAAAACTTTTGTGCACCTAAGGTGGATAAGATGAACGATAATGTCATTCTTGCATGTAGTATTGATCAATATAGGGCATAACGGGCTGATCACCCCCCGTGCTTGTAAGTTATGACGGTCTGCAGATGAAGTTCTATATACCTTTTTGAAAATAGAAAATAATGTTCATAGTCTGTCGACTGATCTCTAGTTAAGGTCAGTACGTAGTTTTAAATATTTGATATAGAAGTTTTATGTTGTTATTATTGGTTCAACTTACTTCTCAACTGTTGATTCGTTGTAGAAGTGTTATTCAAAGAAAATATTTAATCCTTTATACTAATATTTATTGTTGCTATTACATGCTGGGCACCCAAATGCTCATTCTTACTTTAAATTTAAATATTTTCAGCTAATTATGATCAACCAGAAGGTTCTGGCAAGAACAAGGGGAAAGGAAAGTTGTTCGAATGAGTTTTATAATATTCTATGTAATAGTTAAAGTTTATTACGACAATGATATTTATTATCTATTATGTAATGATTGTTTAAAGGTCGCGTACCTGGGATTTAGACTCTGATTTATGTAAATTAAGTTTGGTATCTATATTATTGCTATTATTATTAGTATTATTCCGCTCATAGAAATGGTATCGTGAATTACCGAGTTCGGGTTTCAAGTACCTGAATTTGGGGGCGTCACAATAAAGTTTTTTATTCAGTGAATTAAAGTAAGAAGATAGAAAAGTTTAAATTATTCCGCATTTTATTAAGCTTAACATCGAATTATGATGTAAAATCATAAGTTAGACGTGTTATTAATGACCAAAGTCAATAATTGAATCGTATAAATTTCGGGGTCGTTACAATATTCATGTGCTAATATTGAAGTTTTTAAAATTTATAATATATATAAATTTATAATTTAGTAATCTAATTAACGTTATTATATTAATTTGGTAATTATCTAGATTGGATTGAGGAGATTTAGCGGTGCGATATTTGGGTTCGGTGAATTATTTTGGTATTATATTCAGGTAAGGATTAAGTACTTCTTTAGTGATAATCTTGTTAAATTTATTAATTCTCTTTGGTATCCGTTTCAATTTGGATATTTTTTCACATAATTGTTCCGTGTGAAATTAACATGATAGCTTCATGTTGGTGTTGGTAATAACTCATATTTGTACTCTTTGACCTAATTAATCATGTCAATATATGTTTTGGATACTTTATTCGTTTGTATCATTCTTCGTATATTTTCGTTCATATTTGGGAGTTATTTTAATCGTTGATATCTTGTGATAATTGGGTATATTCGTATTTGATAATTCGATGTCGTTTGGAGTATGGTCATGTAAGCCTTGTGATTTGAACCCCTTTTGGCTTACATTTTATAGATTGATCTTTAGAATATACTTGACCTAACCACCTATGGGGGTACCACAGACATGTCGTCTTGGCACGAGAGGTATGACACTTTTCGTGGTAGTGTGATTAGTCCACAGCGTCTCCGTTTGGGCTCCAAAGGAAGTGGGCCATTTGGTGTTTTTCGATTCAATGTGTGATTTGTCTATGTGGTATTATTTTGGTTGCCTGTGTGGCATCATTTGACTTGCTTGTGTGGTGTTATTTTGACTTGCCTGTGTGGTATTGTTTTGACTTGTCTGTGTGACAATGTATATTTTTGAGCCCACTCAGTATGAGATAACACCCAACCATTTGATTCAACCTATTATTTCATTGTATTAGTTTTGTTTGTTTCTGTTCAGTTCAATTCATTGAGTTAGTTACTTCAGTTCGTTATTTCTTTATTCTTCTATTTGTTTCGTCAATTCTGTTGACTCAAGCATATTCCATTCAGATCGCTGGAGAGTATATTTTTGTCAGTATTTACACTTGAGGCTTTGTTCAGTATTTTGTCTTAGTTGTTTTTGTATATCAGTTATATATCTTTTGTATATCTGTATCCGTACTGAGCAATTAGCTCATGCTATGTTTTTCTTCCGACAGGTTTGCAGGGGTGATTCAGGACTAATGTAATGAAAGAGTTGTCTTTGACCATCTAGGTTGTTTCAATTTTTGGTTTTGGCTATTTTAACTTTGTTTGTAGAATTGTATTTAGTACTTCATTGATGAGTATCATTATTAATAGTTTGAAGTTATTAGTGCTTTATTAATTTATTTTGAAGTTTGTTGTGCTTTTCCCGTGACCTCCCTTTCTTTTTTGGGAAGGGGGTGTTACAGAGATGGTATTAGAGCTTAGGTTCTTTCTTGTAGAAAACCTATTTAGGTTTGACCTTTGAGTTGTGGGTAAATCACTTGGTAGACGTAGGAGTTTGATTTAATTTTGTTCTCTATTTGGTTGGTTTTGATTTTGACAGAGTGTTATACTCTCTTCGAGTTGAAATTAAATTGAGAAAGGTGAGATAATTTGTAAGATTATTATTGTTATGCGTTGGAGCAGTAATATTAGTTAAGAATTATGATTGGATCGTTAAGGAGAATAATGTCATATTTTGTTCAGTTAAAAAATGATTATACGATTATGATATGAGTATTTGTATCAGCGAGTTTTGATATTGGAGAATTATTTGTTAGAGTTATTTCAGGTAATTACAAATTATTATGATTTTGGAATTGAGGATTTGATTTGGGTTAGATTCTGAATTTTGTTAGGTTGTGAATAATTTGAGGTATGTGAATCGGTGGGATAATATGATAAAGTGAAAAATATTAAGTACAGAGGATCTGTTGTAATTTTGAATTGTTGTAGAGATTCGAGGTAATTAGATTAATCTTTTGGATTAAATGAATTTTGCGATTATTTCCTAGTAGAATATTGAAGTTATCTTATATGAAATTTAGAGTGATAGTATGAGGATATCTTGGAATTTGTTGGGTTATGATTTGCATTAAGAGAATGTGATTCATTGAATGATTAGATATATATTATTAGTGATGAATCCGATATATTTTAAGAGATTTTGAAAGCTATAGTTTACTTATTCAGATAGTAGGATATATGATTTGGAGTTTGGTATAGTGATGAAGAGATCGTGGTAGTAGTATATTTTTAGTATAATAATATTTAAGAACTAGTTTAATTTGAGGTTATGATATTTTAAAACTATTTAGTTCTTAGGGTGAGTTAGAGATATAATTTGTATAATTGTTTTGTTTGTCCGATATCATTGAATTTTTGCATGTATTTATGTAAAATAAATAAATAAAATAAAAATAATTTGTTAAATCTTTGTCATGTGTGGAACATAAATATTTTACGAATTAAAGATAATTTTAAATATTTTGAGCATTCGAATCGTATTTAGATGAAGAGAAATTTTTGTGCTTTCGAATTATGTTCCGAAGAGTACGTACGTTTGTAAGAATGAAACTTAAAGAAATTGGTAGGGGCTGCACCAACTGCGGAGCATGAAGTTTAATTCGATACAACATGAATAACCTTATCAAGGCTTGACACGATAGCTGACGAATCTTTTAAGAGTACATGGATAATTGTGTAGGCCGATGGACTTACCAGGCTTGATCATTACAAATGACGGCACTAAATTTTAATTTAAGTTTATGAATAATTATGTAGTTTAAATAAAAACTAAAATAAAACCTTATGTAACTTATTTGAATTCCGAGGATGGAATTGTTTTTAAGGACGAAAAATTGTAATAATCCGAATTTTTGTTAATAATTAAATATTAATTTTTTCCTAAAATTATCCGGAGTGCGAAGCTACTTGGGAGGCATAAGAGACTACTCGGCAAAAGTATACTCACCTCGTTAATGTCAGGTAAATCTTTGTTACTCTTTCGATTTCGGGAACGGAATCCTTTTGAAGGGGTATGTAATGTAATACCCGGGAAAAAAAATTATATTCTTAAAACATATTGTTTGGACTTTGTCTTTTATTTGAGACAAACTTGTTATTTAATTAATTTGGGCTAATAAATATTAATAAGTGATAACTAATTAACTTAGTAAAATTGAACTTTTCTTATATTTGGGTCAAACTGTAGTTAATTTATTTGGACTATTATAAGTAAAGGATTACATTTATTTGAGCCTCTAAACTAATTGGGTCAAACTAATTTCAAATTAATTATGTTTGGGCTAGTAAACTAAATGAGCCCAATTTTAGTTGTTACGTTAAAAGACCAAATTATAATAAGTCTAACATTAAATTAGTAAGTTTAGGTTTCACAAAGTCTGATACTGCAGTAAACGAAGAAGAGGAGGAAGAAAGGTTGTGGAATAAAAAGATTTTTTTTGGAAAAGGAGATTGTGAGACTATATCCATCATAATCGTATCTCAAAAAGGTATCCTTTGGATTTATTTTTAAATATTAAATATTTTATTTTATTAGTGTGATTACAGTTTTAGAGAATTTGATTACGTCGTTGGTTTAATCAGATACGTTGATATAATTTTTATAAGTAAATGAGAATCTGTGAGAGTTTATATGTTAGATATGAAATACATTTGTTAATGTAAGTTTGGTATGTAAACAATCTATGTGTATTTGTATGGTACTATACTATCGACATTGAAATTGTAAAAAGGAGAGCTTCCTGACTCTTGTGGTTCATCAGATTGGTAATATAATTATTATAATATAATTTTCATCCATCATATATGTTTATATCATAGACATCATAGTCAATAGGTTTATATAGGCAGTAATCATCATATATGTTAATAGGCTTGAATGGTATCTTACATATAAGCATCAGAAGGTCTCTCCGAAATTGGGTAATAATAATTTAATTAATATTTTATTATTAGTACACTAATAGGTAATATTTTATATATATATATATATATATATATATATATATATATATACATATATATATAAAGACATAATTATTTAATATTTCAGAATATTCATGTGCTAATATTGAAGTTTTTAAATTTTATAATATATATAAATTTATAATTTAGTAATCTAATTAACAGTATTATATTAATTTGGTAATTAACTAGATTGGATTGAGGAGATTTAGCGGTGCGATATTTGAGTTCGGTGAATTATTTCGGTATTATATTCAGGTACAGATTTCATACTTCTTTAGTGATAATCTTGTTTAATTTATTAATTCGCTTTGGTATTCGTTTCAATTTGGATATTTTTTCACATAATTGTACCGTGTGAAATTAATATGATAGCTTCATGTTGGTGTTGGTACTAACTTATATTTGTACTCTTTGACCTAGTTAATCATGTCAATATATGTTTTGGATACTTTATATGTTTGTATCATTCTTCGTATATTTTCGTTCACATTTGGGAGTTGTTTTAATCGTTGATATCTTGTGATAATTGGGTATGTTCGTATTTGATAATTCGATGTCATTAGGAATATGGTCATGTAAGTCTTGTGATTTGAACCCCTTTTGGCTTACATTTTATAGATTGATCTTTAGAATACACTTGGCCTAACCACCTGTGGGGTACTATAGGCATGTCGTCTTGGTACGAGAGGCATGACACTTTCCATGGCAGTGTGATTAGTCCACGATGTCTCCGTTTGGGCTCCAGAGGAAGTTGGCCATTTGGTGTTATGTTGTGGGAGGCGTATAGGTTAACCCTAGTTTTCTGTTCTGCAGATTGGTGATGTTGTGCCAAACAAACCTATCCGATTTGCATACATTTAGATTCGCGGTCCAATGTGTGATTTGTCTATGTGGTATTATTTTGGTTGCCTGTGTGGCATCATTTGACTTGCCTGTGTGGCATTGTTTTGACTTGCCTGTGTGACAATATATATTTTTGAACTCACTCGGTATGGGATAACACCCAACCATTTGATTCAGCCTATTATTTCATTGTATTAGTTTTGTTTGTTTCTGTTCAGTTCAATTCATTGAGTTAGTTACTTCAGTTCGTTATTTCTTTATTCTTCTATTAGTTTCGTCAATTTCGTTGATTCAGGTATATTCGATTCAGATCTTTGGAGAGTATATTTTCGTCAGTATTTACACTTGAGGCTTTGTTCAGTATTTTGTCTTAGATATTTTTGTATATCAGTTGTATATCTGTATCCGTACTGGGCAATTGGCTCATGCTGTGTTTTTCTTCCGGTAGGTTTGCAGGGGTGATTCAGGACTAATGTGATGAAAGAGTTGTCTTTGACCATCTAGGTTGTTTCGATTTTTGGGTTTGGTTATTTTAACTCTGTTTAGAGAATTATATTTAGTATTTCATTGATGGGTATCATTATTAATATTTTGAAGTTATTAGTGTTTTCTTCACTTATTTTTGAGATTTGTTGTGCTTTTCGCGTAACCTCCCTTTCCTTTTCTGGAAGGGGTGTTACACGCACAATTAGGTGACCAAACCCCTTTCCTCGACAGAACTTTATAGACATCGTCAATAATGCAAATAATAATATGAATAACTTTGTCGTCCCAATTATTGATTTAATAATATAAAATATTATGCAGATAATACCGTGGCAATAATTGAATCAATAATGTGAGATACTATGCAACAACTACTGTTATAATAATTGAGTAAAACCGAGTGACTTCTCACGTAAGCATCAATAATCAAAGATATTGTACAATAACGTGTGCTGCCATGAAACTACGCGTATTACTGTACTTTTATCACCTGGTATTTCAACAGTTAATGGTAAAAGTTTTGCCGTTATTTTTATAAAAAATTATTTCTATCGTTTTCTAACTCCGACAGTAATTCCGTTATGGGGTCCACCAATGATTGAATTCAGATAATAGGTTGGTTAGGAATATGAAAGTTAACAACCTTATAAAAATAATCAATTTTAGCATGATGAGTAGTTAACCAATCAATGTAACGCCCCGAAATACGGTCTATCTTCACACCTGGATTCCATACATCACAAGTACATCATTCATCCTAACATACATCATTATATATTGAATATAACAACATACATTCTCAAATGTCAGTTTCTATAACCTTATAACCTCTTTCATTACAAGTAATGATAAATACATTATTCATCCCATCTTACAAGAGTGACTTTTATCCGCCACCAAGGATACATAATAGTTCATTAACCTAATCTATAGTTCAATTAAACTATTTTACATTACAAGTCTTCACTTGATCTTCACGCACATTCACATACTGAATGACATTTCTCCTGGATACCGATCAACTTGATCTTCACGGGATCCTTAAGTTCTTCTATTCATATGCTGAAAATGTTTTTCATTTAAAAGAAGTGTGAGCATTCAATTACCCAACAAGTCATAGTAGTTGAATAAACAACTTCTAGAGTTTAACCATTCCTTTAGAACTTCAATAACCGAACAAAGGTTACGAAGCAGCTTGAATAATAGGAATAATATCGATTCCTATCATTTTAAAACATTAGTCACATACACTTTGAAATACTTTTATTCTTCTAACTTTTTCCATACACATCCTGTCTGGCTAGAATCAGTAGCACAAACTTAACAATAACAGTTCATTTATAAACAGAACATACTTGTATTGAACAGCTCAATCACAGAACAATTCATCTCAAATAAACACCGAAGTATTCAAATTGTGGCACAAGGCCTCATACATACTACCACCTTACACATATCTCGTACATATGCACATAAACAAGACTTCTCAAGTTCAACATCTGAGAAGTTTAAGAAACTAGCATTCATATAATATGAATGAAGTTAGGAAACTTGCCTTACGCACAGCTACAACTTACGCTGAACTGCTCATTTCAATTCCTATATAACACATAAGGAAAAAATATAAACACCAATTAGTCATATATTTGACTTACGTATTGATTTACTTAACTTTACTTCTTAGGGTCTGCGTTCTTGCAACTTAAGTTTACGCGACCAACTTTCATTACCGGTTTACGGCTTTATGACATACGGAGATGTCTTACTCAAAACGTTCATCATCTTTGATGATTTACATTCTTATTTTCTTCTTATAACTTCTATAGGACTCAGCACACATCGCTTCTCTGCTAGTAGTCCATATGGTACTCTGAGTGGTTCCCATAAACAACTAACAAACAAGTTCCCGTCTCATCTACACTGCCATCACAGGGAGTTAGATCGGTTGTCAATTTCGTATATACCTTCGCTCTCTGAAGGAACTGTTTAGCCCAGCTCCCATATGTCTACCATCAAAGGTTACGATTGTACCACAACCTAACTTATCTTAACTTATCCAAACCATTAAACTATAATGTTCGTTAAGTCAATTTCTTATTCCTTATGGCTTTCTGGCAACTAAATGTTACCTCAGGATTCATTCTTTATCCGACTCTCATTTAGATTTTCCTTAATCTTGTTACTGTTTATTACGGCTTTCTCGATAATTCATATCATACTTACTATTTTCATTAACGTCTAAGTCATACAACCAGGGTATACTTAGAACATTCGTCCAACGCGAATACGATTCACGAGGATCGTTTACGTATTCAACGTTCACGTTGCTCATCTCTTAATCTCTCATTCAACCTTTACCCAAGGTTTTAATCATTTTCAATCGTTATCCCTCCCATGAACCCCATTTTCATTATTCTTTCTTAATGTCGAAGCCATACTGTTCGTTGTATGCTAAGACCGGTCGTTCATTGCATCAGCGTTGCGTTCACAGTGTCTATACGATTTACATTTATCTCTCATTACCACAACATAACGTCGAAAGGTTATTCATTACTCTCATCACTCAACGTCTAAGGAATCACAATCAAAGCAATCCCCCACGTTCGTTTATCGCGACTACGGACCCCGGACATCAGACCCGTAACCCGCGTTTACATTCTTTATCTTTTAATCTTTTCGTTCAACCTTTACTAAAGGTTTAACTCACTTGCTTAAGTGTTATTTTAGGTGATCTATATGTTCATACTTCTTTCTTATACATCCCCTAATAATTGAGCACTTAAAAGCTCATTACTGGGCCTTGCCCTGCACCGGTGCTGCGGCGCCAGTTCCCTTCCTTCCTCTCGCGCTGCGGCGTGAGTCTTCAGCAACTACCTCCCTGGCCTGGCGCTGCGGTGCCGAGTCCTTCACTAACTCTCGCACTGTGACTCTATTTAATAGTGCATAGCATCCCAGGCTGGCACTACGGCGCCACCTCCCAAGGCTCAGCTGGCGCTGTGGCGCCGAGTAAGAAACCTAGAAAAATTTCTAAGTCTTTTACAAGCTTGAATCGCTTACTTTGAAATTTCGTAACTTATTCGTTATAACTCAGAACGAGGTCGTTCCAAATCCATTCTCTTCCTTATCTTACGTACTTTAATACCCCTTAGACAGAACTTCATTATGAATCCACTAACGTGCCATTTGATTGGACTGATCTTCGTCCTTTGTTCGTTTTATATTTTTAACGCTCTTCGTTCGTTCGTCCGTAATCCGGTCATTCGAACTCAGAACTCGTTCGTTCTTGAGTCCACGACTGACATTTTATATGTTTTCTTACATTCTTATGAAACCCTACACGTTTGGGTTCATTTACTAACTTTTTAATTCTCTTTTGTCTTTTACAAAATTTTCGCCATAACTTCGTTATAGCTAAGTTTTAATTCGTTCTTCATGAACGTTTCTACCGCTCCGAACCAAGCAATAATCATCTAACTTATACGCGATGGTTTTAAACTTGTCCATCAACAACAATTATCCTACGATGGTTTTAAATTTGTCCATCAACAACGTTCTTCGTGTTCTTCGTTCGTTCTTCATTTTTAATCTATATTTTGGATTACAATTTCACTTTTTCTTAGAATTTGATGTTATAGAACACCATTCCTTACTTATTTCACCTACTCATTCATATAATCCACTCGGATCGTTCTAATTCATTACGAATCTTACACTTCCTTAAGAAATTTATTTACTAAACTTCAAATGCTTATTTCTTCTTTTCTGAATGATTTCAACCATATGAAATCATTCCTAACATCATTTACTTCTTATTGTCATTAAGTTATATTTTTGAACATAGAAACTTAAAGAAAATTATATAAAAGTTAGGTTTCGGATTACCTTCCTTCTTTAATCTCCTTCCGTCGGACAAAGTTTGCTCACGAGCCAACTTCTCCCCTTCCTTTCATCTTCTTCCTTCCATCCGAACCCTCTCTCTCTCTGTCTCTCTCTCTCTGAAGTTGTAGGATTTTCAAAATGCTAAATAAATGAATTAAGCTTCCTATTTATAGAAAACTAAGGCTAGGGGCAAAATAGTCATTTTGCCCCCAAACCTCCTTACTATTCACAACTCCATACTATTCCCACCTCCTCAATACACCTCCTTACTATTCACGAAATTTCCCTTGGAAGTTTCGTGGTTTCTTCTTTTGGGTTTCGTCCGACAGTTTTAAAAACTGCGATTCTCGGAATCTAAATATTTTTGGATATTTCGTCTTTCCTTTACCGGTTAACTTTTACGTATTCTTCGGATCTCCGAAAAATTGAAAAACACTTTTTGACGTTAGGCGTTTTCCTTCACGTTTTCTCCTAACATAGTTAAACGAGTGAAAAGTATATAGTAGTACTTTTCATTATTTTTATTTTGTCCGATTTCTGCACGTTTTTCGAGAAAAACTTTTATCGACTTACTTAACTTTTCACGATATATTATCGTCAAATCTTTCGACGGAATGTAATTTTGACATACTGAACTCTAAAAAAGGCTTAGGTTATTCAAACCCTAACCCTTAGGGTTTCATCGGATGAATAGTGCCTATTTCGTCTTTTTTTCCGAAAATATTTTTGTTCCCAGAAATATTTTATTTTCGTCTTGAAAATTCTTACTCGTTTAATCTAGCTCGTAGTCAGAATCCTCTCGATTTATAATCATCATAGGTTATAGAACGATTAAGAAACACATAACACATAATATTATTAATAAAAATTCATTTTATTAATAGCTAATTCTTTAAACTTAAATTCTGAACAATCCGAATTCTCCGGGTTGTTACAATCAATCCCTAAAATCACATCAAATGCAAGTATTTTCAAAGAGATGAGATCGACAGGTAATGTGAGGGTACCGATTTGAATCAAACAAGATTTATAAATAGTGGATGTAATGAAGGTTTCTCCCAATGGAGTTTCAACAGATAAGTCAAAGTCTAATTTCTCTTGAGTCAAATTTAAACGTTGAGCGCAAGTAGGTGAAATAAAAGAATGAGTAGAATCGGTATCAAATAAGGTATAGACTTCGTAATAGTTTATGATTAGCTTACCTGTGATAACTTTATTCGGATTTCTCACTTTTTGGGAGGTCACGACAAACGCTCTCCCTTGAACTACCGGCATTTACTTGTCTGGGACGACCTTTGGTGTCTCCATCCCCACTGGACTTGACTTCATTACACGACAAAATCAGTCTAGGTGACCTTATCTTCTGTAATTGAAATACGCTTTGGGTTGCTGCATATAGCTTGGACTGATGTGTCCCTCCCCTCTGCATCTGTAGCATACGACCGATGGTTATTCTACTTCCTTGAAAAACGGGTGCTGGTGCTGTTGTCTTTCCATCATTATTGAACCTTCTCTTTTTGAAATTTCTACTTGACTCATTTCTTCTATTATCTTGGCCAGGGTTACCACCAAAGTGGTTACCATTTCTGGCATGATTATTTCCTCCACGTTTGTTGTCACCGCTTCGATGACTGCTACCACTGGTATTATCATTTTGCTGGCTGCTATCTTTTGGTTGGGCTAACTCATTATCGCGCTTCAATAATTGAGCTATATTCACCACATCTGAATACAAGCAAAGTTTATGAGAAATATGGTATTGACGTATTTCGGGTTTCAAACCTCACAGAAACATTCGCGTCATTCTCTCCTCATTATCAACCAAGTGGGATGTAAACCGAGATAAATCTGCAAACTTAGCCTCGTATTACGACACAGTCATATTGTTTTGCTCTAGCTTGATGAATTCCACCTCCTTCATGTGACAAATAATTTTAGAAAAGTACTTGTCGTTGAACAATTCTTGGAACTTCTCCTAAGATATCTTTAGTGCGGCAGGTTGAGTACGTTTTACAGATTCTCACTAATTATCTGCCTCTCTTTGTAACATGAAGGTGGCAAAGGGAACCTTTTGCTCCTCGAAGAATCCCAAGACATCAAATATCTTGGTGATCTGCTTAATCCACTTCTCTGCCTTAAGTGGTTCTGGCTTTCCCAAAAACTCCGGTGGTCCCAATTCCTTGAATTGCTTAGAAGTGACCAACCGTGAGTTCCCCGTGTTTTCACCTACATTTTGCACATGAGTCTCTCTCGCCTAATGTTGTAGGAATTGCAGAAAGCTTCAGAACATCCCATCGTTCATCATTTGGGCGATGTTGTTGTTTACACGAGGATTATTGCCTTCCTGATGCACATTATCATGGTTATTAATCGGTGGTGACTCAACAGTCTCATGCGCTCTATTTCTTATCACAACATTTTCAAATGCCATTTTCGAACACTGCCACAAAACAAGGGTTAATTGATATGCCATATATTATCCCTATATTCTGACCGACAAATTAAATAACAAATAAGCTTAAGTAGGTCATACTAGCGAAGGTTTTACCCGTCTCTCACCTCCTAGTTCTAGCCTCAAATCTTAGTCAGGGATCATATCCCTAAGCTTTGATACCAACTGTGATGCCCCCAAAATAGGTATACACAACCAATTCTGAGTCGTCAAACACATAGTACATAACTCAAATACATACTTAATTTATACAATTATCAACTATCGTGTAAATTACGACAAAACATAAGCTGAGAGTTTTTACACGAATATTATCTAGTAGATAATATCCAAACTCAAATGGAGTCCTAATTTCAATTATTATCATACTATTTTATAGAATATTGAGGACTGCTATAGCAACCATCTCGGACTGTCACTCCATTCTCCGACTAGTCCCAGCTATATTCTCATTTCTTGAAGAGAATAATGAAAACAAATGGTGAGCTCAACTAGCCCATTAAAGAATATTATGACTAAGATAATGCAGAATAATTTATTCTTAGCCTTGAATAGTATAAAAACTGATAGAATATAATAGACAACAAGTTTAACTGTAGCGAAACAAGCAATCCATTTGAAGAGTCAAGTAGATCATGATACCTACTATCTTCTATGATTTAATTTAAAAGTTCATCATCAATATTTTATCGCTGTAACACAACTCAATAAATAATCCACATCATAAAATTATTCATGCACTACGGGCCAAGGATATTCGTTAATATCACCAGTGGTCATGATCATGCCAATAATGTCTATCAATGCACTATGGGCCAATGAGGACTTTTACCACATTATTTGTAACATTACACGTAATGATTATAGTGATACATAATTTCTGGTCATAATCATACCAATGAATAGTCCATCTATGCATTACGGGCCAAAGATGACTTTCATCACAATATAAGCATGAGGATGATGACAATGATATAAGAATTTAATTAAGTGAGAGCAAGGATAAATTTTAAAGATTTATAATTTAATTTATCAAGAATTCAAGAATGTCCAAATTGTCAACATGATAACTGTTTTGTGGAGTAAAATTCAAGAATAAAATTCATGTATCAAAAATAATTTGGACATAAAAGAAATTAATTTTTATCGTGAATAGTGCCCCGGGTGAATAGTACCTGAGTGAATAGTATCCCATAAATAGTACTTCGTGAATAGTACCTAGTGAATAGTACCCCGACATGAAAAGATTAAAATTAAATAAGAATGTTCAGAAAAATATTTCTGTGAAACGATACTAGATGAAGCGCAAATTTTAAGGATAATCTAGTAATTTCAAAGAGTATAGAAGCAATACTTATCAACATAAGTGTAGGAATATAAAACAAAATAATATTACTTACATAATATAAAGTATGGAAGAAAATATTATTTCTTACGAATATTGAACAAAAATAATATCCCTTGCCTTAAAAGGAGAGTATTTCTGACTGGTATAGCGGGGATATTCTTGAAGAAAACTTGTACTGTTTTCTACACTCAAAGCTTCCTTAAACTCAAAAGAAATACGCTCAATATTATAGAAAAAGAATTCTCTGATTCTTGTGTGATTTTCATTCCTAAACTAAGCATCCTATTTGTAGAAGAATAGTAGGGCACTATTTGAATATTTGTCACGGGTGAACAGGAGAAGAATTCACGGACAAATTCTTCGGCAAAAACTGATTTTTACTATGCAATAAAATATTCTAATAAAACGAAAATTTTATATAAAATATAATATATATATATATATATATATATATATATATATATATATATATATTCTATTTTATATAAAAAGTTTTCTATTTTATTACTATTATAATACTAATAAAACACAACTTATATATATATATATATATATATATATATATATATATATATAAGTAATAAAATAAAATTTAGATAACTTTCTATCGACGATTTTAAAAAATGAGTAAGTGGGGGTCCATATAATAAGTCAAATTTATAACAAATACTTCATAAAAAATCCCTTCTATTTATCTCAATTCACTTGGCGTCACTAAACAAATTTTTAATAACATTTATTCATTATTAATATTATAACTCACAATATTAACAACCAAATTATTCACAGGAAAGAGGGGGCTTTCCGATAATGACTTCTCATTATTGGCGCACAATTAGGTGACTAAACCCCTTTCCTTGACAGAACTTTCTAGACATCGTCAATAATACAAATAATAATATGAATAACTTTGTCGTCTCAATTATTAATTTAATAATATAAAATATTGTGCAGATGATACTGTGACAATAATTGAATCAATAATGTGAGATACTATGCAACAACTACTGTTGTAATAATTGAGTAAAATTGAGTGACTTCTCACGTAAACATCAATAATCAAAGATATTGTACAATACTGTGTGCTACTATGAAACCACGCGTATTACTATACTTTTATCACCTGGTATTTCAATAGTTAACTGTAAAAGTTTTGCCGTTATTTTTATAAAAAGTTATTTCTATCGTTTTCTAACTCCGACAATAATTCCGTTGTGGGGTCTACCAATGATTGTGTCGTCGTACGGATATTCCCCGATAAAATGAATATTTTATGACAACTTACTTACTTTGTAAAATTTTTAAATATTACCCACAACTATAACATTATATCAAATCCACACCTTATTATTCAAAATAATATTTAGAAAAAATTAAATCTTTATTCATAATAGTTGGGGTCTTACTTGAAATAGCTCTCTATTCTCTCTTAATATAATGCTTTAGGTGTTGGTGAATTGAACAAACAACCAATGAAAACCTAAGCTTTCTATACATAGACTTTGCAAAGTGGGGGTAAAAAGGTCAAACGCACCCACCTTCTTACTATTCCACCTACTTACTATTCCAAGCTTGCAAAGGAAGCCACTCCTCTTGCTTGGCCACCAAGTGGCCGACCATGACTCACCATGGGGGCCCCCACATAGGTTGCCCCATAGGTTTTACCCATCTGGTTACCCAACGGTTCGATCCACGGGTTTGTTTCTTGGTTCGGGCTTAAGTTTAATTTAATTTGGGCCTAACCTTGGGCTTGGATTAAATTATCTTTGGGCTTTGATTAATTTTGTCATTGGGCCTAAAACATCTCTCACTTAGGCTTGACAAAGTTCACATTCAAGTTTCACTACACCAATAATAATGGTTTGTGCTCTTACCGCATAATTCTCGTATCCTTCTCGTATGCTAGTGTGTATAACATTTTTCTTATACGTTATATTATCTTTCGTATATACTTGTGCAATACCTTGTATTATATTCACATTCTTCCCCTTATAATAACTTCCTTATTATACATAACCATTAACTATTCAAATCTTTATTTTCTCTAACATTCTCGAATTTGAGTACGCATGCGAAAAACTGCGTTTGCGATAACTGAATTATTATTATATAATCAATCTTTCCTTAAATTTCTATCATTACGTATTTCCTGAAAGTTCACAAATAAATCTCAAGCAGAAATGAATGAATAGTATTTTTCAGAGAATTTCTCAGAAAGATTTTATTTTCGTCTTGAAAATTCAAATACTTTATTTCTAGCACTTAGCCAGAATACTACTATCATACCTCACTTTTAGGTTATAAAATAACATTCATCTCGCTTACTCGTTATAAATGACATATAATATAATTTTATTCAATATGTATTTAAATAAAATTAATTTACATTATAATCCGATTTTCTCGGTTGTTACATTGGTTACCGACCTTGGAGATTATGTTGTAAAGGTTTATTGTATAAACAATTTATGTTTATATCTTCCGTAATAGTTATAGAATTAATGTACCAGGTTCGAGGTAAAAGATACCCGAATTTTGGGGTGTCACATGTACTGCAACAGTCTTTCCTCAGGGTTATCTCCGTGGTTTGATAGTTGTTGACTTCTATCTGTCCTTTGGGTTCTCTCTGAAGTTGATCTAATGTCTCATAGGGGTGTCTCCGAGGAACTGATTTGATAATATTCCGGGGTTATCTCCGGGGGACTGGTTTGATGGTTTCTCGGGGTTGTCTACGGGGACTAGTTTGATGATTTCCCGGGGTTGTCTCCGGAGGTCTGGTTTTATGATCTCCCGGGGTTGTCTCCGGGGGTCTAGCTTGATGATCTTTGAGGGTTGTCTCCGGTAGTTTGGTTTGATGATCTCCCGGGGTTGTCTGTGAAAGGCGATTTTGCCTTCCTGCATAGTAAGTAACAAGAATGCAAAATTTTGAGTGTCTACAATAAACTAAGTAGTCATTAAATCAATTACAAAACCCCCACCCATACAAAGGTTTGTACAACTCAACTATCACATGAGTCTTCTATTAAAATGCCACAAACTTCTTATTTTTTCTTTACTCAATACGAATTTTCTTTAATCCGTATTTCATTATTTAAACCTCTTTATGAGTTTTCCTTGTACTATTTTGTAGTACCTTTCCTATACAGCATTCTGCAGTACATTTTCAATCATTCGATTGATGATCTTGTAATTTTATGACTTAATCAGATCACATTGTGAGCTTTTCCTATAATTTAGTTCATGTATTTCTTGATCCTTTAGCTCTTCACTTTTATTATATCTCTTTTAGATTCTTCTTTGAATCTCTAACTTTAACTTTATCAATATTCTAAATTTATTTCCTATCGTTCAAACTTTATTTGAATTTATTCTTTATTATCTCCAACTTTCTAATCTAAGATTATAGCCTAAGGTACTCTTACCTAAGGTTTATAATCTATCAGCTCTGATAACAACTTGTAACGCCCCTGAACTCGGTCTATCTTCAAACCTGAGTTCGGTGCGTCACGAGTGCTACTCATTCCTCACATACATCCAAATATCCTTAAGATATAATTAAAACTCCAAAATATAATAATATATTTCTTAAAATCCCAGATTCTATTACCTTAAAATCTTCATACATACAAATATCATTAATTATAACTGTGACTTTCATCCGCCCCAATGGATACACAAAAGTTTAACTAATTACACTTCATGTCGATTACTTGATCTCTTCCTTCAATCTGTATTGGATTCTTCAGCTTCTCTAGCTTCGCTAAAAATATTTTTATTTTAAAAGCAAGTGTGGGCATTCAATTGCCCAACAAGTTATAGCAATTAAAGAACAACAAAATCAAGAATCAAATATTATTTCTTTAGAAAACTTCAATAATTGTACAATAGTTATGAAGCAACTCAAATAAAGATGAATAATTTAGATTCCTATCATTTTAAAACACCAATAACAACTATCTCTCATAATCATTAACAATAACACTTCTAAGACTCAACTCAATCATACATAAATACATATGTGAAAAGAATCACCTTTTCGACATATATATAAAAACAACACAACCAAGTTTTCAATAGTTATCAATGTGGTACACTAAGTGGCTCCCCATCGAAAACTAATGAAGTAGTATCTCGTCTTATCTACACCATCTTCAGAGCGAGTTAGATCGGTTTTCAATTTCATCTTAAACCTCTGACCATACAAAGGAGTTGTTTAACTAAGTTACTACAAGCTAACGATTAAAAAGCAAGTTACACATATACCTTAAACATAACTTTCATTTTAACATTTGCCCAGCTGAAATGGTCATCATAGACTTCTTTTTACGCAGTTAATGATTCGACATAACCAAAATAACTTGAATAATTCAATCACATAGGTCCAGATAATTAGCACATAGCACAATACGTTGATAAATATTTTGTATAAATATAACATATTTGCACATAGATAACAACTTACTCAGTTATAACATTTGAGTAAGTTAAAGAAACTTGTACATAGTAATATCATGTATAGGTTAGGAAACTTGCCTTAAGCACTGCTTACAACTTTATGCTATACCATTCTTAGATTTCCATATATATCATATAAAGACAACACATCAACTAATCACGTAATGACGTTGATTATTGACTTAAGTTAACTTTATTCATTACTTTTATGTCCATATTATTAAATTCGTAACACTTCTCTTAACATCGCTCATAGTTGAGAATTAAATCTCAAGGTTACTTTTTCTGTCTTTACTATCTTCATTTCATTTCATATGATTCACGTTTTATAGATTAACTTACGCGACCAAACTTCAAGATCATCTCCCGGCGTCGTGTAGTTCAAAAAAGTTATGACGCTCATAATCAACCATCCTTTTGGTTTACAATAACCCCATTACAGACCTTATAATGTTCGTTTCATTTGAATCGAAACACTTTTTAAGTTCATTAACACTTGACACGACGTTTTGACATTCATACGTCACACGTCTAATTTGCCTCCCTTACATAGGTTTAGCATGCTAATACATTTATCTAATACATCATTGATTAATGTTAGGCATCATTATATTTCATAATATTCATGTTTTAGAACTTAGAACAACATCTTTTGTTGTCAGAAGTATTACACGTTGCGTACGCGCATGCCTGACGCCCTCTAATTGCCTCTGACTGCACAATAGTACTACAAATGGACATTTCCCTTCTCCCGACCTCAAATCTCAAAAATTATTAAATAAAATTGTAGGTTTATCTCTTATCTTTTTGGATCATCTTGAATCATTTCCATCGGATTTCGTATGAAAAAGTTATGCCCTATTTACTAATGGACATCAAAGTTGTCCAACCTACTGTAGGTCCAGAGCACCTCGCGCCCATTTCGATTTACCAGTGGAATGCCTTGCGCCACACCGGCAGCGTCTAAAGTTCCCATTTTGTTAATTTTTACAATTTCATAGTTTTCATCGTACCAACTTCGTACCTTCATAACTTACTCACCCGTTATCAGAATGAGCTTGTTCTTCATCCTTCGGCTCTGTTCTACTTACGTCTATAGCTCCCCCACGAAATCTATGTTATTCCCAATTATTAATTACCGTTAAAAATTCGTTCAGAAATTGTACTAAACTACGATTTCAACATTTAACATCTATTACTTAATTTTTCAAAATAACTTCATTATAGCTCTTTTTTAATCCATTCCACTTGGAATATTTCAACAATTCATATATTTCTATTTCCTTCTTATCGGACATTAAAACTAACTTACGAATGATGGTTTTGAAACATATCCATCAACAACATACAAAAGATGGTTTTAACTTTGTCCATTAACAACATACAAAAGATAGTTTTAAATTAATTTGTCCATCAACAACATCTATTATTGTAATAATCCAAACTCTAATAAGGATTATTAATAGAAATTGTCTATATTGATACATTTAGAATTATAATTGTGTATAAGATTATGTGAATTATGTGATTAATATTAAGTTTTGTTATATAGAAATAAATGGGATATAAAATTTGTGAATTAAATGAAAATCTTATTAGGAAACCCTAATTTAGGATTAGGAAACCCTAACCCTAATTTTATTTATTAAACCCTAATTCTAATCATCAAAACCCTAATGGTCAAAACATAATGGACAAATTTTAAAGTTTATAAAAGTATGTGAAATGACTAAATTAACCTTAAATTTATTTGTGAAATTACTAATGCCTTAGTATTTATGAAATGACCAAAATGCCCTTTTTTCTTTTCTTTTATTAAGGGATAAAGTCAAATCTTGATGACTCATCACATGTAAGATTCACCATGTGGTAAAAATGGCCCATATCATCCAATCATTGACACCTAACACCAGATCAATAAGTGAATCAAGTTTAGTTGTCAATGAACATGAATTAAAGACCATTTAACCCTTACTTTAATTGTCTTTACATAACTATGCTTCAAAACACTAAGTCCACGAGTTATACACTTAAAATACTTCATATTGTGATGCATAATCAATCCATAACATGTAACTCCCAAGAAAATTGGATTGTTATGTGAATTAAATTTTATTTGATTAAATGATTTTATTTGTTTATTTAAGTGAGTAAGTTATTTAAAGGTCATTCTATGACCTTGAATGTACGAATGTGGTTAGTATTCTGGTTGTGGGCTAGAATTAAATGAGTTGAATTTCCAAGATGAAAATAATAGTTTTTCGAGAAATTTTTGAAAAATCACTATTCATCCATTTCTGCTCGGGAATTATTTTTGAATTTTCGTGAAATGAATAATGATAGATTTCTAAGACGAGATGGAATATCCAATAATATTTCAGTTATGGTAAACAAAGTTTTTGCCTGTGGACTTTAAACCCTAAGGGTTAGGAAAAGTAAAATTAAAGAAAAGAAATGATTAAGTGTAATAAGAATTGTTATTACACGTGAAGAATACGAGTGTAATAAGAATTGTTATTATACGTGAATAATATGAATATAATTCTAGGTATTGTACAAGTATAATACAAAGATCAATACGAGAATTATATGGTATGAATATGAATAAGTCTTAAGGGACTTTAGCTATTTGACTCGGACAATTGTCAAGTCTAATGGAACCAATGAGTGAAGCCCAATGATAAATTATATCAAGGCCCAATTATAAACCAAGCCCAAACTTATGCCTGATATGAATTAATTCTAAGCCCGAACCGAGAATCAAACTCGTGGGTCGAACCGATGGGTTAACGGGCGGGTAAAATCCATGGGGTAACCTATGTGGGTCCTCCATGGGGTATGTGGACCGGCCAAGTGAGGTTTGCCTTCTTTGAGAAGCCAATCAAAGGAGGTGGGAATAGTAAGGAGGTGCCATTTTGACCAAAATGCCCTCGCTCGCAAATTCTATATAAACAAACCTAAGTCTTCATGAGTTGTTTTATCAACTTTGAACACTTATATTGAGAGAGAGTGAGAGAAGAGCATTAAAAAGTAATCAAAGATGAAAAGAAGCTTACAATTCAAGCTTTAAGCAAGAACGCGAAGAATGCAAAGGTAAAAACACGAAAACCTAAACTTTCGATTATTTTTTATTAAGTTTTTATAAGAGAATATGAATTGGTGGAGTTGTCTCTTCCGGAGGAATAAGGATGGCTATTAGTGAACAAAGATGTTAATAAGCCATGTCTAAGTGAGAATCATAATCGACTACTTAAGCATTAAATGAAAAAACCCATCAAAACTTAGAATTTGTTGTTGACAGACAAATTGAAAACCATCGCGTATAAGTTAGGTGCAAATTTCTTGGTTAGGATATAGATGATGGACCAATGGATTGATTCCATTTAGTTTGGCATAAAAATCTCCAATAACAAAATTATGGCAAAATTTACGGGAAAAGACGTTAATCGTTGAAATCGTAGTTAACTAAGATTTTTGGAACGATAGTCAAAAGTCATCGTTTAACTTAGACATCTAGGTTTTTGGTGGAGTATCAAAGAACAATGTATTTAAGAGTCGTGGACTCAAGAATGGTCGAATTAGGGCTTAAAACGAAGAAACGAGTGAAGAACGGTCACGAACGTTGAACTAACGCATAATGAAAATTTAAAAAGTGAATTTGTCGTTAACAAATTCAGAAACTTATTTTGTCCATATAAATTCAAAGTACGTAAGATATATGAGTTAATGGCTTTTGAACGAGCTAATTTCGAGTTATAACAATCGTGTTACGAGCTCGGGAACTCAGTCACTGCTAATTGGTGCTGCAACATGACATTTAACAAAGGGAATGGCTCTATAGCGTCGGCTCTGTGCATTTGATAGTGAAGAGTTTTTATAAGTGTAAAAGATGGGGGATGTCGAAGGAATGACTATGAATAGTAATTAAACCTTAAGTAACCTCATAAAGGGGGATTAAAATCACAACTTTAACGATTAAGATTTTAGTTAAGGTTAAGGAAATGTGAACGCAAAGTACGTTATCGTTAACTGTCAATCGTATCCTAGTTTAACATATGTTTTAGGGTTACATTGATTGTAATACCTAGACATTGAACATAGATAATGGTGAGAAATTAAGATAAAACATATGTAATTCCTATACAGAATTCGATATTGGTAATCTGAGAGAAATGTGTCTGAACTACCAAATCGATTAGGGTTACAAGTACTTAAACGACAATCGATAAGTTATGGTTTGTGACATATAATGTTAATAAGCTGTCAAGAATGTTAATAAGTAGTAATGAATGTTAAATAAGCTTGAGCAAATATTATTAATGAAATAAATTCGATTAAGACATAGAAGAGAAATAAGTTGGTATAAACAATGTGTATAGTTTGTTTGGTAGCTAATTTTAGTATGCTAGGTAAATATATCATGTAGAAACTTGTAAGACCGAGAACAGTTGAACTTAAAAGTAGAAGACGCTTGAAGGAAAGTTCTTTCAGCGCTTGTCCGACCTTCGTGTTAGCTAAGTTTCTGTGATTCATGTTATATTGTACATGAGTTATTTACGAAAGAGTCGATGTCATTCTTAACTCGACTAGACAAATCTTAAAAGTAAATTGATTTATTTACAAGTATTTCAAAGTAGTATTAATAATGATATCCTATGCCAATTATTTGGTACGAATTTAAAGGTAAGCCTGAGTATGAATAAACAAAGGTATTTTACGTCGTTTACTCGACAGGCACACGAGGTTGCCAAAACTTAAAAGTAAATACGTTTCACGAATGAGTGTTGATCAACATAGAGTACTATAGGCTAATCACCTAGAAGTTCTCGTAAGTTATATCGGATGTATGGTCTTAGCGCCGAGATGTCCTTTTCATGAATGAAAACAAAATGTGAATGTTTATGGTCTTTTGATCTACTCAGAATTCCTAAGTATTGTATGTACTTTGAAATTGTTTTAAGAGAATGAAAAGTGTTATTTCAATTGTTCATAGTACTTCATAACTATTTGTTTAGTTAATGAAGATAAATCATATGATTCTTGATGTTGTGATTATATTATATATTGTTAAACTTGATGAGCTAGTTATTCTCACTTCTTGCTTGAATTATATGATTGTAGCTAAGAACGAACGGACCGAGGGTTCCGGTAAGGATAAGGGCAAAGACAAGATGGATAAATAAGTTATCATGTAATAGACTAATGAGTATGTTTTATACCTATGAATCTGATATTATTAAACTTAATTATAGCTATCTTTAAGTGTTTTTAGTATCTTTTTATGTGTTTTTGCGTTTATTTCTTGAAGGTTGGAGCTGGAGGAACAAATTAGTCATTTGGGAGAAGAAAAAGATCAAAAATCATTAAAATTCGAGTTGAGTGGCATTTTTATAAATACGCGGCCCTGGTCAAGCGCCTAGGCGGTTGGAAATGACCTCAGTTTAGCGCCTAAGTGCTCATGTGCGGCTACAGAGGGATTTTGCTACTGCTGAGTTGGTTTTTGAAGCCAAAAAGGATTCTGAATGAGGGTTTTGATGAATACAAATAGGAGAAGATGTTTGAAAAAACGTATGAAGGAATTTATCAAGAAATATTATAGAGAGAACAACGAAGAAAAACACAAAGGAGGATTGAAAGGGCTAAAGATCAAAGAGAGAGTCTTGGAGCAAATTCAGAGTTTCTTATTCTCTTCTCTAGTTTTATCTTTTGTAATTATCTAGAATATTTAGATTATTAATCTGGATGATGTTTCTCTTTATTATTATTATCATGAATAAAATTTTCATTTAGATTACAACGGAACTTGGTATGTAGTTTAAATTAATCTTTCCATTGAATGAAAATTGGTTTTTATTGAGTTGTTTATTATATCTTTTACTTATTGATTAATTGTTTGGCCAACAATTTCTATGATAATCTATATAAAATTGGAAGATGGAATATAGATTTAGATCTGGATATAACAACTTCTGTTCATATAATCTGAATAAGGTTAATATGATTTGTGTGTAGGATATGAATATACATGTGTCTTTTGTATCCATTGAAAGAATTTGTGCGTAAAACCCTTATTAACTTGATTCGCATAGGAATATAGTGAATTAATTGAATAGGGTGTTCCTTGTAATTTTGTGCCTTAAGGATCGGATTTAGGAGGATTTGTTCATGTAACTTTGGAAGAAGTGATTGAGCACTATAAAACATTCTTGGATAATGATTCATATTAATTAATTGATTTAAATGGGAAGTAAATTGATTTAAATGAAATACCAAGGAAAGTTGTAATCTTAACATGTTAAATATGCAGTTACTCTTGTGAAATTCTGATTTTAATTATTAGTTTTGTTAAGTTTAATTTTCAAATCACAAGCAATATTTCGTAGTTTAAAATATGATTAATTGCATTGGAATTAATAATTAATAAATAGTAGTATATTTCCTCGCGGGAATGATATCATTGCTTGCTGAATATTACAATTGAATTCGTATACTTATTTGTTAAAGTGCTATTAAGAAATCAGGCAACAAGTTTTTGGCACCGTTGCCGGGGAAATTAGTTTAATATTTTGTCATTATTAAATTCAATGAAATTAATCTTAATTTAAATATATTTTTTTTTATTTTATTGTTCTCTCTAGTCTAATTCCTTTTCAGGTACCATGGGCAACTATGACTATCATTTGCCATATTCGAGAATGACTCGGCCAAGGGATGTGACGCCCCCAAATTCGAGTATCTTCCAACCCAACATATGGTGCTACACGGTGCTACATTTCACACATACATTCAATTAAAATGCCTCAAAAGAATGAATATGTTCTATTTATATTTCAAAACAATAATCCCTTCCCAGGTTCTTTATAACCATTACATTTATTCTTGTCATACTATCAAATATTAACATCATTCACCTATGCTATTACATAGGTAATCTACAGGTTCGCCTTGTCGGATCCTTTGGTCCATTCAGTCTTAGCTGCATTCATATGGTTCAAGCAAGAGTGAGCATAACTAGCTCAGCAAGTATGACAATTCCATTTAAACAATATGTGTTATGCCCCAGAAAATTGAGCAATTTTGTAAAATAATTTTATTTTATTTAATAATGAATAAAATTATATTATTTGTTATTATTATGTGTTAGTAAGATGAATGTCGTTCTATAACTTAGAAACGTCGGAAAGTCGTAGTCTTTTAACTACGTGAAGGAATTTAAGTGTTTGAATTTTCAAGACGAAAATAAAAGTTTTTCGAGAATTTTTCTGAAAAATACTATTCACGCATTCCTGCTGGGGAATTATTTTCGAATTTTCGAGAAATACATATTGATAGAATATTGAGGTGAGATGAATTATGTAATAATAATTCAAGTATGAAAAACGTAATATTTTGCCTGCGGACTTAATTTGAGAACGTTAAGGAAAATAAGGCGTTAGAAGTTAAATGTGTTGATCGTATGATACGTATGTATTGTACGAGGTATTGAATACTAGTATGATACGAAATATTATACGAGTAAGTATGAACGATGGAATATCGTATATTAGGAATTAGTATACGAGTTAGAATATGAGAATAATTCGTAAATAATACGTTATAAGGCTTTAAGCCAATCGTAGTGGACTTGTAGGATTGTGTAGTAAATGGTTAAGTCCAATAGAATTTAATGTGCAAGCCCAAGTGTTTGTCAATGAGAAGCCCAAAGTAATTTAATACAAGCCCAAAGCTTAAGTTAAACAATTTAAATCTAAGCCCAATGTAATGATCCAATGGACTAGGGTGATCCATGGGGCAACCCATGGGTGATCTTGCTGCCCAAGTATTGGATAAATGTTATGGTGACCAAGATGTTGTTGTGATGGCCATGTAAAGTAAGTGGTTAGCAAGTATACTTAGGGATTAAGTAATGAATAGTAAGGAGGTTTGTTAAGGAGGTGGGATGACTTAATGACCCATTTACCCTAACTTAGGAAATCCTATAAATAGAGGAAGAGTTGGCTCATTTGTTGTTTGTTATTTTCATCCAACATAATACAACTTAAGTGTTAGAGAGAATAAGCACATATAAGTTAGACTTTCATTTGTTCCAAGAAGAAGAAAAGCTAGTTAATCAAGGGTAAGACTCTTGTCCAATAATCTTCCATCTCTT
The DNA here is from genome assembly GCA_016801055.1 of Panax notoginseng. Classification (NCBI taxonomy): domain Eukaryota; kingdom Viridiplantae; phylum Streptophyta; class Magnoliopsida; order Apiales; family Araliaceae; genus Panax; species Panax notoginseng. The sequence goes on along the minus strand of CM029015.1, from coordinate 95,399,093 downwards.
CCATAGTAGCTTGATAGTGAAGTGATGGTACATGTATATTAAGAAGTAAAGAAATTGATTAATCAATGGACTTAAGTCGTATAAGTCATGAATATGCACTTTGTTCATAAATAAGCTATGAACTAAGGAAGAACTTGTAAGATTTATAACATGTTTACATGAATGAAGTTAATATGTTAACAAGATGTAAGGATGTTGGTTAAAGGACTTAAATTATCATAAGTCATGAGAATTGAAACTATAAGTAGTTTATACTTTGATAAGTTATAAACTCATGAAGAATAAGCCATAACTTAACATGAAAATAAGTTGCTGTAATATATAGGTTGAGATGTCTATTTAATGGATTGAATCCATTTGGAACAATGAACAAATCATAAGTAACGAAGTTATGCTAGTATTCACGCGATTGGACGATAATCGTCGAATTCATAAAATTCTTGGAATGGAAGTCAAATTTTGTTATTGAGCTCGGAAACATTAGTTTTTGATGTAGACAAGTCTTATTTGGCATTATAGAGTTGCGGACTCAAAAATAACCGAAATTTGACTTAGAACGAAGAAACGACGGTTGAACGTTCACGAATGTTTATCATTTTCGTTAAAAATGGACCAATAGGTGAATTTTTAGTTAGCGATGTTGAAAATGTAAAATACTTATATTAACATGTAGAGTATGTGATTTGTGAGCTAATGGCTTTTGAACGAGCCAATTCGGACTTGAAATGATCAAATTTGGAGTCCGGGAAGTTCACAAAGTTAAAAATCTATCAAATTTTACTAAGGCACAGATCCCGCGCCGCAGCGCGACTCAAAGAGCAAAGGCCCACGCCGTAACGTGAGGCCAGAACCTTGGTGCACTGTTAGTTGGCGCCGTAGTGCGGCACAGTGAGGAATGTTTAGCGCCACAACGCATAGGCCGGGACTTGAGCACTTCAAACCCGCGCCGCAGCGCCAGTCCAAGAAGGAAAGCTGGCACCACAGCGCCAATCTTAAGGTTTTGCTAGTAAAGAAGGTTTATAAGTGAAGAAGAAAAGTAAGAATGATTAGTAATGAACTACTACTTAATGTAACATTGTTAAGTCATGGTTAAACCTTAAATATGATATACGATTGTTCAGTTATTGAAGATATACGATTCCTATGTTTCAAGCATGCTATTTTATTGGAATTGTTATACTTATTGAGCTAGTTAAGCTCACTCTTGCTTGAACCATATGAATGTAGCTAAGACTGAACGGACCGAAGGATCCGGCAAGGATAAAGGGAAGGCTAAGGCGAACTCGTAGATTACCTATGTAATAGTATAGGTTTGAAATGATAATATTTGATATTATGACAGGAATAAATGTAACGGTTATAAAGAATCTGAGGAATGGTAATATTAATTTGGAATATATATAAGACATATTCGTTCTTTTGAGGAATTTCAATTAAATGTTTGTGTGAATTGTAGCACCGTGTAGCACCATCTGTCGGGTTGGAAGTTACCCGAATTTGGGGGCATCACAATATGCTTGAAATATAGAAATCATATATCTTCAATAACTGAACAATAGTTATGAAGTACTATCGATAATTCAAAATAGCACTTTATTTTTCTTTAAAATGTTTCACAATGAATAATATTCAGTAAAACATCAATTCTGGTCTAAGACCATGAGCATTAAATACTTTCTTTGAAAAGGACAACCCGACACCAAGTTCGTAAGTCTGACATTACTTACGAGCACATCTAGGTGATCAGCCTATAGTACTCTATGTTGTACAACACTACTTTCTTTAAACGTATGTACGTTTAAGTTGTGGCAACCTCACGTGCATGTCGTTTGACGACAAAACATTTGTTTAGCATACTCAGTCTTCTTTTAAAAATTGTACCAACATAGTTTGGCAAAATATTGACAACTGTTCGATTGATTATAAGAAATCCAAAACATCTTAAGTTTAGCCGAAACAATTGGCTTTGATCACAAAGCTTGTCCAGATTGAACATAGACAAGGTCTAGAACACTTGCCTTTAGCGTCTGCTACTGGTTTAATACTTTCCCTTTGAGTCTTTATGGTCTCTACAATCCATAACCACATAGCATACCACATTACGTCAAAGTCAGACATGTATAATATCTAACTTATCTTACCCTTCTTCTCAATCTAATTATGCTTTAGATTGTTTATCATTGGTTTCGGCTTATTGCATTACCTTGTTCTTACACTCACATTCGATTGATTATCTTTAACCTTTAGCTATCATACTTAAGGTTTAACAATGTCTTAACCTATGTTACATTAAGTTTTAGTTCATTACTAATCAATTAACTTTTTTTCTTTACTTATAAGCTTTCCTTACTATGCATGATATAGTGTTGGCACTGCGGCGCCGGCTTCTCTTCCTTGTGTCGTGCTGCGACGCGTGTTAACTGTGGTCAGGGTCCGGGCTCGGTGCTGCAGCGCGAGTCGTTGTTCTATTGGCCGCGTTGCGGTGTGAAATTTCAGTAGGTCAGGGCACTGCACACGGCGTTGCAATGCAACATTTTGGCCTTGGGCGGCGCCAGCTCTGTGCACCAGATTCTTGACAATTTTGTTTTACACAACGAACTTCCCGGACTCCAAATGTGGTAATTTTAAGTCCGAATTGGCTCTCTCAAAAGCCATTAGCTCACAAATCACATACTTTACGTGTTTATGCAAGAATTTTATATTTTCGACTTCGTTAACTCAAAATTCACCTTTTAGTTCATTTTAACGAAAACGATAAACGTGCGAGAACGTTCAATGCTCGTTTCTTCATTCTAAGTCAGAATTCGGTCATTTTTGAGTCCGCAACTCTATAATGCCAAATAAGACTTGATCTCATCAAAAACCAACGTTTTCGAGCTCAATGTTAAAATTCGACTTCCATTCCAAGAATTTCACGACTTCGACGATTATCGTCTAATCGTGTGAATTCTGGCATAACTTCGTTACTTATGATTTCCTCATCGTTTCAACTAGATTCTTTCCATCATACTAACATCTTAACGTACATATTTCATTAACGTATTTACATGATAAGTTATTACTTGTTCTTCGTGAGTTTATAACTTATAAATGTATAAACTACATATGATTTTATTTCACATGACTTAACATGGTTTTAATCTTCTAACCACCATCCTTGTTTCTTCTTATCATACAACCTTCATTAATGTAAACATATTACAAGTTCTTCCTTAGTCCATAACTTATATATGAATGAATTGCTTATTCATGGCTTATTAAGGTTTAAGTCCTTTGATTAACCATTCTCTTTACTTCCTAACATACATACTTCACTTATCCACACTTTCCTATCAAACTAGTATTGAAGAGTTGGAAGATTAATGATATAGAAGTCTTATCCTTGATGATCAAGCTTGTTCTTCTTCTTTTCTACTAATAAAAGTCTAGCTTTATCTTACTTATTCTCTCTAACAAATAAGTTTCAAATGTTGGATGAAATGAACAAGTGTAAAAATGATCCAACTCTCCTTCTATTTATAGGAATTGCTAGGTTAGGTTATAGTGGTCAATAGCCAAATCCCACATCCTTAACCACATCCTTACTATTCATTACTTAAGCACTAAGTTAACTTGTTCATCAAATCTTTTTTCTTGCTCTTCACATTATTTGTTTGGCCACCAAGATCACCCATGTGATCATGGCCCCACATGGGTTGCCCCCATGGATCTTCTTCACCTATTGGATCTTAATTTGGGCTTTAATTCAATTAACTTAACTTATGCTTTTGGGCTTGCATTAATCTACTTTGGGCTTTACATTAACCAACACTAGGGCTTTAATAATAGTTTACGTTGAGCTTAATCCCAATCCCAATTAAACTATACACTTCCTACACAATCTTACAAGTTCATTACATATGGCTTAAAGCCTTAGTACGCATTCTCTACGTATTAATCTCGTATTCTAACTCGTATAGTTATTCAACATATACGTCATACCATCTTCATACATACTCGTATAATACTTCGTATCATACTCGTATTCATTATCTCGTACAATACCTACGTATTATACGATCATCTCTTTAACTAGTTAACGCTTTACTTTTCCTAACTTTCTCGAATTAAGTCCGCATGCGAAAATTTTTGTTTTCCATTCTTGAATTATTATTACATAATTCCCGAGTAAAAATCAGTGAATAGTATTTTTTAGAAAATTTCTTGGAAAACTTTTATTTTCGTCTTAGAAATTTAAACACTTTAATTCCTTCACGTAGTTAAAATACTATGACACTCCGACATATCTAGGTTATAGAATGACATTCATCTTGCTAACACATAATAATAACATATAATATAATTTTATTAATTATTTAATTAAATAAAATTATTTTACAATAAAATCCAAATTTTTCGGTCGTTACATCCTTCCCCCCTTATAAGGATTTTGTCCCCAGAATCTCGTCTTACATTAAATAAATAACTGAGGGTAATTCTTCTTTATCTTTTTTTCAAGTTCCCACGTTGCTTCTTCGGCATCGTGGTTCTTCCATAACACCTTTACTGAAGGTGTAACTTTGTTCCGCAGAACTTGCTCTTTTCTATCGATGATTTGAATTGGCATCTCTTCGTACGCTAAGTCCTTCTCGATATGAATAGGATCATACTCTATTACGTGCTTATAATCTGGCTTTAAGGACGTAACACAGATACGTGAAACACGTTATGTATTCGTTCTAGGTCTGGAGGTAACGCTACCACGTAAGCTACCTCTCCTGCCCATTTTAATACCTCAAAAGGTCCTATAAACCTTGGACTTAACTTTTCCTTCTTTCCAAAGCGTATCTTTCCTTTCCAGGGAGATACCTTTAGAAATACATACGAGCCTACTTTAAACTCCCTATTTACTCGATGTGAGTCCGCATACTTCTTCTGTCTGTCTTGAGCTGCTACGAGACGCATCCGTATCAACTTCACTACATCCGCTGTCTGTTGCACCAATTTTGGTCCTAGCATTCGGCGTTCCCCCACTTCGTCCCAATACAATGGTGTTCTACACTTCCTTCCATACAAGGCATCGTAAGGCAGCATGACTATGCTTGCATGATAACTGTTGTTATACGCAAACTCTACTAATGGTAGATGATCATCCCAGCTACACTTGAAATATAACAATCCAGATTTTTGTTATAATATTTAAATATTTATTGAATTATAAATATTTATTGATTTATATAAATATTTATTGGATGTGTTTGTTATGGGATAAACAATTATTCAATTTGATTGATTTGATTTAGTTAATTATTTATTTGTTAAATAATTAATGTGTTATGTGGATTGAGTTATGTGATTAAGTGAATTTTTTAATAATTTATTATTAAATAAAGTGTGACAAATAACTATCTTATAAAGAGTTATTAAAATAAATTAAAGTAATTTTAATTTTGTTTTTGCCAAACAAGGCTTACGTATATTAATCCTTTAATTTTAAATGATTTGCCAAACAAAGCCGTATGACTTTTGGTTTTAATTTTTGAATTATTGTTATATAAATATAATACGTATAATATATATAATAGTTTTATAACTGATAAATTAATAAGGGTAATTAGTATACGACGGTTTTAAAAACGTTTTGGAAAGCGTACGTTGATTTGTTTTAAGTTTTAGCTATAGCCTGTTGTCTGTATTGTCTAAACCTAAGCCTAAGAAAAACTACAGAGAAAGAAAAGAGAAGAAAAGTGTCTGAGAATTTGTGACTGAGAGAAAAGGTTCTGTGTTCGTCAAAAGCTATTCTCAGTGAAAGGTTTTCTAAAAGCAACAAAAAGGTATGTGTTATAATCTTAACATAGGTTTTATAGTATAACTATTTAGCCTCTGTGTTTCTTAAAACTCAACTTCACTGTATATGAGTTTTTACAAAGGTTGTCTGTAAATCATGTTTATGTAATTGATTTTGAAATCCTGAATAATTATAATTGTAATTGATACAACTAGCATATATATATATATATATATATATATATATATATATATATATATATGTTGCATGCTAAATTACATTGAGAAAGAGAACTTGGTTTTACAGTGAAAAATAAATATACGAATATATGTTTTTGCATGATAACAAAAAAAAATTCGTGTATGCTAGTTATGAAGTTAAAGGTCATGTATGTTTATTTGGTATGAATTTCAGAAAAATCGTAGTTTAAAGGAATCAAATTGGTTATAACCATGAATTACAGTTTACTGTATTTTATATATCGATAATGGAGTTTTGGTTTTTAAAACAGTATTTTCAAAGATTTAGTTTCCTAGTATTATTGATTAATTGTGTTAAAACTAGTATATGCATGTTGGGTAGTGTATATATGCGTAATTTATATAAGATAGCATGTTAATTTAGATGTTAGTAGTGTTAAATAGACAGAAATTAGTTGTTCTATTCTCCGATGGTTGGGTTCTGCAAGTTTCGGTGCCCCATCGCCAAATTTCGCGACCCAGCGCCACTGGCTAGCTTATAATTCGCGCCCCAGCACTAGAATTCGCGCCCCCAGTGCCACTGTCTCGCGCCCCAGCGCTGAAAAAGTGGTCTGGGTTGGATAGTTTTGACCTCTTGTAGTAAAGTGGCCATAACTTCCTCATACGAACTCCGATTGAGGTGATTCAAGATGATCTGGAACGAGGACGAGTAGACCTACAACTTTAGTTCTTTAAGTTTTTCAATTTGAGGTCATTAGGATGGGTTAAAATGTTCATCTTTAGGACTATTGTGTTTTCGAAGGCAATCGGAGGGAGTCGGGCATGCACATATGCATGTGTAGTGCTCCAGACCATAAAAGATGATATTCTAAGTTATAAAACATGAATAATAGTAAATATAATGATGCTTAACATTAATATATGATGTATTAGATTAGTTATAGAAGCATAGTAAGCATACACAAGAGAGGCAAATCGGCCGTGTGACGAATGAACGTCGAAACGTCGTGCCAAGTGTTAATGAACTTAAAAAGTGTTTCAATTCAATTGAAATGAATATTATAAGATATGGAGTAGATTTAATATAAAGCTAATAAGTAGTCCTAGTAAGACTTAAGCACTTGAATGAACTGGGAATATGAAATACAGTGAGATATAAGTTGAAAGTTAACACAATTAAGTTGAACATTGTGTATTTATAATAGGAAGGGTTTTGAGACGTAGAGTAGAGTTTACATTACAATTACTATGTATTGTTATGTGACTAATAGTTGATGTGTATGATTATATAATTGTGTAGGGCACGTGAAGTGCAGATAACTGTAAGCTGTTAAACTGTTATTGGTAAACAATGATCAAGGTAAGTCTTTTGGTTCCTATTTTCTACGTGGACTTGATGAACTGTTTTAAATTGCATGATATGTTATGCATGTTGAAATCATGAAATGTTAAAGTCAATATATGACTGCATTGTTTTGGCTAAGTAATGATGATTGAGTAAGGAACTCAATCTTTATATTTGTTATGTGAATTAAAAGCATGTATGCCATGTTACTTTAATGAGATGTATGTCGAGCATGTTATTATGTGCTATGTGATCCATGAAAACTGTTAGACTTTGCTGGGTTGTCGAGCTCACTCTTGCAAATAACCACTTTTGCAGGTAAAGATACGTGCTATGTGAGTTATAGAGATCTATATTCACGAAGATTACTTATGTTTTATAAGAAATGTATTTCATATTTTGAACGTAACATGTTGTTGAATTGTAAGTTGAGCTATCCAATGTATATGGATATGCAGTTATGATGTAAGGCTTTGTATAGTCATTTTGTTGTAACGATTCATGATATAAGATTGAAGCAAAGAGATGTAATGTAAAGGTTGCGATTCAGGGCAAGAAAGAAGAAAATGTATAAAAGTTTTAATTATTCCGCAATTTTATTAAGTTTAACATCGAATAATGATGTATTATTTAGAGGTTGAATGTATGGTTAACGACCGAAGTCGGGATTTAAATTGTATAGATTTTGGGGTCGTTACATGAAATACATGACACAAGATCTCAACATATATTCTAACGTCTGATTTGTTCTCTCGCTCTGTCCATCAATTTGGGGATGATAAGTTGTACTCAGCTTTAACTGTGTCCCCAACTGCTCTTGCAGACTCCTCCAAAAGTTCGATGTGAATCGTGGATCACGAACTGACACAATCAAAATTGGTACTCCATGTTTGGAAATAATTTCCTTAACATAAAGTTTAGCTAACTGGTCTAAGTTATACTTAACCTGTATTGGCAAAAAGTGAGTCGACTTCGTCAACCGGTCCATTATTACCCAAATTACGTCACACCCTTTCGTTGTAATTAGAAGTCCCACCACAAAATCCATCGTGATATGCTCCCACTTCCATTTCGAAATCTCCAATGACTGTAACAAGCCACTTGGTCGTTGATGTTCAGCCTTTACTTTCTAATAAATCAAGCACCTACTCAGATACTCGGCTATCTCTCTCTTCATGTTCGGCCACCAAAAACTCTGTCAAAGATCTTGATACATCTTAGTACTACCAGGATAATCGAGTACCTCAAACTATGAGCCTCTTATAACACTTGCTCCTTTAATTCTGTCTCATTCGGAACCCAAATTCTTCCTTCAAATCTTAATAATCCCTCATTATCAAGACTATACTTTAAATCTTTTTCTTCATCGGTTAACCGCTTCTTTATTTGGTCACACTCCTCATTTTTGAGTTGTACCTCCTTGACTCTCTCTACAATAGTAGATTGAATCTCTATTGTAAACAGTTTCTGTCCCGATTTACTCAGCAACTTCACCTCTATCTCCATCCTAGCCATCTCTGTTATTAACTCAGTTTGAGCCGTTAACATAGACAACTTTTCCCGACCCTTCCCACACAAGGCGCCGGCCACTACATTATTTTTTCTCGGATGATACTGGATTTCACAATCGTAATCCTTTATCAACTCCAACGATCTTCTTTGTCTCATATTCAACTCCTTATGTGTGAAGATATATTTTAGACTCTCTATGGTCCGTGTATATCTCACATTTCTCTCTATAAAGATAATGTCTCCATATCTTTAAGGCAAACACTACCGCGACCAGTTCCAGATCATGAGTAGGGCCAACTTTCTCATAATACTTAAACTGTCATGATGCATATACAATGACCTTGCCATGCTGTATCAGAACGCAACCAAGTCCTCTATGCGAAGCATCGCTATAAACTACGAAATTTCTTGTGTCATCGGGTAATGACAAAACAGGCGCTTCACTCAACCTTTTCTTTAGTTCTTGAAAACTGTCTTCGCACTTCTCAGTCCACACGTACTTTACTGTCTTCCTTGTCAAGTTAGTTAACGGTGTAGCTATCTTCGAAAAATCTTGGGTGAATCTTCGATAGTATCCCGCTAACCCTAGGAAACTCCGCTCCTCAGTCGGCGTTTTCAGTTGTTCACAATTAATCACTACTTCCACCTTCGCTGGGTCTACTGAAATCCCCTCATGGTCGATAACGTGACCCAAAAACTGTACCCTTTCCAGCCAAAATTCATACTTAGTGAATTTTACGTACAACTTCTCCTTCCTTAGTGTCTCCAGGACTACTCTTAGGTGTCTAACATGATCTTTTGGCATCTTAGAATAGACTAGAATATCATCGATAAACATAATGACGAACTTGTCCAAATATGGTTTAAACACTATGTTCATCATGTCCATAAAAGCAGCTGGTGCATTAGTCAACCCAAATGACATTACCAGAAACTCGTAATGACCATAACGAGTCCTGAATGTCGTCTTTGGTACATCCTCCATCCTAACTTTCAACTGGTGATACCCCGTTTGCAAGTCTATCTTAGAAAAATACTTCACCCCTTTTAACTGATCAAAAAGATCATCGATCCTGGGCAATGGGTATTTATTCTTTGTCGTTAGCTTGTTCAACTCTCGATAGTCGATACAAAGTCTTAACGATCCATCCTTCTTCATTAAACACTAGCTACAACATATTTTAACACAAAAATCTAACATCTAACATGGCCTTCAAGATCAGATTTCATTTAGGGTTCATACCTTTTTATGAATAAATTTTTTATTCTTAGCTTCTTGATCTGTTATGGGTGATCTAGGAGCTTCATGTGGGACTGAAATACTAATGAATTTTGGAGGTTAGGAGAGAGAGGGAGTTTAGTTTGAGTATAGGAAAAATATGAACATACATTTTCTCTCTCCAATTCTACTTATGTGATGTAGATGCAATGAATTTGGAAGGTTAAAGGATGAAAGCTGATGTTTTTCTTAGGCCCTAGCTAGACTAGGTTGATGTCATGATAAGATTTGGCAAGATTTTGGCATCAATAATTCAAGAATGGGACAAAAAGGGTATTTTGGTCATTTACATTTTAATTTTAATTGTATTCTTGTACAATGTACTTAAATCTAGGGTTTAATCACTAGATTTTAACCTTAAAGTTTCCCAATTAATTTATAGAGTTTGAAAAATTAAATTTAAAGTTTAATAAAATTTTAATTAAAACACACTAATTAAAATTAGGGTTTTTTCAATAGAAATTATGGTTTAAATAATTAGTGTAAAGCCCCCAAATCTGGGTATATGAATGATTAAAAAGAAAAAAAACCCAAACAAGTATAATAATTATACACACGCACACACACACACACACACACACACATACACACACACACACACACACACACACACACACACACACACATATATATATATATATATATATATATATATATATATATATATATATATTTATATGTGGGTTGCCCCATGGATCACCCTAGTCCATTGGATCATTACATTGGGCTTAGATTTAAATTGTTTAACTTAAGCTTTGGGCTTGCATTAAATTACTTTGGGCTTCTCATTGACAAACACTTGGGCTTGCACATTAAATTCTATTGGACTTAACCACTTACTACAGAATCCTACAAGTCCACTACGATTGGCTTAAAGCCTTATAACGTATTATTTACGTATTATTCACATATTCTAACTCGTATACTAATTCCTAATATACGATATTCCATCGTTCATACTTACTCGTATAATATTTCGTATCATACTAGTATTCAATACCTCGTACAATACATATGTATCATACGATCAACACATTAACTTCTAACGCTTTATTTTCCCTAACGTTCTCAAATTAAGTCCGCAGGCAAAATATTACATTTTCCATACTTGAATTATTATTACATAATTCATCTCACCTCAATATTCTATCATTACGTATGTAATATTCCAGATTTTTTTTTTAAAATGTAAGTTATAAATATTTATTGATTTATATAAATATTTATTGGATGTGTTTATTATATAATTGTTCAATTTGATTGAGTTGATTTAGTTAATTATTTATTTGTTAAATAATTAATGTGTTATGTGGATTGAGTTATGTGATTAAGTAATTGATTTAATAAATTATTATTAAATAAAATGTGACAAATAACTATGTTATAAGAGTTATTAAAATAAATTAAAGTAGTTTATTTTAGTTTTACCCAAACAAAGCTTAAGGATATAAACTATGTTATTTTAAAGGGATTTGCCAAACAAAGCCTTATGGCTTTTGGATTTTTAATTTTTGAATTTGTAAATAATTTAAATAAAATAAATAATAAATATAACGTATTGATATATGTTGTAGACGTTATTTTGATAACTGATGATGGCTATTAAGGCCATATCAGTTTGTGTTTTCTTATGTTACGCATACTAGCTATCACAACTTCATTCTAGTTGTGTTAGGCAATAGAAAGAATTGAGACTTGAGAGAATTTGAGAGAGAGCTTGTGCAGAGAAGAACATTTCCAGTGTGTAGCAAGAATTTCTGTTAAGAAGAAAAAGGTATGTTCTATACTCTTATTATGCATATATGGGTTTCTACGCAAAATTTTTCTATGCCCTGTGAATTCTATTTCTTCCGAATAGTTGTTATGTAATTAAGTTATGGGGGTTATACATGTTTATAGTGATTAGATATGGTGTTTAAACAATTATCGCATGCAAATTTCGTTTACAGTATGAAGAAAATTTGTCAGTATATGTATTCTTGGTATGTTTCCATATGTAATCATGTAAGTACAAATTTTAATGGCCAATTTGGTTGTGAAACTGTAAATTGATGTTTGTTTATGGTATTTCATTGAGATACGAATGGAACGTAGGTTGAATAGAGTATTTTGATCTATTAATGAATTCACAGTGTTTACTGTGTTATCAACTATGGAGTTTTAGTTTTTTTTAAACCGTGTTTTCAAAATTTAAGTTTTCTAAAATCTTGGTTTAGTCGTTGTTAATTAGTATCTGAATAATTGGTTATGATTATGGGTAAATTATGTTAGTTGTTCATGTAAATTTAGATGTTAGCAGTATCGTTTAGTATAAAATTTAGTTGTTCTGTTCTTCGTCGTTGGGTTCTCTGAGTTTCGGCGCCCCAGCGCCAAAGTTTGCACCCCAGCGCCAAAAATGGGCCAGTAGCTCGCGTCCCAGCGCTGGAACTTACACCCCGGCGCTGGTACTCGCGCCCCGGGATCGGAAAAATTGTCTGAGTTCGGCAGTTTTGACCTCCTGTAGTAAAATGTCATAACTTTCTCATACGAACTCCGATTGAGTTGATTCAAGATGATCCGGAACGAGAAAGAATAGACCTACAACTTTCATGCTTTAAGGTTTTTAATTTGAGGTCTGTAACAGTAGTCAAAATGCTCATCTTTACGACTATTGTGTATTTGGAGCCAATCGGAGGGCGTCGGGATGCGCGAATGCAAGTGTAACCCTTTGTGTATTAGTATAACTTAATGATAACATGTTGGACATGTAATATGATGTTGTATCAAGTTGTTAATGTGTATGTGGTGCAATGACTTGATCACTTAAGCAGTTGTAATAAAGCTAAATAGTGATGTTCATGAAAAGATGTGATATTGTTAGGAAGTTATATGAAACTAATATTAGTGTAACTAATGTGTATTGTCAATACATATGGTATGTGTAGGACTTGTGGTGAACGTGAGTAGTGATTGTTTAACCTACACACGAGGCAAGTTCCCTAACCTTTGCTACTTTATTATTCAGCAAGGTTACTTTTCACTGTTATGTTATACTTATGCAAATTCTCTATTTCTAATCCCTTGTTTAACGATTTATTGTCATGCACGTTCTTTAACCTTCATTTATTGTTGAGCAAGCTAGTTAATCTTTGTTTCTTTATTCCAATCGAGATTACCTTGGTTATTCAAAGTTTGTACTCATTTATTGTTGAGCAAGCTAGTTAATCTTTGTTTCTTTATTCCAATCGAGATTACCTTGGTTATTCAAAGTTTTTACTCATTTATTGTTAGGAAAGTTAGTTAATCTTTAACTCTTTATTCAAAGTCTGTATTATTATTGTAAGAAGTGTGTTTATTCAGCTACTAATAACTGTTGTTTGATCTTCGTTCTTCAGTATCACTGTACTATCTTACGTTATTGTACCGAACTCTAAGTTGCTTAGCGATTCTTTACCAATTCAACTAATCCTTAGTTGATGAATGTTCTAAACTCTAAATTACCCTTGAAGTCTACCCAAACCAAACTTCCTTTGGTTTGCATATGTACTCACACAAATTTTGAAAGCATGTTGTCGATGATTACATTTGTTCAATTTAGAAATTATTAATACTCTAGCTCTTATTGATTCATCAATATACCTTGGTCATAAAGATATTATAATCAAACTCTGAATAGTTATTTGTTTCTATCTGATTCAACCAGTACTTGGTTGATGAGCATTCTAAAGATCTAGAATTCCTTGAAAGCTAATTCCCAATCAAACTCCATTTGGTTCAGAACCTGATGATCTAAGCTGAGATGAATAACCCTATTATTAAGGGATTATTTTAGAAATACGAAATAGCGTTAAAATGTTTGCGCAATACATAGTACAAAGGGCTGATCACCTAGAGTACGAGATGATGGTCTATATAGTCGTTTAGACTGTTAAAGGTTACAGTAGAAACACCTGTGAACCTAGGACATAGATGATGATTATAGTCTTTTAGACTGTTAAAGGTTAAAGTAGAAATACTTGTAAACCTAGAATAGAGTTCGTGGTCTTGTGACCCTCAGTATATTCTTTGATGTTGTTATCTATTGTTAACTTAAACGTTCATTATTCCTTTGAACTCATTGCTGTTGAATTAAAGTTTCTTGTTCCGGTAAGAATACTTTACCATTGAAAGCTCAGTTAATTGTCATTCATAAAACGTTATTGTATATTATCCTTCTTGTGAGCAATTGTTTCTCACTCTTGCACAAAACAATGCAGATGAAGTTACGAAGTTTGAAAAGCTTTCTACAAGCAAGGGCAAGGACAAAGTGCTTGATTAGACGACAACGTTTAATTTATATTTTTATTTATGAAGCTTATGTAATGGATTTAATTATAATCATATTTTAATTTTCCGCTGGTGATTGTAATAAAGGTTAGATGACCTGAGATTTATTTGAGATTATGTAACCCTTTATTGGGAGATTTATTATTTTAACTTTTGAGTTTAATTTTATCCTTTGGATATGGGTAGTTAGTTATGATTTAATTGGACAGTGAACACCAAATCTGTGGGATAGAAGTGGCCAGATTTGGGGGTGTCACAACGTATTTCTCGAAAATTCGAAAATAATTCCCCAGCAAAAATGCGTGAATAGTGTTTTTCATAAAATTTCTCGGAAAACTTTTATTTTTGTCTTGGAAATTCAAACACTTAAATTCCTTCACGTAGTTAAAAGACTACGACTTTTCGACGTTTCTAAGTTATAGAACGACATTCATCTTACTAACACATAATAATAACAAATAATATAATTTTATTCATTATTAAATAAAATAAAATTATTTTATAAAATTGTTCAATTTTCTGGGGCATAACACATATTGTTTAAATGGAATTGTCATACTTGCTGAGCTAGTTATGCTCACTCTTGTTTGAACCATATGAATGCAGCTAAGACTGAACGGACTGAAGGATCCGACAAAGATAAAGGGAAGGCTAAGGCGAACTTGTAGATTACCTATGTAATAGTATAGGCGAATGATGTTAATATTTGATAGTATGACAAGAATAAATGTAATGGTTATAAAGAACCTGGGAAGGAAGTATTGTTTTGGAATATATATATAACATATTCATTCTTTTGAGAAATTTTAATTGAATGTATGTGTGAAATGTAGCACCGTGTAGCATCATATGTTGGGTTAGAAGATACCCGGATTTGGGGGCTTCACATCCCTTGGCCGAGTCATTCTCAAATATGGAAAATGATAGTCATAGTTGCCCATGGTACCTAAAAAGGAATTAGACTAGAGAGAACAATAAAATAAATAAAAAAAATATTTAAATTAAGATTAATTTCATTTAATTTAATAATGAAAAAATATAAACTAATTTCCCCGGCAACGGCGCTAAAAACTTGTTACCTGATTTCTTAATAGCACTTTAACACATAAGTATACGCATTTAATTGTAATATTCAGCAAGCAAGGATATCATTCCTACGAGGAAATATACTATTATTTATTAATTACTAATTCCAATGCAATTAATCCTATTTTAAACTACGAAATATTATTTGTGATTTAAAAATTAAACTTAACAAAACTAATAATTAAAATCAGAATTTCACAAGAGTAACTGCATATTTAACATGTTAAGATTACAACTTCCCTTGGTATTTCATTTAAATCAATTTACTTCCCATTTAAATCAATTAATTAATATGAATCATTATCCAAGAATGTTTTATAGTGCTCACGCACTTCTTTCAAAGTCACGTGAACAAATCCTCCTAAATCTGATCCTTAAGGCACAAAATTACAAGGACCTATTCAATTAATTCGCTGTATTCCTATGCGAATCAAGTTAATAAGGGTTTTATGCACAAATTCTTTCAATGGATACAAAAGACACATATGTATATTCATATCCTACATGCAAATCATATTAACCTTATTCAGATTATATGAATAGAAGTTGTTATATCCAGATCTAAATCTATATTCCATCTTCCAATTTTATATAGATTATCATAGTAATTATTGGCCAAACAATTAATCAATAAGCAAAAGATATAATAAACAACTCAATAAAAACCAATTTTCATTCAATGGAAAGACTAATTTAAACTACATACCAAGTTCCGTTGTAATCTAAATAAAAATTGTATTCATGATAATAATAATAATAAAGAGAAACATCATCCAGATTAATAATCTAAATATTCTAGATAATTACAAAAGATAAAACTAGAGAAGAGAATAAGAAACTCTGAATTTGCTCCTAGACTCTCTCTTTGATCTTTAGCCCTTGCAATCCTCCTTTGTGTTTTTCTTCGTTGTTCTCTCTATAATATTTCTTGATAAATTCCTTCATACGTTTTTTCTAACGTCTTCTCCTATTTATATTTGTCAAAACCCTCATTCAGAATCCTTTTTGGCTTCAAAAACCAACTCAGCAGAAGCAAAATCCCTCTATAGCCGCACATGAGCACTTAGGCGCTAAACCCAGGTCATTTCCAACCGCCTACGCGCTTGACCAGGGTCACGTATTTACAAAAATGCCACTCAACTCTAATTTTAATGATTTTTGATCCTTTTTTCTCCCAAATGACCAATTTGTTCCTCCAGCACCAACCTTCAAAAAATAAACGCAAAAACACATAAAAAAGATACTAAAAACACTTAAAGATAGCTATAATTAAGTTTACTAATATCAGATTCATAGGTATAAAACATACTCATCAGTCTATTACAGGATAACTTATTTATCCATCTTGGCTTTGCCCTTATCCTTATCGGAACCCTCGGTCCGTTCGTTCTTAGCTACAATCATATAATTCAAGTAAGAAGTGAGAATAACTAGCTCATCAAGTGTAAAAATATATAATATAATCATAACATCAAGAATCATATGATTTATCTCCATTAACTAAACAAATAGTTATGAAGTACTATGAACAATTGAAATAACACTTTTCATTCTCTTAAAACAATTTCAAAGTACATACAATACTTAGGAATTCTGAGTAGATCAAAAGTCCATGAACATTCACATTCTGTTTTCATTCATGCAAAGGAGATCTCGGCGCTAAGGCCGTACATCCGATATAACTTACGAGAACTTCTAGGTGATTAGCCTATAGTACTCTATGTTGATTAACACTCATCCGTGAAACGTATTTACTTTTAAGTTATGGCGACCTCGTGTGCCTGTCGAGTAAACGATGTAAAATACCTTTGTTTATTCATACTCAGGCTTACCTTTGAATTCGTACCAAACAATTGGCATAGGATATCATTATTAATACTACTTTGAAATACTTGTAAATAAATCAATTTACTTTTAAGATTTGTCTAGCCGAGTTAAGAATGACATCAACTCTTTCGTAAATTACTCATGTACTATATAACATGAATCACAGAAACTTGGCTAACACGAAGGTCAGACAAGCGTTAAAAGAACTTTCCTTCAAGCGTCTTCTACTTTTAAGTTCAACCGTTCTTGGTCTATAGAGTTTCTACATGATATATTTACCTAGCACACTAAAATTAGCTACCAAACAAACTATACACATTGTTTATACCAACTTATTTCTTTTCTATGTCATAATCGAATTTATTTCTTTAATAATATTCGCTCAAGCTTATTTAACATTCATTACTACTTATTAACATTTATGACGGCTTATTAACATTATATGTCATAACCCATAACTTATCAATTGTTTTTTAAGTACTTGTAATCCTAATCGGTTTGCTAGTTCAGACACATTTCTCTCGGATTACCAATATCGGATTCTGTATAGGAATTACATATGTTTAATCTTAATTTGTCACCATTATCTATGTTCAATGTTTAGGTATTACAATCAATGTAACCCTAAAACATATGTTTAACTAGGATACAATTGACAGTTATCGATAACGTACTTTGCGTTCACGTTTCCTTAACCTTAACTCAACTCTTAATCGTTAAAGTTGTGGTTTTAATCCCCCTTTATGAGGTTACTTAAGGTTTAATTACTATTCATAATCATCCTTTCGACATCCCCCATCTTTTACACATATAAAAACTCTTCACTATCAAATGCACAGAGCATGCGCTATATAGCCATTCCCTTTGTTAAATGCCCAGTGACTGAGTTCCCGTGTAGGCACTGCGGTGCCAACTTCTTAGGCTTGGGCGGCACTGGAGTGCTTGCCATGTGCCCTTAAAATTATTTAAAGTTTTTCATTAAGATTTCTTCACGAGCTCGTAACACGATTGTTATAACTCGAAATTGGCTCGTTCAAAAGCCATTAACTCATATATCTTATGTACTTAGAATTTATATGGACAAAATAAGTTTCTGAATTTGTTAACGACAAATTAACTGTTTAAATTTTCATTATGCGTTCGTTCAACGTTCGTGAGCGTTCTTCACTCGTTTCTTCGTTTTAAGCCCTAATTCGACCATTTTTGAGTTCATGACTCTTAAATACATTGTTCTTCGATACTCCACCAAAACCTAGATGTCTAAGTTAAACGACAACTTTTGACTATCGTTCCGAAAATCTTAGTTAACTATGATTTCAACAATTAACGTCTTTTCCCGTAAATTTTGCCATAATTTTGTTATTTGAGATTTTTACGCCAAACCAAATGGAATCAATCCATTGGTCCATCATCTATATCCTAACCAAGAAATTTGCACCAAAATTATACGCGATGGTTTTTAATTTGTCCGTCATCAACAAATTCTAAGTTTTGATGGTTTTCTTCATTTAATGCTTAAGTAGTCGATTATGATTCTCACTTAGACATGGCTTATTAACATCTTTGTTCACCAATAGCCATCCTTATTCCTCCGAAAGAGATAAATCCACCAATTCATATTCTCTTATAAAAACTTAATAAAAAATAATCAAAAGTTTAAGTTTTCGTGTTTTTACCTTTGCATTCTTCGCGTTCTTGCTTAAAGCTTGAATAGTAAGCTTCTTTTCATCATTGATTACTTTTTAATTCTCTTCTCTCTCTCTCTCTCTCTCTCTCTCAATATAAGTGTTCAAAGTTGATAAAATAACTAATGAAGACTTAGGCTTGTTTATATAGAATTTGCGAGCAAGGGCATTTTGGTCAAAATGGCACCTCCTTACTATTCCCACCTCCTTTGATTGGCTTCTCCAAGAAACCAAGCCTCACTTGGCCAGTCCACATACCCCATGGGGGACCCACATAGGTTATCCCATGGGTTTTACCTACCCGTTGACCCATCGGTTCAACCCACGAATTCGATTCTTGGTTTGTGCTTAGAATTAATACATATAGGGCATAAGTTTGGGCTTGGTTTATAATTGGGCCTTGATATAATTTATCATTGGGCTTCACTCATTGGTTCCATTGTGCTTGACAATTGTCCGAGTTAAATAGCTAAAGTCCCTTAAGATTTATTCATATTCATACCATATAATTCTCGTATTAATCTTTGTATTATACTTGAACAATACCTAGAATTATATTCGTATTATTTACTTTTCCTAACCCTTAGGGTTTAAAGTTCGCAGGCAAAAAATTTGTTTACCATAACTGAAATATTATTGGATATTCCATCTCGTCTTAGAAATCTATCATTATTCATTTCTCGAAAATTCAAAAATAATTCCCAAGCAGAAATGGATGAATAGTGATTTTTCAGAAATTTCTCGAAAAACTTTTATTTTTATTTTGGAAATTCAACTCATTTAATTGTAGCCCACAACCAGAATACCAACCACATTCGTACATTCAAGGTCATAGAATGACCTTTAAATAACTTACTCACTTAAATAAACAAATAAATTCATTTAATCAAATAAAATTTAATTCACATAACAATCCAATTTTCTTGGGCGTTAAATGTTATGGATTGATTATGCATCACAATATGAAGTATTTTAAGTGTATAACTCGTGGACTTAGTGCTTTGAAGCATTGTTATGTAAAGACAATTAAAGTAAGGGTTAAATGGTCTTTAATTCATGTTCATTGACAACTAAGCTTGATTCACTTATTGATCTAGTGTTAGGTGTCAATAATTGGATGATATGGGTCATTTTTACCACATGGTGAATCTTACAAGTGATGAGTCATCAAGATTTGACTTTATCCCTTAATAAAAGAAAAGAAAAAAAAGGCATTTTGGTCATTTCACACATGTTAGGGCAATAGTAATTTCACAAATAAATTTAAGGTTAATTTAGTCAATTCACATACTTTTATAAACTTTAAAATTTGTCCATTATGTTTTGACCATTAGGGTTTTGATGATTAGAATTAGGGTTTAATAAATAAAATTAGGTTTTAGTAATTAGGGTTAGGGTTTCCTAATCCTAAATTAGGGTTTCCTAATAAGATTTTCCTTTAATTCACAAATTTTATATCCCGTTTATTTCTATATAACAAAACTTAATATTAATCACATAATTCACATAATCTTATATATAATTATAATTCTAAATGTATTAATATGAACAATTTCTATTAATAATCCTTATTAGAGTTTGAATTATTACAATAATAGATGTTGTTGATGGACAAATTTAAAACCATCTTTTGTATGTTGTTAATGGACAAATTTAAAACCATCTTTTGTATGTTGTTGATGGATAAGTTTCAAAACCATCGTTCGTAAGTTAGTTTTAATGTCCAAGAAGAAGGAAATAGAAATATATGAATTGTTGAAATATTCCAAGTGGAATGGATTAAAAAAGAGCTATAACGAAGTTATTTTGAAATATTAAGTAATAGATGTTAAATGTTGAAATCGTAGTTTAGTACGATTTTTGAACAAATTTTTAACGGTAATTAATGATTGGGAATAACAAAGATTTCGTGGGGGAACTATATACGTAAGTAGAACAGAGCCGTAGGATGAAGAACGAGCTCATTCCGATAACGGGTGAGCAAGTTATGAAAGTACGAAGTGGGTACGATGAAAACTATGAAATAGTAAAAATTAACAAAATGGGAACTTTAGGCGCTGCCGATGTGGCGCAAGGCGCGCCACTGGTAAATTGAAATGGGCGCGGAGCGCTCTAGACCTGTAGTAGGTTGGACAACTTTGATGTCCATTAGTAAATAGGGCATAACTTTTTCATACGAACTCCGATGGAGATTGTAACGCCCGAGAAAATTGAATTTTTAGAAGAATTAAAATTTTATTTAATTATAAGGATTAAATGAATTTAATTGATTATTTATTAGAGCGAGCTAATTAAAGGTCGTTCAATTACCTAAATGTGATGCCCCCAAAATTAGGTATACATCACCCATCTTGGATCGTCAGATACATAGTACAGAATACAAATACAATTTACTAATACAACTGTCGTGTACAATACGATAAAACATAAACTGTGAGTTTGAATACAAATATTATCTTCTAGGGAGTATTCATACTCAAAAAGAGTCCTCATTACATTTATTAACACATCATTACATAGAATAGTGAGGACTACTAACTAATACTATCATTCGGACCATCATTCCGTTCCCCGACTTGTCCCAGCTACGTTCTCATTTTCTGAAGAGAATAGTGAAAGAAAGGGTGAGCTCAACTAGCCCAGTAAGAAATATTATGACTAAGATAATACAGAATAAATTATCATTAGCCTTCAACAATGTTAAACTGATAAAATATAATAGACATCAAGTTTAACTGCAGCGGAACAAGCAATCCATTAAAAGAGTCAAGTAGAAAATAAACTCTACTATCTTTTATGATTTAAAAGGTTTTTCAACACTGTGATCACTGGGACTCAGCTTAATAAAATAATCCACATCATCGAATCACCCCTGCACTACGGCCAAGGATATTCGTGTATTCATTAATGGTCATGATCATGCCAACAACTGTCTATCAACGCACTACGAGCCAGTGAGGAATTTTACCACATCATTTGTAACATTACGGTCATGATTATACCGAATAATCCCTGGTCATAATCATACCAAGTCCATCTATGCACTATAGGCCACAGATGACTTTTAACATTTTATAAACATGAGGATGATGACAATGATATAAGAATTCAATAAAACAAGTTCAAGAATTAATTTATCCAAGAATTAACAACGTCCAAATTGTCAACATGATACTGCTTTATGGAGTAAAATTCAAGAATGCTTAGAAGAATATTTTCATGAAAAGATACTGGATGAAACGCAATTATCAAGGATATTCCACAAATTTCATGGAGTATAGAAGTCAAAACTTAACCAACTGAGTATAATAAAGAATGAAATAACAAAAGAAATCACCATGCATGCAATAGACCGCACAGACAGGTTATTCCCACAGAATAATAAATAATGGAATCAGGTCCGGCATAAAACGCACAGACAGGATATTCCAACAGAATAATAATAAAGACGGAACTAGGTCCGGTGTAAAATACACAGACAGGATGTTCCAACAGAATAATAATAAAGACGGAACCAGGTCCGGTGTAAAATACACAGACAGGATGTTCCAACAGAATAATAATAAAAACGGAACTAGGTCCGGTGTAAAACACACAGACAGGATGTTCCAACAGAAGAATAATACAGACGAAACCAGGTCCGGTGTAAAACACACAGACAAGATGTTCCAACAGAATAATAAAAGAATGTCACCAAGTATAGGGTAGACCGCGTATACAGGTTATTCCAACAGAATAATAAGAAATGGAATAACAACAGTTCTCTTCATGAATAAGAAAGAATAACACCCCTTACCATTTTAAAGAAGAGCTGAAGTAAGGAAGTAGTTAAGTAGCAGAATACTCTTCTTCTCTCTCTCTATAGTTTCTCTCTATAGCTTCTCTCTCTAGAGTTCAGTGAATTCGTAAGAAATAATGAAGGAATGAGCTGCTATTTATAGAAAAATAGAATGCATAGTAACTAATCCATGAACGGTCCAGATTGATTACTTTAATCTGACGGTCCATATTTAAAGAAAAATCTTTTAAATAAAATATAATATATTCTATTTATAGAATAACTTTAATAAAGTATTCTGTTTTATATAAAAAGATGTTTCTGTTTTATTACGTTAATAATACGAATAAAACAAAACGTCATTATCGCTAAATAATTCATATTATTAACTGACAATAATTGAATCAAACTGATTGACTTCTCACATAAGCATTAATAATCAATACCGTGTGGTACTATGCAACCACACGTATTACTGTACTTTTACTACCGAGTAGTTCAACAGTAACAATGGTAAAATTTCCGCCGTTATTTTTAATAAAATATTTTTGTCGTTTTCTCAATCCGACAATAATTTCGTTGTGGGGTCCACCAATGATTGTGCCGTTGTACAAATATTCCCTGTTAAAACGAATATTCCCCAACCAATCGAATATTATATAACAACTTGCGTACTTTGCAAAATTTATAAATATTACCCACAACTATAACATTATATCAAATTAACTCCATAATATTCAAAAATGATATTTATAGAAAATTCATCTTTATTTATAAAAGTTGGGGTCTTACAACCTCCCCTTCTTATGAAATTTCGCCCTCGAAATTAGGGTACGTACCTGGTATGTCGAAGAGGTAAGGATACCTTGATTTCATTTCAGATTCTAACTCCCAAGTCATTTCATCAACATCGTGGTTTCTCCACAAAACTTTGACTTGAGGTATAACCTTGGAGCGTAGAATATGTTCCTTCTTATCCAAAATTTGAACAAGAACTTCTTCATACGTCAAATCCTCCGCTATTTCATCCAGTTCTAACTCAATAATGTGGTTCGGGTCTTCCACATATTTGCGTAACATGGATATGTGAAAAACGTTATGAACACGAGACATACTTGGCGATAAAGCGAGTCTATAAGCCACAGTTCCTACTCGATCGAGGATTAAAAATAGACCGATGAATCGAGGATTGAGCTTTTCTCTTTTTCCAAATCTCGTAACTCCTTTCCATGGAGCAACACGTAAGAACACATGATCTCCTATATCAAATTCCACGTCCTTTCGATGAAGATCAACATAACTCTTTTGTCGATCTTGTGAGGTTTTTATACGTTGTCGGATCGTTTAAATCTTTTCTGTAGTCATACGTACCAACTCCGGTCCCAACAATGTTGCTTCACCCACCTCATCCCAGCATACTGGAGAACGATATTTTCTTCCATACAATGCTTCGAATGGAGCCATGCCAATACTTGCTTGATAACTGTTGTTGTAGGAAAACTTCACCAATGGTAAGAACTTGTCCCAACTTCCTTTGAAGTCAAAGACACAGAGTCTTAATTAATCTTCTAGAGTTTGAATAGTCCTCTCTGATTGTCCGTCCATCTGAGGATGATATGCCGAACTAAATCGTAAATCTGTGCCCATAGCTTTTTGTAAACTAACCCAAAATCGTGAAGTGAATCTTGGGTCTCGGTCAGAAACTATGGATACTGGCATACCATGCAGTCTTACAATCTCGTTTATGTACATACGAGCAAGACGTTCAAGTGTATAAGTTTCTCGTATCGGTAAGAAATGAGAAGACTTGGTCAATCTATCAACAATGACCCAAATCGCATCAATACCTTGAGAAACCCTAGGAAGACCGGTAACGAAATCCATGGTAATGTGCTCCCACTTCCATTCTGGAATTTCAAGTGGTTGCAATGGACCTTTTGGTACTTGATGCTCCGCTTTGACTCGTTGACAAGTTAGACACCTTGAGATAAACAACGCTATCTCTCTTTTCATATTGCTCCACCAAAATGTATGACGAAGATCATGATACATTTTGGTACTTCCAGGATGGATTGCAAACGGTGTGTTGTGCGCCTCCATCATGATTTCATACTTTAAATCAGGGTTGTTAGGAATACAAAGTCTGGAGTTGACTCGAAGTATTCCTTCTTCATCGATTCTTGCTTCCGGCATAGCACCTTCTTGCACTTTCTTCCTCATACGCATCAGCTCCAGGTCTGTAGCTTGAGCAGCTTTAACTTTATCGATTAAAGTTAGTTCTACTCGTATATTCACCATCATCACATGGGTCCTTGGAGTCTTTAACTCTATCTCCATCCTTTGCAAGTCACACAAAATGGGCCTTTGTGTTGACAATATTTCACTCGTACTTGCATATGATCTTTTACTCAATGCGTCAGCTACCACGTTCGCTTTTCCAAGATGGTATTGAATGGTATGATCATAATCTTTCAACAGTTCAAGCCAACGTCGTTGTCGCATGTTGAGTTCCTTTTGAGTGAAGAAATATTTGAGGCTTTTATGATCCGTAAAGATCTCCACCTTCTCCCCATACAAGTAATGCCTCCAAATTTTAAGTGCAAAGACAACAGCTGCCAACTCTAGATCATGAGTAGGATAATTCCTCTCATATTCTTTGAGTTGTCTTGATGCATAGGCTATGACTTTTCCATGTTGCATGAGAACGCATCCCAACCCTTTGCTCGAAGCATCACTGTAGATGATAAATCCCTCCGAGCCAGATGGTATTGTTAGAACATGTGCTGAAATGAGTCTCCTCTTGAGTTCTTGAAAACACTGCTCGCATTCTTCGCTCCAACCAAACTTTGTATCTTTCCGAGTCAGCTGAGTTAATGGAGTAGCGATTTGAGAAAATCTTTCCACGAATCTCCAATAATAACCAGCTAAACCAAGAAAGCTACGTACTTCGGTCACTGATTTAGGTCGCTCCCAGCTTTGAATAGCTTCAATCTTTGCCGGGTCAACCGATATTCCACGACTTGATACTACGTGCCCAAGGAATGCTACCTCCTCCAGCCAGAACTCGCATTTCTTCAACTTGGCATAAAGCTTGTATTCACGAAGCTTTTGGAGTACCAGCCTCAAGTGTTGCTCATGATCTTCACGGCTTTTGGAATAAATAAGGATGCCATCAATAAAGACGACCACAAAGTGATCCAAATATTCCTTGAATACCCGGTTCATCATATCCATGAAGGCAGCAGGAGAATTAGTCAATCCAAAGGACATGACTAGGAATTCATAATGCCCGTACCGAGTTCTAAAAGCCATCTTTGGAATATCCTCAGTTCTAACCTTCAGCTGATGATATCCAGAACGAAGATCGATCTTTAAAAAGAATTATGCTCCTTACAACTGGTCAAACAGGTCATCCATACGTGGCAATGGGTACCTTTTTTTGATGGTGACATGATTCAGCTCCCGATAATCAATACAAAGTCGCATACTTCCATCTTTCTTCTTCACGAATAGCACAGGAGCACCCCAAGGAGAAGTACTAGGACGAATAAAGCCAATGTCTAACAATTCCTGCGGTTGGATCTTTAACTCCTGAAGTTCAATAGGAGCCATTCGATATGGGGCTTTGGAAATGGGTTTTGTATCGGGTTCAAAGTCGATACAAAATTCAATTTCACGCTCTGGGGGTAGGCCAGGAAGTTCTTCAGGGAATACGTCAAGGAATTTATTAACAATAGAAATATCATTCAAAACTGACGTATTTTTGTTTAGATCCGTGACATGAGCTAAGAAAGCTTGACATCCATTTTTCAATAAACGAATAGCTTTATGGCTTGAGATGACAGCGATTGATTTTAATGGTTTGGTTGCTTGACTTCGCATAATAGGTCGATTAGGAATATGAAAGCTAACAACCTTACGAAAACAATCAATTTTTACATGATGAGTAGTTAACCAATCAATCCCTAGAATCACGTCAAATGCAAGTATTTTTAATGAAATAAGATCGACAGGTAATGTGTGGGTACCAACTTGAACCAAACAAGACTTATAAACCGTGGATGTAATGAAGGTTTCTCCCAATGGAGTTTCAACAGATAAGTCAAAGTCTAATTTCTCCGAAATCAAATTTAATCGATGAGCGCAAGTAGGAGAAATAAAAGAATGGGTAGAACCGGTATCAAATAAAGTATAGACTTCGATAGAGTTTATGATAAGCTTACCCGTGATGACCTCATTCGGGTTCCTTGCTTTCTGGGAGGTCACAACAAACGCTCTCTCTTGCACTATCGGTTTTGACTTTTCTGGGATGGCCTTTGGTGTCTCCATCTTGGCTGAACTTGTTTTTAGTAAATGACAAAATCTAGCTAAATGACCTTCTCTTCCACAATTGTAACATGCTTTAGGCGGCATCACGCAGTTTGGACTGATGTGCCCCTCCCCTCCGCATTTGAAACATATGATAGGTGGTCGTTCTCCTTCCTTAACAACGGGTGCTGGTGCTGACGTCTTTCCATCATTGTTGAATCTCCTCTTCTTGAAATGACCATTCTTATTATTTTGGCCCTGATTACCACCGAAGTGGTTACAAATTCTGACGTGTTGATTCCCTCCACGCTTGTTGTCACCGCTTCGATGACTGCTTTCACTGGTATTATCATTTTGCCGACTGCTCTCTTTTGGTTGCATTGACTCGTTATCGCGCTCCACTAACTGAGCCCTATTCACAACATCTGAATACAAACACAATTTATGATAAATAAGATGTTGACGTATCTCAGGTTTTAAACCTCGCAAAAACATTCGCGTCATTCGCTCTTCATTATCCACCAAGTGGGACGCAAACCGGGACAACTCAGCAAATTTAGCCTCATACTACGACACGGTCATATTATTCTGCTCCAATTTGATGAACTCCAACTCCTTCATGTGACGAACACTTTCGGGAAAGTATTTGTCATTGAACAGCTCTTGGAACTTCTCCCAAGACATCTTCAGTGCGGCAGGTTGAGTACGCTTAATCGATTTCCACCAGTAATCTGCCTCTCCTCGCAACATAGAGGCGGCAAAGGGAACCTTTTGCTCCTCGGAGCATCCCAAGACATTAAATATCTTGGTAATCTTCTTTATCCATGTTTCCGCTATAAGTGGTTTTGGCTCTCCCTTAAACTCTGGTGGTCCCAGCTCTTTGAACTGTTTAGCGGTGACCGTCCGAGAGTTTTCAGTGTTTTCACCTATATTTTGGACAGGAGCCACTCTCGCCTGCTGTTGCATGAACTGCATAAAGTTTCTGAACATTCCATCATTCATCATCTGGTCAGTGTTGTTGTTTGCATGAGGATTGTCACCTTCCTGATGCACATTATCCTGATTATTGATATGTGGTGAATCAACAGTCGCCTGTGCTCCATTGCTATTCTCAACATTCTCAGATGCCATTTTCTGATACTGCCACAAAATAAAAGTTAATTGATATGTTATATATTATCCTTATATTATGACCGACCAATTAAATACCATGCAAATAAACTTAGGTAGGTCATACTAGCGAAGGAATTCCCCGTCTCTCCCCTCCTAGTTCTATTCTCACATCTTAGCCTGGGATCATATCCCTAAGCTTTGATACCAACTGTGACGCCTACATCACCCATCTTGGGTCGTCAGATACATAGTACAGAATACAAATACAACTTACTAATACAACTATCGTGTACAATAAGACAAAACATAAACTTTGAGTTTGAATACAAATATTATCTTCTAGAGAGTATTCATACTCAAAAGTAGTCCTCATTACATTTATTAACACACCATTACATAGAATAGTGAGGACTACTAACTAATACTATCATTCGGACCATCACTACGTTCCCCGACTTGCCCCAGCTACGTTCTCATTTCCTGAAGAGAATAGTGAAAGAAAGGGTGAGCTCAACTAGCCTAGTAAGAAATATTATGACTAAGATAATGCAGAATAAATTATCATTAGCCTTCAACAATGTTAAACTGATAAAATATAATAGACATCAAGTTTAACTGCAGCGGAACAAGCAATCCATTAAAAGAGTCAAGTAGAAAATAAACTCTACTATCTTTTATGATTTAAAAGATTTTTCAACACTGTGATCGCTGGGACTCAGCTTAATAAAATAATCCACATCATCGAATCACCCCTGCACTACGGCCAAGGATATTCGTGTATTCATTAATGATCATGATCATGCCAACAACTGTCCATCAACGCACTACGGGCCAGTGAGGACTTTTACCACATCATTTGTAACATTACGGTCATGATTATACCGAATAATCCCTGGTCATAATCATACCAAGTCCATCTATGCACTACAGGCCACAGATGACTTTTAACATTTTATAAACATGAGGATGATGACAATGATATAAGAATTCAATAAAACAAGTTCAAGAATTAATTTATCCAAGAATTAACAACGTCCAAATTGTCAACATGATACTGCTTTGTGGAGTAAAATTTAAGAATGCTTAGAAGAATATTTTCATAAAAAGATACTGGATGAAACGTAATTATCAAGGATATTCCACAAATTTTATGGAGTATAGAAGTCAAAACTTAACCAACTGAGTATAATAAAGAATGGAATAACAAAAAAAATCACCATACATGCGATAGACCGCACGGACAGGTTATTCCCACAAAATAATAAATAATGGAACCAGGTTCGGCATAAAACGCACAGAATTATAGAAGAATGTCACCAAGTATAGGGTAGACCGTGTATACAGGTTATTCCAACAGAATAATAAGAAATGGAATAACAACAGTTCTCTTCATGAATAAGAAAGAATAACACCCCTTACCGTTTTAAAGAAGAGCTGAAGTAAGAAAGTAGTTAAGTAGCAGAATACTCTTCTTCTCTCTCTCTCTATAGTTTCTCTCTATAGCTTCTCTCTCTAGAGTTCAGTGAATTCTTAAGAAATAATGAAGGAATGAGCTGCTATTTATAGAAAAATAGAATGCATAGTAACTAATCCATGAACGGTCCAGATTGATTACTTTAATCTAACGGTCCATATTTAAAGAAATTTTTTTTAAATAAAATATAATATATTCTATTTATAGAATAACTTTAATAAAGTATTCTGTTTTATATAAAAAGATGTTTCTATTTTATTACGTTAATAATACGAATAAAACAAAACGTCATTATCGCTAAATAATTCATATTATTAACTGACAATAATTGAATCAAACTGAGTGACTTTTCACATAAGCATTAATAATCAATACCGTGTGCTACTATGCAACCACACGTATTACTGTACTTTTACTACCGAGTAGTTCAACAGTATCAATGGTAAAACTTCCGCCGTTATTTTTAATAAAATATTTTTGTCATTTTTTCAATCCGACAATAATTTCGTTGTGGGGTCCACCAATAATTGTGCCGTTGTACGAATATTCCCTGTTAAAACAAATATTCCCCAACCAATCGAATATTATATAACAACTTGCGTACTTTGCAAAATTTATAAATATTACCCACAACTATAACATTATATCAAATTAACTCCATAATATTCAAAAATGATATTTATAGAAAACTCATCTTTATTTATAAAAGTTGGGGTCTTATACTAAACATATCAGAACGTCATAGTATTTTGGCTATGTGGTAGAATTAAAGTGTTTGAATTTCCAAGACGAAAATAAAAGCTTTCCGAAAAAATTTTCAAAAAATATTATTCACGCATTTCTGCTCGGGAATTATTTTTGAACTTCCGAGAAATACGTAACGATAAAATATCAAGGTGAGATGGAATATCCAGTAATATTTTAGTTATGGAAAACGTAATATTTCGCCTGTGAACTTAATTTGAGAACGTTAGAAAAATCAAGCGTTAAGAAGTTAATGTAATTAATTAAGCAATGATCGTATAATGTGTAAGTATTGTACGAAGTAATGAATATGAGTATGATACGAAGTATTATACGAGTATGTATGGATGGTGGTATGTCGTATATGTTGACTAAGTATACGAATGAGAATGTGGGATTAATGCGTATATAATACGTTCTAAGGTTTTAAGCCAAATGTATTGAATTTGTGGGTTTGTGTAGGAAATATTAAGGTCCAATGGGATTTGATAAGGCCCAAATGTATGGAAATGGTTAAGTCCATTGTGAGTTAATAAACAATCCCAATGTTTAATTTAAGTTAGTTAAGTTAATTAAATACAAAGCCCAATGTATAAGTTAAGCAAATTATGCTAGAAGCCCAAAGTATGAACCTATGGGCTATATGATGGTTTAAACCCATGGGGCAACCCATGGATAACCCAAAGTGGTGAGCAAGTAAAGTAACTTAATAGATAAATGTTGTGGTGAGCAAGTAATGTGACTTAATGGCTAAGCAATTGTTGTGATGGCCAAGTAATAAAGGTGGAGAGCAAGTAAACTTGGAGAGCAAATAATGACTAGTAAGGAGGTGGATTAAGGAGGTGGAAGGGCATAAAAGACTAAACTACCCAAGCTTTGGTTTTCCTATAAATAGGAAGATTGCTAGCTCATTTGTTCCTTGTTCAAAACTCCAACAAGTTAAGTGCTTATTTGCTTGAGAGAATAAGTTAGAAAAGCAAGAAAGCTAGTCTTTCATATTTCAAGAAGCAAGAAGAAGATCAAAGCTTAATCAAGTAATCATCAAAGGGTAAGCAACCTTGAACCATGAATCTCTTTCTCTTCATTTGTGAGAGAAGTGGGTAGTGATAGAACATGTATGTTAAGGCATGATAAGAATGATTAATAAAGGGACTTAAGCTGTAATAAGTCATGAATAAGTCATTTATACTTATATAAGTTATGAACTAAGAAGAACTTGTAAGAACTTGTAACATGATTACACAAATAAAGTTAGTATGTTAACAAGAAGCAAGAATAATAGTTAGAAATCATTAACCATAACGAGTCATATGAAAAGACGACATAAGTTATAAGAAATGGAAATATAAGTATTTTTATACTTTAATAAAGTTACAAACTCATCAAGAATAAGTAATAACTTATCATGTTTATAAGTTAATGAAGTATGTATGTCAATATGTTAGTATGAGGGAATAAATCCAATTGAAATGGTTTAAAAATCTCAAGTAACGAAGTTTCGCCGGAATTAACAAGATTAGACGACAATCGTTGAATTCGTGAAATTCTCGGAATGGAAGTCGAATTTTGATATTGAGCTTGGTAACGTTGGTTTTCAATGGAGACAAGTCTTATTTGGCATTATAGAGTTACGGATTAAAAAATGGCCGAATTCCGACATAGAACGAAGAAACGAGCGTTCAACGTTCACGAACGTTTATTGTTTTCGTTAAAAATAGACTAATAGGTGGAATTTTAGCAGACTCAATCGAATAGATATAATTCTTACATGAACACGTAGAGTACATAAATTGTGAACCGTAGGCTCTTGAACGAGCCAATTCGGATTTCTAACGAAGAAGTTACGAGGCCAGGAATCTAACTAAAAGAAAAATCTGTCAAATTTATCCCTGGCACAGAGTCCGCGCTGCGGCGCGACTCCAAGCCTAAATGACCGGTGCCGCAGCGCCAAAATGAGCCTTAGTCCCTGCAAACTAGCACTGTAACGCGACAAGTAACAAAGGGACTCGCGCCGCAGCGCCGAGTTCGGTCTCCAAGCCCTAATGGGCGACGCCGCAGTGCGGCATAACAAAGGAACACTGGCGCCGCAGCGCCAGCCTTAAAAGCTAGACAGAAAAGAATGGGTTCAAGTAGAATATGAAGGGAAATTATTTAGTAACGAACTAAGAGACTTAATGAAACATTGTTAGGTCATAATTAAAACTCAAGTGTGATCACTTAGAGTTAAAGAAAGTTAATTGAATGTAAACAAGAACGGTGTACAATAAGTGTACATAACCAATGCCGATTAAGTGTCAATTAATAACGTAAGGACGTTAGTAAGCCGTGAGGAAGGATAATTAACTCGAACCGAGTTGTAATAATGTAATAATTTCAATTAAATTATAGAAAGGAACGAAGTTAGTAAGAATGATGTAAAGAATGACGGAAAGTCGGAACCAATAAATAACAAATCTAATACGGGATTAGATTGAGAAAAAGGGTAAGATTCTTTAGAAATCAAGTATGTTCATTCATAACCTAATGTGGTATATTATGTGGTTATGTGTTGTAGAGACCGTAAAGACTCAAAGGAAATGTAATTATTCTATAGCAGACGCTAAAGGCAAGTTTTTTTCTAAAACGCTTGTCTAACCTTCGTGGTAGCCAGGTTTTCAAATGATTCACGTTATAAGATGCATGTATGATTTTAAAGAAAGGGTGGAAGCCAGTTTTAACTCGGCTAGACTAATCATGATAGATTGATTAATTTATTTACAAGTCTTTCAATATAGAATTGTTAACGCTATCATACGCCAATTGTTTGGTACGGATTCAAGGTAAGCCTGAACATAAATAAACAAATGTATTTTCATCGAGCATTCAATGGGCACATGAGGTTGCCACAACTTAAACGTACACA
This sequence comes from Panax notoginseng, assembly GCA_016801055.1. Taxonomy (NCBI): domain Eukaryota; kingdom Viridiplantae; phylum Streptophyta; class Magnoliopsida; order Apiales; family Araliaceae; genus Panax; species Panax notoginseng. Next base: position 95,365,768 of record CM029015.1, on the reverse strand, counting down.
CGTTTAATGGATGTAGTGTTGATCAATATAGAGTACTATAGGCTGATCACCTAGAAGTGCTCGTAAGATATGTCGGACTTACGGACTTCGTGCCGGGTTGTCCTTTTCAAAGAAACTATAAGACATTCTCGTCTTGAACCAGAATTGATGTATTACTGAATCTTGTTATTGTAAAATATTTTGAAGGAAAAGAAACACTATTTTAAGTTATTGGTAGTACTTCGTAACTATCATCCAGTTATTGAAGATATATGATTCCTATGTTTCAAGCATGCTTTTAAAATGAAATTGTTGTACTTGTTGAGCTTGTTATTCTCACTCTTGCTTGAACCATATGAATGCAGCTTAGACCGAATGGACTGAAGGATTCGACAAGAATAAAGAGAAGGCTAAAGCGAAGTTGTAGATTATCTATGCAATAGTATAGGTTTGAAATGATAATATTTGATATTATGACAAGAACAAATGTAACGGTTATAAAAACCTGGGGAATGGTAGTATTGTTTTGGAATATATATATATATATATATATATATATATATATATATATATATATATATATATATATATATGTATAAGATATATTCGTTCTTTTGAGGTATTTCAATTGAATGTTTATGTGAACTGTAGCACCGTGGAGCACCATATGTCGGGTTGAAAGAGACCCGGATTTGGGGGCGTCACAGGTTGGTATCAAAGCATTAGGTTATAAAACTTAAGGGGGGAATAACCTTAGGCTAATAGCCTCGTTAAGGAAGAGAAGTCCGAAGGAAGTAAACTCGAGCTTTACTTGAGTTGAATGAGTCAATAAGGTATTGAGGAAATTCAGTACCGAAAAAAAAATTTAAAGATGGAAAGTAACCCTAAATAAATTAAATGTGATTCGTGCTTATACTATTGTGTGTTTTGTACTAATCAGCATGTTATGTATTATTGTAGGATGTCGATCGATAGCTTGATGTATAGAGACATACACGCGGTGAGCGAAGGAACTGTGAACCGAGTAGAGCCTGTACTTATGCCAGTGGCGGAGGTACCAATAGTAATTCTAGAGGAGTCGGAGACAGAGGAGTACTTTTTTGAGGAAGACTACTCCGAGGGAGATATGGATATAACGTCATACCTTAGTATGATGAATGAGGTGGAGGAAGAAAGAGAGGTAACATCGGTTACTACGGTGGTACCTACACTAGAGTCATCACCTCCAGATGCAATGGAAGCATTGTATCTGGCAGCGCTTAACAAGAATGTGCAACTGAGTGCAGTTGTGCAGAATCAGAATGAAGAGATTAGTGCTCTTTATGCAGCGAAGGAGTCTGCAGAAGCAGATTTTGAGGCAGAGCATGATGAGAAGGTGCTCATGATAAATAAGGCTAGGGATTTTAAGAAGGAGGTTGATGAGCTTCGTATAGAATTAGGGGAGAAGGACCGAAAGATAGCATGGATGTCTTACATCCATGAGAGTGCTCAGAAGGATTTCAAGCTGAAAGTTGCTTGTTATTACAATGAGTCAGGACAAACACGTCATACGATTAGTCTGGATACTGTAGCGATGATTGCGAATGAGAAGCACGAGGATGCTGTTATGCATTATTAGAAATCTAAAGTTATAAGTATGTGTGTAGTGACGTAAAACCCTCTTTTGTATAACAGGGTAGTCTTTTGTAAATCTCAACTTTTGTGAAGTACCATTTCGAGATAAAAATGTAATAGCTTTTGGTTATGAGAACAAATTGTAAATAGTTTCAAACTATAAAGAAGCATATGAATATAAAGAAGTTTTCTTTTAATATGCTTTGTTATAGTGCGAGTTGGTATGTGGCGAATAATAATGAAGTAAGTACATAGATAATAATGAAATTTTATTTATTAGAAAGTGCCGCCATGGAGAAGACAACGTAATCAGGAAGTAGAATAACGTAATGATAACCAATGGGGTCAAAACAACCCTATGCAAGAGTTCGTTAATTTATTAACGGCTGTATTTAACCAAATTGGGGGTAAAGTACCCATGGATACCTAGAATAGTCAGAACGACTACCTTTAAAGAGTTTTAAAGCGTAGGTCCGCCGGAGTTCAAAGGAACGACGGACCCAATAGATGCCCAAACAATGGTAAAAGAAATAGAGAAGGCATTTGTTATTACAAACATAGTTGAGGCGCAAAAGACTTCTTTTGCGACTTAGATAACGAAAGGGAAAGCCAACTTTTGGTGGGAGGCTTACCAGGGTGGGGCTAGAACAGATGCGGTAGCGTGGGAACAATTCACGAAGGTTTTCCTCGAGAATTATTTCCCTACATGTATGCGAGAGAGGATGGAGATTAAGTTCTTATAACTTAAACCAGGGGACATGACGGTTCCCAGTACACGGCCAAATTCAATGAATTGGCAAGGTTTGTTTCACACTAAGTGGACACTGATGAGATGAAGGCTCGTAGGTTGAGCAGGGCCTGAAACCCTAGCTCTATAGTGGGATGTCGGTGTTCTAGAGTGTTTCTTATGGGACCATTCTGGAGAAGGTAATTATAGTAGAGGATGGTAGCGAGGCGTTGACTCAATACCATAAAGAGAGGAAGAATGAAAGCAAGGGAGAGGGAGGAAACAAGGTAGAGAATGCCAATGGAAGTATGCAAAGAAGAAAGAATTTTAACTCTGGGAATACTAGAGTGCGATAAAGGGATCCTAAGTGTAGAATCGAAGTGTGTAAAACATGTGCAAAGACTCATCTAGGAGTCTGTCTGAAAAGGATTATAAGTACCTTTAAACAATAAGGTAGAGGAGGAGGAAATAACTTTCGTTAATTGTATTCGTGGAAATGGTTTCATGGATAATAAAATTGAGAGAATTTGAAGAAATTCTTGATATGAACGGGTTGATTAACCATATAGCTTTAATGAATAGTTATAAGAAAAGTATGAATTTTCAGTTTTTCAGAAAACTCAAGGTAGTAAATTTACGATAATAAAACACCGAGACGCCTTGTCGTTTAACCTGGACGTAAGTTAGTAGGATGTTAAGGAAGAGGATGAGTCGTTACAGTTGCGTATCGACTATCGTAATAGGAGTGAGTTAGCGGTTAAGAACAAATACCCATGGCCCAAGATCGATGATCTATTTGATCGGTGGAGAGGGGCAAAGAATTTTTCTAATATAGATTTATGTACGGGGTATAGTGTGATGCCCCCAAAAATAGGTATACTTCATCCATCTTGGGTCGCCAGATACATGGTACAAAATAAAAATACAAACTAATTATACAACAGTCGTGTAAAATACGACAAAACATATGTTGTGAGTTTTAATACAAATATTGTCATCTAGACAATATCCACACTCAATGGAGTACTCATTACATTTATTGTCACACTATTTAACAGAATAGTGAGGACTACTAAAACTATCATCTGGTCCATCACTCTGTTTTCCGACTCGTCCCAGCTATATTCTCATTTCCTGAAGAGAACAGTGAAAGAAATGGTGAGCTCAACTAGCCCAGTAAGAAATATTATGACTAAGATAATGCAGAATAAATTATCATTAGTCTTTAACAATGTTAAACTGATAAAATATAATAGACATCAAGTTTAACTGCAGTGGAACCAGCAATCCATTAAAAGAGTCAAGTAGAGAATAAAATCTACTATCTTTTATGATTTAAAAGGTTTTTCATCACTTTTATAGTTGGGACTCAGCTTAATAAATAATTCACATCATCCCTGCACTACGGCCAAGGATATTCATTAGTATCATGACCACAAATTATCCATGCACTACGAGCCAAGGATATTCGTGTATTCATCAATGGTCATGATCATACCAACAACTGTCCATCAATGCACTACGGGTCAATGAGGACTTTTACCACATCATTTGTAACATTACGGTCATGATTATACCGAATAATCCCTGGTCGTAATCATACCAAGTCCATCTATGCTCTACAGGCCACAGATGACTTTCAACAAATATAAACATGAGGATGATGACAATGATGTAAGAATTCAATAAAACAAGTTCAAGAATTAAATCATCCAGGAACTAATAACGTTCAAATTGTCAACATGATACTTCTTTGTAGAGTAAAATTCAAGAATGCTTAGAAGAATATTTCCATGAAAAGATACTGGATGAAGCGCAAATATCAAGGATATTTCACTAATTTCATGGAGTATAGAAGTCAAATCTTTAACCAATTGAGTATAATAAAGAATGGAATAACAAAAGAAATCACCATGCATGCAGTACTTCGCATAGACAGGTTATTCCAATAGAATAATAATAATGGAACTAGGTCAGGCGAAATTCGCATCGACAAGATGTTTAAACAGAATAATAAAGAATGGAATAACAACAGAAATCACCATGCATGCGGTACTTCGCATAGACAGGTTATTCTAATAGAATACTAAATAACGGAACCAGGTCAGGCGTAATACGCACCGACAGGATGTTCCAACAGAATAATAAAGACGAAACCAGGTCTGACGTAAAACGCACAGACAGGATATTCCAATAGAATAATAAAGAATGGAATAACAGAAGAATTTCACCAAGTATAGGGTAGCCCGCGTATACAGGTTATTCTAACAGAATAATAAAGAATGGAATAACAGAAGTTCTCTTCATGAATAAGAAAGAAAAAATACAATTTACGAGTACAACAAATAATATCCCTTACCGTAAAAGAAACTTGATATCGGAGTAGTGAAGTAGCAGAATACTTTTCTTCTCTCTTTCTATAATTTCTCTTTCTAGAGTTTTAGTGAATTCGTAAGAAAATAATGAAGGAATGAGCTTCTATTTATAGAAAAATGGACTGCATAGTAACTAACTCATGAACGGTCTAGATTGATTTACTTTAATCTGACGGTCCATATTTAAAGCAAAATCTTTTAAATAAAATATAATATATTCTATTTATAATCTAATAAAACGAATAACTTTATAAAAGATTTTACTATGCAAATACTATGCAGGCACTATGCAAACACTATGCATAATAAAATATAATATATTCTAATTATTGTCTAATAAAACAGATAACTTTATAAAAGTATTCTGTTTTATATAAAAAGATTTTACTATTAGCCTAATAAAACGAATAACTTTATAAAAGTATTCTGTTTTATATAAAAAACTTTTCTGTTTATTACATTAATAATACCAATAAAACAAAACTGAGTGACTTATCACGTAAGCATCAATAATCAATACCGTGTGCTACTATGTAACCACGCTTATTACTGTATTTTTACTACCGAGTAGTTCAACAGTATTAATGGTAAAATTTCCGCCGTTATTTTTAATAAAAATATTTTTGTCGTTTTCTCAATCCGACAATAATTTCGTTGTGGGGTCCATCAATGATTGCGCCATTGTACGAATATTCCCTGCTAAAACAAATATTCCCCGACCAATCGAATATAATACAACAACTTGCATATTTTATAAAATTTATAAATACTACCCACAACTATAATATTATATCAAATTCACACCATAATATTAAAAAAAATATTTCAAGAAATTTAAATCTTTATTCATAAAATCTGGGGTCTCACAATCTCCCCTCCTTATGAAATTTCGCCCTCGAAATTTACGTACGTACCTGATATGCCAAAGAGGTGAGGATACCTTGACTTTATTTTAGATTCTAACTCTTGAGGTATACCTTGAATACCTTTATCGTCGAAAACATTGCACGTTGCATACGTGCATGCCTGACGTCCTCCGATTGTCTCTGAAAACATAATAGTCCCAAAAATAATCATTTTTACCCCTTCTAACAATCTCAAATTAAATAACTTAAAGAACAAACGTTGTAGGTTTATTCGTCCTCGTTCCGGATCATCTTGAATCACCTCAATCGGAGTTCGTATGAAAACGTTATGCCCAATTTACTAAAGGACGTCCAAACAGATTTTGGCTTAACACTAGACCAGCGCCTAGGCGCCCAAAATTGGCCTTGGGCAAGCGCCTAGGCGCCCAAGAATAGATTCCAAGCACCGAATCTAGTTCCTAGGCGCTCGACCTTTGGCACTTAACTCTAATTTTTTAGATTTTGCAACTTTTGACACATATACTTCAAATCTTCATAACTTTTTCATCCGTTATCGGAATTAGTCCGTTTTTGAGGCTATGGAAAGCTTGTAACATGCTCTACAAAACTCCCATGATTTCATAATTTTTTAGATTCATTAATTATTCTAAAATTTGGCTGCAAAGTCTCCCAAGACTAAGTTTTTACTAACAATGATACGTGAAAAACGTTATGAACACGCGACATACTTGGCAGTAAAATGAGTTTATAAGCCACAATTCCTACTCGATCGAGGATTTCAAATGGGTCAATTAAATCGAGGGTTTAGATAACGCCTTCTTGAACCTTCTTCTTCACATTCATCAGCTCTAAGTATGTGGCTTGAGCGGCTTTAACTTTATCGATTAAAGTCGATTCTAATCGTATATTCGTTATCTTCACGTGGGTCCCTAGAGTCTTTAACTCTATCTTCATCACTTGTACGTTATACAAAATGAGTCTTTGTGTTAACAATATCGCACTCGTAAACACATATGATCTTCTACTCAACGCGTCAGCAACCACGTTCGTTCTTCCACGATGATATTGAATGGTATGGTCATAATCTTCAACAGCTCGAGCCAACGTCTTTGGCGCATGATACGTTCGCTTTAGTTGAAAAAATATTTAAGGGTTTAAGAAATGAGTTTTGTACTGGGGTTAATACAAAATTCGATTTCACGCTCTGGGGTAAGCTAAGAAGTCTTCAAGAATACATCAGGAACTTTATTAATAATAGAAATATCGTTCAAAACTGTGACCCTCATCCAATACTTGAATAGCACGTCACATTGATACCTATTAACTTGCCATCGTCATTCACGACGTCGCCTATAGAAAGTCTGGCTTCGGTGCATTCCACACAAGGAAGTCAACAACGAAAGGATCGGGGCTCTTTACTTATGGCTTGATATGACAATGATTGAATTTAGTGGTTTGGTTACTTTAAATTCGCATAACAGGTTGGTTAGGAGTATGAAAGTTAACAACCTTACAAAAAGCATGATGAGTAGTTAACCAGTCGATTCCTAAAATCACATTAAAGTCAAGTATTTTCAAAGAGGTAAGATCGACAGGTAACGTGAAAGTGTTGATTTGAACAAGATTTATAAATAGTGGAGGTAACGAAGGTTTCTCCCAACTGAGTTTAAACAGATATATCAAAGTCTAACTTCTCCGGAGTTAACTTCAAACATTGAACACAACTAGGTGAAATAAAAAAGTGAGTAGAATCGGTATCTAACACGGTATAGACTTCACAAGAGTTTATGACTAACATACCCGTGACAATTTTATTCAGGTTCCTTATCACAAAAAAAAAATGCTATCTCTTAAACTACCGACTTTGACTTTTCTGGGACGGCCTTTGGTGCCTCCATCTTAGCTGAACTTGTCTTCAGTGAACGACAAAATAGGGCTAAGTGACCTTCTCTTCCACAATTATAACATGCTTTGGATGGCATCGCGCAGTTTGGACTGATGTGTCCCTCCCCTCTGTATTTGAAACATATGATAGGTGGTCGTTCTCCTTCCTTAACAACGGGTGCTGGTGCTAACGTCTTTCCATTATTGTTGAATCTCCTCTTCTTAAAATGTCCATTCTTATTGTTTTGACCATGATTACCACCGAAGTGGTTACCATTTCTGGCATGTTGATTCCCTCCATGTTTATTGTCACCGCTTTGATGACTGTTATCACCGGTATTATCATTTTACTGGCAGTTCTCTTTTGGTTGCATTGACTCGTTATCGCGCTCCACTAACTGAGCCCTATTTACACTATCTGAATACAAACACAATTTATGAGAAATAAGATATTGATGTATCTCCGGCTTCAAACCTCTTCAAAAACATCCGCGTCATTCGCTCTTCAATATCAACCAAGTGGGACGTAAATCGGGATAACTCGACAAACTTGGCTTCGTACTGCGACACGGTCATGTTGTTTTGCTCCAACTTGATAAATTTCACCTCCTTCATGTGACAAATGCTTTCGGGAAAGTACTTGTCATTGAACAGCTCTTCAAACTTCTCCCAAGACATCTTGAGTGCGTCAGGCTGGGTACGTTTTACAGATTCCCACCAGTGATCTGCCTCTTCACGCAACATAAAGGTGGCAAAGGGAACCTTTTTCTCCTCGGAGCATCCCAAGACATCAAATATCTTGGTGATTTGCTTTAACCACGTTTCCGCCTTAAGTGGTTTTGGCTTTCCCAAAAACTCCGGTGGTCCCAGCTCCTTGAATTGCTTAGCGGTGACCAACCATGGGTTGCCATTGTTTCCTCCTGCATTTTGAACAGGAGCCGCTTTCGCCTGATGTTGCATGAATTCTAAAAAACTCCTAAACGTACCGTCGTTCGTCAATTGATCAATGTTGTTGTTTATATGAGGATTATTGTCTTCTTGTTGCACATTGTCCTGATTATTGATCTGTGGAGACTCAACGGTCTCTTGTGCTCCATTGCTTATCTCAACATTTTCAAATGTCATTTTCAAATACTGCCACAAAATAAGGGTTAATTGACGTATCACATATTATCAATAAACTCTGACCGACCAATTAAATACCAAATAAACTTAGGTAGGTCATACTAGCGAAGGAATTCCCCGTCTCTCCCCTCCTAGTTCTTATCTCACATCTCAGCCAAGGATCATATCCCTAAGCTCTGATACCAACTGTGATGCCCCAAAAAATAGGTATACATCACCCATCTTGGGTCGCCAGATACATGGTACAAAATACAAATAAAAACTAATTATACAACAGTCGTGTAAAATACGATAAAACATATGTTGTGAGTTTTAATACAAATATTGTCATCTGGACAATATCCACACTCAATGGAGTACTCATTACATTTATTGTCACACTATTTAACAGAATAGTGAGGGCTACTAAAACTATCATCTGGTCCAACACTCCGTTCCCCGACTCGTCCCAGCTATATTCTCATTTCCTGAAGAGAACAGTGAAAGAAAGGGTGAGCTCAACTAGCCCAGTAAGAAATATTATGACTAAGATAATGCAGAATAAATTATCATTAGTCTTCAACAATGTTAAACTGATAAAATACAATAGACATCAAGTTTAACTGCAGCGGAACCAGCAATCCATTAAAAGAGTTAAGTAGAGAATAAAATCTACTATCTTTTATGATTTAAAAGGTTTTTCATCACTTTTATAGTTGGGACTCAGCTTAATAAATAATCCACATCATCCCTGCACTACGGCCAAGGATATTCATTAGTATCACGACCACAAATTATCCATGCACTACGAGCCAAGGATATTCGTGTATTCATCAATGGTCATGATCATACCAACAACTGTCCATCAATGCACTACGGGCCAATGAGGACTTTTACCACATCATTTGTACCATTACGGTCATGATTATACTGAATAATCCATGGTCATAATCATACCAAGTCCATCTATGCTCTACAAGCCACAGATGACTTTCAACAAATATAAACATGAGGATGATGACAATGATGTAAAAATTCAATAAAACAAGTTCAGGAATTAATTTATCCAGGAACTAATAACGTCCAAACTGTCAACATGATACTTCTTTGTAGAGTAAAATTCAAGAATGCACAGAAGAATATTTCCATGAAAAGATACTGGATGAAGTGCAAATATCAAGGATATTCCACTAATTTCATGGAGTATAGAAGTCAAAACTTTAACCAACTGAGTATAATAAAGAATGGAATAACAAAAGAAATCACCATGCATGCGGTACTTCGCATAGATAGGTTATTCCAACAGAATAATAATAACAGAATCAGGTCAGGTGAAATTTTCACCGACAGGATGTTCCAACAGAATAATAAAGAGTAGAATAACAACAGAAATCACCATGCATGCGGTACTTCGCATAGACAGGTTATTCCAACAGAATACTAAATAACGGAACCAGGTCAGGCGTAATACGCACCGACAGGATGTTCCAACAGAATAATAAAGACGAAACCAGGTCCGACATAAAACGCACCGACAAGATATTCCAACATAATAATAAAGAATGGAATAACAGAAGAATTTCACCAAGTATAGGTTAGCCCGCGTATACAGGTTATTCCAACAGAATAATAAAGAATGGAATAACAGAAGTTCTCTTCATGAATAAGAAAAAAAGAATACCCTTTATGAGTATAACAAATAATATCCCTTACCGTAAAAGAAACTTGATATCGGAGTAGTGAAGTAGCAGAATACTTTTCTTCTCTCTCTCTATAATTTCTCTTTCCAGAGTTTCAGTGAATTCGTAAGAAAATAATGAAAGAATGAACTTCTATTTATAGAAAAATGGACTGCATAATAACTAACTCATGAAAGGTCTAGATTAATTTACTTTAATCTGACGGTCCATATTTAAAGCAAAATCTTTTAAATAAAATATAATATATTCTATTTATAATCTAATAAAACGAATAACTTTATAAAAGATTTTACTATGCAAATACTATGCATAATAAAATATAATATATTTTAATTATTGTCTAATAAAATAGATAACTTTATAAAAGTATTCTGTTTTATATAAAACGATTTTACTATTAGCCTAATAAAACGAATAACTTTATAAAAGTATTCTGTTTTATATAAAAAGCTTTTCTGTTTTATTACATTAATAATACCAATAAAACAAAACTGAGTGACTTATCACGTAAGCATCAATAATCAATACCGTGTGCTACTATGCAACCACGTGTATTACTGTTGTAAGACCCCAAATTTTATGAAATAAAAGTATTCAATTTTTCATATAATTACTATTCAGTAAATGGTTAAATTGATAAAAGTTTAAAGTTATGGGTGAAATATGAAATTTTTTTCAAAATAAGCAAGTGGTTATAAAATAATCATTGTTGTCGGGGAATATTCGTTTGGTCGTGGAATATTCTTTCCGTCGGAGAATATTCGTACGACGGCGCAGCTATTTGTGGGCCCCATAACGAATAACTGTCGGGTGAAGGAAAACGACAAATTTGAGTTTTTACAAATAACGGCGTAGTTGTTACCGTTAACACTGTTGGAATACCTGGTGGTTAAAATACAGTAATACGCGTTATTGCACAGTAGCACACGGTATTGCATAGTATTTTTGAAATTATTGATTCTTACGTAAGAAGGCACTACTCAATAATTGTTACAGTAGTTACTGTTCAATATTTTATTTTATTGATTCAATAATTGTTGCGTTAATATTTTATATTATTGTTGTTTCAATAATTGTTGCTGCACAGTATTTTCCTTTATCAGATCAATAATTCATATTATTTGAATAATATTATTAGATAACATTATTGTCAATGTCTAGAAAGTTCTGTCTAAGGAGAGGTTTGGTCATCTAATTGCGCGCCAGTAAGGAGAAATTCTTATTGGAAAGCCCCCTCTTTCCTGGGAACGGCCTGGTTGTCATAAATGTGATTCTGTAATATTATTTGTGAATAATTAATTATTGATTCATATGATAAGAAAATATTTATTTTATGTGGATATAAATGAGGAATATATTTTTGTGGTTAAAAATAAAGGAGTTAATGTTGAGATTTTTATCCGTATTTTTGTCGGAATGGAGGTATTAAAAATCAGGGTTTTTGAGATATTTTGCGGGGGTTATAATTTTTAATCCGACCGTTGGATCGTGGTAATTTTTGGATATGTTATACATATATAAGTTGAGTATATGTCCACAAATTTTGAACCGTTAAAAATGAACGTATGATTTGTTATGAATTTTACGAGATGACTGGTTCAGAAATTGTTGAATTTTTGGAGTTAGTCATTTTGGTGGAAAATTCTAGAATTGGTGGGCCCCACTTGTGGTTGGTGAAGAAATGTGCTGAATTATATTTCAAATGTGGTGGGTGGGAATAGTAGCAGGTAAAGCCATCAGGTTGCAGGTCAAACCTACCAAAATTTTCCTATAAATAGAGGGCTAAGTTAGAATTGAAAATCATACCAGAAACATAAGTTTTCTCTCTTTCTCTCTCTAGATTATTGAGTGTATTTTGTGAGTTTTTAGATACTTGGTGAGTTGCTATTCATCAGTGCAAGTTTCTTTCAGCATCATATTCGATATCCAGTCAGAAGTACTGCTCTTTTGAGGTAAGGGATAGTAAGGGATTGTAAGGGATTGTAAGGGATAGTAAGGGATTGTAAGGGATTGTAAGGGATAGTAATGGATTTTAAGGGTTGTTATGATTTTCAGTTTTGTAATTTTTCTGATATTCTAAAATTCTGGAAAAATTCAAAATGATATTTTGATGAGTTTTCTTGATTGTGTCCAAAAATGGTGATTTTTGGATGTATAGATTGAGAGTTATGAATTTTATGAGAAAAGACTATTTTAAAAGTAACCGCTTATAATTTCTTGTGGTTAACTCCAAAATTGATGAAATTTTTATTGGGAGTACATGTATATGATAGAAGTATACTCTGTAAATTTCAGAATTTTTAGACAAAAGTACAATTTTTGATAAATGTCTAAATATTCGGCTATTTTGGCCATATGAAAAATAGTAAATGACTTTTAAAAATTCTGAGAAAAATATATGTTCACTATGGGACTATATTATGCTAAATCCCAGAAAAGAAATATTTTTGGAATTGATTTGGTATTTTTCATAAAAATGGTCTAGTTATGAGTAAATGAATTAAATATGTTTTGTGAAGAAAGAAAATTGGAAAATAGGATTTTATGGCTTGAGAATCCTATATGAGGTATATGCAGATTTTTGATGAGGGTTTTGGTTATTGATGATGAAATTGTAAGAGTTGGCATTTTATGATGATTAAATGCATTAATTAGTAAAGTGTAAACAATTAAAATAAATTGTTTATAAATTTAAGTAATGTTATTCTTTCAATATCATTATACCAAAATATTAGTATGAATTTTATTGTGGAATTTCTATCTTTTGTGTCGGGGTTACTATTCATGAGTTACTATTCACGATTTACTATTCATGAGTTACGAATATTACTCTTGAGATTAAAACTATATGTTGATCATATTATTTTTATCATCATATATAACATTTTTATAACCCTGATGTTGAAATTCTCTTTCACTGGAGTGTAAAGATGGGTAGATTATTGGTATGATCATGACTAGGGTTCTCTTTGGCCTGTAGTGCACAGTTGAATTGTGACTGGTATGATCATGACCATTGAATTTATAATTGAATATCTTAAGCTTAAGTGCAAAGGTGAATTGATCAACATGGTTATAATTATTATTTATATAAATTCTGAAATGATTATATATTTCTTTGAGATATGAATATATTTGGCCTGTAGTGCAAATATGAATTGTTGATGAATATCTTTGGCATGTAGTGCAAAGATGGCCTGTTGATGAATATCTTTGGCCTGTAGTGCAAAGATGAACTGTTGTTGAATATCATTGGCCCGTAGTGCAAAGATGGTTTGTTGATGAATATCTTTGGCCCGTAGTGCAAAGATGGTTTGTTGATGAATATCTTTGGCCCGTAGTGCAAAGATGGATTTGTTAGTATGATTATAAACAGGAACTGTGATTTGGTATAACCATGATCTTTGATGTTTCAGGTAAAGATAGGTGATGAAAATTATCTTCGTCCTGGATGAGAAGAGGAATTTAGAACTACAGTTATGATTATGAGTTATTCATATGATTATGGACCAGAATTATTGATTGATGTTACAGGGATAAAACATTGTTGATGGATTTTTAACATGGAGAAGATAATAGACTTTATAGTCTATTTGACTCTTCTAATGGATTGCATGTTCCGCTGCAACTATGGTTGAAATTTTTTATCATCTACCATATGTTCTAAATCTCTGATTTATTATTGATGAAGACTATTGATAATTTATTTATCTTTAGTCATGATATTCTTTATTGAGCTAGTTGTGCTCACCCTTTTGCTTCACAATTCCTTTCAGGTAATAAGAGTGTAGCTTGGTCGAGCGAGGGTAACAAGGGAATAGAACGGTGGTCATCATTTAGTAGTTATATTTGGTGAAAAAAATAGGGTGAGGCGAACCCAACGTTGGAAGGGTGTTTTGCCACTATAATATAAGATGTCTAACGACATACAACCTCGTGTCATCATAAGATATGATTGTGCACATCCACTTGCCGAGTATATCTATGGGCACTACCTATATAATCTTGGTGTTTGTTTGAAGTATAATTCTCAATTAGAGACAGTGGAGATAATGATAAGTCAAGAGAAGACTCACCATTGGGAAGAATATGATAGTAATCTTCTCGTTTTTCTTTGGGTCTATTGGGTCAACCAAGGATAATTCTGTGGCCATATGATATCTATCATAACCTAGACGCGTGGCCTCCCATGTACGAAGGTTTCCTTGAGCACTTCCCAAAGATTTTAATTTCTAAAACAGTTTTTGACTATACCTTTATGTAAGGTGTTATTGTGAGGTGATGTCTACGGTTGGAACATGAGTCACATTTGGTATATATTTGTATCCAAACTCACAGCATATGTGTTGTTGTATTTTGCACGACAATTGTTGTAATAAAGTTGTAGTTATTTTCTGTACCATGTATTTGACGACTCAGAATGGGTTGGGTGGAATGGACCTATTTTGGGGTCGTTACAACTGTACTTTTACTACCGAGTAGTTCAACAGTATTAATGGTAAAACTTCCGCCGTTATTTTCAATAAAAATATTTTTGTCGTTTTCTCAATCCGACAATAATTCCGCTGTGGGGTCCACCAATGATTGCGTCGTTGTACGAATATTTCCTGCTAAAACGAATATTCTCCGACCAATCGAATATAATACAACAACTTGCATACTTTGTAAAATTTATAAATATTACCCACAACTATAATATTATATCAAATCCACACCATAATATTAAAAAAAATATTTCGAGAAATTTTAATCTTTATTCATAAAATCTGGGGTCTCACATATAGTCGGTTAAAAGTAAGGAAGAAGGAGGAGGTACCTAAGATGACGTTCAGAACTCGTTACAGTTTGACAAGTTTTTGGGTATGTCATTTAGGTTGTCTAATGTACTAAAGTTCGATTTCCATAAGGGGCACCGAATAGGTCGGTGGCAAATTGATAGGTACCCTTGTGAGGTGCTATGGTTGAAGGTACCATTAGCGTCACAAGATTTAAGAAAAAGGTTAAGTAAGGCATTAATATTGTCTTTATAAGATGATACGGGGAATTTTGTAGTGTATCTCGATGTTTTGCATGGAGGACATGATTGCGTGCTCTTATAGCATGGCAATGTCATTGTGTATGCATCACGCCAGTTAAAGGATTATGAGAAGGTCTATCCTACTTATGATCTAGAATTGGCAGTGGTAGTTTTTTTAATTAAAAATCTGAAGATAGTATTTATACGAGGAGAAAGGTGAGATATACACGGACTCTAAGAGTCTGAAATATATCTCCACTCAGAAGCAGTTGAATAGGAGGTAGAGAAGGTGATTAGAATGGATAAGAGATTATGACGGTTATATGTTATATCATACAGGGAAGGTAAGCGTAGTAACCGACGCATTGGGTAGGAAGAGTAGAGAAAAGCTATCAATGTTAACGACTCAGAATGAGTTCTTAACGGAGATGGCGAGAACGGAGTTAGAAGTTAAATTATGGAATGAAGTGGTAGATATGTTTTTCACAACGTAGAATCAATCCACGATAATGGAACGAGTTAATTAAGTACAACTAGGTAACGAGGAATGCAAACAAATGAAGAAGAAGACGCATGATAAATAGAAGACTAAGTATAGTCTTGTTTTGAAGGAGGAATTTGAGTTCCTAATAATTACGAATTAAAAGAAGGACTAATGAAAGGGAAATATGGTAATATGTTAGTAAGTGTTTAACTTCCAACTCAGATTATTGATAGGAAGTGACGAGTCATGTGAATTAAGATAATACCTTCGGTGAAGGTGAATGTAAGAACCACAATGTCGAAGAAGCATTGTGGAAATTCAAGATTAAAATGAAGAAAACTTTTTCTCATTTGTTTATATAATTATTAGTGAGATTCTGGGGACAGAATCCTTATAAGGAGGGAAGAATGTAATGCCCGAGAAAATCGAATTTTTAGAAGAATTAAAATTTTATTTAATTATAAGGATTAAATGAATTTAATTGATTATTTATTAGAGCAAGCTAATTGAAGGTCGTTCTATGACCTATACATATCAGAACGTCTTAGTATTTTGGCTACGTGGTAGAATTAAAGTATTTGAATTTCCAAGACGAAAATAAAAGCTTTTCGAGAAATTTTCTGAAAAACACTATTCACGCATTTCTGCTCGGGAATTATTTTTGAACTTCCGAGAAATATGTAACGATAGAATATCAAGGTGAGATGGAATATCCAATAATATTTCAGTTATGGAAAATGTAATATTTTGCCTGTGGACTTAATTTGAGAACGTTAGGAAAATCAAGCATTAAGAAGTTAATGTAATTAATTAAGTAATGATCGCATAATGTGTAGGTATTGTACGAAGTAATGAATACGAGTATGATACGAAGTATTATACGAGTATATATGGATGATGGTATGTCGTATATGTTGACTAAGTCTACGAATGAGAATGCGGGATTAATGCGTATATAATACGTTCTAAGGTTTTAAGCCAAATGTATTGAATTTGTGGGTTTGTGTAGGAAATATTAAGGTCCAATGGGATTTGGTAAGGCCCAAATGTATGGAAATGATTAAGTCCAATGTGAATTAATAAACAAGCCCAATGTTTAATTTAAGTTAGTTAAGTTAATTAAATGCAAAGCCCAATGTATGAGTTAAGCAAATTATGCTAGAAGCCCAAAGTATGAACCTATGGGGTATAGGATGGTTTAAACCCATGGGGCAACCCATGGATAACCCAAAGTGGTGAGCAAGTAAAGTAACTTAATAGAGAAGTGTTGTGGTGAGCAAGTAATGTGACTTAATGGCTAAGAAATTGTTGTGATGGCCAAGTAATAAAGATGGAGAGCAAGTAAACTTGGTGAGCAAATAATGAATAGTAAGGAGGTGGATTAAGGAGGTGGAAGGGCATAAAAGACTAAACTACCCTAGCTTTGGTTTTCCTATAAATAGGAAGCTTGCTAGCTCATTTGTTCCTTGTTCAAAACTCCAACAAGTTAAGTGCTTATTTGTATGAGAGAATAAGTTAGAAAAGCAAGAAAGCTAGTCTTTCATATTTCAAGAAGCAAGAAGAAGATCAAAGCTTAATCAAGTAATGTAACGCCCCCAAATCCGGGTATCTTCTAACCCGACAGATGGTGCAATACTGTACAACATTCATACATTCATTCAATTGAAAAGTCTCAAAGAACGAATATAACTTTTATATATTAAAGTAATATTTACAATTCCCAGGTTCTATACCCATTACAAAGGTTCTTTGTCATAATATCAGTTACATTACAACAATAGACCTATACTATTACAAGACAGCTTAACAATCTGCCTTAGCTTTTCCTTTATCCCTTTTTGATCCTTCGGGACATTCGGTCTTAGCTGCATTCATATGGTTCAAGCAAGAGTAGCATGGCTAGCTCAGCAAGTATAATAATTTAACAACAACATGCCTGACACATACAAATCGTATATCTTCAATAACTGAACAATAGTTATGAAGTACTATTGATAATTCAAAGTAGCACTTCATCTTTTCTTTCAAAATATTTTACAATAACAACAATATTTAGTTAAAACATTCACTCCGGTCAAAGACCTTGAGTATTCATTGTTTATTGAAAAGGACAACCCGGAACGAATTTCGTAAGCCCGATATTACTTACGAGCACTTCTAGGTGATCAACCTATTGTACTCTATGTTGATCAACACTACATCCATTAAACGTATGTACGTTTAATCATTTGGCAACCTCACGTGCCTGTCGTTTTACCGACAAAACATTTGTTTAACATTTCAGTCTTCTTTTGAAAACCATATCAAGTAGTTGACAAAAGATAGCAACATTTGATAATGCAAGAGTAGATTATCAAGTCTAGCCAAAGGGGATTGGCTTTAACCTCAACATACCTCAATTCATGCGAAAGAATACATAAATCTTAAACTTGTTCAGATTGAACTGAAACAAGAGTTAGAATACTTGCCTTTAACGTCTGCTACGATAAATTATCTTTATGTTCAAGTCGTTCAAGTCTCTACAATACATGATCACATAATGACTTTACATTAGGTCACATATAATCAAATATGTATATGACTATATCATACCCTTCATTCCAATCTAATCGTGTATTAGATTCAGTTACTATTCATTTCGGTTTAACATTACCATTGCATTTATATTCGACTAGGTTATCTTAACCTTTACATTACATTCCTTAAGGTTTAACAAAGTTTAAACAATGTTACATTACCTTCCTTTAGTTTGTGTTTATTTCCATTTCCTTTCTTTGTACTTAAAAACCTTCATTACTATCTTTGTTCTGAGACTGGCGCTGCGGCGCCAGCTTTACACTTACATCTCGCGCTGCGGCACGAGCCTTATTCTAGCATGTCCCGGACTTGGCGCCTGACTTGGCGCTGGGGCGCGAGTCCTTACTTAATGGGTCGTGCTGCGGCGCGACTCTCCAGAAATTTTTGGTACTGTACATGGCGCTGCGGCGCGGGTCATTTGCCTTGGGTTGGCGCCGCGGCGCCAACTCTGTGCACCAGATAAAAATTTCAGTTTTAAAATTTTGTGAACTTCCCGGATGCATAACTTCTTCGTTATAAGTCCGAATTGGCTCATTCAAAAGCCTACGGTTCACAAATTTCATAATCTACATGATCATCCAAGAATTTAATCTATTTGACTTTGTTTGCTAAAAATTCACCTATTGGTTCATTTTTTAACGAAACGATAAACGTTCGTGAACGTTCAACGCTCGTTTCTTCGTTCTAAGTCGAAATCCGGTCATTTTCGAGTCCGCAACTCTTAAATGTTAAATATGACTTAACTCCATTGTAAAGCAATGATTCCGTGATCAAACACAAAATTTGACTTCCATTCCGAGAATTTTACGAATTCAACGATCGTCGTCCAATCGTGCAATTTCCAGTAATTCTTCATTCTTACGATTTGTTCAACATTACAAATGAACTTCATTCATCATGTGAACATCTCCCCATACATAATACAACAACTTATTTTCATTATTGGACTTTAACTCCTCATGAGCTTATAACTCATCAAATTATAAACTACTTAGGATTGGATTATTTATAACTTATGACAATTAGAGTTTCTTAATCATCATATTTTACATGTGCTTCAAATATAACTTTACTTAGATATACATAATATATATGATCATATAACTTCTTTTACCTTCATATCAATTCTCTTTTAATAAACTTCTTATAAGTTCATATTATTTTCTCATAAGTTATAACTTATGTTAGCTTAAATGACTTATTACCAACTTATGTGGCTTAAGTCCATGACTTACATATTCTTCTTGCTTCTTATCATTCTTGTTTCTTAATTCAACTTTTCTTATTATCCTATCATGGTAGAGATAGAAGATAATTGAGAAGAAGTCTTACTTTTGTGTAGTCTTGGTAAAGTACCTTGCTTCTTCTTCTTGGCTTATGGAAATGACTTATTGTAGCTTATTGTCTCAAAAACTTAAGCACTTTGAGAAGTCTAGATTATTTGAACAACCAACAAATACTTGTAAGTCTTCTCTATTTATAGAACTTGCAAAGCTAGGGTAGTTTGGTCTTTAAAACATCCCATCTCCTTTAAGCCACCTCCTAAGTATTCATTACTTGTTACTCACAACACTTATCCTACACTTGGTCATTACTCTTTTAACTTGGTCATCACTCTTTTAACTTGGTCATCACATTAACTTGATCACCACATATTAACCATATTGATATGGTTTGCCCCATGGGTCAACCAATCCATGAATTCTAATTTGGGCTTGGATTAATTAAATCCTTGGGCTTTGTATTAACAAACCACTAGTTGATTTCTTAATTAATAATTGGGCATCTCCCTTTAATTCCCTTGGACTTGTATTAATTCCCAACAATCTTTCCAAGTTTATGTATTATTTTCGTATTCTAATTCATATAGAATTTATATACGATAATTCACCCTTCATACAACCTCGTATAATACTTCGTATTATACTCATTTCTATTTCTTTGTACAATACATAAGTATCATACCATTATTACATATTCATTACTATTTCGCCTTCCTTAACGTCTATAAATTAAGTCCACAAGCGAAATATCATTTTTTTCATAACTAGATTTTTATTACATAATCCATCTCACCTTATTATTCCATCATTACGTATTTCTCAAAAATCCAAAATTATACCCCGAGCCAATACCGATGAATAGTGTTTTTCAAAAAATTTCTCGGAAAACATTTATTTTCGTCCTGGAAATTCAAACACTTTAATTCATCCATGTAGCTCAAATACTACGACATTCCAACGTCACTAGGTTATATAACAATCACCATCTTGATAACACATAGAATAATATTTTATTATTATCTAATTTAATAAAATCATTTTACAATAAGATCCGAATTTCTCGATCGTTACAAGTAATCATCAAAGGGTAAGCAACCTTGAACCATGAATCTCTTTCTCTTCATTTGTGAGAAAAGTGGGTAGTGATAGAACATGTATGTTAAGGCATGATAAGAATGATTAATAAAGGGACTTAAGTTGTGATAAGTCATGAATAAGTCATTTATACTTATATAAGTTATGAACTAAGAAGAACTTGTAAGAACTTGTAACATGATTACACAAACGAAGTTAGTATGTTAACAAGATGCAAGAATAATGGTTAGAAATCATTAAGCATAATGATTCATATGAAAAGAAGACATAAGTATGAGAAATGGAAATATAAGTATTTTTATACTTTAATAAAGTTACAAACTCATCAAGAATAAGTAATAACTTATCATGTTTATAAGTTAATGAAGTATGTATGTCAATATGTTAGTAAGAGGGAATAAATCCAATTGAAATGGTTTAAAAATCTCAAGTAACGAAGTTTCGCCGGAATTAACACGATTAGACGACAATCGTCAAATTCGTGAAATTCTAGAAATGGAAGTCAAATTTTGATATTGAGCTTGGAAACATTGGTTTTCAATGGAGACAAGTCTTATTTGGCATTATAGAGTTGCGTACTCAAAAATGGTTGGATTCCGACATAGAACGAAGTAACTAGCGTTGAACGTTCACGAATGTTTATCGTTTTCGTTAAAAATAGACTAATAGGTGGAATTTTAGCAAACGAAGTTGAATAGTTAAAATTCTTGCATGAACACGTAGAGTACATAAATTGTGAACCGTAGGCTCTTGAACGAGCCAATTCGGACTTATAACGAAGAAGTTACAAGGTCGGGAATCTCACCAAAAGAAAAATCTGTCAAATTTATCTCTGGCACAGAGTCCGCGCCGCGGCGCGACTCCAAGCCTAAATGATCGGCGCGGCAGCGCCAAAGTGAGCCTCAGCCCCTACAAACTCGTGCCGCAGCGCGACAAGTAACAAAGGGACTCGCGCCGCAGCGCCGAGTCCGGTCTCCAAGCCCTAATGGACGACGCCGCAGCGCGGCATAACAAAGGAACATTGGCGCCGCAAATTAAAACTCAAGTGTGATCACTTAGAGTTAAAGAAAGTTAATTGAATGTAAACAAGAACGGTGTACAATAAATGTACATAACCAATGCCGATTAAGTGTCAATTAATAACGTAAGGACGTTAATAAGCCGTGAGGAAGGATAATTAACTCGAACCGAGTTATAATAATGTAATAATTTCAATTAAATTATTGAAAGGAACGAAGTTGGTAAGAATGATGTAAAGAATGATGAAAAGCCGGAACCAATAAATAACAAATCTAATACGGGATTAGATTGAGAAAAAGGGTAAGATTCTTTAGAAATTAAGTGTGTTCATTCATGACCTAGTGTGGTATGTTATGTGGTTATGTGTTGTAGAGACTGTAAAGACTCAAAGGAAATGTAATTATTCTGTAGCAGACGCTGAAGGCAAGTTTTTTCTAAAACACTTGTCTAACCTTCGTGTTAGCCAGGTTTTCAAATGATTCACGTTATGAGATGCATGTATGATTTTAAAGAAAGGGTCGAAGCCAGTTTTAACTCGGCTAGACTAATCATGATAGATTGATTGATTTATTTACAAGTTTTTCAATATAGAATTGTTAACGCTATCCTACGCCAATTGTTTGGTATGGATTCAAGGTAAGCCTGAACATGAATAAACAAATGTATTTTCATCGAGTATTCGATGGGCACGTGAGGTTACCACAACTTAAACGTACACACAT
Organism: Panax notoginseng; assembly: GCA_016801055.1. Lineage (NCBI taxonomy): Eukaryota > Viridiplantae > Streptophyta > Magnoliopsida > Apiales > Araliaceae > Panax > Panax notoginseng. The sequence goes on along the minus strand of CM029015.1, from coordinate 95,343,321 downwards.
TTAATGGATGTAGTGTTGATCAACATAGAGTACTATAGGCTGATCACCTAGAAGTGCTCATAAGATATGTCGGACTTACGGACTTCATGCCTGGTTGTCCTTTTCAAAGAAACTATAAGACGTTCACGTCTTGAACCAGAATTGATGTATTACTGAATCTTGTTATTGTAAAATGTTTTGAAGGAAAAGAAACACTATTTTAAGTTATTGATAGTATTTCGTAACTATCATCTAGTTATTGAAGATATACGATTCCTATGTTTCAAGCATGCTTTGAAAATGAAATTGTTGTACTTGTTGAGCTTGTTATGCTCACTCTTACTTGAACCATATAAATGCAGCTTAGACCGAATGGATTGAAGGATTCGACAAGAATAAAGAGAAGGCTAAAGCGAAGTTGTAGATTACCTATGTAATAGTATAGGTTTGAAATGATAATATTTGATATTATGACAAGAACAAATGTAACGATTATAAAGAACCTGGGGAATGGTAGTATTGTTTTGGAATATATATAAGATATATTCGTTCTTTTGAGGTATTTCAATTGAATGTTTGTGTGAACTGTAGCACCGTGGAGCACCATATGCCGGGTTGAAAGAGACCCGTATTTGGGGGTGTCACAAAGATGATTCAAGATGATCCAAAAAGATAAGAGATAGACCTACAATTTTATTTAATAATTTTTGAGATTTGAGGTCGGGAGAAGGGTCCAAAATGTCTATGTGTAGGACTATTGTGTAGTCAAAGGAAATTAGAGGGCGTCAGGCATGCGCGTACGCAACGTGTAATACTTCTGACAATAAAAGATGTTGTTCTAAGTTCTAAAACATGAATATTATAAAATATAATGATACTTAACATTAATCAACGATGTATTAGATAAATATATTAGCATGCTAAACCTATGTAAGGGAGGCAAATTAGACGTGTGACGTATGAACGTCAAAACGTCGTGTCAAGTATTAATGAACTTAAAAAGTATTTCGATTCAAATGAAACGAACATTATAAGGTATGTAATGGGATTATTGTAAACCAAAAGGATGGATTATTATGAGCGTCGTAACTTTTTCGAACTACGCGACGCCGGGAGATGATCTTGAAGTTTGGTCGCGTAAGTTAATCTATAAAATGTGAATCATATGAAATGAAATGAAGATAGTAAAGACAGAAAAAGTAACCTTGAGATTTAATTCTCAACTATGAACGATGTTAAGAGAAGTGTTACGAATTTAATAATATGGACATAAAAAGTAATGAATAAAGTTAACTTAAGTCGATAATCAACGTCTTTACGTGATTAGTTGATGTGTTGCCTTTATATGATATATATAGCAATCGAAGAATGGTATAGCGTAAAGTTGTAAACAGTGCTTAAGGCAAGTTTCCAAACCTATACATGATATTACTATGTACAAGTTTCTTTAACTTACTCAAATGTTATAACTGAGTAAGTTGTTATCTATGTGCAAATATGTTATATTTGTACAAAATATTTATCAATGTATTGTGCTATGTGCAAATTATCTGGACCTATGTGATTGAATTGTTCAAGTTGTTTTGGTTCTGTCGAATCATTAACTGCGTAAAAACAAGTCTATGATGACCATTTCAGCTGGGCAAATGTTAAAATGAAAGTTATGTTTAAGGTATATGTGTAACGTGCTTTTTAATCATTAGCTTGTAGTAACTTAGTTAAACAACTCCTTTGTATGGTCAGAGGTTTTAGATGAAATTGAAAACCGATCTAACTCGCTCTGAAGATTGTGTAGATAAGACGAGATACTACTTCATTAGTTTTCTATGGGGAGCCACTTAGTGTACCACATTAATAACTATTGAAAACTTGGTTATGTTGTTTTTATATATATGTCAAAAAGGTGATTCTTTTTACATATGTATTTGTGTATGATTGAGTTGAGTCTTAGAAGTGTTATTGTTAATGATTATGAGAGATAGATGTTATTGGTGTTTTAAAATGATAGGAATATGAATTATTCATCTTTATTTAAGTTGCTTCTTAACTATTGTACAATTATTGAAGTTTTCAAAAGAAATAATATTTGATTCTTGATTTTGTTGTTCTTTAATTGCTATAACTTGTTGGGCAATTGAATGCCCACACTTGCTTTTAAAATAAAAATATTTTTAGCGAAGCTAGAGAAGTTGAAGAATCCAATAAAGATTGAAGGAAGAGATCAAGTAATCGACTTGAAGTGTAATTAGTTAAACTTTTGTGTATCTATTGGGGCAGATGAAAGTCAAAGTTATAATTAATGATATTTGTATGTATGAAGATTTTAAGGTAATAGAATCTGGGATTTTAAGAAATATATTATTATATTTTGGAGTTTTAATTATATCTTAAGGATATTTGGATGTATGTGAGGAGTGAGTAGCACTCGTGACGCACCGAACTCAGGTTTGAAGATAGACCGAGTTCAGGGGCGTTGCAAGTTGTTATCAGAGCTGATAGATTATAAACCTTAGGTAAGAGTGCCTTAGGCTATAATCTTAGATAATAAAGTTGGAGATGATAAAGAATAAATTCAGATAGAGTTTGAACGATAGGAAATAAATTTAGAATATTGATAAAGTTAAAGTTAGAGATTCAAAGAAGAATCTAAAATAGATATAATAAAAGTGAAGAGCTAAAGGATCAGGAAACACCTGAACTAAATTATAGGAAAAGCTCACAACGTGATCTGATTAAGTCATAAAATTACAAGATCATCAATCGAATGATTGAAAATGTACTGCAGAATGATGTATAGGAAAGGTACTACAAAATAGTACAAGGAAAACTCAGAAAGAGGTTTAAATGATGAAATACGGATAAAAGAAAATTTGTATTGAGTAAAGATAAAATAAGAAGTTTGTGGCATTTTAATTGAAGACTCATGTGATAGCTGAGTTGTACAAACCTCTGTATGGGTGGGGGTTTTGTAATTGGTTTAACGACTACTTAGTTTATTTTAGACACTCAAAATTTTGCATTCCTATTACTAACTATACAAGAAGGCAAAATCGCCTTTCACAGACAACCCCAGGAGATCATCAAACCAGACTGCCGGAGACAAACCTCGAAGATCATCAAGCTAGACCCCCGGAGACAACCCCGGGAGATCATAAAATCAGACCTCCGGAGACAACCCTGGGAAATCATCAAACCAGTCCCCATAGACAACCTCGAGAAACCATCAAACTAGTTCCCCGGAGACAACCCCGGGATATTATCAAACCAGTTCCCCGGAGACAACCCTGTGGGACATCAGATCAACTTTAGAGAGAACCCAAAGGATAGACAGAAGTCAACAACTATCAAACCACAGAGATAACCTTGAGGAAAGACTGTTGTAGTACATGTGACGCCCCAAAATCTGGGTATCTTTTACCTCGAACCTGGTACATCAATTCTATAACTATTGCGAAAGATATAAACATAAATTATTTATACAATAAACCTTTACAACATAATCCCCAAGGTCAGTAATCAATGTAACAACCAAGAAAATCGGATTATACTGTAAATAAATTTTATTTAAATACATATTGAATAAAATTATATTATATGTTATTTATAACGGGTAACTGAGATGAAGGTTATTTTATAGCCTAAAAGTGAGGTATGATAGTAGTATTCTGGCTAAGTGCTAGAAATAAAGTATTTAAATTTCCAAGACGAAAACAAAATATTTCCGATAAATTCTCCGATAAATACTATTCATTCATTTCTGCTTTAGATTTATTTGTGAACTTCCGAGAAATACGTAATGATAGAAATTTAAGGAAAGATTGATTATATAATAATAATTCTGTTATCGCAAACGCAGTTTTTCGCATGCGTACTCAAATTCGAGAATGTTAGAGAAAGTAAAGATTTGAATACTTAATGGTTATGTATAATAAGGAAGTTATTATAAGGGGAAGAATGTGAATATAATACAAGGTATTGAACAAGTATATGCAAAAGATAATATAATGTATAAGAAAAATGTTATACAAACTAGCATACGAGAAGGATATGAGAATTATGCGGTAAGAGCACAAATCATTATTATTGGTGTAGTGAAACTTGAATGTGAACTTTGTCAAGCCTAAGTGAGAGATGTTTTAGGCCCAATGACAAAATTAATCAAAGCCCAAAGATAATTTAATCCAAGCCCAAGGTTAGGCCCAAATTAAATTAAACCTAAGCCCGAACCAAGAAACAAACCCATGGATCGAACCGTTGGGTAACCGAATGGGTAAAACCTATGGGGCAACCTATGTGGGGCCCCCACGGTGAGTCATGGTCGGCCACTTGGTGGCCAAGCAAGAGGAGTGGCTTCCTTTGCAAGCTTGGAATATTAAGGAGGTGGAATAGTAAGAAGGTGGGTGCGTTTGACCTTTTTACCCCCACTTTGCAAAGTCTATGTATAGAAAGCTTAGGTTTTCATTGCTTGTTTGTTCAATTCACCAACACCTAAAGCATTATATTGAGAGAGAAGAGAAAGGTATTTCAAGTACGACCCCAACTATTATGAATAAAGATTTAATTTTTTCTAAATATAATTTTGAATAATAAGGTGTGGATTTGATATAATGTTATAGTTGTGGGTAATATTTAAAAATTTTGCAAAGTAAGCAAGTTGTCATAAAATATTCATTTTGTTGGGGAATATCCGTGCGACGACACAGTTATTGGTGGACCCCACAACGGAATTAATGTCGGAGTTAGAAAACGATAGAAATAACTTTTTATAAAAATAACGACAAAACTTTTACCGTTAACTGTTGAAATACCAGGTGATAAAAGTATACTAATACGCGGGGTTTCATAGTAACACACAGTATTGTACAATATATTTGATTATTGATGCTTACGTGAGAAGTCACTCAGTTTTACTCAATTATTACAACAATAGTTGTTGCATAGTATCTCACATTATTGATTCAATTATTGTCACAGTATCATCTACACAATATTTTATATTATTAAATTAATAATTGAGACGACAAAGTTATTGATATTATTATTTGTATTATTGACGATGTCTAGAATATTTTGCCAATGAAATGGGTTTGGTCACCTATTTGTGCGCCAATAATGAGAAGTCATTATCGGAAAGCCCCCTCTTTCCTGAGAATGATTTGGTTGTTAATATTGTGAGTTATAATAATGATGAATAAATGTTATTAAAAATGTGTTTAGCGAAGCCAAGTGAATTGAGATAAATAGAATGGGTTTTTTATGAAGTATTTGTTGTAAATTTGACTTATTATATGAACCAACACTTACTCATTTTTTAAAATCGTCGGTAGAAAGTTATCTAAATTTTATTTTGTAATATATATATATATATATATATATATATATATATATTACAAGTTTTGTTTTTATTAGTATTATAATACTAATAAAACAGAAAACTTTTTATATAAAATAGAATATATATTATATTTTATATAAAGTTTTCGTTTTATTATAATATTTTATTGCATAGTGAAAATCAGTTTTCGCCGAAGAATTTGTCTATGAATTCTTCTCCTGTTCACCCATGATAAATATTCAAATAGTGCCCTACAATTCTCCTATAAATAGGATGCTTAATTTAGAAATGAAAATCACACCAGAATTAGAGAATTCTTTTTCTATAATATTGAGCGTATTTCTTTTGAGTTTAAGGAAGCTTTGAGTGTAGAAAATAGTACAAGTTTTCTTCAAGAATATCTCCGTTATACCAGTCAGAAATACTCTCCTTTTAAGGTAAGCTATATTATTTTTGTTCAATATTCGTAAAAAATAATATTTTCTTCCATACTCTATATTATGTAAGTAATATTATTTCGTTTCATATTCCTACACTTATGTTGATAAGTATTGCTTCTATACTCCTTGAAATTAGTAGAATATCCTTAAAATTTGCTCTTCATCTAGTATTGTTTCGCAGAAATATTTTTCTGAACATTCTTATTAAATTTTAATCTTTTCATGTCGGGGTACTATTCACGAAGTACTATTTACGGGGGTACTATTCACTCGAGTACTATTCACCCGGGGCACTATTTACGATAAAAATTGATTTCTTTTATGTCCAAATTATTTTTGATACATGAATATTATTTTTTAATTTTACTCCACAAAACAGTTATCATGTTGACAATTTGGACATTCTTAAATTCTTGATAAATTAAATTATAAATCTTTAAAATTTATCCTTGCTCTCACTCAATTGAATTCTTATATCATTGTTATCATCCTCATGCTTATATTGTGATGAAAGTAATCTTTGACCCGTAGTGCATAGATGGACTGTTGATTGGTATGATTATGACCAGAAATTATGTATCGGTATAATCATTACATGTAATGTTACAAATGATGTGGTAAAAGTCCCCATTGGCCCGTAGTGCATTGATGGACATTATTGGCATGATCATGGACACTGGTGTTATTAACAAATATCCTTAGCCCGTAGTGCATGAATAATTTGATTATGTGGATTATTTATTGAGTTGTGTTACAGTGATAAAATATTGATGATGAACTTTTAAATCATAGAACATAGTAGATATCATGATCTACTTGACTCTTCTAATGGATTACTTGTTCCGCTGCAGTTAAACTTGTTGTCTATTGTATTCTATTAGTTTTTATACTATCGAAGGCTAATGATAAATTATTCTGCATTATCTTAGTCATAATATTCTTTAATGGGCTAGTTGAGCTCACCCTTTGCTTTCATTATTCTCTTCAAGAAATGAGAATATAGCTGGGACTAGTCGGAAAATGGAGTGACAGTCCGAGATGGTTGCTATAGTAGTCCTAAATATTCTATAAAATAGTGTGATAATAATTGAAATGAGGACTCCATTTGAGTTTGGATATTGTCTACTAGATAATATTCGTGTAAAAACTCTCAGCTTATGTTTTGTCGTAATTTACATGATAGCTGATAATTGTATAAACTAAGTTTGTATTTGAGTTATGTACCATGTATTTGAAGACTCAGAATGGGTTGTGTATACCTATTTTGGGGGCATCACAGTTGGTATCAAAGCTTAGGGATATGATCCCTGACTAAGATTTGAGGCTAGAACTAGGAGGTGAGAGACGGGTAAAACCTTCGCTAGTATGACCTACCTAAGCTTATTTGTTATTTAATTTGTCGGTCAGAATGTAGGGATAATATGTGGCATGTCAATTAACCCTTGTTTTGTGGCAGTGTTCTAAAATGGCATTTGAAAATGTTGTGATAAGCAATGGAGCACATGAGACCTTTGAGTCACCACCGATCAATAACCAGGATAATGTGCATCAGGAAGGCAATAATTCTCATGTAAACAACAACATCGACCAAATGATGAACGATGGGATGTTCAGAAGCTTTCTGCAATTCATACAACATCAGGCGAGAGAGACTCATGTGCAAAACGTAGGTGAAAACACGGGGAACTCACGGTTGGTCACTGCTAAGCAATTCAAGGAGTTGGGACCACCAGAGTTTTTGGGAAAGCCAGAACCACTTAAGGTAGAGAAGTGGATTAAGTAGATCACCAAGATATTTGATGTCCTAGGATTCTTTAAGGAGCAAAAGGTTCCCTTTCTGACCTTCATGTTACGAGAAGAGGCAGATAATTAGTGAGAATCTGTAAAACGTACTCAACCTGCCGCACTAAAGATATCTTGGGAGAAGTTTCAAGAATTATTCAACGACAAGTACTTTTCTAAAATTATTTTTCACATGTTGGAGGTGGAATTCATCAAGCTAGAGCAAAACAATATGACTGTGTCGCAATACGAGGCTAATTTTACGGAGTTATCTCGGTTTGCATCTCATTTGGTTGATAATGAGGAGAGAATGACGCGAATATTTCTGTGAGGTTTGAAACCTGAAATACATCAATACCACATTTCTCATAAACTTTACTTATATTCAGATGTTGTGAATATGGCTCTGTTATTGAAGCGCGATAATGAGTCAGCCCAACCAAAAGATAGCAGCCGACAAAATGATAGTATCAGTGGTAGCAGTCATTGAAGCGGTGACAACAAACGTGGAAGAAATCATCATGCCAGAAATGGTAACCACTTTGGTGGTAACCCTGGCCAAGATAATAGAAGAAATGAGTCAAGTAGAAATTTCAAGAAGAGAAGGTTCAATAATGATGGAAAGACAGCAGCACCAACACCCGTTTTTAAGGAAGTAGAATGACCACCGGTCGTATGCTACAGATGCGGAGGGGAGGGACACATCAGTCCAAGCTATATGCAGCAACCCAAAGCATGTTTCAATTGCAGAAGAAAAGATCACCTAGACTGATTTTATCGTGTAGTGAAGTCAAGTCCAGCTGGGATAGACACACCAAAAGTCGTCCCAGACAAGTCAATGCCGGTAGTTCAAGGGAGAGTGTTTGTCGTGACCTCCCAAAAAGTGACGAACCCGAATGAAGTTATCACGGATAAGCTAATCATAAACTATTGTGAAGTCTATACCTTATTTGATACCGATTCTAACCATTCTTTTATTTCACCTACTTGTGCTCAACGTTTAAATTTGACTCTAGAGAAATTAAACTTTGACTTATCTGCTGAAACTCCATTGGGAGAAACCTTCATTACATCCACTGTTTATAAATCTTGTTTGATTCAAATCGGTACCCTCACATTACTTGTTGATCTCATCTCTTTGAAAATACTTGCATTTGATGTGATTTTAGGGATTGATTGTAACAACCCAGAGAATTCAGATTGTTCAGAATTTAAGTTTAAAGAATTAGTTATTAATAAAATAAAATTTTATTAATAATATTATGTGTTATATGTTTCTTAATCGTTCTATAACCAAGGATGATTATAAATCGAGAGGATTCTGGCTACGAGCTAGACTGAACGAGTAAGAATTTTTAAGACGAAAATAAAAATTTTTCGGGAACAAAAATATTTTCGGGGAAAAAGATGAAATAGGCATTATTCACCAGACGAAATTCTAAGGGTTAGGGTTTGAATAACCTAAGTCTTTTCGAAAGTTCGGTATGTCGAAATGACATTTCGTCGAAAGATTTGACGATAATATATCGTGAAAAGTTAAGTAAGCCGATAAAAGTTTTTCTCGAAAAACGTGCAAAAATCAGACAAAATAAAAACGACGAAAAGTACTGCTATGTACTTTTTACTCGTTTAACTACGTTAGTGAAAAATGTGAAGGAAAACACCTAACGTCGAAAAGTGTTTTTCAGTTTTTTAGAGATCCGAAGAATACGTAAAAGTTAATCGGTAAAGGGAAGACAAAATATCCAAAAATATTTGGATTCCGAGAATCGCAATTTTAAAAATTGTCGGACGAAACCCGAAAGACGGAACCACAAAACTTCCAAGGGAAGTTTTAGGAATAGTAAGGAGGTGTATTGAGGAGGTGGGAATAGTATGGAGTTATGAATAGTAAAGAGGTTTGGGGGCAAAATGACTATTTTGCCCCTAGCCTTGGTTATCTATAAATTGGAAGCTTAATTCATTTATTTAGGATTTTGAAAATCCTGTAACTTGAGAGAGAGAGAGAGAGAGAGAGAGAGAGAGAGAGAGGGTTCGGATGGAAGGAAGAAGATGAAAGGAAGAGGAGAAGTTGGCTTGTGAGCAAACTTTGTCCGACGGAAGGAGATTAAAGAAGGAAGGTAATCCGAAACCTAACTTTTATATAATTTTCATTAAGTTTCTATGTTCAAAAACATAACTTAATGAGAATAAGAAGTAAATGATGTTAGGAATAATTTCATATGGTTGAAATCATTCAGAAAAGAAGAAATAAGCATTTGAAGTTTAGTAAATAAATTTCTTAAGGAAGTGTAAGATTCGTATTGAATTAGAACGATCCGAGTGGATTATATGAATGAGTAGGTGAAATAAGTAAGGAATGGCGTTCTATAACATCAAATTCCAAGAAAAAGTAAATCGTAATCCAAAATATCGATTAAAAACGAAGAACGAACGAATAACACGAAAAACGTTGTTGATGGACAAATTTAAAACTATCGTAGGATAATTGTTGTTGATGGTCAAGTATAAAACCATCGCGTATAAGTTAGATGATTATTGCTTGGTTAGGAGTGGTAGAAACGTTTATGAAGAACGGATTAAAACTTAGCTATAACGAAGTTATGATAAAAATTTTGTAAAAGACGAACGAGAATTAGTAAGTTAGTAAATGAACCCGAACGTGTAGGGTTTAATAAGAATGTAAAAGAACATATAAAATGTGAGTCATGGACTCAAGAACGAATGAGTTCTGAGTTCGAATGACCAAATTATGGATGAACGAACGAAGAGCGTTAAAAACGTAAAACAAATAAAGGACAAAGATCAATCCAATTGAATGGCATGTTAGCGGATTCATAATGAAGTTCTATCTGAGGGGTATTGAAGTACGTAAGATAAGGAAGAGAATAGCTTTGGAACGACCTCGTTCCGAGTTATAACGAATAAGTTACGAAATTTCAAAGTAAGCGATTCAAGCTTGTAAAAGACTTAGAAATTTTTCTAGGTTAATTACTCGGCGCCGCAGCGCCAGCTGAGCCTTGGGAGGCGACGCCGCAATGCCAGCCCGGGATGCCATGCACTATTAAATGGAGCCGCAGCGTGAGAGTTAGTGAAGGACTCGGCGCCCTAGCGCCAGGCCAAGGAGGTAGTTGCTGAAGACTCGCGCCGGAGCGCGAGAGGATGGAAGGGAACCGGCGCCGCAGTACCGGTACAGGCCAAGGCCCAGTAATGAGCTTTTAAGTGCTCAATTATTGGGGGATGTGCAAGAAAGAAGTATGAACATATAGTTCACCTAAAATAACACTTAAGCAAGTGAGTTAAACCTTTAGTAAAGGTTGAACGGAAAGATTAAACGAGAATAAAAGACAAAGAATGTAAACGTGGGTTACGGATCCGATGTCCGGGGTCCGTAGTTGCGATAAACGAACGTGGGGGATTGCTTTAATTGTGATTCCTTAGATGTTGAGTGATGAAAGTAATGAATAACCTTTCGATGTTATGTTGTGGTAATGAAAGATAAGTGTAAAGCGTATAGACGCTGTGAACGAAATGCTGTTGCGATAAACGACCGGTCTTACCATACAACAAACAGTATGGCTTCGACATTAAAAAATAATAATGAGCATGGGGTTCATGGGAGGGATAGCGATTGAAAATGATTAAAACCTTGGGTAAAGGTTGAATGAGAGATTAAGAGACGAGCAACGTGAACGTTGAATACGTAAACGATCCTCGTTAATCGTATTCGCGTCGGAAGAACATTCTAAGTATACCCTGGTTGTATGACTTAGACGTTAATGAAAATAGTAAGTACGATATGAATTATCGAGAAAACCGTAATAAATGGTAACAAGATTAAGGAAAATCTAAATGAGAGCCGGATAAAGAATGAATCCTGAGGTATGACATTTAGTTGCCAGAAAGCCATAAGGAATAAGTAATTGACTTAACGAACGTTATAGTTTAATGGTTCGGATAAGTTAAGATAAGTTAGGTTGTGGTACAATCGTAACCTTTGATGGTTGACATATGGGAGTTGGGCTAAACAATTCTTTCATAGAGCAAAGGTATATATGAAATTGGCAACCGATCTAACTCACTCTGATGGCAGTGTAGATGAGACGGGAACTTGTTTGTTGGTTGTTTGTGAGAAACCACTCAGAGTACCATATGGACTACTAGTAGAGAAGCGATGTGTGCTGAGTCCTATAGAAGTTATAAGAAGAAAATATGAATATGAATCATCAAAGATGATGAACGTTTTGAGTAAGATATCTCCGTATGTCATAAAGCCGTAAACCGGTAATGAAAGTTAGTCGTGTAAACTTAGGTTGCAAGAACGCGAACCTTAAGAAGTAAAGTTAGGTAAATCAATGCGTAAGTCAAATATATGACTAATTGGTGCTTATGTTTTTTCCTTATGTGTTATATAGGAATTAGAATGAGCAGTTCAGCGTAAGTTGTAGCTATGCGTAAGGCAAGTTTCCTAACTTCATTCATATTATATGAATGCTAGTTTCTTAAACTTCTCAAATGTTAAACTTGAGAAGTCTTGTCTATGTGTATATGTGCGAGATATGTGCAAGGTGGTAGTATGTATGAGGCCTTGTGCCACAATTTGAATACTTCGGTGTTTATTTGAGATGAATTGTTCTGTGATTGAGCTGTTCAATACAAGTATGTTCTGTTTATAAATGAACAGTTATTGTTAAGTTTATGCTACTGATTCTAGCCAGACAGGATGTGTATGGAAAAAGTTAGAAGAATAAAAGTATTTCAAAGTGTATGTGACTAATGTTTTAAAATGATAGGAATCGATATTATTCCTATTATTCAAGCTACTTCGTAACCTTTGTTCGGTTATTGAAGTTCTAAAGGAATGTTTAAACTCTTTAAGTTGTTTATTCAATTGCTATGACTTGTTGGGTAATTGAATGCTCACACTTGTTTTAAATGAAAAACATTTTCAGTGTACGAATAGAAGAACTTAAGGATCTCATGAAGATCAAGCTGATCGGTATCCAGGAGAAATGTCATTCAGTATGTGAATGTGCGTGAAGATCAAGCGAAGACTTGTAATGTAGAATAGTTTAATTGAACTATAGATTAGGTTAATGAACTGTTATATATCCTTGGTGGCAGATAAAAGTCACTCTTATAAGATGGAATGAATAATGTATTTATCATTACTTGTAATGAAAGAGGTTATAAGGTTATAAAAACTGGGATTTGAGAATGTATGTTGTTATATTCAATATATAATAATGTATGTTTGGATGAATGATGTACTTGTGACGTATGGAATCCGGGTGTGAAGATAGACCGTATTTCGGGGCGTTACATTGATTGGTTAACTACTCATCATGCTAAAATTGATTGTTTTCGTAAGATTGTTAACTTTCATATTCCTAACCAACCTATTATCTAAATTCAATCATTGGTGGACCCCACAACGAAATTACTGTCGGAGTTAGAAAACGATAGAAATAATTTTTTATAAAAATAACGGCAAAACTTTTACCGTTAACTGTTGAAATACCAAGTAATAAAAGTACAGTAATACGCGTGGTTTCATAGTAGCACGTGGTATTGTACAATATCTTTGATTATTGATGCTTACGTGAGAAGTCACTCGGTTTTACTCAATTATTACAACAGTAGTTGTTGCATAGTATCTCACATTATTGATTCAATTATTGTCATAGTATCATCTACACAATATTTTATATTATTAAATCAATAATTGATACGACAAAGTTATTCATATTATTGTTTGCATTATTGACGATGTGTATAAAGTTCTGTCAAGGAAAGGGGTTTGGTCACCTAATTATGCGTGTAACGCCCCCTTCCCGAAAAGGAAAGGGAGGTTACGCGAAAAGCACAACAAACCTCAAAATAAGTGAACAGAACACTAATAACTTCAAAATATTAATAATGATACCCATCAATGAAGTACTAAATACAATTCTCCAAATAGAGTTAAAATAACCAAAACCAAAAATCAAAACAACCTAGATGGTCAAAGACAACTCTCTCATCACACTAGTCCTGAATCACCCCTGCAAACCTGTCGAAAGAAAAACACAGCATAAGCCAATTGCCCAGTACGGATACAGATATACAATTGATATACAAAAACAACTAAGACAAAATACTGAACAAAGCCTCAAGTGTAAATACTAACGAAATATACTCTCCAAAGATCAGAATGGAATATACCTGAATCAACAGAATTGACGAAACTAATAGAAGAATAAAGAAATAACGAACTGAAGTAACTAACTCAATGAATTGAACTGAACAGAAACAAACAAAACTAATACAATGAAATAATAGGCTGAATCAAATGGTTGGGTGTTATCTCATACCGAGTGAGCTCAAAAATATACATTGTCACACAAGCAAGTCAAAACAATGCTACACAGGCAAGTCAAAATAATGCCACACAGGCAACCAAAATAATACCACACAGACAAATCACACATTGGACCGCGAATCTAAATGTATGCAAATCGGATAGGTGTGTTTGGCACAACATCACCAATCCGCATAACAGAAAACTAAGGTTAACCCATACGCCTCCCACAACAAAATACCAAATGGCCCACTTCCTTCGGAGCCCAAACAGAAACGTCGTGGAATAATAACACTACCACAGAAAGTGTCATGCCTCTCGTGCCAAGACGACATGCCTGTGGTACCCCCATAGGTGGTTAGGTTAAGTATATTCTAAAGATCAATCTACAAAATGTAAGTTAAAAGGGGTTCAAACCACATGACTTACATGACCATACTCTAAATGACATCGAATTATCAAATACGAACATACCCAATTATCACAAGATATCAACGATTAAAACAACTCCCAAATGTGAACAAAAATATACGAAGAATGATACAAACGAATAAAGTATCCAAAACATATATCGACATGATTAACTAGGTCAAAGAGTACAAATATGAGTTAGTATCAACACTAGCATGAAGCTATCATATTAATTTCACACGGAACAATTATGTGAAAAAATATCCAAATTGAAAAGGCAAAACTAATGATTTGACCACTATTGTTAGCACGTTTTACTTAATACACCACTAAACTTTTAATTTTTTGAATTATCCCATTAAACTAATTAAAATTATAAAATCACACCACTTTGTTAAATTAATTGGATGTCTGTTAATTTATTATATAAGTTGCATTTTTAAAAAAAATAAGAAATATAAAGAAATGACATGGAAAGTTGTCACATGGGATAATTGATATTTTATTTTATTTTCTTTCTCTCTCCTCTTCATCTTCAATCTCTCTCTTTCCTCTTCTTCAATCTTTTTGGCTTCATACTAAATCTGGTGGCCCCAACCACAAATCGCCAGCCATACTCTAAAAACCTAAGTCGTAGGTAAAAATGACAAATAAAAAGATACACAACAGGGGTGATTCTGGGGTAGCTATTGTGGAATTGTGTAGTTTTTCGATCACAACAGGGGTGACTGTGCGATGGCGGACGCGCCGCCGCTGCAGAGGTGGGAGAGCGGGGCGAAGGTGATGTCGTCAATGGACGTAGTCGTGAAGGTGTTTTGCGTTCACACGGAGCCTAATTTCTCGCTGTCGTGGCAAAGGAAGAGGCAGTACAGTTCTAGTAGTAGTGGGTTTATATTTGGAGGGAGAAGGGTTTTAACAAATGCACATTCTGTGGAGCATCATACCCAGGTTTATATTTGATGGATTTTTTGAGAGGAATGAGACGGTGAATAAATGAGGAAGTGAGAGAGGCATATTGGGGAGTATTTTGAGGGCGAAGAGAGAGGATAATTGGGGATTTTGAATATGGGAATGGCGAATTTAGGATTTATGTATGGAGGGATTTGGATTGGTGAGATTTGATCGGCACTCCATAACTTCCGTTTAAGAATTATTAAATTAAAGTGACGTACAGGATAATTTCTTTATTAATTCATATTTTAAATTCATTTTATAAGACCAAGTCAAATGTTGCTTGCCACGTCATTTTTATATTGTTTTCTTATTTTTTTTGTATTTTTCACGTAAGAAAATATTTAAATCAATTTAACGTCCGTCCAAATTTATTAACGGAATGACCTAATTTTACAATATTAATTAGTTGAATGGGGTCATTCCAAAAATTAAAAGTTTAGTGGTGTATTAAGTAAAACATGTCAACAATAGTGGTCAAATCATTAGTTTTGCCAAATTGAAACGGATACCAAAGCGAATTAATAAATTTAACAAGATTATCACTGAAGAAGTACGAAATCCGTACCTGGATATAATGCCGAAATAATTCACCGAACCCAAATATCGCATCGCTAAATCTCCTCAATCCAATCTAGTTAATTACCAAATTAATATAATATTGTTAATTAGATTACTAAATTATAAATTTATATATATTATAAATTTTAAAAACTTCAATATTAGCACGTGAATATTCTAAAATATTAATTAAATTATTATTACCCAATTTCGGAGAGACCTTCTGAATGCTTATATGTAAGATACCATTCAAGCATATTAACATATATGATGATTACTGCCTATATAAACCTATTGACTATGATGTCTATGATATAAACATATATGATGGATGAAAATTATATTATAATAATTATATTACCAATCTGATGAACCACAAGAGTCAGGAAGCTCTCCTTTTTACAATTTCAATGTCAATAGTATAGTACCATACAAATACACATAGATTGTTTACATACCAAAATTACATTAACAAATTTATTTCTTATCTAACATATAAACTCTCACAGATTCTCATTTACTTATCAAAATTATATCAACGCATCTGATTAAACCAATGACGTAATCAAATTCTCTAAAACTGTAATCACACTAATAAAATAAAATATTTAATATTTAAAAATAAATCCAAAGGATACCTTTTTGAGATACGATTATGATGGATATAGTCTCACAATCTCCTTTTCCAAAAAAAATCTTTTTATTCCACAACCTTTCTTCCTCCTCTTCTTCGTTTACTGCAGTATCAGACTTTGTGAAACCTAAACTTACTAATTTAATGTTAGACTTATTATAATTTGGTCTTTTAACCTAACAACTAAAATTGGGCTCATTTAGTTTACTAGCCCAAACATAATTAATTTGAAATTAGTTTGAACCAATTAGTTTAGAGGCTCAAATAAATGTAATCCTTTACTTATTATAGTCCAAATAAACTAACTACAGTTTGACCTAAATATAAGAAAAGTTCAATTTTACTAAGTTAATTAGTCATCACTTATTAATATTTATTAGCCCAGATTAATTAAATAACAAGTTTGACTCAAATAAAAGACAAAGTCCAAACAATATGTTTTAAGAATATAATTATTTTTTTTCCGGGTATTACATTACATACCCCTTAAAAAGGATTCCGTTCCCCGAATCGAAAGAGTAACAAAGATTTATTTAACATTAACGAGGTGAGGATACTTTTGCCAAGTAGTCTCTTATGCCTCCCAAGTAGCTTCGCGCTGCGGATAATTTTAGGAAAAAAAATTAATATTTAATTATTAACAAAAATTCGGATTATTACAATTTTTCATCCTTAAAAATAATTCCGTCCTCGGAATTCAAGTAAGTTACATAAATTTTTATTTTAGTTTTTATTTAAATTACATAATTATTCATAAACTTAAATTAAAATTTAGCGCCGTCATTTGTAACGATCAAGCCTGGTAAGTCCATCGGCCTACACAATTATCCATGTACTCGTAAAAGATTCGTCAGCTATCGTGTCAAGCCTCGATAAGGTTATTTGTGTTGTATCGAAATAAACTTCATGCTCCGCAGTTGGTGCAGCCCCTGCCAATTTCTTTAAATTTCATTCTTGCAAACGTACGTACTCTTCGGAACATAATTCGAAAGCACAAAAATTTCTCTTCATCTAAATACGATTCAAATGCTCAAAATATTTAAAATTATCTTTAATTTGTAAAATATTTATGTTCCACACATGACAAAGATTTAACAAATTATTTTTATTTTATTTATTTATTTTACATAAATACATGCAAAACTTCAATGACATCGGACAAACAAAATAATTGTACAAATTATATCTCCAACTCACCCTAAGAACTCAATAGTTTCAAAATATCATAACCTCAAATTAAACTAATTCTTAAATATTATTATATTAAAAATATACTACTACTACAATCTCTTCATCACTATACCAAACTCCAAATCATATTTCCTACTATCTGAATAAGTAAACTATAGCTTTCAAAATCTCTTAAAATATATTGGATTCATCACTTATTATATATATCTAATCATTCAATGAATCACATTCTCTTAATGCAAATCATAACACAACAAATTCCAAGATCTCCTCATACTATCACTCAAAATTTCATATAAGATAACTCCAATATTCTACTAGGAAATAATCGCAAAATTCATTTACTCCAAAAGATTAATCTAATTACCTCGAATCTCTACAATAATTCAAAATTACAACAGATCCTCTGTACTTAATAGTTTTCACTTTATCATATTATCCCACCAATTCACATACCTCAAATTATTCACAACCTAACAAAAATCAGAATCTAACCCAAATCAAATACTCAATTCCAAAATCATAATAATTTGTAATTACCTGAAATAACTCTAACAAATAATTCTCCAATATCAAAACTCGCTGATACAAATACTCATATCATAATCGTATAATCATTTCTTAACTGAATAAAATATGACATTATTCTCCTTAATGATCCAATCACAATCCTTAATTAATATTATTACTCCAACACATAACAATAATAATCTTACAAATTATCTCACCTTTCTCAATTTAACTTAAAATTGAAGAGAGTATAAAACTCTGTCAAAATCAAGACCAACCAAATAGAGAACAAAATTAAATCAAACTCCTACGTCTACCAAGTGATTTACCCACAACTCACAGGTCAAACCTAAATAGGTTTTCTACAAGAAAAAACCTAAGCTCCGATACCATCTCTATAACACCCCCTTCCAGAAAAGGAAAGGGAGGTCACGCGAAAAACACAACAAACCTCAAAATAAGTTAATAGAGCACTAATAACTTCAAAATATTAATAATGATACCCATCAATGAAGTATTAAATACAATTCTCCAAACAGAGTTAAAATAACCAAAACCAAAAATTGAAACAACCTAGATGGTCAAAGACAACTCTCTCATCACACTAGTCCTGAATCACCCCGCAAACCTGCCGGAAGAAAAATACAGCATGAGCTAATTGCCCAATACGGATACAGATACACAAAAGATATACAAAAAGAACTAAGACAAAATACTGAACAAAGCCTCAAGTGTAAATACAGACAAAAATATACTCTCCCAAGATCTGAATGGAATATGCCTGAATCAACAGAATTGACGAAACCAATAGAAGAATAAAGAAATAACGAACTGAAGTAACTAACTCAATGAATTGAACTGAACAAAAATAAACAAAACTAATACAATGAAATAATAGGCTGAATCAAATGGTTGGGTGTTATCTCATACCGAGTGAGCTCAAAAATATACATTGTCACACAGGCAAGTTATAACAATGCCACACAGGCAAGTTAAAATAATGTCACATAGGCAAGTCAAATGATGCCACACAGGCAACCAAAATAATACCACACAGATAAATCACACATTAAACCATGAGTCCAAATGTATGTAAATCGGATAGGTGTGGTTGACACAACATCACCAATCTGTAGAACAGAAAACTAGGGTTAACCCATACGCCTCCCACAACAAAACACCAAATGGCCCACTTCCTTCGGAGCCCAAACGGAGATGCCATGGACTAATCACACTACCACAGAAAGTGTCATGCCTCTCATGCCAAGATGACATGTCTGTGGTACCCCCACAAGTGGTTAGGTCAAGTATATTCTAAAGATCAATCTACAAAATGTAAGCCAAAAGGGGATCAAATCACAAGACTTACATGACCATACTCCAAACGACATCGAATTATCAAATACAAACATACCCAATTATCACAAGATATCAACGACTAAAACAACTCCCAAATGTGAACGAAAATATACAAAGAATGATATAAACGAATAAAGTATTCAAAACATATATTGACATGATTAATTAGGTCAAAGAGTAAAAATATGAGTTAGTACCAACACCAAAATGAAGCTATAATATTAATTTTACACGGAACAATTATGTGAAAAAATATCCAAATTAAAACGGATACCAAAGCGAATTAATAAATTTAACAAGATTATCAATGAAGAAGTACGAAATCCGTACCTGAATATAATACCGAAATAATTCACCAAACCCAAATATCGCACCGCTAAATCTCCTCAATCCAATCTAGATAATTACCAAATTAATATAATACCATTAATTAGATTACTAAATTATAAATTCATATATTAAAAATTTTTAAAACTTTAATATTAGCACATGAATATTGTAACGACCTCAAAATTTATACGATTCAATTATTGACTTTGGTCATTAATAACACGTCTAACTTATGATTTTACATCATAATTCGATGTTAAGCTTAATAAAATACGAAATAATTTAAACTTTTCTATCTTCTTACTTTAATTCCCTGAATAAAAACCTTTATTGTGACGCCCCCAAATTCAGGTACTTGAAACCCGAACTCGGTGCTTCACGATACCATTTCTATGAGCGGAATAATACTAATAATAATAACAATAATATAGATACCAAACTTAATTTACATAAATCAGAGTCTAAATCCCAGGTACCCGACCTTTAAACACTCATTACATCATAGATAATAAATATCATTGTCTTAATAAACTTTAACTATTACATAGAATATTCTAAAACTCATTCGAACAGCTTTTCTTTCCCCTTGTTCTTGCCTGAACCTTCTGGTTGATCATACTTATCTGAAAATATTTAAATTTAAAGTAAGAATGAGCATTTGGGTGCCCAGCATGTAATAGCAACAAAAAATATTAGTATAAAGGATTAAATATTTTCTTTGAATAACACTTCTACAACGAATCAAAAGTTGTGAAGTAAGCTAAACCAATAATAACAACATAAAACTTCTATATCAAATTTTTGAAACTACGTACTGACCTTAACTAGAGATCAGTCAACAGACTATGAACATTATTTTCTATTTTTAAAAAGGTATATAGAACTTCATCTGCAGACCGTCATAACTTACAAGCACGGGGGGTGATCAGCCCGTTATGCCCTGTATTGATCAATACTACATGCAAGAACGACATTATCGTTCATTTTATCCACCTTAGGTGCACAAAAGTTTTCCCATGTTCGGGATGTTCATACTTAGTCGGGAATCCAAACCAAAATAATCTGGTTGGATACAATAAAGTTCTATCTTGTTCAACAATATTTTTAAGTTTATGTCTAGCTGAATCAAATAGCTTAGATGACTTTTTAAGTCACCGTATACATACTGGAAACCAATAAGTATGTATCAACATGTGATTAAATATAATGATTATCCAAGTGAGGACACCTGTCTAACCCTATTTAGGAATTAGCGAACAAAATAAATATCTGAATTATACATTAATACTGTGTTGATAAACAATGATCGGATAATTTAAGAACTTGTATGAATAGAAAGATTGGATACATAATCGATAACAATAGAGTTAATATTCTGGCAAAATGACAATATAATTCTGAAACTTCCTTACTCATGTCCTTTGCATAAAGTAAATGCAAAGTTAGGATACTTGCCTGAGATGCTGCTTACAATAACGCAACTTAGTTTTATCTTTTATACCGAAATATATCATTAATAAGATCATTCGTTTGATTAGAATAATATATCATATCGCATAGTACTGCTATTTTCAATCAGCATATAACCTAATCACATTGTCATACATATTTAACAGTCATTAGATCACAAACAAACACGTATCAAGTCAAATTATCTAAGTCCAGATCAATTTCTGAAACATTTCGGTGTACCGAAGACTTTATCGAGTAATTATCGAGTCTAAAACTCTATTCTTTATTTCAATGACTGAAATTATTAGTCATATTATTTTTAAATGACTTATAATAATTTTTAAATAATTATTATAATTTATCATGATTTTTCAAACATTAGAATCATTATTAAATGATTTAAATATTAAATAATTCTATTATTATTAATATTTAAATAATATTAAATTTAATGAAACCATTACAAAAATATTAAAATTATTTATAATAACTCAAAATATTTTTAAAACATTTTTATTACCCTTAAATGATTTTTAAAATAATTAAAATTATTTTTAAATAATTTATCATTAATATTTAAATATTAATGTATTATTCTACAAAATAATGAAAGTTATTTATTATTACTTAAACTATTTTTAAATCATTTATATCCTTTTTAAATGATTTTTAATTCAATAAAACCATTTTTGAACTATTTATTTAATATCATTATTAAATAACTCTAATATTATTTAACATTAAATTATTAATAAAATTTACCTTTAAATATTAAAAGTTATATCTTATAACTTAAAATATTATTAAACTATTTATTTTCATTTAAAATAATTTTTATAATATTAAAATTATTTTTAATTTATTTATTTAATATAATTATTAAATAAATCTAATATTATTAATATTAAATAATTAATGAAATTTGTCTTAAAATATTAAAATTTATATTTTATAACTTAAAATATTTTTAAATACCTTTTTATCATTTAAAATGATTTTTAATATAAAAAAATCATTTTATTTAATTTATTTAATGCATTTATTAAATAAATAAATATTCTATAATATCCAATTAAATATTAATATTTATGAAAAATATGTCAAATTATTAAAAGTTAATTTTTATAACTTAAAATAATTTTTAAAACTATTTTTGGAATTTTTAATAATAAATTTTTATTTTTAAATAAATTTTGGAAAATAATTTAAATAAAATTACAAAGTCTGTCGCTATAGCCTTTAGTGACAGAAAGTGTAGTCTAATGTGTTCTTGAGAAACCCAGGCCTTCATAAGTCAGTTTCGTGGGACCATGTTTGACCGTGATTATTTCATTGTGTAAAGTGTTTCTGGACTAGCTATAACTTTGATCTTGTAGTATTGATGTAATACTACAAGTGTAAAGCAATATCTAGGTCAAATCATAATACATGAGCAAGATATAAAGCTTTGAAATCACTGTCAGACGTGTTCATCATATTTCTGGGCTGGCCAGAAAATTAAGTCATGGCCGGTCAACGCTTTTGTTGACCTTAAATCGCGAAATCTGTCCATATTAAATTTGTTCTAGATGTCGGGCTATGAATATAAACTAATATAGAACATGTGTTGAACAATAGTCAAGTCTAAACATCCTTAACCAGAAAGATCAAAGCCTCAGAAAATCGTGTCAGATGTTGTTCTTCATTTATGGGTTTTCCAGAAATGAATAACAGATCGAGTGTGCTACTTTGGATCCTTATATCTTGAGTTCTGGGTTTGCTTTATGTGATCTAATACTTTCAGTGTGTAGAAAACATGCAAGTGAACAGGTCTATTACCAAAACATAATTAAAACAAAAACAGAATCACAAGATTAATGTTGGTCAAACCCTGTCAGAGATCACGTTCTTGAGTTTTCTGGGTTACCCAGAAACTCAGTCCGTGATCATCTGGCCTGCTTTGACCAGTCACTGACTTCAACCCATTTGATGGTTAGGAGATTATAAGGCATAAATGTGAAGTCCATACAACATACTACAAGTTAGATGTAGCAACAATAACAAACGACTTATCATCTGACATATACATGCATGCTTTGCAAAACCTTGTCAGACACTGAAAAAGACTTTCTAGGTTACCTAGATTTGAAAAGTCATGGTCGGTCAACGACCTTTGACCATTCATAACTTTTAACTTGTTCATGATCTGGGCTAGATTCCAGTTTCAGATCAAAGATCATATAGCAGACTACAACTACAAACTTTTAAAACACAAAAATAATTAAACATCATTGAGATCTGAGGTCTAACATTCATTATCAGATAACAAAAATAGAATTTTCCAAATTTTTAAAAACTTAAAATCCGAGCCTCTAGATGTTATGGATCTAACATCTAGCAACCCAGATCATCAATATATACTACAAACAAAATGTTTTAACACAAAATCATAACATTATCATGGCCTTCAAGATCAGATTTCAAATTAGGTTTTTACCTTTCTATGAACAAGTTCTTGATTCTATGATTATGATCTGTTAGAGGAGATGGTGGGGCTTGTTTTTGAGACTGGTATTGCAATATATTTCAAATGTTTGAGAGAGAGAGAGAGAGTCAAGTTTGATAGGAAAAAAATGAACATGAACATACACTTTCTCTCTCCAATTCTACTTATGTGATGTATATGCAATGAATTTGGAAGGCTAATGGCTGAGGTGCTGGTGTTTCTTGGCCCTTAGCTTAGACTAGGTTTATGACTTGCCAAGATTTGGCAAGATTTGCTAGCAATTATTTCAAGAATGGGACAAAAAGGGTACTTTTGTCAATTGTCTTTTGATTTTAATGGTATTCTTGTCCATGGTACTTGAATCTAGGGTTTAATCACTAGATTTTAAACCTTAAAGTTTCCCAAATAATTTATAGGGTTTGAAAAATTAAGTTTAAAGTGTAATAATATTTTAATTAAAACACACTAATTAAAATTAGGGTTTTTAATAGAAAATTAGGGTCTTAAATAATTAAGGTTCCTTAATATTATTAGGGTTCCCAAATTAACAATTTAATTTACTAAAATAATAATTAGAGTTTCTAATTTTAGTAATTAGGGTTCCTAATTAGCAAATTAGGGTTTCTAATTTTAATTAGGGTTTTCAAACATTAATTAGGGGTTTTCCTAATTAACAAAAATTCTATAATATGCAACATATATAATTTATATAACACAATTACTACACATTCTTGAATCTCCCATTTGAGTTTTAAAATAGGGTGTAATAAATTACTATTAGGGTTATGACATTATACACCATAAATGACCAATTATTATCAATACACACAAACAGTATATATTTATAACACTGAAAAATAATATTATATTTAATATAATATTATTATTCTCATTCATAGCTCAAAATCTAAAATTAGGGTTTGGATTCCATATCTATTTATCTTTCGTATATTACATTATTAATTAAGTTAAAATAATTAACTTAATAATCTGAACTAAAATCTATATAATAAAATAGTAATTATAATAATTACAATAATCATTTCATATATTATTTAAATAATATAAAAATCATATTTTCATAAAAAATAAATAATAAAGACATTTCTACTGTAATAACCCGATATTTTCTATATAAATAAATGAGAAATTTTGCATATAATTTTTTTTTAAAAGATGGGAATATGTGTCAGGTAATGTGTTTGTATATATGTGATAAATAAAATTTATTTATTGCATGAATAATTTCAAATAATTTTATTTTAGAAATATTGATAATTATAAAGTATATTCTTATAGTAATTAATTTAGTAGTAGAAATATTTTTATTATTTATTTTCCATGAAAATATGATTTTTATATTATTTAAATAATATATGAAATGATTATTGGGATTATTATAATTACTATTGTATTATATGAATTTTAGTTCAGATTATTTAAGTTAATTATTTTTAACTTAATTAATGATGTTATATATGAAAGATAAATCAGATATCCAATCCAAACCCTAATTTTAGATTTTGAGCAATGAATGAGAATAATAATATTATATTAATTATAATATTATTTTTCAATGTTATGAATATATACTGTATATGTGTAGATTGATATTGGTTAGTCAATTATGGTGTATCACGACAAACTCTAGTATTACGGTCATAAACCGTAATTTGAAACTCAAAACTAGAGTTTAAGATCGGTCAGAAATTATATTATATGAATTAAGTAGCATATTATAGAATTTCTGTTAATTAGGAAAACCCTAATTAATATTTGAAAACCCTAATTTGCTAATTAGGAACCCTAATTGCTAAAATTATAAACTCTAATTATTATTTTAGTAAAATTGAAATGTTAATTTGGGAACCCTAATGATATTAAGGAACCCTAATTGTAACAAACCGATATTTTCTATATAAATAAATCAGAAATTTTGCGTATAAATTTTTTTTTTTTTTTAAGGATGAGGATTTGTACAAGATATTGTGTATATGTAATTATGTGATAAATAAAAATATATTTATTATATGAATATTTACAAATAATTTTATTTTTGAATTATTGACTATTAGAAAGTATATTCCTATAATAATTAATTTTATAGTTGAAATGTTTTATTAATTATTTTCCATAAAAATATAATCATATAGTATTTAAATAATATATGGAGTGATTTTTTAGAATAATTATAATAACTATTTTATTATATAAATTTTTGTACATATTATTAAGTTAATTATTTTACCTTAATTATTAAGGTTAAATATGGAAGAATAAATCAGATATGGAATCCAAACCCTAATTTTGGATTTTTATCAAAGAATGAGAATAATAGTATAATAATATTATATTTTGATTTTTCAGTGCTATAAATATGTAGTGTATGTACATATTGATGATGGTTAGTCAATTATGGTGTATAATTTCAAAACCCTAATATTAATTGGTTAAACCCTAGTTTTACTGGGGAAAACCGTAATTTGAAAATCAATTGTGAGTTTAAGACTGTTATATAACTGTGTTATATGATTTATGATGTGTATCAAATGATTAATTAGGTAAACCCTAATTAAAAATTTAGAAACCCTAAAAAAAATTTTAAAACCCTAATTTTAAATGTAAAACCCTAATTTGAAATTTGAATTAGAGTTCAGGATTAATTGGAAATTGTGTTACTATGATTAATGAACAAGTATTAGAATTATAATTGTTAATTATGGAAACCCTAATTGTAATTTGGTAACCTTAATTACCAAAAGTATAAACCCTAATTCCTAATTTAGCAAGGTTAATTATAATTAGTTATTTTAAACCCTAATGTTCCTATATAATGTAATTAGAAAGCTAATCTAATTAACAAACCCTAATTTTCTATTTTTAGGAACTAATTTATTTTTTATTTTATTTTATTTTGTAAACCCTAAAATGTAATTCTAGAAAAACAATTGTTGGAAAACCTTAGGGTTAAATCCTAAGGGTCAAACCCTAAGGGTTTGCAATGATTACAAGATTGCCATTAAATTTCCAAGCGAAAAGATTAAATTGCCCTTTTGGGCATTATTGCATTTTGCCAAGTGTTAGAGTGGTTGGGGTTGTTGGACAACTCTTAACTTCTTAGTGTGACTGAAATATAACACAAATCAACAACATACATCATCCAATACATTACAACATTATATATATAGAATTGGAGAGAGAAAGAATTCATTTGTTAGCCATTTTATACACAACACTCAAGCTAACTCTCTCAAGCCCCACACCTCCGAAAATTTTTGCTAAATCAGTCCCCAAGACCAGCCCCACAAACAACCACATCAAACTCAGAAGTTAGAAACAAGAATGGATCATAGAAGGTATAAACTAACCCTAGAAAATCTGACCATTGATCGGTTGTTAAATGTTATGATTGAGTGTTAGAATATGTTATTTGTAGTCCATATAGTTGATCTGGGTTGACACCTACTAGATCCATAACTTTAATATGCTCAAAATCAAGTTTTTGAAAAATCTTAATTTTTTTTAGGTTGTCTGACAACGAATGTCAGAGCCCATAGATAGTTCTCTGTTTATTATTTTTGTTGTTTCAAGCTTCGAATGTGTAGTCTGTTATGGGGTCTGTGATCTGAAACAAGAATCAAGCTTATATCTGGTCTAGATTTGTGGTTATTAACGGTCAAACACCGTTGACCGGCATTGACTGGAAGAAATCTGGGCAGCCCAGAATATGCCCAGATCGGTCTAACAGCTTGTTCATGGCCTTGGATCTTGCAGGTGTTAGTTTATTTGTGTTGATTGTTGTGTCTAGGTTGTAGTTTGATATATAAACTACATGTTTATGCCTTAAAAGCTCTTTAATATTAAACAAGCCAATAGTAGTGTTTGGTCAAAGTGGTACAGAAGCTCACGATTTCGTTTTCTGGAAATTCTAGAAAACTTCAAGAACGTGTTCTGACAGCAGTTTGACCGGATATTTTATGCTTGATATGTTGTTGTTATGATGATATTATGTAATGAATCTGTAGTCTTACATGTTTTCTACAACCTGAAATCGTTAGATAGCTAAACCATTACATGATCAACAAGTTATGGAAGCCCAAAGTGGACTGATTGAACTGTTCTTCATTTCTGGGTAACCTAGAAAATGAAGAACAGTTCTGACAGTAACTTTGAAGGTTTAGATCTGCTTATTGTGATGTAGTTTGAACATGTTTATTGTTGGGTCTTGTAGTGTTGCACTTTTACTACATGATATGATCAACAACATGTCCAAAAGCACTTTGTGTGAAGAATTATTCTTGGTCAAACGGGGTCACTCGTTTACTGACATGGTGTTCTGGGTTTTCATGAAGAACACGAAGAACACTTATAGCGACGGTTCTGTCGCTATAGGTGGTCTTTCGCGACAGTTTGAATATAAAAAAATTATATTTTCATTAAATAATTATAGAAAATTAGTTTTTAATTAATAAAAATACAAAATAAATTATTAAAAATTATTTTAAATTCTAAAAATTAGTTTTTATTTATTTTGAATATATTTCATAAATATTTAATATTTTTGGAATATTAAAGGTATTTAAATTATTTAATAATAATATTAAATAAATTATTTAAAAATAATTTTAACTTTTGAAAAATCATTTAAAATTATATTATGATATAAGAAAATATTTTAAGTTATTTTTAATGACTTTTAATATTTTGTGATGAAATTCATTAATAAATTAATATTAATGATAATTAAGTTATTTAATAAATAAATTAAATAAATAAATTAAAAATGATTTTATTATTTTAAAAATCATTTTAAATGATAATAAGGTATTTAAAAATATTTTAAGTTATTAAATATAACTTTCAATATTTAAAGGTAAAATTCATTAATTAATTATTATTAATGATATTGTAGTTATTTAATAATTATATTAAATAATTTAGTTTAAAACGATTTTAATATTATAAAAATTATTTTAAATGAAAATAAAGTGTTTAAAGATATTTTAAGTTATAAAATATAACTTTTATTATTTAAAGGGTAATTTTATTAATAATTTAATATTAATGATATTACATTTATTTAATAATTATATTAAATAAATAGTTTAAAAATTGTTTTATTAATTTAAAAATCATTTAAAACGGATATAAATGAATTAAAAATGTTTTAAGTTATAAATAATGACTTTTAATATTTTGATAAATAGTACATTAATATTTAAATATTAATGGTAATTAATTAAAAATGATTTTAATTGTTTTAAAAATCATTTAAAGGTAATCTAAATACTTTAAAAATATTCTAAGTTATTATAAATAACTTTAATATTTTGGCAATGGTTTCATTAATAGTTTAATATTAATTAAATATTAATGACAATAGAATTGGTTGATATTTAAATCATTTAATAATGATTCCGAGGTTTGAAAATTCGTGATAAATTATAATAAATGTTTAAAAAATTATTATAAGTCATTTAAAAATAATATGACTGATTATTACAAATATTGAGCTACAGGATAGTCTTAGACTCGATAATTACCCGATAAAGCCGTCGGTAGACCGACATGTTTCAGGAATTGATCTGGACTTAGATAGTTTGACTTGATAAGTGTTTCTTTGTGATTCAATGGTTCTTAAACATATATGATAATGTGACTAGGTAATATGCTGACTGCAATAAGCAGTGCTATGTGTTATAATATTTTATTCTAATCAGTAAAATGATCTTATTACCGATAGGTGCTATATAAAAGATAAAACTAAGTTGCAAATTGTAAGCAACGTACCAGGAAAGTATCTTACCTTTGCATTTTCTTTATGCAATGGACATGAGTAAGAATATTTATGAATTACAGTATTACCGTACAAATTATTAACCTTATATTATATACGCTCATTGATTATCAACATGTTAGTATATGGTAATTTAGATATATATATATATATATATATATATATATATATATATGTTGAATTATAGATTATTATTGAACAAGATAAAACCTTTGATTTGGAACCCAGACAAGTATGAACATCCCTACACGGGAAAACTTTTATACGCCCAAGGCGGACAGGGTGAACGATACCCTCGTTCTTGCATGTAGTATTGATCAATACAGGGTACAACGGGCTGATCACCCCGTGCCCGTAAGTTATGACGATTTACAAATGAAGTTCTGTTTAACCTATTCAAAAACTTAAAACAATGTTCATAGTATGTCACCTTAACCATATTTATAGTCATTACGTAGTTTAAAAAATTTAAAAGAGGGTTGTTATGTTATTATTATCGGTATTAGATTACTTCACAACTATTGATCTGTTGTAGATGGGTAGTATAAAGAAAACATTTAAACTCTTTCAACTTATATATATATATAATTGTTATTACTTGCTGGGCACTCAAATGCTCACTCTTGCTTAATTTAAATATTTTTAGACAAGTGTGAAGAACTAGAAAGCTCATGCAGAAACAAATAAAAAGGAAAGCTAACCAAATAAGATTTGTGGTAGTTTGTGTAATAGTTTGATATTGTTAAGACAATGATATATATTATCTATCATGTTATGTAATGAATGTATTAAAGGTTACGTACTTGGGAGCTAGACTCTGATGCATATGTAAATTAAGTTTAATATTTATATTATTGTTATTATTATTAGTATTATTCCGCTCATAGAAATGGTATCGTGAAGCACCGAGTTCGGGTTTCAGGTACCCGAATTTAGGGGCTTTACAGGTTGGTATCAGAGCTTAGGGTTAAAAACCTTAAGTGGGTTAGACCTTAGGCTATAACCTTAGAACAGAGGGAAACGTTGAAAATATAAATAACTCATATAGAGTTTAAAAAAGAGATGAATTGAATAAATTTATCGTCAAAAAAAATAAAAGATAACTTATATAAAACTATTAATTATTGTGTGTATATACTATATGCTAATTAGGATAATTTATGTGTGTAGATGTCTGGTGGAAAAGGCTTGTTATATACTTATAGCATGTAGAAGGATCGAATCCATACACCCGAGCTAATATCGAAGCCAATAGCTGAAATAGCTCACAATGAAAACAACTCAGACGAGGTGGTTATTGTAGAAAATGTAGTACCAGATCAGAAGATGGTGGAGCTAACAGATAGTGATTCAGACACTAAAGTTGAAGCTGATCAAGCATCAATGGTGGTGCAGGATCTGAGGAACAAGGTTTCTTCTTTAGAAAGGTTGTGGGAAATAGAGAAGCTGCTAAATAATCAATTGCGTCAGGCATTAATAGAAACAATAGAAGAACAAGATAAGCTTAAAATCCAAATTGATCAGATGGGAGCCACAAGCAACACATCGTGTGCAGCTCCGAGCAAGAAGGGAAAAATAAAGATAGAAGACCATGACTTAGGAAAATTCAACAAGAAGAAAAGGAAAAGAATATGTTATCTTTGCGGTTATGAAGGACATACTACTCTGTATTGTCCCGACTATAAACCAGGTGCATGTTTTGTTTATGGAATGGAAGGTCATCAGGCAAAAGGTTGTCCAAGGAAAAAGACGTAGCAAATAGGTAGTATAGGTTATGTGGTATAGGTGTGTTTAATGTAATATATAGGATAAGTATGTTTGTGTAAGTTATGTTTCCAACTTTTGTATTAGTCAAGACTGTAAATCCCAACTTTTGTGGTCACAAAGGGATAGTTGATGTTTAAAGCATTATGTGTTATGCTATGTAAAATATTCGTTGAATGAATATGAATCTATGTTTCAGTAATGAAACAAGTTTAAAATATTAAATTTATGCGATAAGATTTAGAATGTATGTTAAATTTATGGTTTTATTTAATTAGATAATGCCGCCAAGACGTCAAACTCGAAATTAAAGGGTAGAAGAATATGTCAACAACACTGAGGGACAACAACAAGCAGACCCGGTGCAGTATTTTGCAAACATGGCAGCACAAGCTATACAGCAAGGAATACCAGTCGCTGGGAATCAGCTGGATAATCGCTTAGCGAACTTCAAAAATTTTAAGGCTGTAGGACCGCCGGAATTCAAAGGTACAACTGACCCTGTTGAAGCCCAAACTTGGGTCAAAGATATTGAAAAAGCGTTCGTGATAGCTAGGGTAGCTGAGGGGAAAAAGACCACTTTTGCCACTTACATGATGAAGGGTGAGGCAAATTTTTGGTGGAAAGAAAATCAGGCGAGGGCAGAAGAAGGTGTGATAACTTGGGATAGGTTCAAAACTTTGTTTTTTGAAAACTATTTTTCACCTAGTATGCAGGCTAGGATGGAGGTGAAATTTTTAGAATTGAAGCAGGAGAATATGATGGTGTCAGAATACGCCGCCAAATTTAATGAGTTAGCTAGGTTTGCCCCGTATCAAGTTGATACGGAGGCTAGAAAAGCGAGAAGGTTTGAGCTGGGATTGAAACCCTGGCTCTACAACAAGGTGACAGTGTTGCAGATCCCTATATTTTCAACACTCATGGAGAAAGCGATCATAGCTGAGGAGGGAAGTGAGGCCATGAGCCTCTACAACAAGGAGAGGAAGAATAAGAGTAAGACCGAAGGGGATGGGAAGGTAGGAATTAATAGTGGAAGCAGGAGTGGAGATGGAAAGAGGAAGGTGAATAACTTTGGAAGTGTGCAGGTGAAACAAGATGGTGTTAAGAAGCCAGCGGTACAGTGCAAGACTTATGGGAAGAATCACTTTGGGGAATGTCTAAAAGAAAAATTTGTATGCTATAAGTGCGGGCAGGAGGGCCATATCTCTCCCAACTGCCCTAATCCTAGGATGAATAGTGGGTATTTTCTGTGCGGATCGACTGAACCCAAGGTGAAGGATTGTCCGAGGAGGAGGACGGAGGCAGGAAGTGGGAATATTGGCACAGGCAGCGGAACTTTAGCAATCACCGGACCGACTTCGTCAAACAAGCCAATAAAATTAACAGCAAGGGTCTACAACATGACTGTCCAGGACGCGATGGCAGCTGGCAATAGGATTCCAGGTATTATTCGTATAACTTTTATTTTCTTTTACATGATTTTCCTATATATAGTAAATTATTTTATAAATAAAATTTGAGGGAGGAATTTGAGTTCTTTTAGAAATCAAATTTCTGTCTAATCAGAAAGACAAGCTTTATGTGGATAGTTAAAGATCAGTTCGATCAAAGTGATCGAGATCTTCTTGCAATGATTGTGTATGCTATGTACCCTTGTATTTATAAGTTTTAAAACGGTGATTCTGGGGACGGAATCTTTATAAGGAAGGATGAATGTAACAAACCGATATTTTCTATATAAATAAATCAGAAATTTTGCGTATAAATTTTTTTTATTTTAAGGATGACGATTTCTACAAGATATTGTGTATATGTAATTATGTGATAAATAAAAATATATTTATTACATGAATATTTACAAATAATTTTATTTTAGTATTATTGACTATTATAAAGTACATTATTATAATAATTAATTTTATAGTAGAAATGTTTTATTAATTATTTTTCATGAAAATATAATCCTATAGTATTTAAATAATATATGGAGTGATTTTTTAGAATAATTATAATAATTATTTTATTATATGAATTTTAGTACAGATTATTATGTTAATTATTTTACCTTAATTATTAAGGTTAAATATGGATGAATAAATCAGATATGGAATCCAAACCCTAATTTTGGATTTTTATCAAGGAATGAGAATAATAATATGATAATATTATATTTTGATTTTTCAGTGCTATAAATATGTACTGTATGTACATATTGATGATGGTTGGTCAATTATGGTGTATAATTTCAAAACTCTAATATTAATTGGTTAAACCCTAGTTTTACTAGGGAAAACCCTAATTTAAAAATCAATTGTGAGTTTAAGACTGTTATATAACTGTGCTATATGATTTATGTTGTGTACTAAATGATTAATTAGGTAAACCCTAATTAAAAATTAGAAACCCTAAATAATTTTTTTAAAACCCTAAGTTATTAAAAAACTCTAATTTTAAATGCTAAACCCTAATTTGAAATTTGAATTAGAGTTCAGGATTGATTGGTAATTGTGTTAATGTGATTGATGAACAAGTATTAGAACTACAATTGTTAATTATGGAAACCCTAATTGTAATTTGGTAACCCTAATTACCAAAAGTATAAACCCTAATTAATTACTAATTTAGCAAGGTTAATTATAATTAGTGATTTTAAACAACACCCTAATGTTCCTGTATAATGTAATTTGAAAGCTAATCTAATTAACAAACCCTAATTTTCTATTTTTAGGAACTAATTTATTTTTTATTTTATTTTATTTTGTAAACCCTAAAATATTATTCTAGAAAAGCAATTGTTGGAAAACCTTAGGGTTAAACCCTAAGGGTTTGCAAGGATTACAAGATTGCCATTAAATTTCCAAGCGAAAAGACTAAATTGCCCTTTTGTTCATTATTGGATTTCGCCAAGTGTTAGAGTACTGGTTGGGGTTGTTGGACAACTCTTGACTTCTTAGTGTGACTGAAATATAACACAAATCAACAACATACATCATCCAATACATTACAACATTATATATATAGAATTGGAGAGAGAAAGAATTCATTTATTAGCCATTTTGTGCACAACACTCAAGCTAACTCTCTCAAGCCCCACACCTCCGAAATTTTGTGCTATATCAGTCCCCAAGACCAGCCCCACGAACAACCACATCAAACTCAAAAGCTAGAAACAAGAAGTAATCATAGAAGGTATAAACTAACCCTTGAAAATCTGACCATTGATCCGTTGTTAAATGTTATGGTTGATCTGGGTTGACACCTACTAGATCCATAACTTTAATATGCTCAAAATCAAGTTTTTGAAAAATCTTGATTTTTTTTAGGTTGTCTGACAACGAATGTCAGAACCCATAGATCCTTCTCTGTTTATTATTTTTGTTGTTTCAAGCTTTGAATGTGTAGTCTGTTATGTGGTCTGTGATCTGAAACAAGAATCAAGCTTATATCTGGTCTAGATTTGTGGTTATTAACGGTCAAACACCGTTGACCAGCATTGACCGGAAGAAATCTGGGCAGCCTAGAATATGCCCAGATCGGTCTCACAGCTTGTTCATGGCCTTGGATCTTGCAGGTGTTAGTTTATTTGTGTTGATTGTTGTGTCTGCGTTGTAGTTTGATATATAAACTACATGTTTATGCCTTAAAAGCTCTTTAATATTAAACGAGCCAAGAGTAGTGTTTGGTCAAAGTGGTACAGAAGCTCACGATTTCGTTTTCTGGAAATTCTAGAAAACTTCAAGAACGTGTTCTGACAGCAGTTTGACCGGATATTTTATGCTTGATATGTTGTTGTTATGATGATATTATGTAATGAATCTGTAGTCTTACATGTTTTCTACAACCTGAAATCGTTAGATAGCTAAACCATTACATGATCAACAAGTTATGGAAGCCCAAAGTGGACTGATTAAACTGTTCTTCATTTCTGGGTAACCAAGAAAATGAAGAACAGTTCTGACAGTAACTTTGAAGGTTTAGATCTGCTTATTGTGATGTAGTTTGAACATGTTTGTTGTTGGGTCTTGTAATGTTGCACTTTTACTACATGATATGATCAACAACATGTCCAAAAGCACTTTGTGTGAAGAATTATTCTTGGTCAAACGGGGTCACTCGTTTACTGACATGGTGTTCTGGGTTTTCATGAAGAACACGAAGAACACTTATAGCGACGGTTCTGTCGCTGTAGGTGGTCTTTAGCGACAGTTTCAATATAAAAAATTATATTTTCATTAAATAATTATAGAAAATTAGTTTTTAATTATTAAAAATACAAAATAAATTATTAAAAATTATTTTAAATTCTAAAAATTAGTTTTTATTTATTTTGAATATATTTCATAAATATTTAATATTTTTGGAATATTAAAGGTATTTAATTTATTTAATAATAATATTAAATAAATTATTTAAAAATAATTTTAACTTTTGAAAAATCATTTAAAATTATATTATGATATAAGAAAATATTTTAAGTTATTTTTAATGACTTTTAATATTTTGTGATGAAATTCATTAATAAATTATTATTAATGATAATTAAGTTATTTAATAAATTAATTAAATAAATAAATTAAAAATGATTTTATTATTTTAAAAATCATTTTAAATGATAATAAGGTATTTAAAAATATTTTAAGTTATTAAATATAACTTTCAATATTTAAAGGTAAAATTAATTAATTAATTATTATTAATGATATTATAGTTATTTAATAATTATATTAAATAATTTAGTTTAAAAATGATTTTAATATTATAAAAATCATTTTAAATAAAAGTAAAGTGTTTAAAGATATTTTAAGTTCTAAAATATAACTTTTCATATTTAAAGGATAATTTCATTAATAATTTAATATTAATGATATTAAATTTATTTAATAATTATATTAAATAAATAGTTTAAAAATTGTTTTATTAATTTAAAAATCATTTAAAATGGATATAAATGAATTAAAAATATTTTAAGTTATAAATAATGACTTTTAATATTTTGATAAATAGTACATTAATATTTAAATATTAATGGTAATTAATTAAAAATAATTTTAATTATTTTAAAAATCATTTAAAGGTAATCTAAATACTTTAAAAATATTCTAAGTTATTATAAATAACTTTAATATTTTGGCAATGGTTTCATTAATAGTTTAATATTAATTAAATATTAATGATAATAGAATTGGTTGATATTTAAATCATTTAATAATGATTCCGAGGTTTGAAAATTCATGATAAATTATAATAAATGTTTAATAAATTATTATAAGTCGTTTAAAAATAATATGACTGATGATTACAGATATTGAGCTACAGGATAGAGTCTTAGACTCGATAATTACCCGATAAAGTCGTCGGTAGACCGACATATTTCAGGAATTGATCTGGACTTAGATAGTTTGACTTGATAAGTGTTTATTTGTGATTCAATGGTTGTTAAACATATGTGATAATGTGATTAGGTAATGTGCTGACTGCAATAAGCAGTGCTATATGTTATAATATGTTATTCTAATCAGTAAAATGATCTTATTACTGATAGGTGTTATATAAAAGATAAAACTAAGTTGTAAATTGTAAGCAGCGTACCATGCAAGTATCTTCCATTTGCATTTTCTTTATGCAATGGACATTAGTAAGAATATTTATGAATTACAGTATTACTGTACAGAATATTAACCTTATATTATATACGCTCATTGATTATCAACATGTTAGTATATGGTAATTTAGATATATATATTCTGTTCGTTAATTTCTATAAATGGTTATACAAGTGTCCCCACGTGGATAATCATTGTATTTAATCACATGTTGATACACCTTTGTTAATTACCCGTTTATATATATATATATATATATATATATATATATATATATATATATATATATATGTTGAATTATAGATTATTATTAAACAAGATAAAACTTTTGATTTGGAACCCAGACAAGTATGAACATCCCTACACGGGAAAACTTTTATGCGCCCAAGGCGAACAGAGTGAACGATACCCTCGTTCTTGCATGTAATATTGATCAATACAGGGTACAACGGGCTGATCACCCCCGTGCCTGTAAGTTATGACGGTTTACAGATGAAGTTCTGTTTAACCTATTCGAAAATTTAAAACAATATTCATAGTATGTCACCTTAACCCTATTTATAGTCATTACGTAGTTTCAAAAATTTAAAAGAGGGTTGTTATGCTATTATTATCGGTATTAGATTACTTCACAACTATTGATCTGTTGTAGAAGGGTAGTATAAAGAAAATATTTAAACTCTTTCAGCTTATATATATATATATATATATATATATATATATATATATATATATATATATATATATATATATATATATATATATATTTTATTACTTGCTGGGCACTCAAATGCTCTCTCTTGCTTAATTTAAATGTTTTCAGACAAGTATAAAGAACCAGAAAGCTCATGCAGAAACAAAAGAAAAGGAAAGCTAACCAAATAAGATTTGTGGTAGTTTATGTAATAGTTTGATATTGTTAAGACAATGATATATATTATCTATCATGTTATGTAATGAATGTATTAAAGGTTACGTACTTGGGAGCTAGACTCTGATGCATATGTAAATTAAGTTTAATATTTATATTATTGTTATTATTATTAGTATTATTCCGCTCATTAAGTCAAAATATAACTCATTATACACAAGGTACTATGATAATCTTACGTCCAAGGATCACTTGTACTACTATCACTACAGGAATTTCTATTGACAAGCAAGTAAAATTCCATTAGGTATTCCTTAGGGAACCACGTTCAGTGAACGTATTCTCCAATAAGCACCTACATACTTGTTTTAGTGTCTCCACACAAATAATTATGAGATCAATCATCCTCATCCAATGAGCAAGCGACGTATGTACCAATCTATCAGAATTCACTAATCCCCGTTTTAGTAATCCAACGATTGAGAACATTTTAGTTATTAAGCTATCTAAGAATTTAGATCTCATTAGCATAATCTCATCATGATTCTAAAAGCATTTCTTAAACTATAGGTTTATCACATATTATTAAAATAACACTGTGTAGATAAATTAAAGCCTTTAATATTAATAAACGAATAAGATTATTACAAAGTATATGATTTATCATCAACATGATTGTTTTGTGTGCATACTACTTTCAGTTCAAAGAGGCACATCACTACTTTCAAATAAAGCATTAAATATCTTTTCAAAACTTAAATCACACACACACATTAAATACTTAAGGAATGAAAAGTCGCGGTAACTGTGACGTCCCCAAAATAGGTATAGATCACCCATTCTGAGTCGCCAAAAATATGGTACAGAAACAACTACAACTTCCTTAATACAATTGTCGTGCAAAATACGACAACACATAAACTGTGAGTTAAAATACAAATATTGTCTTCTAGACAATATCCACACTCAAATAAGTCTTCATTATAATTATTGATACACTATTTTAT
Source organism: Panax notoginseng (assembly GCA_016801055.1). Lineage (NCBI taxonomy): Eukaryota > Viridiplantae > Streptophyta > Magnoliopsida > Apiales > Araliaceae > Panax > Panax notoginseng. The sequence continues at coordinate 95,304,519 of CM029015.1, read as the reverse complement.
AAAATAGTGAGGACTATAATAACAACTACCTTGAAATATCACTCCACACCCCGACTACTTTCCGCTATATTCTCGCTTCCTGAGAAAAAAAATGGAACAAAAAAAAAAGGGTGAGCTCAATTAGCCCAGTAAAGAATATTATGACTAAGATAATATAAAACAAATTATCGTTAGTCATCAACAAGGAAAAATCTGATAGAATATAATAGACAACAAATTTTAGATCAACAACTGCAGCGGAAACAGTAGTCCATTAGAAGAGCTAAGTAGAGAATAAATTTTACTATCTTCTAAGATTTAAAAGTCCATCATCAATATTTTATCCATGTAACATTAATCAATATACATCTTGAATCAAATATTCATCTTTGCACTACAGGCCAAAGATATTCATTTGTATCACCAGTTGTTCATGTTCATCTAAACACCTGTTCATCTTCGCACTATGGGTCAAAGATATTCATCAGTTAATCATTCATCTTTACACTACAGGCCAAAAATATTTAGTAATATCATCATTTAGGACTGAGAATGATGAAAAATATTTTATAAAAAACGAATCCAGTGAGACAAAAGGACAAATATTAGGGATTCGTACTTCGGTTTATCCATGTTCAAAAACACCCCATCATCTACCATAGTGGAGTAAAATTAAAGAATAAAGATCAAAACATGGATACAATCATAGATAATAACAAAAATAGACATTTGGGACAAAGAAGAGAAAATTTCGTTTTTCGATGAATAGTGTCGTATACGTAAATAGTAACTCTGACACAAAAAGATAAGAATTTTACAAGAAAAATCTTACCAATATTCCGACATAATGATATTGAAAGAAATAATATCATTTAAAAAAATATCATTTACCTCAAAAAGACAGTACTTATGACTGGAATATTGGATATAGTGCTGAAAAAAACTTGTACCGTATAGCAACACTCAAAGTATCAAAATACTCACAAAAATACGCTCGATAATATAGAGGGAGAAAACTTCAAATTCTGATGTGATTTTCAATTCTAACCTAAGCACCTTATTTATAGGAAAATGCTTAGAACATCAAAGTAGAAAATTTAATAAAATATTAATATATTTATATAAATTTCCTACGCAGACCAAGAAATCTAAATTCAGCTCATTTTACATATTAGTGGGGCCCACCAACTTATTAAAAACGTTTTTCTTTTAAAAAAAATTAAAACTTTAAAAATCAATTATTCCGGAACTTCAATAATTCATAATAAATAGCCCTTTTATCAGAAAAATTTGAATCTTATGTCCATTCCATAGAAAATTCAATTCTCTACAACTTTATAAGTTTAAGTTTTTTCAAATTCCGAACAAAAATTAACTGAAATCCACATACGGACGATTTTACAGGCTATAATTAAATTTCAGTCAAAAATTGGGTCCACCGACGTGTTAAACACGTTTTTATCATTTATTGCAACAAAATACTCTTCCTCTTCATTTATTCATATAACACACATTCATCGCAAAAATATTATCATTATTATATTATTAAAATATAATAATATATTTAAATTAATTATTTTATCAGAAAAGATAAAATATTAATTTTCAACAATTGTCACTTTTCTAAAAATTTCTCTATTTATATCCACATAAATAAATATTTTCCTTATCATATAAATTAATAATTAATTATTCATAAATAATATTACAGAATCACAATACTGACAACCAGGCCGTTCCTATGAAAGAGGGGGCTTTCCAATAAGAATTTCTTCTTACTGGCGTGCAATTAGGTGACCAAATCTCTCCTTAGACAGAACTTTTTAGACATTACCAATAATGCTATCTAATAATATTATTAAAATAATATGATTTATTGGTTTGATAACAAAAATACTGTGCAGTGACAATTATTGGAACAATAATAATATAAAATATCAACGTAGCAATTATTGAATCAATAAAATAAAATATTAAACAGTAATTACTGTAACAATTATTGAGTAGTGCCTTCTTACGTAAGAATAAATAATTGGCAGCCATTCATGATTCGGTCTAACTCCCTACCGAAACACAAACCTTTGTCAATGGTACTGGGATCAAACTTCAATCTACCACATTTCATTGGCTTCAAACCAAAGGGATGGAATTAACCAACCTCTCCTCGTAAATAGGAGATTCGGCGACCATCTATGTGACAACCCGAGAATTTAGAAAAATTTTAAAATTTTAATTAATTGATTTAAGGTGCAAAATTAGAACCTAGACATAAAATAAGTATATGCGTTTGATATTTTGGAGATGGAATTTTGAGGATTTCAAAATTCTGTGAAGGATTTAGGTGAAATATTAAGGATTAAGGGAATAAGCGTTTATGTTCTGTGTATATGTGTACAGTATGTGGTTAAGGGTCAAGGGTTGACCAGATAACCGATATCTGTGTCAAACCCTAAGTATATATTAAGAACGTCAACGCTCGGTTAGAAAAGCCTAGAAATGGATAAGAAACCCTAGAAACAGGTTATGAAACCCTAAGTTCAGTTTCGAGGATTTTTTTAAAACCCTAATATATGATTTTGACCTTAATTGCTTAATTAGTGAGTTTAATTAGGAAATACTAATCCTAATTAGCAATATTTAAATTTTGATTAAGGAATTTTAATATAATTAGAAAATTCTAATTATAATTTAGAAATGTTAATTTTTTATTTTTGAAAACCTAATTTGGAAATTTTAGAATTTATTTGCAAAAAAAACTAAGGGTTTAAAACCTAGATCCTAAATGGCTCAAACCCTAAACCCTAAGGGTTTGGGCAAATTGACACAAATGCCATTAAATTAAAAGGAAAAAGACCAAAGTGCCCTTTTCTTACACATTAAGTAAAGGATATTCCAAATCTTGGTGACTCGTCTATGTAGATATACAACATGTGGTCAAATCTATCCCAAATCTGATTTTGGGCCACCTATACCCACTAGATACAATGAATCAAACAAATAAAAAAAAATTAAAGTAAGAAAAAGTCTACTTTGTTTATCATTTCTCCAAATCCATTCTCTCTCTAGAAATTCGGGATTTAGAGAGAGAGTGAGTGAGAAACCAAGCCATGATCAAGTTCTAGCAATCCAATAACAGATTCAAGGATCAGAAATCAAAAATCCAAGTTTTAAAGGTATAAAAATCCTAACTTAGAAATCCTTAGATCTGATGTTGAATGTTGTTGTTTGTTGGTTAAAGTTATGTTAGAGGGTGTCATTTGATGATCTGGGTTGCCAAAACCTAGATCCATATCATTTTGATGCTCAAATTTAAAGATTTCTCAAATCTGGAAATCTGGAAAAAATGAGGTCTGACAGTCAAATGTCAGGTCTCATAGATCCTTTCTTGTTAGTTATTTTTGTGTTTTAAGAGTTTGAACTTGTTGTATGTTATAAGGTCTTGGATCTGGAACTTGAATCAAGTTCAGATCATGTGTAGATCGAGAGTTATTGCTGGTCAAACATCATTGACCGATCACAAAGTCTGGAATCTGGGCAGCCCAGATTTGCCCAGATGGTTTCTGACAAGTTTTGCTAGCCTTGATCTTGCAGTTGTTTGTCATTTAAGCCAAGTTGTTGGTGTTATGTTGTAGCCGGACATGAATACTACATGTTAAAGGCTTTAGATCACCCAGATCCTTAACAGAGTCGAAGATAATCCTGGTCAAACTAGGGTTGACCATCTGCCGAAGAACATTTCTGGAAAACCCAGAAATGTTCAACGTCAGTTTTTCTAGGCTACTTTAACCGGCCCAGATCTTACGTAGATAATGTTGTTAGGTTAAAGTGATGTCATATATTTGTACCCTGTCATGTTTTCTACAACATTGAACCATTAGATCGCACCAAGCAGACCTGGAATGAAAGTTATTAAGATCTAAAATTGGCACGAGGAGCTGTTCTTCATTTCTGGAAAACCCAGAAATGAAGAACAGTGTCTGACAACTTGTTTGATGCTTCATAACTTCTTGATATGGTGCATTCTAGCCAGGAAACTTGTTTGGGATTATAGTATTACATAAATACTATAACATAAACTTAATTTCAAACCCAAAAATATAAGTATCAAAAAGTTACAACCGGTCAAACGTAGTACCTTGTAGTCTGACATGAAGCTCAAGAACAGCCTCAAGAACACCTATAGCGACGGGTCTGTCGCTATAGGGCCTTTTAGCGACAGTTTCTAATTAATTTATTTTCTAATTTTCTGAAAATTAATTAAAAATAGAAAAAAATAGTTTTTAATTAATAAAAATACAAAATAAATTCTAAAAAATTATTTTAAAGTCTAAAAAATAGTTTTTAATTATTTAGAGTATATTTCACAAATATTTAATATTTTTGGAATATAAATGGTATTTAATTTATTTAGTTATAATTATTTAAAAATAATTTAAATTCATGAAAAATAATATTATGGTATAATAAAATATTTTAAGTTATTTTCAGTGACTTTTAATATTTTGTGATGAATTTCATTAATTAATAAATATTAATGATAATTAGTTTATTTAATGAATACATTAAATAAATTATGGAAAAATGGAATTAATGATTTATAAATCATATAAAAATAATTTAAGTGTTATAAAAATATTTTAAGTTATAAAATATAACTTTTGATATTTTGTCATGAAAATATTAATATTTTAATATTAAAAGCAATTATCGGATAATGAATTTAATCGTTTAAAAATCATATAATTATGATTTTAAGTTATTAAAAAAACTTTGTGATATTATAAATATATTATAATATTATGACATGTAGTTCATTAATATTTGATAATAAATAAATATTAATGATAATAGAATTATATGGTATTTAATTCATTTAAATACGAGTTAATGACTGAAAAATCATGATAAATAGTAATAATTACATGAAAAATTATTATGAGACATAAAAAAATATTTTGACTGTTATTAAAATTATCTGAGATAATTGTTAGGTGTTAAGGCAGAGTTTAATTGAACTTAGACTCGATAAAAGTTCGACTAGACCGTCGGGATGTCAGAATTGTGTAGGGTTCAACTCAAACGACAATAGTTTGACTTGATACCGAGTCTTATATGTGTTATAGACTGATAGGGTTATGTGTTATATGTTTAGGTTATTTTAATTACTGTGATGATATTATTCTAATTTATATATCGATATTATTTATATATTAGGTCTTCAACCAGACAAAGCTTATTAAATTGTGTAGCGGTAATCAACGGTTCAGGCAAGTTTGTTTTTACTTAACTTTACTAAGAGTGTTTCATTCGGATAAGCTTATGGTTAATCATTGCTGGTTGCCATGAATTGTACTCTGTACATATTGCATGTATAAGTCAGGTATGAAAGGCTAATCACCTTCATTACCAGTTGGTCCAGATATATTTGTTCATATTTAATACTTGTTCAGTCAAAAGTTTGTTCCTGCTAGTTCACAATTATATTGTTGAATTATAGCCAGCTTATTATTCAGACTCTTTCAATCATGATATGTCTTAATAAATTTAAACTTGATGGGCAACTTTCATGCTCACCCTTGCTATATCATGATTTAACATTGCAGATTAAGGCAAAAACGTCGGATACAGGAAAAGGATAGTGCCAAGTTCAGCTTGGGATAAAATGTGCAGCTAATTTGTAATAGAATAGTTAAATAAATATGTCATATGTCTGATAGTTTATGAATTGTGTATAAGTTAAGGTTACTCGATTTTGGAGAAAATAATGTGTACGTTTATTGTATAAATAATTTATGTTTATATCTTCCGCAAATAGTGATAGAATGATTGTACCGGATTCGCGATGATTTGGGACCCGGATTCGGGGGTCTCACAATCTAAGCTGCGGTTGGTCCTCAAAGAGCAACACCAATCCATAAGAGATGGAATTAAGTAGGCTCCTCCTAAATAGGGGTATTGGCGACCATCTGTGGTGCGGTCAATCTCATAGAGGAAAGCCACACTCTTCTCCATATTTCCATATAGAAACCAGTCCCAAAACACCGAAAAGATGGCAGGGATACACAAAGATCCATGATCCATTCTGAACTATCCAGAGACAACTCAATGTCCATCCAGCAAAGAGGAATTCAGAATACATCAAGATCACAAGCCCTGAAGAATCAGGCAACTATCAAGCAGATATCAGAGCATATCTAAAAGGGAAGTGATCAAAAAAATATTTCCCTGCTATATATAATGTAGTTTGATATACACAATATAAACTGTACATGATAAAATGGCTAAGCTAGTCTGTGCAGGAAAATACCAGCCCATCTACAAATCGGTGTATATACGAGCTAACAAGCCCAACATGGCATCCCTCTCCGAAGAAGGACACAAAGATGTGGTTTCCTGTACGAGGATATCCACACGACCCAACAGATTTGTGGCCATCTGCATGGTGACCATATGTTCATCAATGTACGTGCTCGTCTCTGCGATCATGCCAGTGGTAAGGGGCCTCACTGTAGTATTATCTGTGATGGCTACATCCCGGGCAGATATGGCACTATCCCGCTCAACTATCACTGCATCTTTGGCTGATCTGGCCTCATCCCGCTCAATAAAAGCGGTATCTCTACGAGTCAATGCCTCGTCTCTCTCTAATAGAGTTGCGTCTCTCCCATCAAGGGCAGTCAACATCAAAAATCGAGCCTGATCTCTCTCAAAGGTCATCAGATGAAGACACTACTCAAAGTACTGTGCCGAATGTTGAATCACAACAGTGCTGGTACTGGGAGAATCTAAAAGAGATGCTGACAACCCGGCACCTAACTTCTCCTCGATGTGAGAATTAATGTCCTTCATGGGCTCTCCACCATCTGAGTCAATACTCGACAATGTGGATACTACCTCAGCCGGTGCAGTCTCTATCTCCATCCATGCGGAATACTCTGCAGAATAACCTGGATGACTAATACAGAAAGCAACTATATCGCGCTGATCCCAGCATGCATACACACGGGATCGGTCCTTTGCTGAAAGATAGCGAGAAGCTAAACACTGGCCCAGTGCCCCCTCGAAAGGATGAAAATCCTAAAACTGGTCAAACTATGACATCACGGCCAGTGGATGGTAAGTAGTCATACCCCTCAAACCAGCCAGAGAGATGTAATCCATGCCCGGAGCATGAGTAATGAAGCTGTAAGGTGAGCTGAGCTATGAGCACAGCAATATACTAAATGGGTCTTCGATCCCAGCTAAGAAAGCGGACCAAGATGTAGCATCCGTACATTCCGCAGGCTGAAATGAATATGTCATGACTATATCATGGGTGAAGCAATACTCATGTCGTCTGAAAGTGCCAATCGATCTCAGGTGTGACATAAACCACACGTATAGCATAACCGAACTGCCCGTAAATACTCCTATCGGATAAGTGCATCAGTATGTAGCTGACCTCAATGTCTTAGTTATAATCATAGGTATGATGGTACGACCCTCCCTGAGAGCTCTCACCGCCATGATAACTCCTATGTCTAACTCATCCGTATACAGTGGCATGTAGACATATGATAGTGTGCACAATAGCAGTACAACAACCCTGGCCAGACGCCAATGAGCCTCCGGTGTGGTGAAATCCCCAGAATATCGTCTATAACTATCCTCAGAGCCAAATCTGTCAAACAAAAAACGATGGGATATAACGTGGCCAGATGTCAACTCATCCTACATTACTCTACGCCTCAATCCAGTAAGGGTCATGAACCATCGACTCATGTCCCCCAAAGCTATATGCATGCAAGGTATATCCAGTGGCAGCATCGTCAACCGTTCATACTTCTCCATAATGGGAGTCAACTCCTGGGTCCCAAATCAAAAAACATGCCTCTCCGATACCCGATGCTCTAGCATACCATCCACGAATCATGTGGGAACTTGAAACATCAACAGGGTCATAGTATGTTGTAATAAATGATCTGCGGTCACCCTGTCTGATGGTGACATGCTATCATACCACGATCGCATACCAGATACCACCAATAATGGTGGAGTATGATCAATACGGCTAACTGTCGAAGAAAACATCTGCACGGGCCGTGTCATAAGACCATCCAGGGGTCAATGCTGAATATCTCTGGACATACATACATATGCATACCATTATACATGCATTACAGATAATAGATGGTAATATGATATAGGGAATGGAAAAACTATATATACATTCCTAAGTGTATCATCATCTAATACATCATCTCAGTACAGCTACAAATATAGGGAAATGGGGTACAGACTCCCTACTACTAATAGAGGCCTATCAAAAGATATAGCAAGAATGGGGCACAGCCACCCAATAGCTAACAGAGGCCTATCAAAAGAAATAATGAGAATACACATTAGAAGAAGACAATGGTGTCGATGTCCACATCATCAATCCTGTCCACCTGATGTAACTCCTCCTGAGTCACTGGATCTCTATTAACAGGGATGTCAGGCCTATACAGAGGAGGATCTGCGCCGGCAAAACCAAATGGGTCATCTGAGGGGCCAATGCCTGAGCTGGAAGGATCAAATGAATCTGCCTCTGCCGGATCTCTGCCCAAATGCCAGATAAAAATATGTGCCTGGTCTAACTGCCGGGTCAAACTGTCAATCTGTGTCACATGAGTCGGATCTCGGACACAAGCTAGCCAATCTATCATCATCACGAATCCTGGAACCAAATCCCCCATGAACTGAGTGGCGCGGGTCTGGGCTCCAATAGTCCGAGGGAACCACCAACCCTGGAATACATCCTGAGTACAGGGACCCTCTTATAATGTAAAACTGTCAACACCCAACAATGGGATATCAATGACGGGTGACTACAACACAGGCCAATAACACCTGACATGAGGCAAAATCGGTATACGGATCACCCCTGTGTTGCTCCTAATAGCATGCTCTCCTAAATAGAGCTCCCAGCCTCCATCCGTGAAGAGAGGAACTCTCCTGGTGGAAATCACGTACTCGACTTCAGTCGGGTACCCATCCTCAAAACCGATGGCCAAATGTTCCCTAGAATAGGGAATCCATGCGATAATGTCAGCTGTCAACAACTCCAGCTGCAAGCAGCAGGGAGTGAAACCCTCAGCTACAGGGACCTCCACCAATATAGACTGATTCCATCGTCGTCCTCGTGGGTAGGTATCCAATCCTAACACACTCACCGGACGCAAGCATGGGAGCCTCTCATAGGCCCAAAACTGCCAACACAACGGCAAAACATCTGCTGTCAATTAACACTCTTAACCTATAAATGGGAAATGATAAGAGAAATACTCACCAGCAAAAATGGGTAAAATCCTAGCCAAGCCTTCGTCAAACCCTGTGAGCGCATACGCATGCCCTTGAGGAAATAGGCGAAGGTGTAGGAACCCCAATCATACTCTCCAATACAATCCACATGACGTGTGGCACTGATCAAAGCGAATGACACCGTGGAAGAGTTATTTGCTATGAAGCAGCCCCTAATGATCATCAGGAACAATCGCCGAAGAATGCGATCCCTAACTCTAATATCATCTGGCATGGGCTCGCTCAATAGCCCACTTATAGCATCTACGCTCAAAGGACCTGCACGGACAGTCCTGCCCTTGAGCGCTTTTCCCAGAACTCCTAATAAGGATCTAACGGCAGTAGGGGTAATATCCTCCATACAAGGCACTGGCACCCCTCCAAACTCCATACCTATGATAAATCGCCAACCCATCGGCGTTATCATCACCTCACAGTCCAGCAAATGGAGTGACTGAGTCTGGTGAAACCACCGCTTAGACAATGCCCTGAGGTAACCCCAGGGACAACGCTGGGGAAGGATGGAGAAGAATGCCCCAAATCCCCAGTCATGCACTACTGCTCTATAGTCGGGATGAAGAGCCTGATACATGGAGTGTATGCTGAACCAATTCCCTCGAGGTTGTGTAATGCCGTGAACCTGCATACAATGTAGATCAACATCAAGACCCTTTAATCCTCATCAAATAGGAAAGAAGGAAGATCAAGTTCTCACGTCATACCTCGTTAGCATGCAAATACATCGAGGGATGTTGACTCAAGTCACCTAGAAGCTCTGGGCTTACCACCTGAATACTCGGGAGGTCCCTACGTGTAACATATGCAGCAGGAGCGGGGTTCGCAACCGAAACATCCTCCTCGTAGTCCTCGACGTCCGGCACATCAACCCGGACTGAACGTATCACCGCCTCCACCAATCGACGAGGATGTCTAACGGAACGGGGTCGAGGCACTTCAGAAGCCCTCCTCCGTACACCAGAAGTGGTCCTACGAGAACTACTCGACTGATCCGGATCCATAATATCTGGACAACAAGTCTCCAAATCACCTCAGAAAGGGTGTGGTATTTTCTAACATAGAGCTTTTCTAAACGCATCTTATGACTACATACATGCATGCATTTACTTTAACATACAATAGAGTTAAAATGCATGACTACCCAATGCCTACATTTTAGAAAATTTTGCCATAGTCTCCTTTGTAAATAGGACTATCCATATGCACATAGGCATGACTAGGTGGCCATTCAATAGCACACCTATCCACAGTCATATACATATTATATGCATTAAAAATCAAAATCTTCAACACATAAGGTTAACCTCAATGCTATGAGTACTTTGCCTTCTTACCTTATGCTCAAATGTCCTCAAATAGGATAAAAATAGCAGAAAAGGTGTCAATTTGACTGTCTCAAAAGTCAAATTTTTTCACATCATTATGTTCGGTATGGTTTAACACTAACATTTACTATGTTAAATATTTTTTATCAAGTCATTTGTGCATACATAATCACTACTATGTGTTTAGATGCATTTTATATGATAAGTCATTTTCCAACGGATAAAAACTGGAAAAAAGTACATGCATACGTTACCAGGACAGTGTAAAACACTTGTACGGTGACAAAATTTGCAGAAAGACGTCCGAACTCAGCAGATCTGAAGGAGGCTCTCGGGTTTTTCTTCATAATATAAGTTGAAAGTGACTTGTGAGACCAACCTGCAGGATATTAGTATCCATAGTTGGCCGCAGGTCCATCTGTGGCTGAAGCAGTTGTACCTGTGGCACCCCTATGTGGGCCCCATCCCTCTGGCTCAGTCCAGTTCGAGTTGCAAAGGAGTTTTTACAGACTAAAAAGGTCAAATCAGGAATAAGAACGCTACGCGATTGACCAGAATAGCCTACAATCCTAGTCTTCTCAAATAGAACCTTGAGTCTGTACATTGGTATTCGCCCGAGCACGAGGTATACTATGCCAATGATCTCTGTTGTTACAAAATACATTCGGCAATACCTTGCGCAGGTCCAATGCTACCAGCTCCTGGTCATTACCCTAAAGACCAACGTCAGTCCCCGACGGGGGTTACAATGTCAGTCCCCGACAGGGGTTACAACGTCAGTCCCTGACGGGGGTTACAATGCCAGTCCCCGACGGGGGTTACTACGCATGTTTTCGTTGATACACATATCAATGAAGGTCAAGCAACCTTGATATCAGTTCAGCTGTTGGCAAGTAAACCCAACGTCGCATCAGAAATCATCCAATGATTGCATCAGTTGATACACACATCAACAAAGTCCAAGCAGCCTTGGCATTTATCCCCAGCAGGGAGTTCATCCGTTGATATACACGTCAACAGAGGATCAGATGTATCCCCGGCGGGGGTTACAACGCGTGATCAACCGTTGGTTCACATGTCTACGAAGGTCAGGCAACCCTGACAACATTTGTTATTAGCAGAAAAACCAACAAAACAGTGACATACTCTAGCGATACAAACCAGGAAAAAGGTCAACGCCATCAAGGAGGATTGATGATGGAATATGTTATACACATCCTCAAACAGACAAAGCTTTATCCCCACAAATCTCTCACACATAAGAGGAAATTCTTCGGAATCAAGTCTGTATCAAGGATTAAGGACTTTGGTGATAGCCCTAACGTCAACATCCTCAAAGATTTGGATCATACACATCCAATCTAGTCATCATTGCCAATCCCTGGTAGAAGCAACAGGGAGCCGGAAATCATCCCCAACTTGTTGGAAAGCAATGCATATGCATCATACACTTGCATCATATTGCTCCATATTGCGTCATGTTTATCTTGTTGCATTTCAAGTGTTTAGGATTCTTTACCCTACTCATGCATCGCATTGCATGAATATGATAAAGAGGGGCATCTGTAGACACTCGAAATTTTCTGTACACCTGTCACTAACATTGCAGGAGGACAAATTCGACTTTCAAGAGGGAACCCTGGAAGACAGTTCATATCCAGTCCGGATACTACCAGAAGTTCAGAATCAACCCCGGAGTACACACCGGGAGTAACAAATCTAACCTCAGAGATAACCCCGAGGCATGCAGATCCAATATCAGAACACACAGCGGAGAAGACCGATTAATCTCGGAGATAACCCCGAGGTATCCAGTCTCAGTCCCAACCGCGGGAATAGCTACTAACCTTGGCGATAACCCCAAGGAATGCAGTTCCGGTGATAACCCCGAAAATGCTTGTTTCAAATGCAAGTAGTTTCAATCTCGGCGCTCATAACGAGATACTCAGTACCAACCCGGATTTAACACCGGGAGGACAGGCACACCTCAGAGATGACACTGAGGGCCTTCAACCATTGCAGCAGTCCAATCTCAGAGATAACCCTGAGCAACGTCTGCTTTATCAGCCCAAACTGGAGATAACCCCGGTGAGGGGCTAAGTCGTCATCTTGCCACCATGACGCCACATCACGTCTTCTCAATATTTCATACATGCATTTCTACACAGCAATGTCCCACAAAAGCTTAGAAGAACCAATCCCGAGTGACTATTAGGCAGGATAACGGATAGAATTTGAAGCTGAAGACCGGAAGGCATCGTCCCATCTTCATGACTTCGTACAACCTCTAATCCCATGTCATTGCGTAACTCTCGAATACCCGAATTGCAATTCTGAAAGTTTGAGTGAACAACATGTTGCCCGCGTGCACGTACTACGAGACGACGCGACCCGTAAAACTCGGGGCAACCCGGGTAGCCTCTGGTACACCAGCGACTCCAGCCGTAGGTCCACCCTCTATAAATAGAGGGCTTGGGGTGGCCATTTTAAGAAGAGAAAGAGCGAGGAAGCCCTGTCCAATTTGCTTTGTACTTGCAATATACTGAGTGCTTTCCCATTTTAAACACCTGTGAGCTCACATATAGCAATTTTTGTACCTACAAAAGCCAGTGTTTATCTACTTTAAAGATATAGAAGTCTTCTTTGGCAGCCCACTGTAAGCCTTCTTACACACTTTAAAGCCTTTCTCTCCATCTTTGCACACACCCTTCTTTAACTTGAGAGTCATGTTGCATTTGTTTGCCCGGACTTCGGTCCGTGGTTTTATTTAAGTTTGTATATACATATATATATATATATATATATATATATATATATATGAATTGTGTGTCAAACTCTGTTCGATGAGCCTAGACTTTGGTCTGGAGCGTTTAATGCTTTAATATATATATATATATATATATATATATATATATATATATATATATATATATATATATATTAACTGTTGTCGGACTTTGGTCGATGAGCCTAAATTTTATATCCGGTGCGTTTAATGCTTTAATATATATATACTTATATATATTAACTGTTGTCGGACTTTGTCCGATGAGCCTGGATTTTATATCCGGTGCGTTTATCGCTTATATATATATATATATATATATATATATATATATATATATATATATTCGTTCCACCTGGAGTTTACTTCGTGGTGGTTGACCGTTTTTATTGCTTTCTGTACATTTCGTCTCGCCTGGAGTTTTCTCCATGACGGTTGATAGCTTTTACAGCTTTTTTTATATTTTTGATCCCCCATGGAGGTGCTTCGTGGTTAGTGATCATGTCTGTATATATATATTTATGACTTTTATATATATACCTACTTACTGCGTTTATATTAATTGCGGCATCATGTGAGCCTAGGAATCATGTGATCACAGATTCAGTCCACTGAATCTAGATTCGGTTCCCGTGATGGACCTTTTCAGCTGTAAGCAGCTTGCAAATTTATCTACGATGTCTGAATTACCTTAGATGGTTTTCATACCCACGAGGAGTTCAGCACCTTTTGTACATTATTTTCATACAGATGCCTAGCATCTGTAAAATAAAATCAATCAAGCCGAATACGGAATAAAATAGAAGTATCAAAGGCCTCAATTACTATTGAGCACAAGAGTTTGAAAAACCTCTTTTATAAAACATCACTGCTATATCTTGTTTAAAACTGAATTTTTACATAAATTCAAACTCTTTGTATATAGGTGCAAACGAGGCATAGCACTACTTCTAAAAAATAGCACATTGACCCACACATACACACACGCATACATTCAGATAATAGTTTCTTGAAAAGTGGCGATCACCGTGGCAACACGGATGTTGGGGGGTGCCTAACACCTTCACTCCGCATAAGCAAGTCCCCGGACCCTAATTGAATCTCGGTTTCACCGACCCGTTTAGCAGTGTCACATCACTAGGTCAATGTGCAAACCTTTTTTCGGTTGTGTTGGTACAACCAGTTAAAAAACTAACTGGCGACTCTTATAGTCCAATCGTCGACATTACACATGTCGGACCTTTTTCACTTGTTTTTTCAAACAAATCACACATAAAATGAGAACACAAAAAAATAGGTAACAAAAAGGGACAAATAAAAATCCCGACGTCGATAGTTAACGGTAACAACTACGCCGTTATTTATAAAAACTCATACTTGTCATTTTCTTCATCCAATCGCTTTCCGTTATGGGGCCCACACAAGGCTGTGCCGTCATACGAATATTCTCCGACAGTAAGAATATTCCACGACCAAACGAATATTCCCCGACAACAAGAATATTTTATAACCACTTGCTTATTTAAAATATTTACGCATTTTACCCATAACTTACCACATTAATCAAATCAACCCTTACTATTTCAAAATAATAAATAGAGGAAATTCAATTTCATTTATAAAAATTTGGGGTTTTATAGTAACCGTATTTCACGAAAGTCGAGTGATGCCTAACACCTTCCCCTCGCTTAAGCAACCCCCGAACTCTATGAATTTCGGGTTCTAAACAAATTAAATAGAGTCACATATTGGGCCATATTGCGAAAACCTTTCTAAAATTCGGTTGAGTTGGTACAACCATTTAAACTCATATCAACTGGCGACTCTGTCTAATTCGGCCCAATCATAAAATCAATATTTTCAAAATCGTCGACATGTATGTCGGTCCTTTCTTAAAACCCAACCTTTAAATAAAAATAACATAGCGAAACACAAAGGGTAGAAACACATAGGAAGAGCATGGAATTTCTCGGCGTCAACAATTATATATGACAATAAATTTAAATTGATAATAAATACCGACATGTGTGAATATATGGTACTCCCTCCGTTCCTAAAAGATTGTCATTTTAGGAAGTAGTTTTTGTTCCTAAAATATTGACGTTTTGAGTTTATCAATACAAAGTAATTATTTTTTCTCTACATTACCCTTATTTAAAACTTTCTCCTATTTAAAGCTTTCTCCTATTTATTTTGACTACTCTGTTGTGTGACGCCCCCAAAATAGGTATACATCACCCATCTTGGGTCGCCAGATACATGATACAGAACACAAATACAAACTAATTATACAACAATCGTGTAAAATACGATAAAACATATACTGTGAGTTTTAATACAAATATTGTCATCTAGAAAATATCCACACTCAATGGAGTATTCATTACATTTTTTATTACACTATTTCACAGAATAGTGAGGACTACTAAAGCACCATCTAGGACCATCACTCTGTTCCTCGACTAGCCCCAGCTACGTTCTAATTTCCTGAAGAGAACAATGAAAGAAAGGGTGAGCTCAACTAGCCCAGTAAGAAATATTATGACTAAGATAATGCAGAATAAATTATCGTTAGCCTTCAACAGTGTTAAACTGATACAATATAACAAACATCAAGTTTAACTACAGCGGAACAAACAATCCATTAGAGGAGTCAAGTAGAGAATAAAATCTACTATCTTCCATGATTTAAAAGGTTTTTTATCACTTTTATCGCTGAGACTCAGCTCAATAAATAATCCACATCATTAAATCATCCCTGCACTACAGGCCAAAGACATTCTTTAGTATCATAACCACAAATTATCCATGCACTACGGGCCAAAGATAATCGTGTTTTCATCAACGGTCCTGATCATACCATAAAATAATTCATCTTTGCACCATTGGCCGAAGAGAATCCATAGCCATAATCATACCAAAAACTGTCCATCAATGCATTATGGGCAAATGAGGACTTTTTCCACATCATTTGTAACATTACGATCATGATTATACCGAATAATCCCTAGTCATAATCATACAAAGTCCATCTATGCACTACAGGCCACAGATGACTTTCAACATAATATAAACATGAGGATGATGACAATGACATAATAATTCAATAAAACAAGTTCAAGAATTAATTTATCCAGGAACCAATAACGTCCAAATTGTCAACATGATACTTCTTTGTAGAGTAAAATTTAAGAATGCTCAGAAGAATATTTCCATGAAAAGATACTGGATGAAGCGCAAATATCAAGGATATTCCACTAATTTCATGGAGTATAGAAGCCAAAACTTTAACCAACTGAGTATAATAGAATATATGAAACTGTAAATGAATTTTCGTCGCCATGAGGTAATCCACTTAGACAGATCATGTCCACAATTTAATAAGAAATGAATACAAATGATCATTCACCATGCATATGGTAATCCACATAGACAGGTTATTCCAACAGAATAATAAAGAATGGAATAACAGAAGGATTCACCATGCGTGCGATAGACTGCACAGACAAGTTATTCCTAACAGAATAATAAAGAATAGAACCAGGTCATGCGTAAACGCACAGACAGGATATTCCGATAGAATAATAAAGAACGGAACCAGATCTGGCGAAATTCGCACCGACAGGATATTCTAACAAAATATTAAAGAATAGAATAACAACAGAAATCACCATGCATGCGATAGACCGCACAGACAGGTTATTCCAACAGAATAATAATTAATAGAACCAAGTCAGACGTAGTACGCACCAACAGGATATTTCGACAGAATAATAAAGAACGGAATAATAGAAGAATTTCACCATGTATGCGGTACTTCGCATAAACAGGTTATTCCAACATAATAATAAAGAATGGAATAACAGAAGAATTTCACCAAGTATAGGGTAGTCCGCGTATACAAGTTATTCCAACAGAATAATAAAGAATGAAATAACAGAAGTTCTCTTCATGAATACAAAAGAAATAATACCCCTTACGGGTACAACAAATAATATCTCTTACCTTAGAAAGAAGAGTACTGGATATAGGAGTAGTGAAGTAGCAGAACACTTTTCTTCTTTGTCTCTATAGTTTCTCTCTCTAGAGTTTCAGTGAATTCGTAAGAAATAATGAAGGAATGAGCTTCTATTTATAGAAGAATGGACTGCATAGTAACTAATTCATGAACGGTCCAGATTGAATTATTTTTAATCGGACGGTCCATATTTAAAGCAAAATCTTTTAAATAAAATATAATATATTCTATTTATAATCTAATAAAACGAATAACTTTATAAAAGTATTATGTTTTATATAAAAAGTGTGACGAACGAGATTTTTGTAAATTAATTTTAATATTTATTTGATTGAATAAATATTTTTCGATGAATTAATTATTAGATTAAATAATTAATTGATGCAATTATGATAGATTAATTTAATTATATGTGTTACATTATTAAATTAATGTAGAGAATATTTATTATTCAAGTATGTAATTATGTGAGCTTATTGAATTAAATGAAATATTTAATTAAGCATGATGTTACTTAATTATTTAATTATTAATTAGAGAGTTAATAATTTGACATTAATTATTAATGAGAAATTAATTATATGACTATGTGAAATTATGAGAAGTTATTATATTTTATTTATATTAAATAAGATATATGAAGTATTGTGCAAGTGGGTGTGACGTGAATTAAACTATAGTATAAGAAATTTTATTAAATTAATTGGGTATAAGTCTTTTATACTAGCCAAACATGGGCTTAGTGGGAGTTATGGACAGTTACCCATGACTGGGTTAACTGACCATAATGCGCTAGTTCTTATATCGACGTCTTCTTCATTCATTCTATTATTGCCAAGTCTAGAGAGCTTTCACAGAGAGAGATACAGAGTATTAGTTGAGAAGTTAGAGAGAAATTGATATTCATCTCTTATTAAAATCTACACTAAGCTTTGGGTAATCTTCTCCTTCCCAATTTCTATTTTACGTCATTTAAATTCCATGAACATGGCTTTCAAAGTTTTTGGTTTAACCTCTGTAATTGGGATAGGAGTAATCATTATGGGTTGTGTATATGTTATGACATATCACATCGTATTTAATTATATATATTATGTAAACCATATAATCAGTTTCATGAAAACACATGTCGTATATGTTTTTCAAAAACTTACAGAGTTTGGGTTTTGGCCTATAGCCTTATACGTGATATTTTATGTGTTGATCATATATTATCCTTAAATTTTACACTCGTATTTTATTATGCATGTTGATACGAAGAGACCAAAGTTTAAATGAACGGATTCGGTGTTATAACAAATCCGTAGTGACAATTTTCATGTTTTATTTTTAAAACCTTCAAGAACATCAAAGTCAGTGAAATTGCATGCTTTAATTCTGTAATTAAGTGTTTAAATTGGTTAAAGTCATTATATAAATGTTGGGTTATGTTTGTGCATGAATTATATCATATGGGTATGTCTAATTTCGAGTAGAAAATAAGAAATTGTAAGAAATTGGCATGTTCTGCGATTTTCGCGAACTGCCATTTCTGTGTCTGGTTCGCCGCGCTGTCTATTTCCCGAGCCACAGCGCCAAGTCTCGAGCCGCAGCGCCACGGCGCCGCAGCGCCAAGAGTCCGGTCGCAGCGCCATCGCGCCGCAGTGCGAAGACCAAGTATAACAATGGCGCCGCAGCGCCACTCTCCAGAAAGTTCAGAAATGAAATTTTGTAAAATGATTAAGTCTAGCAATGTGTTAGTAACTTAATTAATGAACATGTAAAAATGTTAGAAGTATAATGAGATGATAAAATAGATGTTTAGCATGTAAATAACATAATTGCATGTGGATTGAATTATTGAATACACAATTAACGTGTTATTCAAGAAATGTAAATTATGTGACAATGAGTATAATAAATTGACTAAGTATAGTCATAATTCGAGTTAGACAAAAAGAATGAACGTTTGATGATTAGTTAAGTTATAATTAACTGATATTGTGAATGTGAATGGTATGTATGATTAAATTCAAGGAACGTGTTTATTAAAGTATAATCTACGCATGAGGCAAGTTTCCTAACCCTACTTGTTATCGTTATATAAGTTGATCAATTCACCTTTCTACATTGCGCAAGTTCTCATTATTATTGATCAAGTCTGTTTGTATATTAAAGTTTATTAATCTTTCAAGCATGATGTTGTTATACAATATTTATTCCATTGTATACCTTTTGAGATTTTATTCAAGTTAAGTTATCAATTATTGCTAAACCTTGTTAGACTAGCGAACCTTTATTGATTTGACTAGTCCATAGTTAATGAGCGTTCTAAATTTCAGAACCCTTGATGAATTATCCAAACCAAACTTCCTTTGGTGCGGACTCCGATGTCAAACTGAGATGAACAACCCTTTAATAGGGGATTATTTACGCTTTAGCGTTAAGATATTGTGCACAGTATGGTACGAAGGGCTGATCTCCCTAAGTACGAGAAGAAAGGTCCATAGTCTTACGACTGTTAAAGGTTTCACGTATAACCCTTGATGACCTAGGACATAGCTCAAGGTCTTATGACCCTCAGAAATTTCATTTGATTCTTGTTATTTATTCTTGATTCAAAAGTTGAGCTTTTATATTCGAAGTTATTATTTTTCTCGCATGTTATTATTCATTGTTATATTGTTATACTTGTGGGCAATCGTGCTCACTCTTGCGTAATAATAACATTGCAGTTAAGAACGAAAGAGCAGACGAACCTTCCACTAGTAAAGGCAAGGGCAATGTTAACAAATGATGAAGACTTGTTATTTTATATGAAGATGTATTTTGTTTAATACTTAAGTTAATGATGTTGTTTAAGACTTATTTGTTTATGATTCCGCACAGATATTTAAGATTAGAGTAACCTAGGATTTATTTATTGTGAAGTTGATGTAACCCCATAAGGGGAGAGATTTATTATTTATTTCTATCTATTGCGTGGTTTGCATTTTTATGGGTAGATAGATAGATGATGTTTGTACAGTGAACACCAAATCATGTGGAAATAGAAGTACCGAATTTGGGGGTGTCACAAAAAGATTTTACTATGCAAATACTATACAGACACTATGCAAACACTATACATAATAAAATATAATATATTTTATTTAAAATCTAATAAAACAAATAACTTTATAAAAGTATTCTATTTTATATAAAAAGATTTTACTATGCAAAATACTATGCATAATAGAATATAATATATTCTATTTATAGTCTAATAAAACAGATAACTTTATAAAAGTATTCTGTTTTATATAAAAAGTTTTTCTGTTTTATTACATTAATAATACTAATAAAACAAAACTGAGTGACTTATCACATAAGTATCAATAATCAATACCGTGTGCTACTATGCAACCACTCGTATTACTGTACTTTTACTACCGAGTAGTTCAACAGTATTAATGGTAAAACTTCCGCTGTTATTTTCATAAAATATTTTTGTCGTTTTCTCAATTCGACAATAATTCTGTTGTGGGGTCCACCAATGATTGTGTCGTCGTACGAATATTCCTTGTTAAAACGAATATTCCCCGACCAATTGAATATTATACAACAACTTGCGTACTTTACAAAATTTATAAATATTACCCACAACTATAACACTATCTCAAATCCACGCCATAATATTCAAAAAAATATTTCGAAAAAATTAAATCTTTATTTATAAAATCTGGGGTCTCACACGTTGAATATAACATTGGGATACAAAGTAGAATTAATTGAATGGTATACTCCTTTTTGGAATCTACAAAGCCAATAATTGGTTGAGATAATTATAATAACGGTAGTATAGTATTTTTTATAAATATTATTTATATTTCTTAATCTATGTGAATTAATTTTAAAATATAATTTTTTTAAAACAGAGGGACTTTATAAGATCATTAAAAAAGACTCACTCATTTATTTTAACTTATCGTTTAAAATTTAAGTCAATTGTAATCAAATTTTGTCGACGAACTCTGACTCATGTACCAATATGTGATTTACCCGACAGTACCCATTTATTAAGTCTCGTGGAGCTAACCCGATATCCATTACCAATATCCGATCCCGTTTCCATACTTAAACTCAGCTCATAGGATCCCAACAGAAATTCCCAGAGAAGAGGAGAAAAGGGCAAACTGCAACTCTCTCTCTCAATCGATCAAATTGGTGAAGGGTTAGTTGCTGTTTACAATTGTCTGTAAGCTTTCACTCTCTATCACTTTCACACGCATACATTCATGACAATCTCACAAACCAGAACAGGTTGTATCGATCTGTAAAGTTGTAATAGTTTTTGGTTAGTTCTATATACATAATAATTTGATACACCCAATAAAAGGAACGAAATAACAATCATTTGATGCAGATGCAATTAATTTATGGATCATTTTGAAGTTTGTTGAATGGTTTTTCAAATCATACTTAAGTTTCCAAAAAATTTCTTAAATTCAGTGATGGTGTTCTTACTATAAAAAACATTTGGCTTATGTGTTTGTAAGTTATCTGTTATACAACTAGAAATAATATTTTATTTTATTTATTTAACTTTTACTTCAGTTTATATGTGTAAAACACCAATATATATATATATATATATATATATATATATATATATACACAGATTTTCTCTTATAAGGACTCAAATTAAGGACATCATTTTTTTTGCTTTTTTTTGCTTTTTTTTTTTAAACAACTAAAAAAATATTTAATATTTTATGGAACTGAAATTTTTTCATAATACCTATACCAAAAAATAGTGGTTCAGTCTGCACAGACTGTACATATATATTTTTGTTATACGTACCCAAATCACACCCAAAACATTTTTTTTAAAAAAACTTTCAGTTCTATAAAATATTAAATATTTTTTTTAGTTGTTTTTTTAAAAAAAAAAAGCAAAAAAAATACGGTCCTTTCTTTGAGTCCTTATTTTGAGTCCTTATAAGAGAAAACCTCTCTCTCTCTCTCTCTATATATATATATATATATATATATATATATCATTATATTATTGGAGAATATGTCCTTGGTGATTTATTGTTTGTGATTTAATGTACTTTGGCTACAAGGTATTTATGACTATGATCAATTCAGCCCAATCATTGATGCTTTCCTTGGTTTTGATTGAAATACGTAGGAAATCTTTTCTAGTATCATGTCAGCGCCAAATGGGGATAATATGTCTTCTAATTCTCAGGTATTTCTGCATTTCAATCATGGAAATATCTCCCGAAATTTTCATTTCTTCAACTACTACATATGGTTGTTGTAGAACCATTCTAGTGTAAATCAATTCTAGTTATTCGTTTAGGAATTAAAAAGGTGATTCTTCTGTTATGTGTTATGGCTTGTAAAAAGTCTCATTGACATTTATGAGCTTGACATCCAAAATAAACCAGATTTTTAATCATGTTTTCTCTCGTCATTTGTGGCTAACATTTCTTCAGCAAAGGCATCATATTGTGGTGGTAATGCACTAAATGCCAGCGAGATGTTGGTTTGAGGTTTTCTTTCACATTTTTAGCTTAAAGATTGTTCTGAGGCTAATTTATTTGTAATTATTTCGTTGTTTCATTTCTTTCAGAACTTTCACTCTGTTGTGGTTGAGTTATTTCTTTATTGCTATTATTGGAGCTGGAAACTCTAATCTCATGACCATTTCTTTAAATTTTGTTTCTTAGCCTCGTTTCAAACTTCAAACTTAGACATAGGCTCCATATTAGAATAAAGGAACCCAGAGTGATTCATATCCTTTCTGTTATAGAAAATGTAAGAGTAATTCAAGAAAAAGAATGGTTTCCATATTGTGTGATGTTTTTAATGTTATTTTTTGTAAAATATGAGCTTTGCTTGTTGCTCATACGGGAGGTACATATATATAGTCAATTTTCCTTTAGCTTATCAGAACACATCTAGCTTACTGATGTACTTGTTTCTCCATTAGTAGTTCCAATTTAGATCGGTTGTGCACCAACAAATATATAAGTTCCGTATATGGGTAGCAAACAAACTTGTTTACATTTGGGTTACATTGTCATAATTCTTTGCTTATTTTGCTTGTATGTGCAGTTCGCATCTCACTTTTTTGAGGACCTTCTTGAGTCAGTTATCATTGATGTTGCATCCGAGAGTCACCGTATATCAAGGTTGGGACTTGACCGTAATTTGGACGAAGAGGAAGAAGAACTGAGGTTGTCAGCAGAAGCCCGGGCAAGGGTTGCTGATCCGAGCAATAGCGGTGAAGCAAATAGCAAATATGTGGTTGACATTTTTGGACAAACCCATCCTCCGGTTGCAAATGAAATATTTGATTGCATGAATTGTGGCCGGTCCATTATGGCCGGAAGGTTTGCTCCTCATTTGGAGAAGTGCATGGGGAAGGTAATTCTCTGCTCACTTAGTAAAGCCAAACTACTTGTCACCTTGATCATTCTTACCTTGTTACTTGTATAAACTCCGGCTATCTTCTGAGTTGCACTATTTTTTTGGTTGTTTATACTCCCTCTGTTCAAAAATATAATATCATTATTGACTCTTTTGAAGTCAACTTAAGACATTTTCAAACTCAAAATCGACATGAAATCTTTTAATTTTAGTTTATACAATGATAAATATTGTAAACCATCTAAAAAGAACTCATTATAAAATTTATTGTTTTATAATTATTAATGAATCATATCAATTTTGAGTTTAAAACGATCTCGAATTGACTTTTCAAAAGTAACTTATAATTTGAAACGGAGGGAGTATAAGTTATGAGTTCAAAGTTGCATCTTGTACATTCAAGTCTACCGTTTATTTAAGTTTGAAGATATTCTTTTACTCAATTGCAGGGTAGAAAGGCTCGCCTTAAGGCCACAAGAAGTAGCACAGCTGCTCAGAGCCGTCACACAAGAGGCAACCCTGTCTCTTCTTACTCCCCGTATTCAAATTCCACCGGCATAAACCGGCTATCAAATGGAAGCCCTGGTGTTCGAGGTGATGAATACTCAAATGGCAACATAGAAGGGCCATGATAGAAACTTCAAACAAAAGCAGGCCGACTGGCCGAGTGATTCCCTTCATATGAAAGGCAAGAAACCTTCTATACTTCTGATTTGGTGAATCATTGCTTTGGTTTCTTTGTGTTTTCCCATTTCCTTGAGGAACATTATACAAGTATATATACTGCTTTTGATTTTTATAGTGTAGTACCGTAATTTGGCAATATATAGAGAAAATTCATAGGTGCTACAATTTTTTACACATGGTTAGATAAACTGATCTTTACAAACTGCAGTAGACACTTAATATTTATGTTTGAACACCATTGCTCAGCTGACTGGTTATAAAGAACTATGTTTGCAAACGTGTGGATGGATACAGACTGTTTGTATTATTTTATTGCCACTCCGGATTATTTTATCTCATAATTAATCTGTTATTTAATTCCATAGACAATGGTTTATCATTTCTAAGGTTATTTGATGATGAATTATAATCCCAAGTGGAAATGTGGTATTATATAATTCTCATTTTGAGGTATCAAATGAATAAAAATGATCAAACAAAAGTAGTGTATAAATTAAATAACAGACTAATTATATTAAAATAGTTCGGAGTGATAATAAATTAATATAAATACTTCTGTGCCATTCTCTCCTCTCTTTTTTTGCAAACAAATATAGCCTAAAAGTATCAATACATAGTTTGGAACCCTAGTCAAAATTAAATGTAAAAGTTTTGTCAAAAAATTCGGTGCAATTTATCTAATCCAGCACTAGTATTGGATATTAGATTATTTGAGTCTTATTTTTTCATCTCATTTGTCTCGAATGTAACATTAATGTTTTGGATTGTGATCACCCTCTAATCCCATGGGAAACATATTCTACAAACAATAAGTCTATGGAGACATTGTTCTAGTGACATTTCTAGTTACTTTTTTTTTTTTGGTTTTTTTGTAGTATCTCCCAAAAAATATATAGTATTTATTCCAAATGGAATTTTTACGGAAAACAGTGTTTTAGGTGTAACTAGATACAAACTCGCGCGTTGCAGCGGGATTATTCAATTTTTTAATAATAAATATGTACGTATAATTAATAAATTAAAATATAATAAAAAGATGGTAAATTGTTGTGCGATGATCAAATTTCACACAGAACATCCAAATAATCCAAATTAAAAACTCAAAGATCAACGTACTAATTGTATTTAGAAGTTTCTAATATTTAAAACAGCCAAGATACGCAGTAAAATGAGACAATGAATTAAATTAATTTGAAGCAGTAAAGTTGTCATCTTTCACGATTTTGATCTTCTTTTGCATTTTATTGGTTGACATTTCAACATCAGTTGACTGAGATCCTTGTACATAATTATCGCTGATTGAATGTATAGGCCTTTTGCTTATAGGTGTGACATAGTTGACAACATCGAGCATTGACTCACCCTATATAGACTGTAGTAACAGAATTAAATTGTGTAGGATTTAATTATTTTTTTCATAAGTATAAACAAATTTATTGTAGTATTCAACATCAACCAAATGAATTACCTGAGGCTCATCACATATACTTGTGTATGATTCAACTATTTTTTTATCGTTAGTCATATTAGCAACTGTGTATGTCGTATAATTTGCCTTCAAATTATAAGATATCTG
Organism: Panax notoginseng; assembly: GCA_016801055.1. Taxonomy (NCBI): domain Eukaryota; kingdom Viridiplantae; phylum Streptophyta; class Magnoliopsida; order Apiales; family Araliaceae; genus Panax; species Panax notoginseng. The sequence continues at coordinate 95,278,408 of CM029015.1, read as the reverse complement.
TATTTTGAAAAGAAATTTCTTTTGCAACAATATATTGAGTTCATCCGGAAAACAATCAGAGTCTCCATCCTTTAAGGCATTTAAAAAACATGAATTAACAATAGTTATGTACACAAGGTTAAGGCTGTATACTTTAAATATGTAATGTGTTTTTATATTTTAATTTTACCTTAATCAATTGTTCCCTCAATTCATAAGCTGACTTTCCTATGACGTGTTGGGCTTCACGATCAAATAGAACAAAAGATGCACTGAACGTATCATCCATTATTTTAACTTGAACTTTAAATATACAATTAAAAGTTACATTTACAAAGTTAGATAATATTAACATAGTGAACAAAGTATGAACATAAGGTATATATAACGTATAACAAAATATTGTATCACAATATCTCGGTGTAACAGAATTAACATGGTCAAAACATTTATCACACCAATATTTTTCGATGTCTGATTTTATTTTTTTGCGGTATTTTTTTGCAGGAATTGTAAAACCAATTATATTCGGTTTCTATACATAGAATAGTACAAGTACCACACATGATGACTCCTGGAGTGTAAAAAAAATGAACAACAGAAAATTAGTAAATGTTATGAAAAAGATAAGGTGTTTTAAAAATGGTTTTACCTCTGTTGCATCCCGTATTTCTTTAAGAGTTTTCATATCATAGATTTGGAGGAATTCATCTGTAATAGATAATGCGCTCTGGTTGGATAGATGAGTTATTGTAGTTTTACCTGAATTGGCATCACAAATACTGATAGACAACGATGATTGTAGTTAAATGGAAAATTAATTTGTAGTAGCAATAGATTTTAATAAGGGGTTCAAATTAGAACACAGTATACCTATTTTTAAAATTAATAACCTCAGGGATATTTGCATTTATAAGAAATCTCGAACCGAACATTGAGTACAAAGCTGGTGTACCTATGTAATGGCAAATATTGCATAGTTAATAAACATATATTTGGAAAGATATTTTTCATACAAACACGTATTAGTACCTTTCCAGAACTTGATTTTTGCAAACTGTAAAATAATTATAATGTTTTTTTGATTATCTGTTTCAACAAAGGAACAAATTTGGTTTGCAAAGTCATCCCACAAGGTGCAGCTCAATACATTATGACTGATAGAAAAATACAATGTAAAATTAATTTAAATGATTATAGTTATTAATAAAAGAAGTGTTCGTACAGTATAAAAATTTACCTGTTATCAGTTAATTCAATATTAACTCTCTTGCTCTGTTTATCATTGCTTGTACTAATTTCAACACTCCCTATCGCAATTAGTTGTCCAATAACATCTGATTATACGCAACAAAATGTTATACGTAATTAAAAAAACTCAGGATGCAAAAACTTATATGGTTAATTATTGTTAAACATACCAACTAAGTATGAATCATCAACTGTAGATGATAGTATTTGGTTGTATGGAGTGAATTGAAATCCATATGTATGAATGGGAGCCTCATCTAACTATCGCAGTGAGGTGGAATACAGAAAATTAATTTTGTATGGATGTTGAGTAGCTCTGAAAGAACCACCGTTCTGACTGACAACGAAATTGGTGATTATAAAGACTTGTTGTTCCTTGACTGTTGTTTGAAATTTTGTAAATAGAGACCTTTTGATACTCGCTTGTATTTTAGTGTCCTATAAAAGTATAATATGCATATGAAAAGATGTTATAATTTGGAGTTGCGTATATATATATATATATATATATATATATATATATATATATATATATATATATATATATATACCTTTTCATCCAATACCTTTTCATCCAACAGTACCATCTCAATGTTGTTTATGTAGTCTGCTTTGTTGAAGCTTGACATATTCCAGGTTATCCTTACTTTAATCTTCCATGTCTCTTTGACAGGGCTGATGTCATCAACAAAATCGTACCTAATTGTCATCTAAATATTGAGATAGGTAAAATAATAAGTAGGAGTTGGCTGTTTGTAGCATGAACTGTTGTATATTGAGTTGGTATTTATAGTCATCATATCATAAAGTATTGTTTTTTTAGGATATAATTAAGTAGTGATTTAGGGGATTACAAAGGATATAATTAAGAGATAACAATAAAATTACAAAGGATAATATAATCATTAAATTAGAAAGGATAATATTAAAATAGTTGATATAATTCTAAAATTTGTTTAGATTTTTAGTAGTGATTTACTGGATTATAATCAATAAATTAAGAGATAACAATTAAATTATAAAGGATAATATTATGATTAAATTACAAAGGATAATATCAAAAAGTTGATATAAAGCTAAAAACTGTTTAGATTTATAGTAGTGATTTAGGGGATTATAATCAACAAATTAAGATAACAATTAAATTACTAAGAATAATTTCATAATTAAATTTCAAAGGATAATTTCATAATTAAATTACAAAGGATAATATCAAAATAGTTGATATAAGTCTAAAAACGGTTTAGATTTCTAGTAGTTACTTAGAGGATTATAATCAATAAATTAAGAATAATAAAAAAATTAATAAGGATAATATCACAACAGTTGATATATTTAAATTACAAAGGATAATTAAAACTTTAATAATACCTTCTGCTCACCTATGTTACTCATGTTAGATAGCCATTAGTTTCACTCGCGGGATTGATACTACATCTAGATCAGTTGCTACCAATTGATAAGAAAACACTATTACATCATATTGAACGCGAGTGTATTCTCATATTCTGTCCACTTGAGAATTGATTAAGGGAAAATAATCTTCAAGAATATATTATCGTGCTACTTTGTCTCAATTTTTAAGATGAAGGTCTATCCAGACATGAAATTATTGGAGTTACAGAAGAGTGTTTCATAGTTGTCACTTCGGCATTATTAGTGCACCCAATGTATAACCTCCATAATGTTAATTAAGTATTAATATGATATAAAAATTATTAATATAAATAATAAAATGTTAAAAAACTATTTTAATAAAATTTTAAATTGAAATTATTAATACCCTTCCATATTTAAATAATTTTTCAAAACTATTACATATAAACAAACAGAAGAATAATTAAATCAACTATTACATATCTAAACTTTGGAGCTATTTAATGAAATAAAATCGTTATCTATACATGATATAAAAATTATTAATATAAATAATAAAATGCTAAAAAACTATACTAATAAAATTTTAAATTGAAATTATTAATGCCCTTCTATATTTAAATAATTTTTCAAAATTATTACACATAAACAAACAGAAGAATAATTAAATCAACTATCACATATCTAAACTTTGGAGATATTTAATAAAATAAAATCGTTATCTATACATGGGGATTTTTTTTTTGTAGAGAGTATTGACAATCCAATCTAGTAAATAATTTATATTAAGGTTTTAAAATGGTAGTGTAGACTACCTCCATTTTTCAAAAAAGCAATTCTTATCTTTTATCATAATAAACTTATACAAATTTATTACAAAAATTGTGATGTGAATTAATTTAAAATCTGGAAAATAATTTTACTCATTTAAACAGAAGAGTTTACAAAAATACTATATTAATTAAAATTAAATAATTTTTTATTAATTTTTAAATTTTAGAATTTAATAAATTAAATAAGATAAAACTCTTTATGTATTCAAATTTTTTTTCCACTAAAATGTTATTGAATAAATAAAGCATAGCGAAAAAGAAAGGGGAAGAATGAAAGGCATTTGATTTTTTATTTTGGTCTTCTAAAGAAAGGTTCTGCCTGCGTCTCATTCCAGTCACGTGAATGGTCACCCCCTTTGGCGCTTCAGATCCCATTTTATTGTTGCAGACACATATAGTCCCCGACTCTTGATGATCAATATCACTGATGTTAGTTCCCACAGTAAGCATACAGTACTATCAAACACCAATAAATTACATTCACCAACAAAGGAAAGAGACAAAAACTGGAGAGCAATCATGTAAATAACTACACTACTCGTACTCAAAGCCTTCAAACATAACAAAGTTGTAACCAAAAAGGCTACAACCCTTGATACAACAAACACTAAGCTCATACATATTTATTTAAATTACAACATTAGACATCTAAATGATTAAACTGAGGTAAGGAAAAAAAAATATAGCCCCTACATATAATTATATTTATGTCATGCATCACAACATGTAAATGTTCACACAAAAAGCTTGACAAATCTAAAATGTTGAGGCATAGTTTTCTCAATACTGACAGACAGACAGAAGATAACCCCTCCACCAGTGTATCAACACTATAATCTTTCGTCTGCATGTCAACACTTGTCATTTGTCATGAAGTTAACTTATGATGAAGTGCTAACCACTCCCCTTGGTTGTATTTGCACCAATTATGAATAACCGACATAAGCTTTAAACTCAATCAACGAAAACAGTATTAAGCATCAGTAAATATATTTCCCACATAAGCTTAACTTAAATATATCAATATTTTGAATAACGTCTCATGACTCATCCACAAAATCACTTTCGCCAGCCATATTACACAATAAAACATAACCATGAAACATGCAGTAGCCTTCTTTGCCCACCATATTAAGTAAAAAAAACATAACCACAAACAAACATGCTGTACTGCAAGGTAGAAGGCTGATATAGAACTAATATCCGTAGGAGGTTCTTCTCATCATTCTCATGAACTCGTCAAAATTAACTTCTCCATCACCTGACATTGCGAGACAATTAAATTGGTATAACTGAATAAGAAGCAGGCAAGCATAGCGAAAAACTATCTGAAGTCAAAACTACATTGAAGCTTGGCATTAATAAATGTGAGATGTCCACACCTGATTAAAACCAATGGCATATTCGTTTTAAACTTGCTAACAAAAAGGGTGGGGGGTTGGGGGGGGGGGGGGAGTAACGACGATGCAGCTCATGTAAGAAATACCCAGCTTTAGTACCCATTTTAACAGCTTGTTCTCATCAGATGACAATTTAGGGCGAACAAACCATTTAAATAACCAAAATTTAAGCTTTAATATATAATAATAGAAGGGAAAAAAACTAAATAAAAGTATGTTTGAACTTTGCAACAAATATCAGGTAGACCAAAAAATTTATGTTGAACAAATGCAAAGGTGAATTTCAACACAAAGCATATCAGATGGAAGAAGGTAAGACGAATGTGCAATAAACATAGAAAGAGGAAAACTCACGATCACGGTCTGCTTCCTCAATCATATCCTGAATTTCTCTAGCAGTAAAACTCTCGCCCAACTCCTTGGAAATATGCTTAATATCTGCAACAGAGATCTTTCCCTGTATCCAGACAAGATTAGAAAAAAAAAATAGTTGACATTAAGAAACTATGCAGGATAAGAATAAATGTAGGTTCACAAACATTACAGTGGGATTTGTATAATTAATCACATATATGAAGAAAATTAGTTATTCACAGTAGAGTGAAAATGAGTATACGTACATAGCTCTCAGTGTCATTCGATTTTCAAGTAAAAAAGATTCTTCCTTTAGAAAAAACCTAAAATTAGACAGAATGAATGCACATGTCAAGTTGAATAGTTAAAATTTCTAATTGAAATAATTGAAAAAGGCGGAAATTTTACACTAATAACGATCATTATATCCAAATAATTCCAAGAGATGTAATAATAAAATAATCAGGGTTTACACTAATAATGAGCAGCAAAAATATAATAGCTAGAAGATGTCAAACCTTTCTACATTAAATTGTGAAAAACTTCCTTGAAAACTACATTCTTTGTAGTATTGTATGTTTTTCCATCCTGGTCACAAATTAATATTTTCAATCCACTCTTGCTTGTAACACGTGATACTACTACATACAATTGGCCATGGCTAAAAACTGGACGTGACAGATACAGTCCAACATGTGAGAGAGATTGCCCCTGACTCTTATTAATTGTCATCGAAAAGCAAACAACCAAAAGAAATTGTCTTCGTTGGAATTTAAAAGGTAATCTAATGTCTGAAGGTGTTAAGACCAATTGCGGTATGAAAATCTCGTGCCCAAAATTGCCGACTGAAATTACTCTTGCTTCTATCACATGTTTTCCCAATTGAGTTACTATTAATCTCGTGCAATTGCACAAACCAAAACACTGATCTATATTTCGGAGCAACATTACAGGAACCCCAATCTTCAATGTTAGCTTATGGTTGGGCATTCCAGAAGATGTAATGCTATTCAATAATTCTGGTGTGTAAATGGCTTCACAGCCGTTTGAGTTTTCATCAACCTTATATACACTGTCCGAGCTTAGATATGTTACTTCATCACCTGGCCATAAAGACATCACATATTCGTTCACCTTATTTATAGCATCAAGTGTAGGATCAAGGATGGCTTGGTCTTGGAAATAAAAGTCATCATCAAAATTTTCGAATAAATTAGGATATGTGCTATCAACAATTGCTGCAAGGGGATTGTTCGGATCTTTTATAAGAACATCATCAGGGATTTCTACATCTGCTTCACCATCATTAGCTCCACCAATTGTGCCATCTCCAACCTTCAATATCCAATCAGAAAATTCTCTCAACTCCTCTATATCATAATTTGAATTTTGAGATTGAAGTCTCATGTTCTTTGTTAAAGTCAAAACCTTGCCAAAACTTCACAAATATGAAGAATTCAGAGTTGCTAAAACAACGTCTTGTCTACTGACCTTAGGAATAACATGTAATATCTGTCTAAAATCTCCACCAAATATAAATACTTTTCCACCAAATGGTTGATCTATACTATTCGACTTACTAAATCTTAGGACATCTCTTAATTTTTTATCCAAAGCTTCAAAACAATGTTTATGTACCATTGGAGCTTCATCCCATATAATAAGTCGAGTTTTTCTAAGCAACTCGACCAATTGACTTCCCTGTTTAATGTTGCAAGTTGAATCTTCAGTAACAATTAATGGGATACGAAATCTAGAATGAGTTGTTCTACCTCCAGGGATAAGAAGAGAAGCTATTCCACTTGATGCAACGGTTAGTATTATTTCTCCATTTGATCGTAATGCAGAAGACAAAGTTTTTTTTTTTTTTTGCTAAATTTTGTTTGTATAAAAAGAACCAAATAACAATGTCAGAGGGGCATACCCCAGAATATAGCAACGTCATCTATGAACATGCCCAAAGAGGAGGAAACTATATAAGGAAAGATCCCAACTAAACTAACTAGTTAAAAGCCAATTACAAAAATATTGGTTATTTGTGGCTTTGGTAAATGATTTGCAAGTGGAAAGCCGAGACTTGATGATGTGGAGAACTTCCTTTGTAAGACAAAGTTTTCCATATAAAAGTCTTCCCAGTTCCCCCATATCCATAAACAAAGAAAACACCTCCTTCATCCCTTAAGACCGCATCCATGATGATTTGATAAATGTTTCTTTGCTCATTATTTAAACTGAAAAGAAGAGTTTTATGATCTCTTGCCAAGTTTATCCTATCATAACAAAGCTTATCTTGAATAAATCTATTTTGCCCCTCTTCAATAATTATCGAACTTGGAAAAGGCAATGTAGGGTAATCTCGCAAAATTTTCCAATTGCTTTGCAGTAGCTTTTCAATTTCGGCAAGAGTATAACTCTTCAATTGTTCATCACTGAATTCCAAATATGCTCATTAAGAAAGAAAAATATAAGATTTAAGAATTCCAAGTTAAAAGTTAAATAGATAATTGGAAAAAATTGTAAAATTTTAAAAGTAGTAAATGATTAAAAAACATGTATTATAATAAAAACATGTACAACTCCACCTATAACTACCCATATGGATGGTATTAAATGATAATTTATGTAAAGGTAACTGATATCATGTATATTGATTGGAGTAAAGCCCTACTATATCATGGGTGTATCAAATGCAGAGCATGGTATTTCTTTGTTAAGTCTATGTTTATTTAAGCATACGATCCACTATATTTAAAAAAAAATTGTTATTAAAAAATGAACGACCAATTGATATAATTTACTATCAACGCAGAAAATTATTGTTGTAAAATTTGTCAGTAAAAACTAAAAAACTAACAAAATGAAGGAGATATATTATAAAGCAAATGTACAAACTCATTATGAAATATAATATTGGTTCAAGTTAAATGTGTAATACGTATTTAATAATAACAAAGGTTGTTTAAACTTATTGTAATAATTGACAAAACAGAAGATATCAAAATTCAAATTTCAAATTTCAAAGAAAGCGAAAATGTTTAAGGAAAAAAACTTAATAATTAAATATTTCAAATATCAGATATGTAACATGTAATCAATAATTACAAATACCAAAAAGAAAACATGTGCGTTACGACTGTAAATGATTTCTGGAATTCAAAACAAAACACAATAAAAGAGGAATATTTAGTTTATATATCTTGTGTAATGAACGCTTGCCTAAAAAAGTAAGAATGTTTTTATAGTATTGCTAAACATACCTTTATATTGCAGTATATTTTTTTGTTTACGAAGAATGTCTTCTGCAAGAAGATTCCATGTCTTTTCCCAAACTACTTCAGGCCTTGAAAGACAATTTGAAAATAGCAAAGTCACAAAAAAGACTCCGTAGATAATGAGCTGAACCCCAAAATGATGCTTCTGATATTCCATCTATATATTCCTTATCATCATCCAATAAACCTAATGCATAACATGTCTCTTTGAATGAAGGATATAAAACCCCACTCACAGTCTTGATATCATCATATCATGTTGCACCTTTGACTGTGTTTAACAAAACCCTCAAGTAATATAATTCTCCACTCCCTGGAGGAACGTAGAATATTCTACCAATGCTTACCCGTTGCTTTCTTGGACACCATTTTTTCTTCTTTGTAACTCCATCACTTTCAAGTTGCTCATTCCATACAAATTTTGATGGAAATTGAGCATAGGTAAGTTCTCTAGCCTCTGAGTAATCCTTGTTAGCCTTCATCCACTGTAAGAACATTGACTGATTATTCATACACTTGTTCAAAACTGAGTCAATTGGATCATCATCTTCAAATACCATTGTCTGCTCTTCTAGAAGATGGAAGCTTAACCTCTCCATAGCTGGATCCCTGTAATTAATTCCAAAACCAAAGATTCTCCAAGCTTCCTCACATGGAGAAACATACCTACAATCATAATACATTTTGATTTCATCAAGGCCTTCATGTTCTTCTGTATTGTCTTTATTCTGATAAAAAGCAGCAGTGATCCGATCATGACCCTTGTTTATATATTTGAACAAATACTTTACTGACCTCGATTGATTGCACCACTCAACATTAATATGAGCCTGCTATTTCAGCAACAGTTGTGGATTATAAAGAACAACAAACCTATTGTGAAGTACAACTCCATTCTTTTCCACAGTTCTACCATCATCTCTTCGTCTGTATAGGGGATAACCATCACCATCTACAGTGGTTTGATCATTGAATCTTTTAGGAAAGTGTTTTGAACATTTGCCATCTTTCATACATGGCGAATTTTTGTTAGAAACACCGCACGACCCATGTATCATGAAGTTTTTCACAACTTCATATATCTTTGGATTAATATCTTGATCCGGTATTTCCGCTGAAATTATTTTGTCAATATCATCACCAGTAGGATACTTGTCTTCTAGATGCAAGAACAGTAAAATATGAGCGTGAGGCAAGCCACGTTTTTGGAATTCAACTGTGTACAAAACTGCAAGAGATAAAAAATAATTAAAATAGATGTTGATGAACTAATTAAATTATAAAAATTTAGTAAAATTAAGCATACCTGCTTTTACCCGTCCAAAAACTTGTTTGTGTTTCAAATCTGTAACTAACTGATCTAGTTTTATTTTGAAGACTCTACAGATTATGTCAGCTCTATCTTCGGGTCTAATGTCCCTTTGATTAACAAACCTCTGTATCTCTTACCATTTTGAATTGCACGTGAATGTAATAAAAAGGTCAAGGTATCCAGCCCACCTACAAATCGCCATAGCATCTTAATAATTTTGGATCATGTATCGTGCACCACCAACATATGAAGAAGGTTATATAATTCGCTTCCCTCGTGATGATGGATCAGTTTCTCCTTTCAACAAAGCTTCAATTAGTCCTTTGTACATATATGCTCTTAGATTCCTTTAATTAGTACGAATAAAACACAACCTATCTGCCTCAATAATAGTGTAAGAATCAACCAGAAATTGTTGAAACAATTTCCTAGAATGTAAAAGTGTCATTGATTCATTTTTCCTGTCTTGTATCCTAAAGCCAAAAACTTATCTCATGCTTACTCTTCCCCTCTTTCGTTTTGAATTTTCAGTAAGAAGAATATCATGTCTAAATCCATCTTCACCATATGGGAAAAGCAACGGGTACTGCAATGCAAGGTAAGAAGGGTGCAACTCACTTATTTGTTTTAATAAACCATTCTGAGTCTCCACTATGATATCCCTATCATTATTTGAGCTTCCAAAGTCACCAACAATTAAACCAGCGACTTCAGGTGCAGTAGGGAGAATATACCTTCGTCCATCACAGTTCCTTTTTCCAATAAGCTTACATCTCTGAAATCTTCAGAATCAAATCTATCCCTAGCCATCCTGAATGATTGAGCCACAACATTGTTCTCATCAAGCATCTTTTTTAAATCTGCTACAATCAATGATTCAAATGTTTTTGAATTATTTGCTAAACTGTTTAATAAAATAACAAAAGGAAAACTTAGTTAGTATTATGTAATAATCATTAAGATTTAAAGATTATATAGAAAAGAGTAATACAAACATGAGGGCACCAATTCTATTTGCAATTTCATTTTCTGTATCATATATGTATAGTTGAGCAAACTTTGGAGTGGATCCTATATTTGGTATCAAACTTCCTATTTTGTGACAGTTTTGGCCATGTAATCTAAAAACAGATGAACCCTTTCCATTGTTAAGTGATGAATCAATCTTCCCACCCATTGATGTGAAAGAAAACATCATATTGTATGCACGAATGTTGTCAATGAAATGACTGCTTCTGTGATCAGAACCATTAAGAAGAGCTTTCAGAATATGGGGTGATTCTTTCAGCAGAGGCAGTTGAACTTTTCCTCAAACACAACACATTGAGAATTCTGGATTTTTGCTTTTTCGATTCTTGTTTATTCTTTCGTGATACCACATCAACGCATTACATAATGAACATTCCCAGTTTGGGTCACCGATGTCCCAGTAATCTGAATTTAATAAATTTAAGTGGATATATCATATTTAAAGTACAATTGTAATTTAAAATTTAAAATACTGGATCAGGCTAAATGATAAGCAAGTTGAAGTACAATTAGCAGAATGAACATCAGAATCCATTTCAACAAAAATAATTTATTAATAAATGTATTATAAGAACAATTATTATAAAAATAAGAAAATTTTAAAAAAATGGGAAAAAAAAAATACTATTTACAATTTATAAATAAATACTAAATAGTATAAATAGTATTTAAACATACTAATACTTAATATATTTTTTAGATAAATAAGAATATTGTTAAAATACTATCAATTTAAATATGCATAGTGTTTATTAGTATAATAAGGTAACATCATACCATTGTCAGGGGGATCAATAGATGCATTATTGTAAGACCCCAACTTATTAATGAATAAAATCAAATTTTCTCTAAATATTATTGTGAATAATAAGGGGTTAATTTGATATAATACTTTGGTTATGGGTGAAATGTGCAAATTTTGCAAAATAAGCAAGTGGTTATAAAATATTTATTTTTGGTCGGTGAATATTCGGTTGGTCGTGGAATATTCTTGCTGTCGGGAAATATTCGTACGACGACGCAGCCTTGTGTGGGCCCCATAACGAAAAGCGATTGGATGAAGAAAACGACAAGTATAAGTTGTTTATAAATAACGGCGTAGTTGTTACCGTTAATACTGTTGGAATACCCGGTGGTTAAAATACAGTAGCACACGGCATTGCACCAATTATTGATTCTTACGTAAGAAGGCACTACTCAATAATTGTTACAGTAGTTATTATTCAATATTTTATTTTATTGATTCAATAATTGCTGCGTTGATATTTTATATTATTGTTGTTTCAATAATTGTTGCTGCAGAGTATTTTCATTTATCAGATCAATAATTCATATTATTTGAATAATATTATTAGATAACATTATTGGCAATGTCTAGAAAGTTCTGTCTAAGGAGAGGTTTGGTCATCTAATTGCGCGCCAGTAAGGAGAAATCCTTATTGGAAAGCCCCCTCTTTCCTGGGAACGGCCTGGTTGTCATAAATGTGATTCTGTAATATTATTTGTGAATAATTAATTATTGATTCATATGATAAGGAAATATTTATTTTATGTGGATATAAATGAGGGATATATTTTTGTGGTTAAAAATGAAGGAGTTAATGTTGAGGTTTTTGTCAGTATTTTTGTCGGAATAGAGGTATTAAAAATCAGGGTTTTTGAGATAGTTTGCGGGGGTTATAATTTTTAATCCGACCGTTGGATCGTGGTAATTTTTGGATATGTTGTACATATATAAGTTGAGTATATGTCCACAAATTTTGAACCGTTAAAAATGAACGTATGATTTATTACGAATTTTACAAGATGACTGGTTCAGAAATTGTTGAATTTTCGGAGTTTATCATTTTGGTGGAAAATTCTAGAATTGGTGGGCCCCACTTGTGGTTGGTGAAGAAATGTGCTGAATTATATTTCAAATGTGGTGGGTGGGAATAGTAGCAGGTAAAGCCATCAGGTTGCAGGTCAAACCTACCAAAATTTTTCTATAAATAGAAGGCTAAGTTAGAATTGAAAATCACACCAGAAACAAGTTTTCTCTCTTTCTCTCTCTAGATTATTGAGTGTATTTTGTGAGTATTTAGATACTTTGAGAGTTTCTATTCATCAGAGCAAGTTTCTTTCAGCCTTATACCGGTATTCCGACCAGAAGTACTGATATTTTGAGGTAAGGGATATTATTTTCTTCTTAAATGATATTATTTTCTTCAATATCATTATGCTGAAATATTGATACGAGTTTTTATCAAATTTGGAACTTTTTGTGTCGGGGTTACTATTCACGTATACGGTACTATTCACGTATACGACACTATTCACGAATACGGCACTATTCACCGAAAAATAAAATTTTTCCTTTTTGTCCAAGATGTCTATTATGGTTACTATCTTTGATTGTATCCATGTTTTGATCTTTATTTTTGAATTCTGCTTCACAATTGATTATTATGAAGTATTATTGATCTTGGATAAACTGTTATACGAATCCCTACTATTTGTCCTTCTGTCTCATTGGATTCGTTCTCTTTAAGGTATTTTTCATCATCCTCAGTCCTAAATGATGATATTACTGAATATCTTTGGCCTGTAGTGCAAAGATGTATAATTACTTGATGAATATCTTTGGCCTGTAGTGCAAAGATGAACAGGTGTTGAGATGAACATGACCGACTGATGATACAAATGAATATCTTTGGCCTGTAGTGCAAAGATAAATATTTGGTTAAAGATGATTATTAATTGATGTTACAGGGATAAAATATTGATGATTGACTTTTAAATCTTAGAAGATAGTAGAATTCTTTCTCTACTTGACTCTTCTAATGGTTTGCTGTTTCCGCTGCAGTTGTTGATCTAAAACTTGTTGTCGATTATATTTTATCAGATTTTTCCCTGTTGAAGACTAACGATAATTTGTTGTATATTATCTTAGTCATAATATTCTTTACTGGGCTAGTTGAGCTCACCCTTTTCCTTTTTGTTCCATTTTTCTTCTCAGGAGGTGAGAACATAGCAGGATCTAGTCGGGGTATGGAGTAATGGTTCTAGAAAGATGTATTAGCAGTCCTCACTATTTCTGTAAAATAGTGTTTGAATAATTGTAATGAGGATTTATTTGAGTGTGGATATTGTCTAGAAGACAATATTTGTATTTAAACTCACAGTATGTGTTGTCGTATTTTGCACGACAATTGTATTATTGAAGTTGTAGTTTGCTTTCTGTACCATGTATTTGGCGACTCAGAATGGGTGTTGTATACCTATTCTGGGGGCGTCACAGTTGGTATCAGAGCTTAGGGATATGATCCCTGGCTGAGATGTGAGACAAGAACTAGGAGGGGAGAGACGGGGAATTCCTTCGCTAGTATGACCTGACTAAGTTTATTTGGTGTTTATTTGGTCGGTCAGAGTATAGGGATAATATATGACATGACTATTAACCCTTGTTTTATGGCAGTATTTAAGAATGGCAGCTGAGAACGTTAATAATGGAGTAAATCAGACCGTGGAGACACCTTTGATCACTACCCAGGGGAACGTGCAACAGGAAGGCAATATTCCTCCTGTAAACAACGTTACCGAGCAAACGATGAATGATGGAATGTTTAGGAGCTTTTTGCAGTTCATGCAAAATCAGACGAGGGAGACTCGTGTGCAGAATACGGGTGGAAATGATAACAACGCGCGGTTTGTCACAGCTAAGCAGTTCAAAGAATTGGGACCACCAGAATTTAAGGGAAAGCCGGATCCGATCATGGCGGAAACGTGGGTCAAGCAAATTACCAAGATATTTGATGTCTTGGGATGCACGGAGGAACAGAAGGTTCCATTCGCCACATTTATGTTCCGCGGTGAGGCAGACTACTGGTGGGAGTCTGTGAAGCGTACCCAGCCTGACGCACTCAACATGTCCTGGGAAACATTTCAAAAACTGTTCAATGACAAGTACTTTCCTGAAAGTATTCGTCATATGAAGGAGGTTGAGTTTATTAGACTGGAACAAAACAACATGACGGTGTCCCAGTACGAGGCGAAGTTTGCAGAGTTATCCAGGTTTGCACCTCATTTGGTCGAAAATGAGGAACGAATGACAAGGATGTTTCTGAGAGGTCTAAAACCCGAGATTCGGTAATATCTTATCTCTCATAAATTTTCTTTATATTCAGATGTTGTAAACAGGGCTCAATTATTAGAGCGAGATAATGAGTATGTGCAACCGAGGGACCACAACCAGGGTCATACCGGTGGCGGCAATCATCGAAGCAATGAAAACCAGCAGGGAGGAAAACATTCGGACAAAAGCGGTAACCACTCTGGTGGTAATCGTGGTCGTGATAATAGAAGGAGCGAGTCGGGAGGAGATTTCAAGAAGAGAAGGTACAACAATGATAACGTGAAGACGTCAGCACAAACATCAACTGTTTCTAGGGGAGGAGAACGACCACCGGTCGTATGTTACAAATGTGGGAAAGAGGGACATATCAGCCCAAACTGCCCACAACAATCCAAGGTATGTTATAACTGTGGAAAGGAAGGTCATATAGCTCGAGAGTGTTCTGTAGCAAAACCAAGTTCAGCGGGGATGGTGACTCCAAAAGTTATCCCGGATAAGTCGAAATCAGCGGTTCCTGGAAGGGCGTTTGTCGTTACTGGCCAAAACGCGAGAAACCCGAACGAGGTGATCACGGGTAAGCTAATCTTGAATTCTTGCGAAGTTTATACTTTACTAGATACCGGTTCTACCCATTCTTTTATCTCTCCTGCTTGTGCTCAACGTTTAAACTTGACTCCGGAGAAATTGGACTTTAACTTATCTGTTGAAACTCCGTTGGGTGAAACCTTCGTTACATCTACAGTTTATAAATCTTGCATGATCCAAGTTGGCACTATCACATTACCTGTTGATCTTATCTCTTTAAAGATACTTGCTTTTGATGTGATTTTAGGAATTGATTGGTTAACCACTCATCATGCTAAAATTGATTGTTTTCGTAAGGTTGTTAGTTTTCATATTCCTAACCAACCTGTCATACGAATTCAAACTACTAAACCACTAAAATCAGTCACTGTCATATCAAGCCACAAAGCTATTCGTTTATTGAAAAACGGATGTCAAGCTTTCTTAGCCCATGTTATGGATTTGAACAAAGACAAGTCAGATTTGAATAATATTTCTATTGTTAGAGAATTTTTCGATGTATTTCCTGAAGAACTTCCCGGTCTACCCCCGGAACGAGAAATTGAATTCTTTATTGACCTTGAACCCGGTACAAAGCCCATTTCTAAAACCCCATATCGAATGGCTCCTATTGAACTTCAGGAGTTAAAAGTCCAACTACAGGAGTTGTTGGACATCGGTTTTATTCGTCCTAGTACGTCTCCTTGGGGTGCTCCTGTTTTATTCGTAAAGAAGAAAGACGGGAGTATGCGACTTTGTATTGACTATCGAGAATTGAACCATGTCACCATCAAGAATAGGTATCCGCTACCTCGCATTGATGACCTGTTTGACCAGTTGCAAGGAGCACAATTCTTTTCAAAGATCGATCTTCGTTCTGGATATCATCAGCTGAAGATTAAAACTGAGGATATTCCAAAGACTGCCTTCAGAACTCGGTACGGGCATTATGAATTCTTAGTAATGTCTTTTGGATTGACTAATGCTCCTGCTGCCTTCATGGATATGATGAACCGTGTATTCAAAGAATATTTGGATCAGTTCGTTGTTGTCTTTATTGATGACATCCTCATCTATTCCAAAAGCCGTGAAGATCATGAGCGCCATTTGAAGCTGGTACTGCAAAGGCTTCGTGAAAACAAGCTATATGCCAAACTGAAGAAATGCGAGTTCTGGCTTGAGGAAGTAGCATTCCTTGGGCACGTGGTGTCAAAACATGGAGTATCTGTCGACCCGGCGAAGATTGAAGCCATACAAAGTTGGGAGCAACCGAAGTCGGTAACCGAAGTACGTAGCTTTCTGGGCTTAGCTGGTTATTATCGGAGATTTGTGGAAGGATTTTCTCGAATCGCTACTCCGTTAACTCAGCTGACTCGGAAAGATACAAAATTCGTATGGAGTGAGGAATGCGAGAAGAGTTTCCAAGAACTCAAGAGGAGACTCATTTCGGCACCTGTTTTGACAATACCATCTGGTTCGGATGGATTTGTTATCTACAGCGATGCTTCAGGCAAAGGGTTAGGATGTGTTCTCATGCAACATGGGAAAGTCATAGCCTATGCCTCACGACAACTCAAAGAATATGAGAGGAATTATCCTACTCATGATTTGGAGTTGGCAGCAGTCGTTTTTGCGTTGAAGATCTGGAGACACTACCTGTATGGGGAGAAAGTGGAGATCTATACAGATCATAAAAGCCTCAAATATTTCTTCACCCAAAAGGAACTCAACATGCGGCAACGACGTTGGCTTGAGCTGTTGAAAGATTACGATCATACCATCCAATACCATCCTGGAAAAGCAAACGTAGTAGCTGACGCATTGAGTAGAAGATCATATGCGGGTACGAGTGCAATGTTTTTAACACAAAGGCCCATTTTGTATGACTTGCAAAGGATGGAGATAGAGATGAAGGCTCCAAGTACCCACATGATGATATCAAATATACGAGTAGAACCGACTTTAATCGATAAAGTTAAAGCTGCTCAAGCTACGGATATAGAGCTGATGCGTATGAAGAAGAAAGTGCAAGAAGGTGCTATTCCAGAAGCAAGAATCGATGAAGAAGGAATACTTCGAGTCAACTCCAGACTTTGTGTTCCTAACGATTTTGACTTGAAGCATAGAATAATGATGGAGGCACACAACACACCGTTTGCAATCCATCCTGGGAGTACCAAAATGTATCACGATCTTCGACATACATTTTGGTGGAGCAATATGAAAAGAGAGATCGCGGAGTTTATCTCGAGATGTTTAACTTGTCAACGTGTAAAAGCGGAGCATCAAGTACCAAAGGGTCCATTGCAACCACTTGAGATTCCGAAATGGAAGTGGGAACACATTACTATGGATTTTGTTACAGGTCTTCCCAAGGTTTCTCAAGGCATAGATGCGATTTGGGTTATTGTTGATAGATTAACCAAGTCCGCTCATTTCTTGCCGATACGTGAGACTTATTCCCTTGAACGTCTTGCTAGTATGTACGTGAACGAGATTGTGAGATTGCATGGCATGCCAGTATCCATAGTTTCGGATCGTGACCCAAGATTCACTTCACGATTTTGGGTTAGCTTGCAGAAAGCTATGGGCACGGATTTACGATTCAGTTCAGCATACCATCCTCAAACGGACGGACAATCAGAGAGGACTATTCAAACTCTTGAAGATCTATTAAGACTTTGTGTCTTAGATCTCAAAGGGAGTTGGGATAAGTACCTACCATTGGTGGAATTCTCCTACAACAACAGTTATCAGGCGAGCATAGGTATGGCTCCATTTGAGGCGTTGTATGGAAGAAAATGTCGTTCTCCAGTATGCTGGGACGAGGTGGGTGAAGCAACATTGTTGGGACCAGAATTGGTACGCATTACTACAGAGAAGATCCAAACGATTCGACAACGTATACAAACGGCACAGGATCGACAAAAGAGTTATGCGGATCTTCATCGGAAGGACGTGGAATTTAATATTGGGGATCATGTATTGTTACGTGTTGCACCATGGAAGGGAGTTACAAGATTTGGGAAGAGAGGAAAGCTCAATCCAAGATTTGTTGGTCCATTTGAGATTCTTGAGCGAATAGGAAATGTGGCATATAGACTCGCATTACCTCCAAGCATGTCTCGTGTTCATAATATTTTTCACATATCTATGCTTCGTAAATATGTTAAAGACCCGAACCACATTATTGAGTTAGAACCAGACGAGATAGCTGAAGATTTAACGTACGAGGAGGTACCTGTTAAGATCTTGGATAGGAAAGAGCATGTCCTACGCACGAAGGTTATACCACAAGTTAAGGTTTTGTGGAGAAACCATGCTATTGAAGAAATGACCTGGGAGTTGGAATCAGAAATGAAAGCGAGGTATCCTCACCTTTTTGAAACATCAGGTACGTACGTCAATTTCGAGGACGAAATTTCATAAGGAGGGGAGGTTGTAAGACCCCAACTTATTAATGAATAAAATCAAATTTTCTCTAAATATTATTGTGAATAATAAGGGGTTAATTTGATATAATACTTTGGTTATGGGTGAAATGTGCAAATTTTGCAAAATAAGCAAGTGGTTATAAAATAT
This sequence comes from Panax notoginseng, assembly GCA_016801055.1. NCBI lineage: Eukaryota > Viridiplantae > Streptophyta > Magnoliopsida > Apiales > Araliaceae > Panax > Panax notoginseng. Next base: position 95,259,341 of record CM029015.1, on the reverse strand, counting down.
TTATTTTTGGTCGGTGAATATTCGGTTGGTCGTGGAATATTCTTGCTGTCGGGGAATATTCGTACGACGACGCAGCCTTGTGTGGGCCCCATAACGGAAAGCGATTGGATGAAGAAAACGACAAGTATAAGTTGTTTATAAATAACGGCGTAGTTGTTACCGTTAATACTGTTGGAATACCCGGTGGTTAAAATACAGTAGCACACGGTATTGCACCAATTATTGATTCTTACGTAAGAAGGCACTACTCAATAATTGTTACAGTAGTTATTATTCAATATTTTATTTTATTGATTCAATAATTGCTGCGTTGATATTTTATATTATTGTTGTTTCAATAATTGTTGCTGCACAGTATTTTCATTTATCAGATCAATAATTCATATTATTTGAATAATATTATTAGATAACATTATTGGCAATGTCTAGAAAGTTCTGTCTAAGGAGAGGTTTGGTCATCTAATTGCGCGCCAGTAAGGAGAAATCCTTATTGGAAAGCCCCCTCTTTCCTGGGAACGGCCTGGTTGTCATAAATGTGATTCTGTAATATTATTTGTGAATAATTAATTATTGATTCATATGATAAGGAAATATTTATTTTATGTGGATATAAATGAGGGATATATTTTTGTGGTTAAAAATGAAGGAGTTAATGTTGAGGTTTTTGTCAGTATTTTTGTCGGAATGGAGGTATTAAAAATCAGGGTTTTTGAGATAGTTTGCGGGGGTTATAATTTTTAATCCGACCGTTGGATCGTGGTAATTTTTGGATATGTTATACATATATAAGTTGAGTATATGTCCACAAATTTTGAACCGTTAAAAATGAACGTATGATTTATTACGAATTTTACAAGATGACTGGTTCAGAAATTGTTGAATTTTCGGAGTTTATCATTTTGGTAGAAAATTCTAGAATTGGTGGGCCCCACTTGTGGTTGGTGAAGAAATGTGCTGAATTATATTTCAAATGTGGTGGGTGGGAATAGTAGCAGGTAAAGCCATCAGGTTGCAGGTCAAACCTACCAAAATTTTCCTATAAATAGAAGGCTAAGTTAGAATTGAAAATCACACCAGAAACAAGTTTTCTCTCTTTCTCTCTCTAGATTATTGAGTGTATTTTGTGAGTATTTAGATACTTTGAGAGTTTCTATTCATCAGAGCAAGTTTCTTTCAGCCTTATACCGGTATTCCGACCAGAAGTACTGATATTTTGAGGTAAGGGATATTATTTTCTTCTTAAATGATATTATTTTCTTCAATATCATTATGCTGAAATATTGATACGAGTTTTTATCAAATTTGGAACTTTTTGTGTCGGGGTTACTATTCACGTATACGGTACTATTCACGTATACGACACTATTCACGAATACGGCACTATTCACCGAAAAATAAAATTTTTCCTTTTTGTCCAAGATGTCTATTATGGTTACTATCTTTGATTGTATCCATGTTTTGATCTTTATTTTTGAATTCTGCTTCACAATTGATTATTATGAAGTATTATTGATCTTGGATAAACTGTTATACGAATCCCTACTATTTGTCCTTCTGTCTCATTGGATTCGTTCTCTTTAAGATATTTTTTATCATCCTCAGTCCTAAATGATGATATTACTGAATATCTTTGGCCTGTAGTGCAAAGATGTATAATTACTTGATGAATATCTTTGGCCTGTAGTGCAAAGATGAACAGGTGTTGAGATGAACATGACCGACTGATGATACAAATGAATATCTTTGGCCTGTAGTGCAAAGATAAATATTTGGTTAAAGATGATTATTAATTGATGTTACAGGGATAAAATATTGATGATGGACTTTTAAATCTTAGAAGATAGTAGAATTCTTTCTCTACTTGACTCTTCTAATGGTTTGCTGTTTCCGCTGCAGTTGTTGATCTAAAACTTGTTGTCGATTATATTTTATCAGATTTTTCCCTGTTGAAGACTAACGATAATTTGTTGTATATTATCTTGGTCATAATATTCTTTACTGGGCTAGTTGAGCTCACCCTTTTCCTTTTTGTTCCATTTTTCTTCTCAGGAGGTGAGAACATAGCAGGATCTAGTCGGGGTATGGAGTAATGGTTCTAGAAAGATGTATTAGCAGTCCTCACTATTTCTGTAAAATAGTGTTTGAATAATTGTAATGAGGATTTATTTGAGTGTGGATATTGTTTAGAAGACAATATTTGTATTTAAACTCACAGTATGTGTTGTCGTATTTTGCACGACAATTGTATTATTGAAGTTGTAGTTTGCTTTCTGTACCATGTATTTGGCGACTCAGAATGGGTGTTGTATACCTATTCTGAGGGCGTCACAATTATCATGATCCGAAATATGTACCGATCCTGGTTGAGATGCTTTACTCTTCATACTATGAGTAACATTATGTATGTTGGAATGCGAAGTGTATTGTTGATTAAACCTTGATGCTTGCATCGATTCAGTAGAACATGATTCAGGATGATTGGCATCTACTTCATTGAAGGTTGTATTGAGATCTGTCCAAACGGCATAAAATAACTAAATTTATGGTTATGATGAATATTCATAGTTTAGCACATCTAGTAAGCAAAATAGTAGACGTTTATTACCGTTTGAAATGTCGGACAACGACATTATTGGCTTGTTGTGTTTCCTGTTAAACAAATCTCTTCCAGTGGGAGTATTAGATGATTTGAGCAATAAGTAGAAAGGTTCATTGGATAGGTACCTAGAATATAATAACAAATACACGAACATTTATAAATTCTGACATAAAATTTGTTGAATTATTATAACATTTTCAATTTATCAAATCAAAGAAAATTAAAATGGAAAAATTAAATACCATTATCCGAAAGATGAACACAGTTTTCTCTGCTAACCGGAGTGTTTTCATTTCCTTGAATAACTTGTGTGTCATGATTAAAAAAAATTAGATTTCATGAAATTAATTTGAATTTCGAAGCTCAAAAATAATGAAAACCAGAGTGAATACCATCATTAGGTACTGAATGAACACAATCTCTCTGATTTATACACTAACAATGTTTTACTGTTTGTAAATGTATATTTGGTATTGAATCAATACGACTAACAACAACTTCATCGAAAGCTGAATTGAGATTTGTACAAACTACATAAAAAATTCATATGATATTAGGATAATCAATTATTTTGAAGGTAAAATAAATACAAAGATTGAATGAAATAATTACCATTTGAAATGTCACTTAGTTTCATTCTGGATGTTTTGCTTGCTCTCACAGATGTAGTATTTGTGCTCATTTTGTTGGTGGATTCTAACATGAAATAGGAAACACAATCAATTCTCATAGGTTAGTTTAGTAGATGTACAAAATATTTTTATACAATTAATTAATGAATAAATAATTAGAAAGTATACGTTGCAGTTTTTTTTCTTGTTTTTCCAGCATAATCATCCTTCTACGCATTCTTGACTGAGTTTTGTCGCACTGGTTGACAGTAAATTCATGTTTTTCCTTGTCTTCTGACATGTATGGCTTATGGTTGATTTCCCTAAATTTTGGAGTTTTTATTCGAAATAGGCTATTCAATCTTGTAAACTACCTTCAGAAATATAGGATTAAAAGGTCTAAAATATTAAAAATTAAATACTAATGGATATTATCTGAAATATTAAGACACAGGTCTGAAGATTCTGAATTCATTTCGACTCAAAATCTAGAATGAGCTGTTCTACCTCTAGGGATAAGAAGAAAAGCTATTCCGCTTGATGCAACGGTTAGTATTATTTCTCCATTTGATCATAATGCAGAAGACAAAGTTTTTCGTATAAAAGTCTTCCCAGTTCCCCCATATCCATAAACAAAGAAAACACCTCCTTCATCCCTTAAGACCGCATCCATGATGGTTTGATAAATGTTTCTTTGCTCATTATTTAAACTAAAAAGAAGAGTTTTATGATCTCTTGCCAAGTTTATCCTATCATAACAAAGATTATCTTGAATAAATCTATTTTGCCCCTCTTCAATAATTATCGAACTTGGAAAAGGTAGTGTAGGGTAATCTCGAAAAGTTTTCCCATTGCTTTGCAGTAGCTTTTCAATTTCGGCAAGAGTATAACTCTTCAATTGTTCATCACTCAATTCCAAATCTGCTCATTAAGAAAGAAAAATATAAGATTTAAGAATTCCAAGTTAAAAGTTAAATAGATAATTGGAAAAAATTATAAAATTTTAAAAGTAGTAAATGCTTAAAAAACATGTATTATAATATAAACATGTACAATTCCACCTATAACTACCCATATGGATGGTATTAAGTGATAATTTATGTAAAGGTAACTGATATCATGGATATTGATTGGAGTAAAGCCCTACTATATCATGGGTGTATCAAATGCAGAGCATGATATTTCTTTGTTAAGTTTATGTTTATTTAAGCATATGATCCATTATATTTTTTTTTTAAAAATCGTTATTAAACAATGAACGACCAATTGATATAATTTACTATCAACGCAGAAAATTATTGTTGTAAAATTTGTCAATAAAAACTAAAAAGCTAACAAAATGAAGGAGATATATTATAAAGCAAATGTACAAACTCATTATGAAATATAATATTGGTTCAAGTTAAATGTGTAATACGTATTTAATAATAACAAAGGTTGTTTAAACTTAATGTAATAATTGACAAAACAGAAGATATCAAAATTCAAAATTCAAATTTTAAAGAAAGCGAAAATGTTTAAGGAAAAAAACTTAATAATTAAATATTTCAAATATCAGATATGTAACATGTAATCAATAATTACAAATACCAAAAAGAAAACATGTGCGTTACGACTGTAAATGATTTCTGGAATTCAAAACAAAACGCAATAAAAGAGGAAGATTTAGTTTATATATCTTGTGTAATGAACGCTTTCCTAAAAAAATAAGAATGTTTTTATAGTATTGCTAAACATACCTTTATATTGCAGTATATTTTTTTGTTTATGAAGAATGTCTTCTGTAAGAAGATTCCATGTCTTTTCTCAAACTTTTCAGGCCTTGAAAGACAATTTGAAAATAGCAAAGTCACAAAAAGACTCCGTAGATAATGAGCTGAACCCCAAAATGATGCTTCTGATATTCCATCTATATATTCCTTATCATCATCCAATAAACCTAATGCATAACATGTCTCTTTGAAAGAAGGATATAAAACCCCACTCACAGTCTTGATATCATTATAACATGTTGCACCTTTGACTGTGTTTAGCAAAACCCTCGAGTAATATAATTCTCCACTCCCTGGAGGAACGTATAATATTCTACCAACGCTTACCCGTTGCTTTCTTGGACACCATTTTTTCTTCTTTGTAACTCCATCACTTTCAAGTTGCTCCTTCCATACAAATTTTGATGGAAATTGAGCATAGGTAAGTTCTCTACCTTTGGGTAATCCTTGTTAGCCTGCATCCACTGTAAGAACATTGACTGATTATTCGTACACTTGTTCAAAACTGAGTAAATTTGATCATCATCTTCAAATACCACTGTCTGCTCTTCTAGAAGATCGAAGCTTAACTTCTCCACAGCTGGATCCCTATAATTAATTCCAAAACCAAAGATTCTCCAAGCTGCGTCACATGGAGAAACATACCTACAATCATAATACATTTTGATTTCATAAAGGCCTTCATGTTCTTCTATATTGCCTTTATTATGATAAAAAGCAGCAGTGATCCGATCATGACCTTTGTTTATATATTTGAACAAATACTTTACTGACCTCGATTGATTGCACCACTCAACATTAATATGAGCCTGATATTTCAGCAACAGTTGCGGATTATAAGGAATAACAAACCTATTGTCAAGTACAACTCCATTCTTTTCCACAGTTCTACCATCATCTCTTCGTCTGTATAAGGGATAACCATCACCATCTACAGTGGTTTGATCATTGAATCTTTTAGGAAATTGTTTTGAACATTTTCCATCTTTCATACATGGCAAAAATTTTTTAGAAACACCGCACGGCCCTACCATTTGAACTGTATTTGGCGCTGCAGCGCCACCAAATGATCTAAGGTTGGCGCTGCAGGGCTAGCCGCGTTGCAGCTCGAACTATTGGCACTGCAGCTCGGATTTTAAGCCTGGAGCTGGCGCTGCAGCGCGACACACTAGTTTTAGAATCTAAAGTTCGCGAAAAAACACAGATCATGACAAAAACTTCCAAATTCTTTGTTCATATATTAATCTAAGCATACCCAGATACTATAATTCATATATGATCATTACCTAACCTTTCTAGCATAATTTTAACAACTTAAATCATACAATTACTTGAATCAAATCACAAAATTTCACTGTTCTTGGTGTTTTTTGAAAGTTATGAAGAAAAACATGAAATTTGACATTACGGGTTCGTTATAACTCCGAATCTGTCCGTTCAAAGTTTGTTTTCTTCGTTTTAACATGTACTATCATAATCTATTGTTAAATTTCAAGTTAAACAACAATTCATGGCATACCATTGCGCAAAAGGTCATATATATATACAACTTTTATACTCTGTAACTTCAAAAATCCAATTACGACATATTTATATGAATTTGATGTTTTGTAAACATACATAGATGGTAGAAAATATGTAATGATTATATATTATCATGTATATACATATAAATCATCAATTCATGCATTGATCATACAATATTTATTTTATAAAGAACCCAAAACACCCATTAATGGAAAACTCTGATTCTAACATGTTTACATGAAATCGATTACTCTAATCACATATAAATCATATAGAATTGAATTATGCATGCTAATAAACATATATAATCAATTTCCTAACACATCGGTCATTAATTTTAGTTTACAGAGAACTAATATAAACTTCAAGAACGTAAATTGAAGTTTGGGTTGAAGAGATTACCCTGCTAGTCTGTGTATATGACTCAAGGATGATGAATTCTTTTCTATTTGTTCTTCAATCTCACAATTTCTCTTAATTTCTCTCTAAATTCTCTCTATGATTTCTCAGACTTTTAAAGATATGAATGAACGATGAACTGAAGACGTACGTATTAATTAACCGGCATCATTGTGGTCAATTAATCCCCTTCGTGGGTTAACTGCCAAACTCCTTATAGCACCTTGTTTGGCTAGCCTTTAAAAGGCTCTTTCCCACTAATTTAATTAATCTCTTATTATATAGTTTAATAATGTCACACCTATTTAAGCAATTAATCAAATATCTTAATTAATTTAATTTAAATAAAATATAATAATTTCTCATTAATTCACATAGTCACATAATTAAATTCTCATTTATTAATTATGTCAAATCATTAAATCTCTAATTAATTATTAAATTAATTAGAATAACATTATGCTTATTAAATAATTCATTTAATCAAATAAGCTCAATTAAATACATACTTTGAATAATAAAATTCTTCATATTAATTTAATCTATGCAACACATATAATTAAATTAATCTTTCACAAATTTATCAATTAATTATTTAACCCAATAATTAAATTATCAAAAAATATTTATTTAATTTAATAAATATTCAAATTAAATTACAAAAATTTTGTTCGTCACATCTTTCCCCCTTAAAAGGATTCTGTCCCCAGAATCATGACTCAATCAATTCGTCCCGTTACATTATCCCCCCTTACAAAGATTTTGTCCTCAGAATCGCTTACACATAAATTAAGCAAATAAATGTGGGTAATTCTTCATCATATGCTCTTTGAGTTCCTACGTAGCTTCTTCAGCATTGTGGTTCCTCCAAATTACCTTAACAGAATGTATTACTTTATTTTTGAGAACTTGCTCTTTCCTGTCAACTATTTGAACGAGATTTTCTTCATAGGTTAAGTCTTTCTCAAAATGTAGGGGTTCATATTCAATCACGTGTTTGTAATCGGGTTTGTAGGGTCGTAAAACAGAAACATGGAAGACATTATAGATATGCTCTAAGGCCGGAGGTAAGGCTACCTCATAGGCAACTTCACCAATTCTTCGCAAAACTTCAAAGGGTTCGATGAACCTTGGGCTCAATTTTCCATTCTTACCAAATCGAATCTTTCCCTTCTAAGGAGACACTTTCAAGAAAACGTAGCTACCATATTCAAATTCTCAATTCTGTCGGTGTTGATCAGCGTATTTCTTCTATCTGTCTTGAGTAGCTATCAATCTTGTCCTGATCATCTTGACAATTTCAACGGTCTGTTGTACCAATTCTGGTCCTAGTAGCTGTCGTTCACCAACTTCATCCCAACATAATGGAGTTATGCATTTTTTGCCGTACAACGCTTCGTAAGGCGGCATACCAATACTTGCGTGGTAACTGTTATTATAAGTGAATTCCACCAGCGGTAGATGATCATCCTAATTTCCTTTAAAGTCCATTATACAAGCTCTTAACATATCCTCCAATGTCTGAATTGTCCTTTCTCTCTTCCCGTCTGTTTGAGGGTGATATGCCATACTCATTTTCAATTGCGTCCCCATTCACTCCTGTAGGCGCTTCTAGAAGTTCGATGTAAAACGCAGATCCCTATCGAAAACAATTGACACCGGAACTTCGTGCCTCGAAACAATCTCTTTCACATATAACCTTGCCAATTTGTCTAAGTTGAATCTGATTCTGATCGGAAGAAAGTGTGCGGATTTTGTCAATCGGTCAACGATAACCCATACTGTGTCATAGCCTTTCTGAGTTATCGGAAGGCCAACCATGAAATCCATCGTAATATGTTCCCATTTCTATTATGGAATCTCTAACGGTTGCAACAACCCACTTGGTCTCTAATGTTCTACTTTCACTTTCTGACATGTCAGACATTTGGCAACACACTCTGCAACATCTCGTTTCAAATTTGGCCACCAAAAATGTTGTTGAAGATCTTGGTACTACCAGGGTGACACTATTGATGAATGTGATTTAAACCCGCGAATCGGATACCTTATGGCTTAAATATTCGCCTGAATTCGTAGTTTTCTGTTGTAGTATCATAGAAATATAGTGTTAGTGTGTTTAATCGTTGCATTGCAAAGCTTCACAGTGTTTTTTACAGCTTTAAAGGGGCAAAATGACTGCTTTGCCCCTTTAAAGTTGTAAAAAACACTGTGAAGCTTTGCAATGCAATGATTAAACACACTAACACTATATTTCTATGATACTACAACAGAAAACTACGAATTCAGGCGAATATTTAAGCCATAAGGTATCCGATTCGCGGGTTTAAATCACATTCATCAAATACCCCCAAACTTAAGTCTTTGCTTGTCCTCGAGCAAACTATCGAACACAATAATAACAGTTGACACTAAGAATGCGAAAGGAATATATATATAACAATCTATACTAGCATCGTGGCTACGAAACTCTAAATAAGCTACTCCCCAAGAGTAAGTCAAATACATGAATGAGAAAGGGTTCATTATATTTCAAGCATAAGACTGTATTCGATCTATTCTAAGCGCGTGTGTGAATACCAACCGTCCTGACTAATCATAGCTCAACTAAGTTTGCGCAGTCGAATGCTAAAATCAAGCAAACTCTGCAACTTAAACATTCAACAAGCATTAAGAACAAGGCGCAAATGCAGGAGAAGATCAAAAGGCTCTAGCATGCCAACAGCAAAATCAGACTCGGACAGTACTCAATTACCTTAGGCTACAGAACTACCCATGAATGAGCTTTTGATCAGCGACTCCCAAGCCAGACGACTTTAGGGCACTAGGTGTAGAACACCCCTAAGAATCTAATAACTCGAGCAGTAAAGGCCACGTAATCAACATAAGCCAACTGAGACTTCACAATAAGAACGAAGATTAATTAGCGAGTGCGTTTTACGCTCCATCTCGATATCGGCCCTGCGTTTATGGGCGAGTGCGTTTTACGCTCCATCTCGACCCACCGCAAAACTTTCGATAAGCAAAACTTTTTTTTTTCAACAAGCTAGAATCCAAGATCTAACACTGCAAAAATACCTAAATCTTTTATTACCTTGCACAAATGAAAGTTTATAAGAGTGAACAAATTTTCAACACAATAAACACACAAACTATACTCGAACAATAATTAGTTAACACAGCTGGTCGGTGCTTGCTAGAAGGACAGATCAATAACAGTCTAAACTTAACAACTCATAAACCCCTAACACATGCCATGTTTGAAACAACTCTACGAGAGACATACTCAATTGGCGCTACAAATAGCCAAAAATAACACCCTTGCTAAATAGCAGCTCAAAATAGGGTGAAAAGGCCATTTACATGGCACAAGTATATATATCTGAATAAGCCCCAAAATAAATATAACACCCTTGCTAAATAGCAGCTCAAAATAGGGTGAAAAGGCCATTTACATGGCACAAGCATATAAATCTGAATAAGCCCCAAAAAGATGGCTAGAAACCACAATCAAGCAAATAAAATTGAAAATAAAACCAAAAGCAGTTTATGGCATCCATAAAGATAAAACTAATCAACATAACCCCGCAGTTCAAAAGACTGCACCACAATACTGATAACTACAAACATAATAAAGATAGTAAGACTGGCAATCCTAAAATGGCAGTAATGAGATAGACAGATAAAGGCTAAAACACCCCCAAACTTGAAGTGGGCAATGCCCTCATTGCTAAACATAAAGCAATTGAATATAAGAGGGCTTCCCTGAAGATCGCTCACTCAGCAGCGACATCAGCTTCGGATTCGGCTTCTTCCTCGTCTGGCGCGTCCTGATCAGCCGCGGCAGGCGGTGATGGTGGAGGGTATGGTGGAAAAATAGGAGGGTCGGGAAACTGGTATGGCGTGAACTCAATGCCCTCGCCACAAAAGTCAGTGTAGATGCTCTGCATTGTGTTTACCAACTCAGCCTGGTACTGCATTTTTATGTCCTGCCTCTCAGCCACCGCTGCGATATGCCTCCGCTGCCTCTGTGCCTCAGTGTCCTGCTTTTGATACAACAGGGTGAGGGATGCCATGATGTCTGCTAAAAAACCCTGACTAGCTGGGCCTGCCTCAGGTGCTTGAGAGGGCTCTGGCTCTGGGCCGGCTGAAGAAGGCGACTCTGTAGGTGGTCCGTATCCTTCGCCCCTGATATGAGATTCTGCCCCGTCCCAAATAGCAAAACGCTTGATCGTTTGATGGTCGATGACAGTCATGGGCGGCGAAGCTATCTCATCTGGACCCCACTGTACCCCGACCTGCTTGCACAAAAGCGTGATCACGGATGGATGGGGAAGTCCTGCAACGACTGTACTCTTGATAGCCTTGATGATCGAGTTGTGTATGAGAACTCCGATATCCACATTCAAACCCGTGACAATGGCGAAAAGCAAAATCGCCCTTTCTTTAGTCACATCGCTTAGGTGACGAGTCGGGAGCATTGTGGCACAAATGAAACTGTACCACGCCTTTCCATAGCGACTGAGCGCAGCAGCCGGGAAGCTAGTCTTTTCACCGGTATAAATATTTTTCTTCCAGGCCGTCCCGGGCTTGCTGAGCCTTCGGATGACATTTTCCTGGTCATAGCCACGGTATCCTAGCTGCATATAATCATTTCTCGCGTAGTTTGGTGTCCCGAATAAAGCATTGATGGATATACTGTCAAATGCTACAGACCTTCCCCTAACTTGAACCACAGCAGGACCCTCAGGACTGGCATTGGCATAGAATTCCCGAACCACCGGGACAACAGATGATACTGGCGGTTTGGTGAAGTTAAGCCACTTGCGCTCCATGATCATATTCATGATTTCCCCATCTTTTTGATCCGGCCGCAACCCCCGCTCGGGAATCAAATTGCGCTTGCCGAAAGAGTCTCTGTACCGCTTGAAAGTTTCCTCACTGACAAACTTGGCTGGGTCCCAAGCCGGTGGTGGAGTCGCGGAAGATGAAGAAGAACCCCCGACGCTAAGTCGTTGCCTTTTGGGTGCCATGATGTAATTTGTTGATGAGGTTACCACAAACAGCCTTAACTAGTGCCACTAATCTGAAGAGATGATTCCTGAAGCAATGCAAAACAAACCCCCAAAACAAACCCAGCGAAAACAAGCCAAAACAGTTCGATTACTCTTTGAGGCAAATAAACAAACACCTTGTGTGCGTTTGCCAAACTATACTTGGACAGCCCTTTGCTTGTTGTTACTCTAACCAGATTTCCAGCAGTGGAAATCACCCCAACACAAACAAGAAGGAGAACACCGAGAAGTAATTTAACCAACAAAATCTCTGATAGAATGAAAACACTCGAAAATACCTTAAGTATAAAACCCTTGCACTTGAGTGGGGTTGCCTTTGATAAACAATCGATGCTATGGTCTGATTTTGTAGGTTGAGAGAGACACGATCGATGTTTGCTCGGATTTGTTGGGCGTGATACGGCTGATGGGTCGTATTCTTTTAGGCTGCCGAGAGAGAAAGCTGAGATGGTTGAGAGAAGTGAGGAGTCTTAGCCGAACAGCCTGCTTATAACTGCTCTTGGAATTCAAAAACACGCTACCGGCGCCGCGGCGCGACTGTTTGTTCACAACTCGGAGCTGCGGCGCGAGTTTTCAGTACCCGACGCTTTTTGTGGAGCCGCGGCGCGAGTTCTGAACCATTTTTCACCTACTATCTGCACATACCAAAACAAGAACACCCGCTATACTACACGAGCAACATACACCATTAAAAACATAGTAAACACTATTATAATCTGCAGATTATCATACGAAACATGTTGCCCGTAAATGAGAGATACAAAACATAAAATCCATCAACTATGTTATATAATAAAATGAACAGTCACTAAGTAAACTAGAAATGAGTGAAGAAACATATAAAATTTATACCGAGATGGGGGTGCCTCCCCATCAAGCGCTTGTTTTATAGTCGTCGGCTTGACTATCATCCCGACTTAGATCGGGTCTCCAAGTGTAATGGAGGTATGTTGACGGTCAACCTCGCCGCCCCAGTAGTGCTTTACACGTTGCCCATTCACCTTGAATGTTGAGTCGAAATTTGGGTCCTTTATCTCTATTGCTCCATGCGGATAAACCTTGGCAATAGTGAAAGGGCCCGACCATCGGGACTTCAGCTTCCCAGGAAACAACTTTAGCCGGGAGTTAAACAAAAGAACTTGCTGGCCCGGTTCAAAATGCCTTTCAAGGATCTTTTTGTCATGCCATTTCTTGGTCCTTTCCTTGTACAACTTGGCGTTTTCATACGCCTGCAGACGAAACTCATCTGCTTCATTTAGTTGTAACAGCCGCTTTTCTCCGGCTGCCTCAAGATCAAAGTTAAGCTTTTGAATTGCCCAGTAAGCGTTGTGCTCCAGTTCGACCGGGAGATGACATGCTTTACCATAAACTAGCCTGTATGGAGACATTCCGATGGGCGTTTTATAAGCTGTGCGGTAGGCCCATAATGCATCATCCAGCTTCTTCGACCAATCCTTACGGGTTGGGTTAACAATCTTTTCCAAGATTCGCTTCACCTCTCGGTTCGAAATTTCAGCTTGGCCGCTGGTCTGAGGGTGGTAAGCAGTGGCTATTTTATGAGTTACCCCATACCTGGCTAGAAGGGTTTCAAAATACTTATTGCAGAAGTGCGACCCTTCATCACTAATTATGGCCCGAGGTGTGCCAAAACGGGTGAAAATATTCTTTTTGAGGAACTGAAGCACCACCTTAGCATCATTTGTCGGCAAGGCAACTGCTTCCACCCACTTTGAGACATAATCCACTGCCATAAGGATGTAGAGATTGTTGAACGAAGACGGGAATGGTCCCATGAAATCTATGCCCCAGACATCAAACAACTCTACTTCCAAAATATTCTGCAGTGGTAGTTCATGCCGCCTTGAAATAATGCCCACCCGTTGACATCTATCACAGTGCATCGCATAGGCATGAGCATCTTTATAAAGGGTGGGCCAATAAAATCCCGACTGTAACACTTTAGCAGCAGTTCGCTGGCCTCCGAAATGACCTCCATACATAGACGAATGGCAATGATGCAACACGCCTTCCATTTCTTCTTCAGGCAAACATCTACGTACAATCTGATCCGAACACTGTTTGAATAAGAAGGGCTCATCCCATAGATATTGCTTGGCATCTTTAAGGAATTTCTTCCTTTGTTGGAAACTCAGGCCTTGAGGGATAACTTGGCAAGTGACGTAATTTGCGAAGTCCGCATACCACGGGACCTTGCCATTCACCATAAAGAGCTGCTCGTCTGGAAAAAAATCATTTATAGCCTTGTCGGCTTCGCTCGAAGATGTGGTGTTTTCCAATCTACTTAAATGGTCGGCAACCTGATTCTCAGTTCCCTTCTTGTCTCTGATTTCTAAGTCAAATTCCTGGAGAAGCAGAACCCACCGTATCAATCTCGGCTTAGCGTCCTTCTTTTCAATCAAATACTTGATCGCCGAGTGATCGGTGTATACGATCACCTTCATCCCGATGAGGTAGGAACGGAACTTATCAAAAGCATATACCACCGCCAAAAGCTCCTTCTCAGTAGTGGTATAATTTAACTGAGCGTCAGTCAATGTCTTAATGGCATAATAAATGGTATGGAAATCCTTCTCCCTTCTCTGGCCCAAAACTGCCCCTATAGCATAGTCACTGGCGTCGCACATCAGCTCAAAAGGGTAGGCCCAGCCTGGAGCTACCACGATAGGTGCCGAGACAAGCCTTTTCTTTAATAACTCAAAAGCGCTCAGGCAGGCGGCATTGAACTGGAAAGGCATGTCCTTTTCCAAAAGAGTGCACAACGGTTTAGTGATCCGAGAGAAGTCCTGTATGAACCTTCTATAAAAACCGGCGTGTCCGAGGAAACTCCTCACCCCTTTTACTGAGGTGGGAGGTGGAAGGTTATTTATCACATCTATCTTAGCCTTGTCAACTTCAATTCCTCCTACAGAAACCCGATGACCCAAAATAATGCCCTCTTCGACCATGAAGTGACACTTCTCCCAATTTAACACCAAGTTTGTTTCAACACATCGATGGAGAACTGCCGTCAGATTAGTCAAGCAATTTTCGAATGAGCTCCCAAAGACTGAGAAGTCGTCCATGAAGACCTCCAAGGTCTTCTCAACCATGTCAGAGAATATTGACATCATACACCGCTGGAATGTGGCGGGAGCATTACATAACCCGAAGGACATTTTCCGGAAGGCAAAGGTCCCATAAGGACATGTAAATGTCGTCTTCTCCTGATCTTCTGGAGCAATAGAAATCTGATTATACCCCGAATAGCCATAAAGCAAACAATAGTATTCGTGCCCAGCCAACCGGTCCATCATCTGATCAATGAAAGGAAGGGGAAAGTGGTCCTTACAGGATGATTTGTTCAACTTCCTGTAATCCATGCACACTCTCCACCCGGTCACCGTCCTGGTGGGAATCAGTTTGTTATTTTCGTTGGATACCACTGTCATACCCCCCCTTCTTTGGCACACATTGGATTGGACTAACCCAAGGACTGTCTGAGATGGGATAAATAATGCCCGCATCTAGCAACTTAATGATTTCTTTCCGGACAACCTCCTTCATAATAGGATTTAGCCGCCTCTGATGCTCTATAGATGGCTTCGAGCCTTCCTCCAAAAGAATTTTGTGCATACAGAGGGTTGGGCTGATCCCTTTTATATCAGCGATAGACCATCCTAAGGCCGTTTTGTACTTCTTGAGCACAAACAACAGCTTTTCTTCCTGACACTTGGTTAGAGATGCAGAAATTATCACAGGTAATGTAGATGAAATTCCTAAATAAGCATACCTCAAGTGAGTAGGCAAAGGTTTGAGCTCAAGGACAGGAGGTTCGATGATAGATGGTTGAGCTTTGGATGTAGAAGCCTCATTATCATTCAGAGATTCGAACTGTCGGTGGAATTGCTTTGATCTTTGAGGTTCATCGAGCCACATGGCATATTCCACATGCGAAAGATCTTCTGTAGTATTAGTCCCAGTTAGTGAAGCTTCCAAGGGGTTTGGAAAGCAAGTTTCTGAGAATACCCCCTCCACTGATTTATTAATAGTGCTAATCTGGAAACAATCCTCAGGGGTATTAGGATATTTCATGGATCGGAAGACATTGAACGTCACTTCCTGATCGTTAACTCTCATAGTCAACTCCCCCCTTTGGACATCAATGAGGGTCCTCCCAGTTGCCAAGAATGGCCTTCCCAATATTATTGGGATTTCCCTATCCTCCTCAAAATCAAGGACTATGAAATCCGCCGGAAAAATGAATTTGTCGACTTTCACTAGCACATCCTCTACAATTCCCTTCGGGTATGTCAGAGATCTATCAGCTAATTGAAGGGTGACACTTGTTGGCTTGGCTTCATTTAGGCCCAGCTTCTTATAAATGGAGAGGGGCATCAGGTTGATGCTGGCCCCTAAATCACAAAGAGCCTTCCCAATAAACTGGTCTCCAATGGAGCACAGGATTGTAAAACTTCCCGGGTCCTTGAGCTTTGGCGGAAGCTTATTTTGAAGGATGGCACTACACTCTTCTGTCAGCGCCACCGTCTCATAATCCCCCATTTTTCGTTTCTTGGACAGAATATCCTTCATGAATTTGACATAACTAGGCATTCCCTCCAATGCCTCTGCAAATGGAATGTTTATGTGCAGTCTTTTGAACACCTCCAAGAATTTGGAAAACTGCTTATCCAACTTCTGTTTCTGCACCCTCTGGGGGAATGGTAATTGAGGGAGAGGCTGCATGACCACAGTCGTTGGAGGAGATGGTGATGAAGGGTTGTCTTTACCACTTTCCGTACCCCCACTAGTTTCAGCATTCTCCTTCTCAGAAAATTCCTCGTCAGACACTATCTCAACTGCCACAGGAATACCCTTTCCCCCTTGCACATTAGTGGTTCTCCCACTTCGTAGGGTCACTGCTTTACACTGCTCCTTGCCTTCCCTCTTTGGGTTGACATCAGTGTCGCTTGGCAGTGCGCCTGGTGGTCGACTATTCAAGGCAGTAGCCAACTGACCCATCTGTACTTCAAGATTCCTAATAGAGGCTTCTTGATTGTTACTTCTGGTTTCGTTCTGGGCTATATACCTCGACAGAAGATCTTCTAAACTGGGCTTCCTTTCCTGTTGTGGTGGAGGATGGTGAAACTGATTCTGATTGCTCTGTGGATGTGGGTTGAACTGAGTCTGAGGTTGGAATCCAGGAGGATTAGCATAATTTGGTCTGGTAGTTGGAGGTTGTTGTGGAATGGGATGGTTACTATTGTTGTTGGAATTGTTGCCCCATGAAAAGTTTGGATGATTTCTTAACCCCGGGTGGTAATGAGTGGGAAGGTTAGAGTTTTGTTGCCGCCCGTAGTTGGAAACAAATTGAACTGACTCAGGGCATATCGCACACAGATCCGTAGGGTGACTCCCTTGGCATAATTCACATTGAACTACGACACTCTGCACGTTCTGAACCACTGAAGATTCCTGGTTATCTAACCTTCTCGTTAGTGCTGCTACCTGAGCCGCTAACGCAGTGATAGAGTCAACTTCATAAACCCCCGCTGGTCTTCTCGGGGCTTGTCTGTCATTTGGCCATTGGTAATTATTGGCCGCCATGGTCTCCACCAGCTCATATCCTGCTATGTGATGTTTATCCATGAAGGCCCCCCCAGATGCGGCATCAATACTCGAACGAGTTGATCCTGTCAACCCATTGTAAAAAGTTTGGATGGGTAACCATTCGGGCAATCCATGGTGCGGGCATTTCCTTAGAAGATCCTTAAACCGCTCCCACGAGTCGTATAAGGATTCTGATTCGAACTGAATGAAGGAAGTGATCTCATGCCTGAGCCTGGCTGTTTTAGCTGGCGGAAAGAACTTCGCCACAAATTTCTGTGCCATGTCAGTCCATGTGGTAATGGAACCTGACGGTAATGAATGTAGCCAGCTCCGGTTCCCAGGCAGACATGGACTTTGTTTGACCTAACAATAAAGGGAGAGCAGGGGGCGGCAAGAAAAGGAGGAGAGAGGAGACTTGGAGAAAAGAAAAAGAGAGGAGATAACAAGAGAAAAACAAAAGAAGCTTGAAGAAAAAGAGATCAATTGCTCTCCACATTTTCCGACTGTGCGCGTGAAGAGAATATTTGGCAGAAGATAACTTCTTTCTACAGGGGTTTTTCTTATTGCAAATATTGTTTTTATTGTATTTGTCTGATAATGGATAGTGCAGTAGAAATTTGTGTTAGTCTCATAGTTATGAACTAACTCCATTTTAGGATTGCAATGTAACCTTTTGATTAGCTTAATCGACTTTCTCTCTCGTTTTATATAATGAAGCATGTTGGAATGGGTTGTTGTATTTTTCTTATATTGTTTGATTTCTTGATAAAGAAATTGGTACTGATAGTAATGGAAATTGATAAATGGATATTACTGTTTGTCTTTAAATGCAACAACACCTGTTATGACCTTGACATTTGAATGTGGGGCTTAATGTGCCAATAGGATAGACATATCCTTATTTGCCTTGTGTGACCTTGTGAATGTGCTTAATGACCTCGACCCAGTTAGTTCCACCCATAGACATATGGTGTTCTAGCTTGCTAGGGATGTGCATTTGACCTTCGACAGAAGTTTATGCCTATTATTGTTCTAGGTCGACCATTCCTTGATTCGTTTGTATTGCGGAGAGTTAGAAGATCAGGCGAAGCATTAGGGGAGTTGTAATCCTATCTTACCCTCCTAGCACAACCAACGTCTCTTAGATAGTTTTCTGATTAAAATAGCTTAACCAACCTTTGCTTCCAATCGTTTAGATAAGTTTAGTAACGATTTTACCTTAGTATTTGTTTCTGATTAAATCTTTGTCCTCGTGGGTTCGACACTCTATTTTCTTATATTACTTGTTAAGACCGCGTATACTTGCGCGCGATTTGGCAATAGCTAAATCGACCAACAAGTTTTTGGCGCCGTTGCCGGGGAATTATTATCTAATATTGTCCAATATTGATTTCAATCAATGTAGTCTTAATTTGAACGTATATTTATCTTTTATTTGTTTGATCTTTATTTGCGCGTGTTTTTCGATTGCGATAAATAGGCTGACAAGACTGTATGTAAATACAGCTCTTGTGCAAGACTTGGCGTAAGCTGGGGCCTTACAGTTCTATTTATTGTTATCGTTTGTGAGAATGGATTGACAAGACTGTATGTAAATGCAGCTCTTGTACAAGACTTGGCGTAAGCTGGGGCCTTACAGTCCGATTTTGCATGACACATTTTTATTAAGGTTGTATTTCTATTTTAAATAAAGTCAAGCCGAAGACTATAAACCAAGCGCTTGTTGGGAGGCAACCCAAAGTGTAAAGTTTTGTGTTAGTTACTTTCAGGTACCGAGTATCACGCAACAAGTTTGGTACTCACGACTTGGAGGACTTGGAGGATGATGTCGATGACGATTAACATATTCTCAGGGAAGTCCTCTAGTTTTTATTTTATCTATCTTTACATTGAGGACAATGTTCTTCTTAAGTTTGGGGGTACTCGTGATATTCTTGGTACTTGAGTTGGTATTATATTATTATGTCAATTATTTGGATGTCTTTATGTTTAGTAGTGCATACTAGTTAAATTTTTTTTAAAAAAAAAAATTGAAAATTTTCCATTTTATGTTATATCTTAGCAAATAGTAGACGTCGGTTGCGGAATGCGACAACTGATAAATGGTCACGGAAGTCATTTGCGTTAAATTCTTTTATTGTGTTTAGTAAGGACATTATCAGTTTCAAGTTTGGGGGTCTTCTACGTTTTGTTTTGATATATTTTGTTGTATTGTGTTTTTTTTTTGGGGTTTAACTGCATTTCTAGTATAGGCTGTGTCTCTTGAGCATTGATTTAATTTGAATTAAGCTATTATTTATTATCAGGCAAATGATTGTTAAGGTTATAACTCATGAAAAATGGATAAATGTTGCGCTTAGTTTGGGGTGATCGACTTGTTGTTGGTTATTGCTTTGCTTATGACTCCTACTTTTGAGCACTCATCCATTTGTAATGAACTAGTTGTATACTTAGAGAAGGCTTATATGACTGAATGCTTGTGGGAGATATCAAGAAGCTCTAGAACTCGTTTAAACATCACTCGAAGCAATATACTTAAGTTTGATTTATTGATCATGTGGTGGGTTGAGATGGAGCGTAAAACGCACTCACTCATAAACACATGCTGAGGGAAGATAGAGCGTAAAACGCACTCACCTATATAAAAAAAAGAGTATATATATCAAAAATCTTGCGGTGGGTTGAGATGGAGCGTAAAACGCACTCGCCCATAAAAACGGACTTAGGGTAAGATGGAGCATAAAATGCACTCACCTAAGAGTCCTTTGATCTAAAATTTTTGGAATGTGTGATTTGTCTACAATTGCGATGAGTGATGTGTTAAGCATGTAGTTTTTGAAATTAATTTCTTTCATAAGGTAATATGGTTGTATAAGCTAATCCGAGCAATAATTGGTTTAGTGCAAATGGATACACACACACACACACAGAGAAAGAATCTAAAGCAAGGTATGACTGACAAGCAAGTTGAAATCCTAGACATTCTGACATTTTGAAAGTTTTCTAGAGTTATCATGTTTTGACATCTTTTTAAGGCCATTGTTCAAACTTATTGATTCATTGCCCAAGTGGTTGATTGTTAGAATTTATTTTTATAGTTTTTGTTCTTAGTGTTTTGCTTGAGGACACGCAAAGATTCAAGTTTGGGGGCATTTGATGAGTGTGTTTTATATACACAAATTAGGTACTTTTGAGTTTGATAATGTGTTAATCCTAAGCTAGTTTGTTTGGTTTTTATGTGTTTTCATTGTATTATTGTGTAATATAGTTTTATATTGCTTTTATGTATTTTTGTATTAGTTTGATGTGTTTTTACTTTGTTTTGTAGGAATCGGATGGAACGTCATTTGGGTCGATGGTTGGAATCGCCAAATTTGCATTTTCGGTTTCCCATTGACATAGCAGTCCCGTAAAGCCCAATTTATGCCATGCTCCGGCCATTATCTGTCCAAACTCCAAGAATGAAAGTTGTAGATAAACGTCTCCTCTTTCCGGATCATCTTGAATCGTCTCAATCGGAGTTCGGATACGAGAGTTATGGCCATTTTCCCAACGGGTGTCAAATCTGGAAACTACCAACTGCTATTTGCATAGCAGTCACTTCAAGGCCAATTTGAGCATTGATCTAGCCATTATTTTGAAGAACTCAAAGAATACAAGTTGTAGATCTACTTCTCCTCTTTCCGGATCATCTTGAATCGCCTCAATCGGAGTTCGGATACGAGAGTTATAGCCATTTTCCCAACGGATGTCCAAGCAGAAAATTAGCCGGCGCTGCAGCGCGACTTGCTAGTGTATTTTCGGCGCCGCAGCGCCACTTAGCAGTAGCCCAGCCCCCTTTCCGTGCTGCAGCGCCCCGTTCAAGTCAAATCATGGCGTTGCAGCGCCAGACACGAATTTTGGACAGTTTTCAGCTATTAAATGCTCAACCTAATGACCCAAAAACATAATCCTTCATTTCTACTTGCAACCTAGAGGAGAAAAGGAGAGAAGTGGCGGCTTGGAGAGGGAGACCATGGCTCTTGGCCATGGTTCTTTAAGAGCAACAACTAAGGGACATGGTTCTTTAAGAGCAACAACTAAGGGAAGCCATCCTTTCTTTCTTTCTTTTTCTTCTAGTGGCTAGAACTCATTCTTGGGGATCTAGTGCAAACCCTTGTAACACCTATGGAGGCAAGGAATTGAATTAAACTTATAGTTTTTCTTTGATACTTGTTCTATCCATTGGATGATTACCAAATATTTGGAATAGTTTGATTTATTTGTTATGAATTAAACTTCTATTTGCTTTCCTTTTGATTGGTGTCATACGAATGGGTTGTTTATGTGATTATGTATATGCATAATTTATGTGTTTCCAATTCATAGTGGTTGCCATGATCAAAAAGAGAGTTAAGAGATTTGAACAAAATGATGCACGCCAAGTGTTTGACAAAATGCTTGTGTGTGGATATTGTGTTCTTAGTTCTTTATCTATCTATGTTTTGTTTTAATTAATTGTTCGAATAAGACTATAGCGATATGAAGTCGGTATTGGGTAAATTTTATTAAATAATTCCTCGTGGGAACGATACTTTTCTTATCACTTTATTACTTGTTGACCGTGTATACTTACACGTATTCATTGATTGCGAAATCGATCAACAACTATGGGCAGTTTAGAATGGATGACTGGAGCATGACCCAACTGACTGACAGTTGTGGGAAGTTGCTGGCAATCAACCTCCTTGCACATGACTAGCATTTCTCCAGCCAGTTGCACATCATGGGGCGCCTTACAACTGCTGGTGGGCGATTGATGGAAAGTTGCACATCATGGGGCGTACACATCTGCTAATGGGCAGTTGAGGAGTAGTTGATGGGCAGTTGGCAGACAGTTATTGATTCAAAATGCTGGTTTCCTATTGGTTCTGAATGACCTAGCAGTTAGGGGTGTCAACTGCAGCCTAATGTGTATTTATATGTACAGCCAAGGGCTTGGCAAGGCAGAGATCACTGAGCAAGTGTAGCCTGCGAGCCCCTAGTCATATATTGTAATCCTTGTTATTGAGTGAGCAATAAAAGGTTGGGACGTTGTCCTGTAAACACTGTTGGCGTGTGTGTGTGTGGCTTCTTTATACAGTGTGCTTGTGTGATTGACGCGAAAAAAATAGTGTCAGATTATGCCACCCCCAAATCCGGGTACTTCAATTCTCACGGGATTTGGTGTTCACTATCCAAACATCATGTATCTATCTACCCATAATAAATGAAAAACCATAAATAGATAGAAATAAATCCTCTCCTTAAGGAGTTACAACATCTGAATACAAATACATCAATCTCAGGTCATACTAACCTTAAATCTCAAATGCAAAAATATAAACAAATAATAAGTTTTACACAACTTTAACATAAGTCTGAAATATAAATACATCAAATAAACAACAAGTTTTCATCACTGTTAACTTTGCCCTTGCCTTTACTAGTGGAAGGCTCGTCAGACCTTTCATTCTTAACTGCAATGTTATTATTACGCAAGAGTGAGCACGATTGCCCACAAATATAATAATATAACAATAAAATAATAACATGCGAGTGAATCAAAGACTTCTGAAATAAAAAAAAACTCGGCTTTTGAATCAAGAATGAATAACAAGAATCAAAAGAACTTCTAAGGGTCATAAGACCTTAAATTATGTCCTAGGTTGTCAAATGTTTATACTTGAAACCTTTAACAGTCATAAGACTATGGACTCTGTTAGTTCCTAGTAGGCACACAATAGATCTAGAAGGGGGGGTTGAATAGATCCTTTTAATTTCAAATTCTTTTCTCGTTTATTTTGTGTTGCTAATGAATTAGCATATGACAAACATAAAAAAACTTTCAAGCACATCGAAATAAGTAAAAGATCCCCTTCATTGATATATTCATAATTATTCATACATTATTCATAGAGTTAGTTAAGTTGTAAGCAGTTAATACATATATAGCAGTTATAGCAATTAGATACATAATGTAAATGACATAAAATAAATGACACAAGGGATTTTAAGTGGTTCAGAGACTCAAACTCCTAATCCACTCTTTTACTTTAACTCGCAGGATTTCCACTAAGGAAGGGCAGCACCCTGAATCACTAAGATTCTTCAAGGCCAACAGCCTTAGAACTTCAGTTCACTACGAACTCTGTAAGCCCAGGAGGCTTAGAACTCCTCTAGTTCCCTAGGAACTCTTCAAGCCCAGCAAGCTTGGAACTTCATTTCGTCCCTCCGGACAAGGACCCCTCAGGCCCTGGCTACTATTATTGTTATTGGTGGTGGTGGTGCCTTACTGCTAAGATGTCGTTAAGCTTGATCATCTTCTGTACTCAACAGCTTGGCGCGGTCCTCTTTGCATTTTGCTTCGAGTCTGGACCACATCATCTTTGGTGCAGCTGATTTTCATTCTGTTCTGCTCATCTTCGTCTGATGTCAGCTGTGCACCATCACCATTTAGGTTTATTAAGTGTTTGAGCTTTTGGTAGACTTCGTCTGACACTTAGCATTCCCTGAACCCTTCTTAACTGTTTTGCAGACATGGTTCTGCACTTGTTCTGTTTCAGCTTTTGGTTCATGGTAATTCGTAGAGTGGCTCTCTGGATCTTCTTTTTGCTCTACCACTTTTCTGAATGCTATCTTCTTGTCCTTCTCGGGTCTCAGCTTAGCTACCATCTTTAGTGGCATTCTCATCTTTGTTGAGTGAAGCTTTAGTTTTTTTGAGTCCTTCTTTAAATCTGCTTCACTTCCATCTTCGTAGTCTCACTGTCACTGAGACTTGTTCTGTTAAGCTCTAATGGAACTCGTAGAGTCAACAATGTAGCATTCCAACAACTCAATGATTCTTCAACTTCAACAACTCTTGATCTTTGAAGCTCTTGTTGATTTATACTCCTTTACAACCTTCTCGTTGGAATGTAGCCGTTGGGAGCTATTTGAATTGCTTCGCAGATCTCGAGTTATTTGATGTAGACTACAGATGTGACATGATAGCTCCTTTATGACTTTCTGACACTACAGTCTACTGTTTCACCTACCGCTTTAAAGATGTCACTTTGATGTCTCGGGCATGTAGTCATCTTTATTTCTCATTTTTGACTTCTCGATTAGAGTGTCAGAATCTATCCTTTTGCATCGATGCTCTCAACTAGCAATGTTCTAATATCAGTCTTCAGATTGAACCGTTGCCAATGCTTCAATCTTCAGATGACCGAACTCTACGATTCTGATGCAGATGTTCTTGGACTTGATCGTAGTGTGTCTTGTTGAATGTTGCCCATTGACAGGTTGTGACAACACTACGATCCTGAAGAGTATTCATTGGATCTTCAGTGTAGAACACCTCTTCCTTCTCTTGTGCAGCGCTTCAACACTTCTATTTACCTTGACTGATCTCAGGAATGATAGCTTGACTTTGCATAGTAAGACACGGTATTGATTATTGATGCTTAAGTAATAAGTCACTCAGTTTTGTTTTATTAATATTATTAATGTAATAAAATAAAAAAACTTTTTATATAAAACAGAATACTTTTATAAAGTTATTCTATAAATAGAATATATAATATTCTATTATGCCTAGTGTTTTGTATAGTAAATTTTTTTTATATAAAACAGAATACTTTTATAAAGTTACTCTATAAATAAAATATATTATATTTTATTATGCATAGTGTTGCATAGTGCCTGTATAGTATTTTGCATTGTAAAATCTTTTTATATAAAACATAATACTTTTATAAAGTTATTCGTTTTATTAGATTATAAATAGAATATATTATATTTTATTTAAAAGATTTTGCTTTAAATATGGACCGTCCGATTAAAAGTAAATCAATTTGGGCCGTTCATGAATTAGTTACTATGCAGTCCATTCTTCTATAAATAGAAGCTCATTCCTTCATTATTTCTTACGAATTCACTGAAACTCTAGAGAGAGAAACTATAGAGAGAAATAAGAAAAATGTTCTGCTACTTCACTACTCCTATATCCAATACTCTTCTTTCTAATGTAATGGATATTATTTATTGTACCCGTAAGGGGTATTATTTCTTTTGCATTCATGAAAAGAACTTCTGTTATTCCATTCTTTATTATTCTGTTGGAATAACCTGTATACGCGGACTACCCTATACTTGGTGAAATTCTTCTGTTATTCCATTCTTTATTATTATGCTGGAATAACCTGTTTATGCGAAGTACCGCATACATGGTGAAATTCTTCTATTATTTTGTTCTTTATTATTCTGTCAGAATATCCTGTCGGTGCGTATTACGCTTGGCCTGGATCCATTATTTATTATTCCGTTCTTTATTATTCTGTCGGAATATCCTGTCTGTGCGTTTACGCCGTACCTGGTTCCATTATTTATTATTCTATTAGGAATAACCTATCTGTGCAGTCTATCGCACGCATGGTGAATCCTTCTGTTATTCCATTCTTCATTATTCTGTTGGAATAACCTGTCTATGTGGATTAACACATTCATGGTGAATGATCCTTTGTATTCATTCCTTATTAAATTGTGGACATGATCTGTCTAAGTGGATTACCGCATGGCGGCAAAAATCTATTTGCAGTTTCATATATTCTATTATACTCAGTTGGTTAAAGTTTTGGCTTCTATACTCCATGAAATTAGTAGAATATCCTTGATATTTGCTCTTCATCCAATATCTTTTCATGGAAATATTCTTCTGAGCATTCTTGAATTTTACTCTACAAAGAAGTATCAAGTTGACAATTTGGACGTTATTGTTTCCTGGATAAATTAATTCTTGAACTTGTTTTATTGAATTATTATGTCATTGTCATCATCCCCATGTTTATATTATGTTGAAAGTCATCTGTGGCCTGTAGTGCATAGATGGACTTGGTATGATTATGACCAGGGATTATTCGATATAATCATGACCGTAATGTTACAAATGATATGAAAAAAGTTCTCATTGGCCCGTAATGGATTGATGGATAGTTTTTGGTATGATTATGGCTATGGATTCTCTTCGGACAAGGGTGCAAAGATGAATTGTTTTATGGCATGATCAGGACAGTTGATGAAAACACGATTATCTTTGGCCCGTAGTGCATGGATAATTCGTGGTCATAATACTAAAGAATATCCTTGGCCTGTAGAGCAGGGATGATTTAATGATGTGGATTATTTATTGAGCTGAGTCTCAGCGATAAAAGTGATGAAAAACCTTTTAAATCATATAAGATAGTAGATTTTATTCTCTACTTGACTCTTCTAATGGATTGTTTGTACCGCTGCAGTTAAACTTGATGTTTGTTATATTGTATCAGTTTAACACTGTTGAAGGCTAACGATAGTTTATTCTGCATTATCTTAGTCATAATATTTCTTACTGGGCTAGTTGAGCTCACCCTTTCTTTCATTGTTCTCTTCAGGAAATGAGAACGTAGTTGGGGCTAGTCGGGGAACAGAGTGATGGTCCTAGATGGTGCATTAGTAGTCCTCACTATTCTGTGAAATAGTGTAATAATAAATATAATGAGTACTCCATTGAGTGTAGATATTGTCTAGATGACAATATTTGTATTAAAACTCACAGCATATATTTTGTCGTATTTTACACGATTGTTGTATAATTAGTTTGTATTTGTATTCTGTACCATGTATCTGGCGACCCAAGATGGGTGATGTGTACCTATTTTTGGGGGCGTCACAAGCCACCTAAGTGTTTGGCCTCTAGAGGTGATCCACCAAGGAAGAAGAAATATTCAAGAAGAAGGGTGTTTGGCAAAACCCTAGTTTTTCTATCTCATAGAAAAAGATTGTACTCTCTCAACTATTGAAATTACGTATGTTGTGAAAAAGTCAACAACCACTCTTTTTTCATCCATAATAAGACTCCTCTTATTTATAGATGTGGGCAACCCTCCTTAACCATTAAGGAATTTTGTTTTATTTTAATTAATTAAAATTCCTTAATTAATTAGGCACCTAATCTTATTAGGAATAATTAATTAAACTTTTAATTATTTAGCCTCCTAATCTTATTAGGAATAAATGAGAGTACTTTTATTGATTAATTTTCAAACTCCTTTAGTAATTAAATAATAATAATAGTAATAATAATAATAATAAGACTCCTCCTATTAATTTATATTTAATATTTCTAAAATATTAAATAATAAATATTAAGCTATTTAATTTATTATATCAACATAGATTAAATTAAATATACTTAACTTATTATTACAATTATACCATTAACTTCTTAAATAATTTTTCTTCCTTTTATGGTGTGACCCTTTAGGTTCTCCATATTAAACCGGTTGTGAATAAATCAATTAGAACAATTATAATCTTATTTAAATAAATAAATTAAATTATTACTTTTTTTTAAATAAATAATATTTATTCTACAATAGGGATAAGCCTCCCTAGCGATCAACGACTTTTCAGATAATATAGATTTCAACATTAATCATAAAAGAACCTTTGAGTAAATAATTACCGTACAATTCAATCCTTCCACCATACAATGTCCCAATTAAATATAAATGCACAACTCCAAATAATACAAATTAGAAACTTCTTTCTAATTTCATTCTGCCTTGGCCAAGGACTACTGGGTTGTCATTTATCGAATCACATAAGACATTTCTCTTCTTTTACTAGAAGCGATAGATTCTTTATTGATCATACATTATCTCCATGTACAAGTACTTATTACACCCAAGCATACCCTTTGATATACCCTAAGGGTCTTAAGGAATAAGTCAAAGTATAACTCATCATACACAAGATACTATGATGATCTCAAGTCCAAGGATCATTTGTATTACTATCACTATAGGAATTCCTATTGACAGGCAAGTAAAACTCCATTAGGTATTCCTTAGCGAGCCACGTTCAGTGAACTTATTCTCTAATAAGCACCTACATACCTGCTTTAGTGTCTCCACACAAATGATCATGAGATCAATTATCCTCATCCAATGAGCAAACAACGTATGTACCAATATATCCGAATTCACTAATCCCCAATTTAGTAATCCAACGATTGGGAACTATTTTAGTTTTAAGCTTTCTAAGAATTTAGATCTAATTAGAATGATCATCATCATTATTCTAAAAGCATTGCTTAAAACTATGGATTTATCACATATTATAAAATAGCATCATGTAAATAATTTAAAAGCCTTTAATAAATTAATACTTTTTATTAATAAATGAATAAGATTGTTAGAAAGTATATGATTTATCATAAAACATGATTGACTTGTGTGCATACTACTTTCATACTTTACTTCCATTTTCAGTTTCTCCATTGCTGAAATTTGCTCCTCCTGAGCGGTTAACATCATCAATTTCTCCCGACCCTTTCTACTTAAGGCGTCGGCAACCATATTTGCTTTACCCGGATGGTATAAAATTTTGCAATCATAATCCTTAATTAACTCCAACCACCTTCTCTGGCGCATATTCAAGTCCTTCTGTGTAAAAATATATTTCAGACTCATGTGATCTGTATATATTTCACACTTCTCCCAATAGAGATAGTGTCTTCAGATTTTTAAAGTGAATACCACTGCAGCTAACTCCAAGTCGTGGGTTGGATATCCCTTCTCAGTCCTTTAATTGTCGTGACGTATTCTCAATGACCTTGCCGTTTTGCATAAGCACACAACCAAGTCCTTTATGCGACGCATCACTATAAACCACAAAGTTTTCTGTGTCATCTAGAAGAGATAACACAGGTGTTGTACTCAATCTCTTGTTAAGTTCTTAAAAGCTTTCCTCACACTTCTCCGTCCAAACAAATTTTACAGCTTTCTTCGTCAAATTCGTTAGCGAGGTTGCGATCTTGGAAAAGTCCTGAATGAATCTTCTGTAATATCTTGCCAATCCAAGAAAACTTCTCACTTCCGACGGAGTTTTTGGCTGATCCCAGTTTATCACAGCTTCAACTTTGGATGGATCTACAAAAATTTCATCCTTATCGAAACATGCCTTAGAAATTGTACCCGCTCAATCCAAAATTCGCACTTCAAAAACTTGGCATACAACTTCTCCCTTCTCAACGCTTCTAACGTTACCTTTAAATGCTTTACATGTTCTTCCTTGGTCTTTGAGTATACCAGAATGTCATCGATAAATACCACCACGAATTTGTCCAAAAACGACTTGAACACTCCATTCATTAAGCCCATAAATGTTGCAGGAGCATTCGTTAGATCAAATGACATCACTAAAAATTCGTAGTGACCATATCGCGTTCTGAACGCTGTCTTCGGTACATCCTCTAGCCTCACCTTCAGTTGATGATAACCACTCCGCAAGTCTATCTTAGAAAAGTATCTCGCTCCCTTCAATTGATTAAACAGGTCATCGATCCTCAGTAATGGATATCGATTCTTAATCGTGACCTTATTCAGTTCTCTATAGTCGATGCAGAGCCGCATCGTTCCGTCCTTCTTCTTCACAAATAACACTGGCGCTTTCCACGGCGATACGCTCGATTGAATGTACTTCTTGTCCAGTAACTCTTGCAGTTGAACCATCAATTCTTTCATCTCTACCGATGCCATTAGGTACGGTGCCTTTGATATTGGAGCCGTTCCTAGTGCCAAATCAATCAAACTCAACCTCTCTGTATAGCGGAAGTCCTGATAGATCGTCCAAAAATACGTCTGCGAAGTCCCTCATTACTGGTATCTCCTCTATTTTCAGGTTCTCTTTATGACTGTTGACAATGTAAGCTAAATATCCTACACAACCTTGTCTTAACAACTTCCTGCCCTACATCATCGCCAGACAACTCGCTTGTCTAGGCGACTTGCTGCCATAGAATACAACCTTCGACGAAGTCATAAGGTTAATACATTTCTTCTGGAAATCAATTACAGTCCCATAATTAAATAACCAATCCATTCCCAGAATGACATCAAATTCCCCAAGTCTGATACGGATAAGATCTACGTTCATAATATTACCCTTGATATCCACCCTACAGTTCTTGTGTATGTATTTAACAAGGATTATTTCTCTATTTGTAATTTCTATGTTTATGGGGTATTCTAACTCATCCTTAGGCAGTTCTAAGTTCTTGGAAAAGTCATCGGATATAAATGAACAAGTAGCACCCAAATTAAATAATACATAAGCATTAACTTTATTGATCGGAATGATACCTGACACCATATCACGAGACTGCACAGCATGTTGAATGTCCTGGCGGTCGGTCGGTTGGTTGCGGTTGGTCCCGTGATAGTTAATGCACTTCCAACGCTGTTTCCTCTATTCCCTCCTGATCCTACCCCTCCAGACCCCTTCTTGGGACAGTCCCTTGCTAGATGGTCCTTTGAGCCGTAAGTGAAGCAGGTGCCCTTCTTTAAGTTAGGATAGTTAGGTGCTATGTGACCTTCCTGACCACAATTGTAGCACACCCATTTTCCCTTCATACAAACTCCCAAATGAGCTTTCCCACATGTTGGGCATGCTTCAATCCTCTTCTTCTGACCTCCTTGTTGGTTTCCAGTTGACGAATTATCAAACCACCTTCTCTACTGATTGTTACTACCTCTCGTGTTACTTCCACTGGCCTTGTTAATTACTTCATTTTCACTCTTCTTTTTCTTCTGATCCTGATTATACTTAGTCACCGCATCGCTCCCACCTTCAGTGAGGATGACCTTCTCCAATACTCCAACAAAAGTTTTCAACTAAAACATTGACACTTTACTATATAACCAAGGCTTCAGTCCCTGTTCAAACCTTCTTGCTTTTCTCTCATCCGTGTGCACTTGATATGTGGAGAACCTAGCCAACTCATTAAATCTTGCCGCATAGTCTGGCACGGACATGTTTCCTTGCTTCAATTCCAGAAATTGTACGTCTATTTGGTTCTGTGAGCTTGTCAGGAAGTATATCTCGAAGAGCATCTCCTTAAACCTCTCCCAAGTGATCACACCTTCTCCTCCACGGACCTTATTTGCTTGCCACTAATAACTAGCTTCTGATTTCAGCATGAACGTTGCGTAGGCAGTTTTCTGGTCCTCTTTGACTCTGGCGATGTCAAAAACTTTTTCCATCTCCATAACCCAAATTTGAGCTTCTATCGGGTTCATGGAGCCTTTAAACTCTGGCGGTTCCACCGCCTTGAAGTCCTTGAATGAAGTATTTGGTGGGGCTTGTGGTTGATTATTAATTGCTCCTATCACTAAATTCACCAACTGCTGAACGGGGTTAGCATTGGCATCGTCATTGTTGTTATTCGTTGACCCTTCCTGGGCTGGTCGACGATTTGGTCGTCTTCTTGGCGGCATTTTCCTGTTAAGAAATATGCTTATTAGATCTTTATTCAATTCTCTAAATATTTAAGGCTTAACTCAAACATTTTAACATAATCACTTAACACATTATCTCAAATAACTCTGATATATTTATTTAATCAAAAGTTTTAACAAAATATGATAGCATCACTGCTATTTACATCGACTATCCCGAGATAAAGAATCTACAAGATTTAAAACATTAAAATATTCCTCTGTTTATAAACACATCAGAATTTACATTATTAACCACCATATAGGTTTTCACATAATTAAACTATTCCTATCACTGCCTGTTAAGGCGTTGAATAACTGTGCTACACTCTTCTTCCATAATGCGGGACATCATCCCGCGATCTAGCATGTACAACGGTAGTCCTTCGAACTGAATTGGGTATCTCATAACCCAATCTAGGGCCTCATCAATCGCATTTTGAAGCGTAGAGTGTGTCTCCTCAAGCTTAGCCTTATTCACCCGACAGTCCTCTTCTACAAGATCTGCACGTCGTGATTCCCTTACCCAGGCCTCCTCTTCTATGGTCAGCCTTGCTGAGTTCTCTTTTAGTTCATTCTTCAACTCCTCTATTTCCTCTGACTTCTGACTTCTGCTCGGTTTGGCCTTTCTCGTGAACCAAATCTCACTCTACATTTCCCAGACGTGTGTGAAGAGCCTCAAGCTCTCCATCCCTCTGCTCGATGGTAACCTATTAAATAACTGTCCGCTCCTTCAGCTCCTGAATAGTATCTCGTAAATCTATGTTACGGTCATATAGCTCGTCGTATATCTCGGCACTGATAGATTTCGGTGGGAACTCTTCTTCCTCCTCTTCTTCCTCAAGGTCCTCCTCTTGATCAGACTCTGGCTCATGCTCCTGATCAACGGAGATGGCTCTCTCTGTACCAACAACTCCAGGACGACATGAATGTCTCGGGGCTCCTCCTCTCTAGGTACTCGGGGTTCCTCCTCCCCAACTCAACTAGATCCTCCAACATCTGACATCTTGACAACATAGATTTAAGCTTTAGTTATTAATCGATACTCGCGAGTACATAATTTATCACATAAGCACATAAAGTCTTTTATTATCTTCAATGAATTAAGGAATTTATTTCTTAGAACTCGATAAGAGTTTACCACCACTATGTTCTCGATCTCCTATAAGGCTACTACCTAAGGTTATTCCCCCACCTAAGATTCATAACCTACAACTTTGATACCAACCTGTGACACACCCAAATACGGGTACTTCACCACAATAAATGAAAAAACCATAAATAGATAGAAATAAATCCTCTCCTTATGGAGTTACAACATCTGAATATAAATACATCAATCACAGGTCATATTAAGCTTAAATCTTAAATGCGGAAACATAAACAAATATTAAGTCTTACACAATTTAAACATAAGTCTGAAACATAACATAACAAATAAACAACAAGTCTTCATCGCTTGTTAATCTTGCCCTTGCCTTTGCTAGTAGAAGGCTCGTCGGACCTTTCGTTCTTAACTTTAATGTTATTATTATGCAAGAGTGAGCACGATTTTCCACAAATATAGTAATATAACAACAATATAATAACATGCGAGTGAATCAAAGACTTCTGAAATAAGAAACTCAACTTTTGAATCAAGAATGAATAACAAGAATCAAAAGAACTCCTGAGGGTCATAAGACCTTGAACTATGTCAACGCTAAAGCATATGTAATCCCCTATTATAGGGTTGTTCATCTCAGTTTGCATTAAAGCCCGCACAAAAGAAGTTTGGTTTGGATAAGCTCAACAAGGGTTCTGAAATTTAGAACGTTCATCAACTATGGACTAGTCGAATCAATAAGGGTTCGCTAGTCTTACAAGGTTTCAAAATAAACTGATACTCAATTTGAATAATAATTCTAAAAAGGTATACAATCGAATAAGTATTGTATAACTGAATTCATGCTTTAAAAGAATTATAACATCTAATATGAAGTCTTGAATTTGAACAATTAAGAATAAGAACTTTCTCGATATAGAATACAAGTCTAAGACTTGATCAATGAATAATTTAGAATTTAATGAACTTGCTTAACAACAATAATTTAGGAATAGAGTACTTGCTCAATATAAAGTAAGGTTTAGAAACTTGCCTCTTGCGCAAGCTACGATTAATTCACGTTCCTTATTAAATCCAACATATCAATACATTCACAATACCCATTAATCAATAGTTCGATATACCTATCGAATCCCAACATTGGTCTTTGAATATGTTATTGGACTTTTAAGTCTTATTAATTAATCACACAACGTAAGTTAATTAACATATTACTATATGCTTGACATGTCTTCATGTTCATTACATTAGGTTTTAAAATAACATTTCCAAAACTTGAACACTTTAGAAAGATTTCTGAAGTTCTGTAGGTAGGGCACGGGCGGGCTACATTTGTTCTCTACAGCGGCGAGGGTGCACTCCATTTGTTCTTTGGAGCAGCGCGGCTGCGCTGCGACGCAGACCCAGATTCTACAGTTCGCGAAGAACACACAAAACAACCCAAAAATTCCAAATTAAACTAACACGATGAATTCTTTATGCTACCCATGAAATATAGTCTTCACAAAAATATAACACAAAGCCTTTAACATGATTCTAACACTTTAATTCACGTAACTACACGAATTACAATATTTAATTTCACTGTTTTTTCAATTTTGTAAAGTTGTGAAGAAAAATATGAATTTTAACATTACAGATCTGTTAATTCACCAAATCCATCCGTTTAAATTCTGTTTTGTTTGTTTCAACATACATAAGCATATACAAGTGTCAATTTTTTATACAACATATGATTAAAATATTTAATTTGTACGTAAGGGCCATATGGCCATATATACAACTTTTATACTCTCTAACTTTAAAAAAATTCAATTACTACATATTTATATGGATTTAATGTTTTGAAAATATACATAGATGGTAAAAAACATGTTATGATTATATATTATCATGTATATACATATAAATCACCAATTCATGCATTGATCACTAAATTTTTGTTTTACAGAGAACTCAAAATACTTATTAATGGAAAACTCTGATTTTAGCATGATTATATGAAATCAATTACTTTAAACACATGAATATATGATATACACTTATATAAACATAAACTAACATATACATCACATCTTATACTCATCAATTTGCAATTTTCTTCAATCTTAGAGGACTTAGAGATAGTTTTTCATAGAAAATAATAACAACGTAATTTATAAATTGGGTTGAAGAGATTACTCTATAGCAATCCCTCTGATTCTTTACTTTCTTCTTCAATCTCACAATATCCTCCAAATTTCTCTCTAATTCTCTCTGAATTTCTCTAAGTTAAGTCTGATAAAATAAAATACGTAAAAGAAACAAGACTGATTTATGCGCACAGTTGGGGTCAGTTAATCCTTACGTGGTTTAACTGCTCCCGACTCCTCATAGGGCCTTGTTTGGCTTGAATCATAAATATCTCTTCTAATTATTTTAATTAATCTCTTATAATATAGTTTAATCTTGTCACACCCATTTAGGCAATTAATCAAATATCTTATTTAATTTAATTTAAATAAATATGATAATTAATTCACATAATCACGTAATTAAATTCTCATTTATTAATTATGTAAATTATTAAATCTCTAATTAATTATAAAATTAATTAGAATAACATTATGCTTATTAAATAATTCATTTAATCAAATAAGCTTAATTAAATACATACTTTGAATAATAAAATTCTCCACATAAATTTAATCAATATAATACATATAATTAAATTAATTTAATCTACAACAAATTCAACAATTAATTATTTAATCCAATAATTAAATCATCGAAAAATATTTATTTAATTCAATAAATATTCAAATTTAAAATACAAAATCTCATTTGTCATAGATAATGTTCTTGCTCTTTGCCCTTGGTATATCTCAAATAAGCTCCTCTGTCTCAAGCAATGGAAGGAAGGCATGGACTTCAAGTTTGAGTCATGTACAAAGGCTCCAGTTTGTGTAAAATTCCATAATGTTCTGATGTCTTATCTATCTTCTGTCGGGTTAAGCTACTTAGCTAGTGGGATTGGTATTCCTCTATTTGTAGACAAGATTACTGAAAAGTTAGAACATATGGCCTTTGCCAGGATCTGTATTGAAATATCTTCCGGCACATCCATCCTTGACTGTTTGGAAGTTTTTGTTATGGATGAGGAGGCTCACTCTGAAAAAGCTGCTATGGTTAAAGTGGAATATCAAAATAGACCTCAATTATGTGCTCACTGTAAGACTTTCGAACATACTCGTGTTAGGTGCCCAACTGCAAACTATAAATGGGTTCCTAAAGGTCAGGCTCCTGCTTCTGATTCTCTGACTGGAAAGATTGCTACTGATTCTTTCCTTATCTCATCCCCTGATCGCAATGCTTGCCCTGCTGATAGTTGGACTGTGGTGGGAAAGGGCCCTAAACTATTGGCTAAACCCCTTAGTCCCAAGGAAGCTCGTCCCCACCCATATGGTGTGGATACAAACTCCTTTTGCCTATTATCCCCAATGGCTGGGGTCATGGCAAATGTTTTTTTGATACCGATATCACCCCCTCCCCTAACCCCCTTGTGGGAAAGTTGAAGCAAATTGATGAAAAGGAAGTAAAAGACCTTAAGCACAAAGCTAGGAATAATCTTGAATTAGGCCAATCTTCAAGGAAAAAAAGTAAAGGAGGGGGGAGCTCTAAATCCCCAACTTAACCAATTTTTTTATGGTTAATTTTTGCTCTATGAATATTAGAGGTGTAAATAGTAGGGCCAAGCAAGCTATTGTAAAAGATCTCATTTGTAAATTTTCTTTGTCTTTTATTGGCCTAGTTGAAACTCGGGTCAAAGCTCCCAAATCCAGTACTATTGCTCATGATATCTGTAGGAATTGGAAATGACATTTATTGAATACCGCGATAATGGGAGAATCTGGATTGGTTGGGACCCCAATATCTGGAACATCTCTGTTATTATTACTTTGTCTCAATATATTCAGTGCCTTATTTTTTCTATTGAACTTAAGACTCAATATTTTGTAACCATTGTTTATGGTCTGAATACCTCTTTTGGAAGAAAGATTCTTTGGAGGGATTTGTGGTTATTAAAATCTTCTATTGATAGACCATGGTGCTTGCTTGGGGACTTCAATGAAGTGTTATCCCTCTTTGAGATCAATAATGGCCATGAGGTTTGGGATTGCGACATGCAAGACTTTAAAGACTGCATTAAAGGTTTGTCTTTGGTGGATCTTAGGGTTGTCGAACCATGTCATACTTGGTGGGATTCTCGTATTTCAGAACCTATATATCGTAAGTTAGATAGGGTTATGATTAATTCTTTTTGGATGCAAGAATTTCCCTGTTCTCAAGCTATTTTCTCTCCTAGGGATCTTTCAGATCACTGCCCGACCATAGTTCATACTGGGCTAAAGTTACCTCATATCCAAAAGCCCTATCAATTTTTTAATTATATGTTGGATTTGGATAATTACAACCATGTGGTCTTCTCTGCCTGGAATAAACCTGTCACAGGCGGCCCTCTGCAAGTTCTTTCTGGAAAGTTAAAATCAGTAAAGAGGACTCTTATTAGTCTCAACAAATTATTTGGTAATCTCTCTTCAAATGTGGCTCAGGCTCGAGCTCTTCTCCATTCTACTCAGCATGCCATCTCGAATAGGCCTTCCGATACTTATCTCTTAGAGTTGCAAAAAACCCAAACTAGGAATCTCTAGGATGCTTATTTGTGTGAGGAAAATCTTCTAAGGCAAAAATCTAGAATACAATGACTCAAGGAGGGAGACATGAATTCTTGGTTCTTTCATAACCAAGTAAAGCACAGATGGAACCAAAATAAAATATTATCTATTGAAGATCATGAGGGGCATCTTAAATTTGGTCATAATGAAGTAAAGCAAATCGATGTGGATCATGTTGGGTAAAATCTAGTTACGCACAACACGCAAGTATACGTGGTCAAAAAAGTAATAAAGTGAAAGTAGAGTATCGTTCCCACGAGGAATTATTTAATAAAAATTACCAAGTACTAACCCATAACCAACTCAATCTTATTTAAACGAATGAATTTCAAATTATATAAATTAAATTATTTAATTACACTAATTCTAATCACCACTAATTAAAAATCAGATTACGGAGAATTAAGATCACAACTTCACTTATTGCTTCATTTAAGTTAACACACTTCTCATCAATTATTTTCTATCCTGAATTGTTAATCAAGAACACTAAAGCAGATAAAACCACCTCTCGATGCATAATACTCATACTCACTTAAATCAATAGATGATAGAATTAAGCAAGGCACCCTAATTAACTAATCCACTATATTTCTATGTGAATTACAATTAAAAAAAGATTTAAAGCACAAGTTCTCTATAAGATTACATATGGCGTAAAGACATATCTCTATCCTAAACACGAATCATGAATTACATCTATGCAGAAATCACAAACACATGCTATCATGATCAAATCTATACCTATACTTCATTTCTCGAGTTCATATAGATTATCACGGTAATTGTTAGGTAGGCAATTAAACAATTAAGTCCAAATCACAATAGACAATCCTCACAATAGAACATAATAATTGATAGCGAAGCATACTAAAATAAATTACACAATAAGATCCATTGTAATCTCAAATACATTAAAAGAGAAAGATAGAAGAAGATGAGAAGATAGAATCTATTGTCTATAGATTTGATTCTCGCTCCTTGCTCCTACTTTAAATCTTCAATGATCTTCAAGTTGCTTCAATCTCCAAATCTCATAAGAACTAGAGTTTTGGTCCTAATCTACTCTAATCTAATGGAATCCTCTCTCCACTCTAATCCTTGCCATTCTCCTCCTTTTATAAGTCTCTTTATATGTCTTTAAGTCCTCTTGAAAGTCCTTGAGTCAATCGGATCGAACCAATCCTTCTTGGACTCAAATTTGGACAAAATTTACCTTTTCTACGCGTACCCCCGCCCCGGTGGGGGTTTAGCCTTGTAAAGGGCCCGCCCCGGTGGGCTAGGGTTCTATTTTCCAGCTGGTACGCCCGCCCCAATAGGGGTTTTGTGAAGAGAAAGCCCGCCCCGGTGAGGGTCCTTTTTCTACTCTAACGTCCTTTGGGAAAATGGGCATAACTTCTTCGTCTGAACTCTGATTTTAATTATTCAAGATGTTCTGGAAAGAGGAGACGTAGATATACAACTTTCATGCTTTGAGTTTTTGGAAATAAGGACTGGAGAAATGTTGAAATTGGCTCTGAAGTGGCTGTTATGTAAATGGTCACCCAAAACAGTGAAGTTCAACGTCTGTTGGTACAAAGGTCATAACTCATGCATCCGAACTCCGATTAGAATGATTCAAGTTGTTTCGAAAAGCTAAGAAGAAGCTCTACAATGTAATCCAAGTTCCAAGCCAAGAACATGAAAGCCCAAATGATGTTCGAATTGCTTTTCTTTGCGATTTCATACCAATTCTTTGCGATTTCAGCTCCCAAGCATATAATCTACAAAATGACCACAAAATGCATGAAAAGTAGCTAAGAAACATGAGATTAAGCAACTAATTCAAGTAACAGATACCGGATAAGTAAGTATAAAACCTACTTATCAAATACCCCCAAACTTAAACCTTTGTTTGTCCTCAAGCAAAAACACAAAACAACAATGCTATGCAATGCAACTAATCTATATGCCTACTAATACAATAGTAATGACAGAAACAAGTCTATTCAACCGGCCTTAGAAAGTAAACACGATAATACATCATATCAAAACTCATCAGTAACTTCCCAATCAATAATCAAATCTTAGACTGTTATCACTAATATAGTACGCGTGTGCTCCACAACAATGTTAACTGATATAAAATCAAATTTAACACATAACAAGTCTCTTCGAAGGCATCATACAGTGTAAACTCAAGAAATCCAAAAACAAGCTAGATCCAACTAAAATCAAATAATTACCAATATCGAGGGTCAACATGGGATACTTATGATTTATTTTTTATCTACGGGGGCCTTTTGCTCTTATTTCCTTTTTTATTCATTTTTTATGTACACATAGCTATGCAATGTCTTATTCCCTTAGGCTTTTCAATGCTACCTTAACGAGCTTTCGACTAACGACTCCCAGACCATTAAGACCTTAGGGCGCTAGGTGTAAAGACAGTCCCCTCGGGCTTACTTACTAAAGTAACAAAGGCCACAAAACTAGACAAGCACGCCACGATGTTTATTCATCCCTTTTCTTTTCTTTTCTTTTTTCTTTTTTTTCTTTTTTTATAGCTTATATACCCCAAATATTCCCCCAAACTTAGGTTCTTGTCTAACTTTAGCCATCACTACTTATTCTTATCATTCTTTCATTCAAACTAGTATTACCCTTTAGAATCCCATTATATATCAATTTAAACTCAATCAATCAACAAGTTGTTTTTACTGTGATATCCTTATTATACTAGTTTTAAACAGAAAAAGACTCACTTCAGAACAAAAAATCACATCAAAGCTCTAATAGTCAGTACTATACCTGTCAACCCAATTCCAATATCATCATTGGCCAAAATAAACTGTAAATATCAAACAGTCAGACTCATGCAAGATGTACTAAATGCTATATAAACATAGTAAACTAACTACTAATTTTTCAATTTTTCAATTTTTTTTTATTTCAAGAAACTGAATGCAAAAACTAAATGTAACTATACGAACTACAGTGTAAATAACTAACTAAATGTAATATGATACTAAAATGCCCCCCAAACTTAAGCTAGACATTGTCCTCAATGGCTGAAATAGAAAAAAGTAAAGCAGGTGACTTCCCTAAAAATATAGCAATCCTCCTCCTTGTCTGCTAAGTTTGGAGAATAGGTTAGGCACATGGAATAAATTGGGCACCACACTTGAATTTGACTTGAATAACCTTTTCATAATCTTTTGTCTATCCATTGAACCTCTAATACCTGAAATGAAGAGAGACAACATGGATTAGAATAGCTCTTGGATTGGTAAGAGAACTTAATAAGTAAATTAATTCCTATCTAATAATAAACTAGTAAAGCATATAAATATAAAAATTCCTGGGTTGCCTCCCAGTTAGGGCTTGAATTATAGTCTTTTAGCCTGACTGTGTCTGGTCAACGCTATCCAATTCCTCTTCGATAATTGAGAAACCCTCCATCCATTGGAAATAATGTAACTTTTGGTAGGTTCCCATTTGTGATGACCATTGCATTAAAGTCACCTAGCATGCTTTATTTAGATAAGATCACATTCAAGAACGTCCAACATCTAGGTGTTTTCTCCATTGTGTCTTTGATCACATTGGGGCATGGAAGCTTATCACACATAATAGGCTCTTCGTCTATCTTCTCTTTCTCGTCCTACCATGGATTCGAAATTGTACTCGCTCTTATGTCATCAAGAGCTTCGCCGACGATATGACTACCAAGTAGGCATGATTTTGTAAATCTGACTGACTTTGTGATCTTTGGTGGAGGCCCATTTAGATCTTCGTCGACCTCTATTTCATTATCCCCAATTGTCTCCACACTTTTGATATCTTGTGGCTCATCCAGTCGTACATTTGGTTTGGGTTCTCCGTCAGTTTTATCATCCACATCATAAAGCCAAGTATTTAGAGGAAGGTTGCTTACGGCTTTGGTCATTTGCTCTATCTGATCCGTAAGATTTTGAATTGACCTCGCTTGATTACTCATCTTCTCCTCATTTGAAGCTATGAACTTGGACAAAATTTCCTCCAGCCTTGAATTTTCTGTTTCAGTCTCGGAAGCCATGTATTGAGGACCATTGGTTGAGGTAGTGACGAGTTGTTCCATCCGATTATTCAAATTTTGGGTTGACAGCTCTTGGCTAATCCTCATCTCCTCTAGGTTTGCTATGCCCTTCAATATTACATCCCTCAGATTTGGCTTTTCTTCTTGTGGCAATGGAGGTGGATATGAAAATTTTGGTGTGTATGATAGATTTGGAGCGTAATATTGGTCATCATAAATGTAGCTCCCTGAAGAATCCGGGTGATACCCCCAATCTCTGTGATAGTTAGGCTCAACATAGTTATTGAGGTAATCAACACTATATGGTACCAGCTCAAAACTGACGGTGCATTGATGACTCAGATGATTTTCAACATAATAATCATAAGTAACCGCCACACTTTGACAATGTTGTCCTGTAAAAGAGTTCAACTTCCTCGAAAGTGCCTCAATCTGTGCTGACAATGCAAAAAATGCATTGAGTCCATCAATTCATGTGTCCCTTGGTGGAGTCATATTTGTGTATGGCCATTGATAATTGCATCCATCCATGATACCTTAAAAGAAAGAAAAATAGGGAGAGAATTAAATAAAAAGAAAACAAAATGTTTAAATTAAGACTAATTTTATTGAAGCTAATATTGGCAAAAAAATATTAAACTAATTCCCCTGCAACGGCGCCAAAAACTTGTTGGGTAAAATCTAGTTACGCACAACACGCAAGTATACGTGGTCAACAAGTAATAAAGTGAAAGTAGAGTACCGTTCCCACGAGAATTTTTTTAATAACAAGTACCAAGTACTAACCCGTAACCAACTAAATCTTATTTAAACGAATGAATTTCAAATTATATAAATTAAATTATTTAATTACACTAATTCTAATTACCACTAATTAAAAATCAGATTACGAAGAATTAAGATCGCAACTTCACTTATTGCTTCATTTAAGTTAACACACTTCTTATCAATTATTTTCTATCCTGAATTGTTAATCAAGAACACTAAAGCCGATAAAACCACCTCTCGATGCATAATAGCCATACTCACTTAAATCCACAAATGATAGAATTAAGCAAGACACCCTAATTAACTAATCCACTATATTTTTATGTGAATTACAATTAAAAAAATTTAATGCACAAGTTCTCTATAAGATTACATATGGCGTAAAGACATATCTCTATCCTAAACACGAATCATGAATTCCATCTATGCAGAAATCACAAACACATGCTATCATGATCAGATCTAAACCTATACTTCATCTCTTGAGTTCATATAGATTATCACGGTAATTGTTAGCTAGGCAATTAAGCAACTAAGTCTAAATCACAATAGACAATCCTCACAATAGAACATAATAATTGATAGCGAAGCATATTAAAATAAACTACACAATAAGATCCATTGTAATCTCAAACAAAGAATTAGTTCATGATTATTGAATTAAAACTAAGAATCCACAATCAAATACACATTAAAAGATAAAGAAAGAAGAAAATGAGAAGATAGAATCTATTGTCTGTAGATTTGATGCTCTCTCCTTGCTCCTACTTTGAATCTTCAATGGTCTCCAATGCTTCAATCTC
This sequence comes from Panax notoginseng, assembly GCA_016801055.1. Classification (NCBI taxonomy): domain Eukaryota; kingdom Viridiplantae; phylum Streptophyta; class Magnoliopsida; order Apiales; family Araliaceae; genus Panax; species Panax notoginseng. Next base: position 95,215,985 of record CM029015.1, on the reverse strand, counting down.
TAAATCTTATAAGAACTAGAGTTTTGGTTCTAATCTACTCTAATCTAATATAATGAAATCCTCTCTTCCCTCTAATCCTTGTGATTCTCCTCCTTTTAAAAGTCTCTTTATATGTCTTTAAGTCCTCTTGAAAGTTCTTGAGTCAATCGGATCGAATTAATCCTTCTTAGACTCAAATTTGGACAAAATTCGCCTTTTCTACGCGTACCCCCCCGCCCCGGTGGGGGTTTAGCCTTGTAAAGGGCCCACCCCGACGGGCTAGGGTTCTATTTTCCAGCTGTTACCCCCTCCCCGACAGGGGTTTTGTGAAGGGAAAGCCCGCCCCGAAGAGGGTCCTATTTCTGCTCTGACGTCATTTTGGAAAATGGCCATAACTTCTTCTCCTGAACTCCAATTTCGACGATTCAAGGTGTTCCAGAAAGAGGAGACATAGATCTATAACTTTTATGCTTTGAGTTTTTCGAAATAAGGATTGGAGCAATGTTGAAATTGGATCTGAAGTGGCTGTTATGTTAATGGTCACCCAAAATAGTGAAGTTCAACGTCCGTTGGTACAAAGGTCATAACTCATGTATCCGAACTCCGATTGGAATGATTCAAGTTGTTCCGAAAAGCTAAGAGCTCTACAATGTAATCCAAGTTCCAAGCCAAGAACATGAAATGAACATGAAAGCCTTTGTCCGGATTGCTTTTCTTTGCGATTTAATACCAATTCTTTGCGATTTTAGCTCCCAATATAATCTACGAAATGAACACAAAATGCATGAAAAATAACTAAAAAACATGAGATTAAGCAAGTAATTTAAGTAACAGATACCGGATAAGTAGGTATAAAACCTACTTATCAGATCACTTTAGTGCTCTCTTGGAGACTCCTTCTCGTTCATGCTATAGAAGTCTCCACATCCTAACTTTATCTTTTATGAATACGGTTACCCCAGTGGAAGCAAAGGCACTGGATCGAGATGTAACTGAGGCAAAACATTTTAATTCCTTAAAATCTATAAAGCAAAACAAAAGCCCGGGCCCAGATGGATTTAATGTTAATTTCTTTATCTCTTCTTGGGATATTGTTGGAAGGGATTTCACTTCTGCTATCCAATCTTTTTTCTAGCGTGGTTGCCTTCTAAAGGGGACAAATTCAACTGCCATTGCCTTAATCCCTAAAAGTCAAAAACCCCATCTCAATGAATGATTATAGACCTATCTCTTACTGCAATACCACCTATAAATGTTTCTCAAGAATTATTAGGGCTAGGCTTAAAGGGGTCCTTCCTGGGATTATTTCCTCTTGTCAAGCTGCTTTTGTCCCAGGGGAGGAGTAATTGGTGATAATATTCTTCTGGCTCAAGAGCTCTTTAGAAATTACCATAGACCATCGGGCCCTGCGCGTTGTGCCATGAAAATTGATCTCCAGAAAGCGTTTGACTATGTCGCATGGGATTTTTTATTTGAAGCTTTGAAGCTTTTCAAATACCCTCCAAAGTTTATTTTCTGGATTAAAGCTTGCATTACTACTTCAACATTTTCTCTTAAAGTTATTGTGCCTTATGTGGTTACTTCAAAGGAGCTAAAGGTCTAAGGCAAGGAGATCCTCTCTCCTCGTACCTTTTTGTCATCGCTATGGAAGTTCTCTCCATCTTGATCTTAAAAGAGACTGAATCTTCCGAATTTAAGTATCACTGGAAAATAAAACAAATTCGCCTCACTCATCTCCGTTTTGCTAATGACCTTATCTTATTTTTCCACAGGGATCCCAGGTCGGTAAATGTTATGAAAGGATGTCTTAACCTTTTCACCTCCATATTTGGGTTGTGGCTTAATGCTTCCAAAAGCATGTGCTTTGTGTCCAATGTTCCCCCTGATCAAGTTGCTTCCATTATCTCTATTTTGGGATTCCAGTTGGGTACCTTCCCTGCTAAATTCTTAGGGATCCCTTTAATTACCACAAAGTTAAGTCTTACGGACTGTGCTCCCCTCTTAGAAATGATCACAAATAGAATCGTCTCTTGGACCAACAATTTTTTATCCTACTCTGGGAGGCTCCAACTTATTAAATATGTGATTTTTGCTGTCCAATCCTACTGGTCTACTCATTTCATCTTGCCTGCTGCTGCTATGAAGGCTATTAAAAGCACTATTAGTAGATTTTTATGGAAAGGCTTATCTCTTCTGAAAAATGGAGCTAAAGTGGCTTGGAGCAGAATTTCCCTCCCTCTATCTGAAGGTGGTCTGGGTATAAAATGTCTGGAAGACTGGAATCTAAAAGTAGTATGCACACAAGTCAATCATGTTTGATGATAAAGCATATACTTTGTAACAATCTTATTCATTTATTAATAAAAAGAATTAATTTATTAAAGGCTTTTAATTATCTACATGATGCTGTTTTATAATATGTGATAAATTCATAGTTTTAAGCAATGCTTTAGAATAATGATGATGCTCATTCTAATGTGATCTAAATTCTTAGAAAGCTTAAAACTAAAATAGTTCCCAATCGTTGGATTACTAAATTAGAGATTAGTGAATCCGAATAGATTGGTACATACGCTACTTGCTCATTGGATGAGGATGATTGATCTCATGATCATTTATGTGGAGACACTAAAGCAAGTATGTAGGTACTTATTAGAGAATAAGTTCACTGAACGTGGCTCGCTAAGGAATACCTAATGGAGTTTTACTTGCCTGTCAATAGAAATTCATGTACTGATAGTAGTACACATGATCCTTGGACTTGAGATCATCATAGTATCTTGTGTATGATGAGTTATACTTTGACTTATTCCTTAAGACACTTAGGGTATATTAAAGGGTATGCTTGGGTATAATAAGTCGTACATAGAGATAATATATGATCAATAAAAAATCTACCGCTTCTAGTAAAAGAAGAGAAATGTCCTATGTGATTCGATAAATAACAACCCAGTAGTCCTTGGCCAAGACAGAATGAAATTAGAAAGGAGTTTCTAATTTGTATTATTTAGAGTTGTGCATTTAAGAGTCGAAATACATATAATTAAATAAAATAAGACTTGACAGTAATTCTATGTCTTATATTTAATTGGGAAATTGTATAGTGGAAGGACTGAATTGTGCGGTAACTATTTACTCAAAGGTTCTTTTATGATTAATGTTGAAATCTATATTATCTGGAAAGTCGTTGATCACTAGGGAAGCTTATCCCTATTGTAGAATAAATATTATTTAGTTAAATAAATTAATAGTTTAATTTATTTATTTAAATAAGATTAGAATTGTTCTAATTAATTTATTCACAACCGGTTTAATATGGAGAACCTAAAGGGTCACACCATAAAAGGAAGAATAATTATTTGAGAAGTTAATGACATAATCGTAATAATAAGTTAAGTATATTTAATTTAATCTATGGTGATAGAATAAATTAAATAGCTTAATATTTATTATTTAATATTTTAAAAATATTAAATATAAATTAATAAGAGGATTCTTATTATTATTATTACTATTATTATTATTTAATTCCTAAAAGAGTTTAGAAATTAATTAATAAAAGTACTCTCATATATCCTAATAAGATTAGGAGGCTAATTAATTATTCTAATAAGATTGGGAGCCTAATTAATTAAAGGATTTAATTAATTAAAATAAAACTCAATTCCTTAATTGTTAAGGAGGGTTGCCTACATCTATAAATAAGAGGAGTCTTATTATGGGTGTAGACTGGTTGTTGACTTTTTCACAACAGACGTGATTCTAATTGTTGAAGAGTACACTCTTTTTCTATAGAGATAGAAAACTAGAGTTTTGCCAAACACCCATCTTCTAGAATTTTTCTTCTTCCTTGGTGGATCACCTCTAGAGGCCAAACACTTGGGTGACTAACATTGATCAAAGGAAGGAACCCATCCCTGTGGATTCAAGTTGAACACGAAAAGATTTGGAGGTGAACTTGTACCTGAGGAAGCATGAATCTTTAAGGGTATGATTCTCATTCTTTATCTTTTCGTTTAATTAATAATTGTGCATAAAGGATGATCCAGGTATATGGTTTGTAAAATTTTAAACTCTGATTTTTACACGTTTCCACTTACTTTGTGCAATTTGATTGCGTTCATGAATATTACAAACCTAACAGTGGTATCAAAGCCAAACCTTTATGCAAATTATTAATTGTTTTAATTTGATATGTATATTGATATGTGTTTAGAACAATTTAATTGAGCATAATTTTGTTGTATAAAATTTTTTAAAAAAATAATCTCGAAATCAATTTTGAAGAACAGTTTTTTTTTATTTGGTTGGATCGGCGTGGATGTTGGTTTTAAAAAAAAAGTTGCAGATTCAGGATTCCTTGGGTTTATATATATATATATATAAATATATATATATATATATATATATATATATATATATATATATATATATATATATATATATATTAAAAACCCACTAGCCATTTTTTTCCCTGGACATGCATCATGGAAGTTAAAGTTCAGACTTATTCACGGGAATCAAGATAAGGGATTCAAAAGGTTGCAGGATTCAAATTAACGATTATTATATATATATATATATATATATATATATATATATATATATATATATATATATATATGTATATAATATATATTCTTAATTATTTTATAATTAAAATAAAAGGTTTATTTTAATTTTAAAATTAGATTTCATGCTAACTAATTAGAGTTAGAATTGAATTCCATGATAACTAATTGGAGTTAAAATTGGATTCTATGTTTCCTTAAATAAAGGAGTTTATTTAGATATGGAATAAGATTTCATATTTTTCAAATTAAAGGAGTTTATTTGTGAATAGGAAAGATAATTCGTATTTCCTTAAATCTTTTTATTTAGATATTGAATAAGATTTCATATTATTCAAAGTAAAGGAGTTTATTTGTGAATAGGAAAGAGAATTCGTGTTTTCTTTAATAAAGGAGTTTTTTTTACTTGGAATTGGATTCCATAATTAATTAAAATAAAGGAGTTTATTTTGATTAATGATTTTGATTAAAATAAAATAGTTTATTTTATTTAAAATTGGATAAATTAAAATAAAAGAAGTTTATTTTGATTTAAATTTGGATTAAAATAAAGGAGTTTATTTTGATCCAAAATTAGATTTTATGCTAACTAAATTTGCCCATTAAATGATATCAATATATATACTGAATGTTTTTTATTCATGAGATGAATATTATTTATTGCTGCATATGGTGATGTGTATGATAATAAATGGGATTGATTATGGACTATTGACCAATTTGATTGGATTTTATTTTAGTTAGATGCATGAATGTATAGATTTTATTAAATGGGGTCTGCGTACCTCGTCTTCTCTAATTTTTCTTAATATAAATTCTATCTCCCTCCTATGTACTTCTCCTTGACTGCTGATCAAGGTTTCTATTTATATTAAATAGTTTTGTAATAGGAATAGTTAGAATTAATTTTGAAAAATTGGAGATCAAGGGGCAAGAAGCGCTTGAAGACCCGTTTGTAATGGAGCCCGAGTTTAAATGTAATAGTTATATTTAAATATTAATTCTTGCACCCCTAGAGTTTGACCTTTTGGTTCACTTGGTGGCTCTAGTGAACCAAACTAGAATAAAAGTCCATAACCAATCCAGGTAGAATATAGTATTCTATATGTGCATACTTACGCAAACATGCTTCGCATGTTAATTAATATGACGCGTATTTTATATATATATATGTGCATGCGCGCTAAACAAGATGAGATAAATTAATAACAAACCCCTCAAATTTTTTATATTAAGTCCTAAGCGTTCAAAGATATTTGGAATATCGAATGTCGCCTTCTAGCATGATAAAATTAATAGAGTATTAAATATTTAATAAGAGTTTGTTGTGTCACCACAAGGCAAGTATTAAGTATTTAAGATGTTAATTTATTACATTAGATGCTTATAAAGAAAATTGAACAATATTATTTTGTTGTGTCACCACAAGTACAATATTTTTCTTTTTTGAATATATAGAGTGCTAGGTTGGACTTAACTTAAATTATTTTAGTTCGGATGGACACACACTTGACCATTATGATCTAAGAAGTAAAATACAAGGAGTTGTATAGTTGATGTAATTAACAAGAGTTGTCTACCTATTTATTTATATATAGTTTGTTGTGTCACCACAAGGCTATATAAATTTAAAATGGGATCCTTATTCTCACTAGCAAATCTTTAATTAGATTTTGCCGAACTATATAAGTGAGGGTAATATAGTTTGAAGAAAATAGTGGGAGATACCAATTTAAAACAAGACCTAATTTATTTTGGTAATTAATAAAAGAATGTATGCTAAAATGTTGTTAATTCCAAATTTATTTACAGAATTTTATAATGTCTAAATTACTATCACTGCGAAACATATTAGATGTTAAGGAAATTGAGAAAAGTTCTCACGGCTGAAAAGATATCTTATGTCCTTAATACGCCTATCCCTGCAATGGTTGCAGACAATGCCTCTGAGGAGGAGATTGTTACTTTTAGAAAGTGACAAGATGATGCACAGTTGGCTTAATGCATCAGGCTCGCATCCATGAGTAACGAGCTTCAGCGTCAGCATGAAACTATGGATGCTCTTACTATATTCATGTACATCAAGTAGTTGATGGTGAGGAAAGTAGGACTAATAGATATCAGATATCTAAGGAGCTCTTCCGATCTAGAATGGCCGATGACACTACAGTACAGATAAAAGTCCTTAACATTATCAATTTGATTGATCAATTAGGACAACAGGCTTTATCATGGATGGAGAGATGAGCCAAGATTTGATCTTGCACTCACTCCCGGACTCCTTTCACAGTTGTTGTGAATTTTTCATATGAACGAGCTAGATATCAACCTCGCTGATTTGCTTAACATGTTGAAAAATGTTAAGAGTCACTTTCCAACCAAGAAAGACCAAGTCTTATTGGTAGGGGCCAAATGATCTTCTAAAAAGAAGAACGATTCTAAGAAGGTAAATAAAAAGGGCAAAAACAAAGGATAATAAAAATAAAACTGATACGGATTGCAAAGGAGTTTGCTTCCACTGCAATAAGCCAGGACACAAGCCAATCATGTTTGATGATAAAGCATATACTTTGTAACAATCTTATTCATTTATTAATAAAAAAAATTAATTTATTAAAGGCTTTTAATTATCTACATGATGCTGTTTTATAATATGTGATAAACCCATAGTTTTAAGCAATACTTTTAGAATAATGATGATGATCATTCTAATGTGATCTAAATTCTTAGAAAGCTTAAAATTAAAATAGTTCCCAATCGTTGGATTACTAAATTGGAGATTAGTGAATTCGGATAGATTGGTACATACGTTGCTTGCTCATTGGATGAGGATGATTGATCTCATGATCATTTGTGTGGAGACACTAAAGCAAGTATGTAGGTGCTTTTTAGAGAATAAGTTCACTGAACGTGGCTCGCGAAGGAATACCTAATGTAGTTTTACTAGCCTGTCAATAAGAATTCCTGTAGTGATAGTAGTTCAAATGATCCTTAGACTTGAGATCATCATAGTATCTTGTGTATGATGAGTTATACTTTGACTTATTCCTCAAGACCCTTAGGGTATATCAAAGGGTATGCTTGGGTATAATAAGTCGTACATGGAGATAATGTATGATCAATAAAGAATCTACCGCTTCTAGTAGAAGAAGAGAAATGTCCTATGTGATTCGATAAATGACAACGCAGTAGTCCTTGGCCAAGGTAGAATGAAATTAGAAAGGAGTTTCTAATTTGTATTATTTGGAGTTGTGCATTTAAGAGTCGAAATACATATAATTAAATAAAATAAGACTTGACAGTAATTCCATGTCTTATATTTAATTGGGAAATTGTATGGTGGAAGGACTGAATTGTGCGGTAACTATTTACTCAAAGGTTCTTTTATGATTAATGTTGAAATCTATATTATTTGGAAAGTCGTTGATCGCTAGGGAGGCTTATCCCTATTGTAAAATAAATATTATTTATTTAAATAAATTAATAGTTTAATTTATTTATTTAAATAAGATTAGAATTGTTCTAGTTGATTTATTCACAATCGATTTAATATGGAGAACCTAAAGGGTCACACCATAAAAGGAAGAATAATTATATGAGAAGTCAATGACATAATTGTAATAATAAGTTAAGTATATTTAATTTAATCTATGGTGATAGAATAAATTAAATAGCTTAATATTTATTATTTAATATTTTGGAAATATTAAATATAAATTAATAAGAGGAGTCTTATTATTATTATTACTATTATTATTATTTAATTCCTAAAAGAGTTTAGAAATTAATTAATAAAAGTACTCTCATATATCCTAATAAGATTAGGAGGCTAATTAATTAAAAGAGTTTAATTAATTATTCCTAATAAGATTAGGAGCCTAATTAATTAAAGGATTTAATTAATTAAAATAAAACCCAATTCCTTAATTGTTAAGGAGGGTTGCCTACATCTATAAATAAGAGGAGTCTTATTATGGGTGTGAAGTAGTTGTTGACTTTTTCACAACAGACGTGATTCTAATTGTTAGAGAGTACACTCTTTTTCTATAGAGATAGAAAACTAGGGTTTTGCCAAACACCCATCTTCTTGAATTTTTCTTCTTCCTTGGTGGATCACCTCTAGAGGCCAAACACTTGGGTGCCTAATGTTGATCAAAGGAAGGAACCCAACCCGGTGGATTCAAGTTGAACACAAAAAGATTTGGAGGTAAACTTGTACCTGAGGAAGCTCGAATCTTCAAGGGTATGATTCTCATTCTTTATCTTTTCGTTTAATTAATAATTGTGCATAAAGGATGATCCGAGTATATGGTTTGTAAAATTTTAAACTCTGATTTTTATATGTTTCCGCTTACTTTGTGCAATTTGATTGCGTTCATGAATATTACAAGCCTAACAGAATCAAGCCTTAATCCTACTACGCTTATAGAAAATTATGAATTTCTCGCCCCCATCGCTATGGGTTAATTTGGTCAAAACATTCTCACTAAAGGGGAAGCATTTTTGGTGTATGCCGGTTCTCAATGATTGTTCATGGATTTAGCGAAAAATTCTAAACTTAAGACCTATTGCTGTGCAGCACATCAAATATACCATTGGGAGAGGAAATATCTCTAAGTTGTAGTTTGATCCTTGGCTCTCTTGTAAGCCTCTGACTGATTCTCTACTATCCCCCTTGATTTCTAATTCTGGACTGGGGCCTAAAGCTATGGTCAGTAGTATTATTTACAATTCAGCTTGGTAGCTTCCATCCTCTAATCATTATGCTGTTATGGAATTTTTGACGAATTTCGACACCTCAAAGTATTGCAACTCTGCTATTTTAGACACTATTCTGTGGGATGATACTCAGGCTAATAACGTAATCGCTTCATCCATTTGGATCTCAATTAGGCAGAGTGGGCCTCCTGTACTTTGGTCCAAGTTGGTTTGGCACACATTTCTACCCCCAAGACTTTTTTAATCCTTTGGCTTGCATTTCAAAATGGAATGCGTACCATGGGTAGGCTTCTTGCCTATGGTTTAATGGTAAATCCTATTTGCACTCTCTGTAACTCCCATAACGAATCTTTTAACCATTTGTTCTTTCAATACGATTTTCATTCCAAATGCTTGTATCGGTATTAAGGCAGTGTGGCGAAGGGCAGTGCTAGGAACTGGTCTTCAATTACAAGATCTCTTGCACGTCCTCCACTGTTCACCATGGTATCCTTCACTTAGGATTTGTAAATGTTGTTTACCATATCTGGCGTGAACGCAACACCTATATCTATGCAAATAAGTCATTCCCTATTCGAACTATTGTTCGTGACATCATGCAATCATTAAAACGTAAGCTCCATACTACTGTCAAGTTTCAAAGAGTTTAAACTCGTCCTTGGTTTAGCCATTTAATCTTGAGTTAATGAAAAGGGGTCTTCTTCCTTTGTTTTGGTCTATTGCAACTGCCGAGGTGGGCTTTATGGCATTTGGAGTGGATCTATGCTGGCAGGGAAAGCATGGTTTATTGGCCTTTTCAGTGGGCTTTGGCTTCGGCTGGGATGGTATGCCGAGTTGGGTTTTGTTGTAGTTGGAGTGGTTGGAGTGGATCTATGATGGCATGGCAGGCAGTCAGCTCACTTACTATTTATGTTGGTCCTCTGGTGTTATCGATTTTGTGTCATGTATGCGTTATGAGTGGGACTTGGCTTCTAGTTCCTTAGCTTGGTGGGGACTCGTTTGGGTGGGTATTCATCTTTGGCTAAGTGGGGTCTTAGAAGAGTGGGGCTTTGGCCAAGAGGGGCTCGGATGGGTTGGACTTTGGCAAAGAGGGCCTCAGATTAGTGTAGCTTTGGCTTCGGCCAGTTGGGGTCTTGGGAGTGTGGTGCTTCGGCCATATGAGGCTTTGAATGGGTGGGGCTTCGATTTCTACCAGATGGCTTGTTGCTTTGTTCAGTGAGCGAAGCTAGCTGGGAGGGCTTCGACATTGGGCGTCAGTAGCTGGTGTCGGTTGGCTGCTCCGAGGTTTCGTGCTCGGGACAGATTAGTTGATTGGCGTCTATAGCTGGGTTCGGATGGTTGTTTCGTGTTCGGGCGTCTTGACGATTGTTTCTTATTTATGATTTGGCATGCACTATCTCTTGTCTGTCTATTGGGCGTCTGCCTGTAATCTTTTATAGTCCTTACATTATAGGGCATGTCCTATGATGTCTTTGCTATATTCTAATTGGGTTTCTCTCATGAGGTTTTTGTAATCCCCCATTTATTTATTTTAGTCTAAATTTAGCAACAAAAAAAAAGAAAAGGATTCAGTCATGCTACATCATACCATAGTGTGATGACGATCATATGATCACACCCAACACTAGGTTTAATTGCATTGATGACTCCCTCGATTAATATTTCCACACCATATCAAACGCTGCATATGATCACAAAATTACGTTTTGATAATTTCAAATAATTTTTGTCTAGCAGAAACAATTAGCATAGACATAAGAAAAATAGCAATGTTTTAAAAACCCATTGATTCAATCATCTGTCCTAACATTTTTCAAAAGCCTAGTGCAACATCATCACGAAGTCAATAAATTTCAAAAATCTAGCACAGCTAGAAGATTTAGAATATCCAATTTTCCTCCATCATCTTAAATCCTTACTCCACTGCTTCATTACCTAATCATTCTACTAATCTTTAGCACCAACAATAATGCTCATCATACCAAAAATTCTTAGTTCTTACTTCTTAAGTTTTCTATACCCAGTATAGTTCATCAAACTTACCACTCTTTGGAAGTTCAAGAACTTGCCACAATAATATGAGTTTTAAAACTTGTCCTAGCAATACATAGTCCAAGAACCAATTAGGGACTGTCCATATGCTTATAGGTTCAGAAACATACATTCATGAGTCATCAACTTACTAGAAGTATGAGTTTTAAGAACTCGCACCTAATCCTAATAAAATCTGACTAATCTTAATAGTCTATAACTATCAAATATACACATGAGAAAAGAATCACATTTTCGCCATATATACATTAATAGCGCGACACCAACATTTCAATGATTATCAATGTGATAAATTAAGTATAAGTATAAAACCCCCGCCCATACAAAGGTTTGTATAACTTAACCATCACATGAGTCCTCAATTGAAATTCCAACCAACTTTAGCTCATAACTTGCTCTTTACTCGATACGAATTTTCTGTATTTCATCATCTATAACTCCTCATGAGTTTACCTCGTACTATATCATAGTACATTCTCTTATAACATCAAGCTATAACTATTCATTCATTATATATCATCTATCATTTTACAACTTAACCAGATCACGTCGTGATCTTATTCTACAATCATCTTCTTTATGATTCCTTTCTTATTCTATGATCATTTTGGTTTTACGATCCTCATTACTTCCTCTTTAATTAAGTAGTCTTATGATTATTCAACTCAATTTTAACTCTTTAGGTTCTTCTTTGAACCCACACATATTATCTTAACTTGTTTCATAAGCATTCTCTGAATTTAACATCAATTAAACTCTATTTGAGTTCATTATTATTATTTTAATCACCTTCATCTTCTGCCATGTTCTTCATTAAGCTGAATGGGACTCTTACAGTTTTTTTGGAAGTAGTCGTGGGCTTCGTCAAGGAGATCCCCTCTCCCCATTCCTCTTTGTTCTTGTGATGGAAATGCTTTCCTTAAAACTCAAAAAGGAGACTTTTGTTCAAGAGTTCGACTTTCATTGGAAGGCCAAAGCTTGCCAACTTACCCACTTATTGTTTCCAGATGACATCCTCATTTTCTGCCATGCGAGCTTACCTTCGGTCAATATTATTAACTCATGCATACTCTCATTCTCGCTTTACTCAGGTCTGATCCCTAATTCTCACAAAAGTCAATGCTTCCTTGCAAACATAACTCCTTCCAGCATGAGTAGTCTTTTATCTCTATTAGGAATTCAGCTAGGACATTTACCTTTTAAATTCCTTGGAGTTCCATTACTTTCTAGCTCTTATGCATATTGTGTTCCTCTGGTACAACGAATTACATCACGTATTTCCTCCTGGACTTCCAAAGCCCTTGCCTATTCTGTTAGACTTCAGCTTATAAAGTCTATTCTTTGTTCCATTCAAACCTACTGGTGTAAGCACTTCATGCTTCCTAAGGCTGTGCTCTGTGAGATTCATTCCCTCTCCTCGGCAGATTTTTGTGGAAGGGGCCAAATCTGAGTAAATTTGGAGCTAAAATGGCTTGGTCTCAAATCACCCTACCCACTAGTGAAGGGGGATTAGGCATAAAAAACATCCTTGATTGGAATACTGCCTTACTATTGCAATACTTCATCCAAGTTATTAATCAAGATACTAAGTCCCTTTGGGCACGATGGGTTCAAGCCACCCTTCTGAAAGAAAAGTCTATATGGCAGGTAAAGGAAGGTCACGACTGCTCATGGATTTGGAAACAACTCCTCAAACTTCATCTATGTGCACTCCAACATCTGAAGTACATTACTGGGAATGGATCTCAGACGTCTCTTTGGTATGATCCTTGGTTGAATGGAGGCTCCATCAACCCCTCTACCACATTACTGTCCAATTCAGGTATCCCCGCCTCTGCCAAGGTTAGCCACATTATCTCGGAATCCTCATGAAATCTCCCAGCTAGCAATCATCATGAAGTTATACTTTTTAGGCAGCAAGTTCTTCAACTTCCCTTCCCTCCTCGGCAGAATGACCAAATTTTGTGGGAGGTGTTTGCTATCAAAACCATTAAGGCCAACCAAATTTGGGATTCAATTCGGGCTAGGACCACATTGGTGCCTTGGAGCTCAATCCTTTGGCACAAACTTCATGTGCCCAGATACTCCTTTATGTGGCTAAGACTTCTAAAGAAAATTTCCACAAACGACCGTACCAAGCATTACTCGGGCCGGACGTGGAACTGTCTTCTGTGCAACCAACATCCTGAAACTTTTGAGCACATGTTCTTTGAATGTACCTACTCTTCGGTTATCTTAAAACGTGCACGTGCCTTAGGAAATTGGGATTCCATCCCAATATCATGGGATGCTCTTATTGGTTACCTCACCAACTATAATGACTCTAAACTAACCAAGAACATTTTGAGTCTTATAGTTGCCACATGCTTCTACAAAGTTTGGGAGGCTAGGAACTCAAAGATGAATAAGGGTACCACTATTCCACCTTGGTCTCTGGCTAAGGATGTGACAACCCCAAAATAAATCCATTCCACCCAACCCATTCTGAGTCGCCAAATACATGGTACAGAAAACAACTACAACTTTATTACAACAATTGTCGTGCAAAATACAACAACACATATGCTGTAAGTTTGGATACAAATATATATACCAAATGTGACTCATGTTCCAACCGTGGACATCACCTCACAATAACACCTTACATAAAGGTATAGTCAAAAACTGTTTTAGAAATTAGAATCTTTGGGAAGTGCTCAAGAAAACCTTCGTACATGGGAGGCCATGCGGCTAGATTATGATAGATATCATATGGCCGCAGAATTATTCTTGGTTGACCCAATAGACCCCAAAGAAAAACGAGAAGATTACTATCATATTCTTCCCAATGGTGAGTCTTCTCTTGACTTATCATTATCTCCACTGTCTCTAATTGAGAATTATACTTCAAACAAACACCAAGATTATATAGGTAGTGCCCATAGATATACTCAGCAAGTGGATGAGCACAACCCTGTCTTATGATGACACGAGGTTGTATGTCGTTAGACATCTTGTATGATAGTGACAAAACACCCTTCCAACGTTGGGTTCGCCTCACCCTATTTTCTTCACCAAATATAACTACTAAATGATGACCACCGTTCTATTTCCTTGTTACCCCCGCTCGACCCAGCTACACTCTTATTACCTGAAAGGAATTGTGAAATAGAAGGGTGAGCACAACTAGCCCAATAAAGAATATCATGACTAAAGATAATTCAATTATTAATAGCCTTCATCAACAATAAATCAGAGATTTAGAACATATGGTAAATGATAAAAAATTTCAACCATAGTTGCAGCGGAACGAGCAATCCATTAGAAGAGTCAAATAGACTATAAAGTCTATTATCTTCTCCATGTTAAAAATCCACCAACAATATTTTATCCATGTAACATCACTCAACAGTTCCTTTCCACAATCATATGAATAACTCATAATCATAATTGTGACTATAAATTTTTCTTCGCACCCAGGACGAAGAATATTTTCATCACCTGTCTTTACCTGAAACATCAAAGATCATGGTTATACCAAATCACAATTCCTGTTTATAATCATACTAACAAATCCATCTTTGCACTACGGGCAAAAGATATTCATCAACAAACCATCTTTGCACTACGGGCCAAAGATATTCATCAACAAACCATCTTTGCACTACGGGCCAAAGATATTCAACAACAGTTCATCTTTGCACTACAGGCCAAAGATATTCATCAACAGGCCATCTTTGCACTACATGCCAAAGATATTCATCAACAATTTATATTTGCACTACAGGCCAAATATATTCATATCTCAAAGAAATATATAATCATTTCAGAATTTATATAAACAATAATTATAACCATGTTGATCAATTCACCTTTGCACTTAAGCTTAAGATATTCAATTATAAATTCAATGGTCATGATCATACCAGTCACAATTCAACTTTGCACTACAGGCCAAAGAGAACCCTAGTCATGATCATACCAATAATCTACCCATCTTTACACTCCAGTGAAAGAGAATTTCAACATCAGGGTTATAAAAATGTTATATATGATGATAAAAATAATATGATCAACATATAGTTTTAATCTCAAAAGTAATATTCATAAATCAACTATAATTTGGTTAGAAAAAGAAACCAATTTTGTCGTGAATAGTAACTCGTGAATAGTAACTCGTGAATAGTAACTCATGAATAGTAACTCGTGAATAGTAACCTTGACATGAAAAAGGTAAAAATTCCACAATAATATACATACCAATATTTCGGTATAATGATATTGAAAGAATAATATTCTTAAGCTTATAAACAATTTATTTAAATTGTTTACACTTTACTAATTAATGCATTTAATCATCATAAAATGCCAACTCTTAAGATTTCATCATCAATAATCAAAACCCTCATCAAAAATCTGCATATACCTCATATATAGGATTCTCAAGCCATAAAATCCTATTTTCCAATTTTCTTACTTCACATAACATATTTAATTCATTTTCTCATAACTAGACTATTTTCATGAAAAATACCAAATCCGTTCCAAAAATATTTTTTTTCTGGAATTTAGCATAATATAGTCTCATAGTGAACATATATTTTTCTCAGAATTTTTAAAAGTCATTTACTATTTTTCATATGGCCAAAATAGCCGAATATTTAGACATTTATCAAAAATTGTACTTTTGTCTAAAAATTCTGAAATTCACAGAGTATACTCCTATCATATACATGTACTCCCAATAAAAATTTCATCAATTTTGGAGTTAACCACAAGGAATTATAAGCTGTTACTTTTAAAATAGTCTTTTCTCATAAAATTCATAACTCTCAATCTATACATCCAAAAATCACCATTTTTGGGCACAATCAATAAAACTCATCAAAATATCATTTCAAATTTTTCCAGAATTTTTGAAGTTCAGAAAAATTACGAAACTGAAACTCATAACAACCCTTAAAATCCCTTAATATCCCTTACAATCTCTTACAATCCCTTACCTCAAAAGAGCAGTACTTCTGACTGGATATCGGATATGATGCTGAAGGAAACTTGCACTAATGAATAGCAACTCACCAAGTATCTAAAAACTCACAAAATATGCTTCATAATATAGAGAGAGAAAGAGAGAAAGCTTATGTTTCTGGTGTAATTTTCAATTCTAACTTAGCCCTCTATTTATAGGAAAATTTTGGTAGGTTTGACCTGCAACCTGATGGCTTTACCTGCTACTATTCCCACCCACCACATTTGAAATATAATTCAGCACATTTCTTCACTAACCACAAGTGGGGCCCACCAATTCTAGAATTTTCCCCCAAAATGATAAACTCCGAAAATTCAACAATTTCTGAACCAGTCATCTCGTAAAATTCATAATAAATCATACGTTCATTTTTAACGGTTCAAAATTTGTGGGCATATACTCAACTTATATATGTATAACATATCCAAAAATTACCACGATCTAACGGTCGGATTAAAAATTATAACCCCCGCAAAATATCTCAAAAATCCTGATTTTTAATACCTCCATTCCGACAAAAATACGGATAAAAATCTCAACATTAACTCCTTCATTTTTAACCACAAAAATATATCCCTCGTTTATATCCACATAAAATAAATATTTCCTTATCATATGAATCAATAATTAATTATTCACAAATAATATTACAGAATCACATTTATGACAACCAGGCCGTTCCCAGGAAAGATGGGGCTTTCCAATAAGGATTTCTCCTTACTGGCGCGCAATTAGATGACCAAACCTCTCCTTAGACAGAACTTTCTAGACATTGCCAATAATGCTATCTAATAATACTATTCAAATAATATGAATTATTGATCTGATAATGGAAAATACTATGCAGCAACAATTATTGAACAACAATAATACAAAATTTCAACGTAGCAATTATTGAATCAATAAAATAAAATATTGAACAGTAATTACTGTAACAATTATTGAGTAGTGCCTTCTTACGTAAGAATCAATAATTTCAAAAATACTATGCAATACCGTGTGCTACTGTGCAATAACGCGTATTACTGTATTTTAACCACCGGGTATTCCAACAGTGTTAACGGTAACAACTACACCGTTATTTGTAAAAACTCAAATTTGTCGTTTTCTTCACCCGACAGTTATTCTGTTATGGGGCCCACAAATGGCTGCGCCGTCGTACGAATATTCCCCGACAGAAAGAATATTCCCCGACAACAATGATTATTTTATAACCACTTGCTTATTTTGAAAAAAAAATCATATTTCACTCATAACTTTAAACTTTTATCAATTTAACCATTTACTGAATAGTAATTATAAGAAATATTGAATACTTTTATTTCATAAAATTCGGGGTCTTACAATCTCCCCTCCTTATGAAATTTCGTCCCCGAAATTTACGTACCTGGTATTTCGAAGAGTTGAGAATACCTTGCTTCTATTTCAGATTCTATCTCTCAGATCATCATGATTTCTCCATTGCTCATCTCCCATGATAACTTTATTTGGGTTCCTCATTTGTTGGAAAGTCATGACAACCGCCATCCCTCGAACTACTCGGCTTTGACTTGTCTGGAGTAGCATTTGGCGTCATCATTACCGTTGGAATATACCTTTCTATAGGACATATTCCTCCCTCAACTGCCTCTTCGTACTCCTCATTCATGATCTGAATCATCAATCTTCGATCCATATCGGATTCAGGTTGACCGCTATGTATAGGGTAATTCAAAACTCGATGTTGGGTTCTCCCAATTGCTTTCCAAAAAGAGAAATTCATATCATCTATTTTAGCCTTCTTAGATCGAACATCTCTTTCCACAATATCCACGTGTCGTGCGGCTTTTGCCCATGCATCACTTATTCTCACTCGTTCAGTTTTTTCTTCTCTCAGCTCAGATTCTATTTTTATCATCTTATACTCTGCCAAAGAATGCTTCTGTTCAAGCATCACATATCGGGTAATACAAGCTTGAATTGTTGCATCCTTTTGTTCCACGACCGCCTGTCGTTCTTCTGCCTGCTCTTCTAACTCATGAATACGATTTTGAAATTCTACATTTTGATCATATAATACCTCTAATAAACTCTCCTCTGGTACTTCTTCTTCCTCTTCTTCCTCAGTCTCAGCTGTTACCTCTGCGACTATCTCGGGTGTAACTATCAATTCTTCACTTACCACATGGATATCTCTAATTCCTTCTTCGTCTGACATCACATTATCACGGTTAGTGATTAGAGGTATCCCCACAGTCTCATTCACTCCATTATTAGCATTCTCAGCTGCCATTCTCAAATACTGCCATAAAACAAAGGTTAATTAAACAAATTAACATATCACATAATATCCCAATATTATGACTGACCAACAAATAAGCTTAGGTAGGACACACTAGCGAAGGATTTACTCATCTCTCCCCTCCTAGTTTTATTCCCCGATCTCCGCCAGAGATCATATCCCTAAGCTCTGATACCACCTGTGACAACCCCAAAATAGGTCCATTCCACCCAACCCATTCTGAGTCGCCAAATACATGGTACAGAAAATAACTACAACTTTATTACAACAATTGTCGTGCAAAATACAACAACACATATGCTGTAAGTTTGGATACAAATATATATACCAAATGTGACTCATGTTCCAACCGTGGACATCACCTCACAATAACACCTTACATAAAGGTATAGTCAAAAACTGTTTTAGAAATTAGAATCTTTGGGAAGTGCTCAAGAAAACCTTCGTACATGGGAGGCCATGCGGCTAGATTATGATAGATATCATATGGCCACAGAATTATTCTTGGTTGACCCAATAGACCCCAAAGAAAAACGAGAAGATTACTATCATATTCTTCCCAATGGTGAGTCTTCTCTTGACTTATCATTATCTCCACTGTCTCTAATTGAGAATTATACTTCAAACAAACACCAAGATTATATAGGTAGTGCCCATAGATATACTCAGCAAGTGGATGAGCACAACCCTGTCTTATGATGACACGAGGTTGTATGTCGTTAGACATCTTGTATGATAGTGACAAAACACCCTTCCAACGTTGGGTTCGCCTCACCCTATTTTCTTCACCAAATATAACTACTAAATGATGACCACCGTTCTATTTCCTTGTTACCCCCGCTCGACCCAGCTACACTCTTATTACCTGAAAGGAATTGTGAAATAGAAGGGTGAGCACAACTAGCCCAGTAAAGAATATCATGACTAAAGATAATTCAATTATCAATAGCCTTCATCAACAATAAATCAGAGATTTAGAACATATGGTAAATGATAAAAAATTTCAACCATAGTTGCAGCGGAACGAGCAATCCATTAGAAGAGTCAAATAGACTATAAAGTCTATTATCTTCTCCATGTTAAAAATCCACCAACAATGTTTTATCCATGTAACATCACTCAACAGTTCCTTTCCACAATCATATGAATAACTCATAATCATAATTGTGACTATAAATTTTTCTTCGCACCCAGGACGAAGAATATTTTCATCACCTGTCTTTACCTGAAACATCAAAGATCATGGTTATACCAAATCACAATTCCTGTTTATAATCATACTAACAAATCCATCTTTGCACTACGGGCCAAAGATATTCATCAACAAACCATCTTTGCACTACGGGCCAAAGATATTCATCAACAAACCATCTTTGCACTACGGGCCAAAGATATTCAACAACAGTTCATCTTTGCACTACAGGCCAAAGATATTCATCAACATGCCATCTTTGCACTACATGCCAAAGATATTCATCAACAATTTATATCTGCACTACAGGCCAAATATATTCATATCTCAAAGAAATATATAATCATTTCAGAATTTATATAAACAATAATTATAACCATGTTGATCAATTCACCTTTGCACTTAAGCTTAAGATATTCAATTATAAATTCAATGGTCATGATCATACCAGTCACAATTCAACTTTGCACTACAGGCCAAAGAGAACCCTAGTCATGATCATACCAATAATCTACCCATCTTTACACTCCAGTGAAAGAGAATTTCAACATCAGGGTTATAAAAATGTTATATATGATGATAAAAATAATATGATCAACATATAGTTTTAATCTCAAGAGTAATATTCATAAATCAACTATAATTTGGTTAGAAAAAGAAACCAATTTTGTCGTGAATAGTAACTCGTGAATAGTAACTCATGAATAGTAACTCGTGAATAGTAACCTTGACATGAAAAAGGTAAAAATTCCACAATAATATACATACCAATATTTCGGTATAATGATATTGAAAGAATAATATTCTTAAGCTTATAAACAATTTATTTAAATTGTTTACACTTTACTAATTAATGCATTTAATCATCATAAAATGCCAACTCTTAAGATTTCATCATCAATAACCAAAACCCTCATCAAAAATCTGCATATACCTCATATATAGGATTCTCAAGCCATAAAATCCTATTTTCCAATTTTCTTACTTCACATAACATATTTAATTCATTTTCTCATAACTAGACTATTTTCATGAAAAATACCAAATCCGTTCCAAAAATATTTCTTTTCTGGAATTTAGCATAATATAGTCTCATAGTGAACATATATTTTTCTCAGAATTTTTAAAAGTCATTTACTATTTTTCATATGGCCAAAATAGCCGAATATTTAGACATTTATCAAAAATTGTACTTTTGTCTAAAAATTCTGAAATTCACAGAGTATACTCCTATCATATACATGTACTCCCAATAAAAATTTCATCAATTTTGGAGTTAACCACAAGGAATTATAAGTTGTTACTTTTAAAATAGTCTTTTCTCATAAAATTCATAACTCTCAATCTATACATCCAAAAATCACCATTTTTGGGCACAATCAATAAAACTCATCAAAATATCATTTCAAATTTTTCCAGAATTTTTGAAGTTCAGAAAAATTACGAAACTGAAACTCATAACAACCCTTAAAATCCCTTAATATCCCTTACAATCTCTTACAATCCCTTACCTCAAAAGAGCAGTACTTCTGACTGGATATCGGATATGATGCTGAAGAAAACTTGCACTAATGAATAGCAACTCACCAAGTATCTAAAAACTCACAAAATATGCTTCATAATATAGAGAGAGAAAGAGAGAAAGCTTATGTTTCTGGTGTGATTTTCAATTCTAACTTAGCCCTCTATTTATAGGAAAATTTTGGTAGGTTTGACCTGCAACCTGATGGCTTTACCTGCTACTATTCCCACCCACCACATTTGAAATATAATTCAGCACATTTCTTCACCAACCACAAGTGGGGCCCACCAATTCTAGAATTTTCCACCAAAATGATAAACTCCGAAAATTCAACAATTTCTGAACAAGTCATCTCGTAAAATTCATAATAAATCATACGTTCATTTTTAACGGTTCAAAATTTGTGGGCATATACTCAACTTATATATGTATAACATATCCAAAAATTACCACGATCTAACGGTCGGATTAAAAATTATAACCCCCGCAAAATATCTCAAAAACCCTAATTTTTAATACCTCCATTCCGACAAAAATACGGATAAAAATCTCAACATTAACTCCTTCATTTTTAACCACAAAAATATATCCCTCGTTTATATCCACATAAAATAAATATTTCCTTATCATATGAATCAATAATTAATTATTCACAAATAATATTACAGAATCACATTTATGACAACCAGGCCGTTCCCAAGAAAGATGGGACTTTCCAATAAGGATTTCTCCTTACTGGCGCGCAATTAGATGACCAAACCTCTCCTTAGACAGAACTTTCTAGACATTGCCAATAATGCTATCTAATAATACTATTCAAATAATATGAATTATTGATCTGATAATGGAAAATACTGTGCAGCAACAATTATTGAACAACAATAATACAAAATTTCAACGTAGCAATTATTGAATCAATAAAATAAAATATTGAACAGTAATTACTGTAACAATTATTGAGTAGTGCCTTCTTACGTAAGAATCAATAATTTCAAAAATACTATGCAATACCGTGTGCTACTGTGCAATAACGCGTATTACTGTATTTTAACCACCGGGTATTCCAACAGTGTTAACGGTAACAACTACACCGTTATTTATAAAAATTCAAATTTGTCGTTTTCTTCACCCGACAGTTATTCTGTTATGGGGCCCACAAATGGCTGCGCCGTCGTACGAATATTCCCCGACAACAATGATTATTTTATAACCACTTGCTTATTTTGAAAAAAAAATCATATTTCACTCATAACTTTAAACTTTTATCAATTTAACCATTTACTGAATAGTAATTATAAAAAAAATTGAATACTTTTATTTCATAAAATTCGGGGTCTTACAAAGGACACTATCAATCTTATTAAATCAATACTCTCCTCTTGTAAATCTTTCATCAAGGCCACTAATTGTAATTACTTCTGTAATTGGTTGTTAACTCACTAGGATAGTTAGGATCTCTACCTTGTATCGTATTATCATCTTTGATGATGTTACTATATTCGGGGGTATGCCCCTTAGCCATTGTTTTTGGTTCTCTTAATACAAATAAATTTAGCAAAAAAAACATCGTACATTTTAATAACATTTAACATCTTATTACCGGAGTCAGGTAACTCCTGATTTTCATCTTTTATAAGTCTTCAAGATTCCTCTTTGAACCTTCTCATATATATTTTAATCCCTTCTCTATACATTTCTTAAATTTATTTCTTATTGATCAAACTCTATTTGAGTTTATTCTTTATCATCTTCTCCTTTCTTCTCTAAGGTTATAGCCTAGGGTACTCTTACCTAAGGTTTCAAACCTATCAGCTCTGATACCAACTGTAACGACTCCAAAATTTATACAATTCATCTTTAAACTTCAGTCGTTAACAATACGTCTGACATCTGAATTTACATCATTATTCGATATTAAACTTAATAAAATGGGGAATAATTTAAACTTTTCTGTCATATTACTTTAATTTCTTGAATCAAAACCTTTATCATCTACACATCTCTGAATTAAATTTATTTTATGATTCGCTTCGTCAGAGTTATTATATAAAATCTTACATTTTAGCTCGATATTCCTTATACATTGGATAGCTCAAACTTTACAACTAAAAATGAAGTTTCACATCATAAATTATCAAGTACATTTCTCGAAACCTTTATCTTTACCTACATTTGAACCATACTTAGTTTATTGCTCACTTTATTAGAGTTAATAATAAATAAACTTACATCCAGGTTCAATACCCTTTGTACATCGAACAAAATTTAAACTTTATAACTCAACATCAATTAAATATCATATATTATCAAGTACATCGTCCGAAACCTTAAGCATGGTTCAAAATAATAACAACTCAGTCAAAGTATATAAATCTTCATCCATTACATCTGATTCATGTGTTTCAAATAGTATATAGTGTTACCTTGAATCCTTAACCTGCAAAAGTGGTTATTTACAAGGTTGACCTCAACAGTCCAGCAAATCTAACAGTTTTCATGCATCGAACATAATAACATGGTCAACATACATCTCATAATCATTGGACTAACATAACATACATGCTGCAGTTCACATAATAAGTATAAAGATTGAGTTCCTTACTCAATCATAATTCTTTACTCAATCAACGTAGTCATAAATTAATTTTAACGTTTCATACTTTTAACATATGTAGATGCTCTTTGTAATAAAGATTTAAAATAGTTCATTATCAAGTTCATAAAGCAAATATGAACTGAAAGACTTATCTTGATCGTTGTTTACCAATAACAGTTTAATAGCTTACAGCTATCTACACTTCACGTGCCCTACACAATTATATAATCATGCACATCAACTATTAATCAAATAGCAATGCATAGTAGTTGTAATATAAACTTTACTCTATATCTCATAACCTTTCCTATTAATCAATACACAATGTTTAATTTGATTATGTTAACTTTCGACTTATATCTCAATATACTTCTTCTTAGTAATACTCGAAGTTCGTTCAAGTGTTTAAGTCTTACTAGGACTCCTTATTGGTTTTATATTAACCCCATTCCATATATTATATTATTTATTTCAATTGAATTGAAACACTTTTTACGTTCATTAACACTTGTCATGGCGTTTCGACGTTCATTCGTCACACGCCCGATTCGTCTCTCTTGTGTATGCTTAGTATGCTTATACAACTTATCTAATACATCATTAATTAATGTTAAGCATCATTATATTTTCTAATATTCATTTTTTAAAACTTAAAACAACATCTTTTATCGTCAGAAGCACTTCACTTGCATACGTTCATGCCTGAAGCCCTCTGATTACCTTCGAATACACATTAGTCCCAAAGATATCTATTTTGACCCTTGCTAACCACCTCAAATCGAAAAACTTAAAAAACTAAAGTTGTAGGTCTACTCATTATCTTTCTAAATCATCCTGAATTGCCTCAATCAGAGTTTGTATGAAAATGTTATGGTTATTTTACTAAAAGAGGTCAAAATAGTCACACCTGACACACCATGAGCGCAGCTGCACCCAATTAAGCCTTGGAAACAGCACAGCTGTGCCCAAGAGAGCAGTTGTGCCTCAATAGACTTAGGGTACAAGGCAGCTGCACCTGTTAGTAGAACCAGAATTTGCAGTTTACTGTTCTTACGATTTTTGATCCTTTTTCTCCTTCTAATCTTCATAACTCAAGCTATACACATCTAAATTAGTCCGTTTTCAATTCTATGGATTCGTAATTCATAGAACTACAATATACCAATGAATCAACAATTTACAGAAACATTAACTAACTCAAAACTCATGTTTATACTAAATTTACATGTTTAAACATGTTTAGCGTAATCATTCACCACGGATTCGATTCCTAACCGAATCAATTTGTTAAACCTTCGTTGTTTTCATTTTTCAACGTATTAACAATTTCTACTATCAATTTAAGGTTATATCCATGAATTAACCATCAATTTAGGTTTTAGTTAAAAGAATACTTATAACTTTGGACATTGTTCGTGGTCTTGTGACCCTCAGATACATATATTTCAAATTTTGTTCCTGATTATCACTGATAGAGAATATTATTCAGTTCTATTGAGCCTATTCATTTGGCAGTTATTATGATATTTTTATTTATTGTCACTTCAAGTGAGCATTTGTTTGCTCACTAGCTCTTGCTTATATAACCATTACAGCTAAAGTTGAGAAGGTTGATAAACCTACCACCAGTAAAGGAAAAGGAAAGATAAACAAGTGTTGAAGACTTGTAAATCTGTTGATTTCTATATTGTCAGACTTTGTTTTAATTGTTGAGATGTAATTATTTAATTTTCCGCACTTGATGTTTATATTTAAAGGTTAGATAACCTAGGAGATTTTATTGAACTTATTGATGTAATCCTTTAATGGGAAGGTTTATTGTTAAATTTTATTATATTCGGGTAGTTAGAAATGAATGTTTAGACAATGAACACCAAATCTTGTGGGAATGAAGTACCCAGATTTGGGGTTGTCACAGTAATGACTATATGCGTTACTTTCAGAATAATTGTCTCCGATAACATGTCCCCTTTTTATAGGGTTGTTCACCTCAGCTTCTTAACATATGAATCTGCACCAAAACAATTTGGTTTGGCATAGTTTGACAAAGAACACTCGAATTTCATAAATATCTTTCAATATTCATCTAGCTGAATCAAGTAGCATAGACTTCTAGCAACAACTTGGACATCAATCGAATACACACACACACACACACACACACACACACACACACACACACACACACACACATATATATATATATATATATATATATATATATATATATATTTTAACAAACTCAATTAATATACTTTTCTTAGTTTAAAGGATACCAAAATAAATCTTTTTTTAACCATCTCCAATAGCATATCTTTTCAAAGTTTAGAGAAAACCAAAAATCATTTTTATATCACGATATCATATCGTCTTAATGGTATGTTGGCATGTTAAGGAGTTACCATGTTTCTCTCTTTAGGAATTTCTCTCTGCCTTCTCTCTAGATTTTCGGGTTCCCTTTTACCTCCTTAGTTTCCTGGATTTGCTAATTTTTCCCTCTTCTATCTATTTTCTCCCTAGGTTTCCTCTTCCTTTTGTTTCAATGGTTGATTTCTCTCACCTTTCTGCTGGTAACTCCTTAAGTGGTCCTTCGGAGGACTTATTTATTGAATTTGGGGTCTCAAAACCCGGCTCCCCAATTATAGATGAGTCGGCTATGGAGGAATATTTATTCCGATCCCGAATGAGGTTATAGTGGGCTCTGATGGTTCTTCTGAAGCAAATAGTTTTGCTGATGAAAACTTAGGGTTTCAATTGGGCACCCTCTTGAGTGAGATTTTCAAAGCTGTACAGATGTTATCGCAACAGGGGAATATTGATGCTACTGATGAGCGTAGGAGGTGTAATACTTTGATGGATTTTATAAAAGCAAAGGGGTTTACCATTCAGAATGTGAATGAATTTGCTAGCAAAGGAAAGTCGGTTCAGAGGATTGATGAGCATGACCTATTTGATAAAAGGTCTCTAAGAACTCACTGTTCTGGTTTAAGTTTAAAGGCCCCTGTGACTGTTATTTTAGAAGAGGGCGAGATTAGTATTCCCTTAAGTGCTGGTACTTTCGGGAATGAAGGGGTTGCAAAGCATAAGGCGGAAAGGGCTAATTGTTAGGTTGTTTTGCCTGGGATCCCTGAGCAAATTTTGCCTACAAAGAAATCCTGGAGCTCAGTTGTTGCGCAAGGTGAACCTGTTCCCAGTTTAAAGCTCGATTATTAATTATCCTCCTACTATCCCTTCTTTGGAAACGGGGTAATCTAAATTCGGCTTCCTCCTGAGGTTCATGTTCAGGGAATTACTTTATGGAACTCCTGTCTTGTGGGTAGTTTTCTGAATGCCCGTTTGCCTTTCAAGCTTGTAGAAGATACAGTCCATATGTTATGGGACAAATTTGGCTTGCAAAAGATTTTCTTGCAAGATAGGGGGTTTTTTATCTTCAAATTTGCTAGCACAAAGGAGCGTGATAATGTGACACCCCCAAATCCGGGTACTTCAATTCCCATGTGATTTGGTGTTCACTGTCCAAACATCATGTATTTATCTACCCACAATAAATAAAAAATCATAAATAGATAGAAATAAATCATCTCCTTATAGAGTTACAACATCTGAATATAAATACATCAATCCCAAGTCATACTAACCTTACATAAACAAATATTAAGTCATACATAATTTAAACATAAGTCTGAAACATAACAAATAAATAACAAGTCTTCATCACTTGTTAATCTTGCCCTTGCCTTTGCTAGTAGAAGGCTCGTCAGACCTTTCGTTCTTAACTTTAATGTTATTATTACGCAAGAGTGAGCACGATTACCCACAAATATAATAATATAACAACAATATAATAACATGCGAGTGAATCAAAGACTTTTGAAATTAGAAACTCAACTTTTGAATCAAGAATGAATAACAAGAATCAAAAGAACTCCTGAGGGTCATAAGACCTTGAACTATGTCATAGGTTGTCAAGTGTTTAAACTTGAAACCTTTAACTGTCATAAGACTATGGACTCTTCTACGCGTACTTAGGAGAATCAACCCTTAATACCATACTGTGCACAATATATAATCGCTAAAGCATATGTAATCCCCTATTATAGGGTTGTTCATCTCAGTTTGACATTAGAGCCTACACCAAAGGAAGTTTGGTTTGGATAAGCTTAACAAGGGTTCTGAAATTTAGAACGTTCCTCAACTATGGACTAGTCGAATCAATAAGGGTTTGTTAGTCTTAAAGGTTTCAAAATAAACTGATACTCAATTCGAATAATAATTCTAAAAAGGTATACAATCGAATAAGTATTGTATAACTGAATTCATACTTTAAAAGAATTATTGCATCTAATATAAAGTCTTGAACTTGAACAATTAAGAATAAGAACTTTCTCGATATATAATACAAGTCTAAGACTTGATCAATGAATAATTTAGAATTTAAGGAACTTGCTTAACAACAATAATTTAGGAATAGAGTACTTGCTCAATATTAAGTAAGGTATAGAAACTTGCATCTTGCGCAAACTACGATTAATTCATGTTCCTTATTAAATCTTACATATCAATACATTCACCATACCCATTAATCAATAGTTTGATATACCTATCGAATCCGAACATTGGTCTTTGAATATGTTATTGGACTTTTAAGTCTTATTAATTAATCACATAACATAAGTTAATTAACATATTACTATATGATTGACATGTCTTCATGTTCATTACATTAGATTTTAAAAACACATTTCTAAAACTTGAACACTTAGAAAAATTTCTGAAGTTCTGTAGGTCGGGCGCGGGCACCCTACATTTGTTCCCTGCAGCGGCGTGGGCGTGCTACATGGCGCAGGATAGCTGCACAACGCGGGCGCTGTGACGCCCCCAAAATTAGGTATACATCACCCATCTTGAGTCGTCAGATACATAGTACAGACTATAAATACAACTTACTAATACAACTGTCGTGTACAATACGACAAAACATAACTGTGAGTTTGAATACAATTATTGTCTACTAGAGACTATACAAACTCAAAAGGAGTCCTCATTACAATTATTGTCACACTATTTAACAGAATAGTGAGGACTACTAATACTATCATCTGGTCCATCACTCCGTTCCCCGACTCGTCCCAGCTATATTCTCATTTTCTGAAGAGAACAGTGAAAGAAAGGGTGAGCTCAACTAGCCTAGTAAGAAATATTATGACTAAGATAATGCAGAATAAATTATCATTAGCCTTCAACAGTGTTAAACTGATAAAATATAACGAACATCAAGTTTAACTGCAGCGGAACAAGCAATCCATTAAAAGAGTCAAGTAGAAAATAAAATCTACTATCTTCTATGATTTAAAAGGTTTTTTAACACTGTTATCGCTGGGACTCAGCTTAATAAAATAATCAACATTATCGAATCTCCCCTGCACTACGGCCAAGGATATTCGTGTATTCATTAATGGTCATGATCATGCCAACAACTGTCCATCAATGCACTACGGGCCAATGAGGACTTTTACCACATTATTTGTAACATTACGGTCATGATTATACCGAATAATCCCTGGTCATAATCATACCAAGTCCATCTATGCACTACAGGCCACAGATGACTTTCAACATTTTATAAACATGAGGATGATGACAATGATATAAGAATTCAATAAAACAAGTTCAAGAATTAATTTATCCAAGAATTAACAACGTCCAAATTGTCAACATGATAATGCTTTGTGGAATAAAATTCAAGAATGCTTAGAAGAATATTTTCATGAAAAGATACTGGATGAAGCGCAATTATCAAGGATATTCCACAAATTTTATGGAGTATAAAAGTCAAAACTTTAACCAACTGAATATAATAAAGAATGGAATAACAAAAGAAATCACCATGCATGCGATAGACCGCACAGACAGGTTATTCCAATAGGAAAATAAATAATGGAACCAGGTTATGCGTAAACGCACCGACAGGATATTTCGACAGAATAATAAATAATGGAACCAGGTCCGACGTAAACGCACAGACAGGATATTCTGACAAAATAAAAAATAATAGAACCAGGTCCGGTGTAAACGCACAGACAGGATATTTTGACATAATAATAAAGAATGGAACCAGGTTCGGCGTAAACGCACAGACAGGATATTCCGACAGAATAATAAATAATGGAATAACAGAAGAATTTCACCAAGTATAGGGTGGCCCGCGTATACAGGTTATTCCAACAGAATAATAAAGAGTGGAATAACAGAAGTTCTCTTCATGAATGCAAAAGAAATAATACCCCTTACCTTTTTAAAGAAAAACTGAAATAAGGAAGTAGTTAAGTAGTAGAATACTTTTCTTCTCTCTCTCTATAGTTTCTCTCTCTAGAGTTCAGTGAATTCGTAAGAAATAATGAAGGAATGAGCTGCTATTTATAGAAAAATAGAATGCATAGTAACTAATCCATGAACGGTTCAGATTGATTACTTTAATCTGATAGTCTATATTTAAAGAAAAATCTTTTAAATAAAATATAATATATTCTATTTATAGAATAACTTTAATAAAGTATTCTGTTTTATATAAAAAGATGTTTCAGTTTTATTACGTTAATAATACGAATAAAACAAAACTTCATTATCGCTAAATAATTCATATTATTAACTGACAATAATTGAATCAAACTGAGTGACTTCTCACATAAGCATTAATAATTAATACAGTGTGCTACTATGCAACCACACATATTACTGTACTTTTACTACCGAGTAGTTCAACAGTATCAATGATAAAACTTCCGCCATTATTTTTAATAAAATATTTTTGTCGTTTTCTCAATCCGACAATAATTCCGTTGTGCGGTCCACCAATGATTGTGTCGTTGTACGAATATTCCCTGACCAATCGAATATTATATAACAACTTGCGTACTTTGCAAAATTTATAAATATTATCTACAACTATAACATTATATCAAATTAACTCCATAATATTCAAAAATGATATTTATAGAAAATTCATCTTTATTTATAAAAGTTGGGGTCTTACAGAGTTACAGGCGAGCTCCATTTGTTCTTTGGAGCAGCGCGGCCACGTTGCAACGCAGACCCAGATTCTGCAGTTCACGAAGAACACACAGAACAGCCCAAAAATTCCAAATTAAACTAACACGATGAATTCTAATGCTACCCATGAAATATAGAATTCACAAAAACATCACACAAAGCCTTTAGGATGATTCTAACACTTTAATTCACGTAATTACACGAATTACAACATTTAATTTCATTATTTTTCCTATTTTGTAAAGTTTTGAAGAAAAATATGAATTTTAACATTACAAATTTGTTAATTCACCAAATCCATCCGTTTAAATTCTGTTTTATTTGTTTCAACATACATAAGCATGTATAAGTGTCAATTTTTGATACAACATATGATTAAAGCATTAAATTTGTACGTAAGGGCCATATGGCCATATATACAACTTTTGTACTCTGTAACTTTAAAAAAATCCAATTACTACATATTTATATGGATTTAATGTTTTAAAAACATACATAGATGGTAGAAAATATGTTATGATTATATATTATCATATATATACATATAAATCACCAATTCGTGCATTGATCACTAAATTTTTGTTTTACAGAGAACTCAAAATACTTATTAATGGAAAACTCTGATTTTAGCTTGATTACATGAAATCAATTACTTTAAACACATGAATATATGATATACACTTATATAAACATAAACTAACATATACATCACATCTTATACTCATCAATTTGCAATTTTCTTCAATCTTAGAGGACTTAGAGATAGTTTTTCATAAAAAATAATAACAACGTAATTTACAAATTGGGTTGAAAAGATTACCCCATAACAATCCTTCTGATTCTTTACTTTCTTCTTCAATCTCACAATTTCCTTCAAATTTCTCTCTAATTCTCTCTGAATTTCTCTAAGTTAAGTATGATAAAATGAAATACGTAAAAGAAACAAGAATGATTTATGCGCACAATTGGGGTCAGTTAATCCTTACGTGGTTTAACTGCTCCCAACTCCTCATAGGGCCTTGTTTTACTTGAATCATAAGTATCCCTTCTAATTATTTTAATTAATCTCTTATAATATAGTATAATCATGTCACACCCATTTAGGCAATTAATCAAATATCTTATTTAATTTAATTTAAATAAATATGATAATTAATTCACATAGTCACATAATTAAATTCTCATTTATTAATTATGTAAATTATTAAATCTTTAATTAATTATAAAATTAATTAGAATAACATTATGCTTATTAATAATTCATTTTATTAAATAAGCTCAATTAAATACATACTTTGAATAATAAAATTCTCCACATAAATTTAATCAATATAATACATATAATTAAATTAATTTAATCTACCACAATTTCAATAATTAATTATTTAATCCAATAATTAAATCATCAAAAAATATTTATTTAATTCAATAAATATTCAAATTTAAAATACAAAATCTCATTTGTCACATCTTTCTCCCCTTAAAAGTATTCTGTCCCCAGAATCACGACTCAATCAATTCGTCCCGTTACATTCTCCCCCCCCATTAACAAAGATTCTGTCCCCAGAATCGCTTACACATAAATCAAGTAAATAAATGAGAATAATTCTTCATCATGTGCTCTTCGAGTTCCCACGTAGTTTCTTCAGCGTTGTGGTTCCTCCAGATTACCTTAACAGAAGGTATTACTTTATTTTTGTGTATTTGCTCTTTCCTGTCAACTATCTGAACAAGAACTTCTTTATAAGATAAATCTTTTTCAAATTGTAGGGGTTCATATTCAATCACATGTTTGTAATCGGGTTTGTAGGGTCATAAAACTAAAACATGGAAGAGGTTGTGGACATTCTAGAGTGCTGGAGGTAAGGCTACCTCATATGCAACTTCTCCAATCCTTCGTAGTACCTCAAAGGGTCCAATGAACCTTGGGCTTAATTTTCCCTTCTTTCCGAACATGATCTTTCCTTTCCAGGTAGAGACTTTCAAAAATACATAACTACCCAATTCAAGCTCAGCATTTTTACAGTGTGGATGAAATACCCGAGAATTTTCACGTATTATTAAATGAATATATTAATGGAAATAAATATTTATTTGAATATAAATGATTTCATGTTATGAGACGAGTTAACTCTATTATATTAAAGTGATTAATGTGGAGTTGTAACAAACTCGTTGAAATGCCTTGTGTGACACCGTGATGAGAAATAGTAGTGACTATATTGATTAGCGAAAGAATTGTTGAGGCAAACAATTAATTGATAGCTATTAAAGAATATTGATTAATTACAAATAATTATGTGATTTCATATAAGTAATAGATACACTCTTAGATTGGTAATATCACTCATGTGGACATTAATTCATGTTGTGTAAAACGAGTATGTCGATAAAAGTTGACACTGGCTTGAAGCTAAACCAGTCTTGACATTGCCAGGGTACGGCGCAGATGCGCCCTCCCAGCAGTACAAACTGGTGCAGCTGAGCCAGTAATCAGTTGGAGTTGGTTACTTTCTACTGTAGCACTGAATTGAGACATTAATGTTATATGTGTGACATAAATAAAACCATATGATAGATATTGCAATGAAATGAGGTATGTAACATTCCATATTTTTTTAAAATGTAAGTTATAAATATTTATTAATTTATATAAATATTTATTGGACATGTTTATTATTGAATAAGTAATTGTTCAATTTGATTGAGTTTATTTAGTTAATTATTTATTTGCTAAATAATTAATGTGATTAGTTAATTTTTTATTTGCTAAATAATTAATGTGATTAGTTAATTATTTATTTGCTAAATAATTAATGTGATTAGTTAATTATTTATTTGTTAAATAATTAATGTGTTATGTGGATTGAATTATGTGATTAAATAATTTATTTAATAAACTGTTATTAAATAAAGTGTAACAAATAACTATGTTATAAAGAGTTAATAAAATAAATTAAAGTCATTTTAATTTAGTTTTGCCAAACAAGGTGTAAGTATATTAATCATTTAAATTTTAAAGGGATTTGCCAAACAAAGCCTATGGCCCTTGGATTTTTTGAATTTAAATTATTAAAATATAAATAATATATATATAAATATATTTTTGGTAACTGATAAACTTATTGGTATATTTAATACAGTCGTCAGTTTCCAAACGTTTGAAAAATAGAGCGTGCGTTACTTTTAATTTTAGTATACGTATACTGTTATGTGGCTTAGCTATCAGTTTTACCTTAGAGTTATCTGCTAAAAGGAGAAAAAGAAAAGTTTTAGAGAATTTGAGAGGAGAAAAGGGTCTGTGAAGTTGCAATTCTCAGAGGTTAGCAAGGATTTCAAGCTAATTCAGTTGTGTTTTGCAAGGAATTATTACGCTAATTGAAGGTATTTTCCCTAATTATATGAATATGCATATATGAGCATACGACAAAATTTGATATACTTTGTAATTTCAAATTTGTTGAATTGTTGTTATACAACGGGTTACTTATGATTATATGAGTTTATGATGATTAGAGGTAGTGCTTAAATGAGAATTGCATGATAAATTCGTTTGACAGTAGGAAGAAATAATGTCAGTATATGTATTTCTTATGTAGCTTATGTAAATAACAATTATGATGATCAATTTAGTGTGTGAAATTGAACTGTGATTATATTAGTTAGTTTGTTAAGAATTACAGAGAACTTAGTTCAAAAGAATCAAATTGGTGTATCATTATGATTACAGTATTCACTGTGTCAAGAAATATCAAAAATAGAGTTTTTGGGTTTTAAAATATGTTATTCTAGTATTTAATTTTTCTAAAATTATGGTTTAAGTTGTGTTAATTTAGTATTTGTATGCTTGGTGAATTTTATGTATAATTTGCATTAGTTATTCATGTTAATTAGTGTTGGAATTGAAGTTATAGACAGAAAAGTTGAGTTGTTCTGTTCTTCGTGGTTGGTTTCTGTGAGTTTCGGCGCCCCAGCGTCAAAATTCACGCCCCAACGCCAAATTTCGCGCCCTGGCGCCAAGGTTCGCGCCCCAGCGTCAAAAATGGGCCCGTAGCTCGCGCCCAGCGCTGAAGCTCGCGCCCCAGCGCTGAAGCTCGCGCCCCAGCGCCGTGGCTCGCGCCCCAGCGCCACTGTTCCGCGCTCCGGCGTCGGAAAAGTGGCCTAGTTGGGCAGTTTTGACCTCCTGTAGTAAAATGGCCATAACTTTTTCATACGAACTCCGATTTAGGTAATTCAAGATGATTCGGAAAGAGGACGAGTAGACCTACAACTTTCATTCTTTTTAAGTTTTTTAATTTGAGGTCTGTAACAGTAGTCAAAATGGTCATCTTTAGGACTGTTGTGTATTTGGAGCCAATCGGAGGGCGTCGGGATGCACGAATGCAAGTGCAACCCTTTGGGTATTAGTATAACTTAATGATAACATGTTGGACATATATTAGGATGTTGTATCAAGTTGTTAATGTACATGTGGTGCAATGGCATGATCATTTAAGTAGTTGTAATAAAGCTAAAAAGTAATATTCATGAAAGATGTGATGTTGTTTAAACTTAAACTTAGTTAGTAGCTATACTAAGAGTAATAAAGGAACTCATAAAGGTAATGTTAGTATAACTAATGTGTATTGTCAATACATATGGTATGTGTAGGATTGGAGTGAACGTGAATAGTAATTGTTTAACCTACGCACGAGGCAAGTTCCCTAGCCTTTTCTACTTTATTATTCAGCAAGGTTACTTTTCACTGTTATGTTATACTTATGCAAGTTCTCTAACTCAAAAACTTCATTGTGCAAGTTTCCTTAACTCTATTTTTATAACTGAGCAAGTTTTCTAAACCTTATCTTTTGATATTGAACAAGTTATTATTGTCTTTAACTTGTTTCGTTGTATGCAAGTTTTATAAATCTTATCTTTTGATATTGAGCAAGTTTTATCTAATGCTAGAACTTCATTGTACAAGATTTAATTTGTTAAACACATTATCGCTTTAATTTCATTTCAATTGTACAAATTGCTAACTTTACACTTTCGTAGAGTTAGATTGTTTATTGTTGATTAAGCTCGTGTATCTATTGGTTTATGAGGATGCATGTTATGATTATTCCATGATTATGCTATTAAATTATTCCTAAAGCATGATGTTAGTTTATAAATATCAATTCAACTATGATTATTCCATAGTATACAGTTATGTTGTTTGTAATCAACTAACCCTTAGTTGATTACCGTTGAATTCTAAATTACCCCATGATGTATCCAAACCAAACTCACTTTGGTACGGACTTGTATTCTAAATACTGAGAAGAACAACTCTTTTATAAGAGGTTACGCTTAGCGTTGAAATGATTGTGCACAATACATTGTACGAAGGGTTGATCCCCCTAAGTACGTGAAGTCCTTATAGTCTTATGACTATTAAAGTTTTAAGTTAAAAAATTACTTATAACTGTGGACATGATTCGTGGTCATTAGACCCTCAGTAATTGATTAAAGTTTTTAGAAAGTAATAGAATTTATTGTTCAGTTCTATTAAACCTAATGTTGGTACATGATGTAAAGTTAACTGATTTATTTATTATTATTTCAAGTGGGCCTTGTTTGCTCACTCTTGCCTGTAAACATTCTTACAGCTAAGGTTGAAACTGGTGATATACCTAGCACCAGTAAAGGGAAAGGAAAGATTAAGCAATGCTGAAGACCTGTAATAGTTAGACAGTTTATTTTTAGACTTTGTTTAAAGATTGTAAAGAAGTTTGTATTAATTTAATTTCCGCATGAATGAATGTTTGTAAAGGTTAGATAACCTGGGAGATTTTTATTTAAGTTTAATCCTGTATGGGCAGGTTTTATTTATTCAATTTTATCAATTGGGTAGTTAGTAATGAATGTTTTGATTACGTGAACACCAAATCTTGAGGAAATGAAGTACAAGGATTTGGGGGTGTCACAAGGTACCTAGTAGCACAATGATATCATATGAAGTTTTAATGCATAAATGATTAACTATCTGGGTATTATAGAATATGAGAATGGAATTCAATGTTTTAAATAAACATTAATATTAAATAAGGTTATAATGTGGTTATGTGAGTTGTAGAGATAATTATGGAACTACCCAGATAATAATGCCTAACTTCAATATTTTATTGCATGTAGTTAATGTACATAGATTATATGATGTGAGTATAAAATTTATCTTTTAATTCCTAATATGGTAACAATTGTACCTTAATATTACATTATGGGAATTAAAAGAACCAAACCAAGCTTTACATGACCAAATGCTGAGATTTTTCTCTCTTGTCCCAAATTTAGTGTCACAAAGTACATGAATAGTGGCTGGAAGCTAAAATACGTAATTTACAAAAGGCTAGACTTAGGTGATGATTGCTGAGCATTTGGGTGGTTGGCCAACCCTTGAATGACCATTGTTTCCTTCCAAAACATTATGGATACTACCCTTCATGCAAACCCTAAATTCAGTCCAAACTCCTTCTATATATAGCAGACTCAATTTTAAGTGAAAAGTTCAAGTGGCTGAGCAATTGTAGAAGCTTATTCAGTGTGTAGGAAGTTCAATTCAAGCTCAAGAAGGTATAAATTTTATGTTCTTGAAATGGGTCTGGTTGATTCTTGGAAATTACTTGAATTTCTATGTTAACCAAGATGAATTAGCATACTATAATTTGTTTAAGAAGTCTACTAACATGTATGAACACTTTAGTAATGGTTTGGAACATGTTTAAATCAAGGGAAATGGAGTTGGGTGACACTCTACAAAATAGAGTCTGGTTACTGCTTCTGACTTCGACGTGGCGCAGCTGCGCCCTGTTTATACTGGGGTGCAGCGCAGCTGCGCCGTACCTCAGAACCAGTTGCTGGTTTTGTCCAAACTAGGTGTTGAGAACATAATATCATGACTTATTTACATACCTAAAAAGGGGTATAACATGAGGTATAAGGTTTTCCTATGTGGTATGAGGTGATTAACATTATTTAATGAGAGAATTGTATTAAAAAACTTAAAGTGTTAAAAATAAATTTTGAAGTAAATTTATGTTTTACAGATTCTGAACTTGGTAGCCATATGCATGATTGATCTAGAACCTAAATAAGCATGATGTATGATTCTTAGTACTATATTCATGACCAAACTTGTTAGGCCTTGTGTTAGAGACGTTTTTAAGAAAAAAGCTTAGTATAGTAAGCTAACATGAACCACATCACTTGGCGCAGCGGTAAGCTTCGACTTGGGGTGAACCGTAAACCCGGGCATCCTGGGATCAATTCCCGCCTGCCCTAAGTGTAAGGGCCAATTAAAAACTGGTTCGTGTGGCCACGATACCCCCGGCGCAAGTCGGGTAGCAAACCGCTCTGGTATCGGGCCCGGGGGATTAGTCGGCCTGCAGATTAGAAACCCACGGATAACAAAAAAAAAGTAAGCTAACATGCATGACTACCTATATGAGTTATATTTTGATCTTGCGAGCATGTTAACATGACTTGACTATATATGTTTATAGCTTTGAAGTTGTCTTGTATGTGTTATATTGCATAGTTCAAGTTTAAAATAGTTTCAAAAGTAAACTTGAACATATTTTCGAAATCTAGTTGCATTACATAGATATCTAGATGCTAAAGGGATAAGATGTCATGTTGTGTCTATAATATCCCTAGATATGATTTATATGTATTGAACATGATGATAACTAAACTAAACATGAGTTTAAAGCATGATTCAAAGTGTTAGACAATGATAGTTGTAGTAAACAAATAATATGAATACTATAAGCATGTGTATTAACAGAATGTATGCCATCATTATGTAGACTTATGGCCAAAGTTATAAAGTGTGGTGGTTGTATGACCTTTTAAGCTTTAAATTCCATAGAAAGTCTGATAAACTAAGAAGTTGTAAAGATGAGCACAAGAATGGTCATGTGATATGTGAAAGCTTCTAACATGCATGTATGTTAAAGTATAAGTGTAGTGGTATGTTATACTGAGAATGAAATCAGGAGAGCAGTAGCTCAACCCTGGTCTGGCCAGGGGACAGCGCAGCTGTGCCGTCCCTAAGCCTAGACAAGGCGCAGCTGCGCCATTCTGCAGTCTTGAATGGTTTCTATTTTTGATATGATATTTGAAGCATGCTTATATGATTACTTTAACTTGTAATACATGACCAATATGCTATGTAATGTGTTAAGAAGCATGCTATGTGATGGAGATGAATGTTAATTATGATTTTCGAATGTTAAGTCCAAAAGGATGTTTTCAAGAAATAAAGCAATAAAAACGTTGTTTGCATTTGTGATGTCTTACAAACTGAATTGTGCTATGAAAATATAGGATAGGTGATGTGTATGAAGTAACAACTAAGTTAGACATTTATGTGTACGTTGACCTTACCTATATGAGTTTATATGACTAATGGGCATCCTGTACATATAATACGCTATAAATAGGATTCGAAAGTGTTGATTTCTTAACGTGGATAAACTACGCTTAAGGCAAGTATTTGGAATTTCCTTTACATTGTGCAAGTATCTTAAACCCTTGCATTACTTTATTCAACGGATATCGTAAATAAACTTTATCTCTTTGAATGCAAGTTATATTAGTTTCTCATTCAATTGAGCTAGTATGTTTAGATTCTTGAGAAAACTTTTATTTATGTTGGACTTGGTATTGTTCTTGAATATTGTAAAAGTGTCTATGCCATTTGATTCGGCTAGACTATCTGCATGTTTATAAAACTATCCAAACCAATTGACTAATGTGGAAATCTTGAAAACTGAGTTGAACAACCCTTATGGTAAGGGGAGTGTTTATTGTTAGAAGTCCCAACACACGCGTGAATATTACTGTGTAGTTATGCATAACTTAGAGTATTATAAACTGATCATCTATAGTACTTGATTCTTTTGGGTTATCAATTTAATATTGGTAATTCTAGTAGATGTTCAATAGTCCTTAGTGACTGTTCAGTATAAATTGTTTATCCAGTTGGATACATTGATTCAAGAATTGTTGATATTCATTATTCGTGATATTTTTCTGAAACCTTGAACTATCTTAGAAATGATACTTTGATATTTCAAACTCATGTTATAAAACTCGTTACCCTTGTTGTATATTACTTGCTGGGCAATTTGTGCGCATTCTTGCTTATTTAAAACCTTTCAGTTAAGGCGGAACATGGAAATGTATCTGGGAAAGACTTGGCAAGGGCAAGGCTACCGACTAGCTTATTTTTTTATGATTAAGACTATTATGTTGTATTAAGACTATTTTCAGACTATGTTTTAGCTTAAGTAGGATTATGTAATAAGTCTTTATTCGATATTATTATGTAATCTATTAAGTACTATAGGTTGCGAGACTTGGGGGAATAATTATAATAAAACATTGTATATTATTCTAAATTAGATCTTCCGTTGTGAATGTATGATTTTAGTTATTATGGCATTACCATGAGAACGTGATGAACCTTAGGAGCGAGTGTCCTTAGATTTTAACTCAGAAGAACTTAGAAGTTAGGAAGGAGATAAAACTCATGTAGAGTTTCCTTGAGAGACTTAGTGTGTTATGAAATGTAACTTCATTCTATACAATGAAATTATGTTTATTTAACATTCTGATGGAGTTGTTGTTTGTCTTGTCTTATGTCGGTGATTGTAGGATGACTGACATGTGAGGACCTAGCCGAGTAGTAGAGGAGGAGCCGCGTGATATCCACGTGGTATATGAGGCACCATTGATAGCAGAACCCATATCAATAGTGGCCCTTATTGATGAAGATGATGAGGAGGAGATGGAGCCTCTACTTGAGGAGTCTGATCTGGAGGAGGAGCCTATGAAGGAGGAGCCTGAACCTATGGAGGACTCTGACTAGGCTACTTTCGAGGATCGGATGTTGGGGGAGTATGAAAAGCAGATTTTGGAATTAGGATGTAGAGTTGAGGAGCTAGAGACTGAGACTCTTGATAGGCAATTAGTGATGCAAGAGATGGAGGTGGAAATTGCTCCCCGTAAGGAGGCAGAGATCTAGATGGGAACCTTGTTTCACCGATTGGTGGCGAGGAACGTTGAGTTGGCAGGGAAGCTAGAGGAAATGGAGCAGAGGGTGTTGAGTGAGAAGACAGAGAAGGAGGCTCTCCGAACCTAGTTAGAGATGGAGGTGATGGATATGATACACTTCGAGGAGAAGTGGGAGGAAGCCAATAATAGGGTGGATGATCTAGAAGATAAGGTACGGTGCAAAAGAAGGAAGATGAACAAGATGGGCTATGCTCTACGCACGACCATGGAGAGATTGATCGATGAGGTAAATCACTACCCAGCTAAGCAAGGACAGACCCGACATACCATAAGTCGAGATATGGTGGTGCACATTACACAGAAGGAATATCAGAGCACCGTGGAGCGTGGGATGTTAGATTGAGTCTAAGGAGAAAAGCTTAGTAGTGTAGTATTTTATTTATGTGTTGTTTAATATGTTGTTGTAATCTCAGTCTTTTGTGTAAGATGTGAAATAATTGTAGACACTCGAAATTTTCTGCACATCTGTTACTGACATTGCAGGAAGGCAGATTCGTCTTTTAGAGATAACCCTGGAAGACAACTTACATCCAGTCCGGATACTACCAGAAGCTCAGTCTCATCCCCGAAACACACACCAGGAGTAACAGTTCCAACCTCGACGATAACTCCGAGGCCTGCTATTTCAATACAAAAAATTCCACCGGAGAAGACCGATTCATCCCGGAGATAACCCCGAGATATTCAGTCTCAGTCCCAACACTGGGAATAGCATATTCCAACCTTGGAGATAACCCCAAGGAAGGCAGTTGCAGTTCCGTAGATAACCCCAGAAATGCTTGTTTCAAATGCATGCAATCAGCTTCAACCTCGACGCTTACACCGAGGCACTCAGTATAAGACCTGGAAATAACACCAGGAAGACAGGCACACCTCAGAGATGACATTAAGGACCTTCAACACTTGCAGCAGTCCAATCTCAGAGATAACCCTGAGCAACATCTACTTTATCAGCCCAAACTGGAGATAACCCCGGTGAGGGGAAAAGTCGTCATCTTACCACCTTGACGCCACATCACACCATCTCAACATTTCAAACATACATTTCTACACAGCAATGTCCCACAAGAGCCAAGGAAAACCAATCCCGAGTGACTATTACGTAGGATAACGGATAGAATTTGAAGCTTGAAGATCGGAGGGCATCGTCCCATCTTCCTGACTTCGTACAACCTCTAATCCCATGTCATTGCGTAACTCTCGACAATGGCGGTCCAAAATAGGTCTTACATACCTCAGTCGGATGCCCAAATTATAATTCTGAAAGTTCGAGCGGACATCACGTTGCATGCGTGCACGTACTTCGAGACGACGGGACCCGCGAAGCCCGAGGCACCCCGGGCAGTCGCAGGTACACCTGCGGCTCCCCCCCTCTATAAATAGAGGGCTTGGGGTGGCCATTTTGTAAAAGAAAAAGGCGAGGAAGCCCTATCCAATTTGCTATGTACACCCCTAAACTGAGTGCTTTCTCATTTTAAACACTTGTAAGCTCATATATAGCTACTTTTTACCGGCGAGAGCCGAGTGTTCATCCGTTTCAAGTTATTGAAGTCTTCTTTGGCAGCCCACTGTAAGCCTTCTTACACACTTTAAAGCCTTTCTCTTAATCTTTGCACACACAATTCTTCACGTTGAGAGTCGTGTTGCGTGTGTAGGCCAGGACTTCGGTCCATGCTTTCATTTTAGTTTTGTATATATATACACTTATATATATATATATATATATATATATATA
Organism: Panax notoginseng; assembly: GCA_016801055.1. Taxonomy (NCBI): domain Eukaryota; kingdom Viridiplantae; phylum Streptophyta; class Magnoliopsida; order Apiales; family Araliaceae; genus Panax; species Panax notoginseng. The sequence continues at coordinate 95,173,176 of CM029015.1, read as the reverse complement.
TATATATATATATATATATATATATATTCTTATATGGACTAACATTATCGAGTTATGCCTCGATTGAGCCTAGACTTACGTCTGGAGCGTTTAATGGCTTTCGTGTGTGTGTGTGTGTGTATATATATATATATATATATATATATATATATATATATATATATATATATATATATATACACACGAAAGCATTTAAATGCACCAGACGTAAGTCTAGGCTCATCGAACAAAGTTCGACACACAGTTCATATATATAAGTATATATATATATATATATATATATATATATATATATATATATATATATATATATATATATATATATATATATACACTTATATATATTAACTGTTGTTGGACTTTGTCCGATGAGCCTGAATTTTATATCTTGTGCATTTACATGCTTTTATATATATATATATATATATATATATATATATATATATATATATATATATATATATATATATACACACACACACATTTCGTCCCACCTGGAGTTTACTTCGTGGCGGTTGACTGTTTTTACAGCTTTCTTTACATTTCGTCCCGCCTGGAGTTTCCTCCGTGGTGGTTGATCGCTTTTACATCTTTATTAACATTTCTGATCCCCCATGGAGGTGTGGTCGATCATGTCTGTATATATATATATATATACCTGCTTAATGCGTTTATATCAATTGCGACATCGTGTGAGCTTAGGAATCATGTGATCACAGATTCAGTCCACTGAATCTAGATTCGGTTCTCGTGATGGACCATTTCAGCTGTAAGCAGCTTGTAAATTTATTCCCGGTATTCAGATTTCCTCCGATGGTTTCCATACCCATGAGGAGTTCGGCACTGCTGTGTACATTATTTTCTCAAAGATGCTTCGCATCTCAAAAATAAAAGTAATCAATCTGAACATTGAATAAAATAGAAGTATCAAAGGCCTCAATTACTATTGAGCACAGGGTTTGAAAAACCTCTTTTTACAAAACATCACTGCTATATCTTGTTTAAAACTGAATTTTTATACAAATTCAAACCCTATGTATATAGGTGCGAATGAGGCATAACACTACTTCCAAATAATAGCATATTGACACACATTCATATAACAGTTTATTGAAAAGGCACCGTGGCAACACGGATGTTGGGGGGGTGCCTAATAGCTTCCCTCCGCATAAGTAAGTCCCCGGACCCTAATGAATATCAGTTTCACAGACCCGTTTAGCAGTGTCACATCACTAGGTCAATGTGCAAACCTTTTCTCGGTTGTGTTGGTACAACCATTTAAAAAACCAATTGGTGACTCTTAACAGTCCATCGTCGACATTATACATGTCAGACCTTTTTCACTTGTTTTTTCAAACAAATCTCACATAACATGAGAACATAAAAAAACAATTAACGAAAAGGGACAAATAAAAATCCCGATGTCGACAGGTGGCGACTCTGCTGGGGACACCAGTAAGAGGACTTAAGCCGCTATTACAAGCTTTTCAAAACTGTTATATGCTTGTGTATGGATGTTGCATTTACATTTATGATGAATGTGTACGAATGCATTTTTTTACTGCACTGCAATATATCTATCTGTGATATTAGTGCTTCGTACATGTCATCATTTTCATAAACGGTGAGACACGTTGTATGTGAATGCATGTTGTGTGGTTCCTCCACCAGGAGGCTATCCTGTCGGTGTTTGATTACTGGACTCGTAGGAAGACTAATTCCAACGAGGCTCAGAAAAGGCACCACCCAAATTCGCTCCAGTTGAAAGACCGGATTAACTTCCCGTTGAGTATATTGCGATGATTTGGGAACCTTCATGCCAAAAAGCCGCGAAAGAAACCTAAGATAGGTCAGCCTTTGATAAACCAAACGCGGAGGAAAGTCTCTTCATGCTTTCTCATTTCAAATTACTTGTAAAGTCAATTACTTGTAATTTACATTCCATATTCATCTCCATTTAATGAGAAATATGAAGAAATATGTGCATATACATATTTAAATTAACATGCTATCCTATATTACGAACAACTAACATCCGTTTTGCAGGATCATAATCCAAAAATGAACACATCACATAGCATGTAAACATTTACACAATCCCTAAAACTAAACTATGCAAGTTTTATCGCAGGGAAGCATTCGGACCAATTACCAAATCAAAATCCAAAAAGGCCGCGAGCCTACAGCCAATCATGTCTTCATCTGACCAGTCTAATCCAATTTCTCGCGAAGAATTTGACGGATTAAGTAAACAAATTACAGATTTGGCTGTTTTGCTTAAATAACTACATCAATCTACTCAGGGTACGAAGATACCCATACATGTTGAATCCTCTGCACAAAGAGGAACCCAAGGTTCTGGTAAAGCCATTACAGTACCTGAAATGCAGTTGGATACGACCAACAAAAGTCATGATGCCGCCCATCTCACAGGAGATCCAGACACCAGTGACATCAGAAAGAAAGTTCTTCAAATGGAAGAAACCCTTCGTTCTATCAAAGGAATTGAAGCACACGGGAGTGTCTCCTATGTCGATCTTTGTATATTCCCTGGTGTTCATTATCCAGAGAAGTTTAAAACTCCTGACTTTGAAAAGTATGACGGATTAGGAGATCCTTACACCCATTTGAAGGTGTTCATTAGATAACTTGGATCTTATGCAGAGGACGAGAAGCTCAGAATGCAGCTGTTCCAAAAGAGTCTGACTGGAGAAGCCCGTTCATGGTATACCAGATTAGACAACTCAAAGATCCATAGCTGGGAAGAGCTAGCTCACGCCTTCCTCACATAATACAGTTTCCAGTCTCAGATGGCTCCTAACCGATATCAGATTACCAAGGTCAAGAAATAGTCCAATGAGTCTTTCAGAGAATATGCTCAAAGGTGGAGGCGCCTTGCTGCTCAAGTGATTCCTTCTATGACAGAGTCAATGGTTATGACCTTTATCGACATATAAGAAGCTCCTTTCTATGAAAGAGTCTTAGTTGGCATTGGTAAACCATTTTCTAAAATGATCAAACATCTGGCTAAGATGGGATTAAAGTCAGGAAAGATTCAAGACCTAGCCGTTCTCAAAGCTGTTGCTGAGTACATCCAATCCAAAAATTATGGAAACAACCCCCGGAGGGTCCATAAAAAGAAAGAGGAGGATGTTTCCCTGATACTACAGGGTCAGAAAGGCAATCAGAATATGCCTATCCAATGGAGAAATGATACTCCTTTTCAAGCACAGTCTTCAAACCCTCAAATGCCAAAAGGTAGAGAAGTCAAATGCCCTCGAGTGTTCACACCCCTAGGGGATTCACTCGAGAACATTCTCACTCTTCTGACAACTCAGAAGAAAATCACGCATCTTCTTCCACCAGCCAGCCCTAATGGGAGGGGTTTTAATGCTGCTCGAAAATGTGCTTATCATGCTGGGGCACCTAGACATGATACTCAAGATTGTTGGGCCTTGAAACACAAGATCTAAGATTTAATAGACAACTGTGAGATCGTGGTCACCAAACCAGATCAACCTCACGTTCAAGACAACCCTCTTCCTCCACACAAAGAGGAAAAGGTCACATGATTAATTAGAGCAATGGACAGAGTTCCAATTTTAACTGTGAAGCATCTCAGATCATCAAAGATGGTGTTTACAAGTAGGATTATGCAAAGTTTTAGTTTACGATGGAACGAAAGATTAAAGCTCTGTGTAAACAAATTGAGTAATTGGCCGAACTGGTGACCTATCAACATCAAGTCACACGCCAATTAATTAGCCAGGAGCATGCTAGTCTCCTTCCCTTGGTTATGAATACTCACTCGTCACCTTCAAAATATGAAACATTGGAGGACAAAGTGACGAAGAGAGCAACTGCCAAAGCCCGTCGGGATTTTGCCAATAGAAGGGAATTTACATAGCTGGGCCAACCTATGGAGGAGATACTTTAGATGCTAATCAATGAAGGAAGAATCACATCCCTTCTACATCCAATTAATCCCCGTTCAGGACAGTTCAATCTTGATGGAGTATGTCAGTATCACTTTCATTCTCGCGGACACAGCATGGAAGAATGCTGGGCACTCCGCCACCTTATTCAGAATCTAATCGATAGTGGTGTCCTGCAACTGGAAGACAACGATATCGTGCTATTTGAAAGTGAAAATATTTTTCCTACCAAATGGAAGGGACTGGTAGCAGTTATATCCACTGAGGCTGATAGGACTGTTAAACCATTCACAATTCAACTCAAAGGAATTGACAATCCTTTGAAAGTGGCTGCTCCAGAGCCAATCAACCTACCATTCCGACCACAATATCCTATTGTCAGCTAACAAAAAGTTTTCTGGAATTATGGAGAAGCTGAAGGATCCACATCTCATACAACTGCTGTAGTGTCGAAGGAAAATCCACTGTATCTTCCCCAACGGGTGATGAAGCCTGCTATTAAATCAAAGAGGAGAATTCCCATGGAGAAGATTGAGAAATTCCTCCAAACTATGGGTCATAATGAAGCCAAGGTGGTTCTAAGCTTAAGAGAAGCTCCACGTCAAATTTTAATATTAGACTTGGTTTTAACTTCTGAGGATCACCGGAAGATTGTACTAAAGGTTTTGGAAGAAGCCTACTTGTCGAAATCAGTGGATGTAAAAAAATTTCAACATCTGGTTGATCACATTTTCAACAACAATGTGATCTCTTTCACTGATGATGACATACCGCCCGTAGGGACTAGTCATTGCAAGCCGTTACACATTGCGGTTTTGTCCTCTGGATACATGTTAGCTGGAGTCTTGATAGATGGAGGTTCATCTCTGAATATCTGTCCTTATGCTACATTACTAAAGATGAATGTCAATCTCAAGTAGATCCAAAGTAGCCATACAATCATCAAAGCTTTTGATGGATCGTGCCGAAATTCAGTCGGAGAGATTGAGCTACCAATTTAGATTGGTCCCCATACATTTTGTGTATCTTTTCACGTGCTCAAAATAGATACAGGATACAACCTGCTTCTAGGGAGACTATGGATTCATATGGCCAGGGCAGTCCCCTTCACTCTTCATCAGCAACTTAAATACATTATCAACAATAGCCTAGTCATAGTCAATGCTGAACCGGAATGTCCTCAATAGGGTGACATGCCACTCATCAGTTTCAATTCCGATGTTGAGCCGGTTAGTTTCCACGCTTTGGAAGTGAGCAACACTCAATACCATTCTATTGGGACGCCATTTCCTGTACCCAAGATTTCTACCGAAGTTATGGCAGCTACTCAAGAAATGATGTCATTGGGACACCAGCCGGGATAAGGGCTGGGTAAAGTGCATCAGGGTATTAAGCACCCAATCCAAGTGTCCAGTCAAACTGGGACAGCTGAACTAAGCTGTTCTGCCCGTTCTAGTCACAGGAATCCACATAAGCGTACGCAGATTCCTTCAACGTCAGCCACACGGCTACTATCTCCACCTGTAAATCCAGAGTCTGCACAAACTCTGATAAAGGTGCCATCTAACATAATGGCTATGTTATTTCCTAAGCCGATACCGGTAAAGAAGAAGGAAATCTTTGTTCTAGATCCCAAGGTGGAAGAAGAGGAACTGAGAATTAAACAAGACATCGTCCGAATGATGTCAGGCATGCGCATCATTGTCCATGATGAACATACAAACAAATACACCCTAGGCGATGATTTCCCAGACACAATGGTCATCATTCGGGAGAAGGAGGACGATGACAACCCCTTCATCACTGCTGTCCACTAGGACTTTGCCCTTGCCAATTGGAGAAGCACTCCTTGCATTGGTCGACAAGGGTAAAATGGGCAGAACTTCTTTCTGCCCTGTAGATATCATAACTGCTTACTTTTCTATACAGTATTAGAAGTTGTTTTGTCCATACATGCTAACACTTTGTATGATTAAACAGTTTCATATATATTAAGTGAAAGCATATTTTGTTTCAGGACTCTGAACTTAGATGTGCCTGTACTTGCTGATAAGATGCCTCTTCTCCACAAGGATTATAACTTTGATGAAAAGTTGGACTCAGACTTGATGGAAATACAAGAGGACATTGAGGTGCCTCCGGAGATCAAAGAATGGGTCGAAGACAAACCTAAACCCAACCTTGATCAAACCACCTCTTTCAATCTCGAAACTTTAAAAAACCCTAAGTTAATCCAGATTGGTTCAGACCTTACCCCAAACTAGAAGAATGACATGGTTACGCTACTAACCCAATTCCAGGATGTGTTTGCATGGTCTCATGAAGATATGGTGGGTTTGTCCATTGACATTATCCTTCATCGCCTTCCCATCAAAGAGGGATTCAAGCCAGTAAAGCAGAAACTCAGGCGATTGAAACCCGAGTGGAGCTTAAAGGTGAAAGAAGAAATTGTGAAACAATTTCAAGCTGGTATTATCGTGGTGTCCACATATCCTAAATGGATATCCAACATTCTTCCCATGCCTAAGCCTAGAGGAAAGGTGCGAGTTTGCGTGGATTATCGGGATCTAAATAAAGCTTGCCTTAAAGATAGCTTTCCCGTACCATTTATCCACATTTTCATTGACAATACTGCTCAATACGGCATGTACTCCTTCGCTGATTGCTTCGCAGGGTACCATCAGATCATGGTTGCTGAAGAGGATCGTGAGAAAACTGCATTCATCATGCCTTGAAGAACCTTTTGCTATAGACGGTTGTCGTTCGACCTCATCAATGCCGGAGCTACCTATTAGAGAGCTATAGTGTCTCTTTTCCACGGCTTAATGCACAAAGGGATAGAGATCTACGTGGATGACATCATTGTCAAATCCCGAAGGGAGCAAGACCACCCAGACCATCTCAAAAAGCTTTTCAACAGGTTGCGTAAGTACAATTTGAAATTTAATCCAGCCAAGTGCGCCTTTTGCGTTAAATCAGGCAAGTTGCTAGGATTTCTAGTCAGCCACAAAGGGATTGAGCTGGATCCCACCAAAATCCAGGCCATTACGGAAATGCCCATTCCTTAGATAGAGAAGAAAATACAGGAATTTTTGGGAAGAGTCAACTTCATTAGTAGGTTCATTTCTCAACTCACATCAACCTGTGAGCCTATCTTCAAGCTGTTAAGGAAGAACTCCTCTTTGAAATGGATTGATGAGTGCCAGAAGGCCTTTCTTACAATCTCAAAGATCAGCCTGTCAAAGCTCCTATTTGGTACCACCCAGGGATAATGTTTCCCTGTTCATGAACCTATCCATAAGTGACAATGCCATGGGCTGCATGTTGGGTCAAAAAGACAATAGAGGCCGAGAACGAGCTATCTATTACCTCAGCAAAAGATTCAGCAGCAGTGAACACAAGTACACTCTGATTGAGAAGACTTATGCTTTAGCATAGGCTGCCATGAGGTTACAACATTACCTCCATGGGCACACAACCCATCTTATTTCCCGCGTGGATCCTCTCAAGTATGTGTTCAATAAGCCCATACTGAATTGTCGGCTGTCCAGATGGCAGTTGATTCTGCAATAATTTGACATTATTTACGTGACGCAAAAGTCTATTAAAGGTCAAGGAATTGCGAATCAATTGGTCGCCGCACCTTCAGAGGCTTTCAAACCCTTGGAAAGTTACTTCCCCTATGAAGGGATAATGACAATTCAGCAACACCATCAGTACGATACACGCCAAACATGGAACATGTATTTCGATGGAGCTGTTAATATGGAAGGTTCTGGAGCTGGAGCAGTTCTAGTATTCGGTACGGGGGAGTAGTATCCCGTCCCCGTCAAATTGTAGTTTGTCAGCACCAATAACACAGCTGAGTATAAAGGCTGTATCATGGGGCCAAAACTTGCCCGTTTAATGGGTATCAGGCGGTTAACTGTCTTTGGTGATTCAGAGTTGGTAGTCAAACAATCCACGGGAATCTATCAAACCAAAGAGCTACATTTATTGCCTTACTATTGGCAAGTTTTACAGATGGCTTCGGAGTTCGAAGAGATCTCCTCTCTACACATTCCTCGTAATAGGAATGACTTCGCAGACGCATTAGCAACTTTGGCCTCCTTGATTCACATACCTGACAAGGAACACATGTCAAGCGTCACATTAGCCCTACAAAAGGCACCAGCCTATGGGAACTATATTAGAGAAGTATTGGATGAGCTACCTCCCATCCAACAACCTAGGTATCAGCATATCAAGGAGTACTTATGAGATGGATCTACACCCGCTGAGGCGAGCCTGACTGAGAAAAGGTGGATTCATCGACTAGCTATGAAATTTTACCTGAGCGGAGATGCACTCTACAAGAGAGATGAAGGACAAGGTCTCCTCAGATGTCTGGATAAGGATCAATCTCAAAGACTCGTGGATGAGGTCCATGGTGGAGTATGTGGCCTACACATGAACGACCCTTTACTTGTAAAGAAGATCCTCAGAACAGAACATTATTGGCTTTCTCTCAAGGCTGATTGCAATGACCACGTTAAGAGATGTTATCAGTGCCAAATTCATGGGAATACTATCCACGCCCCTCCACGGGAGCTCCACAATATGAGTTCGCCTTGGCCGTTCTCAATGTGGGGAATGGACGTGATCGGGCCCATCGAGCCTAAAGCCAGTAATGGACATCACTTTATCTTCACCATGATCGACTACTTTACCAAGTGGATAGAAGCAGCCTCCTTCCCTAGGGCTACCAAAGAAGTCATCATTGCTTTCATCAGAAATAATGTCATTTGTCGATATGAACAACCAGAGGTGATTGTATCAGACAATGCTAAGAACCTCAACAACAAAATGATGGAGGAGTTATGCTGTAAATTCCACATCAAACACCTTAACTCCGTCATCTACCGTCCAAAGATGAATAGTGCTGTTGAAGCAGCTAACAAAAATATCAAGAAGATCATGCAAAAGATGTCTGCCAACCACAAAGGATGGCCTGACCTATTGCCTCTTACTCTGTTAGCCTACAGAACGTCAATGCGTACTTCAACTGGGGCAACTCCCTACGCATTAACCTATGGGATGGAAGCAGTACTCCCCATAAAAGTATAAATGGAATCCCTCAGAGTGTTGATAGACGCTCAACTGGATGAAGACCAATGGGTACAAGACAGGTATCACCAATTGTCTTTACTAGACGAAAGGTGAACCGCGGCTATCTTCCATGGTCAGTAATATCAACAAAGGATCGCCAGATCCTACAACAGAAAAGTCCGGCTACAGCAGTTTAAACAACATGATTTGGTTTTGAAGAAGATCATCGACAACCAAGATCAGTCTAAGGGAAAATTCACTCCTAACTGGGAAGGCCTGTTTATTGTCAAGGAGGTATTGACAGGAGGGGCGCTCAGATTGCAGGAAATGGATGGCGATGAATTTCCACAACTCATCAACTCGGACACCGTGAAACAGTACTATGTCTAAAGTTACCATCAAACAAATATCCTGGTATTGGATCATCAGATCGCCAGTCATTCCGGTTCTTTAACCCTTTACCACATACAACTCTATTCCGCACTTTGCCCCTCAGGAAAACATACTCTTTAAGCCAGCAGCCTGACTTCACTACGCTCTTACAACTTTGGTCATCCCACTAGGGATTGAACCTCTCGCGTTTATAGTTTGTCCCCCCAAACATGGGATCAAACTTTTCACACCTGCAGTTTATCCTCAACCTAGGATCAAACTTTCTCTTCCCCGCAGTTTATCTTGCACATGGGATTAAACTTTCTTCCCCACAGTTTGACCTGTACATGGGATTAATCTTTCTTCCTCGCAGTTTACCCTGCACATGGAATCACACTTTTTAAATCGTCCTAAGGGGCGAACTACGTCGACCTGATCTCCTTGATACACAGGAGTATGTAGGTAACCATATTTTATATGGCCCAGTCACAATAAAACAAAAACAACAAAAACACTTCTACACCCTTTTCCTTACAAAAATAAAAACAACAAAAATATTTCTACACCCTTTTCTGCCATAAACAGCGTTGAACCTTTTACACCAGGTTCAAACTACGCAGACCTGATCTCCTCTTCAATAGGAGTACGTAGGCAACCATTCATGGTTCGGTCTAACCCCCTACCAAAACACAAATACTTGTCAACGGTACTGGGATCAAACTTCAATCCATCACATTTCATTGGCTTCAGACCAAAGGGATGGAATTACCTGAGCTCCTCCTAAATAGGAGATTCGGCGACCATCTAAGCTGCAGTTGTACCTCAAAGAGTAACACCAATCCATAAGAGATGAAATTAACTAGGCTCATCCTAAATAGGAGTACTGGCAACCATCTGTGGTACGGTCAATCTCAGAGAGGAAAGCCACACTCATCTCCATATTTCCATACAGAAACCAGTCCCAAGACACCAAAGATGGTAGGGATATACACAGATCCATAATCCATTTTAAACTATCCAGGGATAACTCAATGTCCATCCAGTAACGAGGAATTCAGAATACAACTAGCTCACAAGCCCTAAAAAAGTAGGCAAATATCGAGCAAGTATTCAGGCATATCTAAAAGGGAAGTGATCAAAAATATATATTTCCCTGCTATATATAATACTGTTTGATATACACAATGTAAACTGTACATGATAAAATGGCTAAGCTAGTATGTGTAGGAAAATACAAGGCTATCTACAGATCGGTATGCATTCGAGCTAGCAGATCTAACACGGCATCTCTCTCAAGAGAAGGAGGTAATGCTGTGGTCTCCTGTACAAGGATATCCACACGAGTCAGCAAGTCCGAGGCCATCTGTATGGTGATGCAATGCTCATCGATATATGCACTCATCTCGACAAGCATGCCAGTGGTAAGGGACCTCACTGTAATACTATCTGTGACGGCTACATTCCGGGCAAATATGGCTCTATCCCGCTCAACTATCACTACATCTCTGGCTGATTTAGCCTCATCCCGCTCAACAACAGCGGCATCTCTTCGAGCTAATGTCTCGTCCCTCTCTAACAAAGCTGCTTCTCTCCCATCAAGAGCTGTCAACATCAGGGCTCTAGCCTGATCTCTCTCAAAAGTCATCAGATGAAGACTCTGCTCAAAGTACTGTGCTGAATGCTGAATAACGACAGTGCTAGTACTGGGAGAATCTAAGAAAGCTGCTGGAAACCCAGTAAATGCCTCCTCCTCGGTGTGAGAATCAATGTCCTCCATGGGCTCTCCACCATCTGAAGCAATGCTAGGCACTATGGATACTACCGTAGTCGATGAAGTCTCTGTCTCCATTCACGCAGAATACTCTAGTGAATAACCCAAATGGCTAACAAAAAAAGCATTTATCTCACACTGATCCCAACAAGCATACACACGGGATCGGTCCTCTGCTGATAGATGGCGAGAAGCTAAGCGCTGACCTAACGCCCCATCAAAAGGGCGAAAGTCCTGGAACTGGTCAAACTACGACATCACGGCCAGTGGGTGGTAGGTAGTCATGCCCCTCAAACCAGCCAGAGGGAGATAATCCATGCCCGAAGCATGAGTGATGAAACTGTAGGGTGAACATAGCCCTAAAGACGATAGGATAGCAAACGGATCTACAATCTCGGCTAAGAAAATGAACCAAGATGCAGGATCTGTACACTCCATAGGCTGAAAGGAATACGACATAGCTATCTTTGCCATAATCATCGGAATAATGGTGCGACCCTCCCTGAGAGCTCTCACTGCCATAATAACGTCGATGTCCAACTCATCCACGTATCGTGGCATGTACACATATGATAATGCACACAGCATCAATGCATCCACTCTGGCCAAATGCCACTGGTCCTCTGGTATGGCGAAATCCCCAAAATACCGAGCATAGCTATCCTCATAACCAAATCTGTCAATCAGAAAATACTGGGATATCACGTGGCCGGATGTAATCTCATCCTGCACAACTCTCCGCCTCAGCCCGGTGAGAGTCATAACCTGACAGCTCATGTCACCAATGGCCATATGCACGCAAGGTCTGTCAAGTGGTAGCATCGTTAAACGTGCATACTCCTCCAAAGTCAGAGTCAACTCTTGGGTCCCAAACCAGAAAACCTATCTCCAATACCCAGTGCTCCATCATGCCCTCCACAAATCCTACTGGAACCTGAAACATCAAAAGGGTCATGGTATGCTGCAACAGCTGATCTACGGTCACCCTATCTGAGGGTGACATACTATCATACCAATATCTTAGACGGGATGCCACCAATAATGGCGGGGTGTGATCTATGCGGCTGACTGTCGAAGAAGACATCTGTGTGGGCCGTATCTTAATACCATCCAGGGGTCAATGTTGAATATCTCTGGACATACATACATATGCATAACATGATACATGCATAATAGATAATAGATGGCAATATGATATAGGGAATGGAAAACTATACATACATTCCTAAGTATATCATCATCTATATACATCATCTCTGTATAGCTAAAAAATATAGGGAAATGGGGCACAGACGTCCTACTACTAATAGAGACCTATCAAAAGATATAGTGAGAATGGGGCACAGCCACCCAATAGCTAACAGAGGCCTATAAAAAGAGATAATGAGAATACACATCAGAAAAAGGCAATGGTGTCAATATCTACATCATCAATCTTGTCCACCTGATGTAACTCTTCCTGAGTCACTGGATCTCTATCAACAAGGATGTGAGGCTTATACAAAGGAGGATCTGCGACGGCAAAGCCAAATGGATCCCCGATAGAGGTTACAATGCATATTCCACTGTTGCACACATCAGCGATGATCCAATAGATCCCCAATGGGGGTTACAACACATGGTTATCTATCCACAAGTAGATCCCCGACGGGGGTTACAACGCATATTCCGCTAATACACATATCAGCGATGATCAAGTAGTTCCCCGGCGGGGGTTACAACGCATATTCTACTGATATACACATCAGCGATGATCCAACAGATCCCCGACAGGGGATACAACATATATTCCACTGATACACACATCAGCGATAATCCAGCAGATCCTCGGCGGGGGTTACAACGTATATTCCGCTGATACACACATCAGCGATGATCCAAAAGATCCCCGGCGACGGATACAATGTATACTTTCCATTGATGCATATGTCAACGAAGGTCAAGCAGCCTTGACATCAGTTTAGCATTGGCAGGTCAACCCAACGTCGCATCAAAAACCATCCAATGTGTTCATCAACTGATGCACACATCAACAAAGGTCAAACAGCCTTGACATTCATCCCCAACAGGGAGTTCATTCATTGATATACACGTAAGTAGAGGATCAAATGGATCCCCGATGGGGGTTACAACGCATGGTTAACCGTTGGTTCACACGTCAACGAAGGTCGGGCAGCCCTAACAACACATACTGTTGGCGGTAAATCCAACAGAACATTGATATGTCTTGGTGATACAAACCAGGGAGGATCAACATCATCGGGGAGGATCGATGATGGAATATGTCATACACATCCTCAAATAGACAAAGTTTTATCCCCACAGATCTCTCGTACACGAGAGACACATCTTTGGAGTAAAGTCTATATCTAGGATTCAGGACTTTAGTGATAGCCCCAACGTCAACATCCTAATAGGTTTGGATCATACATCCAAGCTTGCCGTCATTACCATCACTAGTAGAAGCAACGGGGAGCCGATAATCATCCCAGTATGTGGAAAATCATCCATATGCATCATTCATTTGCATCATGTTGCTCCATATATCATCATGTTTATCTTGTTGTATTTCAAGTGTTTAGGATTCTTTATCCTATCCATACCATTGCATTGCATGAATATGATAAAGAGGGGGATCTGTAGACACTTGAAATTTTCTGTACACCTGTTACTGACATTACAAGAAGGCAGATTCGTCTTTTAGAGATAACCCTGGAAGACAGTTCACATCCAGTCTGGATACTATCGGAAGCTTAGTCTCAACCCCGGAACACACACCGAGAGTAACAGTTCCAACCTCGACGATAACCCCAAGGCCTATTGTTTCAATACCAGAAATTCCACCGGAGAAGACCGATTCATCCTGGAGATAACCCCTAGATATTCAGTCTCAGTCCCAACACTGAGAATAGCAGATTCTAACCTTGGAGATAACCCCAAGGAAGGTAGTTGTAGTTCCAGAGATAACCCCAAAAATGCTTATTTCAAATGCATGCAATCAGTTTTAACCTCGGCGCTTACACCGAGGCACTCAGTACAAGACCTGGCAATAACACCAGGAAGACAGGCACACCTCAAAGATGACACTGAGGACCTTCAACACTTGTAACAGTCCAATTTTAGAGATAACCCTGAGAAACATCTACTTTATCAATCCAAACTAGAGATAACCCCGGTGAGGGGCAAAGTCATCATCTTGCTACCTTGACTCCACATCACATCGTCTCAATATTTCAGACATACATTTTTACACAGTAATGTCCCACAAGAGCCAAGGAAAACCAATCTCGAGTGACTATTACGCAGGATAACGGATATAATTTGAAGCTTGAAGACCGGAGGGCATCGTCCCATCTTCCTAACTTCGTATAACCTCTAATCCCATGTCATTGCATAACTCTCGACAACGGTAGTCTGAAATAGGTCTTACATACCTCAGTTAGATGCCCGGATTGCAATTCTAAAAGTTCGAGCATACATCACGTTGAATACGTGCACGTACTTCGAGACGACGGGACCCGCAAAGTCTGGGGCACCCCGGCCAGCCACAGGTACACCTGCGGCTCCCCCCTCTATAAAGAGAGGGATTGGGGTGGCCATTTTTCAAGAGAAAACGGCGAGGAAGCCCTGTCCAATTTGCTCTATAAACTCCCTAAACTGAGTGTTTTCTCATTTTAAACACTTGTAAGCTCATATATAGCTACTTTTTACCGACGAGAGCCGAGTGTTCATCCATTTCAAGTTATTGAAGTCTTCTTTGGCAGCCCACTGTAAGCCTTCTTACACACTTTAAAGCCTTTCTCTTCATCTTTGCACACACTATTCTTCACGTTGAGAGTCGTGTTGCGTGTGTAGGCCCGAACTTCGGTCCGTGGTTTCATTTCAGTTTTATATATATATACTTATATATATATATATATATATATATATATATATATATATATTTTCCTATATGGACTAACATTATTGAGTTATGCCTCGATTGAGCCTAGACTTATGTCTGGAGCGTTTAATGGCTTTTGTATATATATATATATATATATATATATACTTATATATATGAACTATGTGTTGAACTTTGTTCGATAAGCCTAGACTTACGTCTGGTGCGTTTAAATGCTTTCGTGTGTGTGTATATATATATATATATATATATATATATATATATATATATGAACTGTGTGTCGAACTTTGTTCGATGTGCCTGAATTTTACATCCGATGCGTTTACTGCTTTAATATATATATACTTATATATATTAACTGTTGTTGGACTTTGTCCGATGAGCCTGAATTTTATATCTGGTGCATTTACACGCTTATATATATATATTTACATTTTGTCCCGCCTAGAGTTTACTTCGTGGCGGTTGACCATTTTTACAGCTTTCTTTACATTTCGTCCCGCCTGGAGTTTCCTCCGTGATGGTTGATCGCTTTTATAGCTTTATTTACTTTTTCGATCCCCCATGGAGGTGCTTCGTGGTGGTCGATCATGTGATAACCCCAAATCCAGGTTACCTGACCCCGAGTTTGGTGTTCACGATCCACAATATAATACCATTTAACTACCCATTCATATATAAATAGGAATACATAAGTCATTAACATAAGTTGTTAATACATAATTCCCAGGTTTTCTAACCTTAAAATTACAAACATACCCCTTAGATAAACAAAAAGGGTTTACAATTTAACATAATAATACTGTTCATTATGCTACTCCAGCATCTTGCCTTTGCCTTTGTTCTTCTTTGACCCGCTGGCCTCTTCGTTCCTAGCTAAAATATTTTATTTATAGAAAGGGTGAGCAACAAGTTTGCCCCGCAAGTTAAAACATACAATAAATGTATACGAATCAATAAAAACAGACTATAGAATGAAACCAAAGTTCGGTGAACTTTGAAATGGCTGAACAAATCGTTAATCAATAACAAGTCTTCTCGTATTCTAGGCGACGCAATAATTTGATAATGAAATAGTATAACGCTTTCAAAGTTTCTACGATATTCTATTGAATAATCAAGAATCAATTCTGCGCAATAACAAAGTGGAATGTTTTCCAGATTTATGTTGAGCGATCCATTGGATCTAGAACTTCAACTTTCTCGGGTATCTATCAAAGATTTACTTTAATACATACGCAGGAGTATCAGATAACCATAAAGATTAAATCATACCCCTCTGCAAGTACTTAGAGTCGGCCAACTCCTTGTACCCTATATTATGCATAATACTTAGGTCGCACGCAATGGTCGAATATACGACTTAAAAATTTTGTTCCCTTTATATAAAAGGTTGTTCTTCTCAGTCTCAGAATCAAGATTTTGATTTAACAACGAAATATTGTGATTTCAAATTCTATTTACTTATCGATCTAACCGAAATAATTGGCATCGATCTATCAATAACAATTGAATTCTCTTCTTGAATCTATCAAGTTCTAACAAATGTTCGTCTAGCCAGAATAATTAGCTAAAGCATTTCTCAACATAATTTGACAGTAAACAGGAATTATCTGTACTGTTAATTCTATCTTCTACGAATATGAATATTCAACAATAGTTATTCTACAAATGTATATTCTCCAAATCAGTAATTCAATTTGAATTATTAATCATGCACTAACTGCGAATAATCAACAATAAATTCCCTGGACATGGTATAATTAGAAATAATTAACCATTACAATCATTGAATGAATATAACTCAAGGTTGAGTTAGGAAACCTGCCTTTCGCGTTGATTACAGCTACAAAATATAATTAACTGCGTTCGTAAGACCTATAATCAACAATATCGGTCTCACAATTAGCACAACCATTTATAACACGTAACACTGTATTTTACAGTCAAACTTCTCCTAGGCACATTACCACATAGCCACATTAGTGTTTATAACCTATATAAACACTTATCAAGTCTAACTATTTCGGTTTGGTTGGACTTCGGTCCATTCTCGGTGTTCTGGTCACCCTATCTGATAATTAACACAGTTATTGTCAATTAAATTCGGTTTCTAAGCTTCAATATTAATTTAGATAGGTCAATTATCATTAATAATATTTTTCGGAAGCTTTTAATAATTTCTAAACAATTATTATAATTCATAATAATTTTTCAAACACTTAAATCATTTTTAAATGATTTAATTATCAAATAATCTTATTATTATTAATATTTAATAATATAAAAATATTAATATCATACTTGTCAAAATATTAAAGTTATTATTAATAACTTAAAATATTTTTAAACATTTAATATTCTACTTAAATGATTTTTAAATTAATTAAAATCATTTTTAAACCGTCACCATTAATATTGAAATATTAATGAAATTATTATCAAAATATTAAAAGTCATTAATTATAACTTAAAATATTTTTAAAACATTTTTCTCATTTTCAAATAATTTTTAAATCAATAAAACCATTTTTAATTTATTTATTTAATATAATAAATAAATAATCTAATATCATTAATATTAAGTTATTAATGAGAATTTTTCAAAAATATTGAAAATTATATTTTCTAACACTTTATTCTTATTTAAAATAATTTTTAAATCAATAAAATTATTTTTATCTTATTTATTTAATTTAATAATTAAATAAATCTAATATCATTAATATTAAATTATTAATGAAAATTCTCCAAAAATATTAAAAGTCACATTTTATAACTCAAAATATTTTTAAATACATTATTCTTATTTAAATTGATTTTTCATAATATTAAATCATTTTCCTCTAATTTATTTAATACATTAAGTAAATAAATTAAATACCTTTAATATTTAAATAATTATAAATATTAAATAAAAATATTCTAATTGGTCAAAAATTATTTTTCATAATTTAAAATAATTTTTAAAACCATTTTTAATAATTTTTATAATTTATTTTCTATTTTTAATTAATTACCGAAAATTCTGAAAATAAAATAATTCAAAACCGTCGTTGTAGGCCTTTAGCGACACAAAGCGTTGCTGTTGGTGTTCTTGAGCCTCAAGAACACTGACAGCCGGCAGTGCAAGGGTCATCGTTTGACCACGCGTAAATCTCAGCCTGAGCATGTTCTGGGTTTATTTAAGCGTTGATCTTGTAGTACGTATGCACCACTACAACGCTCAATCAAAATATAGGTCATACAACAAACAAACAAGAAGATCCAGCATCACAAAGTTCTTGTCAGATCACTTCTGGGTTTTCTGGGTAACCCAGAAACCCAGACAGTGTCGACTAGACACTTTCAAGCTCGATTTAATTTATGTTCTGGTCATGGTTTTGGTTCTTTCTTGGTTCTTATCTGTAGTATAAATGACAAGGAACAACACTTAAACAACGGATCAACCAAACAACAACAACAACAACACAAGTTAAATCTTGGTTAAAGGATGTCAGAAACGTAGTTCATCTGTTTATGGGTTTTCCAGAAACGGTGTCCGTGAACGGATGGTTTAGTTTGGCCACCTTTTACGTTCGATCAGTCGATGTTTTAAAGGATATTAAGGCTTGGGTCTATAGTCCAGGCAACAGGCTACATATTTACTACAACAACATCAACAACAAACATCATAACTGACAGATCTTAGAGTTTGAATATCATGTCAGACACTGTTTTTAAAATTTCTGGGTTACCCAGATTTCAGCCGGTTAAGCTCGGTCAACGGTATTTGACCATGAATAAAATGAAATCTAGACACCAACTGACTGTGATACCACTTGCAGATTAAAGCCAATATACCAGGCTACAAATCCAAAACTTAAAACAACAAAAATCATAAACGAGCAAGGATCTGTGGCCACTGACATTAGGTTGTCATACCATTTTTCGAGCTCAAGAACAGTTTTGAGAAATCGTCTTTTTAAGGTACTTTGATGCTATGGATTCATGATGGATCACCATAGATCATCTAAAAACATCTTCTAGCAAACATCTAAACACATAAACACGAAATCTTTCTTTGCATATAAGATCAAAGTAGGTTTAGGGTTTATACCTTATATTATCTAATCCTTGATCTTGCCTCACCAATCTGATCAAGGTGTTCTAGGAGCTTGGTAAGTGACTGAAATGCTTCGGAATTTCGGAGGTCAAGGATAGAGAGAGAGTTGTTGAGAGTAAGATAACAAAATGACTAATATAAGTAGCTTTCTCTTTCTTTAATCACCCACCTTTGATTCTTGTGGTTAAAATGTTTGTGATGTGGCTTCACCTAGCTAATTCAAGGTGTATGGTAACAATGCAAGAGGTGTGGCAACATTTTTAACCACACTTCTTTTACCTAGATTATTTTAGAGCAAAGGGTATTTTTGTCATTGGACATGAATTTTAATGGTAAAATAGACAATTGGCTCAACCCTTAGGGTTTAACCCTAAGGTTCTAACCCTAAGGTTTTAAATACTCCAATTCTAGAATTTTCTAATTAATGTTTAAAAATAGAAAATTAAGAATTTCAAAAAATATAATTAGGGTTTTAAATAGAAATTAATATTTCTAAAGTATAATTAGGGTTTCCTAATTATATTAACACATACTAATTACTTTAGGCTTGCTAATTAGGATTAGGATTTCCTAATTAGGATTTTAGGATTCCCGGATATGAAATTAGGGTTTCCCAGCTTTCAATTAGGGTTTCTAACTGTACAATTGATTTTCTAAATCTGAGATTAGGGTTTCTAATCCCTTATTAGGGTTAATTAATTACAAACCTTATCTGATCAATCATTATCAACATACAGCACAAACACATTCTCATCAATATAATTATTTTAATTATATTTTCTACCGAATCCCGTTCCAAAAATTAGGGTTAGGGTTTCTATTCTCCGTTAAGCATAACTCCACTCTAAAATTATTAGTCAATACACAAATTGAACTTCTCGAGACTCGTATCACCGATACACAGTACAATATTAACAATCAATATTAAAAAAAAATTATTCGTGAAATTTTGAATATTTGAAATCCCGGGTTATCACAGATCATGTCTGTATATTTATATATTTACAGCTTTTATATATATATATATATATATATATATATATATATATATATATATATGCTTACTGTGTTTATATCAATTGTAGCATCATGTGAGCCTAGGAATCATGTGATCACAGATTCAGTCCACTGAATCTAGATTTAGTTCCGTGATGGACCTTTTCAGCTGTAAGCAGCTTGTAAATTTATTCTCGGTGTTCGAATTTCCTCCGATGGTTTCTATACCCATGAGGAGTTCGGCACTACTGTGTACATTATTTTCTCAAAGATGCTTCGCATCTCGAAAATAAAAGCAATCAAGCCGAACATTGAATAAAATGGAAGTATCAAATACCTCAATTACTATTGAGCATAGGGTTTAAAAAACCTCTTTTTACAAAACATCACTGCTATATCTTGTTTAAAACTGAATTTTTATACAAATTCAAACCCTATGTATATAGGTGCGAACGAGGCATAGCACTACTTCCAAATAACAGCATATTGACCCACACACACACACATTCATATAGCAGTTTATTGAAAAGTGGCGGTCACCGTGGCAACACGGATGTCGGGGGGTACCTAACACTTTCCCTCCGCATAAGTAAGTCCTCAGACCCTAATGAATCTCGGTTTCACAGACCCGTTTAGCAGTGTCACATCACTGGGTCAATGTACAAACCTTTTCTCGGTTGTGTTGGTACAACCATTTAAAAAACTAATTGGCGACTCTTAACAGTCCATCGTCGACATTATACATGTCGGACCTTTTTCACTTATTTTTTCAAACAAATCTCACATAACATGAGAACACAAAAAAAATAATTAACGAAAAGGGACAAATAAAAATCCCGACGTCGACAATGATGGTAACCCCAACTTTTGAAAAGTGTTAGAGGGGTAGTAAGCTAGTGTTGTCCCGTCTTTTGTGATACTAGGGGATATGTGTTATCATTTATAGCAGTATGCTAGAAAAGAACATATATTGTAACCATTTTGCATATGAATATAAATGATCTTATTTCAGGAACGTGTTATAAACCTTTAGGTCTTTTCAATTGAGAAATATCAAAGTATTATAATTAGATAATAAAATGAAAAATTTTATGATGCAGAAAATGCCGCCTAGACGTATAATAACTGTCCCAGAAGAGTCAGTTAATGATGAGAGAGGACCAGTAGATTCGATACAGAGACTTGTAGATTTATTGGGAGAAGCTCTGAGGGGAAGAAACGAATCCGTACCACCCGTTCCCCAAGCTGTCCCAGTAAACAACCTTCAAAGATTTTAAGAGTGTAGAACCCCCAGAGTTCGAGGGAACTACTGACCCGATAGTTGTGCAAACCTGGATCAAAGAGATCGAGAAGGCCTTCACTATAGCTCGCGTGGGTGAAGACCATAAGACAGTATTTGCCATATACATGATGAGGGGCGAAGCGAACTATTAGTGGGAAGCTAATCAGCAGAGAGCGGGAGAAAGGACGATAACATGGGAGAGGTTTATGATGTTGTACTTCGAGAACTATTTCCCAAAGAGTATGAAGAATAGGATGGAAGTGAAGTTCCTAGAATTAAAACAAGGTGATATGATGATGGCACAATACCCAGCTAAGTTTAACGAACTAGCGCGATTTGCGAAGCACCAAGTTGGGGATGAGGAAAGGAAGGCGAGACACTTCGAGCAAGGGTTGAAGTCGTGCTTGTATATCAGTCTTCCATATTGATTCCATTGCAACCTTGTTAGAGAAGGTAGTCATTGCGAAAGGTGGCAGTGAGGCCTTAAGTCTATATCATAAGGAGAAGAAAAATAAGAACACTGGTAGTGAGCACCATGGAGGAAGTAGCAGCGGAGGGAGTAACTCTAGAAAGAGGTAATGGGAAAACAACAACTGTAACGCCCTGAAATTCGGTCTATCTTCACACCCAGATTCTGTACGTCACGAGTACATCATTCATCCAACATACATCATTATATACTGAAATATAATAACATACATTCTCAAATCCCAGGTTCTAAAAACCTTATAACCTCTTTCATTACAAATAATGATAAATAAATTATTCATTTCATCTTACAAGAGTGACTTTTATCCGCCATCAAGGATACATAGCGGTTTATTAAACTAGTCTATAGTTCAGTTTCATCTTTCTACATTACAAGTCTTCACTTGATCTTCTCGCTCAGTCACATTCTGAATGGCACTTCATCTGGATACCGTCAGCTTGATCTTTACGGGATCCTTAAGTTCTTCTAACATCGTTCGCTGAAAATATTTTTCATTTAAAGCAAGTGTGAGCATTCAATTGTCCAGCAAGTCATAACAGTTGAACAAACAACTTCAAGAGTTTAAACATTTCTTTAGAACTTCTATAACCGAACAAAAGTTATGAAGCAGCTTGAATAATAGGAATAATCTCGATTCCTATCATCTTAAAACATCAGTCACTTTCACTTTGAAATACTTTCATTCTTCAACCTTTTTCAAACACATTCTGTCTGGCTAGAATTATTAGCAAGACTTAACAATAACAGCTCATGTATAAACAGAACATACTTGTATTGAACAGCTCAATCACAGTAGTTCATATCATAGAAACACCGAAGTGTTTAAATTGTGGCACATGGCGTCATACGTTCTAACACCTTGTACAAATATCACACATTTGCGCATAGACAGAACTTCTCAAGTTCAACATCTGAGAAGTTTAAGAAACTGGCATTCATTTAGAATATGAATAAAGTTAGGAAACTTGCCTTATGCACAGCTACAGCTTACGCTGAACTGCTCATTCCAATTCCTATATAACACATAAGGAGAAAACATAAACACCAATTAGTCATATATTGAACTTACGCATTGGTTTAGTTAACTTTACTTCTTAGTGTTCGTGTTCTTGCAAATCTCAGTTTACGCGACCTACTTTCTTTACCGATTTACGGCTTTATGACATACAGAGATGTTTTACTCATACATTCATCATCTTTGATGATTTACATTTTTATCTTCTTCTTATAACCTTACTAGGACTCAGCACACATCGTGTCTTTGCTAATAGTCCATATGGTATTCTGAGTGGTTTCCCACAAATAACCAACAAACAAGTTCCCGTCTCATCTACACTGCCATCACAGTAAGTTAGATCGGTTGCCAGTTTCGTATATACCTTCGCTCTCTGAAGGAATTGTTTGGCTCAGCTCCCATATGTCAACCATCAAATGTTATGATTGTACCACCACCTAACTTATCGTAACTTATCTGAACCATTAATTATAACATTCGTTAAGTTAGTTTCCTATTCCTTACGGCTTTCTGGAAACTAAATGCCATACCTCAAGATTCATTCTTATACGACTCACCTTCGGCTTTCATTAATCTTATTACCGTTTACTATGGCTTTCTTGATAATTTATATCTTATTTAATACTTTCGTTATCCCTTACATGAAACCTATGTTCATTACTCGTTCTTAGTGTCGAAGCCATACTGATCGTTGTATACTAAGACCGATCGTTCATCACAACAGCGTTGCGTTCACAGCGTCTATACGCTTTACACTTATCTCTCACTATCATGACATAACATCAAAATGTTATTCATTACCCTCGTCGCTCAACGTCTAAGGAATCACAACTATAGCAATCCCTCATGTTCGTTCATCGCGACTATGATCCCCGGATATCGGTTCCATAACCCGTACAATCTTTGTCTTTTAATCTCGTTTAAGCTTTCCGTTCGACCTTTACTACAGGTTTAATTCACTTGATTAAGTGTTACATTAATTGGATATTATGTTCTTTATCGTCCCTTACGTTTCCTCCAAGAGCTGAGCAGTTAAAAGCTCATCTTTGGCTTTTTCCCCACACCGGCGCTGCGACGCCACTCTCTTCTTTATCTCTCATGCTACGGCGTGAGTTAGCATTGCACAATCTCCCTGGCCTAGCGCTGCAGCGCCGCCTCTCAAGGCATAGCTGGCGCTGCAGCGTCGACCCTAAACCCTAAAAAATTTCTCTAAGTGCTAAATCCAATTTGAGACGCTTACTTCCCGATCTCATAACTTCTTCGTTATAACTTAGAACGAGATCATTCTAAAGCCATTCTTTTCTTTATCTTACATACTTCAATACCCCTCAGACAAAACTTCATTCTGAATTTATTAACATTCCATCTGATTGGCTTGATCTTCACCCTTTGTTCATTTTTACGCTTTTAATGTTCTTCGTTCGTTCGTCCGTAATTCGATCATCCGAACTCAGAAATCGTTCGTTCTTGAGTCTATGACTTACGTTTTCTATATTCTCTTACTTTCTTATGAAACCCTACACATTCGGGTTTATTTACTAACTTTTGAATTCTCGTTCGTCTTTTACAAAATTTTGTCATAACTTCGTTATAGCTCAGTTTTAATCCGTTCTTCATGAACGTTTCTACCGTTCCTAACCAAGCAATAAGCATCTAACTTAAACGCGATGGTTTTAAACTTGTCTATCAACAACAATTACCCTATGATGATTTTAAATTTATCCATCAACAACGTTCTTCGTATTCTTCGCGTGTTCTTCGTTCGTTCTTCATTTTAATCAATATTTTGGATTACGATTTCACTTTTTATTGGAATTTGATGTTATAGAACATCATTCCTTACTTATTTCACCTACTCATTCATATAATCCACTTGGATCATTTTAATTCATTACAAATCTTATACTTCCTTAAGAAATTTATAAAATAAACTTCTAATTCTTATTTCTTCATTTTCTTACGATTTTAACCATATGAAATCATTCCTAAATTCTTTTACTCCTTATTCTCGTTAAGCTATGTTATTAACATATAGGACTTAAAGAGAAATTAAATTCGACTATGTTTTAGGTTACCTCTCTTCTTTATTTTTCTTCCGCTAGACAAAGCCGGCAATTCGCAAGTTTTTCTATTTCACGATCACCTTCGATCCGATCATTCATACTCATTCTCTTCCTTCTCCATCTTCTCCAATCTCTCAAGCTCTCTCTCTCTCTCTCTCTCTCTCTCTCTCTCATGCTATAGGATTTTCAAAATCCCATTTAAAAGAAATTAGCTTCCTATTTATAGAAAATCCAAGGTTAGGGGCAAAATAGTCATTTCACCCCCCCCCCCAAACCTCCTTACTATTCAAGTCTTAAGCACTAAGTTTACTTGGCCTCCACATTTACTTAGTCATTAAGTTTTGCTTAGCCCCTAAGTTTACTTACTCATCACTTATAAGTACTTTACTTAGCCATTAAGCATAAGCACTTTACTTAGCTATTAAGTTTACTTAGTCATTATTTAACTTATCCTTTACTTAGCCATTATGACTAATCGTATTCTACGCATCTCATTCTTGTATTCTCTTCGTATATAGTTCGTACGATATTCGTATTATACGTCGTAATAATCTTCTTACTATACTCGTATATTAACTAGTATTATACTCATATTTCTTACGCATAATAACCCTAATTATTATACAAAATCATTAAATTCTCGAAACTCACTTTTCCTAACCCTTAGGTTTGAAGTCTGCAGGCGAAAACTTCATTTTTGCCATAATTGAAATATTATTGAATATTCCATTACATCTTAGAATTCTATCATTACGCGTTTCTCGGAAAATCAAAATAAATCTCCGAGCAGAAACGGATGAATAGTGCATATTTCGTCTTTTTTCCCGAAAATATTTTTATTCCCAGAAAAATTTTATTTTCATCTTGAAAATTCTTTTTCGTTCAATCTAGCTCGTAGCCAGAATCCTCCTGACTTATAATCATCCTAGGTTATAAAACGATTAATAAATACATAGCACATAATAGTTTTAATAAAAATTCATTTTATTAATAATTAATTCTTTAAACTTAAATTCTGAACAATCTGGATTCTCCGGGTTGTTACAACAACAACAACAGAAACAATAACCAAGGTGGAAGTCACCAGGGAAGCTTCAAAAAAAGGATCGAAGCTTGTAACAAGTGTGAAAAAAGTTATCAGGGGGAGTGCTAGAAAGGAAAGAGCACGTGTTATAATTACGGCCAAAATGGGCACATATCGCCAAATTGCCCAAAGCCAAAGAAGATCAGAGGATGTTTTTCTTGTGGATCAACAAAGCACCAGATAAAGGATTGCCCAAAGAAAGGAAGTGGGGGAACTGGCGTAGGCCAAGGAGGAGGAAGCAAGTTAATGATTGGTGGACCTGCGCAACCCAACCGATCGACCGCCCGAACCTTTAACATGACCGTTCAGGATGCAGTAGCTGCAAAGGACGTGGTGTCAGGTATAATCCCAATCAATAATATAAATACTTATGTATTATTTGATTCGGGTGCCACCTATTCTTTTATATCCGAAGAATTTGCTAGTAAATTTAGTACACCCCGAGAACATTTAGAAGATTCTTTGAACATAGAAGTTGTGAATAAGGAAATAATCCCCGTAGAATACATTTATCAAAATTTTCACGTAAACATTAGAGAACATGAATTGAGCGTAGACTTGATTCCTATTAGACTGGGAGAATTTGACGTAATACTGGGAATGGATTGGTTGTATAACCATGCGGCGATAATTAACTATCAGAACAAATGTGTGAACCTTCAGACTCTGAGTAAATCTAAGGTAGTGTTTTATGGTAGCTCATCGCTTAAGCAATCGTGTTGTGTTATGATGATGCAGGCCAAGAAATTGTTAAAGAAATGATGTGTAGGTTATTTAGCTTACATCGTGGATACTCGGAATAAGGGAGTAGAAGTTAAAGATATACCCGTAATGAGTGAATTTCAGGATGTGTTTCTGGACGATCTGCCTGGTCTTCCACCAGACAGAGAAATCGAATTCGTAATAGACTTAACACTGGGAACGGCACCGATTTTGAAAGCTCCATATCGTATGGCACCGGTAGAAATGAAGAAATTGATGATACAACTTCAAGAGTTATTAGATAAGGGGTACATTTGACTGAGTGTGTCTCCTTGGGGAGCACCAGTGTTATTCGTTAAGAAAAAGGACAAATTGATGAGGCTCTGTATCGATTATCAAGAATTGAACAGAGTAACGAATAAGAACAGATATCCACTACCAAGGATAGACGACTTATTTGATCAACTGAAGGGAGCGAAATGTTTTTCGAAGATCGACCTACGGACAGGATATCACCAACTGAAAGTGCGGGATGAGGACATACCAAAGATTGCATTTCGAACCCGTTATGGACATTACGAGTTTTTGGTAATGTTATTTGGTTTAACTAATGCTCCGACAACATTTATGGACTTGATGAACAGCATCTTCAAGCCATTCATAGATAAATTCATAGTAGTTTTCATCGACAATATTTTGATCTACTCAAAGACAGAGGAAGAACACGCCGAACATCTGAAGATTATTTTGGAGGCACTACGAAAGGAGAAAATGTATGCGAAATTTTTGAAGTACGAATTTTGGATGAAGAAGGTTCAATTCTTAGGCCACATGGTGGATAAGGATGGAATCTTAGTAGACCCCGCGAAGGTCGAAGCAGTAAGTTATTGGGAACAATCGAGAACCCCGACGGAGGTGAGAAGTTTCTTAGGGTTAGTTGGGTGCTATCAAAGATTCATCCAAGATTTTTCTAAGATAGCGACCCCGTTGACTAACCTGATGAGGAAAACGGTGAAATTTGTATGGACCGACAAATGCGAAGAGAGTTTTCAAGAGTTGAAGAAGAGATTAAGCGAGGCGCCTGTATTATCATTACCAGATGATACGGGAGGATTTGTGGTGTATGGTGATGCATCGCATAGAGGACTAGGCTGTGTGCTGATGCAGCATGGCAAAGTTATTGCGTATGCGTCACGACAATTGAAGGATTACGAAAAATGATACCCTACTCATGACTTAGAGTTAGCGGCAGTAGTTTTTACGTTAAAGATATGGAGGAATTATTTGTACGGAGAAAGATGTGAGATATACACGGACCACAAAAGTCTGAAATATATCTTCACACAGAAAGAGTTGAATATGCGTCAGAGAAGGTGGTTAGAATTGATCAAAGATTATGACTGCGATATTCTTTATCACCTGGGGAAGGCAAACGTAGTTGCCAACGCTCTGAGCAGAAAAGGAAGGGAGAAATTGTTTCAATTGACAACTCAGGAGGAGTTAATAAGAGATATGGAGAAGTTGAAAATAGAGGTAAAGGGACCCGAGAGGTCTGAAGAGAAGTTATTTGTAATGGAAGCTTGTCCGACATTGTTGGATAGAGTAAAAGAAGCACAGAAAAAAGATGAGGAATGTGAGAAGATCAGGAAAAGGATTTCAAAAAATGAGGAAGAAAAATTTCGAATAGATAAATACGGTATCTTAAGATTCGAAAGGAGAGTGTGGGTACCACCAATAACAGAGTTAAGAGAAGAGATTTTGTACGAGGCACACAATACGACATATTCTGTTCATCTGGGAGGCATGAAGATGTACCGAAATTTATGACAACATTCTTGGTGGCCCAATTTGAAACGGGAAGTCGCAGAGTGAGTTAGTAGATGTTTGACTTGTCAACGCGTAAAAGCAGAGCATCAGCGATCGAGTGGATTGCTATAACCGTTGGAAATACCAGAGTGGAAATGGGAGCACATTACGATGGATTTCGTGGTTGGACTTCCAGTCACGCATAAAGGTTTTGATGCCATTTGGGTTATCGTGGATCGACTTACAAAGACCGCACATTTTCTACCGATCAAGATCTGCTACAGTTTGAATCAGTTAGCGAGTCTGTACGTAAAGGAGATTGTTTCACGACATGGAGTGCCGGTGTCAATTGTCTCTGATCGAGACCCGCGTTTCACGTCAAATTTTTGAAAAAGCTTGCAAGAAAGAATGGGAACACAGTTGAGGTTGAGTACCACTTATCATCCTCAGACAGATGGACAGAGTGAGCGAACAATACAAATGCTGGAGGACATGCTTAGGACTTGCGTATTAGATTTCAAGGGAAATTGGGACAACCACCTACCCTTAGTTGAATTTACGTATAATAATAGTTACCATGCGAGTATCGGCATGCCACCGTACGAAGCTCTTTACGGAAGAAAGTGTAGAATGCCATTATGTTGGGACAAAGTCGGAGAACGATGATTGAATCATTTTTGTCAAGCTAAAACAATTAGCATAGACACAAGAAAAATAGCAATGTTTTAAAAACCCATTAATTCAATCATCTATTCTAAAATTTTTCAAAAACATAGAAGTGAAACATCATCACGAAGTCAATAAATTTTGAAAATCTAGCAAAATCGCATGCTATGAAAAAATAAGTAGCAACCGAATCAAACAGCACACACGCATTTATGTCATTAATCGGAATAATACCTGCAACTACATCCCTTGATGCCACTGCATCTTGGACCGTCATGTTAAAGGTACGGGCCATCGGCCTACCCGGCTGCGCTGGACCACCAATAGCTAACTTATTGTTATTAGTGTCCTTATTCCGCTCGTTCCCTTCTTCGGGCAGTTCTTTACTATGTGCTCAGTTGACCACATACAAAGCATCTGTGGTTCTTCTTCGAACTTGGACAGTTAGGCGAAATATGCCCCATAGTTATAGCATACGGCCTTCCCCTTGAGACAGACTCCTAAGTGAGTCTTCCCACAAGTCTTACAAACCTCCATCCTCCTCTTTGGATCTCCTTATTTCACTCTGGTATTCCCAGAGTTAAACCCTTTCCATTTCTGTCCTTCACCACTCCTGCTGGCCCCTTCTATCTTCACCTCCCCATCAACATTCCCCTTATTCTTCTTGTCCTTGTGATACTGGCTTAAAGCCTCACTCCCACCTTCAGCGATTATCGCCTTCTCTAGTATGGTTCCAAAGGAAGTACCTGGAACATAGATATCTGGTTATAGTGCTAGGGTTTCAAGCCCTGCTCTAACCGTCGAGCTTTTCTAACCTCGGTGTCCACTTGGTGCGGAGCAAACCTCGCCAGTTCATTAAACTTGGCAGCGTATTGGGGAACCGTCATATCCCCTTATTTTAAATTAAGAAACCGCATTTCCATCCTCCCCTACATACTCGTGGGAAAGTAGTTCTCGAAGAAAATATCTTTGAACCTTACCCACGTTATATTCTCGATACCAGCCCTAGCCTGGTTAGCTTCCCACCAAAAATTGGCTTCCCCCTTCATCATATAGGTTGCAAAGGCAACCTTCTGAACCTCGTCGACATTTGTAATAACAAATGTCTTCTTGATTTCTTTTACCCATGTTTGGGCTTTTATAGGGTCCGTAGTTCCTTTGAACTTTGGCAGATATTAAACGTAGTAGCTCGTACTACTCCAGGATTTATGGGGATATTAGCCCCATTTCTATTAAACGCTGATGTTAATAAGTTAACAAATTCCTGCATTGGGTTAACCGGACCTCCCTCTGGTTGGTTTACATTAGCCTCTTGATTACGTTGTCTCCTTCTCGGCGGCATTTTGCTGTTACAATAAACAACACATTTTGTTATTATTCGCTTCTTGTTAGTTAGTTATTATTCAAGATTAAACAATAACTTCAACATTCATTACTCAATATGTTCCGAAAAAGGCTTATATTAATTCATTCTTTGTAGTATAATACTACATCGTTTACATTACACAGCCTAAGCTGATTACATTACTATCTCACAATTGCTTTCCAAAAATTGGGATTTACAAAAGACTACCCTTTGTTATACAAAAGAGAGTTTTACGACACTACTAGATACACAATATTTACATATCTAAACCTACTCTGGTCATAATTAGATTACATCTGCTGCAAGACATTATCAAAATCCATGGTGGCAAGACCGGCGATAACATCACGGCTGATAGTATGCCGAGTTTGCCCAGCCTCTATTGGATACCCAGCTACCTACTGCTGGAAATCCTTATGAGAACTCCTATGAATATTGGATATCCTCCCTATCTTCTATTTCATGGTCTTTAGCTCCTGCCTAAGCTCAAAGACATCTTGTTTTAGCTCATGGACCTTGTCCTTGGACAAAACTCTCTCGTCATGTTCCTACTCCCACATTGACTCCACATCTATCTTATCCTCCAAGACAGCATGGAGTTCTTCTTTCAACTCCTTTACCTCTTTACAATACTAGACGTTTCTATCCAATACTGCCATAAATAATGACATCATTAACTCCCCCGGAGCCATCTCTACTGCAATTGCTATTGGGTTAAAGGACACTACCTCCACCTCGTCTTCCAACATGCCATGAACACAGACAAGGTCTAGGCTCTCTGAGTCTCCAGACTCAACAACTATTACTTCAGGCTCTGATGCTACTTGGTTCAGTATGATCTCTATATGATTCACCGACTCTTCACTTTCTACTTGTATATCTCTATACAACAAAATAAATAGTTTGATTAGTACACATCAGTAGAATAATAAAAACACATAACATATATAATGCATTTTTATAGGGTTAATTTCCATCTTCTACTTCTTTTACTCTTCTTAACGTTATGACTTAAGGTTCTAATCCCCCCTTAAGTTTTATAACCTATTGCTTTGATACCAACCTGTGACGCCCCCAAATTTGGGTATCTTCCAACCCGACATATGGTGTTACACGGTGCTACAGTTCACACATACATTCAATTGAAATTCCTCAAAAGAACGAATATGTCTTATATATTTTCCAAAACAATATTCCCTTCCCAGGTTCTTTATAACCAATACATAAGTTCTTTGTCATAATATCAAATACATTACAACATTAAACCTATACTATTACATACACAGTTCAACGGTTTGCCTTAGCCTTTCCCTTATCTTTACCAGATCTTTCGGTCCGTTCGGTCTTAGCTGCATTCATATGGTTCAAGCAAGAATGAGCATAACAAGCTCAGTAAGTACAACAATTTTATTTAAATGACATGCTTGAAACATAGGAATAGTATATCTTCAATAACTGAACAATAGTTATGAAGTACTATCGATAATTTAAAATAGCACTTCACATTTCCTTCAAAACGTTTTACAACGACAATATTCAGTAAAACATCAATTCCGGTCCAAGACCATGAGCATTTCATACTTTCTTTGAAAAGGATAACCCGACACTAAGTCCGTAAGTTTGGCATATCTTACGAGCACGTCTAGGTGATCAGCCTATAGTATTCTATGTTAATCAACACTACATTCTTTAAACGAATGTACGTTTAAGTTGTGGCAACCTCACGTGCCTGTCGTTTGACGACAAAACATTTTAGCATACTCAGTCTTCATTTGAAAACCACACCAACATAGTTTGGTAAAATATTGACAGTACTTTAATAAATTATAAGAAATCCAACATAATGTAAGTCTAGATGAAAGAATTGGCTTCGACCACATCATACATCAATTTATGCGTAAGAATACATGAATCACAAAGCTTGTCCAGATTGAACTGAAACAAGGGTTAAAACACTTTCCTTCAGCGTCTGCTACTGTTATTACACGTTCACTTTAAGTCTTTAAGGTCTCTACAATTTGTATCACATAACGTAACACATTAGGTCATGAATAAACATACATGGTTTCTAATGAATCTTACCCTTCTTCTTAATCTAATCATATATTAGATTTGTTACTATTGGTTCCGGCTTTCCGTTTATAGTTTACATCATCATTACGTTCTTGTTACATTGTTTATCTTCAACCTTTAGTTATCATACTTAAGGTTTAACAATGTCTTAAATAATGTTACATTAAGCTTTAATTCATTACGAATCCATTTACTTTCTTTCCTTACTTATAAACTTTCCTTACCAGGCTGGCGCAGCGACGCTAGCTTCCTTTCATTAAGCTGCACTGCGGCGCCACACTTCAGAGGCTGAGGTCCGGACTTGGCACTGCGGAGCGAATCCTAGTTTAGTTGGCCGCGCTGCGACGTGAAACTCTAGTAGGTCACAGCTTTTCTTGGCACTGCTCGGCGCTGCAGCGCCACCTATTTTGCCTTGGACTAACGCCGCAGCGCCAACTCTATGCACTAGAAAATTTTTACAGACTTTTTCTTTTGTGAGATTCCCGAGCTCATAACTTCTTCGTTATAAGTCCAAATTGGCTCGTTCAAAAGCCTATCACATACTCTACGCGTTCATGCAAGAACTTTACATTTTCGACTTCGTTAAATCAAAATTCACTCATTAGTTCATTTTTACTGAAAACGATAAACGTCCGTGAACGTTCAACGCTCGTTTCTTCGTTCTAAGTCGGAATTCGGTCATTTTCGAGTCCGCAACTCTATAATTCCAAATAAGACTTGTCTCCATCGAAGACCAACGTTTTCGAGCTAAAAATCAAAATTTGACTTCTAATCCGAGAATTTCACGAATTCGACGATTATCGTCTAATCTCGGCATAACTTCGTTACTTATGATTTGATCATTGTTTCAAATGGATTCTATCCATCATATTAACATCTTAACCTACTCATTTCATCAACTTATTTTCATGATAA
The DNA here is from genome assembly GCA_016801055.1 of Panax notoginseng. Taxonomy (NCBI): domain Eukaryota; kingdom Viridiplantae; phylum Streptophyta; class Magnoliopsida; order Apiales; family Araliaceae; genus Panax; species Panax notoginseng. The sequence continues at coordinate 95,139,543 of CM029015.1, read as the reverse complement.
GTTATTACTTGTTATTCTTGAGATTATAACTTATCAAAGTATAAACTACATATATTCTCATTTTTTTTTTGCTAAATTTAGATTGAAATAAAAGAAAGAATAAGTACAAAGTACAGGGGTCAAACCCCAAACAGTATGCCATAGCCATCATAGGACAGGCCCTATGATGACAGTAGTAAACCAAAGCTAGTCACTAGCATACAAGGATCCAATCTAGGAACAAGCAGCAACAAAAAACAACTAACAATTGGCATGAAATCAGACATTACAAGACATCATCCAAGCTACATCACAAAACAATACATTAGAAGATAAACTGCCCAAACAGCAGCACACAACAGCCCAACCGCCCAATCTGCATGCCCAGCACAACACAAACTGCCAGCAGAAAGAAAACCAAGATGTAGCAGCGTTAGGCTTACCAACAGCCGTGTTCAGCAATGACACTCCCAAAACAGCAGTATTAGAAACCCCAGCAGCAGCTGAGACAGGCACAGTGCACCCCAGCTAAGCCCAGCCAACCTAGCTATAACCCACAGCTGCCGAGAAAGCAACAGTGGCCAACAGACTGCAGCAGTTTGTAGCAGCAGAGGGCCCAGCCCAAAATGCCAAACACACCTGAACTGCCTAACCAGACCCTAACAGCAACTGTGCAGCGCAAACCTAGCCATATGCCATAACAACACGGCACATAGTAGCCTATCTGCTCAGTCGCCACTAGCACAACAAATGATAACCAACAGCTGTCGAGAAGGAATATAAGAGAAGACAACACAGCCCCAGCTTGAGCAGCAGCAAAGCAAGATGCAGCCAACACACCAGCTCATAGGAAGCACCAATTTGGAACCACGGCATCAGCTAGCCAGAATCTCATAAGACTGCTGTAATCAGTCCGGCCCAGAACAACTTCTACAGACCTAGCAGTAGCATCCATAATGTTTGCAACCCAGCAGCCGAAGCAGAAGCCGAAAGCCACCTGTAGAGGATAAGATCAGAAACAGAAGAAACAAATAAAGGGGTCACTGCAATGATACCTCACCCCAGTTACTACAAGATCCCCACCCAAAACATTAGAACCAGCAGCAGTAGTAGGAACTAAAACTCATATCTACATAAGCAACCCGAACCATCCCAAAAGATGCAGCCGAGTGCAATTAGACCATAGCAGTATACCAGGTCAAGCACATCAGCAGCAGCATACCAAGCACCAGAATACCAGTAGCATACAGTAGCAGGAGTAGAGAATAGCTTCCACCAAGCCACTGTAGCAGCAAAGGCAGTAGCATACAGTAGTAGGATAACAGACAGTCTCAAAGCACACAGCATTACAGGATCCAATTACAGTAAAAAGTATCAGAATGGGATGCATTCAAAAAGGAAGCGGACGATGACAGTCTGGACTTAATGATGAGAACAACATCCTTATCAATACAGGATGGGGGTACAAGTTTTTCATTGTGAATTTTCAAGTTCCTAGACTCCCAAATCTTGTAAAATGTAACAGCAAGAGTAAGATAGAGAATGTATTTAGTGAGTCGTCGACATTGGAAGGAAAGGATGAAATCAGTAACACCAATCTAGTCCATATTGGAAATTACCCAATCTCCAAGTTCCAAGGAATGTTGTAGGATGGTAGTGGAGTAAGTGCACTCGAAAAACAAGTGAGCAAAGCTTTCATCATGGAGATGACAAAGAGGGCATGGAGAGATTCTTCCCATGGAGTAATGTCTAGTGATATCATTTGTTGGGAGTTTTTTGAGGTACCCCATCCACAGAATAAAGGATTACTTGGGGACATGAAGTTTGTGCCAAACAGCCTTATGCCAAACTAGCTTTGGCTGTTTAAGTCTAATACACTCCCAAATGTGCCTTGCTTTGGTAGAAGCTATCTTAAGTCCATTCCACTCGATTTGATCATCCGAAAGAGTTTTAATAGGTTGGGTTTCAAAATCAGAGACTTATTCCAGTCTGTGATACTCTTTAACCCTAACCCTCCTTCCGAGGTAGGGAGACAAATTTTTGCCAGGCTACACGAGCACCAAATTTCCCCAAGGATGGACCTTTCTAGAGGAACCTGCAACTACATATATTCTCATTTCTCATGACTTATAGATTAAGTCTTCTAACCATCATTCTTACATCCTTTTATCATACTAACTTCATTCATGTAAATATGTTACAAGTCTTACAAGTTCTTCCTTAGTTCATAGCTTATCCATGAACAAAGTGCTTATTCACGACTTATTAAGACTTAAGTCTTTAGATTATCCATTTTTATCATTTCTTAACATACATGTACACTAATCCACATTTCTCTTATCAACCTACAATGGTAGAGATGGAAGATTTATGACATAGGAGGCTTACCCTTGATGATCAAGCTTGTTCTTCTTTTCTAACAAATGAAAGTCTAACTTATACTTGCTTATTCTCTCTACCAAATAAGTTGAAAGTGTTGGATGAAAGTTAACAATCTAACAAATGAAAATCAACTCTCTTATTTATAGTTAACCAAGGTTAGGGCATATTAGTCATTTAGGCCAATCCCACCTCCTTACTATTCATTACCTATGCACTAAGTAAACTTGCTTCCTACTTCTTTTGCTTGGCTATTACATAAAGTTCTTGGTCACCAAGATTAACCATTTGGCCATGGGTTGACCCATGGGTCACCCTAACCCATTGGATCAATAGCTTGGGTTTAGGTTTAATTACTTAACTTAAGCTTTTGGGCTTGCATTAAATTACTTTGGACTTCACCTTAACAACCACTTAGACTTTAACATTACGTAATCTTGGGCTTGCATATTAACTCTTATTGGACTTGCACTTCCTATAAAATCCAACAAGTCCATTTCATTTGGCTTAAAGCCTTAGAACGTATACTATACGTATAATTCTCGTATTCTCACTCGTATACTTATTCAATATATACGACATACCATTATTCATACATACTAGTATAATACTTCGTATCATACTCGTATTCCTTACCTCGTACAATACATACATATCATACGATCATCGCTTTACTCGTTAACGCTTTACTTTCCCTAATTTCTCGAATTAAGTCTGCATGCAAAAAATTACATTTTTCATACTTGAATTATTATTACATAATCCATCTCACCTTGATATTCTATCGTTAAATATTTCTCATAAGTTCAAAAATAATTCCCGAGCGAAAATCTATGAATAGTATTTTTCGAAAAATTTCTCGAAAAGTTTTTATTTTCGTCTTAGAAATTTAAACACTTTAATTCCTTCACGTAGTTAAAATACTACGACTTTCCGATGTTTTTAGGTTATAGAATGACATTCATCTTACTAACACATAATAATAACAAATAATATGATTTTATTCATTATTAAATTAAATAAAATTATTTTACAAAAGATCCGAATTTCTCGGTCGTTACATTATTCCCCACTTATAAAGATTTTGTCCCCAGAATCTCGTCTCACATTACGCAAACAAATGAGGGTAATCCTTCCTTATCTTTTCTTCCAATTCCCACCTTACTTCTTCTGCATTGTGGTTCTTCCATAACACCTTTACTGAAGGTATAACCTTGTTCCGCAGAACTTACTCTTTTCTATTGATGATTTGAATAGGCAACTCTTCGTACGTTAAGTCCTTCTCAATATGAATAGGCTCATACTCTATTACGTGCTTATAATCTAGCTTATAAGGACGTAACACAGATACATGAAACACTTTATGTATTCATTCTAGGTCTGAAGGTAACGCTACCATATAAGCTACCTCACCTACCCATTTTAACACTTCAAAAGGTCCTATAAACCTTGGACTTAACTTCCCCTTCTTTCCAAAGCGTATATTTCCTTTCCAGGGAGATACCTTTAGAAATACATATGAGCCTACCTCAAACTCCCTATTTTCTCGATGCGAGTCTGCATACTTCTTATGTCTGTTCTGAGCTGCTACGAGACGCATCCGTATCAACTTCACTACATCCGCTGTTTGTTGCACCAATTTTGGTCCAAGCATTTGGCGTTCTCCCACTTCGTCCCAACACAACGGTGTTCTGCACTTTCTTCCATACAAAGCTGCGTAAGGCGGCATACCTATGCTTACATGATAACTATTGTTATACGTAAACTCTACTAATGGTAGATGATCATCCCAACTACCCTTGAAATCCATGACGCAAGATCTCAGCATATCTTCTAACGTCAGAATTGTTCTCTCGCTCTACCCATCAGTTTGTGGATGATAAGCCGTACTCAACTTCAACTGCATTCCCAACTGCTCTTGCAGACTCCTCCAAAAGTTCGACGTGAATCATGGATCACGATCTGACACAATCGAAACTGGTACTCCATGCCTGGAAATAACTTCCCTAACATAAAGTTTAGCTAACTGGTCCAAATTATACTTAACCCTTATTGGTAAAAAGTGAGCCGACTTTATTAACTAGTCCACTATTACCCAAATCGCATCATACCCCTTCTGAGTAATTGGAAGTCTAACCACAAAATCCATCGTGATATACTCCCACTTCCACTCCGGAATCTCTAATGACTGTAACAAGCCACTTAGTCGTTGATGTTCGGCCTTAACTTTCTAACAAGTCAAGCACCTACTCACATACTCAGCTATCTTTCTCTTCATGTTCGGCCACCAAAAACTCTGTCGAAGGTCTTGATACATCTTAGTACTACCACGATGAATCGAGTACCTCGAACTATGAGCCTCTTGTAAAACTTGCTCCTTTAATTCCGTCTCATTCAGAATCCAAATTCTTCCTTCAAATCTCAATAATCCCTCATTATCAAGACTATACTTTATATCTTTTTCATTGGTTAACTGCTTCTTCATTTGGTCACACTCATCAGTTTCGATCTGCACTTCCTTGACTCTCTCTACGATGGTAGATTGGATCTCCATTGGAAATAGTTTCTGCCCCGATTCACTCGGTAACTTCACCCCTAACTCCATCTTAGCCATCTCTGTTATTAACTCAGTTTGAGCCGTTAACATAGATAACTTTTCCCGACCCTTTCTACTTAAGGCATCGATAACTACATTGGCTTTTCTTGGGTGATACAGGATTTCACAGTCATAATCATTTATCAACTCCAGCCATCTCCTTTGTCTCATATTCAACTCCTTCTGTGTGAAGATATATTTTAGACTCTTATGGTCCGTGTATATCTCATATTTTTTTTCGTAAAGATAATGTCTCTATATCTTTAAGGTAAAAACTACCGCGGCCAGTTCCAGATCATGAGTAGGGTAAACTTTCTCATAATCCTTCAACTGCCTTGATGCATACACAATGACCTTGTCATCCTGCATGAGCACGCAACCAAGTCCTCTATGCGAAGTATCGCTATAAACTACAAAATTTCATGTGTCATCGGGTAATGACAAAACAGGCGCTTCACTTAACCTCTTCTTTAGTTCTTAAAAATTGTCCTCGCATTTCTCAGTCCACGCGTATTTCACTGTCTTCCTTGTCAAGTTAGTCAACGGAGTAGCTATCTTTGAAAAATCCTGAATGAATCTCTGATAGTATCCCGCTAACCCTAGGAAACTCCGTACCTCAATCGGCATTTTCGGTTGTTCCCAATTCATCACGGCTTCCACCTTTGCTGGATCTACTAAAATCCCTTCATTGTTAATGACATAACCTAAAAATTGTACCCTTTCTAGCCAAAATTCACACTTAGTGAACTTTGCATATAACTTTTCCTTCCGCAGTGTCTCCAACATTATTCTTAAGTGTTCAGCATGATCTTCTGGCGTCTTAGAATAGACTAGAATATCATCGATAAACACCACGACGAACTTGTCCAAATATTATTTGAACACTCTGTTAATCATATCCATAAATGTAGCTGGTGCATTAGTCAACCCAAATGACATCACCAAAAACTCGTAATGGCCGTAACTAGTCCTGAATGTCGTCTTCGGCACGTCCTCCTTCCTAACCTTCAGCTAGTGATACCCCATCCTCAAATCTATTTTAGAAAAATACTTTGCCCCTTTTAATTGATTAAAAAGATCATCGATCCTGGGAAATGGGTATTTATTCTTTATTGTTAACTTGTTCAACTCTCGATAGTCGATACAAAGTCTTAACGATCCGTCCTTCTTCTTTACAAATAGTACCGGTGCTCCCCACGGCAAAACACTCGGTTGTATGTACTTCCTGTCCAACAGTTCTTGTAACTGAACCATTAATTCCTTCATCTTTACATGCGTCATACGGTACGGTGCCCTGGAAACTGGTGCCGCTCCTGGCACAATGTCTATTACAAACTCGGTCTCCCTATCTGGTGGAAGACCCGATAATTCACTTGGAAATACATTCGTGAATTCTTTAACTACAGGTATTTGTTCCATGGTCGCTCCCACTCTCTGGGTATCAACAACATGGCACAGATTACCTACACACCCCTTCCTCAACAATTTCCTAGTTTGTGTCATGCCAAGACAACACGAACGTCCCAGTGATTTATTACCGTAAAATACTACCTGAGGTTGTCTCAACGTTCTAATGTTTACACATTTCTTTTGACAATCTATAATTGCCCCATGGTTAAACAACCAATACATTCTGAGAATTACATCGAATTCTCCTAACTTTATCGGTAATAAATCTACCGATAATTTACAACCCCGTATGTCTACGCAACAACCCCTACGAATATCTTCAACAAGAATTATCTCTTCGTTTGCTACCTTAATAATTAAAGGTATAAACAACTTTTCGGGAAGTAATCTTAATCGTCTAGCAAAATCGCATGCTATGAAAGAACAAGTAGCACCCGAATCAAATAGCACGTACACATTTATGTCGTTGATCGAAATAATACCTGTAACTACGTCCCCTGATGCCACCGCATCTTGGACTGTCATGTTAAAGGTACGGGCAATCAGCGTACCCGGCTGCGCTGGACCACCAATAGCTAACTTACAGCTATTAGCGCCCTTATTCCCGCTCATCCCCTTCTTCGGGCAGTTCTTTGCTATGTGGTAGTTGACCCACATACAAAGCATCCGTGGTTCTTCTTCGAACTTAGACAGTTAGGCAAAATATACCCCACCTATCCACAGTTATAGCATACGGCCTTCCCCTTGAGATAGACTCCTAAGTGAGTCTTCCCACAGGTCTTGCAGGCCTTCATCCTCCTCTTTGGATCTCCTTGTTTCACTCCGGCATTCCTAAAGTTAAACCCTTTCTATTTCTGTCCTTCGCCACTCCCGCTGGCTCCTTCTATCTTCACTCCCCCATCAACTTTCCCTTTATTCTTATTGTCCTTGTGGTACTGGCTTAAAGCCTCGCTCTAACCTTCGGCGATTATCGCTTCTCTAGTATGGTTCCAAAGGAAGTACTCTGGAACACAGATATCTAGTTATAGAGCCAGGGTTTCAAGCCCTGCTCGAACCATCGAGCTTTTCTAACCTCAATGTTCACTTGGTGTGGAGCAAACCTCGCCAGTTCATTAAACTTGGCAGCGTATTGGGGAACCGTCATATCCCCTTGTTTCAAATCAAGAAACCGCATTTCCATCCTCTCCTGCATACTCGTGGGAAAGTAGTTCTCGAAGAAAATCTCCTTAAACGTTACCCACGTTATATTCTCGATACCAGCCCTAGCCTGGTTAGCTTCCCACCAAAAATTGGCTTCCCCCTTCATCATATAGGTTGCAAAGGCAACCTTCTGACCCTCATCGACATTTGTAATAACAAATGCCTTCTCAATTTTTTTTACCCACGTTTGGGCTTCTATAGGGTCCGTAGTTCCTTTGAACTCTAGCGGACCCACACTCTTAAAATCCATAAACGTAGTAGCTCGTACTACTCCAGGATTTACGGGGATATTAGCCCCATTTCTATTAAAAGATGCTGTTAATAAGTTAACAAATTCCTGCATCGGGTTAACCGGACCTCCCTCCGATTGGTTTACATTAGCCTCTTGATTACGTTGTCTCCTTCTCGGCGGCATTTTACTGTTACAATAAACAACACATTTCGTTATTATTTGCTTCTTGTTAGTTAGTTATTATTCAAGATTAAACAATAACTTCAACATTCATTACTCAATATGTTCCGAAAAAGACTTATATTGATTCATTCTTTGTAGTATAATACTACATCGTTTACATTACACAGCCTAAGCTGATTACATTACTATCCCGCAATTGCTTTCTAAAAATTAGGATTTACAAAAGACTACCCTTTGTTATACAAAAGAGAGTTTTATGTGACTACTAGATACACAATATTTACATATCTAAAACTTCTCTAGTCACTACTAGATTACATCTACCGCAAGGCATAATCAAAATTCACGGTGGAAAACCGACGATAACAACATGCCTGATAGTATGACAAGTCTGCCCAGCCTCTATTGGATACCCAGCTACCTGCTGCTGGAAATCCTTATGAGAACTCCTATGAATATAGGACATCCTCCCTATCTTCTGTTTCTTGGTCTTTAGCTCCTGCCTGAGCTCAAAGATCTCTTATTTTAGCTCATGGACCTTGTCCTTGGCCAAAACTCTCTCGTCATGTTCCTGCTCCCACATCGACTCCACATCTGTCTTATCCTCCAAGACAACATGGAGTTCTTCTTTCAACTCCTTTACCTCTTTACAATACTGGATGTTTCTATCCAATACTGCCATAAACAGTGACATCATTGATTCCCCCATTGCCATCTCTGCTGCAATTGCTACTGGGTTTAAGGACACTGCCTCCACCTCTTCTTCCAACATGCCATGAACACAGACATAAGGTCTAGGCTCTCTGAGTCTCCAGACTCAACAACTATTACTTCAGGCTCGGTTGCTACTGGGTTTGGTATGATCTCTATATGATTCACCGACTCTTCACTTTCTACTGTATATATCTCTATACATTCTGTTTTCTCCTAACATCTACAAAAAAACAAATAGTTTGATTAGTACACGTCAGTAGAATAATAAAAACACATAACATATATAATGCATTTTTATAGGGTTAATTTCCATCTTCAACTTCTTTGACTCTTCTTAACGTTATGACTTAAGGTTCTAATCCCCCCTTAAGTTTTATAACCTATTGCTTTGATACCAACCTGTGACGCCCCCAAATCCTGGTATCTTCTAACCCGACATATGGTGCTACACGGTGCTACAGTTCACACATACATTCAATTGAAATGCCTCAAAAGAACGAATATGTCTTATATATTTGCCAAAACAATATTACCTTCCCAGGTTCTGTATAACCAATACATAAGTTCTTTGTCATAATATCAATTACATTACAACATTAAACCTATACTATTACATACACAGTTCAACGGTCTGCCTTAGCCTTTCCCTTATCTATACCGGATCCTTCGGTCCGTTCGGTCTTAGCTGCATTCATATGGTTCAAGTAAGAATGAGCAAAACAAGCTCAGCAAGTACAACAATTTCATTTAAACGACATGCTTGAAACATAGGAATAGTATATCTTCAATAACTGAACAATAGTTATGAAGTACTATCGATAATTCAAAATAGCACTTCACTTTTCCTTCAAAACGTTTTACAATGACAATATTCAATAAAACATCAATTTCGTTCCAAGACCATGAGCATTTCATACTTTCTTTGAAAAGGACAACCCGGCACTAAGTCCATAAGTCCGATATATCTTACGAACACGTCTAGGTGATCAGTCTATAGTACTCTACGTTGATCAATACTACATTCTTTAAACGTATATACGTTTAAGTTGTGGCAACCTCATGTGCCTGTCGTTTGACGACAAAATATTTTAGCATACTCAGTCTACATTTAAAAACCACACCAACATAGTTTGGTAAAACATTGACAGTACATTGATAGATTATAAGAAATCCAACATAACGTAAGTCTAGCCGAAAGAATTGGCTTCGACCACATCATACATCAATTCATGTGTAAGAATATATGAATCACAAAGCTTGTCCAGATTGAACTGAAACAAGGGTTAGAACACTTGCCTTCAGCGTCTGCTACTATTATTACACGTTCACTTTGAGTCTTTTAGGTCTCTACAATATGTTTCACATAACGTAACACATTAGGTCATGAATAAGCATACATAGTTTCTAATGAATCTTACCTTTCTTCTCAATCTAATCATATATTAGATTTGTTACTATTGGTTTCGGTTTTCCTTTTATAGTTTACATCATCATTACGTTCTCGTTCCATTGTTTGTCTTCTACCTTTAGTTATCATACTTAAGGTTTAATAATGTCTTAAACAATGTTACATTAAGCTTTAATTCATTACTAATACATTTACTTTCTTTCCTTACTTATAAACTTTCCTTATTGTGCAATCCCTAAGGCCACACTTCAGAGGTTGAGGTCCAGACTCGACGCTATGGCGCGAGTCCTAGTTCAGTTGGCCGCGCTGAGGCGCGAAACTCTAGTAGGTCATAGCTTTTCTCGACACTGCTCGGCGCTGCAACGGCACCTATTTTGCCTTGGATTGACGCCGCGGCGCCAGCTCTATGCACCAGAAAATTTTTACAGACTTTTTCTTTTGTGAGATTCCCGAGCTCATAACTTCTTCGTTATAAGTCCGAATTGGCTCGTTCAAAAGCCGTTAGTTCACAAATCATATACTCCTACGCGTTCATGAAAGAATTTTACATTTTCGACTTCGTTGACTCAAAATTCACTTATTAGTTTATTTTTATCGAAAACGATAAACGTCCGTGAATGTTCAACGCTCGTTTCTTCGTTCTAAGTCAGAATTCGGTCATTTTCGAGTCCGCAACTCTATAATGCCAAATAAGACTTGTCTCTATAGAAAACCAACGTTTTCGAGCTAAAAATCAAATTTTGACTTCTAATCCGAGAATTTCACGAATTCAACGATTATCGTCCAATCGTGAGAATTCTGGCATAACTTTGTTACTTATGATTTGGTCATTGTATAAAATGGATTTTATCCATCATATTAACATCTTAACCTACTCATTTCATTAACTTATTTTCATGATAAGTTATTACTTGTTATTCATGAGCTTATAACTTATCAAAGTATAAACTACATATATTCTCATTTCTCATGACTTATGATAGATTAAGTCTTCTAACCATTATTCTTACATCCTTTTATCATACTAACTTCATTCATGTAAACATGTTACAAGTCTTGCAAGCTCTTCCTTAGTTTATAGCTTATCCATGAACGAAGTGCTTATTCACGGCTTATTAAGACTTAAGTCTTTAGATTATCCATTTTTATCATTTCTTAACATACATGTTCATTAATCCACATTTCTCTTATCAACCTACAATGATGGTAGAGATGGAAGATTTATGACATAGGAGGCTTACCCTTGATGATCAAGCTTGTTCTTCTTTTCTAACAAATGAAAGTCAAACTTATACTTGCTTATTCTCTCTACCAAATAAGTTGAAAGTGTTGGATAAAAGTTAGCAATCCAACAAATGAAAATCAACTCTCTTATTTATAGGAAAACCATGGTTAGGGCATATTAGTCATTTATGTCAATCACACCTCCTTACTATTCATTACCTATGCACTAAGTAAACTTGCTCCCTACTTCTTTTGCTTAGCCATTACATAAAGTTCTTGGTCACCAAGATTAACCATTTGGCCATGGGTTGACCCATGGGTCACCCTAACCCATTGGATCAATAACTTGGGCTTAGGTTTAATTACTTAACTTAAGCTTTTGGGCTTGTATTAAATTACTATGGACTTTACCTTAACAACCACTTGGGCTTTAACATTACATAATCTTGGGCTTGTATATTAACTCTTATTAGACTTGCACTTCCTACAAAATCCAACAAGTCCATTTCATTTGGCTTAAAGACTTATAGAACGTATACTATACGTATAATTCTCGTATTCTCACTCGTATACTTATTCAACATATACGACATACCATCATTCATACATACTAGTATAATACTTCGTATCATACTCGTAATCCTTACCTCGTACAATACATACATATCATACGATCATCGTTTTACTCGTTAACGCTTTACTTTCCCTAATTTCTCGAATTAAGTCCATATGCGAAAAATTACATTTTCTATACTTGAATTATAATTACATAATCCATCTCACCTTGATATTCTATCTTTACGTATTTCTCAGAAGTTTAAAAATAATTCCCTAGCGAAAATTGATGAATAGTGTTTTTCGAAAAATTTCTCGAAAAGCTTTTATTTTCGTCTTAGAAATTCAAACACTTTAATTCATTCACGTAGTTAAAAATACTACGACTTTCTGACGTTTTTAGGTTATAGAACGATATTCATCTTTTTAACGTATAATAATAACAAATAATATGATTTTATTCATTATTAAATTAAATAAAATTATTTTACAAAAGATTCGAATTTCTCGGTCGTTACATCGTTACCTAAATTCTTAGCACCAACAATGCTCATCATACCAAAAATTCTTAGTTCTTACTTCATAAGTTTTCTATATCCAGTATAGTTCATCAAACTTACCACTCTTTGGGAGTTCAGGAACTTTCCACAATAATCTGAGTTTTAGAACTTGTCCTAGCAATACGTAGTCCAAGAACCAATCAGGGACTGTCCATATGCTTATAGGTTCAAAAACATACATTCATGAGTCATCAACTTACCAGAAGTATGAGTTTTAAGAACACGCACCTAATCCTAATAAAATCTGATTAATCTTAATAGTCTATAACTATTAAATATACACATGAGAAAAGAATCACCTTTCTGCCATATATACATTGATAGCACGACACCAACATTCTAATGATTATCAATGTGATAAATTGAGTACAAGTATAAAACCCCCGCCCATACAAAGGTTTGTATAACTTAACCATCACATGAGTCCTCAATTGAAATCCCAACCAACTCTATCTTGCTCATAACTTGCTCTTTACTCGATACGAATTTTCTATATTTCATCATCTATAACTCCTCATGAGTTTACCTCATACTATATCATAGTTTATTCTCTTATAACATCAAGCTATAACTATTCATTCATTACATATCATCTATCATTTTACAACTTAACCAGATCACGTCGTGATCTTATTCTACAATCATCTTCCTTATGATTCCTTTCTTATTCTATGATCGTTTTGGTTTTGCGATCCTCATTACTTCCTCTTTAATTAAATAGTCTTATGATTATTCAACTCAATTTTAACTCTTTAGGCTCTTCTTTGAACCCACACATATTATCTTAACTTGTTTCATAAGCATTCTCTGAATTTAACATCAATTAAACTCTATTTGAGTTCATTATTATTATTTTAATCACATTCATCTTGTAAACATCGTCTATTTTAATAATATTTAACATCTTATTATCGGAGTCAGGTAACTCCTGATTCTCATCTTTTATAAGTCTTCAAGATTCCTCTTTGAACCTTCTCATATATATTTTAATCCCTTCTCTATACATTTCTTAAATTTATTTCTTATTGATCAAACTCTATTAGAGTTTATTCTTTATCATCTTCTCCTTTCTTCTCTAAAGTTATAGCCTAGGGTACTCTTACCTAAGGTTTCAAACCGAGCTCTGATACCAACTGTAACGACCCCAAAATTCATACAATTCATCTTTAAACTTCAGTCGTTAACAATACGTCTGACTTCTGAATTTACATCATTATTCAATATTAAACTTAATAAAATGGGGAATAATTTAAACTTTTCTGTCTTATTACTTTAATTCCCTAAATCAAAACCTTTGTCATCTACAGATCTCTAAATTAAATTTATTTTATGATTCTCTTCGTCAGAGTTATTAAATAAAATCTTACATTTTAGCTCGATATTCCTTATACATTGGATATCTCAAACTTTACAACTAAAAATGAAGTTTCACATCATAAATTATTAAGTACATTTCAATAAACCTTTATCTTTACTTACCTTTGAACCATACTTAATTTATTACTCACTTTATCAGAGTTAATAATAAATAAACTTACATCTAGGTCCAATACCCTTTGTACATTGAACAAAATTTAAACTTTGTAACTAAACATCTATTAAATATCATACATTATCACGTACATCGTCCGGAACCTTAAGCATCGCTCAAAATAATAGCAACTCAGCCAAAGTATATAAATCTTCATGCATTACATCTGATTCATGTGTTTCAAATAGTACATAATGTTACCTTGAATCCTTAACCTGCAAAAGTGGTTATTTGCAAAGTTGAGCTCAACAGCCCAGCAAATCTAAAAGTTTTCATGCATTGCACATAATAACATGGTCAACATACATCTCATAATCATTGGACTAACATAATATACATGCTGCAGTTCACATAATAAGTATAAAGATTGAGTTCCTTACTCAATCAGAATTCTTTACTCAATCAGCGTAGTCATAAATTGACTTTAACGTTTCATACTTTCAACATATGTAGATGCTCTTTGTAATAAAGATTTAAAACAGTTCATCATCAACTTCATAAAGCAAATATGAACTGAAAGACTTACCTTGATCGTTGTTTACCAATAACAGTTTAACAACTTACAGGTATCTGTACTTCACGTGCCCTACAGAATTATATAATCATGCACATCAACTATTAATCACATAGCAACGCATATTAGTTATAATGTAAACTTTACTCTATATCTCATAACATTTCCTATTAATCAACACAATGTTTAATTTGATTATGTTAACTTTCAACTTATATCTCACTATACTTCTTCTTAGTCATACTCGAAGTTTGTTCAAATGTTTAAGTCTTGCTAGAACTCCTTATTGGTTTTATATTAACCTCATTCCATATCTTATATTATTTATTTCAATTGAATTGAAACACTTTTTACGTTCATTAACAATTGTCACAGCGTTTCGACGTTCATTCGTCACACGCCCGATTTGTCTCTCTTGTGTATGCTTAGTATGCTTATACAACTTATCTAATACATCATTTATTAATGTTAAGTATCATTATATTTTCTAATATTCAAGTTTTAAAACATAGAACAACATCTTTTATCATCAGAAGCACTTCACTTGCATACGTGCATGCCCGAAGCCCTCTGATTGGCTCCGAATGCACATCAGTCCCAAAGATGTCCATTTTGACCCTTGCTAAAGACCTCAAATCGAAAAACTTAAAGAAATAAACTTGTAGGTCTACTCGTTATCTTTCCGAATCATCCTGAATCGTCTCAATCAGAGTTTGTATGAAAACGTTATGGTTGTGTTACTACAAGAGGTCAAAATAGTCACACCTGACACACCATGAGCGCAGCTGCACCCAATTAAGCCTTGGAAACACCATAGCTGCGCCCAAGAGAGCAATTGTGCCCTAAGTAAGGTAGCTGCGCCCGTTAGCAAAACCAGAATTTGCAGTTTACTGTTCTTACTATTTTTTATCCTTTTTCTCCTTCTAATCTTCATAACTCAAGCTATACACATCCAAATTAGTCCGTTTTCAATTCTATGGATTTGTAATTTATAGAACTACAATAAACCAATGAATCAACAATATACAGAAACATTAACTAACCCAAAACTCGTGTTTATACTAAATTTTCATGTTTAAACATGTTTAGCGTAATCATTCACCACGGATTCGATTCCTAACCAAATCAATTCGTTAAACCTTCGTTGTTTTCATTTTTCAACATATTAACAATAGCTACTATCAATTTAAGGTTATATCCCTGAATTAACCATCAATTTTGACTCCAACATAAGGTAAAATGTACATATTCAACCAAAATTCAAATTCTTCATCTTTAACATGTTTTCATGAGTTTAAACACTCCAAAATTATTTCTAGATGACCATTAACTGATTATATCTATCCATAAACATATATAAACTATACCTCAACAAATTCAACCGCCAAAAACCCAATTACAGAGAATTTAGAAAATAAAAACCATAAACTAGAAACCTAAGAATTTTACCTTTGATTCTTCTAAGATCTAGTTAGATGATTGGAAGTCCTTGTTTAATCCTCCTTTTCCTCTTGATTCTCAGAGTTTCTCCTTTCAATTTCTCTCTAAGCCTCTTTCTCTCTGTGTTTTACAACCATAAACGTATAAACACACTTACGTGTGTTTTTACGCATCCTTCACCATCTGTTACAAATACCAAGGGCCACAAGGCCACGTGTGGCTAGCTCTCTAAAAATCTCTTTTAACTTATTTTTATTACTTCCTTATTATATAGTTTATTTGTTACAACATTTATTAAATTAAATTAAACCTCAATATAATTATAACTTCCATTTAGCTAATATAACAAATTACTAAATCTCTAATTTAATTACTTAATTAAATTAGAATATTCTCATTCCATCAATATTATCACAATTTCATTAAATTATTCCATAAAGGTTTCCCTCAAAATATTCATTTTAAACTTCATAAATATTTCAACTAAAAAACTTATGTTATTTAGTAAATATTTTTTTCGTACTATATTAACATATTACATTTTCATGTAATATAATACCTTCTCATTTTATTAAAAACAATTATATTAATTTAGTATTTAAATTAAGTGAATTACTTACATTTTTTATGAAATTAATTCATAATAAAAAAATTGCTAATTTTAGACTGAAATAAATAAATGGGGGATTACAAAAACCTCATGGGAGAAACCAAATCAGAATATAGCAAAAACATCATAGGACAGGCCCTATGATGTAAGGACTACAAAAGATTATAGGCATACGCCCAAAACAAACAAGAAATAGTGCGAGTCACGGCATAAACAAGAAAAAATTGACAAGACGCCCCAGCACCAAATCTCGGAACAGCCATCCGAAAACCCCAATCCACTAATCCGTCCCGAGCACCAAACCACGGAACAGCCATCCGAACCCAACAACAACGCCTGATGCCGAAGCCTCCCTAGCCGAAACCGATGCCCACTGAACAAACCAACAAATCATTTGGTCTAAGTCGAACCATCTGATCGAAGTCGAAGCTCTACCCATTCATAGCCCCATAAGGCCGAAGTACCTCATTCCCAAAACCCCAATTGGCCGAAGACAAAGCTACACCATTCTGAACCCCTCTATGCCGAAGCCCAAATCGCCTGAGCCCTCCTAGGCCAAAGCCCCAATCAACCTCCACTCAGCCTCCAATCTTCACAGCCTAAATAAAGATAACATAATCTATCTTTGACCCGATTAAATCTGAGATTTGTATGAAGGCTACACTTTATCAAATGCAAAATGTCTTGAACTAGCGTCCGAGCAAGAATAACTTTGTTGGAGAAAATCCTAGCATTACGCTCATTCCAGAATCTGTAGACGACCATTTACAAACCCAAGATGAATAAGACTATGGTTAAACTGAGGATTAGCATAGTGAATAAGATAATCAGTGATCAAAACCCAGCTCCTACTCCAGGCTTTCCAACCACATCGTCTAAGAAGATAAGGACACAGAAGGAATAGGTGCATTGAAAGAACAAATGATCAAACGATTCCAGTTCAGTGGAGCAAAGCACACAAAAACAGGGTTCCCCTAGATACCAAAACTAGCCAGCTTATCCATAGTACGCAATCCTCTATGAAACATCAGCCATAGATTAAAAGAGAATCTTGGGGCTAGAAATCGATGCGACACTAACTTGGCCCACGGAACATCAGCACCAACTTGCCTAATCGAGTTCCACACTGTAGCAGCTTTAACCTCGATAGCTTTAATATCGTCCCAAAAAATTTGATCAGGCATAGAGGAATCACAATGCCTATTAGAATCAAAGGCATCTCTAAAAGCAATAAAATCATTATGGTTAGAAGTGGGGAGGACCCAAAATGAGTTACAAATAATATGACCAACTTAAGTCCTAGGCCAGAATTGACAATCAAAGTGGAGTGAGGAGATGCGGCCAAAGGAGCCTCACTAAGCCAAGGATCAAACCAAAGGTTGGTAGTCTCTCCATTGCCAAATCGAAATCTAATGTGCTTAGCTACAACAGATCTCAACTGGAGCACTTTCCTCTAAATCCAAGAGCAGTCATTTGGAATAGGCATACACCAAAAGCGCTTGGACTTCATTTCAGAGTGTACCCAAGTAGCCCATAAAGAACAAAAATTAGGATTAACAATCCTCTAAAGGTGCATAATGATCAAAGCTTTATTCCACTCATCAAGTTGCTTGATAGCAAGGCCCCCCTAAGAACAGGAACGAGAAATCTTACTCCACGCTACTTTTGCACCATATTTAAGTAGGGAGAGACCCTTCCATAAGAACCTACTCATAATAGATTTCAGGTCTTTAAGCACCAAAGCAGGAAGGATAAAGTAAGAAGACCAAAATGATTGAACGGAGAATATAACCGATTTAATCAATTGCATTCTCCCAGCATAAGATAGAAACTTATTAGTCCAAGAAGAGATTCTGTCCTTGATCTTACCAATAAGAGGTTGGCAGTCGGCCAAACTGGCAGTCGGCCAAACTAAGCTTAGAAGTAATCAAAGAGACACCAAGAAACTTCGTGAGAAACCCACCCAATTAAAATCCTAAAGCATCAATGATGGAATTAGCCTAAGGGCCAGAAACTTGAGAGAGAAAGCACATGCTTTTGGAATCATTGACAAGAAGCCCCTATTGGGCAGAGAAGTTGTCAAGGCACTATTTTATAATCTTTACAGAATAGATGTCGCCATGACAGAAAATAATGAGGTCATCAACAAAGCAAAGATGCGTGATGGACAGCAACTTTGTTTTCCAATGGTGCAAAAATGGGGCCTCCATTGAAGCCGTGGAAAGCATGAGGGACAAGACTTCCATAGCAATAACAAACAGGTAAGGCGAAAGAGGGTCACCCTGACGCAACCCTTTTGCCCCTTTGAAATATCCATAAAGCAACCCATTGATCTTAACCGAGAAGAACGTGGTGGATATACAAGCCTTGATCCAAAACCCAAATTTAGGCAAAAATTTGAAAAGACGAAGAGCTGCCAACAAGAAATCCCAAGACACAGAGTCAAAAGCTTTACACAAATCAATCTTCATAGCACAGCGAGGCAGGCCTGAAGACCGATGATAATTGCTGAATAATTCTTGGGCAAGAAGGATATTATCCTCAATCCTTATACCAGCAACAAAGGCAGCTTGGAACGGGGAGATAATCATAGGAAGAATGGCCTTGAGTCTGGAGGCAATGATCTTTGAGATGCACTTGTAAGTAGTGTTACAACATGATATATGAATATAATCATTCATGAAAGAAGGGTGAAGAACCTTAGGGACCACGACAATGGCAGTAGAGTTAGTACCTCGAAGAAGGCAACCATACTTAAAGAAGGACTGAATAGCCAGAGTAAAGTGTCTTCCCACAATACCCCAGGTATGCAGGAAAAAATTAACATTGGAACCACCAGGGCCTGGGCTTTTATTCTTTTTCATAGACTTCAAAGTAGCCAGAATTTCTGCATCAGATACATCTTTTTCCAGAGCAGCAGCTTTGTGAGAAAAAACAGTGCCAATAGGAAGGGAGCCTAACTAAAAATCTTGACTAAAAGGCTGAGAAGAAGACCTCAGCAAGTAACGAAAGTGGTTGACAGCAGTGTCTTGAATATCCTTTTGACCAGTTTGAATAACTCCATCAAAATTCACAATTGCCAAAATTTTGTTTTGATTCCACCTGTTCTTAATCTGAGTGTGAAAATACCCAGTATTTTTATCCCTATCCTTTAGCCATTGAATTCTAGATTTTTGCTTAGCCAACTTCTCCTCATTTGATAAAGCATACAATAACTCTTGAGATTGGACTATCTGCCTTTGGAGGAGAGAGAGACCACCATGATTGAGAGAAATCGCGGTATGGGTCTCATGAAGCACACTTCTAGCCTTATCCACAATAGAGGTCAGGTTACCATTAGCCTTGTTGAGCACACACAGAGCCCTCTTAATCGCTTGCAGCTTCCTAGCCAAAATCTGCAAAGGATCCCCGAATGCAGAGATAGTACAAGCTGACTGAACCACTTCAATGAAGTTAGGGAGATCCAACATAATATTAAATAACTGGAAAGGTTTGGGACAAAAAGGCACAACCAAGCCTGTATGGACCACTGCCGGGCAGTGATCTGAGAGATCCCTAGGGGTAAAGAAAGCTTGAGCAAGAGGGAACCGATGCAACCAAAGATCATTGACCAAAACTTTGTCTAACTTCTTGAATATTGGTTTGGAATCATTTGAATTCCACCAGGTGTGAGCAGTCTCAACCGCCCTAAGATCAGCCAGATGAAAATCAGAGGAACACTCAAGAAAGTCCTGCATCCCACTGTCCCAGGAGTTAACACCTCCAATAATTTCATAAATGGATAGGACCTCATTGAAATCCCCAAGCAGACACCAAGGAAGATTAATAGAAGGGGCTAATGATCTCAGGTCAGCCCAAAGAGCTTTCCTTTCAGAGGGGTATTGAAACCATAAATAATAGTAACAAACATGTGAGATTTAAGGGCAATTGACATAGTTGAACAATGGATAAACTGATCATATTTCATTAAAATATTCACCTTCCAAACATTAGGGTCCCAACCAACCCATACTCTCCCATTAATATGATGCTCGTAATTAAACTACCATTGCCATCTAGGATGAATTACCTTAGAAACAGTAAAAGATTTAGGAGCCTTGACTCTAGTTTCAACTAGGCCAACAAAAGAGATATTATGCTTACCCAAAAGAGCACGGATACTATCCTGCTTAGGTTTCAAATTTACACCTCTAATATTCATAGAGCAAAAATTTACTATAAATAGAATAAAAAATTAAGATGGGGATTTCCCACCCCCCCCCCTTCCTTTAATTTTCTTCATAGAGGTATGCCCAAGATCAATACCACCCCTGGGTTTAGACTTAAGATCGTGTCCAGCCTTTTCATCAATAACCTTAAGCTTACCCACAAGAGGGTTAGGAGACGGGGTGTAGTCAGTGTTAGAAAACTCAGGAATCCCTCATTGACAGCCTAAATGCATAAAGGAATTTTGGACGTCAGCACCCGACACAGACATACCCAAGAGATCCTGCTGCTTAGGAACTTTAGAAACCCTAGTTCGGTATAAAGCTAACCGAAGAGCTAGAAAAAGTGGCATCGACTAGTGGGTTAGGGACCACCACAACTTGAGATTTTGGAACCCATTTGTAATTAGCCCCGAGGCAACGAACTAGGGAATGCCCAAAGGACTTACAGTGGGAGCATAATTGGGGCATATTCTGATATTCAACTCTAATCGAAACAATCTTGCCACTGTTAGTCTCATCTTCTATAACTACCAAATCAAGGCTATTAGGCAAAGCAGAAGAGGGTGTAATCTCAATGCAGACCCTTGCAAAGTTCATTGGCTCTAATTTTTCAGTTAATTTGTCCACAAAAAGTGGTTTACCCACTGCACTGGCAATGTAACTAAGTCCATCCGAAGAGAGATACGATAAAGGTACATTATGGAACTTCACCCATACAGAAGCTTTAGAGCAAGTATCAAATTTGAAATCCATACCTTCCTTCCATTGTTTAAGACAAAGAAGTTTATTGGAAATATACCAAGGGCCCAGGGCAAGAATATTATCCCTATCCTTAGGCGAGGCAAAATTGAAGATAAAAAACCCCTTATCCTGTAAAAACACATTCTGAAGCCCATACTTGTCCCAAAGATTGTGGACAACCTCTTCTACTAGCTTAAAAGGCAACCGAGAATGGAGAAAACTACCCACCAGACATGAATTCCATAGACTATTACCCTTCAGTAGAACTTTAGAAGGAGGCCTAACAAGAATAGTCCCATTCTCAGAGTAAGGAGGGGAAGGAGGCATATAATCAAGCTTTAGAAGGGATACAGGATCACCATTCGCTACCACTAAGCTCCAAGAAGGCTTTTCAGGCAAGGCTGGATCCCCTCCCGAACCCCCCACCTTGCTGGACTCACCTAAAACAAAATCTCCCAAGACCCCAGGGACCAAAGGGGGAATGGGAAGTTCACCCTCTTCCAACACTGGCTCTACATAGACATCCGAAGCCACCGGCCTAGAAATCATCACAGGAGAAATCGATGAATGAGTGACACCTAGACTATCTCCTCTAGGATCTAGGAGGACTTTTAATAAACATGTCTTGGTCATTAACAATGCGACCGAATGGCACCCCCTTTACTAGCAAATTCATTAAATTACTGAGTACCCTTAGCATGTAAGAAATCCATGAGCATGTTACACTTCTTTCGTTCAAACTCAGCGTCAATACGCCCCTGTTGAGAAAGTTATTGAGCAACATGAAAATTTTCCTTCATATTAGAGCCAAACTGAAGCCCTAAATTATTAAAATCAACACCCAACGAATCCGAATCAACAGAGAAAGCAGAACCCACAGTAGCACCCAAAGGGAAGGGGACCGATTCAGCCATATCAGAGTCAGCCGCTAAAGGAGAGTTGGGGTAAGAGACACCAAACTCAGCAAACAAGTCTCTAGACGGGCTACTAAGAGAGTTCCCAGCCGAGAGATGAGAAAGGCTAACCAAACAGAAGAAGCAGAGATGAGAAGGAATGGAGAAGAAGAGAAACAAAGAAGGATCCAGAAGAAGAAGAGAGAAGGTAGAGCGAAACCTAGAGAGAGAAACTACATCCTTCAACTTACTAATTCATCCCTTCTCAATTCATAATAATTCCATTGTCACATAATATAATTTGAACTTAGTTAAATTAACTAATAATATTCAATTAATTTCCTTTTTATAGCAATTTTCATTTAATGTCTTCGACAGTTTAATTAACTATTAAATCTCTTTTTCCCAATAAATGAATATATAATTCTCTTGACACCAAATCACATATTTCATAATATATAATAAATATATACACATACTCAAACTCAAAACATCTTATAATAAGAATTTTATTTATTAAATTCTTATTTTAATAATTTTCAAAAATTCGGGTTATTGTTTTTTTTTGCTAATTTTAGACTGAAATAAAAAAATGGGGGATTACAAAACCTCATGGGAGAAACCCAATCAGAATATAGCAAAGACATCATAGGACAGGCCCTATGATGTAAGGACTATAAAAGATGACAGGCAGATGCCCAAAATATCAAGTACTATAGATGATCAGTCTATAATACTTTACGTTATGCATAACACCACAGTAATAATATATTCATGTGTTGGGGTTTCCGACAACATATAATCCCCTTACCATAAGGGTTGTTCAACTCAGTTTTCAGATTTCCGCACCAATCAATTGGTTTAGACAGTTTTATAAACATGCATATAGTCTAGCCGAATCAAATGGCATCGACTCTTTCACAATATTCAAGAAAATTACTAAGTTCAACATAAATAATATCTTTCACAAGGGTTTAAGCATATTAGCTCATTTGAACGGAAAAGTAATATAGCTTGCATTCAAAGAGATAAGCTTACGGTATTCGTCGAACAAGAATACAAGTATACTTGCTCAATAAGAGTAGGGTTGGGATACTTGCCTTAAGCGTAGTTTATCGACGTTTAAGAAATCAATATTTTTGAATCCTATTTATAGTGTATCACAAGTATAGGATGCCCATTAGTTAAACATATTCGATAACCAATCTTGATATATAGATCAAGTGTACACATGTGACTGCATCATGAAATCAAATAACATAGTCTTTAATCGTTGCTTTATAGTTTGCACATACTTTTTGGACTTATCCCTTGAAAGTCTATAATCACATCATTAAACATTCACTCCTATCATCTAGCATGCTTCTTAACACATTGGACATGCACTGGTCATATAATACATGCTAGAGTAATAATACAAGTATGCAACTTCTACAAATTAATTACAGAAAACTGACCCAACTTCAGGTAGGCGCGGCCGCGCCTGATTTGTACTAAGGAGACGCGCGGCTGCGCGACTCTCAGTTCAAACCAGAGCTGACTGCTCTTGCAAAAAGTCAGTGCACACTCGGTTTGTACGTTCATACATAATCATGCAATATACACATGTTAGTAGGCGGATAACCATGTTTGACCTCATATCATAACATTATCAAAGGTCACCATCTATTCTCATTTAATCAACACTTTAAAGGCTCAATTCATAATTTTCTTACGTTTAATCGTTGAACCCATACCATATGATCGATAGGTCTTAACTACTCATTTTTGCAATAGATTAGTCATGTATTACAAGTTATGACGTTCTAGTTCATTCATGCTTGTTCTAAGCCACATTTAACTAGTTTTACTATGTATAAGACTTACTAGGCATTCATATCTATATCAACATGCATAACACCTAATCATGATGTCTCGTATGCACAATTTAAACCACATAAGCATGCTCACAATCTTAACTCAATGTACATAGTTTATCAAGTTTATATTTGAAATTATAAGTCTCTTTAGTAAACCTATTTAAGCATACAAGATAAGCACACATTGTCTAAATCATACTTTCGTATATATTTGTGCACATGCTCAAGTTATTTACATAAGCTAGAAATATCAGAATTTGAAACATAATGCTTATCATACTTTGTTTTGGAAAACTTCAAGTTTTCCTTTAGAAATCCTATAAAACCAAACTAGAAAACACAATTATACACCAAACAAGTTCATGCCTTATGTTATACTCATGTATGTGCATACCTAGATTATTTACACATGCTCACAAAATTAGAATATACATTATTCCAAGTTTACCACTTCTAGTTTTCCAAATCTTGAAGTTTTCTTGAAAACACAACTTAAATCAAGCTAAAACAGCGTACTATGTTTAAAACAATACTTAACCACATGCTAGAGTTATTTATATGCTTAACCTAACTCTCATAGTATACTCACAATACATAAACTTCAAGGTAGTATTTGAGAACAACACCACGCGCGACCGCGCGGTATTAGGCTATAGAAGTGGCGCGGCCACGCCACTTCGATCAGAACCAAAAATTATGGCTCTGCTTTTGCAGAGCCTTGACACATTCACTGCTAAACTTGAAATCAGACTAACAATAAAGCTCCTAGATATGCATACAAGTTCAGATAACACCATGGCATGCAAATCCATACCAATTAAAAGAGAGTTCAATAATTTCTAGAATTTGACAAACTTCAAAGTTAAGAACATAAAAATAGAATTTTATACCTATTGAAGCTTGAAGGAATTCCTCAACACAATGATTATACTCCCTCAATTTCGCAACAACTCACACTCTCTATTGCACTTAACAGACAATTCCAAGCAACCAAGAATGAGAAGAGGAGGGTGTCCTTTATAGAGGATTGAGTGCCCAGTCCATGGCATTACACCAAGCTTTGGTCCAACAGAAATTAGAAGAAGATGTTGGGTATAAGGAGAGTTGGCCAACTGCTCACCTCCATAGCCATCATCAGGGCCATCCTAGCTTCAACTACCGACTTGTGTTTGCGTATTATAGAGTGAGTTACTGTTCTTGTACTTTGTGACCCTCAATTAGGGACAAGAGCAAATCTCTGCAACTCTATTAACTAAGGCTTGGTTTGGTTCCTTTTAATTCCCAAAAATAAAATTTTAATGCGTTAATGCTACTATACCATAGAAAGTTAGGGATTATTTATGTACTCACATCATATAATTCATGTACATTATTCCAGTCTAATTATTATTTATAATATGTATGGACTCCATTAAATTACCCACTATTAATTAATATCTCCTTAAAACTTTATTATTTCAAATAGACTCACATATTGAAATAATTAAAACTCTTTGACAGAGTATATCTTTTAATATTTCCACTCGTATTTATTGTCACATAAATTATTGTCTATGTAACTTATAATTCCTTACACTTTATTATATTGTTTATATATTTTAATGTATCACACCACATTTTCTTTTTAATGTAAGTACTATATAATATCATATGTCTTGTACACATAATTTAAGTGAATAATAATATTCTAATTATGCAATTTACTTTACTCGTGATAACAATTAATAATCACATAACAATAATTAATTACCAATAAAAGTTAATTAATATTCCACAATAAAAATTGACAATTAATTATTCACTTGATAATTCCTTCGTCGACTAATATTACTATTAATATTTAACCGAAATTCTTTAATAACTAATAACAATTAACATAGATTAATTGTTCGCTTAACAATTCTTTCGTTAATTAATATAATCACTATTATATCTCATCACGGTGCCACACAAGGCATTTCACGAGTTCATCACAAATTCCATGTATTTTCAATTATTCAATTATTTAATATAATTGAGTTAACTCATCTCGTAACACAAAATCATTTATATCCAAATAAATTTTCATTTCCATTCATATATCTATTTATTAATACGTGGAAATTCTCGGGTATTACATTAGATCCATAACATCTAGAGGCTCAGATTTGAAGTTTTATAAAATTTAGAAATTTTTATTTTTGTTGTCTGACAACGAATGTCAGGCCTTGTAGATCTGTGCTCGTTTATTGTTTTTGTGATTTAAAGGATGGAAGTTGTAGTCTGTAAAGGTGTTATTCTACAAGTGGATGCATGATCATTGAATGTGTATATCAAAAGTTATGCACGGTCAAAGGTCATTGACCGAACACGAAATCACTTTTTTGGGAAACCCAAAAAACTAAAGAACGTGTTCTGTCAGTGACTTTGACCGGCTTTGATCTCGCTTCTGACAAGTGTTTAGGGTGTATAGTGGTATCTTGATTATAGTATGACATGAAAACTACAAGTACAGGGCATTTGCAAACCTTAGAAAGCAACAGATCGATCGTAGTAATCGGTCAAATGTCGTTGACCGTTAAGCTTTACTTTCTGGGTAACCCAGAAAGTTAAGACAGTGGTCTGACAAGTACTTTAAGAGCACAGATCTTTCATCTTGATGATTTGTAAACCTTCTAAGTGCTTGATACATGTTCTCTGTTAGTTTATCTACATAGCCCGATGTCTAAAACACATTTACCATGAACAGATTGCACGATATAAGGCCACCAAGGTCGTTGACCGGCCATGACCATATGATTTTGGGCAGCCAAGAAACATGAAGAATAGCTCTGACAACATGTTCTGAGCTTTAGATCTTGCACATGCGTTATGTTTTGGTCCAGAATTTTGTGATGAACTTGTACTATTACATATATACTACAACAATTAATCGATAGTTAGTCCAGAAACATTATATCTTAGGAATTAATCAAGGTCAAAGTGAGACCCTTGAACACTAGCTGTCAATGTTCTTGAACCTCAAAAACACCAACCGCGACAGAAACCGTCGCTAAAGCCTTTTGCGACGGATTTAATTATTTTAATTTTCTAAAATCTAAAAAATGATTTAAAATAGAAATAAATTCTAAAAATTCATTAAAAATAGAAATTTATTTCTGAAAATTACAAAAATTATTTTAAAATTTATTTTAAGTTATAAAAATTAACTTTTAATAATTTTACATATTTTTCATAAATATTAATACTTATTTGAATATTATTGATATTTAATTTATTTATTAAATGCATTAAATAAATTAATTAAAAATTATTTTATTATATTAAAAATTATTTTAAATGATAATAAGGTATTTAATAATATTTTAAGTTATAAAACATAACTTTTAATATTTTAAGATAAATTTCATTAATTATTTAATATTAATGATATTAGATTTATTTAGTAATTATATTAAATAAATTAATTAAAAATGATTTTAATATTATAAAAATCATTTTAAATGAAAATAAAGAGTTTAATAATATTTTAAGTTATAAAACATAACTTTTAATATTTAAGGCAAATTTGCTTAATTATTTAATATTAAAGATATTAGATTTATTTAATACTTATATTAAATAAATTAGTTTAAAAATGATTTTAATATTATAAAAATCATTTTAAATGAAAATAAATAGTTTAAAAATATTTTAAGCTATAAAGTATAACTTTTAATATTTAAAGGTAAATTTTATTAATAATTTAATATTAATGATATTAAATTTATTTAATAATTATATTAAATAAATAGTTTTAAAATAGTTTTATTGATTTAAAAATCACTTAAAAAGGAAATAAATGGTTTAAAAATATTTTAAGTCATAATTAATAACTTTTAATATTTTGATAAATAGTACATTAATATTTAAATATTAATGATAATTATTTAAAAATGATTTTTAATGTTTTAATAATATTTTGAGTTATTATAAATAACTTTAATATTTTGACAATGATTTCATTAATAATTTAATATTAATTAAATATTAACGACAATATAATTATTTAATATTTAAATCATTTAATAATGATTCCAGTGTTTGAAAAATTATGATAAATTATAATAATTATTTAAAAATTATTATAAGGCTATGAAAAATAATACGACTGATATTTAAAATATCTAAATGAATATTGAACTACAGGATAGAGTTTTAGACTCGATAATTACCCGATAAAGCCATCGGTACACCAAATTAACTTCGAAACTGATCCAGACCTAGATAGTTAGATTTGATAGGTGATTGTTTATGATCCAATGACTGATATAACTATGTGACAATGTGATTAGGTTATTTGCTGACTGCAAATAGCAGTACTATGTGTTATGATATGTATTTCTAATCGATAGAATGATCTTATTAATGATAGGTCTAGGTATAAAAGATAAAACTAAGTTGCATAACTGTAAGCAGCAGACTAGGCAAGTATCTAACCTTTGCATTTACT
Organism: Panax notoginseng; assembly: GCA_016801055.1. Taxonomy (NCBI): domain Eukaryota; kingdom Viridiplantae; phylum Streptophyta; class Magnoliopsida; order Apiales; family Araliaceae; genus Panax; species Panax notoginseng. The sequence goes on along the minus strand of CM029015.1, from coordinate 95,110,836 downwards.
TTATACAATGGACATGTGTAAGCCAATTTCAGAACTCTAGTGTTATTGTTATTGTTCATGTATCTATACTTTTGTCGATATGCCTGTTCTTGAATTCTATCCAATCATTGGTTATCAATTCAGTATTATTGTACAATCCAAATATATATTATGTTCGTTAATTTCTAAAATTTGTTAAACAAGTGACCTCACTTGGATAATAATTGTATTTAATCACATGTTGATACATACTTATTGTTTTCCAGTATGAATATGTTAATTAAAAATTGTCTAAGCTATTTGACTCAGTTAGACATAAATTTACAAATAGTTGAGATATGTCTTAGCTAATTATTTTGGCTAGATGAATATTTGTTAGAACTTGATAGGTTCGAGAAAAGAACTCAATTATTATTGCCAGGTCAATACCAATTATTTCAGCTAGATCGAAAAAGCGATTAGATATTGAAATCATAGTATTTCGTTGTTATAATTCAAAATTCTGATTGTAAGACTGAGAAGAACAACCTTTAATACAAAGGGAACCTATTGGTCGTATATTCGGCTATTGCACGCGTTTAAGTATTATGCATATAATGAAGCTAATCACTTATTATACTTGTAGAGGGGTATGACTTAATCTTTATGGTTATCTGATACACCTGGATATATCAAAGCAAATCTTTGATAGTTACTTGAGAATTAAGTTCAAGATCCTTAGGGATCACTCAACATAAACTCTGGAAAATACTCCACTTTGTTATTGCGTATAATATAATTCTTGTGATTTTGTTGAATATCAAAAATCGAAAATAAAGTTCATAGTCTGTTGACTGCTCTCCATTAATAGTCAGTACGTAGTTTTAAAATTTGAGATAAATTTGATATGTTGTTAGTATTGGTTCAGCTTACTTCACAACTGTTGATTCATTGTAGAAGTGTCATTCACAGAAAATATTTACTTCTTTCAGCTAATTATTATTGTTGATATTACTTGTTGGGCAATCAAATGCTCATTCTTGCTTTAAATGTAAATGTTTTCAGCTAAACGTGAATAACCTGAAGATTCAGGCAGGAACAAGGGAAAAGGAAAGCAAATAGAATAAGTTTATGGTATCTTATGTAATAGTTAGACATTATTAAGACTTTGATATTTATTATCTATCATGTAATGTAATGTAGTAAAGGTTGAGAAACTGGGATTAGACTCTAATATATGTAAATTAAATTTGGTATTTATATTATTGTTATTATGATTAGTATTATTTCGCTCATAGAAATGGTATCATGAAGTACTGAGTTTGGGTTTCAAGTACCTGAATTTTGGGGCGTCACAATTAGTGTCAAAAAACTCAGGAATCCCTCCTTGACAACCTAAATGTATAAAGGAATTTTGGGCGTCAGCACCCGGCACAGAAATACCCAGGAGATCCTGCTTCTTAGGACCTTTAGAAACCCGAGTCCACTCATTTGAAGAGTTTTGTATAATGACAACCGAAGAGCTAGAAAAAGTGACACAACCGACTGGTGGCTAAGGGACCACCACAACCTAAGATTTTGGAACCCATTTGTAATTAAGCCCCGAGGCAACGAATCAGGGAATGCCCAAAGGACTTACAGTGGGAGCATAATTAGGGCTTGTTCAGATATTCAACTCTAACCGAAACAATCTTGTCACTGTTAGTCTCCTCTTCTATAACTACCAAATCAAGGCCATTAGGCAAAGTAGAAGAGGGTGTAATCTCAATGTAGACCCTCGCAAAGTTCATTGGCTCTAATTTTTTAGTTAATTTATCCACAAAGAGTGGTTTACCCACTGCACTAGTAATGTAACTAAGTCCATCCGAAGAGGGATACGACAAAGGTACATTATGGAACTTCACCCATACCAAAGCTTTAGAGCAAGTATCAAATTTGAAATCCATACCTTCCTTCCATTGTTTAAGACAAAGAAGTTTATTGGAAATATACCAAGGGCAAGAATATTATCCCTATCCTTAGGCGAGGAAAAATTGAAGGTAAAAAACCCTTTATCCTGCAAAAATAATTTCTGAAGCCCATACTTGTCCCAAAGATTACGGACAGCCTCTTCTACTAGCTTAAAAGGCAACCGAGAATGGAGAAAACTACCCACCAGACATGAATTCCATAGACTATTTCCCTTCAGTAGAACTTCAAAAGCAGGCCTAACAAGAATAGTCCCATTCTCAGAGCAAGGAGGGGAAGGAGGCATATAATCAAGCTTTAGAAGGGATACAAGATCACCATTCACTACCACTGAGCTCCAAGAAGGCTTTTCAGGCAAGGCTAGATCCCCTCCCGAACCCCCCACCTTGCTGGACTCACCCAAAACAAAGTCTCCCATGACCCCAAGGACCAAAGGGGCAATGGGAAGTTCACCCTTTTCCAACACTGGCTCTACACAGACATCCAAAGCCACCGGCCTAGCAACCTATTGGGTAAAATCTAATTACACACAACACGCAAGTATACGTGGTCAATAAGTAATATAGTGAAAGTAGAGTATCGTTCCCACGAGGAATTGTTTAATAAAAATTACCAAGTACTAACCCGTAATCAACTCAATCTTTTTTAAACGAATGAATTTCAAATTATATAAATTAAATTATTTAATTACACTAATTCTAATTACCACTAGTTAAATTAAGATTACGGAGATTTAAGATCACAACTTCACTTATTGCTTCATTTAAGTTAACACACTTCTCATCAATTATTCTCTATCCTTAATTGTTACTCAAGAACACTAAAGCAGATAAAACCATCTCTCGATGCATAATACTCATACTCACTTAAATCCACAGATGATAGAGTTAAGCAAAACACCCTAATTAACTAATCCACTATATCTCTATGTGAATTACAATTAAAAAAGATTTAAAGCACAAGTTCTCTATAAGATTACATATGGCGTAAAGGACATATCTCTATCCTAAACACATATCATGAATTCCATATATGCAGAAATCGCAAACACATGCTATCATGATTAGATCTAAATCAATACTTCATCTCTCGAGTTCATATTATTATCACGGTAATTGATGGCCAATCAATTAAATAATTAAGTCCAAATCACAATAGACAATCCTCACAATAGAATATAATAATTAATAGCGAAGCATATTAAAATAAACTACACAATAAGATCCATTGTAATCTCAAACAAAGAATTAGTTCATTGAATTAAAACTAAGAATCCACAATTGAATAAACAATAAAAGACGCAGATAAAAGAAGTTAAGAAGATAGAATCTATTGTCTGTAGATTTGAAGCTCCCTCCTTGCTCCTACTTTGAATCTTCAATGGTCTCTAAGTTGCTTCAATCTCTAAATCTAACAAAAACTAGTGTTTTCTCCTATTCTACTCTAATCTAATCTAATGAAATCCTCTCTCTCTCTAATCTCCCCTCTAATTCTTGTGATTCTCCTCCTTTTATAAGTCTCTTTATACGTCCTTAAGCCCTCTTGGAAGTCCTTGAGTCAATCGAATCGAAATAATCCTTCCCGAACTCAAATTTGGCCAAAATTCGCCTTTTATGCGCGTACCCCCGCCCCGGCGGGGGTTTATACTTGTAAAGGGCCCGCCCCGGCGTGGGTTCCTACTATTTTCCAGCTGGTATGCCCGCCCCGGCGGGGGTTTTGTGAAGGAAAAGTCCGCCCCGGCGGGGGTACCTTTTTTGCTCTGACATCCTTTGGGAAAACGGTCATAACTTTTGATCTGAGAGGAGTTACAGGGCCTGCCACCTATCAAATCAAAGCTATCGACGAGCTCTATAACTTTCATTCTTTGAGAATTGAGAAATTCTGGCCGAAACAAGATCGAAATCGAGCTTGTAGTAGATAATCTGTAAATGGCAAGCATGATAACTCTTAGCTTTGATTTTCGTTGATAAAAAAGCCATAACTCCCGCATCTGAACTCCGATTAGGACGGTTCAAGATGTTCCAGAAAGCTAAGAAGAAGCTCTACAGTATAATTCAAGTTCCAAGCTAAGAACATGCATCCAACTTGGTGTTAAAAGTCCTTCAAGCTTCCCTTCTTGCATTTGCTTGCTTATTTTGGTCCAAAAGATGTCCAAATTTCTTTCCCTTGCTTCTTCATGCCAATGTTATGTCATAGCCTACAAAATAAAATAAAATATATGAAAAGTAACAAAGAAACATGTGTTTAAGCAACTAATTCAAGTAATAGATACCGAATAAGTAGGTATAAAATCTACTTATCAAATACCCCTAAACTTAAACCGTTGTTTTTCCTCAAGCAAAAACACAAAACAACAATGCTACGCAATGTAACTAATATACATGCCTACGAATCTAGCAATAATGACAGAAACAAGTCTATTCAGCAGGCCTTAGAGAAAAATCAAGTAAACATGAATTATATCATATCAAAAACAAATCAGTAATTTCCCAATCAATCATCAAATCTTAAACTGTTATCACTAATTTAGTGTGTGTGTGCTCCACAACAATGTTAACTGATATAAAATCAAATTTAACACATAATAAGTCTCTTCGAAGGCATCATACAGTGTAAACTTAAGAAATACAACAACAAGCTAGATCCAACTAAAATTAAATAATTACCAATATCGAGGGTCAACATGGGATACTTATGCTTTATTTTTCATCTACGGGGGCTTTTTGCTCTTATTTTCCGCTTTATTCATTTTTTTCCTTTTGGTTTATATACACATAGCTATGCAATGTCTTATTCCCTTAGGCTTTTCAATGCTACCTTAACGAGCTTTCGACCAACGACTCCCAGACCATTAAGACCTTAGGGCGCTAGGTGTAAAGACAATCCCCTCGGGCTTACTTACTCAAGTAACAAAGGCTACAAAACTAGACAAGCACGCCACGGTGTTTATTCATAAATTTTTTTTCATTTTCTATTTTTTTTTCTTTTTTTTTATAGCTTATATACCCCAAATATTCTCCCAAACTTAGGTTCTTGTCTAACTTTAGCCATCACTACTTATTCTTGTCATTCTTTCATTCAAACTAGCATTATCCTTTAGAATCTCATTATGTATCAATTTAAACTCAATCATTCAACAAGTTGTTTTTACTGTGCTATCCTTATTATATCAGTTTCAAACAGAAAAAGACTCAATTCATAACAAAAAACCACATCAAAGCTTTAATAGTTAGTACTATACTTGTCTACCAAATTCTAATTTCATCATTGGCCAAAATAAACTTAAACTATCTAATAATTGGATTTATGGAAATGAACATAGTAACTAACTAATTTTTTTTATAGACATAAATAAAAACTATTTATAACTACTCTACTATGCAAATTATTATGCACTTACACTATATGAATGTAAACATATAATAATCCTAAACTAAACAAACATGACAACTTATGCAAAACTAAAACAACTACATTAAACATGCAAAACTAAACTAATTAACTCCCCCAAACTTAACAATTACAATGTCGTCATTGTAAAATAAAGCATGAAGTGGACGAGGACTTCCCTGTAATCATTTAAGCTTGTGGTGATGGTGGCATAGCACAAAGACTGAAAGATCCTCCACATCAAAATTTGAAGGAGGATATTGTGTCATGGGCTCAGGATGGTGGCTTCCCTTTCCATAATCTTTTGCCTGTCCATTGAACATCCAATACCTGCAATGAAGAGAGACAACATGGATTAGAATAGAACTTTGGAATATAACGTGATTCCTATCTACTAAATAAACTAGGAAAGCATATGAATATAAAAAAAAATATTTCTGGGTTGCCTCCCAGTCAGCGCTTGATTTACAGTCTTTCAGCCTGACTTTGTCTGGTTAACGCTATCTAATTCCTCTTCGATAATTGAGGAACCCTCCATCCATTAGAAATAATGTAGCTTTTGGTAGGTTTCCATTTGTGATTGCTATCGAATTAAAGTCACCTAGCATGCTTTGTTTAAATATGTGCCCAATTGAGAATGTTGAATAACTAGGTACTTTTCCATCCGTTGAGCCTATGATTCGATTGGGGCTTTGAGGCTTGGCAAGAACAACGGGCTCTTCTTCTATCTTCTCCTCCTCATCCCACCATGACTTTACATTTGTACTAGCTCTCATGTCATAAAGAGCCTTATCGACGACATGACTACCAAGCGGGCACGATTTTGCAAATCTAACTAGACCCTTGATCTTTGATGGAGAAGGAACTTGGGGCACTAATAACATCGGCTCGTCCTCGTTGGTACTCATAATTAGTTTTTCACCGACCTTATTTTCATTATCCCCACTTGTCTCCTCTTTTTCGATATCTCGTGTCTCATCCAGTTGTAGATTTAGCTCGAGCACTTCATCAACCTCGGAATCCTCGTCATAACACCAATTGTATTAAGGACAATTGTTCAAGGCTTTGAGCATTTGATCCATCTGGTTCTGTAGATTTTGAATTGATATCTCTTGATTCTGAATTAACCTCTTTTGATTAATCCTCCTTTCCTTATTTGATGCTACGAACTTGGACAACAATTCCTCCAACCTTGAATTATCTGTCTCAGTCTCGGAAGCCATGTATTGAAGACCATTGGTTGAGGTAGTGACGAGTTGTTCCATCCGATTAGTAAAATTTTGGGTTAACAGCTCTTGGCTAATCCTCATCTCTTCTAGGTTTGCTATGCCCTTCAATATTACATCCCTCGGATTTGGCTTTTCTTCTTGTGGAAATGGAGGTGGACATGAAAATTTTGGTGTGTATGTTGGATTTGGAGCTTAGTATTGGTCTTCATAAGTATCGTTCCATGATGAATCCGGGTGATACCCCCAAACTTGATGATAATTAGCATATGTATACTAGTTGAGGTATTCACCACCGTGTTGTCCCGGCCCAAAACTAACGGTGCATTGATGACTCGGATGTTTACCAGCACAATAATTGCAATTAATTGCAATCCTTCGATTACGTTGGGCTGCAACAACGTCCAACCTCCTCGAAAGTGTCTCAAGCTGGGCTGATAATGCAGAAAATGCATTGAGATCATCAATCCCCGTTCCCCATGGCTAAGTCATTCTTGTATACGGCCATTGATAATTAAATTCCACCATGGTACCTGAAAATAAAGAAAAATAGGAAGAGAATTAAATAAAAAGGATAAAAAATGTTTAAATTAAGACTAATTTGATTGAAGCTAATATTAGAAAAAATATATTAACTAATTCCCCGACAGCGGCGCCAAAAACTTGTTGGGTAAAATCTAATTACGCACAACACGCAAGTATACGTGGTCAACAAGTAATACAGTGAAAGTAGAGTATCGTTCCCACGAGGAATTGTTTAATAAAAATCACCAAGTACTAACCCGTAATCAACTCAATCTTTTTTAAACGAATGAATTTCAAATTATATAAATTAAATTATTTAATTACACTAATTCTAATTACCACTAGTTAAATTAAGATTACGGAGATTTAAAATCACAACTTCACTTATTGCTTCATTTAAGTTAACACACTTCTCATCAATTATTCTCTATCCTGAATTGTTAATCAAGAACACTAAAGCAGATAAAACCATCTCTCGATGCATAATACCCATACTCACTTAAATCCACAGATGATAGAGTTAAGCAAAATACCCTAATTAACTAATCCACTATATCTCTATGTGAATTACAATTAAAAAAGATTTAAAGCACAAGTTCTCTATAAGATTACATATGGCATAAAGGACATATCTCTATCCTAAACACAAATCATGAATTCCATATATGCAGAAATCACAAACACATGCTATCATGATCAGATCTAAATCAATACTTCATCTCTCGAGTGAATATAATTATCACGATAATTGATGGCCAATCAATTAAATAATTAAGTCCAAATCACAATAGACAATTCTCACAATAGAATATAATAATTAAGAGCGAAGCATATTAAAATAAACTACACAATAAGATCCATTGTAATCTCAAACAAAGAATTAGTTCATTGAATTAAAACTAAGAATCCACAACTAAATAAACAATAAAAGACGCAGATAAAAGAAGATAAGAAGATAGAATCTATTGTCTGTAGATTTGAAGCTCCCTCCTTGCTCCTACTTTGAATCTTCAATGGTCTCCAAGTTGCTTCAATCTCTAAATCTAACAAGAACTAGTGTTTTCTCCTATTCTACTCTAATTTAATCTAATGAAATCCTCTCTCTCTCTAATCTCCCCTCTAATCCTTGTGATTCTCCTCCTTTTATAAGTCTCTTTATATGTCTTTAAGCCCTCTTGGAAGTCCTTGAGTCAATCGTATCGAAACAATCCTTCCCGAACTCAAATTTGGCCAAAATTCGCCTTTTATGCGCGTACCCCCGCCCCGGCGGGGGTTTATACTTGTAAAGGGCCCACCCCGGCGTGGGTCCCTACTATTTTCCAGCTGGTATGCCCGCCCCGGCAGGGGTTTTGTGAAGGAAAAGCCCGCCCCGGCGGGGGTACCTTTTTTGCTCTGACATCCTTTGGGAAAACGGTCATAACTTTTGATCTGAGAGGAGTTACGGGGCCTATCACCTATCAAATCGAAGCTACCGACGAGCTCTACAACTTTCATTCTTTGAGAATTGAGAAATTCTGGTCGGAACAAGATCGAAATCAAGCTTGAAGTAGATGTTGTGTAAATGGCAAGCATGATAACTCTTAGCTTTGATTTTTGTTGATAAAAAAGCCATAACTCCCGCATCCGAACTCCGATTGGGATGGTTCAAGATGTTCCGAAAAGCTAAGAAGAAGTTCTATAGTATAATTCAAGTTCCAAGCTAAGAACATGCATCCAACTTGGTGTTAAAAGTCCTTCAATCTTCCCTTCTTGCATTTGCTTGCGTATTTTGGTCCAAAAGATGTCCGAATTGCTTTCCCTTGCTTCTTCATGCCAATGTTATGTCATAGCCTACAAAATAACATAAAATGTATGAAAAATAACTAAGAAACATAGGTTTAAGCAACTAATTCAAGTAATAAATACCGGATAAGTAGGTATAAAACCTACTTATCACAACCATTACAGGAGAAATCAATGTATGCGCGACACCCAGACTATCTCCTCTAGGAGGACTTTTAACAAACATGTCTTGGTCATTAACAATGTGAACAAATGTATCGCGTCATCATCTTTCATTAGATGATGTAGCTATATTCTGAGGTATGCCCCTCTGCCATTGTTTTTTGTCCTTTTATATACAAACAAACTTAGCAAAAAAAAAATGCAACCGAATGGCACCCCTTTACTAGCGAATTCATTAAATTACTGAGTAGTAAACCCCTTAGCATGTAAGAAATCCATGAGCGTGTTACACTTCTTCCGTTCAAACTCGGCGTCAATATGCCCCTGTTGAGAAAGTTATTGAACAGCTTGAAAAATTTCCTTCATATTAGAGCCAAACTAAAGCCCTAAATTATCATAATCAACACCCAACGAATCTGAATCAACAGAGGAAGCAGAACCCACAGTAGCACCCAAAGGGAAGGGGACCGATTCAGCCATATTAGAGTCAGCCGCTAAAGGAGAGTTGGGGTAAGAGACACCAAACTCAGCAAACAAGTCTCTAGACGGGCTACTAAGAGAGTTCCCAGCCGAGAGATGAAAAGGGATAACCATAACAGAAGTAGCAGAGACGAGAAGGAATGGAGAAGAAGAGAAACAAGGAAGGGGCCAGAAGAAGAAGAGAGAAGGTAGAGCGAAACCTAGAGAGAGAAACTACATCCTTCAAAAAATTCGGGTTGTTACATATGTGAAAAACGTTATGAACACGAGACATGCTTGACAGTAAGGCGAATCGAGGATTTCAAATGGACCAATAAATCGACGGTAGAGCTTTCCTCTCTTTTCGAATTTTATAACTCCTTTCCATGGAGTAACACGTAATAATACAAGGTCTCCGACATTGAATTCCACATCCCTTCGATGAAAATCAGTATAACTCTTTTATCGATCTTGTGTTATTTGTATACGTTGCCAGATCATTTAAATCTTTTCTGCAGTCAGACGTATCAACTCTGGTCCTAACAATTTTGCCTCGCCTACTCCATCCCAACATACTGGGGAACGACACTTTCGTCCATACAACGCCTCTAATGGAGTCATGCCAATACTTGATTGATAACTGTTGTTGTAGGAGAATTTCACCAATGTAAAGTACTTGTCCCTACTTCCTTTGAAGTCTGGTACCCAAAGTCTCAATAGATCTTTAAGAGTTTGAATAATCCTTTCTGATTGCCTATCCGTTTGGGGATGATATACTAAACTGAATTGTAATTCAGTGTCCATAGCTTTCTACAAGCTGATCAAAAATCGTGAAATGAATCTAGGGTCTCGATCAGAAACTATGAATATTGGTATACCATGCAGTCTTATAATCTCGTTTATGTGCATACGAGCAAGATGCTCTAGTGAAAAGTTCTCTCGTACGGGAAAGAAATGAGCAGACTTAGTTAATCTATCAACAATGACCCAAATTACGTCTAATCCTTGAGAAACCTTAGGAAGACCAATCATGAAATCCATATTGATGTGTTCCCACTTCCATTCTGGTATCTCAAGTGGTTACAACGAACCCTTTGGCACTTGATGCTCTATCTTGACACGTTGACAAGTTAAACACCTTAAGATAAACTATTTGATCTCTCTCTTCATATTGCTCCACCAAAATATATGTCGAAGATCACAATACATTTTGGTACTTCCAGGATGGATTGCAAACTGTGTGTTGTGTGCCTCCATCATAATTTCATATTTTAAATCAGGGTCCTTAGGAACATAAAGTCTAGAGTTGACTCAAAGTATTCATTTTTCATCTATTTTTGCTTCTGTAACAGCACCTTCTTGTACTTTTTTCTTCATCTTCACCAACTCTGGGTGTGTAGTTTGAGAAGCTTTAAATTTATCGATTAAAGCTGATTTTACTCGTATATTTGCCATCTTCACGTGGGTCCCTGAATTCTTTCTCTATCTCTATCTTTTGCAAGTCATACGAAATGGGTATTTGTGTTGACAATATCGTACTCGTACCCGCATCTAATTTTCTACTCAATACGTTAGCTACCATGCTCGCCTTTACAGGATGATATTGGATGGTATGGTCGTAATCCTTCAATAGTTCAAATCAACGTCGTTATCGCATGTTAAGTTCCTTTTGGGTGAAAAAATATTTAAGACTTTTATGATATGTATAGATAGAAAACTACAGCACTTGGCGCAGCGGTAAGCTTCGACCTGGGGTGAACCGTAAACTTGAGCATCCTGGGATCGATTCCCGCCTGCAACAAGTGTGAGGGTCAATTAAAAGCTGGTCCGTGTGGCCACGGATCGCACATTTTTGGGCGGAGCCATGTCTTAGGCCGAGCCTGTGCGCAAAGCCTGGTCCGGGTGGGGAGACTTAGTCCGACTGCGGTTGAAAAACTCCACATTAACAAAAAAAAGATATGTATAGATCTCCACTTTCTCCCTATACAAGTAGTGTCTCCAGATTTTTAACGCAAAAACGACTGCTGCCAACTCTAGATCATGAGTAAGATAATTCCTCTCATATTTCTTAAGTTGTTGAGAGGCATAAGCTATGACTTTTTCGTGTTGCATGAGAACGCAACCTAGACCTTTGCCTGAAGCATCGTTGTAGATGACAAATCCCTCCGAACCTGATGGTATGATTAGATTAGGTGCTGAAATGAGTCTCCTCTTGAGTTCTTGGAAGCTCTTCTCACATTCCTCGCTCCATTCGAATTTTGTATCTTTTCAAATTGGCTGAGTTAATGGAGTGATGATTCGAGAAAATCCTTCTACGAATCTTTGATAATAACCAGCTAGACCCAGAAAGCTACGTACTTCTGTTACTGACTTTGGTTGCTCCAAATTTGATACTGCTTCAATCTTCACCAGGTCAATTGATATTCTATGTCTCGATATCATGTGACCAAGGAATGCTACTTCCTCAAGCCAAAACTAGCATTTCTAAGGCATATAGCTTATTTTCACAAAGCTTTTGGAGTATCAACCTCAAGTGCGCTCATGATCTTCATGACTTTTGGAGTATATGAGGATGTCATCAATAAAGACAACCACGAAATGATCTAAATATTCCTTAAATATTCGGTTCATCATATCCATGAAGGCAGCAGAAGCATTAGTTAATCCAAAAGATATGACTAGGAATTCATAATGCCCATTATAGATACTCAAAAACAATTTTCTTGTTACTAACCCATGCAGGAAGGGCAAAAGTGTCTTTTCCCACTCTAGAAATAACCTCGGAGGTTTACACATTCATTCTGGAGAAAACCCCAGAGATACTACATCAAATCAAACCCCAGAAACACCCCCGTGGGATATCAAATCAACCTCAGAGATAACCCTGAGGAAGAATAGAATCAGCTGCAATCAAGCCCCGGAGACTACCCCGAGAGAAAGCCAAAAGCCCCGTCAACCCTGGAGATAACCTCGAGAAAGCAAAAAGGTCATCTTGACAAGACACGTCAACAATCACAAAGAGCCATTGCAGCACTTCCAAGCACAAATTATGCAAAATAACTCAACGGACTTTCTGCGAAGTCCGAAGATGCCAGTTTGGTCATGGACCCATCTTGCCGGATTCGGAAAAGGGCAAGCCCTATGTCATTGCATAGTTCTTGGAAAGAGTTTTTTGAAATGGTATGGCACATCTCCATCAAATTCTCGGATTGCGCAGACTGCGCAGAGATCAAAGTGCATGAACTTCGAGGTGGCAGAGCCCACTAGGCATTTTCGCAGCCGTAGGTCTACCTGCAAAAGCCTGGGTCTTTAAATATCAATCCCCATCAGCTCATAAATAAAGTTTTAGAGAGACAGAGAAAGGTCCAAGATAGAGAAATTCGACCCCTACAGTGTAAAACAGCTCAAATCTTTCTTCTAAACCTGTAAATCTCACTTGTAAACTCTAATATACATATATATTACAACATATCAAGTTTTAACCAGTGAAAATCGAGTTTAAAGGCTCCAAAAGCTATTCGATAGCCCATCTCGTGTAAGGCTGTAAAATCTCTTCAGATCTGTGTCTTTTCCTTGCTTATATATATATATATATATATATATATATATATATATATATATATATATATATTGCTTTGTTGTGCCTAAATAGCAATTTTAACCGTTCATTTTGTGTAAATAGTCAATATTTGAGGTGTATTGACTAGATCCAGTCAGATCTAGCTTTTAATCAGTTCAAAAATTGCAAAACTTTAACCGTTGATCTAGACTGGCTAAGATCTAGATAGATCTAGTTTACTTTCTAATTTTTATAAATATTAAGCAACCAAGTGACCCTAGATCTGTATCTAGAGGAAACGGGAAGCTTGGCTACGTTCATGAAAGGATTTAACTGATGAATCCTTTGTTTTACGACATCTAGAAGTAGATTTGCTTTTTATTTTAATATACTTATTGTGCAAGCTGTGAAATGATGTCATGTGAGCCTAGGAGCCACAGGGTCGACGTTCAATCAATGAATCTAGATCCAGTTCCAATGATAGACTTGTTTAAGTTGTATAGTCAGTTTGCAATCCAGTGTACATGTAACTGCAGGGCCTTAAAACGGTTATCTGAATTTAAGGCCTCAAAATAGTGAAAAATAATGTATGTGGTGTTAGGGATTACTTTGATGGCTTACATGCCCATAAGAAGTCTGACCCTTGTAAATAGTTCATATCTAGCCTCGTAGATGCTTTACATCTCGAGAAATAAAATAAAATCAAGTCGAATAAGGAATAAAGTGAAAGTATCAATGGCCTCAATTCCTATTTGAGCAAAAGGGTTTGAACATTAGATTTCAAAACTCCACTTTTATATGCTTTCATATATGTTAAAAATGAACTTTTATGTAAATTAAACCCTTTGTACATATGTTCAAAGAGGCAAAACACTACTTTCAAATAAAGCACAAAATATCTTTTCATATTAAAAAATTTCAACACACACACATGATGAGTGGGTTTTATACCTACGAATCAGGTTCCTATTTGAACTTAAATGGTGTTTGTTTTGTCTATTTCTATATAGTTTTACTTGTTTTGTGTTTAGGTTGCATTACTTGTCATTGGTGGCATAATGATGGCAATGTGGCAAGATTTGGGATGCAAAAGCAAGAAGTTAGTTTCTGCAGAATTATACCCCTGCCGGGGCGAGCCCTAATACAAAGAAAACCCCCGCCAACTTAGCAAAAAAAAAAAGAAAAAAGAAAACCCCCGCCGGATTACGACTGTGTATAGACGTCTTTTACGAACTATTACATGACTTATGCCTGAGAGAACATAGAATTCAATTAACAACCACAATCAATTAAATCTTTGAGCCCTAATTTCACTGAAGATTTGGAGGAGCAGAGCAAGGAATCAAGATTCACGAAAATTGCAGATTTGAGTAAGGATAAGGGTGGTGTATTACTATTCTTAGTCTTTCAATTCAATTTCTGTAATTGGGATGATGAATTTCTTTATGTTTTCAGTTTTTAATTTATCTATGATGAACTAAATTACTTATTAGGCTTGCAATGGATCTTTAATGTTGAACGATGATTGTCATGCTTTAATTTCAGTTTAATAATACTATCAATTCAGTTCATCTATTGTGATTTGTACTTAATTTATGGATTGTTTGATCACCAATTCTATGTAGATTTGTATGAACTTGAGAGATGATGTATGAATCTAGACCTAATCACAGTAGCATGTGTTCATGATTTCTGTAATTAGATGGATTTCTTGATGTATGTTTAGGATAGAGATATACCTAGCATCGCGTGTAATCAATAAAGAACTTGGACTTTAAACTTTATTTGATTTTAATTCACATAAAGATATAGTGAATTAGTTAATTAGGGTGTTTGGCTTAATTCTATCAAATTGTGGGTTTAAGTTAATATGGGGTTAGTGCATTGAGAGATTATGGCTAATTCTACTTGAGTGTTCTTGACTAATGAACTGAGATAGTTAATTAAATTGAAAAGAAGTGTGATAATCATAGTGAAACTTAAAGTGAAATTGTGAGCCTAATTCTCCATTATCTGATTGAAATTTGCAGTATCTAGTTAGGTTGATTTGTTTTGATTTTTATTTATTAGTTTTTTATTAATTGCAATCATAAAATCGAATTAGTTTAATAAAATTGAAATAATATAAAACTGGTAGTTGATTGATTAAATTTTATACTTGTCTCTGTGGGAACGATACTCTATTCATCACTATATTACTTGTTGATATGTATACTTGCATGTGGAGCTTAATTTAAAATATACCCAACAACACACACACACACACAATGCATAGGGAATGAAGAAGTAGCGATAACCGTGTTTCACCAAAGTCGGGGAGTGCCTAACACCTTCCCCTCGCTTAAGGAAGCCCCCAAACTCAATGAATCTCGAGTTTCAGACCAATTAAATGGAGTCAGATATTGGACCATATTGCGAAAACCTTCAAAAATTTGGATGAGTTGATACATCCATTTAAATTCATATCAACTGGCAACTTTGTCTAATTCGACCTAATCATTAAAATCAAACTTTTCAAATCGTCGACATTGTATGTTGATCTTTCCAAAAATCGCATCCTTTAAGCAATATCAAATCAAACATAGAACACATAAAGGGTAGAGAAACAGAAAAGATAAAAAAGGAAAAAATCCACGCATCAACAAGTGGTAACCTTGCTGGGGACGTTAGAGGGTTTAAATCGCATTTCAATCTTTTCAATTCCTTTTTATTTGCATGTGTGTGAATGTTATTTTTACATTGAATGGATTTGAATGAATGTCTGTTTACAGTGTTTTATATTAGTGCAAGTATACACGATCAACAAGTAATAAAGTGATAAGAAAAGTATCGTTCTCACGAGGAATCCAATTCAATAAATCCCAACTAATAGTTTTTTTATCAATTCTAATTTTATTTAAATAACCCAAATTTGTGATTGTTTTTATGAGAACTAAATTAAATTAACTAACTAATTTTAACACAAAGATTGATTCAGATGATAAAGGTTTAAGACTACAATATCCCCAATTATGCAATATAAATCAACTATCCAACTTCTCCAATTATTAAATCCATAATGAGTTGTTAACAGGAATTCAAGGTATTTAAAAGCCCTTTTCCAAGTGATCAGAATGTATGTTGTGTGGTCCCTCCATTAGGAGGCAATCCCTTCAGTGGCTGATTACTGGACTCAAGAGGAGATTAATCCTGCGAGGCTCAGGAAAGGCGCCACTCAAATCTGCTCCAATTGAAAGATCGGATTAATTCTCATCTAGTAGATTGCGATGATCTGGGAACCTTCATGTCAAAAAGCTCGTAAGAGTAACCTAAGATAGGTCAGCCTCTGATAAACCAAACGCGAAGGAAAGTCTCTTCATGCCTTTCCCTTTTAATTCAATGTAAATTCCAGTTCCATGTAAATGTAAATATTAAATGTACATATCATTTCCATTCCTTGTCAATTTCATTATTGTACAGATATCAAATCCTGTCATGCTATCCTGTCATCAAAACAACTGATGTTTGTTTTGCAGGCAAACATTAAAAAACCCTAAAACTGACACATTGCATGGCATGCATACTATTAGTGTGAATTAGGACTAAACTACATAATCTTTTTGTGGGAAAAAATTAGTCTTACTATTAGATCAAAGTCCAAAAAGGCACTAAGCTCATTTTCAGACATGGCTTCAAGTGCCCAACCTAAATCTACCCCTGTATCTCGAAAGAAGTTCGAGGGACTTAGAAATCAGATAGCAGAGTTAGTTATCCTATTGAAAGAACAGAGTAAAAGCACTCAAGGTCAACAGATACCCACTCAACCAGAGTCCTCCACACAAGGTGGCAGTCACGGTACTGACAAAAAGAAAGAAACTCTCTACCTAAACCTCATTCCAATGAAGGAACCAACAAAACCCCTAAAATCACAAACCTCAGGGAAGACCGGGAAACTGGGGACATCGAAAAGAAAGTCCAACAAATGGAAGAAACCATCCGGTCAATCAAAGGGACTGGCGCTTATGGGAGTGTAAATTACTCAGAACTCTGTATATTTCCAGGGGCTCATTATCTGGACAAGTTCCAAGTCCCAGATTTTGAAAAATACAATGGGTTAGGAGATCCTTATACTCATTTAAAAGTGTTTGTCGGAGAACTAGGGTCATATGCAGAGGATGAGAAGCTCCGAATGCAATTATTTTAAAAAATCTAATTGGAGAAGCCAGAGCATGGTATGCTCGACTTGACAACTCCAAGATCTATAGCTGGGAAGAGCTAGCCCACTCTTTCCTCAACCAATATAGTTTCCAGTTTCAGATGGCTCCGAACAAATATCAAGTGACCAAAGTTAAAAAACAGAACAGTAAATCCTTCCCTGATATGCCCAAAGGTGGAGACAGCTGGTGGCACAAGTCATCCCACCTATGACAGAGACATAAATGGTCATAACTTTCATCGACATTCAAGAAGCTCCATATTATGAAAGAGTCCTAGCTGGAATAGGAAAACCCTTCTCTTAAATGATTAAACATGGAGAAATGGCTGAAATGGGGTTGAAATCGGGAAAGATTAAAGACCTCACTGCTTTGGAAGCAGTAGTTGAGCACATCCATACTGGAAATTACAGGAGTAACCCTAGGAGAACCCATAAGAAAAAGGAAGAAGATGTATTCGTAGTACTCCAAGGTCAAACTCGGCGAGGAAGTCAGAGCCCACCCATACAAAAACAAACAACTATTCCCCATTCCAAACATCTGTAAATCTTACAAATCCATCATCCCAGAAAGTTAGAGAAGTCAGGCGCCGGAGAACATTCACACCCTTGGGAGATTCACTTGAAAATATCTTCAAACTTCTGACAACACAGAAGAAAATCACTTCCCCCTACAAATCCAAATGGGAAAAACTTTAACCCCAATAAAAAGTGTGCCATGATACACAAGAATGTTGGTCTCTGAAACACAAAATCCAATACATGATAGATAGTGGTGAGATTGTGGTGACAACACCAGAGTAACCCCATGTCCATGAAAATCCTTTGCCTCAACACAATGAGGAAGGAATAAACATGATCAGTATTGGAAGGGGAGAAAGTTCTAAGTACCTTCAATACATTGGAGAAACACCACAAATAGATGAAGGAATACATGTAAAGTTTGATTATTCTGAAGGATGGTCTTCAATCAAACATGAAATGAAATCCATCAAGGAACAGATTGATCAGTTAGTGGAGTTGATGGTATATCAGCACCAAGTAACTCAACAGATGATAAGTCAGATCAGTCAAGGGAAAACAAACCTCCTCTCCATTGCAACAAGGAATCAACACCGATTCCAAGAATAAAACGTGGGAAGAAAAAGTTACAAGGAAAGCTATATCCCAAGCTCGTCGAAAGTATGCAGATAAAAGAAATTTCACTCCTTTGGGTCAACCGATAGAGGAAAATCTACAGATTTTGATCAATGAAAGAAAGATCACAGAACTGTTACCCCCAATTAACCCCCGAGGGCTCTAAGCAGGGTAGAAAAAGAAGGTCCTCCTTCTCTCTAGGTAAGCCCCCCTCCCCGACCCATCTTCCACCTTTCGTCCATTCTCTTCCTTGCTCTCAGATTTACCCCTCCATTTTGCGGCCCACCCGTTCTTCGGATCTGATCTAGATGGATTTGGGTTATTTTGGTCATGTTAGAGATGGTTGTTGTGTTAGTGGTTATTTCACCCGTCTTCTGGCCTTCTTTCTTCTTCGCTTCTTCTCTGAACATCCGGCCCACCTGCTTCCCCCTCCCTCCCCCTTCTCTTCACTCCAGCCCACCATCACTTCTTTCCATTTTACTCATCACTTGGTTCTATATGAGCTTTTCCGGCGGCTGATTTAGGACCTTCCTGAAAATCTGATTACCAATATGTGTTTAGCAAATCCCGGGGCTTTTTAGATCGTGGGTGCTTCTTTATATAGATTAGTAGGGGGTTTTTAGTACTAGACTTGCAGTTATGATCTGGAGTGGTGGGTTTTAGGGCTATGGTCTTGGGGTTTCAGATCTTGGTGTTTGGTTTTGGTTGGTGGTTAGGACGAAGGTTCTGGTTACATCCCTGGTGCTGATCTCGTTGCTCCCATTCTGGACTTTTTATTCAGATTGTTGTGTTGGGCAATTATTGGTATGGATGGCTTCCTTATCCGTGCTCTTCCATTATGTACATTGTTTTTAAATGTTTAGATCTGGTGGTTTTCTTCTCGGGTAACTTGGTTATCCATGTGTCTCCGATCCATCTTTATGGTTTTTACTGCTTATCTCTTTAATGCACAGATTCGGATGTTTTCATTCCATTATTACTATATTCATCCTTTGCTCATAGGTTTTGAATGGAAGAAGCATGTTTCCTGTTAATCCATTTGCGTCTGCAAAATCAGTTGGGCATTTTGGTTTAGTTGGGTGTTGCACTGGTTGTCGCCATTTCTGGATGTGCTCCGGATTTCACCGATAATTGCTCTATAGGTGTTATCTCTTCATGCTCAGTTTGGTTTTGCAGTGCACGGTCTCCAAGCTTGCTGGTCATGGACTAATGTTTTAGGGCCCACGTTAAATGTCAAAATTCAAATCAATTTGCTTTCATGAGGCTTTTAAATGTTGACTTCTATTGTGCTATAACTTGTGGGTTAGTTGATTTTACCAAATGGGTCAGGTTTCCGTAGGTGGGCTCATCTTGGGCCTGCTCTACAATTCCTCTGCTCAATTTGGGTTGTTTTCCTAAACCTAACCTCGGGTTGTGAGGATTATTATATAAAGTTAGGTTTTAGGTGTCCTAGTTTTAACTAGTGTTTTAGTCCCTACGGGAGATGGGACTATGTTTTTGAGCTTCATTGTAATATCCAAACCTTTTACATTTAAATATACAAACAAATTTAGAAAGAAAAAAAAATTAACCCCCATTCAAAGAGGTTTGATGCTACCAGGATATGTCAATACCATTCCAACACTTCTGGCTATGACACAGAAAGTTGTTGGGCACTTCGTCACCTAATCCAAAAAATGATTGACAACAGTGACCTGCAAATGGTAAACAGAGGTAATACCTTGCCCAAAGAAGAGGAGATATTTCCTCTTGGAACACAGAGATGGAGGGAAGTTATAGTAGTCATTTCCTCCGAAGGAGACATGTATATTCAGTACCTTTAGTAATTCAAGGAATGGGGGATAAAAGAGGAAAGAATCCTATAAAGATAGCTGCACTAGAACCACTGATGTTGTCGTATCTACCCCAATATCTGATTACCAACTTAAGGAAAGTCCCATGGAATTATGGGAAAAGCGAGGGATCAACCTCAGGCTGCACTGCTATCCTACCTAAGGATAACTCGTTATTCTTACCTCAGAGGGTAATGAAACCAGTTATCAAAGCCTCGAGGAGAGTACCTGAGAAGAAAATCGAAGAGTTCCTCTAAAAGATGGGGTACAATGAAACAAAAGTGGTGCAACATCTAAGAGAAGCACCCCGACAGATCTTCATCCTAGATTTAATCTTATCCTTAAAAGATCACTATAAAATCATGGTTCAAGTCTTGGAAGAGGCTCATCTACCGAAAACAGTGGGCACAAAAAAATTTCATCACTTGGTAGATCACATCCTTAACAGCAATGTCATATCCTTCACTGATGATGACATCCCCGCAGAAGGAACTGGTCATCACAAGTAGCTATTTCAGGATATGTGATAGGAGGTGTATTGATAGATGGAGGGAACATCTGTCCTTATGATACCTTGGAAAGTATGAAAATCAACCCAAATAGGTCCTAAACCTAAGACCCCTTACGCTGCAACACTTGAGCTTTATTGTTGGTTCTGGGCACAATGTTGATCTATGGTATGACCCTTGGCTTAATGGCATGGCTATTATTCCTAGTCCCAGTCTCATTTCCAACTCCGGACTCCCTCTCTCGGCAAAGGTCAGCTCTATCCTCATTAACTCTGCCTGGGTTCTTCCTCAGAGCAACCACCATGATGCTATTATGCTCAAAAGGCAACTCTCCTCCTTACCCCCCCCCCCTCCCTAACAGCAGCAGCACGGACTCTATAATGTGGGGAACATGGGACATCACAAAAGTCAAATCCAAGCACTTATGGGAAAGCATCATATCAAGATTACCGACTGTCTCATGGCATAAAATAATCTGGAATGGACTGCATGTCCCTCGATACTCCTTCATCATGTGGCCCGGTATCCTTAAGCGCCTTCCAACAAATGATCGCACGAGCCACTACTCGGGAAGCAACTGGGACTGCCCTCTTTGCCAACAACAAGCTAAAACTTTTGACCATCTCTTCTTCAACTGCAAATTCTCTTCAGCCATCCTACGGCATGTCCTCAACTTGGAGAATTTTAGGAATGTCCCACTCTTATGGGATGACCTTATTGATTACTTAATCTCCTTTCAGGGTTCAAAGCTAACAAGGAACATATTATGCTTGTCTGTTACAATCTCTTTCTACAAAGTGTGGGTAGCCAGGAATGCTAGACTTCACAGACTTCACAAACTTTCCTCTACTCCTTCTAACATAGAAACGGATGTTATTCAGTTGATTAAAGCCCGTCTCTCCACTTGTAAATCCTTTAATATAGCCACAACTTTTAGCTAATATTATTGTAATTGGCTAATGCACTGATTGCTTTTATGCTGACTGTTTCTTTTATTGATGGGATTTCATTCCCTTTGTAGTATTCTCATCTGCTGGCATATCACCAGATGAATTTACTACATCATGGGGTATGCCCCTTAGCCATTGTATAGTCTTTTTTTTCTATAAACAAATCAAGCTTAGCAAAAAAAAAAGTAGTCATGTCGTCATAAGAGCCTTTGATGGATCTCGACGTGATACTATAGGAGAGATCGAGCTTCCCATGGAGATTAGCCCACATACATTCCATATCTCATTCCAAGTATTAAACATTACTATTGGATACTGTAACGCCCCAGAAAATCGAACCTTTTGTAAATACTTTTATAATGAATAAAATAATATTATTTGTTATTATTATGTGTTAGTAAGATGAATGTCGTTCTAAAACCTAGAAATGTCAGAACGTCATAGTATTTTAACTACGCGAAGGAAATAAAGTGTTTGAATTTCTAAGACGAAAAGAAAAGCTTTCGAAGAAATTTTTTGAAAAATACTATTCATCATTTTCCGCTAGGGAATTATTTTTGAACTTTCAAGAAATACATAACGTTATAATATCATGGTGAGATAGAATATGTAATAATAATTCAAGTATAAAAAACGCAATATTTTGCATGCGGACTTAATTTGAGCACGTTAGGAAAATCAAGTGTTAAGAAATTATTGCAATGATCGTATGATATGTATGTATTATGCGAGTTAGGTTATACGAGTATGATACGAGGTATTATACGAGTATATATGAATGATGGAATAACGTATATTATGAATTAGTATACAAATTAGAATACGAGAATTATACGTATAGAATACGTCCTAAGGCTTTAAGTCATTTGTAGATGGACTTGTGGATTATGTAGGATGTACAAGTCCAATAGAAATTGGATGAGCAAGCCCAAGTGTTTGTTAAGTTAAAGCCCAAAGTAAAGTAAAGTAAGCCCAAGGGAATAAGTTAATCTAAGTGGACCTAAGCCTAAATGATGATCATTGGATAAGTGTGATCCATGGGGCAACCCATGGGTGATCTTGGTACCCAAGTGTTGTGTTGACTAAGGATTTAATGTGGAGGCCAAGTAATTAGTGTGGCTAGCAAGTTTACTTAACTATTAAGTACCGAATAGTAAGGAGGTTACAAAGGAGGTGGGTCGTGCTTTTAACCAAAGTGCCCTAACCTTAGAAGCTCTATAAATAGCAAGCTCACCATTCATTATTTGCTTGTTCAAATTATCCAACAACTTTCCTTACAAAACAACTTATTGGTTAGAGAGAATAAGCACTTTTAAGCTAAACTTCCATTGTTAGATTTCCAAGAAGAAAGAAGCTAGTCATCAAAGGTAAATGATCTTATATCTTCCATCTCTACCATTGTAGGGTGATAAGAGAAGTGTAACTTAATGAACATATATGCTAAGAACACATAGGAAATGGATGATCAATGGACTTAAACCGTATAAGTCATGAATAAGTAAGTTGAACCTAAATAAGTTATGAACTTATGAAGAACAAGGATGAACTTTTCATATGATTACTTTAAGAAGTTAGTATGAACTTGGGCCTCCTTCTTTATTTTACCTACTTCAGTGCTTAAGTCCCTTAAGTCCATCATGAGCAGATTTCTTTGGAAGGGCCCCTCTATGCTCAAATATGGTGCCAAAGTTGCATGGACAAGGGTTACACTACATTTCGCTGAAGGAGGCCTTGCGATTAAAAATCTTGAGGATTGGAATAGAGCGCTTATCTTGTTGCATCTTTGGAGAGTGGTTAACCCCTCTCAAGTCTCTCTCTGGGCTTCTTGGATCCGGTCTACTTTGAAAACTAAACATTTCTGGAGTTTATCTATCCCTAGTGACTACTCTTGGATTTGGAGGAAGGTGTTGCAGTTAAGGCCTATTGCTGCTAAACACATCAGATATTGCATTGGTAATGGGGCAGGCACAAGCCTTTTGTTTGATCCTTGGTTAAGTGAGTCCATTTTAGCAAACTCTATACATTTATCTCTGGTTATTAACTCTGGCCTTGGCCCTCTTGCTACTGTGAGCCTTATTATCAATAACTCATCTTGGTATCTTCCCTCTTCTAACCATCAGGATATTATTGATTTTAGGGAGAGGTTTGATTTTAATAGGCACTGTGATTCCACTACTATGGATCAGATCTTATGGGATGATACCAAAGCTACCGAGGTTAAGGCAGCTACCATCTAGAAATCGATCCGGGGGACAGGATCTGACACTCCTTGGGCGAAGTTAGTCTGGAATAAATTGATAATGCCTCGGTTCTCTTTCAATCTATGGCTGGCTTTTTAGAAGGGGTTGCGCACTCTTGATAGACTTGTCAGTTTTGGGATTCATGTTAACCCCATCTATGTGCTTTGTCAAAATGAATTGGAGACTTTTGACCATTTATTTTTTGACTGCACCTACTCTTTTCGTGTCCTCATCCCTATTATGAGAAGATGTGGCTAGAGAGGTAGTAGCAGGAGTTGGGATTCTCTGACTTCCCACCTAATTCGCTTCTCTAGGTTAAATTTTCTTCACAGTCTAACCCTTCTTGGTTTTGCTGCTGTCGTGTATTGGCTTTGGATTGAGCGTAATGTTAGGATGTTCTCTAACAAAAAAACTCCTTCCCAATATATAGTCAAAGACATTATGCATATCATTAAATGTAGGCTGGATAGTAGTAATAAATTCCAGAGGGTTAAAGATCAAATATGCTATAGGCATCTTATCCTATGAGGGTCAATCCTTGGATGTATGACTGTGGGTGAGTAGCTGCTGGTGTTGGATTCGGAGTAGCTCTTTTTTGGCATGAAAAGTAAGAAAGTGGGAATAGGCTTCGGTTGGGTTCTGGGACATTCTTTGGTTCGAAGCAGTGTTCAGCTGATCTAGGTAGATGTTGGGATAGTGGGTGTTGTCTCTACTGATTTGGGCAAGGCATATGTTTTGGGTAAGGCATATGATTTAGGTAGATGCTTTGGGATAGTGGGTGCTGACTCTGCTGGCTCGGTCTTGTTGAGCTGCTAGGCTGGGCGAGCTGCTATTCTTGATCTCGTTGCATGGGCTCGGTGCTGTTTTGGCCTGGTTTTAGGCGAGCTGCAGTTTTCTGCTTGTTACAGCTGCGGTCTAGACGAGTTGTACTGTGGGCGAGCTGTGCTGGGCGAGCAGACCGGGCGAGCTGTTGAGCTGTTTGGGCGAGCACCCCTACAGATGGTGGTTTTGGGTGAGCTGCTATGGCTAGTATGCTGGTTTGGTTTGTCTGGGCTTCCGCTGCTGGTTCGAGGCTGAATGGGAATTGGGTAGGGACGGTTATTGTTGTCTGCAGGAAGTGATTACTTTGCAGCTGCACTCCTTTGCAGTCGAGATGCTAGCATTATAGGGGTTGCATGTGTTGGTTCAAGCCAGGTCTGATATGTTGTTCATGTTGTTGCATGGGGGTGATCTGATGGCCTCTATTTGAGCTGTTCTGTTGAAAGAATGTTATGGTTGTTTAGTTTCTCTCTGCTTTGGGTTCCTCCTTTTTTCTAGTTATGTAGCTGGTCCTTGATTCTAAGTTTCAAGTCTTGTCTGTAGTGATTATTGTTGGGCTTGTGGGCTTGTAATCTTTTATAGTCATGACATCATAGGGCATGTCCTATGAGGTCTATGCTATATCCTGATTGGGGTTTTCCCATGAGGTTGTAATCTTTTTTCTCTTTTTAATACAGTCTAAATTTAGTAAAAAAAAAAGAATGTTGATTAAAGGACTTAAATCAATAATAAGTCATAAGAAATGAAATCTTGTAGTTTATAATTTGTTAAGTTATGAACTTATGAGGAATAAGCCATAACCTAATTTAAAGATAAGTTGTTGTAATATGTAGGTTGAGATGTCTAATTGATGGATTGAATCCATTTAGAATAATGAACAAATCACTAGTAACGAAGTTTTACCGGAATTCACACGATTGGAAGATAATCGTTGAATTCGTGAAATTCTCGGAATGGAAGTCGGATTTTATGTTTGAACTAGGAAATGTTCGTTTTCGATGGAGACAAGTCTTATTTTTCATTATAGAGTTGCAAACTCGAAAATGACCGAATTTTGACTTAGAACGAAGAAACGAGCGTTGAACGTTCACGAACGTTTATCGTTTTCGTTAAAAATGGACTAATAGGTGAATTTTTAGTTAACAAAGTAAATTAGATAAAATTCTTTCATAAACACGTAGAGTATGTGATTGGTGAACTATAGGCTCTTGAACGAGCCAATTCAGACTTATAACGAAGAAGTTACGAGCCCGAGAATCTCACAAAAATGAAAAACTGAAAAAATTTCTAGTATACAGAGCTGGCGCCATGGAGCCAGCCCAAGGCCAAATAGCCCGCGCCGCAGCGCCGAGCATGGTCGGATGAAGCTGTAACCTACTAGAGAGTCGCGCCGCAGCGCGACCCGTAACGAAGGGACTCGCGCCGCAGCGCCGAGTCCGGTCTTTTAGCCCTAGCATGTGGCGCCGCAATGCTGCACAGAGAATGGATGCTGGCGCCGCAGCACCAGCCTTAGGGTTTTGACATTGAAGAAAGTTTACAAGTAGAGCATGAAGGGTAACTAATTAACAAAAAATTAAAGCTTAATTATGACATTGTTAAGCCATGATTAAAACTTAAGTATGATCACTTAGTGTTGAAGTAAGTCAATTGCATATGAACGTAAGAACGACGTAACGGAAAGCCGGAACCAATAATAATGAATCTAATATGTAATTAGATTGAGAAGAAGGGTAAGATTCTTTAGGAACCATATATGTTATCTATGACCTAATGTGTTATGTGATGTTATCATCTACTATAGAAACCTTAAAGACTTAAAGTGCACGTGTTATAACTGTAGCAGATGCTAAAGGCAAGTGTTCTAACCCTTGTTCCAGTTCAATCTGGACAAGCTTTGTGATTTATGTATTCTTACGCATAAACTAATGTCTGATGAAGTCCAAGCCAATTCTTTCGACCAGACTTACGATATGTTGGATTTCTTATAATCTATCAAAGTATTGTCAATGTTTTACCAAAATATGTTGGTGTGGTTTTCAAATGAAGACTGAGTATGCTAAAATATTTTGTCGTCAAATGACAGGCACATGAGGTTGCCACAACTTAAATGTACATACGTTTAAAGAATGTAGTGTTGATCAACATAGAGTACTATAGGCTAATCACCTAGACGTGTTCGTAAGCTATGCCGGACTTACGGACTTAGTGCCGGGATGTCCTTTTCAAAGTACTTATGAAATGCTCATGGTCTTGGACCGAAATTGATGTTTTACTGAATATTGTTATTGTAAAAATTTTTGAATGGAAAGAAATGTTGTTTTAAATTATCGATAGTACTTCATAACTATTATTCAGTTATTGAAGATATACGATTCCTATGTTTCAAGCATGCTAGTTTTAGTAGAATTGTTGTACTTGCTGAGCTAGTTAGGCTCACTCTTGCTTGAACTGTAAGACCCCGAATTTTATGAAATAAAAGTATTCAATAATTACTATTCAGTAAATGGTTAAATTGATAAATGTTAAAGTTAAGGGTGATATATGAAATTTTTTTCAAAATAAACAAGTGGTTATAAAATAATCATTGTTGTCGGGGAATATTCGTTGGTCGTGGAATATTTTTTCTGTCGGAGAATATTCGTACGACGACGCAGCTATTTGTGGGTCCCATAATGAAAAACGGTCGGATGAAGATAACGACAAAAATTGCGTTTTTATAATTAACGGCGTAGTTGTTACCGTTAACACTGTTGGAATACCCGGTGGTTAAAATACAGTAATACACGTTATTGCACAGTATTTTTGAAATTATTGATCCTTACGTAAGAAGGCAGTACTCAATAATTGTTACAGTAGTTACTGTTCAATATTTTATTTTATTGATTCAATAATTGCTGCGTTGATATTTTATATTATTGTTGTTTCAATAATTGTTGCTGCACAGTATTTCCCATAATCAGATCAATAATTCATATTATTTAGAATAATATTATTAGATAGCATTATTGACAATATCTAGAAAGTTCTGTCTAAGGAGAGGTTTGGTCATCTAATTGCGCGCCAGTAAGGAAAAATCCTTATCGGAAAGCCCTCTCTTTCCTGGGAACGGCCTGGTTGTCATTAATGTGATTCTGTAATATTATTTGTGAATAATTAATTATTGATTCATATGATAAGGAAATATTTATTTTATGTGGATATAAATGAGGGATATATTTTTGTGGTTAAAAATGAAGGAGTTAATGTTGAAGTTTTTATCAGTATTTTTATCGGAATGGAGGTATTAAAAATTAGGATTTTTGAGATATATTGCGGGGGTTATAATTTTTAATCCGACCGTTGGATCGCTGTGATTTTTGGATATGTTATACATATATAAGTTGAGTATATGTCCACAAATTTTGAACCGTTAAAAATGAACGTATGATTTGTTATGAATTTTACGAGATGACTGGTTAAGAAATTGTTGAATTTTCGGAGCTAATCATTTTGGTGGAAAATTCTAGAATTAGTGGGCCCCACTCTTGGTTGGTGAAAAAATGTGCTGAGATTTTTATTCAAATGTGGTGGGTGAGAATAGTAGCAGGTAAAGCCATCATGTTGCAGGTTAAGTCTGCTTCGGCGTGCTAACATTTTCCTATAAATAGAGGGTTAAGTTAGAATTAAAAATCACACCAGAAACATAAGTT
Source organism: Panax notoginseng (assembly GCA_016801055.1). Taxonomy (NCBI): domain Eukaryota; kingdom Viridiplantae; phylum Streptophyta; class Magnoliopsida; order Apiales; family Araliaceae; genus Panax; species Panax notoginseng. Next base: position 95,082,439 of record CM029015.1, on the reverse strand, counting down.
TTCTCTCTTTCTCTCTCTATATTATGAAACATATGTTGTGAGTATTTAGATACTTTGAGAGTTGCTATTTATTGCAAGTTTCCTTTGGCTTTGAATTCCAGTCAGAAATACTGCACTTTTGAGGTAAGGGATAGTAAGGGATTTTAAGGGTTATTGTGTTTTTCAGTTTCGTAATTCTTCTGACCTTCAGAAAATTCTGGAAAAATTTGAAATGATATTTTGATGAGTTTTATTGATTGTGTCCAAAAATGGTGATTTTTGGATGTATAGATTAAGAGTTATGAATTTTACGGGGAAAGACTATTTTAAAAGTAACCGCTTATAAGTCCTTGTGGTTAACTCCAAAATTGATGAAATTTTTATTGGAAGTATATCTATATAATATCAGTATACTCTGTGAATTTCAGAATTTTTAAATAAAAGTACAATTTATGATAAATGTCTAAATATTCGGCGGTTTTGGCCATATGAAAAAATAGTAAATGAATTTTAAAAATTCCGGAAAAAATATATGTTCAATATGGGAATATATTCTGCTAAATCTCAGAAAAAAAATATTTTTGGAACTGATTTGGTATTTTTCATGAAAATAGACTAGTTATGAGTAAACGTATTAAATATGTTATGTGAAGTAAAAAAATTGGAAAATAGGATTTTATGGCTTGAGAATCCTATATGAGGTATATGTAGATTTTTTATGAGGGTTTTGGTTATTGGTGATGAAATCTTATGAGTTTGGCATTTTAGGATGATTAAATGCATTATTTAGTAAAGTGTAAACAATTAAAATAAATTGTTTATAAGCTTAAGAAATATTATTCTTTCAATATCATTATACCGAAATACTGGTATGTATTTTATTGTAGAATTTCTATATTTTTGTGTCGAGTTTACTATTCATGAGTTACTATTCACGAGTTACTATTCACGAAGTTACTATTCATGAGTTACTATTCACGAGTTACTATTCATGACAAAATTGGTTTTTTTTTCTAACCAAATTATAGTTGATTTATGAATATTACTCTTGAGATTAAATCTAGATGTTGATTATATTGATTTTACTGTTATATATAACATTTTTATAACCCTGATGTTGAATTTCTCTTTCACTTGAGTGTAAAGATGGGTAAATTTTTGGTATGATCATGACTATGGGTTCCCTTTGACCAGTAGTGCAAAGTTGAATCGTTGACTGGTTTGATCATGACCATTGAATTTATAACTAAATATCTTTAGCATAAGTGTAAAGGTGAATTGATCAACATGGTTATAATTATTGTTTATATAATTCTGAAATGATTATATATTTCTTTGAGATATTAATATATTTGGCCTATAGTGTAAATATGAACTGTTAAAGAATATCTTTGGCCTGTAGTGCAAAGATGAATTATTGATGAATATCTTTGGCCTGTAGTGCAAAGATGAACTGTTGATGAATATCTTTGGCATGTAGTGCAAAGATGAATTATTGATGAATATCTTTTGCCTGTAGTGCGAAGAAGAACTGTTGTTAAATATCTTTGGCCCGTAGTGCAAAGATGGTTTGTTGATGAATATCGTTGGCCGTAGTGCGAATATGGATTTATTAGCATGATTATGAACAGGAACTGTGATTTGGTATAACCATGATCTTTGATGTTTCAGGTAAAGACAGGTGATGAAAATATTCTTCGTCCTGGGTGCGAAGAAAAATTTAGAATCACAATTATGATTATGAGTTATTCATATGATTGTGGAAAGGAACTGTTGAGTGATGTTACAGGGATAAAACATTGTTGGTGGATTTTTAATATGGAGAAGATAATAGATTTTATAGTCTATTTGACTCTTCTAATGGATTGCTCGTTCCGCTGCAACTATGGTTGAAATTTTTATCATCTACCATATGTTCTAAATCTCTGATTTATTACTGATGAAGACTATTGATAACTTATTTATCTTTAGTCATGATATTCTTTACTGGGCTAGTTGTGCTCACCCTTCTGTTTCACAATTCCTTTCAGGTAATAAGAGTGTAGCTGAGTCGAGCGGGGGATAACAGGGGAATAGAACGGTGGTCATCATTTAGTAGTTATATTTGGTGAATCAACTAGGGTGAGGCGAACCCAACGTTGGAAGGGTGTTTTGCCACTATCATACAAGATGTCTATTGGGTCAACCAAGGATAATTCTGTGGCCATATGATATCTATCATAACCTAGAAGCATGGCCTCCCATGTACGAAGGTTTCCTTGAGCACTTCCCAAAGATTCTAATTTCTAAAACACTTTTTGACTATACCTTTACGTAAGGTGTCATTGTGAGGTGCTGTCCACGGTTGGGACATGAGTCACATTTGGTATATATTTGTATCCAAACTCACAGCATATGTGTTATTGTATTTTGCACGACATTTGTTGTAATAAAGTTGTAGTTATTTTCTGTACCATGTATTTGGCGACTCAGAATAGGTTGGATGGAATGGACCTATTTTGGGGTTGTCACATGAACCATATGAATTCAGCTAAGATCGAACGGACCGACGAATCCAGCAAGGATAAAGGGAAGGCTAAGGCGAACCCGTAGATTACTTATGTATTAGTATAGGTTTGCAATGATAATATTTGATATTATGACAAGGATAAATGTAACGGTTATAAAGAACCTGGGGGAATGTTAATATTTTTTTGAATATATATAAGACATATTCATTCTTTTGAAGCATTTCAATTGAATCTTTATGTGAACTGTAGCACCGTGTAGCACCATCTGTCGGTTTGGAAGATACCCGAATTTGGGGGCGTCACAGGTTGGTATCAAAGCATTAGGTTATAAAACTTAAAGGGGGGAAAATAAAACCTTAAGTCATAACCTTAAGAAAAGTCAAAGAAATAAAAGATAAAAATTAACCTTATAAAATTGCATTATATATGTTATGTGTTTTTATTATTCTACTGACATGTACTAATCAAACTTATTTATGTTGTTGTAGATGTCAGGAGAAAATGGAATGAATTGAGACGTACAGGTAGTCAGCGAAGGGTCGATTAATCAGATAGAGATCATACCGAACCCAATAGCAGCAGAGCCCGAAGTAGTAGTGGTTGAGTCTGGAGACTCAGAGAGCCTAGACCTCATGTCTGTATTCGACAGTATGCTAGAAGAAGAGGTGGAGGTAGTGTCCTTCAACCCAGTAGCTATAGCAGCAGAGATGGCTCCGGGGGAGTCAATGATGTCACTATTTATGTCAGTATTGGATAGAAACATCCATTACTGTCAGGAGGTTAAGGAGCTGAAAGCAGAGCTCCAGGCAGTTTTAGAGGATAAGACAGACGTGGAGTCCATGTGGGAGCAGGAGCACGATGAGAGAGTTTTGGCCAAGGACAAGGTCCATGAGCTGAAACAGGAGGTCTTTGAGCTCAGGGGGGAGCTAAAGACTAAGAAGCAAAAGATAGGAAGATTGTCCTATATTCATAGGAGTTCTCATGCGGACTTCCAGCAGTAGGTAGCAGGCTATCCCATAGAGGCAGGGCAGACGCGACATACTATCAGCCGTGATATTATTGTCGGTCTTGCCAAGGTAGATTTTGATAATGCCTTAAGGCAGATGTAATCTATTAGTAGATAGAATAGTTAGATATGTAAATATTGTGTATCTAGTAGTGACGTAAAACCCTCTTTTGTATAACAAAGGATAGTCTTTTGTAAATCCCAATTTTTGGAAAATAATTGTAGGAAAGTAATGTAATCAGTTTAGGCTGTATAATGTAAACGATATAGTATTATACTATAATGAATGAATATAAGCCTTTTTCGAAAAATATTGAGTAATGAATATTTAAGTTATTGTTTAAATTGTGAATAATAACTAACTAACAGGAAATGAATAATAACGAAATGTGTTGTTTATAACAGCAAAATGTCGCCAAGAAGAGTACCACGTAATCAAGGAGCTAACGTAAATCAACCGGAGGGAGGTCCGGTTAACCCCATGCAGGAGTTTGTAAATCTTTTAACAGCAGCGTTTAATAGAACTGGGGCTAACATCCCCATAAATCCTGGTGTAGTACGAGCTACTACGTTTAAGGATTTCAAGAGCGTGGGTCCGCCGGAGTTTAAAGGAACTACGGACCCAATCGAAGCCCAAACGTGGGTGAAAGAAATTGAGAAGGCATTTTTCATAGAAAATGTCGACGAAGGCCAAAAGGTTGCCTTTGCAACCTACGTGATGAAGGGAGAGGCCAACTTTTGGTGGGAGGCCAATCAGGCTAGGGCCGAGATCGAGAATCTAACGTGGTTGAGGTTCAAGGAGAAATTCTTCAAGAACTACTTTCCCACGAGCATGCAGGGAAGGATAGAGATGCGTTTTCTCAATTTGAAACAAGGGGACATGACGGTTCCCCAATACGCCGCCAAGTTTAATGAACTGGCAAGGTTCGCTCCACACTAAGTGGACACCGAGGTTTGGAAGGCGCGACGGTTCGAGCAGGGCTTGAAACCCTGGATCTATAACCGTATTTCTGTGTTCCAAAGTACTTCGTTTGGGACTATTTTAGAGAAGGCGATAATCGCCGAAGGTGGTAGCGAGGCGTTGAGCCAGTACCACAAGGATAAGAAGAATAATGGGAAGGTGGATGGTGGAGTGAAGGTCGAAGGAGCTAGCGGGAGTGGCGAAGGGTATAAACGGAAGGTGGTTAACTCTGGGAATACCGAAGTAAAGCAAGGAGAGCCGAAGAGAAGGATGGAGGCCTGCAAGACCTGTGGGAAAACTCATTTAGGAGTCTATCTCAAGGGTAAAGCCGTGTGTTATAATTGTGGACAGGAGGGGCACATTGCGCCTAACTGCCCAAGTCCGAAGAAGAACCACGGATGCTTTGTGTGTGGGTCAACTGATCACATGGTAAAGAACTGCCCGAAGAAGGGGACGGACGGGAACAAGGGCGCCAATAGCGATAAGTTAGCCGGTGGTCCAGCGCAGCCGGGTAGGCCGATGGCCCGTACCTTTAACATAACAGTCCAAGATGTGATGGCATCAAGGGACGTAGTCGCAGGTATTATTTCGATCAACGACCTAAATGCTTACGTGTTGTTTGACTCAGGTACTACTTGTTCGTTTATCGCATGTCATTTTGCTAGACGATTAGGATTACTTCCCAAAAAGTTGCCTATACCTTTAAATATTAAGGTAGCAAACGAAGAGATAATTCTTGTTGAAGATATTCATAGGAGTTGCTGCGTAGACATACGGGGTTGTAAATTATCGGTAGATTTGATACCGATAAAGCTAGGAGAATTCGACGTAATTCTCGGAATGGATTGGTTGGTTAACCATGGGGCAATTATAGATTGTTAGAAGAAATGCGTAAATATTAAAACGTTAAAACAACCTCATGTAATATTTTACGGTAATAAATCGTCGGGACGTTCGTGTTGTCTTACCATGACACAAACTAGAAAACTGTTAAGGAAGGAGTGTTTAGGTTATCTATGCCATGTTGTTAATACCCAGAGAGTGGGAGCGACCATGGAACAAATACCTATAGTGAGTGAATTCATGGATGTATTTCCAAGTGAATTGCCGGGTCTTCCACCGGATAGGGAGACCGAGTTCGTAATAGACATTATGCCAGGAGCGGCACCAGTTTCCAAGGCACCATATCATATGGAGCCAGTGGAGATGAAGGAGTTGATGGTGCAGTTACAAGAACTCTTGGACAGGAAGTACATTCAACCGAGTGTTTCGTCGTGGGGAGCACCGGTACTGTTTGTCGAGAAGAAGGACGGATCGTTAAGACTTTGTATCGACTACCGAGAGTTGAATAAGTTAACGATAAAGAATAAGTACCCATTGCCCAGGATCGATGATCTTTTTGATCAGTTAAAAGGGGCAAAGTATTTTTCTAAAATAGATTTAAGGACGGGGTATCATCAGCTGAAGGTTAAAAAAGAAGACATACCGAAGACAGCGTTCAGGGCTCGTTATAGTCATTGTGAGTTTCTGGTGTTGTCATTTGGGTTAACTAATGCACTAACTGTATTTATGGATATGATGAACAGAGTGTTCGTCGTGGTGTTTATCGATGATATTCTAGTCTATTCTAAGACACCAGAAGATCATGTTGAACACCTAAGAATAGTGTTGGAAACACTAAGGAAGGAGAAGTTATATGTGAAGTTCACTAAGTGTGAATTTTGGCTAGAGAGGATACAGTTTTTAGGTCATGTCATTGACCATGAGGGGATTTCAGTAGATCCAGCAAAGGTGGAAGCCGTGATGAATTAGGAACAACCAAAAACGCCGACTGAGGTGCGGAGTTTCCTAGGGTTAGCGGGATACTATCGGAGATTCATTCAGAATTTTTTGAAGATAGCTACTCCGTTGACTAACTTGACAAAGAGGACGATGAAATACGCGTGGACTGAGAAATGCGAGGACAGTTTTCAAGAACTGAAGAAGAGGATAAGTGAAGCGCCTGTTTTGTCATTACCCGATGACACAGGAAATTTTGTAGTTTATAGTGATGCTTCGCATAGAGGACTTGGTTGTGTGCTCATGCAGCATGGCAAGGTCATTGCGTATGCATCAAGGCAGTTGAAGGATTATGAGAAAGTTTACCCTACTCATGATTTGGAACTGGTCGCTGTAGTGTTTGCCTTAAAAATATGGCGACATTATCTTTACGGGAAAAAATGTGAGATATACACGGACCACAAGAGTCTAAAATATATCTTCACATAGAAGGAGTTGAATATGAGGCAGAGGAGATGGCTGAAGTATCTAAAGGATTACGACTATGAAATCCTGTATCACCCTGGAAAAGCCAATGTAGTTGCCGATGCCTTAAGTAGAAAGGGTCGGGAGAAGTTGTCTATGTTAACGGCTCAAACCGATTTAATAACAGAGATAGCTAGGATGGAGATAAAGGTGAAATTGCCGAACGCATCGGGACAGATACTGTTTGCGACAGAGACACAATCTACCATCGTAGAGAGAGTCAAGGAGGTGCAGCTCAAAACTGATGAGTGTGACCAGATGAAAAAGCGGTTAACCAATGAAAAAGATCTTAAGTACAGTCTTGATAATGAGGGATTATTAAGATTTGAAGGAAGAATTTGGGTTCCAAATGAGACGGAATTAAAGGAGCAAGTTTTACAAGAAGCTCACAGTTCGAGGTACTCGATTCATCCTGGTAGCACTAAGATATATCAAGACCTTCGACAGAGTTTTTGGTGGTCGAACATGAAGAGAGAAATAGCCAAGTATGTGAGTAGGTGCTTGACTTGTCAAAAAGCTAAGGCCGAACATCAACGACTAAGTGGCTTGTTACAGTCATTGGAGATTCTGAAGTGGAAGTGGGAGCATATCACGATAGACTTTGTGGTGGGACTTCCGACTACTCAGAAGGGATATGACGCGATTTGGGTAATAGTGGACTGGTTGACGAGGTCAGCTCACTTTTTGCCAATTCGGGTTAAGTATAACTTAGACCAATTAGCTAAACTTTATGTTAAGGAAATTATTTCCAAATTTGGAGTGTCAGTTTTGATTGTGTCAGATCGTGACCCACGATTCACATCGAACTTTTGGAGAAGTCTGCAAGAACAGTTGGGAACGCAGCTGAAATTGAGTACGGCATGTCATCCACAAACCGATGGACAAAGCGAGAGGACAATTCAGATGTTAGAAGATATGTTAAGATCTTACGTCATGGATTTTAAGGGTAGTTGGGATGATCATCTACCGTTAGTAGAGTTTGCATATAACAACAATTATCATGCAAGCATAGGTATGCCGCCTTACAAAGCCTTTTATGGAAGAAAATGCAGAACACCATTGTATTGGGATGAAGTGGGAGAACGCCGAATGCTAGGAACAGAATTGGTCAGCAAATAGCGGATATAGTGAAACTAATACGAATGCGATCGGTAGCAACTCAAGACACACAAAGGAAGTTTACAGATTTGCATCGAGTAAATAGGGAGTTCGAGGTAGGCTCGTATGTATTTCTATAGGTATCTCCCTGGAAAGGAAAGATATGCTTTGGAAAGAAGGGAAAGTTAAGTCCCAGGTTTATAGGACCTTTTGAGATATTAGAAAATGTGGGAGGGGTAGCTTACGTGGTAGCGTTACCTCCAGACCTAGAATGAATACATAACGTGTTTCACGTATCTGTATTACGTCCTTATAAGCCGGATTACAAACACGTAATAGAATATGAGCCGATTCATATCGAGAAGGACTTAACATGTGAGGAGATGCCGATTCAAATCATCGATCAAAAAGAGCAAGTTCTACGAAACAAAGTTATACCGTCAGTAAAGGTATTATGGAAGAACCACGATGTCGAAGAAGCAACATGGGAATTGGAAGAAAAGATGAAGAAGAATTACCCTTATTTGTTTGTGTAATTTTTTTTTAGCGAGATTCTGGGGACAGAATCCTTATAAGGGGGAGAGAGTGTAACACACCAGAAAATCGAACCTTTTGTAAATACTTTTATAATGAATAAAATAATATTATTTATTATTATTATGTGTTAGTAAGATGAATGTCGTTCTATAACCTAGAAACATCGGAACGTCGTAGTATTTTAACTACGTGAAGGAATTAAAGTGTTTGAATTTCCAAGATAAAAAGAAAAGCTTTCCGAGATACTTAGCCAAAAAAAAAAAGCTTTTCGAGAAATTTTCTGAAAAATACTATTCATCGTTTTCCGCTCAGGAATTATTTTTGAACTTCTGAGAAATACGTAACGTTATAATATCAAGGTGAGATGGATTATGTAATAATAATTCAAGTATGAAAAATGCAATATTTTGCATGCAGACTTAATTTGAGCACGTTAGGAAAATCAAGTGTTAAGAAATTAATGCAATGATCGTATGATATGTATGTATTATGCGAGTTAGGTTATACGAGTATGATACGAGGTATTATACGAGTATGTATGAATGATGGAATAGCGTATAATATGAATTAGTATACGAAATAGAATACGAGAATTATACATATAGAATACGTCCTAAGGCTTTAAGCCATTTGTAGATGGACTTGTGGATTATGTAGGATGTACAAGTCCAATAAAATTGGATGTCCAAGCCCAAGTGTTTGTTAAGTTAAAGCCCAAAGTAAAGTAATGTAAGCCCAAAGGAATAAGTTAATCTAAGTGGACCTAAGCCCAAATGATGATCATTGGACAAGTGTGATCCATGGGGCAACCCATGGGTGATCTTGGTGCCCAAGTGTTGTGTTGACTAAGGATTTAATGTGGAGGCCAAGTAATTAGTGTGGCTAGCAAGTTTTCTTAACTATTGAGTACCGAATAGTAAGGAGGTTACAAAGGAGGTGGGTCGTGCTTTTAACCAAAGTGCCCTAACCTTAGAAGCTCTATAAATAGCAAGCTTACCATTCATTATTTGCTTGTTCAAATTATCCAACAACTTTCCTTACAAAACAACTTATTGGTTAGAGAGAATAAGCACTTTTAAGCTAAACTTCCATTGTTAGATTTCCAAGAAGAAAGAAGCTAGTCATCAAAGGTAAATGATCTTATATCTTCCATCTCTACCATTGTAGGGTGATAAGAGAAGTATAACTTAATGAACATGTATGCTAAGAACACATAGGAAATGGATGATCAATGGACTTAAGCCGTATAAGTCATGAATAAGTAAGTTGAACCTAAATAAGTTATGAACTTATGAAGAACAAGGATGAACTTGTCATATAATTACTTTAAGAAGTTAGTATGATTCATAAGATGCAAGAATGTTGATTAAAGGACTTAAATCAATAATAAGTCATAAGAAATGAAATCTTGTAGTTTATAATTTGTTAAGTTATGAACTTATGAGGAATAAGCCATAACCTAATTTAAAGATAAGTTGTTGTAATATGTAGGTTGATATGTCTAATTGATGGATTGAATCCATTTGGAACAATGAATAAATCACTAGTAACGAAGTTTTGTCGGAATTCACACGATTGGACGATAATCGTCGAATTCGTGAAATTCTCGAAATGGAAGTCGAATTTTATGTTTGAACTCGAAAATGTTGGTTTTCGATAGAGACAAGTCTTATTTGGCATTATAGAGTTGCGAACTCGAAAATGACCGAATTCTGACTTAGAACGAAGAAACAAGCGTTGAACGTTCCCGTACGTTAATCGTTTTCATTAAAAATGGACTAATAGATGAATTTTTAGTTAACAAAGTAAAATAGATAAAATTCTTGCATGAACATGTAGAGTATGTGATTTGTGAACTATAGGCTCTTGAACGAGCCAATTCGGACTTCTAACGAAGAAGTTAAACAAAAATGAAAAACTATAAAATTTTCTGGTGTACAGAGCTGGCGTCGCGGCGCCAGCCCAAGGCCAAATAGCCCGCGCCGCAGCACCGAGCATGGTCGGATGAAGATGTAACCTATTGGAGGAGCGCCACAGCGCGACCCGTAACGAAGGGACTCGCGCCGCAGCGTCGAGTCCGGTCTTTTAGGCCTAGCATGTGGGGCCACAGCACGACACAAAGAATGGATGTTAGCGCCGCAGCGCCAGCCTTTGGGTTTTGACATTGAAGAAAGTTTACAAGTAGAACATGAAGGGTAACTAATTAACAAAGAATTAAAGCTTAATTATGACATTGTTAAGCCATGATTAAACCTTAAGTATGATCACTTAGGGTTGAAGTAAGTCAATTGCATATGAACGTAAGAACGACGTAACGGAAAGCCGGAACCAATAATAACGAATCTAATATGTAATTAGATTGAGAAGTAGGGTAAGATTCTTTAGGAACCATATATGTTATCTATGACATAATGTGTTATGTGATGTTATCATCTACTGTAGAAACCTTAAAGACTTAAAGTGTATGTGTTATAACTGTAGCAGACACTAAAGGCAAGTGTTCTAACCCTTGTTCCAGTTCAATCTGGATAAGCTTTGTGATTCATGTATTCTTACGCATGAACTAAAATCTGATGAAGTCCAAGCCAATTCTTTCGGCTAGACTTACGATATGTTGGATTTCTTATAATCTATCAAAGTATTGTCAATGTTTTACCAAAATATGTTGGTGTGGTTTTCAAATGAAGATTGAGTATGCTAAAATGTTTTGTCGTCAAACGACAGGCACGTGAGGTTGCCACAACTTAAACGTACATACGTTTAAAGAATGTAGTGTTGATCAACATAGAGTACTATAGGCTGATCACCTAGACGTGCTCGTAAGCTATGTCGGACTTACGGACTTAGTGCCGGGATGTCCTTTTCAAAGTACTTATGAAATGCTCATGGTCTTGGACCGGAATTGATGTTTTACTGAATATTGTTATTTTAAAACGTTTTGAATGAAAAGAAGTTCTATTTTGGATTATTGATAGTACTTCATAACTATTGTTCTGTTATTGAAGATATATGATTCCTATGTTTCAAGCATGTTAGTTTTAGTAGAATTGTTGTACTTGCTGAGCTAGTTAGGCTCACTCTTACTTTCAATCATGTGAATGCAACTAAGATCGAACGGACCGACGGATCCAGCAAGGATAAAGGGAAGGCTAAGGCGAACCCGTAGATTACTTATTTAATAGTATAGGTTTGTAATGATAATATTTGATATTATGACAAGGACAAATGTAACGGTTATAAAGAACCTGGGGGAATATTAATATTATTTTGAATATATATATATAAGACATATTCGTTCTTTTGAAGCATTTCAATTGAATGTTTATGTGAACTGTAGCACCGTGTAGGACCATCTGTCGGGTTGGAAGATATCTGGATTTGGGGGCATCACAGATACAATTTACGGTTAGGAAGACCTTGGATTCATATGGCAGGAGTTGTCACATCCACACTTCACCAGCAAGTGAAATACATCATCAATGGTAACCTGGTGACTATTAATGCCGAACCAGAATATCCAATCCATATGCAAGGAGAAATGTCTTTAATCAGCCTCAATAAAGGAGTTGAGCCTACCAATTTTCAAGCGTTCGAAGTATGCAACACTCACTATCGACCTATTGGGACCCCATCCTTACATCCAAAAAACTTTTTTTTTGCTAAATTTAAAACTTTATAAATAGAAGGAAAGATACAGAGTTAATGGGGCATACCCCATTCAATGACCGCTATAGGACAGACCCTATGAGATCAACAGAAAGCAAAGCCAAAGAAACAGATGGCTAGACAAGAAAAATATTGTACTATTACAAAATACCCTACTAGACTTTAAAACAACATAGAAACTGGGAAAGAAAATGTCCCAACATGGGAAGAAAACATTTCAGCTACCAAAAGGAAGTATTATTAGCCAACCACCAAGGGAAGGGTAGCAGTAGCAGTCCATAACATCAACAAGATAACCAGTTCGGCCCATAGCATGGCAGAGTAGTAATTAGACCCAACATTCCAAAAAATGAAAGAAACGAACAACAGTAACTACAACTTAAGCATCAAGAAGTTTATTATCATTACCCAGTCAAAAGGATTATAAAAGACAGACTTCAGTAGGTAGAAGCCCTGCAGCAGATAGCTTAGTGGCATTGTAACAGATAACAGTGCAGCAGATAGCATTTTAGCAACAGTAGGAAGCAGCAACCATGGGCAAATAGCATAGAAGTAAGACCATCCCCTTAGCAAGACAAAACCTCCCCAAGCATAGTAGCTCGCACATCATCACAAAAGCCCAAAAATTCCAACAACAATAGAATGAGGCAAACAACAGCGAGGCATCAGCGTATATAGCAGCCCCTACATAGCACTCGCCACAGCGGAAGGTGGGCATCTATCCGTACTAGCAAATTTGGGAGTCTGTCTGTACTAGAAACCAGCCGGTCCTTTGGAGCAGTTTCGTCTGGCACAAGCTCTATGTCCCTTGTTACTCCTTTATTCTATGGCTTGGTTTTCTCAAGAAACTTCCCACTAATGATCGGATCATGCACTATTCTGGAAGGATTTGGAACTGCTCTCTTTGCAACCTCCTTCCTGAAACCTTCAACCATTTGTTCTTTGAGTGTACTTTCTCCAAACAGATTCTTCATCAAGTAACTAATCTTGGGAACTGGAGTCCCTTTCCAGACACCTGGGATGAGATTGTGGACTTCCTCACTGCTTTCCAAGGCTCTTCCCTTTCTCGGAACATCCTATGCTTGACAGTGGTTGTGTGTTTCTATAAGATTTGGGAGGCTCAAAACAACAAGTTACATAGGAACGCCACCCCTCCAATATTTTGTCGTGCAAAGGATGTGATTCATATTATTAAATCTAGGCTATCTACATGCAAATCCTTTCTAAAGGCATCTAACTCTCAGTACTTCTGTAATTGGATTTTTACTAGATAGGTGCAATCTGCTGTTTTCTGCACCCAGTCTGCTGCAGGTGCCAAATTTCTATTATTGTTACTGATTTGTGCTAGGGGTGAGGGGCATGTCTGGCTTGGCAGCTCCTTGTGCTGCTGTGCAGCCCATTTGCTCCGGCCTCATGGTTATTTCCAGCAATGCAGTCTGCATGATGTTCCCTCTGACTGGGCTGCTGGGCTTGTCTCTGTTCATGGGCGGTTTGACATGGGTCTTTGCTTTTGCTGCTCCTGAGTTCGGATGTAGTGGCTTTTCTACTACTGGGCATTTCTGCTAGTGCTTTGCACTTCTTGGGTTTACAAGTGAGCTTTGTGGTTTAGGTTCTGGCTTGACCATTTGGGGTATGGGATTAGTTGGTGAGTCATGTGCTGGTCAATCGCCTCTGCTGCTACAAAGTGTGTTTGTTGCTGTTATTTGCTGCTGTTTTATTTGGTGGGATGGGCTTCTGGTCTTATGTTGCTACTGGGAAAGCTGGCTGATTTTGTTGTTGGAGTATGTTTATGTTGGCCAGTGGCTCTGCCAAGGGCAGTTACAAAGTTGTTGCTAATGGAAACCGCTGCAAAGGCAGTTGGGGTTTAGGGGCTCCGCACCTCTTACTCCTCTTAGCTGGTTATTTTGGCTCATGCTCTCGGCTGGGTTTCTCGGCTGGTTTGGCTCTCAGGGACTAGCTGCTGCTATTCTGGTCTTAGTAAGGATGGTTTGGCGCTGTGCTGGGACTAGCTACTGTTGTTGGTTGCTTCTAGGCATGGGACGGGATGGACTAGTTAACTCTGATATCATTAAGTCTAGGTTATCTTCATGTAATTCTTTCATCAAAGCTACAAATAGTCAATATTTCTGTAATCGTATTATTACTAGCTATTTGGTTTCTGATATAGTTCCTTATATAGTTTCCTCATCTTGGGCCTGTCCACAGATGATGTAACTATATTCTGGGGTATGCCCCTTGCCTTTGTAAATTGGTTCTTTTAATACAAACAAAAATTTAGCAAAAAAAGGTGGGCATCTGTATAAGCAGCGAGGCATCAACAACAAAAAACAGCAGCTGCAACAACAAAGATTACGCACAGCCCAATTGGGTATTTCCCGCTAGCAGCAACAAGGACTTAACACTGCAGCATCAAACCAGCTTAGCAAATCAGTAACAGAGAGTAGCAGAACAGAAGAACACAGCAACAATGAAGGCCAGTAGTTAGCATTTGAATCCATCACAGCACTGAGACATGCTTTAGCATCTACAGCAATAGAAAGAGAAGGTCTCCAACCCAGCAGCAACACAAAACAAAATATAGCAGTCCAACATCGCATCCACAGCAACGAGCCCAGAGCATGAAGCTACCAGATCAACACAAAGTCACTGCAACTAGCATGTCATGTCATAACATCCCATATCATTCCATCCCGCAGTTGTAGAAACCCAAAGTCACTCAGATCATCATCATGAAGCTACCAAGAGGAGCAGCCATCCAAGGAACCAAAAGAACAGCAGCAGCAAGCAATAAAACCTTGATACCATAAAGCCAAACAGCCCACGCCATTACAAGATCCATTTATAGTAAAATGTATTAAAATGGGAAGCATTAATAAAGGAAAAAGAGGATGACAGTCTAGACTGAATGATGAGAATAGCATCCTTACCAATACAAGACAGGGGGACAAGTTTGTCATTGTGGATTTTCATGTTCCTCGACTCCCAGATCTTGTAAAATGTAAAAGCAAAGGTAAGATATAGAATGTGTTTAGTGAGTCTTCGACCTTGGAAAGAAAGGATGAAATCAGTAACACCAATCCAGTCTATATTGACAATGGCCCAATCTCCCAAATCCAAGGTATATTGTAGTATGACAGTGGATTAAGTGCATTCGAAAAACAAGTGAGCAAAACTTTCATCATGAAGATGACAAAGAGGGCAAGGATTTAAATCTAAAAATCTCTTCTAAAGTAATGTATGTCGGTCAAGAGATGGTATCCTTGGGATTCTGGCCTGGCAAGGTGCTAGGGAAAAATCAACAAGGAATCAAAAGTCCAATTCAGATGCCTAGACAAGTAGGGAAGACTGGATTAGGATATTCCTCTGGATCAAATCCCCGAAACCCGCCTAAACATCTACCGGTTCATTTATCCATCATTCTGTTGCCCAATTTCATAGAAGCAGTCTTCCAAAAACCTGTGAGGAAAATTTCCACGTACAGAACATTTGTACGGTGACGGATTTTGAAAAAAGCAGTCAAAATTGAGTAGATCTGAGTGAGAAATTTTGGATTTTTTAGAGGGAATCAAGTTGAAAGTGACTTGTGAATGGGCCAGGGGGTATAAAACCACATGCGGCCTTCCGTGGGTCTACCTGTAGAATTCGCGAGTCTACCTACGGTAGTCTAGGGTGGGTCCCACCCCTCTGATTTGATCCAATTTGAGGTCCGGCAGATCTCTCGAAGCCAAAAAGTCAAATCAGGGAAAAAAGTTCTACGCGATTGAGCGGAAAGCACCTGAAATCCCGAAAAACAACGAAAATATGAAATTCTCAGTTAAGCCATTGGTATCATCTTAATAAAGCGTCAGAGAAATAAAGTGAAGATAACTTTAAAAAATTGTCTTCATTGGAAGGAATGATGATAGAATGTGTTATAGAAGAGATCCCCAGTAGGGCATCGGGAAGGATCTGATGATATAAGTCGTTGAACACTACTTCAATGAAGATATCGGTTTGTCTAATATTGTAAATCGTTGGCATCAATCCAGCATAGCATTGGGGAAGGATCTAATGATGTAAGTTGTTGAACACTACTTCAGCGAAGGTCTGTCTGATATTGTAAATCGTTAGCGTCAATCCAGCATGGCATCAGGGAAGGATCCGATGATGTAAGCTGTTGAACACTACTTCAGTGAAGATATCAGTCTATCTGATATTGTAAACCGTTGGTATCAACCAAGCGTAGTATCGAAAAGGAACCGATGATGTAAGTCGTTTAACACTACTTCAGCGAAGATATCGGTCTGTCTGATATTGTAAACCGTTGACGTCAATCTAGAGTGGCATCGGGGAAGGATTCGATGATGTAAGTTGTTGAACACTACTTCAGCGAAGATATCGGTCTGCCTGATATTGTAAACCGTTGGCATCAACCCAGCGTAGCATCGGGAAGGATCCAATAATGTAAGTCATTGAACACTACTTTAGCGAAGATATCGGTCTGTCTGATATTGTAAACCGTTGGCATAAACCCAGCGTAGCATCGAGAAGGAACCGATGATGTAAGCCGTTGAACACTACTTCAGTGAAGATATCAGTCTGTCTGATATTGTAAACCGTTGGTGTTAATGTGACACTCCCAAAAATAGGTATACATCACCTATTCTAAGTCGCCAAATACATGGTACAGAATTTAAATACAAACTTCATTATACAATACGACAAAAATGTAGCTGAGAGTTTTTACACGAATATTGTCTAGTAGACAGTATTCAAACTCAAATGGAGTCCTCATTACAATTATTATCACACTATTTTATAAAATAGTGAGGACTACTACAGCCACCAACTCGGACCATCACTCTATTCCCCGACTAGTCTCGGCTACGTTCTCATTCCCTGAAGAGAACAATGAAAACAAAAGGCTGAGCTCAACTAGCCCAGTAAGAAATATTATGACTAAAATAATGCAGAATAAATTATCATTAGCCTTCAACAGTGTTAAACTGATAAAATATAATAAACATCAAGTTTAACTGCAGCGGAACAAACAATCCATTAGAAGAGTCAAGTAGAGCATGATATCAACTATCTTCTATGATTTAAAAAGTTTGTCATCAATTTTATCGCTGAGACTCAGCTTAATAAATAATCCACATCATCGAATCATCCATGCATTACGGGCCAAGGATATTCATTAGTATCATACCCATAAATTATCCATGCACTACGGGCCAAGGATATTCATGTAACCATCAATGGTCATGATCATGCCAACAACTGTCCATCAATGCACTATGGGTCAATGAGGACTTTTACCACATCATTTGTAACATTACGGTCATGATTATACCGAATAATCCCTAGTCATAATCATACCAATCAACAGTCCATCAATGCACTACGAGCCAATGAGGACTTTTATCACAATATAAGCATGGGGATGATGACAATGATATAAGAATTCAATTAAAAGAAAGCAAATGATAAATTTCTAAAGATTTATAATTTAATTTATCCAGAATTCAATAATGTCCAAATTGTCAACATGATACTGCTTTGTGGAGTAAAATTCAAGAATAATATTGTATCAAAAATGATTTGGACCGAAAAGAAATCAGTTTTTGTCATGAATAGTACCCCCGGGTGAATTGTAACCCAGTGAATAGTACCCCATAAATAGTACTTCGAGAATAGTACCCCGTGAATAGTACTCCGGCATGAAAAAGTTAAAACTTATCAAGAATATTCAGAATAATATTTCCATGAAAAAAAATACTGGATGAAGCGCAAATTTCAAGGATATTCTACTAATTTCATGGAGTATAAAAGCCAAAACTTAACCAAATGAGTGTAGAATTCTGAATTTGAAACGAAATAATATTACTTACACATACTACAGAGTATGGGAAAAAAATATTATTTCATACGAATATTGAACAAAAATAATATTCCTTACCTTAAAAAGAAGAGTATTACAATTGGTATATCGGGAATATTCTTGAAGAAAACTTTCATTGTTTTCTACGCTCAAAGTTTCTTAAAACTCTAAAGAAATACGCTCAATATTATAGAAGAAGAATTCTCTGATTCTGGTGTGATTTTCAACTCTAAACTAAGCATCCTATTTATAGGAGAATGGAAGGATACTATTTGAAAATTAAAATCACAGACGCACAGTTGCACCAACATGGACGCCGAAAAAAAATCTTCTGATTTTCTAATTTGATACTATGCACTTACTATACAGATACTATGCAAATACTATGCATAATAAAATATAATATATTCTATTTTTCATAAAAAATAAAACTTATTATATAATATATATATATATATATATATATATATATATATATATATATATATATATATAATAAAATCAACTCTCCCGTGACAAATCCCAAAATTCCCCCCCTGACATTCATTTTTCAACATATGGGCCCCACATATAGCCCCCCACCTATTATTATTATTATTATTATTATTATTATTATTATTATTATTATATATATTGAATAATTTTCTACCGATTATTTTGAAAAATGGGTAAATGGGGGGTCCATAAAATAAGCAAAATTTATAACAAATATTTCATAAAAATACCCTCAATATTTTTAAGAACATTTATTCATCATTATTTTAACTCGCAATATTAACAACCAGATCGTTCCCAGGAAAGAGGGGGCTTCCGGATAAGGATTTCTCCCTATTGGCGCGCAATTAGGTGACCAAACCCCTTTCCTCGACAGAACTTTCTAGACATTGTTAATTATGCTGATAATAATATGAATAACTTGTCATCTCAATTATTGATTTAATAATATAAAATATTATAACAATAATTGAATCAAATAACGTGATATACTATGCAACAATTACTGTAGCAATAATTGAATAAAACTGAGTGACTTCTCACGTAAGCATCAATAATCAATACCGTGTGCTACTATGTAACCACACGTATTACTGTACTTTTACCACCGGGTATTTCAATAGTTTAACGGTAAAACATTCGTCGTTACTTTTATAACAAGATATTTCTGTCGTTTTTTAACTCCGACAATAATTTCGTTGTGGGGTCCACCAATGATTGCGTCGTTGTACGAATATTCCCTGATAAAACGAATATTCTCCGACCAATCGAATATTTTATAAAAACTTGCATACTTTACAAAATTTATAAATATTACCTGCAACTATAATATTATATCAAATCCACACCATAATATTCAAAATATATATCGAGAAAAATTAATCTTTATTTATGAAAGTTGGGGTCTTATAACCTCCCCTTCTTATGAAATTTTGTCCTCGAAATTGGGGTACATACCTGGTATGTCGAAGAGGTGAGGATACCTTGATTTCATTTCAGATTCTAACTTTCAGGTCATTTCCTCAACATCGTGGTTTCTTCACAAAACCTTGACTTGAGGTATAACCTTAGAGCATAGAATATACACCTTCTTATCCAAGATTTTAATAAGCACCTCTTCATACGTTAAATCTTCCGCTATCTCGTCTGGTTCTAACTTAATAATGTGGTTCGGGTCTTCCACATATTTACGTAACATGGATATGTGAAAAATATTATGAACACGAGACATACTTGGCGGTAAGGCGAGTCTATAATCCACAGTTCCTACTCAATCGAGTATTTCAAATGGGCCAATGAATCGTGGATTGAGCCTTCCTCTCTTCCCAAATCTTGTGATCCCTTTCCATGGAGCAACACGTAACAACACATCCTCTCCAACATTGAATTTCACGTCCTTTCGATGAAGATCAGCATAACTCTTTTGTCGATCTTGTGAGGTTTTTATACGTTATCGGATCATCTAAATATTTTTCGTAGTCATACGTACCAACTCCGGTCCCAACAACGTTGCTTTACCCACCTCATCCCAGCATACTGGAGAACGACACTTACGTCCATACAATGCCTTGAATGGAGCCATGCCAATACTTACTTGATAACTGTTATTATAGGAAAATTCCACTAATGGTAAGAACTTGTCCCAACTTTCCTTGAAGTCAAGGACACAGAGTCTTAATAGATCTTCAAGAGTTTGAATAGTCCTCTCCGACTGCCCTTCCGTTTGAGGATGATACGCCAAATTGAATCGTAAATCCGTGCCCATAGCTTTTTGCTAACTAACCCAAAATCGTGAGGTAAATCTTGGGTCTCGATCAAAAACTACGGATACTTGCATACCATGCAGTCTTACAATCTCATTTATATATATACGAGCAAAACGTTCAAGTGAATAAGTTTCTCGTATAGGTAAGAAATGAGCAGACTTGGTCAATCTATCATCAATGACCCAAATTGCATCTATACCTTGAGAAACCTTGGGAAGACCAGTAACGAAATCCATGGTAATGTGCTCCCACTTTCATTCTAGAATTTTAAGTGGTTGCAATGGACCTTTTGGCACTTGATGCTCTGCCTTGACTCATTTACACGTTAAACACCTTGAAATAAACTCCGCGATCTCTCTTTTCATATTGCTCCACCAAAATGTATGTCGAAGATCAAGATACATTTTGGTACTCCCAAGATGGTTTGTAAATGGTGTGTTGTTCGCCTCCATCATGATTTTATACTTTAAATCAGGGTCGTTAGGAACACAAAGTCTGGAGTTGACTCAAAGTATTCCTTCTTCATCGATTTTTGCTTCTGGAATAGCATCTTCTTCCACTTTCTTCTTCATACACATCAACTCCGGGTCCATAGCTTGAGCAGCTTTAACTTTATCGATTAAAGTCGATTTTACTCGTATATTTGACATCATCACATGGGTCTCTGGAGTCTTTAATTTTATCTCCATCCTTTGCAAGTCATACAAAATGGGCCTTTACGTTGACAATATCGCACTCGTACCCGCATATGATCTTCTACTCAATATGTCAGCTACTACGTTTGCTTTTCCAGGATGGTATTGAATGGTATGATCGTAATCTTTCAACAACTCGAGTCAACGTCGTTGCCACATATTGAGTTCCTTTTAGGTGAAGAAATATTTGAGGCTTTTATGATCTGTATAGATATCCACCTTCTCCCCATACAAGTAATGCCTCCAGATCTTTAGTATGAAAACGAATGCTGCTAACTCTAGATCATGAGTAGGATAATTCCTCTCATATTCTTTGAGTAGTCATGAGGCATAGGCTATGACTTTCCCATGTTGCATGAGAACACATCATAACCCTCTGCCTGAAGCATCATTGTAGAAGACAAATCCCTCCGAGCCAGATGGTATTGTCAGAACAGGTGTTGAAATGAGTCTCCTCTTGAGTTCTTGAAAACTCTTCTCACATTCCTCGCTCCAACCGAATTTTGTATTTTTTCAAGTCAGCTGAGTTAATGAAGTAGCGATTCCAGAAAATCCTTCCACGAATCTCCGATAATAACCAGCTAAGTCGAGAAAGCTACGTACTTCGGTCACTGACTTAGGTTGCCCTCAGCTTTGAATTGCTTCAATCTTCGTTGGGCCAACAGATATTTCGTGATTTGATATCACGTGCGCAAGGAATGCTACTTCCTCAAGCCAGAACTCGCATTTCTTCAACTTGGCTTATAGCTTGTTTTCACGAAGCTTTTGGAGTATCAGCCTCAAGTGTTGCTCACGATCTTCATGGGTTTTGGAGTATATGAGGATGTCATCAATAAAGACGAATACAAAGTTATCTAAATATTCCTTGAATACTCGGTTCATCAATCCATGAAGGCAGCAGGAGCATTAGTCAATCTAAAAGACATGACTAGGAATTCATAATACACGTACCGAGTTCTAAAAGCAGTCTTTGGAATGTCATCGATTTTAATCTTTAACTGATGATATCCGGAACGAAGATCGATCTTTGAAAAGAATTTGGTGCCTTGTAACTGGTCAAATAGGTCATCAATGCGAGGCAAACCTATTTTTTATGGTGACATGATTCAACTCCCGATAATCAATATAAAATCGCATACTTCTATCTTTCTTCTTTACGAATAAAACAGGAGCACCCCCAAGGAGACGTACTAGGACGAATGAAATCGATGTCTAACAATTCCTACAGTTGGGTCTTTAACTCCTGAAGTTCAATAGAAGTCATTCGATGTGGGGCTTTAGAAATGGGTTTTGTATCGGGTTCAAGGTCAATACAAAATTCGATTTCTCGCTCTAGGGGTAGGCCAGGAAGTTCTTCAGGGAATACGTCAGGAAATTTATTTATCATTCAAATCTGACGTACTTTTGTTTAAATCCGTGACATGGGCTAAGAAAGCTTGACATCCGTTTTTCAATAAACAAATAGCTTTATGGCTTGATATGATAATGATTGACTTTAGTAGTTTGGTTGCTTGAATTCGCATAATAGGTTGGTTAGGAATATGAAAACTAACAACCTTATGAAAACAATCAATTTTTGCATAATGAGTGGTTAACCAATCAATCCCTAAAATTACATCAAATGCAAGTATTTTTAAAGAGATAAGATCGACAGGTAACGTGAGGGTGCCGATTTGAATCAAACAAAACTTGTAAACAGTGGATGTAATGAAGGTTTTTTCCAACGGAGTTTCAACAGATAAGTTAAAATCTAATTTCTTCGGAGTTAAATTTAAACATTGAGCGCAAGTAGGAGAAATAAAAGAATGGGTAGAACTGGTATCAAATAAGGTATAGACTTCACTAGAGTTTATGATTAGCTTATCCGTGATGACTTCGTTCGGGTTCCTCATTTTTTGGGAGGTTACGACAAACGCTCTCCCTTGAACTACCGGCTTTGACTTTTCTGGGACGGCCTTTGGTGCGTCCATCCCCGCTGGACTTGGCTTTACTGAACGACAAAATCGGGCTAGGTGACATTCTCTTCCTCAATTATAACATGTTTTGGACTGCTGCGTATAGTTTAGACTGATGTGCCCCTCCCCTCCGCATTTGTAGCATACGATCGGTGATCGTTCTCCTTCCTTAACAATGGGTGTTGGTGCTAACGTCTTTCCATCATTGTTGAATCTCCTCTTCTTGAAATTTTCACTTCTATTGTCTTGGCCATGATTACCACCGAAGTGGTTACCATTTCTGGCATGTTGACTTCATCCACGTTTGTTGTCACCACTTCGATAACTGCTACCACTGGTATTATCATTTTGTCGGCTGCTCTCTCTTGGTTGGGTTGATTCATTATCACGCTCCAATAACTGAGCCCTATTTACAGCATCTGAATACAAACACAGTTTGTGAGAAATAAGATGTTGATGTATTTCAGGTTTCAAACCTCGCAGAAACATTCGCGTCATTCTCTCCCATTATCAACCAAGTGGGACGCAAACTGAGACAACTTGGCAAACTTAGCTTCGTACAGCGACACGGTCATATTATTTTGCTCCAGCTTGATGAACTCTACCTCTTTCATATGACGAATACTTTCGGGAAAGTACTTATCGTTGAATAGTTCTTGGAACTTCTCCTAAGACATCTTCAGTGCGGCAGGTTGAGTACGCTTTACAGATTCCCACCAGTAATCTGCCTCTCCTCGCAACATGAAGGTGGCAAAGGGAACCTTTTGCTCCTCGGAGTATCCCAAGAAATAAAATATCTTAGTGATCTACTTTATCCATATCTCTGCCTTAAGTGGTTCTGGCTTTCCCACAAACTCTGGTGGTCCCAGCTCCTTAAACTGCTTAGCGATAACCGTCCGAGAGTTGTTAGTGTTACCACCAGCATTTTGAACAGGAGTCTCCCTTGCCTGATGTTGCACGAATTGCAGAAAGCTCCTAAACATTCTGTCGTTCGTCATTTGGTCGGTGTTGTTATTCACCTAAGTATTATTGCCTTCCTGATGCACATTATCCTGGGTATTGATCAGTGGTGACTCAACAGTCTCATGTGCTCCATTGCTTAACTCGACATTTTCGGATGCCATTTTCAAGTATTGCCATAAAACAAGGGTTAATTGACATGCCACAAATTATCCCTATATTCTGACCGACCAATTAAATAACAAATAAACTTAGGTAGGACATACTAGCAAAGGATTTTCTCGTCTCTCCCCTTAGTTCTAGTCTCACATCTTAGTCAAGGATCATATCCCTAAGCTTTGATACCAACGGTGATGCCCCCAAAATAGGTATACATCACCTATTCTGACTCGTCAAATACATGCTACAAAATTTAAATACAAACTTCATTATACAATACGACAAAAACGTAGCCGAGAGTTTTTACACGAATATTATTTAGTAGACAGTATTCAAACTCAAATAGAGTCTTCATTATAATTATTATTACATTATTTTATAAAATAGTGAGGACTACTACAGCCATCAACTCGGACCATCACTCTATTTCCCGACTAGTCCCGGCTACGTTCTCATTTCCTGAAGAGAATAATGAAAGCAAAAGAGTGAGCTCAACTAGCCCAGTAAGAAATATTATGACTAAGATAATGCAGAAAAAATTATCGTTAGCCTTCAACAGTGTTAAACTGATAAAATATAATAAACATGAAGTTTAATTGCAGCGGAACAAGCAATCCATTAGAAGAGTCAAGTAGAGCATAATATCTACTATCTTCTATGATTTAAAAAGTTTATCATCAATTTTATCGCTGAGACTCAGCTTAATAAATAATCCACATCATCGAATCATCCCTGCACTACGGGCCAAGGATATTCATTAGTATCACGTCCACAAATTATCCATGAACTACAGGCCAAGGATATTCGTGTAATCATCAATGATCATGATCATGCTAACAACTGTTCATCAATGCACTACGGGCCAATGAGGAATTTTACCACATCATTTGTAACATTAAGGTCATGAGTATACCAAATAATCCCTTGTCATAATCATACCAATCAACAATCCATCAATGCACTACGAACCAACGAGAACTTTCATCACAATATAAGCATGAGGATGATGACAATGATATAAGAATTCAATTAAAAGAAAGTAAAAGATAAATTTCTAAAGATTTATAATTTAATTTATCCAGAATTCAATAATGTCCAAATTGTCAACATGATACTGCTTTGTGGAGTAAAATTCAAAAATAATATTGTATCAAAAATGATTTGAACCGAAAAGAAATCAGTTTTTGTCATGAATAGTATCTCAAATGAATAGTAACCGAGTGAATAGTACCCCGTGAATAATACTTCGGGAATAGTACCCCATGAATAATACTTCAGCATGAAAAAGTTAGAACTTATCAAGAATGTTCAAAATAATATTTTCATGAAAAATATACTGGATGAAGTGCAAATTTCAAAGATATTCTACTAATTTCATGGAGTATAGAAGCCAAAACTTAACAAAATGAGTGTAGAATTCTGAATCTGAAACGAAATAATATTACTTACATACTACATAGTATGAAAAAAATATTATTTCATACGAATATTGAACAAAAATAATATACCTTACATTATAAAGAAAAGTATTCTAACTGGTATAGCGGGGATATTCTTAAAGAAAACTTTCATTGTTTTCTACGCTCAAAGCTTCTTAAAACTCTAAAGAAATATGCTCAATAATATAGAAGTAGAATTCTCTGATTCTGGTGTGATTTTCAATTCTAAACTAAGCATCCTATTTATAGGAGAATAGAAGGATACTATTTAAAAATTAAAATCACGGAAACACAGTTGCACCAACACGGACGCCGAAAAAAAATTTTCTGACTTTCTAATTTGATACTATGCACTTACTATGCAGACACTATGCAAACACTATACATAATAAAATATAATAGATTCTATTTTTTATAAAAAATAAAACTTATTATAATATATATATATATATATAATAAAATCAACTCTCCCGTGACAAATCCCAAAATTTCCCCCCTGACATTCATTTTTCAACATGTGGGCCCCACATGTAGCCCCCACCTATTATATATATATATATATATATATATATATATATATATATATATACCAAATAACTTTCTATCGATTATTTTGAAAAATGGGTAAATGAGTGGTTTATAAAATAAGCAAAATTTACAACAAATACTTCATAAAAATCCCCTCAATATTTTTAACAATATTTATTCATCATTATTATAACTCGCAATATTAACAACCAGATCGTTCCCAGGAAAAAAGGGGGCTTTCTGACAAGGATTTCTCCCTATTGGCGAGCAATTAGGTGACTAAACTCCTTTCCTCGACAGAACTTTCTAGACATTGTTAATTATGCAGATAATAATATGAATAACTTGTCATCTCAATTAATGATTTAATAATAAAAAATATTGTAACAATAATTAAATCAAATAACGTGAGATACTATGCAACAATTAGTGTATTAATAATTAAATAAAACTGAATGACTTCTCACGTAAGCATCAATAATCAATACCGTGTGCTACTATACAACAACGCGTATTACAGTACCGGGTATTTCAATAGTTTAACGGTAAAATATTCGCCGTTACTTTTATAACAAGATATTTCTGTCGTTTTCAAACTCCAACAATAATTTTGTTGTGGGGTCCACCAATGATTGCGTCGTTGTACGAATATTTCCTGATAAAAAGAATATTCCCCGACCAATCAAATATTTTATAACAACTTGCATACTTTGTAAAATTTATAAATATTACCCACAACTATAACATTATATCAAATCCACACCATAATATTCAAAATATATATCGAGAAAAATTAATCTTTATTTATAAAAGTTGGGGTCTTACAGTTAATCCAGCGTGGCATCGGGGAAGGATCCGATGATGTAAGTCGTTGAACACTACTTTAGTGAAGATATTGGTTTGTCTGATATTGTAAACCTTTGGCATCAACCCAGCGTAGCATCGGGAAGGAACCGATGATGTAAGTCGTTGAACACTACTTCAGCGAAGATATCGGTCTGTCTGATATTGTAAACCGTTGGCGTTAATCCAGCGTGGCATCGGGGAAAGATCCAATGATGTTAGCCGTTGAACACTACTTCAGCAAAGATATCGGTCTGTCTAATATTGTAAACCGTTGGAGTTAATCCAGCGTGGCATTAGGGAAGGATTCGATGATGTAAGCCGTTAAACACTACTTCAGCGAAGATATCAGTCTGTCTGATATTATTAACCGTTAACATCAACTCAGTGTAGCATCGAGAAAGTTTGGTGATAACAGCCATTACAAACTACCGTTTCAGTATGAATCGAGACAATTTGGTGGTAACAACCATTAATACTGCATCCCCAACAGAGATATTAAGAATGTTTGATGAAATTATAAGCCGTCGAAAATAACTTACGCGAAGATATTGAGATATTCGATATTGTAAATCGTTGGTGATAGCCCCAGCGTAGCATCGGCATCAACTCGGTGATGAAACCTAGAAAACTATCATTCGAGTAGGCATCAGCATCAACCCGGTGATAAAACCTTAAAAACTATCAGCAGGGTAGGCAACGTTGTCAATTACCAGCAGGGTAGGCACCGTTGTAAACTATCAGCATAGACATCAGGAAAGTCCGGTGATTTCAGAACATCATCCCCAACAGAGATGCAGAAAATGTCTCAGTCAAACAAACATCGACAACACCGATGAAAATCAATATCGTTGGAGTCAACACCAGTGTAAGCATCAGTAGCACTAATGGAAAGTCAACCGTTAGAGATAGCCCCAACATAGGTGTCACATCATTGCATCTGCATTGCATCATATCATTTGCATTGCATCATTACATTTCATTTGTATTGTACCATTGCGTCTTATCAGGTTTCAAGTGTCTAGTAATCTTTATCTTGTTCATTCCATTACATTACATAAACATGATAAAGAGGGGCATCTGTAGACACTCAAAATTTTTTTTTCCTATTACTAACCCATGCAGGAAGGACAAAAGTGTCTTTTCCCACTCTAAAGACAACCCCGGAGGTTCACACATTCATTCTGGAGACAACCCCAGAGATATTATATCAAATCAAACCCCGAAAACACCCCCGAGGGATATCAAATCAACCTCAGAGATAACCTTGTGGAAGAATAGAATCAGCTGCAATCAAACCCCGAGAGACAGCTAAAAGCCCCGTAAATCCTAGAGACAACACTAGGAGGGTAAAAAGGTCATTTTGATAAGACAACATCAACAACCACAGTATAGCTACAAATAGGGTCAAAAAGAGCCATTGCAGCACTTACGAGCACAAACTATGCAAAACAGCTCAACGGACTTACTGCGAAGACCTGAAGATGTCAGTTTGGTCATGGACCAATCTTCCTAATTTTGGAAAAGGGTAAGCCATATGTCATTGCATAGCTCTCGAAAAGAGCTTTCTAAAATGGTATGGCACATCTCCATCGGATTCCCGAATTGTAAGTTACAAGTATTTCAGTAGACTGCGCAGCGATCGATGAGCACAAACTTTGAGGTGGCGGGGCCCACTGGGCATTTTCGCAGGTGTACCTGTAACGACCCCAAAATCCATACAATTTAAATCTCGACTTCGGTCGTTAACCAAACATTCAACCTCTAATTTTACATCATTATTCGATATTAAAAATTACTAAAATTGCGGAATATTTAAAACATTTGTACATTTCCTTCTTTATTGCCCTAAATCGTAACATTTACATTACATCTCTTCGATCCAAACATATATCATGAATCGTTACAACAAAATGACTATACAAAGTCTTACATCATAAATAGATATCCATATACACTGGATATCTCAACTTATAACTCAGCAACATGTTACATTCAAAATCTTAAATACATTTCCCATAAAACATAAGTAATCTTCGTGAATATAGATCTTTATATCTCACTTAGCACATATCCTTACCTTAAAATCTTGACCTGCAAAAGTGGTTATTTGCAAGAGTGAGCTCGACAGCCCAGCAAAATCTAACAGTTTTCATGCATCACATAGCACATAATAACATGCTTAACATATATATCATAATGATTAAAGTAACATGGCATACGTGCTTTTAATTCACATAACAAATATAAAAATTGAGTTCCTTACTCAATCATCATTATTTAACCAAAACACTGTAGTCATAGATTGACTTTAACATTTCATGATACAACATGTATAATATATTATGCTTGCTTATAACACATATCACATGTCATGCAATTTAAAATAGTTCATCAAGTCCACGTAGAAAATAGGAATCGAAAGACTTGCCTTGATCGTTGTTTACCAATAACAGTTTAACAGCTTACAGCTATCTGTACTTCACGTGCCCTACGCAATTATATAATCATACAAACCAATAATTGGGAAGTAGTATGAATAACTCAGGAATTTAAAAGATTCCAAATCATGCTGAGGGGTCACAAGATCGTGAACTCTATTCTCGGTTTACTAGTGCTTCAACTCAATCCTTCACACTGCAAACCAAAGTGTTTATCAATCACAAAGAATGAAAACACCCTCCTTACGACACTAGGTGGCCAGCCTATTGTACCACTACGTTGGGCCGCAACGTAGTGTTTTGTAACGACTATATGCGTTACGCTCGGACTCATTGTCCCCGAAAACATGTCCCCTTATAGGGTTGTTCAACTCAGCTTTTCAACATCTGAATCCGCACCAAAATAATTTGGTTTAGCATAACTTTTCAATGAACGTTTGAATTTCATGAACATCTTTCAATATTTGTCTAGCTAAATCAAATAGCATAGACCTCTACAATAATTCGGACATCAACCAAAATATATATATATACATACATACATATGTATTCTCATATCTTAAAGAAATCTCAAAAATCTTTTTATGACGTCATGATACCGCACTGTATTTACAATCCGTTGAGGATTTCGTCATTTAGTGATTTTATCATACTACATCATACCATAGTGGGTTGACGATCCTTAGATCACATCCAACACTAAGTAATACTGCATTGATGACTTCATCATTTTTATCATCTTTACACCAGGTTACATGATGCATTAATGATATATAAAATATATTTTGATATATTACAAATCATTTTTGTCTAGCCGAAGCAATTAGCATAGACATACGAATAACAGTATTGTTGTTAAAACTCATTGTTTCCATCATTTGATCCAATGTTTTTCAAGAAAATAGAAGTGTAAATATCAGCATAAAGTCAATAAATTTCGAAAGTCTAGCATAGCTAGTAGATTTAGAATACCTATTATTCCACCATTAACTCCACTTTCTTTAATGATCCATTACTTAATAGGTCTATCTATTCTTATCATCCTCAATACTCTATTCACACTTAATTATACCCAGTTCGTCAAAACTTACCACACGTTATGAGTTCAGGAACTTGCCATAATCATATGAGTTTAAGAACTTATCCTAGTCAGACCATAGGCGTCCATTCATTGAGGGGTTCAAAAACATACCATCGAACTTACCATAAGTATGAGTTTTAAGAACTCACACTTAATCTTATAATATTCTCTAACTAAACTCTACCTATTTGTTATACACATGAAAAAAGAATCACCTTCTCATCAGGCATATAGCAAATAGCGCGACACAAATATTCCAATGATTATCAATGGGATAAACTGAGTGCAAGCGCAAAACCCTCGCCCATACAAAGGTTTGTACAACTCAGTCATCACATGAGTCCTCAATTGAAAACCCACCTAACTATATCTTGCTTATAACTTACTCTTTGCTCGATACGAATTCCTCGTATCACATTATCTATAACTCCTCATGAGTTCATCTTGTACTATTCATAGTACAATATCTTCATAGCATCAAGCTATAATCATTCAAACATTACAGACCATCTTTCTTCTATAACTTAAACAGATCATGTCGTGATCTTATTCTATAATTATCTCCCTTAACATTCTTTTCTTAACTCGTGATCGATCCTCTTTCTTTTCCTCATTCATCATTTACGACATTATTCTTTATCTTGGCTATTAGAGTTAGGAAACTCCCATTTCTTATCTTTATATCTCTTCAAGATTCTTCTTTGAATCTTCTTGTTTATATAACAATTCTTCCTTTAAGAATTTCTAACTTCATTTGCATTGCTCAACATTTCATTCGAGTTACACAATTTCATCATACGTATCCATTTTCTACACTTGGTACACATCGAGTCTCTAACAGTTTCAATATGGTACGCTGAGTGGTTTCCCACAAACAACCAACAAACTAGGTTCCGAGTTGCTAGTTCGTATATACCTCTGCTCTATGAAGGAATCGTTTAGCCCAGATACTATACATCTACTACTAAAGAGTACAATTGCACCATACTTGTATATAACTCTCTATTCTTAACTTCTTTATCACTCTCTTTTTATAGACACTGTCTATTTATTATTACCTTACATCCTTATTATTAGAGTTGGGTAACCCCACATTCATATTCCTTATAACTCTGCGAGATTCTTCTTTGAATCCTGTCACGCAAGTTTTAATCCCTTCTATTAAAATTTCTTAAATTACTTCTTATTGTTCAAACTCTATCTGAGCTTATTCATTCACTATCTTCACCTTTTCTTCTCTAAGGTTATAGCCTAAGGTACCCCTTCCTAAGGTTTATAACCTACAGCTCTGATACCAACTGTAACGACCCCAAAATCCATACAATTTAAATCTCGACTTCGGTCGTTAACCAAACATTCAACCTCTAATTTTACATCATTATTCGATATTAAAAATTACTAAAATTGCGGAATATTTAAAACTTTTGTACATTTCCTTCTTTATTGCCCTAAATCGCAACCTTTACATTACATCTCTTCGATTCAAACATATATCATGAATCGTTACAACAAAATGACTATACAAAGTCTTACATCATAAATAGATATCCATATACACTGGATATCTCAACTTATAACTCAGCAACATGTTACATTCAAAATCTTAAATACATTTCCCATAAAACATAAGTAATCTTCGTGAATATAGATCTTTATATCTCACTTAGCACATATCCTTACCTTAAAATCTTGACCTGCAAAAGTGGTTATTTGCAAGAGTGAGCTCGACAGCCCAGCAAAATCTAACAGTTTTCATGCATCACATAGCACATAATAACATGCTTAACATATATATCATAATGATTAAAGTAACATGGCATACGTGCTTTTAATTCACATAACAAATATAAAAATTGAGTTCCTTACTCAATCATCATTATTTAACCAAAACACTGTAGTCATAGATTGACTTTAACATTTCATGATACAACATGTATAATATATTATGCTTGCTTATAACACATATCACATGTCATGCAATTTAAAACAGTTCATCAAGTCCACATAGAAAATAGGAACCGAAAGACTTGCCTTGATCGTTGTTTACCAATAACAGTTTAACAGCTTACAGCTATCTGTACTTCACGTGCCCTACGTAATTATATAATCATACAAACCAAATATTAGTCACATAACAACACATAGTAATTGTAGTGTAACTCTACTCTACGTCTCATAATCTTTTCTATAAATAAATACACAATGTTCAACTTAATTGTGTTAACTTTCAACTTATATCTCACTGTATTTCATATTCGCAGTTCATTCAAGTGTTAAGTCTTACTAGGACTACTTATTGGCTTTATATTAATTCCACTCCATATCTTATAATATTCATTTCAATTGAATTGAAATACTTTTTAAGTTCATTAACACTTGGCACAGCGTTTCGACGTTCATTCGTCACACGCCCGATTTGGCTCTCTTGTGTATGCTTACTATGCTTCTATAACTTATTTAATACATTATTTATTAATGTTAAGCATCATTATATTAACTAATATTCATGTTTTGTAACTTATGACATCATCTTTTATGGTCAAGAGCACTACACATGCATATGTGCATGCCCGACGCTCTCCGATTGCCTCCGAAAACACAATAGTCCTAAAAATGACCATTTTGACCCTTTTTAGTGACATCAAATTGAAAAACTTAAAGAACGAAAGTTGTAGGTCTATTTATCCTCGTTCCGGATCATCTTGAATCACCTCAATCGGAGTTCGTATGAAACAGTTATGGCCATTTTACTACAGGAGGTCAAAACTATCCAACCCAGACCACTTTACCAATGCTGGGGCGTGAGACAGTGGCGCTGGGGCGCGAATTCCAGCGCTGGGGAGCGAAGAATAGGCCAGCCAGTGGCGCTGGTGCGCGAACTTTGGCGTTGGGGCTCCATTTTGGAGCTGGGGCGCGAAATTCAGAGCTAGGGCGCGAAACTTGGCGTTGAGGCTACGAATTACATAACACCCCAAAACAAAACACAGAACAAAGCTATGTTTTAATTTCTAACACCAATTAACATGTATAACTTATGCGAATTACACATAAACTTCACCAAGCATACAAATACTAAATTAACACAACTTAAACATCGATTTTTAGAAAACTTAAATCATTGTACGCACTGTTTTAAAAACCCAAAACTCCATTATCGATGTTTGTTTACACAGTGAACACTGTAAACCCATAATAAACCAAATTTGATTCCTTTTAAACTATGTTTCTCTGAATTTCTTACCCCATTATCATATACAAGGTTCAATTTCACAACTTCACAATTAACATACACTAATTTTGTTATCTTACAAAAATCATATTCATACTCATATGTTTTTACTATAAACCAATTTCCTTCTTTTTGACAAAATAACCACATACACGTTTCGTCATACAATCATCGATATGTATATATAGGATAGTTATACTATTACAACTTCATAATTCCATACTCAACTATCAAATATGAATTTCAGAACCTATACCATAAAACACAGTGAACTTCAAGAATACCGAGACTAAGGAAATATACTATAAAACATATATGTGAAGATTATAAAACATTCCTTCTAATTTCTCAGTAATCCTTGCTAACACCACTGGAATTGTTTGAAAACCTCACGTACACACTCACAATTTCTCTGATAATTCTCTCTCGAAACTTTTTGACAAATTCTCTCTAACTAGTTTTATCAGACTTGGTAAAATGAAGAAATAAAGAAGACATCGAATATCAATTAAACTGACGCGTTATGGAGGTCAGTTACCCATCATGGGTTAACTGCCCTCAACCTCCACTAGTGCCATGTTTGGCTAGCCTTAAAGGCTTAAACTCAATTAATTTAATAAACTATTTTATCATATAGTTTAAATAATGTCACACCCTTTATAAAATAACTCAATTAATTTATTTAATTTAAATTAAATAAAATATAATAATTTCTCATTAATTCACATAATTACATAATTAATTTCTTATTTATTAATTATGTCAAATTATTAAATCTCTAATTATATATTACATTAATTAAAATAACATTATGCTTATTAAATATTTCATTTAAATTAAATGAAATAATAATTATTCTCCATATTAATTTAATAAATATAACACATATAATTAAATTAATCTACCACAACTTCATGAATTAATTATTTAATCTAATAATTAATTCATTGAAAAATATTTATTTAATTCAATAAATATTAAAATTAAATTACAAAATCTTATTTGTCACAGTACCTGCGGAAGTCGCAGGTTTACCTGCGGAAGCCTAGGCCTTTAAATATCAACCCCCATCAGCTTACAAATAAAGTTTTAGAGAGACAGAGAAGGGCCCAAGAGAGAAATTCGACCCCTACAGTGTAAAACAGCTCAAATCTTTCTTCTAAACCTGTTAATCTATCTTGTAAACCCTCATATATATATATATATATATTACAACATATCAAGTTTTAACATGTGGAAATTGAGTTTAAAGGCACCAAAAGTCGTTCGATAGCCTATCTCGGGCAAGGCTGTAAGATATCTTCAGATCTGTGTCTTTTTCTTGCTTTAATATATATATATATATATATATATATATATATATATATATATATATATATACTTAGTTGTGTCTGGATAGCAGTTTTAACCGTTCAGTTTGTGTAAATAGTCAATATTTGAGGTGTATTGACTAGATCTAGCTTTTAATTAGTTCAAAAGTTGTAATACTTGAACCGTTGAGCTAGACTAGCTAAGATCTAGATAGATATAGTTTACATTCTAGTTTTTGTAAATATTAAGCAATCACGTATCCCTAGACCTGTATCTAGAGGAAACGGGAAGCTTGACTACGTGCATGCAAGGATTTAACTAACAAATCCTTTGTTTTGAGATGTCTAGAAGTAGATACGCATTTTATTTCAATATATTCTTTGTGCAAGCTGTGAAATGATGTCATGTAAGCCTAGGAGCCACAAGGTCGACAATTCAATCAATGGATCTAGATCTAGTTCTAATGATGGACTTGTTTAAGTTATACAGACAGTTTGCAATCCAATGTCCATGTAACTACGGGGCCTTAAAACGGCTATCCGGATTTAAGGCATCAAAATAGTGAAAAATCATGTGTGTGGTGTTCGAGCTTACTTCGATGGCTTACATGACCATAAGAAGTCCGACCCTTGTAAATAGTTCATATCTAGCCTCGTAAGTGCTTCGTATCTCGAGAAATAAAATCAAATTAAGCCGAATAAGGAATAAAATGGAAGTATCAAGCCCTCAATTCCTATTTGAGTAAAATGGTTTGAATATCATATTTCTAGACTTTACTTTTATATGCTTTCATATATGTTAAAAATGAACTTTTATGTAAATCAAACCCTTTCTACATAGGTCCAAAGACCTTACGCACTACTTTCAATTAAAGCACAAAATATCTTTTCAAATCAAAAGCTTTCAACACACACACACACACACACACAATGCATAGGGAAAGAAAAAGTAGCGGTAATCGTGTTTCACGAAAGTCGGGGGGTGCCTAACACCTTCCCCTCGCTTAAGCAAGCCCCCGAACTCTATGAATCTCGAGTTCCAGACCAATTAAATAAAGTCACATATAGGGTCATATTGTGAAAACCTTTCAAAATTCGGAAGAGTTGATACATCTATTTAAATTCATATCAACTGGCAACTTTGTCTAATTCAGCCTAATCATTAAAATCAAACTTTTCAAATCGTCAACATTGTATGGCGGTCTTTCCAAAAATCTCATCCATTAAGCAAGATCAAATCAAACATAGAACACATAAAGGGTAGAGAAACGGAAAAGATATAAAAGAAAAAAATCCCGACGTCGACACGCGTATTGAGTTCTGAAGACAGTCTTTGGAATGTCATCAGATTTAATCTTTAACTAATATTATTCAGAATGAAGATCGATATTTAAAAACAATTGAGCACCTTGCAACTAGTCAAATAGGTCATCAATGCGAGGTAACGGGTACCTATTTTTGATGGTGACATGATTTAGCTCATGATAGTTAATGCAGAGTCTCATACTCTCGTCTTTTTTCTTTACAAATAAAAAAGGAGCACCCCAAGGAGATGTACTAGGACGTATGAAACTAATGTCTAACAACTCCTGTAGTTGGACTTTTAGCTCATGAATTTCAATAGGAGTCATTCGATATGGGATTTTGGAAATGGGTTTTGTACATGGTTCAAGGTCAATACAAAATTCGATTTTATATTCTAGGGATAGGCCAGGAAGTTCTTAAGTAAAATACGTCAGGGAATTTATTAACACCAGAAATATCACTCAAATCTGACGTATTTTTATTTAAATTAGTGACATGGGCTAAGAAAGCTTGACATCTGTTTTTCAATAAACGAATGATTTTGTGGCTAGAGATGACAATGATTAATTTCAATGGTTTGGTTGCTTGAATTCGCATAGTAGGTTGATTATGAATACAAAAATTAATGACCTTATAAAAATAATCAATTTTAGCATGATTAGTAGTTAACCAGTCAATTCCTAAAATCACATCAAATTCAAGTATTTTCAAAGAGATGAGATCAACGGGTAATGTGAGGGTACCGATTTGAATCAAAAAAGATTTATAAACAATTGATGTAATGAAGGTTTCTCCTAACGGAGTTTCAACAAATAAATCAAAATCTAATTTATCAGGAGTCAAGTTTAAATGTTGAGCAGAAAAAGGTGAAATAAAAGAATTGGTAGAACCAGTATCTAATAGGTTATAAACTTCGTGATAGTGTATAATTAGCTTACCGGTTATGACTTCATCTGGTTTCCATGCCTTGTGGGTGGTTATGACAAAAGCTCTGTCCTGCACCACAAACTTTGGCTTGTCCGTAACAGCATTTGGTGTCACCATTACAGCTGGGCTTGATTTTGTTATAGGGCACAGTCGAGCTATGTGACTTTTCTTCCCACAAATGTAACACAACTTGGATTGATGTGTACAATTTGGACTGATGTGTCCCTCCTGTCTGAATTTGTAACATCTAACTAGTGATCGTTCTTATGACGCCCCCAAAATAGGTATAAATCACCCATTCTGAGTCACCAAATACATGGTACAGAAAAAACTACAACATCATTTCAATAATTGTCGTGCAAAATATGACAACACATAAACTGTGACTTTAAATACAAATATTGTCTAATAGACAGTATTAAAACTCAAAAGGAGTCCTCATTACAATTATTGATATACTATTTTATAAAAATAGTGAGGACTGCTAAAATAACTTTCTAGAACCATCACTCCATACCCCGGCTAGTTCCTACTATATTCTCACCTCCTGAGAAGAAAAATGGAACAAAAAAGAAAAGGGTGAGCTCAACTAGCCCAGTAAAGACTATTATGACTAAGATAATATACAACAAATTATCCTTAGTCTTCAACAGAGAAAAATATGATAGAATATAATAGACAACAAGTTTTAGATCAACAACTGCAGCGGAAACAATAATTCATTTGAAGAGTTAAGTAGAGAATGAAATCTACTATCATCTATAAATTTAAAAGTCCATCATCAATATTTTATCCCTGTAACATCAATCAATATACATCTTGAATCAAATATTTATCTTTGCACTACGGGCCAAAGATATTCATTTGTATCACCAGTTGGTCATGTTCATCTCAACACCTGTTCATCTTTGCACTACGGGCCAAAGATATTCATCAGTTAATCATTCATCTTTGTACTATAGGCCAAAGATATTCATCAAGCATCATTATTAAGGACTGAGGATGATGAAAAATATTTTAAAGAACGAATTCAGTGAGATAAAAGGAAAAAGATTAGAGATTCGTACTTTAGATAATTCAAGTTTAAAAATACTCCATAATAAACCATAATGGAGTAAAATTCAAGAATGAAGATCAAAACATGGATACAATCAAAGATAATAACCATAATAGACATCTGGGACAAAGAATAGAAAATTTTATTTTTCGATGAATAGTGTTGTATTTGTGAATAGTGTCGTATACGTGAATAGTGTCGTATACGTAAATAGTAACTTCGACACAAAAAGGTATAAATTCCACAACAAAATTCATATCAATATTTCAGCATAATGATATTGAAGAAAATAATATCATTTACGAAGAAAATAACATCTCTTACCTCAAAATAACAATATTTCTGATCAGAATATCGGATGTAAAGCCGAAGAAAACTTGCACTGAATAGCAACTCTCAAAGTATCTAAATACTCACAAAATACGCTCGATAATATAGAGAGAAAGAAAACTTGTTTCTTGTGTGATTTTCAATTCTAACTAAGCACCCTATTTATAGAAAAATGCTAGAACGTTAAAGCAGACTAAAATAATAAAATAATATTATTTTGTTTTATAAGCATGCCACCTCCTTTGTTGAATAAACAAGCCAGCCATTTCTAAAACATTTTGCAGCCCACATGTTAAAAAAACAAAAGTGGGTCCCACCTATAATTTTAATAAAAATATTTAATTTTTGAAACTTCAAAAATTCATAATAAATAGCCTTTTATCAGAAAAATACGAATTTTATTTCCATTCCATACGAAATCAAATTCTCTACAACTTTATAGCTTTAGATTTTTTCAAATTCCAAACAGAAAATATCCGAAATCCACAAACGGACGATTTTCAATACCTCATTAACAAATCATACGTTAATTTTTAATGGTTCAAAATTTGTAGACATATATTCAACTTATATATGTATAACATATCCAAAAATCACAACGATCCAACGGTCGGATTAAAATTATAACTCACGCAATAGAGCTTTAAGAACACCGATTTAATTTTTTAATACCTCCAATCCGATAAAATACTGATAAAACACCTCAACATTAATTCCTTCATTTATAACCACATAAAATAAATAAATCCATCATTTATATCCACATCAAATAAATATTTCCTTATCATATAAATTAATAAATAATTATTCACAAATAATATTACAGAATCACAATAATGACAACCAGGCCGTTCCCAGGAAAGAGGGCTTTCTGATAAGGATTTCTCTTTACTGGCGCGCAATTAGGTGACCAAACCTCTCCTTAGACAGAACTTCCTTAGACATTACCAATAATGTTATCTAATAATATTATTCAAATAATATGAATTATTGATCTGATAATGGAAAATATTGTGTAGTGATAATTATTGAAACAACAATAATATAAAAAATCAACGCAGCAATTATTGAACCAATAAAATAAAATATTGAACAGTAATTACTGTAACAATTATTGAGTAGTGTCTTCTTACGTAAGAATCAATAATTCAAAAATACTGTGCAATACTGTATCCTACTGTGCAATCACGCGTATTACTGTATTTTAATCACCGGGTATTCCAACAGTATAAACGGTAACAATTACGTCGTTATTTATAAAAACTCAAACTTGTCGTTTTCTTCATCCGATAGTTATTCTGTTATGGGGCCCAAAAATAGCTGCGCCGTCGTACGAATATTTCCCGACAACAAGAATATTCTACGACCAAACGAATATTTCCCGACAAAAATGAATATTTTATAACCACTTTCTTATTTTATAAAATTTGCACATTTCACCCATAACCAAAATATTATATCAAATTAACTCCTTATTATTTCAAGATAATGAATAGAGGAAATTCAATTTTATTTATATAAAAAAAAAATTCAGGGTCTTACAACCTCCCCTCCTTATGATATTTTGTCCTCGAAATTGACGTACACACTTGGTATTTCAAAAAGGTGAGGATACCACGCTTTCATTTCTGATTCCAACTCCCAGGTCATTTCTTCAATAGCATAGTTCCTCCACAAAATCTTAACTTGAGGTATAACCTTTGTGCATAGGACATGCTCTTTCCTATCCAAGATCTTGATAAGTACCTCCTCATACGTTAAATCTTCGGCTATCTCGTCTGGTTCTAACGCAATAATGTGGTTTGGGTCGTCCACATATTTACGTAACATCGATACGTGAAACACGTTATGAACACGCGATATACTCAGCGTTAAGGCGAGTCTATAGGCCACAGTTCCTACTCGATCGAGGATTTCAAATAAATCGAAGGTTTGAGTTTTCTTCTCTTCATCGACTCTTACTTCTAGAATAACGCCTTCTTGCACCTTCTTCTTTATATTCATCAGCTCTGGTGTGTAGCTTGAGCGGTTTTAACTTTATCAATTAAAGTCGATTCTATTTGTATATTTAATATCATAACGTGGGTACTTGGAGCCTTTAACTCTATCTCTATCATTTGTAAGTTATACAAAATAGGTTTTGGTGTTCGACAATATCGCACTCGTACTCGCATATGATCTTCTACTCAACGCGTCAGCTACCACGTTCGCTTTTCCAAGATGGTATGGTCAGAACAGGTGCCGAAATGAGTCGCCTCTTGAGCTCTTGGAAAATCTTCTCGCATTCCTCGCTCCATATGAATTTTGTATCTTTCCGAGTCAGCTAAGTTAACGGAGTAGCGATTCGAGAAAATCCTTCCACGAATCTCCGATAGTAACCAGCTAAGCCTAGAAAGCTAGATATTTTGATTACTGACTTAGGTTGCTCTCAACTGTGACTCATATCCCAATCTTGGATAGCACGTCACAATGGCGCCTATCAGTTTACCACCACACGAATATGACGTCCCTTACGAAGAGTCTAGCTTCGGTGCATTCCACAAAGGAAGTCACCAGATAGAGGCTCGGGTGCCAACTTCTATAGTTGGGTTTTTAACTCCTGAAGTTCAATAGGAGCCATTTGATATGAATTTTTGAAAATAGGTTTTGTACCGGGTTCAAAGTCGATACAAAATTCAATATCACACTCTGGGGGTAGGCCATGAAATTTTTTAGGAAATACGTCAGGAAATTCATTAACAACAGAAATATCATTCAAATCTTACGTATTTTTGTTTAAATTCATGAAATGGGCTAAGAAAGCTTGACATCCGTTTTTCAATAAACGAATGGCTTTATGGCTTGATATGAAAGTGTTTGACTTTAATGGTTTGGTTGCTTGAATTCGCATAACAGGTTGGTTAGGAATATGAAAACTAACAACCTTACGAAAATAATCAATTTTGGCATGATGAGTAGTTAACCAATCAATCCTTAAAATCACGTCAAATGCAAGTATATTTAAAGAGATAAGATCAACAGGTAATGTGATTGTGCCCACTTGGATCAAACAAGATTTATAAACAGTGAATATGATAAAAGTTTCTCCTAACGGAGTTTTAACAGATAAGTCAAAGTCTAATTTCTCCGGAGTCAAGTTTAAACGTTGAGCACAAGCAGGGGAGATAAAAGAATGGGTAGAACCGGTATCTAACAGGGTATAAACTTTGCAAAAATTTATAATTAACTAACCCGTGATACCTTCGTTCGGGCTTCTTACGTTTTGGGCGATCACAACAAACGCTGTTCCAAAAACAGCCAACTTTGTTTTGTCCGTATCCGCCTTTGGTGCCACCGTCCCTGCTGGACTTGATTTTGCTACAGGACAAAATTAAGCTATATAACCATCTTTTCCACAACTAAAACATACCTTGGAAGGCTGTGAACAGTTTGGACTTATATGTCCCTCCTCTCCACATCTGTAGCATCTAACTGGCGGTCGTTCTCCTCCCCTAGAATTTGTTGCTGGTGATGGTGTTGCTGTCGACGTCTTCCCGTCATCGTTGAATCTCCTCTTTTTGAAATTTCCACTTGGCTCACCTCTCCTATTATCATGGCCACGATTACGACCCGAGTGGTTACCGCTTTTGTCCGTATTTTTCCCTCCGCGCTGGTTATCATCGCTCCGAGGACTGTTGTCACCGGTATGACCCTGATTGTGGTCCCTCGGTTGAGCATACTAATTATCTCACTCTAATAATTGAGCCCTGTTTACAACATCTGATTATAAAGAAAATTTATGAAAGATAAGATATTGCCGAATCTCGGGTTTTAGACCTCTCAGAAACATCTGTGTCATTCGATCCTCTTTCTCTACCAAATGAGGTGCAAACCTAGATAACTCTGCGAACTTCGCCTCGTATTGGGACACCGTCATGTTGTTTTATTCCAGTCTAATAAACTCTACCTCCTTCATATGACGAATACTTTCAGGAAAGTACTTATCATTGAACAGTTTCTTAAATCTTTCCCAAGACATGTTGAGTGCGGCTGGCTGGGTACGCTTCACAGATTCCCACCAGTAATCTGCCTCACCACGGAACATAAAGGTGGCGAATCGAACCTTCTGTTCTTCCGTGCATCCCAAGACATCGAATATCTTGGTAATTTGTTTGACCCACGTTTTCGCCTTAATCGGATCCGGCTTTCCCCAGAATTCTGGTGGTCCCAACTCTTTAAACTGCCTGGCGGTGACAAACCGCGCGTTACTATCATTTCCACCCATATTTTGTACACGAGTCTCCCTCGTCTAATTTTGTATGAACTGCAAAAAGCTTCTAAACATCCCATCATTCATCGTTTGTTCGGTAGTGTTGATTACAGGAGAAATATTGCCTTCATGTTGCACGTTCTCCTGGTTTGTGATTAAAGGT
Organism: Panax notoginseng; assembly: GCA_016801055.1. Lineage (NCBI taxonomy): Eukaryota > Viridiplantae > Streptophyta > Magnoliopsida > Apiales > Araliaceae > Panax > Panax notoginseng. The sequence goes on along the minus strand of CM029015.1, from coordinate 95,039,586 downwards.
CTTTCCACGGTCTCATACACTCCATTGTTAACGTTCTCCCATTCTTAAATATTGCCAAAAAATAAGGGTTAATTAAACAAATTAACATATCACATAATATCCCTATATTATGACCGACCAACAAATAAGCTTAGGTAGGACACACTAGCGAAGGATTTACTCGTCTCTCCCCTCCTAGTTCCATTCCCCGATCTCCGCCAGAGACCATATCCCTAAGCTCTGATACCAATTGTGACGCCCCCAAAATAGGTATACATCACCCATTCTGAGTTGTCAAATACATGGTACAGAAACAAATACAACTTCATTAATACAATTGTCGTGCAAAATACGACAACACATATACTGTGACTTTAAATACAAATATTGTCTAATAGACAGTATTAAAACTCAAAAGGAGTCCTCATTACAATTATTGATACACTATTTTACAAAAATAGTGAGGACTGCTAAAACAGCTTTCTAGAACCATCACTCCATACCCCGGCTAGTTCCTGCTATATTCTCACCTCCTAAGAAGAAAAATGGAACAAAAAGGAAAAGGGTGAGCTCAACTAGCCCAGTAAAGAATATTATGACTAAGATAATATACAACAAATTATTCTTAGTCTTCAACAGGGAAAAATCTGATAGAATATAATAGACAACAAGTTTTAGATCAACAACTGCAGCGAAAATAATAAGTCATTAGAAGAGTTAAGTAGATAATGAAATATACTATCATCTATGAATTTAAAAGTCCATCATCAATATTTTATCCCTGTAACATCAATCAATATACATCTTGAATCAAATATTCATCTTTGCACTACGGGCCAAAGATATTCATTTGTATCACCAGTTGGTCATGTTCATATCAGCATCTGTTCATCTTTGCACTACGGGCCAAAGATATTCATCAGTTAATCATTCATCTTTGTACTACATGCCAAAGATATTCATCAAGTATCATCATTAAGGACTGAGGATGATGAAAAATATTTTAAAGAACGAATCCAGTGAGATAAAAGAAAAAAGATTAGAGATTCGTACTTTAGATAATTCAAGTTTAAAAATACTCCATAATAAACCATAATAGAGTAAAATTCAAGAATGAAGATCAAAACATAGATACAGTCAAAGATAATAATCATAATAGATATCTGGGATAAAGAAGAGAAAATTTTATTTTTCGGTGAATAGTGTCGTATACGTGAATAGTAACCCCGACACAAAAAGATAAAAATTCCACAAAAAAATTCATATCAATATTTCAGCATAATGATATTGAAGAAAATAATATCATTTACGAAGAAAATAACATCCCTTACCTCAAAATAACAGTATTTCTGATCAGAATATCGGATGTAAAGTCGAAGGAAACTTGCACTGAATAGCAACTCTCAAAGTATCTAAATACTCACAAAATACGCTCGATAATATAGAGAGAAAAAAAACTTGTTTCTGGTGCAATTTTCAATTCTAACTAAGCACCCTATTTATAAGAAAATGCTAGAACGCCAAAGCAGACTAAAATAATAAAATAATATTATTTTGTTTTTCAAGCACGCCACCTCCTTTGTTGAATAAATATGCCAGCCATTTCTGAAAAATTTTGCAGCCCACATGTTAAAAAAAACAAAAGTGGGTCCCACCCATAATTTTAATAAAAATATTTAATTTTTGAAACTTAAAAAATTCATAATAAATAGCCCTTTATCATAAAAATACGAATTTTATGTCCATTCCATACGAAATCGAATTCTCTACAACTTTGTAGCTTTAAGTTTTTCCAAATTATAAACAGAAAATATCCGAAATTTACAAACGGACGATTTTCAATACCACATAAAATTCATAATAAATCATACGTTAATTTTTAACGGTTCAAAATTTGTGGACATATACTCAACTTATATATGTATAGCATATCCAAAAATTACAACGATTCAACGGTCGGATTAAAATTATAACTCACGCAATAGGGCTTTAAGAACACCGATTTTATTTTTTAATACCTCCAATCCGACAAAATACTGATAAAATACCTCAACATTAATTCCTTCATTTATAACCACATAAAATCAATAAATCCATCATTTATATCCACATCAAATAAATATTTCCTTATCATATAAATCAATAAATAATTATTCACAAATAATATTACAGAATCACAATAATGACAACCAGACCGTTCCCAGGAAAGAGGGGGCTTTCCGATAAGGATTTCTCCTTACTGGCGCACAATTAGGTGACCAAACCTCTCCTTAGACAGAACTTCCTCAGACATTGCCAATAATGCTATCTAATAATATTATTCAAATAATATGAATTATTGATCTGATAATGAAAAATACTGTGCAATGACAATTATTGAAACAACAATAATATAAAATATCAACGCAGTAATTATTGAACCAATAAAATAAAATATTGAACAGTAATTACTGTAACAATTATTGAGTAGTGCCTTCTTACATAAGAATCAATAATTTAAAAATACTGTGCAATACCGTGTGCTACTGTGTAACCACGCGTATTACTGTATTTTTACCACCGGGTATTCCAACAGTGTTAACGGTAATAATTACGCTGTTATTTATAAAAACTCAAACTTGTCGTTTTCTTCATCCGACAGTTATTCTGTTATGGGGTCCACAAATGGCTGCGCCGTTGTACGAATATTCTCCGACAACAAAAATATTCCACGACCAAACGAATATTCCCCGACAAAAATGAATATTTTATAACCACTTGCTTATTTTGTAAAATTTGCACATTTCACCCATAACCAAAATATTATATCAAATTAACTCCTTATTATTTCAAGATAATGAATAGAGGGAATTCAATTTTATTTATATAAAAAAAAAATTCGGGGTCTTACAGTTCTTCTCCCTTAGAAATTAGTGCTGCTGTCGGTGTCTTTTCCTGGTCATTGTTGAATCTCCTCTTCTTGAAATTGTTTCCACTCGACTCACTTCTCCTATTATTTAGGCCAGAATTACCACTGAAGTGATTACCATTTCTGTCATGATGATTTCCTCCACGCTTATTCTCATTGTTTCGATAATTATTTCCACTGGTACGATCATTGTCATGTTATCGGTTGTTGTCACTTGGTTGCAAACTTTCTTTCTCTCGTTCCATTAATTGAGTCATATCCACAATATTTGAATATAAACAAAGTTTATGAGAAATAAAATGTTGACGAATCTCGAATTCAAACCTCGTAAGAACATTCGGGTTATGCATTATTCGTTATCCACCAAGTGGGGCGCAAATCGGGATAGCTCGACAAATTTGGCATCGTACTGCGAGACAGCTGTATCATTCTATTCTAATTTAACAAATTCAATTTCCTTCATGTGGCGAATGCTTTCCGGAAAATACTTGTCATTAAACAGCTCTTGAAACTCTACCCAAAACATTTTCAGTGCTGAGTGATGTGTGCGCTTCACTGATTCTCACCAATGATATGCCTCTCCTCGAAACATAAAGGTGGCGAAGGGAACTTTTTGATCATCAGCGCAAAGCAATACATCAAATATCTTCGTTATTTATTTGAGCCACGCCTCTGCCTTGAGTGGGTCCAGCTTTCCATGAAATTCAGGTGGTCCTAACTCCTTGAACTGCTTGGCAGTGACCATTCGTGAGTTACTTACTTTCTACCGTTGTTATGAGCAGTAGTTTCTTTCGCCTGGTTCTGCAAGAATTGCATAAAAGTTCCTAAAAAAACATCATTCCTTATATTATTAGCAATATGATTTTCTGAGTTTGTAGCAATATTATTTGTAGTTTCCTGATTCTCAATATTATTTGTAGTTTCTTGATTCTCAGCCACAATTGTCTCATAGTTCATTTCTTGATTTTCAGATGTCATTCTAAAATGTGATCAAAAAACAAAGATTAGTTAAAGAAACTGACATGTCACATCTTATCCCTATATATCGACTGACTAATTAAATAACGAAAAAGCTTAGGTGGGACACACTAGCGAAGGATTTTACTCGTCTCTCCCCTCCTAGTTCAAATCCTAGATCTCCGCTAGAGATCATATCCCTAAGCTCTGATACCAACTGTGATGCCCCCAAATTAGGTCCACATAACCCATTTTGAGTCGCCAAATACATACTACAAAATCCAAATACAAACTTTTCTATTTACAATTATTAAACTGTCGTGCAAAATACGACAACACACATACTATGAGTTTCAATACAAATATTGTATCGTATATAATATGACAATATCCACACCCAATAAAGTACTCATTACAATTATTGTCACACTAGTTTACAACATAGTGAAGACTTCTATATTAACTATCTCGGACCACTACTCTATTCCCTGACTAGTCCCAGCTACACTCTCATTTCCTAAAAAGAACAATAGAATAAAAAGGGTGAGCTCAACTAGCCCAATAAAGAATATCATGACTAAGATAATAAAGAATAAATTATCTTTAGCATTCAATAACGATAAATCAAATAAAATAAATTGACAACAAGTTTTAGATCAACAACTACAGCGGAACAAACATTCCACTAGAGGAGTTAAGTAGAGCATGATGTCTACTTTCTTCTATAATTTAAAAATTAATTATCAATATTTTATCCCTGTAACACCAATCAACAGTTCTTGTTCATAATTATGCAAATCAATAATTTATCTTTGCACTACGGGCCAAAGATATTCATTTGTATCATGACCAGTGATCATAATCATGCCAACAACAGTCCATCTTTGAACTACGGGCCAAAGATAACTTTCATCACAAGCCTTTGCATGTAACATTAAAGGTCATGATTATACCAATACACAATTTATTGTCATAATCATACCAATCAACATTTCATCTTTACTCTACAAGCCAAAGATAACTTTTCACCACAATTTAATTCCGAGGATGATGATAATGATATAAGGGGTGAATAGAAATAAAGAGATCAAGAATAAACATTAGAGATTTTTAATTCATCAAGAGTTAAAGAAAGTCCAAATTGTTAACATGATGATCAAAACGTAGATTTAAATTCAAGAATGATATTTATGATTTATACTTAAAAGATAATTTGGACATAAAAGGTTAACTCCGTCGTGAATAGTACTCTGGCATAATAGTACTCCAGCGTGAATAATACCCAACATGATTAGATTAAATTTAATAAGAAAGCCCAAGTGAATAAAATATTCAAATGAAATGATATTAGATGAAGTGCAAACTTCAAGAAATTTTTAATCATTTCGGAAATTATAGAAGCAATACTTACCATAGTAAGTTTAGATTTAGGAATATGAATGGAAATAATATCATTTACATAATATGGAGTATGAAAGACAATGATATCCCTTACGAGTATTGAAAGAAAATAATATCATTTACCTTAGTAGGAGACTAGATCTGATTGGTATAAAAGAGATTATTATGAGAAAATCTGGTACTATTAGCTACACTCAAAGTATACTTATACTCAAAATAAATACTTACAATATTATAGAAGAAGAATTTTGTGATTCTAGTTTGAGTTTCATACCTCAACTAAGCAACATATTTATAGGAGAATGGTAACGTACTACGCTTGGCAACCTTGCAGGTTTGGTTAAAAATGTTCGCTTAACTTTCTCTGCCTAACTTTTCTTTGCCTAACTCACTTTTTCTTATGGATGAGGGCCCATGAATTTGGAAAATGAATGGCAAGATAATTATTCCACCCACCCATTTGGAAAAGAAAGAAAAAGACTATGCAAGAGACAAATTCTTAGCCAGACAATTTGGAAAAGAAGAAGTGCACGACAAGTTTGAAAAGCTTATAATATTATATCATTATAATATTATATAAAAATGTATCATAAAACAATACTATTATAATATTATAATAATATATTTGAATGAATATTAATGTTGAAGAAGATAATTGTTATTCCCATATGTTCAACTTACAACAAACACTTCATGACAAATCCCTCTATTTATAACAATAATTAAACAATTATCTACCACACATTACTTATCTTTAATCAACACATTTTCAATCTTTTAATAATTTATTCACCATTAATATTATAGACTCACAATATTGACAACCAGATCATTTCCAAGAAAGAAGGGGCCTTCCGTATAAACGGCGCATAATTAACTAACCCCTTTTATCGACAGAACTTTCTAGACATTGCCAATAATGCTAACTAATAATATCATTTCAAATAATATGAGTTACTATGTCGTGATAATTATTGATTTAATAATGTGAAATACTATGCAATTATCACTGTAGCAATTATTGAATCAATAAGATGAAATACTATGCAATTATCACTATAACAATGTGACGCCCCCAAAATCAGGTATACATCACCCATCTTGGGTCGCCACTTACATGGTACAGAATACAAATACAACTTACTAATACAGCTGTCGTGTACAATACGACAAAACATAAACTGTGAGTTTGAATACAAATATTATCTTCTAGAGAGTATTCATACTCAAAAGGAGTCCTCATTACATTTATTAACACACCATTACATAGAATAGTGAGGACTACTAACTAATACTATCATTCGGACCATCACTCCGTTCCCCGACTTGCCCCAGCTACGTTCTCATTTCCTGAAGAGAACAGTGAAAGAAAGGGTGAGCTCAACTAGCCCAGTAAGAAATATTATGACTAAGATAATGCAGAATAAATTATCATTAGCCTTCAACAATGTTAAATTGATAAAATATAATAGACATCAAGTTTAACTGCAGCGGAACAAGCAATCGATTAAAAGAGTCAAGTAGAAAATAAACTCTACTATCTTTTATGATTTAAAAGGTTTTTCAACACTGTGATCGCTGGGACTCAGCTTAATAAAATAATCCACATCATCGAATCACCCCTGCACTACGACCAAGGATATTCGTGTCTTCATTAATGGTCATGATCATGCCAACAACTGTCCATCAATGCACTACGGGCCAATGAGAACTTTTACCACATCATTTGTAACATTACGGTCATGATTATACCGAATAATCCCTGGTCATAATCATACCAAGTCCATTTATGCACTACAGGCCACAGATGACTTTCAACATTTTATAAACATGAGGATGATGACAATGATATAAGAATTCAATAAAACAAGTTCAAGAATTAATTTATCCAGGAATTAATAACGTCCAAATTGTCAACATGATACTGCTTTATGGAGTAAAATTCAAGAATGCTTAGAAGAATATTTTCATGAAAAGATACTGGATGAAACGCAATTATCAAGGATATTCCACAAATTTCATGGAGTATAGAAGTCAAAACTTAACCAACTGAGTACAATAAAGAATGGAATAACAAAAGAAATCACCATGCATGCGATAGACCGCACAGACAGGTTATTCCAACAGAATAATAAATAATGGAACCAGGTCCGGCGTAAACGCACAGACAGGATATTCCGACAGAATAATAAATAATGGAACCAGGTCCGGCGTAAACGCACAGACAGGATATTCCGACAGAATAATAAAGAACAGTATAATAAATAATGGAACCAAGTCCGGTGTAAAATACACAGACAGGATATTCCGACAGAATAATAATAAAGACGGAACCGGGTCCGGTGTAAAACACACAGACAGGATATTCCAACAGAATAATAGAAGAATATCACCAAGTATAGGGTAGACCGCGTATACTGGTTATTCTAACAGAATAATAAAGAATGGAATAACAGAAGTTCTCTTCATGAATATAAAAGAAATAATATTCCCTACCTTAAAAGAACTGGATATTGGAAAAGTGAAGTAGCAGAATACTTTTATTCTCTCTCTCTTATTCTCTCTATACTTTCTCTCTCTATAGCTTGAATGAATTCGTGAAAAATAATGAAGCCCTAGGCCTCTATTTATAGAAAAACTGAGGGCAGCTCTTGGTCTTAACGAATGGTCAAATGACTCTTGGTAATATTGAAGGGACAACTACTATTGACGAAAGTAATTACTATTGACCAAGGTAAATACTATTGACGAAGGTAATTACTATTGACCAAGATAAATACTATTGACCAAGGTAAATACTATTGACGAAGGTAATTACTATTGACCAAGGTAAATACTATTGACGACGGTAATTACTATTGACGACGGTAATTACTATTGACGAAGAGACTCTTAGATGATGACATATGCCCCCCCATAAAAATAACCAAACTTACCACAACGTCTCAATTATTGATTTAATAATATAACATATTATACAGATGATACTATGACAATAATTTAAGAGATATGATGCAGCAATTACTGTAGCAATAATTGAATATAGCTGAGTGACTTCTCACGTAAGCATCAATAATCAATACCGTGTGCTACTATGCAACCACGCGTATTACTGTACTTTTACTACCGGGTAGTTCAACAGTTTTAACGGTTTTAACGGTAACACCTCAGCCGTTATTTTTATAGAAAGATAATTTTGTCGTTTTCTAACTACGACTATACTTCTGTTGTGGGGTCCACCAATGATTGTGCCGTCGTACGAATATTCCCCGACAAAAAGAATATTCCCCGACCAAACGAATATTTTAAAACAACTTGCTTACTTTGCAAAATTTATAAATAATACTCACAACTATAATATTATATCAAATCCACACCATAATTATTTCGAGAAAATTAAATATTTATTCATAAAATCTGGGGTCTCACAAACAATTATTGAATTAATAATCAGAAATAATGTGTAATACCGTGTACTACTATTAATTATCGCGTGCTACTATAGAATTACGCGTATTACTATACTTTTGTCACCGCGTATTTCAACAGTTAACGGTAAAAGTTCTGCCGTTAATTTTAAAAAAAGTTATTTCTGTTGCTTCTATATCCGACATTTATTCCATTGTAGGGCCCACTAATGATTGGTTATTTTGGTGTCGTCGTACGAATATTCCCCTACAAAAAGAATACTTTCCGACAAAACGAATATTTTTCGACAACTGTTTACTTTGTATAATTTGCACATATAACATATAACTATAACGTTTATTAAATGAACACCTTACTATTTAGAAAAAATTAAATTTTATTTATAAAAAGTTGGGGTCTTTCAAAATGAGCTTGCTTGAGCTTGAATCTAGGAGGTCTTACTCTAATCTAATGATATATTTGAAATGAATACTTAGATCTAAATGGAATATAGAGATTATTTTTCAATTATGGCCATTTATAGGCCTCGGGACTTGGTCGAAGGTACACCTAAGGCTAACCTATGTGGGGCCCATTTACCTCAGTTTTTGTGCCGCGACGTCGATTTTTTATGTAGTGCATTGAAACGTTCGTAACTTTCAATCAGGAAAGGGAGACGTGCAATACCATTCCGGAAAGTTCTTTCCGAGAGCTACGCAATAACATAAAGTTTGACCAATTCTAGATTCGGGAAGATAGAGCAAAAAATAGAAAAACATCTTCCTAAAGCTGCGAGATAGTAAACCGTCTTGTTTTGAGTAGCCAACTCATGGATCGTTGTGATAGCTTATGAACTCGCTCTTGGCTTCGTGATCCTTGCGCGAATATCTTGACGCCAGTGTGAAATGACGTTTTTATCCTCCTCCCTTGGTTAGGGACACAAAATACAAATTTTAGAGTGTCTACAATATATTTGGAAAATTGTTAAATTCACAACAGAAAATATTATTTTCACAATAAAAGTGTCGCTATAGATCCTATAACTACGGTAAAACGGTCGCTATAACGATACTTTTGTTGTAAAAATTACAATAAGTATTGTGTATTTAACAATTCTCATATATCTATTAAACTATAAATATAAATTTCAACCGGATTAAAATAATTTCCCCTCATTTTCCGTGGAACAAACATATAAAATCAGTACATGTTAAATTTTTTTTCCTTCAAAACAAATTAATAATATAGGTGATTCATAGAGACTACTGACTAGAAACATCAACAGAGGCTTGAGGGCATGTCAGCTTCATCTTCATCAAAAATACTGGCCGCAGCTGCGGAAAAGGCGGGACCCACCCTTCGACGGCAAGCCGTAAGCCTAACGGACGCCGCCGCCGCTAGAATACGCCACCTTCTACAGCTACGCCAACGCCCTTTCCTCAAGCTTGGGGTCAAGGCTCGCGGCTGCAACGGCTTATCATACACCCTCAATTACGCAGGTACCTACCTTCCCATCAATATAATTTTGTAATAGTAGCATAAATTGTCTGATTTTAAGTTTTTATGAAATTCTGTGCATTATAATTTAGGAGATTACTAAATAGAAATAAATAAAGAGAATAAATGGTGAAAATTCTTTTGGAAATTTAAGGAATCCATTTTAATTTATTTGGAAATCATAGATGTTTGAGGTATATGTTGGTAGTTTGAATTTTGAACAGGATAGGGAGACCATTAATATTTTCATGATCCTTGAAATCACTGCTTATATACCCGGTGCTGTTCATAGTTTACAAGAATTCTGTAGTAGCCTTGATAAGAGGGCAAATGTTTTATTATTTACCAGTGTTCGAGGTACAATGGAGGTCTTTGGAAAAAAGGTTCTTCAGTATAGGTGATCTACTGCGTTGTAGTATATTGGTAGAAAGATTAGTATAGATCAATGAGCTGTAATAATTCAACACTATTGCACTAAAATGATAGATGCATTGGTGGGATGTTTTACAGTTTTAGCTCTTCATTTGATTGTGTTAAATACTTGAAACAGTTACTTTATTTTATTTTTAATTTGGTAGATGGTAGTTTTAAGAGACATTATAGACAAGCAGCAGGCTAAATAATCGAAAGGGTAATGCTAGGGTCTCAAATGATGTGGAATTGAATATTTTAATAATACTTTATAACATAACTAGTCACAATTAATGTACTCAACCAAAAAGGATGATATATCATTTGAGACTCCTAGCATTATCCTAATCGAAATAACGATTCAGATTCATGTGACAATTGACAGGTGAATGTCAAACGTCAAAGCATGAGATCCGTCTCAGTGAGGTAATAAGAGAATCTTTCCCTCTCTTTCTTCCAAGTCCAAATTAATTTTCTTACTTTCTTCTTAAATCTCCATTCCAGTGGATGCCACAACCGATAAGGTATGCCATTTTTTTCTGAAAACTCATGTTTATCCCACTGAACTTCTCCCGTTTTGTGCAATACCTAACTAAACTATTTTTCCAGCAATTGGCCGACTAAACTTTAAAAAAAAATGTAATTTGGCCATTCAGTCAAAATAATCAAACTGATATTAGTTTTATTCCTATATTGGCTGTGTGAGAAAAACAAAGAAATGAAAAACATAAATAAGTCGTGGATAAATAATATATTAAAAAAGAGCTTTCATCTTTTTCTGTGCTGAATCAACATCCAAAAGCTTGAAATGTAGAGATATATAGAGAGAAACATGAACTTACCGAGGGTGGGAATGAATGTAGAAGGAAGTGAACATCAAGTCTGCATACTTCACAATTTCCAAACCGCTTGAAGCATGGTCAGTAATAATTATTCTTTAACAAATCAATTTGATCTCTGATTCTTCACCTTCTTGTGGTATTTGTGCCGCTGTTGGGGGCAAACCTGTTGTAGGGTTATTACTTTTTAATAGTTTCATCTGTGAGGATAATTGCATAAACTCAGAAGTCTATTCGTGAGTAAATTAGGGGTTTCTTCTAGCTCTCAAACTTTTTATTCTTTTGTTTTGGGTGGCAAAGGGATGGTGGTTTGTTGTTTTTGGTGTCAAATCGAGGAGGGGATGGTTTTTTTCTAAGTGTAATGATTTTGGCAGATTTTGTCAGTTTTTATTAGTCATTAGAGCAAGTCTTTTGGATTAATGATTTCTTTAGAATAAATAAAAATTTTACCGTTAGCTAAAAAAATAAATGAAAAAAAGTGATGGGTACTAGGGGAAGGCAATTCCAAAAGGTGTTAGTGGTGTCGTCGTGAGTTTTTACCGGTAGTTATGGTGTCAAAGCACCATGACACGAAAGAAAAGAGGAAAAGAGGAAAACTTTAGAAGAGAGAAAGAAAAAGTTGAAGTTTTTTCCTTTGCTTTTTTAGTTTATGTGTTTGTTCGAGTTTTTTTAATTTTTTATATTGTCTTTTGTCTCTTTTAATTCCATGCATAATTGTTAAATCATGGATTGTATCGTGTACCAAAAATTCCTAAATCGTATATTGTATCGTAAGATACAAAAAAATATTCAAAACATAATAGTTATATATTTTAAACATATAGAGAGCTCATTTTATTGGACAATAAAGTACATTAGCTTAAGCGTAACGTTATAGTAATCAAATGAGCCCATAAACAAATTTTAAATATTAAAATTATAATTTGAAGAGTTTGAACTAGAGGCTTAATCAACAATCAATATTGTTTTAAGTAATATTTATGAAGTAATAAGAGAAAAAATAGCACAATTAACATTTAAGTATAAACTCAATGTGAAATAAAGCCAAAATCCGAAAGTGTAAGGTAAACGACAACTCCAAAACTATGTATTTATGTCTCCATATAAGCATCAGACATGAAAAACAAAGAAAGTGGAAATAAAGTCCTTTAAAAAACGTAATTTTAAAAAGCATTTTAAGAATTATTGTGTAGATCGAGTGAGCACCTCTTCTAATTACAAAAAGACTGTTATTTTAAATTATTTTAACTCTTATCAGGTTTACCTTTAACTTAAAAATGTATCAACCGATCGTAAATCATATTGTAGGATACGTGCGATGTATCGTAAGATACGGCTCTTCTAATACGCCAATGATATATAGGTATCGAATTGCTCATGTATCATAGTGTAATGCACGATACATATTTTGTATCGTAAGATTCTGACAACTATGATTCCATGTCCTTTTTTGTAACAACATCGTAGATAATTAATTTGCAGAATTTGACAGAGTTGGTCAATTGCAATAAAAATAGTTTATTGGGCTATTGCACAAAAATGGAAAAAGTCCAATGGGTAAACATGAGTTTTGCCAAAAAAAGAAATCCTATGAGTTCAACAAGACTAGAGTTTGTATTTGTACCTTCACTGTAACCTATATCGTTTTTGCAACTTCACACTCTTTTGGTGAAATCTTGAACACTTTATAAATTCATGCATCAATCCGTGGGAAGCAAAGTTACAGTGAAGTTATATCTCATTATCAGGTAGATGATCACCTTATTTTGACTTGTCAATGGTAAAGCAGATTTGTGTTTATTTCGCAGAAAGAGTGGAGGAAAAGCAGGAACCCAGTTTTGGAGTTAACTTTGATGGATGATTTATGAAAGGTTTAAGCAAGTAGATTACTAGGATACTTTCTATAATTTTTTTATAATGAAAATGCGGTAATGAAGAAGAGAACCTGTTACTAGGTTAATAAAGATTATAAGAATATCAAACATGCCTGTGACTTTTTGGTGAAGACAGAGTGCAATAACGATATGTGAGTAATGTCCTATAGACCAAAAGACCTGTTGTCTACAATTAATATGGTGAACCCTCTTTTTGTGCTGATTGAATCTGCCACATGCACTCGGAGTCGGGAGTAGAAAGTCGGAAAGATTTTTCGGACTTTATAGTAGTTCTTCTTTCCCGAGTGACCAAATTTTTGAAATGCCACATGTGTCTATGAGTTCATTAACTATGTGCTTATAATCATGTTTATAAGTTGACTACCATGGTTTTTAATGTAACTATAGTGATGTCAAAGTATACACAACATGAGGCAATTACCTGGGATGGACGAGGAGGATTCTAGTCTCCCTGTCATTTGCTCAGACAGTATCCCTTTTTGAATTGAGAGCTCTTGAGATCTGCATTTTACATTGTATGGATGAACGGCCTTGCATGATTTTTTAAGGTTTAATTTGGAAAGAGGGTAATAGAAGATTTTATTTGTAAGGTTGTAAAAGGAATTATGGGGCCTTTGAAAGAATCCAGTTTCATTCTTGGTATGATGTCTCGTGTTGGGAGAGTGCTTCACATGTCCAGTTTCGGATCTCCAAAGCATTACAAGATTTGAGGTTTTAGATGGCAAATGGTTACAGTCCAGTTCACAGAGCAAGGTTATTTATAATTATAATTAACGCAAGTATTTCATTTATGAAATGTTCTACTGCTGTCCAGTTCTAAGTTAAAGGGCCAAAATGTGGATAGGAAACTTGATGGAACTTTACTTATCCAAACTGAAAAGAAGAAAAAAGAAACAGAAAATTAATGGAGCTCTTCAAAATGGTTGCTGCATTTAAGTTAAATTTGATGAAGCCTTAGCTCTAGGGTTCGAGGGCTGGTTAGGGGTTCTCATCGGTAAAAAACCGAACCGGTACCAAAAATACCGAACTGGTACCAATCTGAAATTACCGGAAAAAAAGAACCGGTACCGAATTACCGGTTTCGGTACCGGTTCGGTACAAAATTGGTACCGGTTTTTTCGGTTATACCGCATGGTAATATATATAATTATTAATAATAATTTTTTATATATTAACAATTTTTTTTAAAACTAAGAAATCATTAACTATTAATAATAATTAATATATAAAATAATACTACAAAACATTATTAATATATATAAAAAATTAATAAAACTACTATTATATAGAAATTATTAATATATAAAAAAAATTATTTAATATATAAAACTATAAAACATTAACTATTAATTATTATATTATTAAATTTCGGTTTTTTCGGTATTTCGGTTTTTACCGAATTCAAAAAGTTCCTTACCGGTACCGGTACCGGTACCGAAAAGTGTAAAAAAAACCGAAAAACCGGTATAAAAAAAAACCGGTACCACCAATTTCGTTATCAACCGGTTCGGTAAAAAATCGAAAAAATCGAATTTTTTGAGCACCCCTAGGGCTAGTACCAACTTGTCCATCTTCAACCTTATTGGAGAGGCAGGTCTTTTTGAGTGCTTATATGTAGAATTGAATGAGATCCTCCAGAGTTCATATAAGTATCTTTTGCAGTAACCTAGGCTCAGCTTCTGGTTGTTTCCAACTCTTGAAGTCCCAAAGAAGCTTCTCACTGTTGGATAATAAATCTTAGTTTTTGGTTGTGGTGGTGTCACTAAGCCTTGTGAGCTATATACCCATTTCTAAGAGTAATACTGCTTTGGTTTTCTATGGAACACAACAGGAAAATTGTAAATAGTCTTGCACTTGTGATTTCGAGAATTCGAGGTGAAAAATTAAATTTATGATCACTATCATGTGAATCTTTGTGTTTGTTGAACTGACTAGATTTTCTTCACACTTCACTGTTGATTCATAGTCTTAGAAAGGGGAATTTTAGAGGAAACAGAAGAAAGGTTGATCATATATGAATCCAATATAAAGATTCATGCCTCCCTACCTGATGCTTTTGTGACCTTTACATGCTTTCCAAAGAACAAAATCATTTTCAAAAAATAAATGAATCCAAGATAACATTTTGTTTGGAGGCAGTTGGAATTTGGAGATTGTTTAGGAAAGTTAATTTGGTAAAGGTAACTTGAACATAAAGATGTACACGTATTTATCAGTTCTGAAATATCCTCTAATTCTATAAATAAATAAAAATCTATTGAGAAATGCAAATTTTTACATGTTAGCAGGAAAAAAGTTTCCAGTTTCGACATAATAAACTATTAGATATGTTGGACATGCAGTTCCAAAAGTTTTCGAGCAGTATAATCTTCTGACATCCTTACAGATTTGATTAACATATATACATTAGACAAAGAGGGAATCTCAGATCCTGCATGAATGGTCTCTGTTATATTAATCTTCAGGCTTCCAGACTACTGATGTATTTATTCTATATAATTGCTTCCTTGCTGAAAAGGAGTATACAGTGAAGTAAAAATTCTGAAATTGGAGAACACGATAAAGAAAGGGGCATGCAGGAAAGTGAGGCTGAGGAGTCGAGGTTCCTGGTTCAAGAAAAACAATGCTTCTTCTAGTATACCGGAGGCCTAATTATATGCCTACGTAACATGCATCACACACAACAGTAATAAGATTTATAGTATTTCTTCATTCCTTTTTGAGAACTGTGAGCCTAAGTGCAAATTAGGGTTCCCATGACCTAATTGAATTAAATGCACAATTAGGGTTCCACGACCTCATTAAATGTGCAAATTAAGATTCGCATGACCTAATTGAATGAAGACAGAAAAGCCGAAAATAAATGTACTAGACCCGAGAGAAGCCTCCATGTGTCCCGAGGCAGAAGACTCGTGGAGGCGGCTCATTTTGGGAATTGATTAAGAGATTGGATTGATGGCTAGAAGGACAGGACGATATGAGCATTATTCTAATGACTAAATGGTATTTCAGAAATTTTCCCGAAGACATGTGCCTGACATGTGACTACTTAAGTTCTAGGAAACTCTATAAATACCCCTTCCATTCTATGAGAGGGACTCTTTCT
This sequence comes from Panax notoginseng, assembly GCA_016801055.1. NCBI lineage: Eukaryota > Viridiplantae > Streptophyta > Magnoliopsida > Apiales > Araliaceae > Panax > Panax notoginseng. The sequence continues at coordinate 95,023,185 of CM029015.1, read as the reverse complement.
GGACTTTAGACTTTTGGGGCCGAGACCTCTTGCTGGACTTGGAAGCTTGAATATCTTGGAATCCTTGCTACCCTAACAAGGTTTTCGGATTTTAAGGGTTCTTGGACATTCTCTCTCAACCCGAAGCACTCAAGAAGGCTCCCTGAATTCTTATTACCCTAACAAGGTTTTCGGATTCTAGGAGTTCTACCACGCGTCATTGGAGTAATTGCTCATCTGTTCTTCTTCTCTCTTCAATCAATCAATTAATTCTGTACACTTCGTGGATTTCTCTCCTCAGCCAACACGAAACTCTAGCTAGCAAGACACGATTTCTTTGTCCATATTTCTTTGGCGACTCTGTTGGGGAGGTGTAGAATTCGTGAATGGTATGCCTACAACTCGAAGTGGGAGAACTACCGGAAGAGTTTCACCGACAACGAGCATTACTTCACCGGATCCGGTTCCAAGATAAGCAAATCAAGCTTTCCAAGGCGTGAATCTAGATCTCGATTAACCCATTCTTGAAGACGCCTCGAAAGGAAGTTCAACATCATCATACATGGTTGATCAACAATCAACGAATGTCAGGCAGACAGGCGCGGGAAGGCAAGGCGAGGAAGCAAGTGGAGAGCAGACGAATGCTGTGCAACTGGAGATGCTCTAGGCATTGAAGGAAGCACGGGAATGACAAGGAAAGATGATGGCTATGATGCTAGAGATGCAAAGGAAGCAAGAGGAAATGGGGAATTTCCGCCAACAGTTGATGCAAATCTCCACTTTCAAGGCCATGTTTCCAAGCAGTTCGCAGGAGGAACGAGCAGGAGTGGATGAGAACAACAACACTAACAGAGAGAATCAGACTGTACCTCCATTAACGGAGAATCAGTCGGTTCCAATCATCAACTTGGAACCCAAAACAGTAATGACATGCCACAACCTAGATTGGAAGCAAGCCAGCCTCAGACAAACATCATCACGACCACTCTCCCCTCATTTGCACAACTACAGGTACCGACCATCCCAAACCACGTCTAACGAATGAGCCAACAAGCACAACCAATGCAAGCTTTGCACGATGCAAGTGTGCATCAACCAATTTCTTTACCATACACACCGCCAATGCAGCAATACGTCACAACACTACAAAGAGTCCATGCCACGAGCCAATACGTGACGAAGGATGATATGATCGATGTGATCAACCAACTTCGCAGGCAGACATCCCGACCTTCAGAATTAGACTTTACTCCACCTTACCCAGCACATATTCGGAGACAACCTTACCCGACAGGATATATCGAGCATCCCCCGCAATTTCCAAAGTACAATGGGGAGAAAGGAAATGCCAGGGAACACATTGTCAGGTTTGTGGGGTCGATGTCTTCATGGTTAGGATATGATGAAATGAACAATCACAATTTGTTGAAGAGGGAATTCAACAAGACCTTGACGGATAGTGCCTTCAGTTGGTACTACAACTTGGAGAAGGGATCAGTCCATGATTGGGATCAGTCCATGATTGGGATGATCTAAAATTGTAATTTTTAAGAAATTTTTCTGTGCAGAAACAGGTAACCATTGTAGAGCTCATGTGATTCAAGCAGAAGCCGAACGAGGAGCTGTCAGATTACGTGGATAGGTTCAGGCCCAAATACAGAAGTGTGCAGAGCCAATTGAAGAAAAGAACTTGGTCAACATATGCAACAATGGTGCTTTAGACGCTTTCGAGCCCCACCTCATTACCAAGGCTTGTGATTCATTTGCGACTCTCTCATCTTTTGCACAAGACTTGGGAGGAATCATGACATTGACCACTAGCCATGCGACGGTTATATGGAAGGGCAATAGGACAGCAACTGTGGCTTTGACGGATTCTCAGTCAAAACCACAAGGGGGCAAGAAGGAAAAGAATGAAAAATTTGAGCGAAGCAGTTGAAAGCATGAGGACGAGTATACCAGAATGCCAGTTCCGAAAGGTATCACATGCAGTGAGAAGGCATTCAGGGGCCTATACGAACAATGGGTCGAGCACGGAGTGGTGAAACCTCCAAGGCCCCGATTGGTTGTGACGGAAGAGATGAAAAGAAGATCGGACTTCTGTGTATACCACCAATATGCAGGACATTCTACTATGGACTATTACAGTTTGCGGAGGATATACCATGAGAAGCTGGCGGCTGGAGAGATTAAATTATGAAAAGAAATGTGCAACACTATAACCCATGGTGCAGTCTTGAAAGTCAAGATGATAGAAAACCCAAATACTGGCTCTACCATCGAAAGAACTCTGAACTATAGATACAAGAATTGACAATTTAAAAATCCACCCAAGATGGTGGTCCACCAAAAATGGTTGTTGAAGTCCTCGTAAAATACACTTGCCAAGAAATTAGACGACCCAAGTGACGAGGCACCCGATTTCAAGTTCTCGTAAAATACACTTGCCAAGAAATTGGACGACCTAAGTGACGAGGCACCCGATTTCAAGTTCTCGTAAAATACACTTGCCAAGAAATTGGATGACCCTAGTGACGAGGCACCCGATTTTAAGTCCTCGTAGATCGCACTTGCCAAGAAATTGGACGACCCAAGTGACGAGGCACCCAAGTGCTACACTTTATCATCAAAAGTGAATAAGGCACCTGGCTATAAGTCTTCGGACCAGAAAGGTTGTACTTTCAACTTCAAAAGTAATCGAGGCACCTGACTATAAGTCCTCGGAAGTTATACTTTCAACTTCAAAAGTAATCGAGACACCTGTATAAATTCTCGGTAGTTACACTTTCAACTCTAAAAGTGATTGAGGCACCTGAGTATAAGCCCTCCACTCCAAAAAGAGAGTTATACTTTATCTCTAAAAGTGGCGAACGTTATGCTTTCTCCGACAAAAGCAATATTTATTATCTGAAACGTTATACTTTTCGTTAAAAGCAACTTGATTAATTTCCTTAACTCATTAATTATTTATTAAACAAATAATTAACCAAATCAAATTAAACAAATATTTATTCAAAAATAAACACATCCATTAAATATTTATATAATTCAATAAATATTTAAAAATTACAATTTAAAATTGTGGATTGTTACAGGTGACACGCTTTCCCGTACACCAATCGATACGGAGACATCCCAATTGGTGTCTTGTATGTTGTTCGATAAGCCTATAAAGCGTCTAACTTTAGAGACCAGTCCTTTCTGTTCGGATTCACCACTTTCTCTAAAATTCGTTTCACCTCTCTATTGGAAACCTTAGTTTGGGCACTCGTTTGGGGATGATAAGCTGTTGCAACCCTGTGTTTAACCCCATATTTCGTCAAGAGAGCTGTAAAGGACCTATTGCAGAAGTGACTTCCCTCGTCACTTATGATTGCTTTCGGCGTGCCAAACCTAGTGAAGATATTTTTTTGTAGAAATTTTAGAACCACCTTGGCATCATTAGTAGGGAGTGCCACAACTTTTACCCATTTTGATACGTAATCTACAGCTAGCAGAATGTAAAGGTTGTATGAAGGCGGGAAAGGTCTCATGAAGTCCATCCCCTATACATCAAAAATCTCAACTTCCATGATCGTGTTAAGCGGCATTTCATTCCTTTTCGAGATATTGCCCACCCTTTGGCATCTATCACAACTTTTCACAAATTGGTGGGCATCCTTGAATATGGTAGGCCAGTAGAATCCTGCCTGAAAAACCTTAGCCGCTGTCCGCTCACTCCCATAGCGTCCCCCATACTCAGATGCGTGACATTCATGCTAGATATTCTTCACCTCACTGTAAGGCACATATCTACGAATATCTTGTCTGTACACTGTCGAAATAGATAAGGCTCGTCCTAGATGTACCACTTGACATCATGTAGGAACTTCTTTTTCTGTTGGCGTGTCATATCAGGGGGAAGGATTTTACTCACCAAGTAATTAACAAAATACGCATACCATGGAAATTCAGAATTTACTCCAAATAACTGCTCATCCAGAAACGACTCGTTGATCAAACACTTATCTGCCTTGTCCTTGTCCGGATTTTCCAGTCTCAAAAGATGGTCAGCCACTTGATTTTCTGTCCCCTTCCTATCCTTTATTTCTGAATCAAATTCTTGAAGGAGTAGAATCCATCTAATGAGCCTAGGATTAGCATCCTTCTTTGAGATTAGATATCGAATCGCTGAGTGATCCTTGTATACCACCACCTTTGTTCCTATCAAATATGCTCTGAATTTATCAAAGGCGTACACGACTGCAAGTAACTCCTTCTCAGTGGTTGTATAGTTCAATTGAGCATCCGTGAGGGTTTTACTTGCATAATATATGGCATGAAATATCTTTTCTCGACGTTGACCCAAAACAGCCCCTACTGCGTAATCGCTAGCATCACACATTAACTCAAACGACATTGTCCAATCCAGTGCTACGATCACGGGAGCTGTCGTCAATTTCTTTTCAACTGTTCAAACGCTGAAATGCACTCTTCATCAAAACTAAAAACTGCATCTTTCTCTAATAGACTGCATAGTGGTTTTGCAATCTTAGAGAAATCCTTGATGAACCTGCGGTAGAATCCGGCATGTCCAAGGAAACTTCAAATTCCCTTAACTGAGGTCGGTGGTGGAAGATTCTCGATTGTGTCCAACTTTGCCCGATCAACTTCTAAACCCTTCGCAGATACTTTGTGCCCAAGAATAATTTCCTCTTCGATCATAAAGTGACACTTTTCCCAATTCAACACCAAGTTGGTTTCCACGCAACGTTTTAGAACCATGACCAGATTTTCAAGACAGATATCAAAAGTGTTCCCATAGACTGAGAAGTCGTCCATGAAAACTTCAACATTCCTCTCCACCATATCTGAAAATATGGCCATCATACACCTCTGGAAGGTCGTCGGTGCGTTACACCAAAGAACATCCTCCTGAAAGTAAAGGTGCCATATGGGCACGTGAATGTGGTCTTTTCTTGATTCTCAGGAGCTATGACTATCTGGTTGTATCCCGAATATCCATCCAATAAACAATAATATTCATGACTAGCCAAACGGTCCAACATCTGATCGATAAAGGGTAGAGGAAAGTGGTCCTTCCGGGTTGCCTTATTAAGCTTCCTGTAATCCATACAAACCCTCCATCCGGTCACTGTCCTCGTCGGAATCAGTTCATTGTCGTCATTTGTCACAACTGTCATTCCACCCTTCTTCGGAACACGCTGAACTGGACTTACCTATGTACTGTCTGAAATCGGGTAGATTATCCCAGCATCCAACCACTTTAATATTTCTCTCTTCACAACCTCTCTCATGATTGGATTTAGTCTTCTCTGCTGTTCCACTGTCGGCTTTGAATCCTCTTCCAGGAGTATCTTGTGCATGCAGAATGACGGGCTTAATCCCTTGATATCAGCGATTTTCCATCCTATTGCCGACTTGTACTCTCTAAGCACTCTCAGCAACTTACTTTCCTACAATTCGTTAAGTGCAGATACAATAATAACATGCAAAGTATTAGAATTTCCCAAATACGCATACCTGAGAGTGGGTGGCTCCTCAAGTGAAGGTTTCATTCGTGTTGATGCTTTCTCTTCCGTGTGTAGTGGCTCGAATGGTACCTTAAATCTGCTCACTCTAGGCAAAGCATCCAACATATGCAAGTAGTCTACAAATTCTGGATCATCCAAGTCATCATCTCCCAATAGAGTGTTTTCCAACGGATCCCTGACTAAACCTCTCATCAAGTCTTCGTTAACCATCTTGTCGATCACATCCATTCGGAAGCACTCTTCCTCATCTGTAGGGAACCTCATGGCTTTGAACACATTGAATTTAACTTCTTGGTCTTGTACCCTCATAGTTAATTACCCTTTCTGAACGTCAATGAGAGTCCTACCAGTAGCCAAGAATGGCCTCCCTAAGATAATTGGGATGTTCTTGTCCTCTTCATAATCCAAAATAATAAAGTCTGCTAAAAATATGAACTTATCCACCTTAACTAAAATGTCTTCAACAATCTCTCTTGGATAAGTCACCGATCTATCTGCTAACTGTAGTGATATATTTGTAGGCTTCGGAGCTGGCAAACCCAACTGAGTATATACTGACAATGACATGAGGTTCACACTCGCCCCCAAATCACACAAACACTTGTTGAAGGCCATATTCCCAATTGTGCAAGGAATAGTAAAACTCCCCGGATCCTTCAACTTCGGAGGCAACTTTCTCTGTAATACTGCGCTGCATTTCTCCGTCAATGCCACAATCTCGTAGTCCTCTAACTTCTTCCTCAACAGAATACCCTTCATAAACTTGGCATAGCTCGGCATTTGTTCTAAGGCTTCTGCGAATGGAATGTTGATATGAAGTTTCTTAAAAACTTCCAAAAACTTAGAGAGCTGCTTATCCAATTTCTATTTCTGCACTCTGCTGAAATGGTAGTGGAGGATAAACAATTGGCTCAACATCTGTCTGACTCTTGTCCACTTGCTTGTCCTAACTCTGTTTCTCTTCTACCATCTTTTCTTCACCTTGTTTCACATCTTTCTTAGGCAAATTTTCTGCATTCTGTCCCTCAAGATGTTTTCCACTTCTCAAAATAATTGCTTGACACTGTTCATGATTTACCCTCGGATTTTTCTCAGTGTCACTAGGTAGAGTCCCTTGAAGCCTGTTATTCGACGCTAAAGCAAGATGGCCCATCTGATTTTTCAGATTCTTGATCGCCGCTGCTTGCGTTTTCATTACTGCCTCATTACCCGATATGTACTTCACCAGTAGCTCTTCCAAATCTGACTTTTTCTCATGCTGTGGAGCTGGCTGTTGATGCTGATTTTGAAACCCAGGGGGATAAGATGGTCGTGGAACCTGCTGATTTTGATTATTACTCCACGAGAAGTTGGGATGGTTCCTAGCCCCTAGATTGTAGGCATTCTGATATGGCTTCTGAGGTATTCTATTATAACTGCCTATAAACTGTACTGCTGCAGGATTTATGGCACACTGTTCTGTTGGGTGTTCCCCAGCACACAACTCACAAACAAAAGTTAGATGCTGAGCCTGTGCACCCGTAAGAGCATCCATCTTCTTCGACAATGCTGAAATTTGTGCTGCTAAAGCTGTCACCCCATCTACTTCTAACACACCAGCTGCCTTAGGCTGTGTCATTCTCGCTGTGGGCCACTGGTAATTGTTAGCCGCCATCGTCTCTATCAGATCATAAGCTTCCTTGAAGCTCTTGGCCATGATAGCTCTCCCAGACGCTGCATCAATGCTAGTACAGATATTTCCATTCAGCCCATTATAGAAAGTGTTCATCTGTAGCCATTTGGGTAATCCATGATGTGGGCACTTCCTTAGAAGTTCCTTATATCTCTCCCAAGCTTTGTACAGAGACTCCCCATGCTGCTGCTTAAACATAGTGATCTCATTCCTCATCTTAGCAATCTTTGCCGGTGGGAAAAACTTAGCCAACAATTTTTGAGCAAGGTTGTCCTATGTTGTAATTAACCCTGGCGGTAGTGAGTGTAACCAACTTTTCGCCTTGTCCCACAGTGAACGTAAACAAATGAAGTCTAACTGCATCATCCGTCACCCCGTTGTACTTAAAAGTGTCTCAAATCTCCAGAAAGCTTATGAGGTGCTCATTCGGATCATCGTTGGCTAATCCCCCAAACTGCACTGAATTCTGTATCATTTGTATCGTCCCAGGCTTGATCTCAAAGTGATTTGCAGCTATTGCAGGCCTAGTAATGCTCGATTGAATCGCAGTGACTGAGAGTAGCATAGTCCCTCAATCCTCTGCAGCCATATTCTCTTCCTGTTTATCAAAGTTCTCTCGATTTTCCTTGATCCACTTACTAAGCCTCTGAAATCATCATTCAATGTCGTCCTCGAAAGGAAGCAAGTCTGGCTTCTTAGACCTAGTTTGCATACACTAAGTTAGAGAACCTGAAACATGAAATAACAAAAACAAAAAGAAAAATTGTTTAACTAAAACTGAACTAATTAAACTGATATTGAAAGTAATGAAATCAAAACTAGTCCCCGACAACGGCGCCAAAAACTTGTTGGGTATATTTTAAATTAAGCTCCATACACAAGTATACGTGATCAATGATGAATAGAGTATCGTTCCCACAGAGACAAGTATGAATTTTAAACAATCAATTACCAGCTTTATATTATTTCAATTTTATTAAACTAATCGAATTAATGATTGCAATTAATTAAAAACTAATAATTAAAAATCAAAACTAATCAACACAACTAATTACCGCAAATTTTAAATCAGATGATGGAGAATTAAGCATTCACTTTAAGTTTCAATCTGATTATCACACTTTTCAATTTAATTATCTCAGTTCATTATTCAAGAACACTAAAGTAGAATTAGCCATCTCTCAATGCACTAAAATCGTATTAACTTAAATCCACAATTTGATAGAATTAAGCCAAACAACCTAATTAACTAATTCGCTAAATCTCTATGTGGATTAACATCAAATAAGGTTTAAAGTTCAAGTTCTTTTATGATTACATACGACGTTAGGTATATCTCTATCCTAAACATACATCAAGAATTCCATTAAAACACAGAAATCATGAACACGTGCTATTATGATTAGGTCTAGATTCATATATCATCTCTCGAGTCCATACAAATCCACATAAAATTGGTGATCAAGCAATCCATAAATTAAGTACAAATCACAATAGATGAACTGAATAGATAATATTATTAAATTGAAATTAAAGCATGACAATCATCGTTCCACACTAAAGATCCATTGCAAGCCTAATTAGAAATTTAGTTCATCACAGATAAATTAAAAACTGAATAAGTAGAAAAATTCATCATCCCAATTACAGAAATTGAATTGAAAGACAAAGACTAATAAAACACCACCCTTATCCTCGCTCAAATATGCAATTCTCATGATCTTGATCTCCTACTCCACTCCTTCAATGATCTTCACTGAAATTCGGGCTCAAAGTTGTGATTAATTGTTGTATGATTCAAGTATGATGATTGTGAGGCATAAGTCATGTAATAATTGATAAAAGACGATCACACGCAATCCCAATCCAAGCCAAAGTTCATTCTGTCCATGCCTCAGTATTCAAATTGCATCCAACCTCTTGTTCTGATCGCGTACCCCCGCCCCTGCGGGGGTTTTGTGCCTTAGGAAGCCCGCCCCGGCGGGGTCTTGGTTCTGGCTGCCACGTACACCCCCGCCCCGGCGGGGGTCAAGACTGCAGAAATTGTTTTCTTTGCTTTTGAATGTTGTTTTCCACCTCAATGCCACCAATGTACTACAACTAACACGCAATGCAACCTACACAACAAAACAAAAACAAGTAAAACTGTACAAAAATAACTGGATTACACACCGTTTAAGTCCAAATAGGAACTCGATTCGTAGGTAAAAAACCCACTCATCACTGCACCACCCACAACAAGCCATCCAAGCTTACATCAGACAAAGAATCCTTAGCATCAAGACTGATACAATCATCATGTGGTGAAGAAGACTCGATACAAATAGTGATATACCGGGACATCTCACAAGTAATGGAAGCCGCCGCCGTTGCCCCATTTATGGTGCTCGCAAAGAGCCCAATGCGAACATCATCATCCTTTTCATTAGCATTGGTCTTCTCGATGACTTCTTGATTCTGAAGAAAAGAAAAATTTCAAGAGAGGGTAAGAAAGATTAGATCGAAGATTTTTCAAGATATCTAGGGAGAGCTCCTCTAGGGCTCGCCCTCCTAGGGTTTGCTCCCCTAGAGGTTCCCTCTCCTAAAACTTTCGTTTTCGAGACTTGCAAAAAATCAAGCTCCGCGAATTGTTTAGAAACTTGAATCAAGATTTCAACACTTGAACCATTTTGCGCGATCATTCCACCAAAGACGTGACTCATGTGCAGGGCGCAAATGCTTACTGGTAGGTGGCATAGACATCTTCCAGAGTAAGGTGAATTTCCTCCAAGTAGTGACGAATGTGCATGTAGAGGAGCATCAAAGTGAAATCAACATGATAGGATCCACATGATCAGCATTCCCAAGTATCTCGTCGGTCCAATGCTACCATTCTTGAAGGTGGCTAGATGAATAAGACAAGAAGTGAAGGGAATTGAAAGGGTACATTTGTTTCTTTATGCATATACGGGGAATGCGATCAGAATGGGAAAAGTCATCCCAACCTCCGCAGGCCGCTGCATATATAAACAAGTTTTCCTTCTCTGGCGAAAAAAAATTGGACGGTCATAAACCTGAACATGGTCCCAAAAAGACGTCGAAAGGACCAAAAGAGGGAAACCCTTCCCCAATCACTGAGGAACGGGGCCTCCTTGGCGATTTCCGGGTCTGCAGAATGTTCAATGGAGAGTGCCAGCAAGCAAGAAGAATTCAACATAAGGGCTCTAAAGAGCAAGAAAAGGATGGCAACGAAAGCATTTGAATTTGAGTGCTTATCATAGCAAAGAAGGATGTCTGAGATTTAAGCTTAAGGACACCTGAAAAGAAGAAGAAACAATGTCAGAAAAAGTTAGGAATCACAAATCACACAAGAAAAAAAAAATCCAAAATTTTTCGAAAAAACTTCTGACAACCCAAAAGCATTCTTTGGAGTCTTTTTTTGTATCTGTCATGGCCAAAGACGATGATTTTTGTAGGGCTCGTCGCTAGCTTCGTTTTGATATATTATGAGCCCTGAGACTCCAAAAGGATCAAAAGTTATGATCACAATAGTAACTACTCCTCCCGAACTTTATTTGTTCCATCTAATTGTTAATTTCCCCTAAGGTTCGGCTACCTGGGGTGGTTTCGCCGCAGAGCATTTTTTTTCTTCCTTCGTGTTTTCGTCGAAAAAACGCCAAATCTTTCTTTATTATCCGAGGAAAAAAACCAAGATATGATCAAGATAATGGAGCGGAAGACAAAGAAAGAAGGAACATTTTTTCCTTCGTGGTTTGTTGAAAAATGTCAATCTTTCTTTATAATCCGAGGGAAAAAACAAGATATGATCAAGGTAATGAGGCTCGAAAAACAAAAGAAAGATCAAAGTTACCTGAAAGAGGTAGCAAGAAAAAGCACAAACTCATTCGAATAGAAGAGTAAAGGAAGGACGAAAAAAAAATATACAAAGTGTGAGGCCAAGGCCCCTAGGGTTCGGCCCTCCTAGGAGGTCCTCCCCTTGTACCTCATGTTCCCTTGCTTGACGAATGAACCGCGCGGAATGAATACTTCTTCGCCCCGAAAAATTATAATCCTCTGCTTCAGTTTTTTTTTTTAAAAAAAAAAAAACTGGCCACACTATAGATTAGGCGACTCCTCGACTTGGCGGTTTTTGGGATCTACCCAAAGCAGGTACAAGAAAGTTCATTCCGTCTCCTACAACTTGGAACCGTTGACATTGTTTCTGGTTGTTCTGTCGTCGGAGGATAAGGTGGTTCCGGTGGGCCATAGCATGGGAGGTGTTGCCTTGTTTGTTGTTATGGAAAGGCTCCCTCAGAAGATTATTGTTGCTATTTTCATCACCGCTTTAATGCTCGGTCCAGACCTTAACTTGCTTACCATCTCTCAAGAGGATTTGAGCCTTGCAACTTCGTTGGGTTCGGTTCATCCAGTTTATGTATGGTGTGGTTGAACATGACATATATTGTACTTCCTCGAGGAGTCCAAATTAAAGTGGATGATTGAACTTGATCTGATAGTCATGCTCACATGTTCATGCTCTCTAAGCGTCACGAGCTTGATCTCCTTTTTGCCTATGATCCTCTTGGCAATGGGGGAGCAGTACTAGTGATTCATTATACCATATAATTATTGTTATTACTTTTTTATTTTAGTATATTTTATTTTTTTTGAATATATATTCTACTTAATTAGTAGGAAACATTGAAATGAATTACTATGTATATATAATTGCGATATTTCATAAAAAAATATGGAAAAAATATATTATTTTCTAAATATAGAAAAGATTTGATTTTATTCCCAACGTGGGAAATTTTGAAATATATGTTTGATTTCCTTCTAAATAATAATAATGATAATAAGGAAGGATCTTGTCTTAAAAATCAAATAAAGAAAGGTCTAATTTTATTTTGGATTCCAAAATAAAATTAAGATTTGATTTGATAAAAAAGAAAGATTTTATTAGATTGAATTTTATTTGGTAATATTTGATGATCTCCCTTGTTTTAATTTCCAGAAAAAAATAAGGAAACAAATATTGGACAAGCTATGGAAAGATTTTCAGAAGATTTTTCAATATGTCCAAGAAAGAGCCCTGTTAGGTTTTGCCTCCCTAGGGTTTAATCCTAAAGTTTGGCTCTCTAGGGGTTCCCTCTTCTAAGACCCTTGTCTTCAAAGACCTGTAAAGTGGAGTCCCGTGAAATCTTTCAAAAGCTTGATGTATTCTTGCACGATCGTCTCTTTGGACACGCGATTCTCGCAGGGGGAAAATGTGGGCCCAAGTGCAAATTAGGGTTCATATTACTTAATTGAATTAAATGCACAATTAGGGTTCCACGACCTCATTAAATGTGCAAATTAGGGTTCGCATGGCCTACTTGAATGAAGACGAAAAAGCCGAAAACAAATGTACTAGACCCGAGAGAAGCCTTCACGTGTCCCGAGGCAGAAGGCTCGTGGAGGCGGCTCATTTTGGGTATTGATTGAGGGATTGAATTGGCGGCTAGAAGGACATGACGATATGGGCATTATTCTAAAGGGTATTTCAGGAATTTCCCTAAAGACGTGCCTGACATGTGACTACTTAAGTTCTAGGGAACTCTATAAATACCCCTTCCATTCTATTAGAGGGGGACTCTTTTCTGGACTTTAGACTTTTGGGGCTGAGACCTTTTGCTGGACTTGGAAGCTTGAATCTCTTGAAATCCCTGCCACCATAACAAGGTTTCCGGATTTTAAGGGTTCTTGGACATTCTCTCTTAACCCGAAGCAGTCAAGAAGGCTCCCTGAATCCCTGCTACCCTAGCAAGGTTTCCGGATTCTAGGAGTTCTGCCACGCGTCATTGGAGTAATTGCTCACTTGTTCTTCTCCCCTCTTCAATCAATCAATCAATTCCGTACTCTTCGTGAGTTTCTCTCCTCCTCAGCCAACACGAAACCCTAGCTAGCAAGACACGATTTCCTTGCCCACAAGAACAAAGTTATACGCTACCAATTAATATATAGAATTAGGGCCTTGTGACCTGGTAAACCTGGAACCCCAAGAGAAACAAGGACTTGCACCATACCTGATACCCCATTGAGAAACAAAGGACTTACAACTATTTCCTTCGCCAGATGCTTACCTCTCTAAGACCTGAAAACTGTAATGCCAACAAAGTTGCCCCAAACGCGCGGGGGAACTAGAAAGGAAACTAATGAAAACTGTTGTGCCAGTGCTTTTGAGAATTGTATGGTCAGCTTCCAATTTTGTGCTGAATCTTTACTTCAGCTTGCTTTTAAGATATTTTTCTTAAGCATCTGCTAGATTTATTTCATTGCTACAAAATGGTGTTCTGTCATTGTAGGACTTCATAAAGTTTTTTCATTATGGGGCCTTACTCTTGCACGTTAGACATTGCAAAAATAAAAAATTAAGCATTGATCAAATTCATCTTCACATGCCTCTGGTCATGATTTTATTTTTTCCCAACTGCTTGTTTCAATACCGAAACTACTATAGTTTCTATGAAGTTCCTAAGGTGATGATGCCTGAAATATTCAGATGAGAAAGGAAAGTTTGATGAGTTGGTCGAGGACAAGGGTGTGAAGATATTGATTGATCCAAAGGCTCTTATGCATGTCATAGGGACCAAGATGGATTTTCTTGATGACAAACTCAGGTATGAGCCTTATCATGCTATGCTGTCCAAAAAATGATTACTGTTTAAGTAGTGGTGCTTATCAATCTGTTTGGTCAAAATTGTAGGCTAACTGAAATGATTATGCAACATTATCAGATGAACCAAATTGAATGAAGTTGTGTTGAATTTTTCCCTGATCTTCTTTCAGAAATGGTTAAATTTGAACTAGGCCCAAAAAGGTAAATCCTTTACACGATAGATGTCACCAGGGAGAGGATAACAATCCATTTATTTAGGCTCTGTAAGTTAAGAGGCTTGGGGAAAGGAACTTATATACAAGAGATAGGAGGAAAGTTTTTTTTATGCATGATGTAATATGAAACGTTGGGAAAATGTACATTTATACCTATTTCATAGAAATAAACTATATACATTTCAATCAAAACTAGAATATGTAAAAATAAATATTAAAAAAAACCCCCACTTGCAGATCAAAATGATCCCGAGTGAGCCAAGCTACCCAGTTTGGCAGTGTGTTTCTTAAAAATAAAATAAAATTAATAAAAATAGAAAATGAATTTTTTTGAACTAGAATAAAATAAAGCATTTTATAATTTCCAAATAACACCATATTGTAACAAAGACGGAGTACATATAGCATCACAAAAAAGAGAGACAAAGTATATCAGTAATAAAAGGAAAAAACAGAGTAGCCAGTTTTTGGAACCCAGGAGTACATACAGTAACTAAGGAAAATAAATAACAGGGTAACCATAATTTAAGGAACCTGTTTCTTAGACTTCTACTCGTTTGTTTCTTTCTTCTTCTTTCTGCCAATAATTTCTTCTCTTATTTCTCTTCGTTGATCAAATTTGTTCATGACTGAGCACAATTTGAGCCTTTTATTTTGGTCTTTTGTTTATTGTCTTCAGCCCCCCTAAATGTTTATTATAACTTCACCCCCGAAATTTTATAAAGAAATTACATTTTGACCCCCCCCTCCCCCCCCACATTTTGCTTACGTCTCTGAAAGTTTCTCAAATGTATCCAAATTCCAAATAAAAAAGAAAAGATAAAAAATGGAAAGTTTTAGCTGCTTCTCAGGAACATTTAGCTCCAAAACATTTTTGAAACGTGAGACGCTAACTAGGGGAATTTGGGAAGTTTCCGTGCTACATAGGTTACTCTTCTCTAGTTTATCTATTCATTTCTCTTTTAGTCATAGTAAGGATAGTCCTAGTCTTACAACAGATCCTTACTGTCCAAATTGTGATTGGATGGCTAGGGTAATCATCGTCTGTAGTTTAGTTTGGGGGACGTAACAAACTAAACTCTATGGAAGCGGCTTCCATTTACAGTTTAATTATACGGACGTAAGCCAAATTTGGCTTTCGTCTACAGTTTAATTATGCGGGCGATATTTGTTTTTGAAAAAGAGATATTTTTGACAAATCACATGGTGTGTCTTATTCCGCAGTTTAGTTTTGCAGACAATTGGAATATTTGACCATTTGATCAAATTTTGAACGGTGAAAGATGTGTTGTAAGATTATGCTATCTTTACAATTGTGGCTATGGATCTTTCTGCTATATACACACACTAGCATCTGCTATATAACACAAGTTTGTGTGTGTCTATGTGTGTGCGCGCATCTTTCTTAGCGTTCATTGCTGAAACTTGAGAGAATTTATACATTATATTCCAGGCATTGTGTTGCATTACCACCTGTGGTTTCAAATACAAGTATAAGGTCTACAATAACTGCAAGAACCTGTGCTCATACCTCATAGCTTGGAGTTAACATCTTTTACCAACTTGGGGTTGTGACTTAGGGTTTACTATTAAATGAACTTGTTGATAAAAGCTTTAAAAGCCTTGATTGCAATAATTTCCTTATTTTTCTTTTGCATTTTTGGTTTAGATATTAAATTCAACAGTCCAAGCTTATTGCTTCTAATTCCATTTTCATACGTCTCTGTGAGTGTGTGGTGCTGCTTTCACTGCGACTTGACGTTTCTAGTTATTTTCTGAGCAGGTCCGAGTTCATATTTATCAATCCGAACTCTAAAGGACAGTGTGGCTGTGGGGAATCTTTTATGACAACAAGTGGTGCAGAAGAAGCTAAAGCTGGTGGTGGTGGTAAAGGATCATAAGTAATTAACCAAGTTTGGAGTAGCCAAGTACACTTCCTAGAATCTTTTGTAAATAAATATCTCAACCTGAGATTCAGTAGGTCTTATTTGCATGAATAACAGATGTATGTATTTACAAATGATCAGTGGTGAAGTAGTTTTGTATGTTTCTTTTTGCCTTTTGGAACTACTACTAGTTTGTAAATCCACATATACAAAGCCCGAAAGAAAAGTAGGGGAAAAAAGTATAACGAAACTGTTAGCAGTATCATTGTTGTAAAATTGTGTAATTTTCGTCGCTGGTAGTGCTTGCAGAAATTACATTTGTGCCAGTTATCGATAACTAGAAGCCTAGAACTACTTTGGTCTCTTCCTGTTGTAATGAGATTATAAGAATTTTACTTTTCTATTCGAGCTGTGGTGTTTCTGAAGAATTTGTTTATTAGTAGTATGAAGATGTCCATGAAATGGTATTGGTCTGTCTTTTGATGGCGTTGTCCATCTTTGAAAGAACAATTTCTTAGTCCTACTTGTTTATATGTTAAGACAACAAAATTTTCTTGCAATGAACATCTCAAATCTTTCTGACGTCTTGAAAATCTCTCCATTCTGGCAATGGGTTCCCTAACAAACCTTGTCAGGGACAGTTTTTAGATGGTTTGGGTTGTGTTGCAACCAGGTAGTAGGGACAGTGCTGGAAGGTGTCCTGCTGTGGCCTTTGGGAGAATTTACAGATGCCATTTGAAGGTGACTCGCACTTGGTGTGGATGCTATGAGCTCTCTTTTAATGGATCTAGAGCCGTAAATGAGTGAAGCTGTGACAACCTGGAAAATCGAATTGTTCAGAAATTAGGTTTAAAGAATTAGTTATTAATAAAATGAATTTTTATTAATAATACTATGTGAACCTAGGATGATTATAAAATGGGAGGATTTCGGTTACGAGCTATACTGAACGAGTAAAAATTTTCAAGACGAAAATAAAAAAATTTCGGGAACAAAAATATTTTCGAAGAAAAAACCGAAATAGACAATATTCACCCGACGAACCCTAATGTTAGGGTTTGAATAACCCTTTTCGAGACATCGGTATATCGAAATGACATTTCGTCGAAAGATTTGACGATAATATGTCGTGAAAAGTTAAGTTAGCCAATAAAAGTTTTTCTCGAAAAATATGTAGAAATCGGACGAAATAAAAATGACGAAAAGTACTGTTATATACTTTTCATTCGTTTAACTACGTTAGGGGAAAATGTGAAGGAAAATGTGAAGGAAAACGCTTATCATCAAAAAGTGTTTTTCAATTTTTCGAAGTTCCGAAGAATGCGTAAAAAAGTAAATCTGTAGAGGAAAAATGAAATATTCAAAAATATTTGGATTCCGAAAATCGCAATTTTTAAAACTGTCGGACGAATCCCGAAAGACTGGACAACGAAGCTTCCTGAATAGTAAGGAGGTGTGAATAGTAAGGCGGTTTATCAAATGACCAAAACGCCCCTAGCCTTGAAAATCTACAAAAGAGAAGTATTAGTTGATTTCTTTGAAATCAACCAACACTTTGAGAGAGAGAGAAAACTTGACAGCTTGGAAAAGGAGGAAGAAAAAGAGCATGGATGCTCGGATCAGAGAAGATCGAGAAATAGAAAAGCTAGTAAATCGCCAGTTTTGTCTAGAGGAAGAAGAATAAAGAAGAAAGGTATTAAAAACCTAGCTTCTAAGTTAATTTTCTTTAAGTTTCATATGTTAAAAACATAGCTTAATGAAAATGAAAGTAAAAGATATTAAGAAACGATTTCCTTATGGTTGAATCGTAAGGAAATGAAGAAATAAGAATTGTGAGCCTAAGTGCAAATTAGGGTTCCCATGACCTAATTGAATTAAATGCACAATTAGGGTTCCACGACCTCGTGCAAATTAAGATTCGCATGACCTAATTGAATGAAGACAGAAAAGCCGAAAATAAATGTACTAGACCCGAGAGAAGCCTCCATGTGTCCCGAGGCAGAAGGCTCGTGGAGGCGGCTCATTTTGGGAATTGATTGAGAGATTGGATTGATGGCTAGAAGGACAGGACGATATGAACATTATTCTAATGACTAAAGGGTATTTCAGAAATTTTCCTGAAGACATGTGCCTGACATGTGACTACTTAAGTTCTAGGAAACTCTATAAATACCCCTTCCATTCTATGAGAGGGAGACTCTTTCTGGACTTTAGACTTTTGGGGCCGAAACCTCTTGCTGGACTTGGAAGCTTGAATATCTTGGAATCCTTGCTACCCTAACAAGGTTTTCGAATTCTAAGGGTTCTTGGACATTCTCTCTCAACCCGAAGCACTCAAGAAGGCTCCCTGAATTCTTATTACCCTAACAAGGTTTTCGGATTCTAGGAGTTCTACCACGCGTCATTGGAGTAATTGCTCACCTGTTCTTCTTCTCTCTTCAATCAATCAATTAATTCTGTACTCTTCGTGGATTTCTCTCCTCAGCCAACACGAAACTCTAGCTAGCAAGACACGATTTCTTTGTCCATATTTCTTTGGCGACTCTGCTGGGGAGGTGTAGAATTCGTGAAGGGTATGCCCACAACTCGAAGTGGGAGAACTACCGGAAGAGTTTCACCGACAACGAGCATTACTTCACCGGATCCGGTTCCAAGATAAGCAAATCAAGCTTTCCAAGGCGTGAATCTAGATCTCGATTAACCCATTCTTGAAGACGCCTCGAAAGGAAGTTCAACATCACCATACATGGTTGATCAACAATCAACGAATGTCAGGCAGACAGGCGCGGGAAGGCAAGGCGAGGAAGCAAGTGGGGAGCAGACGAATGCTGTGTAACTGGAGATGCTCTAGGCATTGAAGGAAGCACGGGAAGGACAAGGAAAGATGATGGCTATGATGCTAGAGATGCAAAGGAAGCAAGAGGAAATGGGGAATTTCCGCCAACAGTTGATGTAAATCTCCACTTTCAAGGCCATGTTTCCAAGCAGTTCGCAGGAGGAACGAGCAGGAGTGGATGAGAACAACAACAATAACAGAGAGAATCAGACTGTACCTCCATTAACGGAGAATCAGTCGGTTCCAATCATCAACTTGGAACCCAAAACAGTAATGACATGCCACAACCTAGATTGGAAGCAAGCCAGCCTCAGACAAACATCATCACGACCACTCTCCCCTCATTTGCACAACTGCAGGTACCGACCATCCCAAACCACGTCTAACGAATGAGCCAACAAGCACAACCAATGCAAGCTTTGCACGATGCAAGTGTGCATCAACCAATTTCTTTACCATACACACCGCCAATGCAGCAATACGTCACAACACTACAAAGAGTCCATGCCACGAGCCAATACGTGACGAAGGATGATATGATCGATGTGATCAACCAACTTCGCAGGCAGACATCCCGACCTTCAGAATTAGACTTTACTCCACCTTACCCAGCACATATTCGGAGACAACCTTACCCGACAGGATATATCGAGCATCCCCCGCAATTTCCAAAGTACAATGGGGAGAAAGGAAATACCAGGGAACACATTGTCAGGTTTGTGGAGTCGATGTCTTCATGGTTAGGATATGATGAAATGAACAATCATAATTTGTTGAAGAGGGAATTCAACAAGACCTTGACGGATAGTGCCTTCAGTTGGTACTACAACTTGGAGAAGGGATCAATCCATGTTTGGGATGATCTAAAATTGTAATTTTTAAGAAATTTTTCTATGTGCAGAAATAGGTAACCATTGTAGAGCTCATGTGATTCAAGCAGAAGCCGAACGAGGAGCTGTCAGATTACGTGGATAGGTTCAGGCCCAAATACAGAAATGTGCAGAGACAATTGAAGAAAAGAACTTGGTCAACATATGCAACAATGGTGCTTTAGACGCTTTCGAGCCCCACCTCATTACCAAGGCTTGTGATTCATTTGCGACTCTCTCATCCTTTGCATAAGACTTGGGAGGAATCATGACATGGACCACTAGCCATGCGACGGTTATATGGAAGGGCAATAGGATAACAACTGTGGCTTTGACGGATTCTCAGTCAAAACCACAAAGGGGCAAGAAGGAAAAGAATGAAAAATTTGAGCGAAGCAGAGGAAAGTATGAGGACAAGTATACCAGAATGCCAGTTTCGAAAGGTATCACATGCAGTGAGAAGGCATTCAGGGGCCTATACGAACAATGGGTCGAGCACGGAGTGGTGAAACCTCCAAGGCCCCGATTGGTTGTGACGGAAGAGATGAAAAGAAGATCGGACTTCTATGTATACCACCAATATGCAGGACATTCCACTATGGACTATTACAGTTTGCGGAGGATATACCATGAGAAGCTGGCGGCTGGAGAGATTAAATTAGGAAAAGAAATGTGCAGCACTATAACCCATGGTGCAGTCTTGAAAGTCAAGATGATAGACAACCCAAATACTGGCTCTACCATCGAAAGAACTCTGAACTATAGATACAAGAATTGACAATTTAAAAATCCACCAAAGATGGTGGTCCACCAAAAATGGTTGTTGAAGTCCTCGTAAAATACATTTGCCAAGAAATTAGACGACCCAAGTGACGACGCACCCGATTTCAAGTTCTCGTAAAATACACTTGTCAAGAAATTGGACGACCTAAGTGACGAGGCACCCGATTTCAAGTTCTCGTAAAATACACTTGCCAAGAAATTGGATGACCCTAGTGACAAGGCACCCGATTTCAAGTCCTCGTAGATCGCACTTGCCAAGAAATTGGACGACCCAAGTGACGAGGCACCCAAGTGTTACACTTTATCATCAAAAGTGAATGAGGCACCTGACTATAAGTCTTCGGACCAGAAAAGTTATACTTTCAACTTCAAAAGTAATCGAGGCACCTGACTATAAGTCCTCGGAAGTTATACTTTCAACTTCAAAAGTAATCGAGACACCTGTATAAGTCCTCGGTAGTTACACTTTCAACTCTAAAAGTGATTGAGGCACCTGAGTATAAGCCCTCCATTCCAAAAAAAGAGAGTTATACTTTATCTCTAAAAGTGGCGAACGTTATGCTTTCTCCGACAAAAGCAATATTTATTATCTGAAACGTTATACTTTTTGTTAAAAGCAACTTGATTATCTAATTGTCAAACTTTCACTTATACTTGATGGAAAAATATAGAGTCAAGTGTTGGTTTGCACGAGATCGAAAAAAAACACGTCTTTTCTTTAAATTCATGTTTATTTTTTCAATGCTTATTGTTGTCTTAGAGTATTAATTTGAATAAGTTGAAATTCAATGATAGATATTGAGTTTTAAGGAATCATTCAAATTAAAGGCAATTAATAAGGATAAAAGAAATTACATTTTGATGAATGAAATATATGTAAATGAATTTTCTGATACAGGAAATGGAAAAATTACAAAAGTTCATGATTTAAAGGCCATGACATGTCGAACTGAAGAGAGGGGAATAGCTAAAGCCTCCAAGTCGACAATGGCGGTACCCCGAGCCTTCGTATTTGAGGCTATCAGGCCTTCAAGGTCTTGGGCGGCTGACTCAATTTCCCAAAAGCTTGGTCTTCAATTTATCCATTGCATCTTTGAAGCTTCTAAAGCTCTACATAAAGTAAGTCATTCTCATGATGAGGTGAAGTGACTTCCGAACGAAGTGCAACAACATGATGATTGGAAATAAAGGGATCCAACCTAGCACAGAAGGGAGACATGTCAAGGCCCACAAAGGAGAAGTCATCAACCTCACAACTAAAACTATCTAAGTCCTCCGTTTGAAAAGAATAAAAAGAAAGACTGTGTATTTAAAGAATAAGACTTGCAAGTCCATCTAGCAAGAAGGTTTGGAGGAGGGCCTTGCGAATATGTATACGATCACGAATCTATGGGAACCAAGATAGGAGACGTCCAAGATTCACCTTAAAAGAAAAAGAATGAAAAAATGAAGAAAGAGGCCAAAGTCTCCTACGGTTCGGCCCCTAGGGTTCGAACACCTTGGGAGGCTCTCCCTTCTTACTTTTGACTTCTCCTAACTTGTTGATCAAGTTCTCGGAATGAAGCCGCCTAGGGTTCGGCCCCCAGAGATCGGCCACATAGGAGAAAGATCTTCATCTTTTATTAACCCCGATTTGAAGCACGCTTGCTTGATGCCTTCTCGGTAACTCCTTGATTTTGAAGAAAAAAAGAAATTCCAAGAAAGAATAATATTTGGAAGGATTAAATAGAAGATTTTTAATGATGTCCAAGGAGAGTTAGGAGATGCCACGAGAGATGGAATGTCACCCAAAGTGTTATCCACAATACCTTCTCGAGCAATCACTAACTCTGCGGAATCCTCCTTGGGAGGATGAACGTCAGCAATAATGTCAGAAGGATTCCGCCTCGAAGAAGCAGGAGTCTCATCGGTACCCTCAAAACTATCATGTGGAGAAGTTGTTGGAAGGCGTGAAGAGAGCGCTGCATGTTGGGTATATTTTAAATTAAGCTCCACACGCAAGTATACGTGATCAACAAATAATATAGTAATGAATAGAGTATTGTTCCCACAGAGACAAGTATGAATTTTAATCAATCAATTATCAGCTTTATATTATTTCAATTTTATTAAACTAATCGAATTAATGATTGCAATTAATTAAAAACTAATAATTAAAAATCAAAACTAATCAACACAACTAATTACCGCAAATTTTAAATCAGATGATGGAGAATTAAGCTTACAATTTCACTTTAAGTTTCACTCTGATTATCACACTTCTTTTCAATTTAATTAACTATCTCAGTTCATTAATCAAGAACATTAAAGTAGAATTAGTCATCTCTCAATGCACTAAAACCATATTAACTTAAATTCACAATTTGATAGAATTAAGCCAAACACCCTAATTAACTAAATCACTATATCTCTATATGAATTAACATCAAATAAGGTTTAAAGTCCAAGTTCTTTTATGATTACATGCGACGTTAGGTATATTTCTATCCTAAACATACATCAAGAATTCCATCAAAACACAGAAATCATGAACACGTGCTATTATGATTAGGTCTAGATTCATATATCATCTCTCGAGTCCATACAAATCTACATAAAATTGGTGATCAATCAATCCATAAATTAAGTACAAATCACAATAGATGAACTGAATAGATAGTATTATTAAACTGAAATTAAAGCATGACAATCATCGTTCCATACTAAAGATCCATTGCAAGCCTAATTAGAAATTTAGTTCATCACAGATAAATTAAAAATTGAATAAGTAGAAAAATTCATCATCCCAATTACAGAAATTGAATTGAAAGACCTTTAGTAAAACACCTTATCCTCGCTCAAATATGCAATTCTCGTGATCTTGATCTCCTGCTCCACTCCAATGATCTTCACTGAAATTCGGGCTCAAAGTTGTGATTAATTGTTGTATGATTCAAGTCTGATAATTGTGAGGCATAAGTCATGTAATAACTGATAAAAGACGACCACACACAATCCCAATCCAAGCCAAAGTTCATTCTGTCCATGCCTCCTCAGTATTCAAATTGCATCCAACCTCTTGTTCTGTCCGCGTACCCCCGCCCTGGCGGGGGTTTTGTGCCTTAGGAAGCCCGCCCCGGCGGGGTCTTGGTTCTGGCTGCCATGTACACCCCCGCCCCGGCAGGGGTTTTCTTCTTTATAGGGCCCGTCCCAACGGGGGTCAAGACTGCAAAAATTGTTTTCTTTGCTTTTGAATGTTGTTTTCCACTGCAACGCCACCAATGTACTACAACTAACACGCAATGCAACCTACACACAAAACAAAACAAAAACAAGTAAAATTGTACAGAAATAACTGAATTACACACCGTTTAAGTCCATATAGGAACTCGATTCGTAGGTAAAAAACCCACTCATCAAACTTCCCCAAACTTAAACCGTGCTAGTCCTCGAGCACAACACAATATGCAATGCAATACAATGTACCTAACTACATGCCTACGAATCTAGCAATAAGATAGAATAAAGTCTATTCACCTGGCCTCAGAGAAATCAAATAAACATGACAGTATATCATATCAAGGCAAATCAATAACTTCTCAGTCAATTATCAAATCTTATACTGTTATCACTGATATACTGTGTGTGTGCTCAACAACCACGCTAACTGATATAAAGCTAAATGTAACACATAATAGGCCTCTTTGAAGGAATCAGTGTAAGCTTAAGAAATCCAAAAACAAGCAAGAATCAACTAAAATCAAACAGTTACTAATTTCAATGGTCAAAATAGGATACTTATGCTTTATTCATTCATATACGGGGGCTTTTTGCTCTTTTACCCGTTTTATTGTTTTTTTATTTTCCATTTTTTTCTCTTTTTTTTTCTTTCTCATGGTTGTACAATGTCTAATTCCCTTAGGCTTTTCAGTGCCTACCTTAGCGAGCTTTCGACTACCGACTCCCAAACCATTTAGGCTTTAGGGCGCTAGGTGTAGAGACATCCCATTGGGCTTACTTACTCAAGTAACAAAGGCCATAAAACTAGACTAGCCACGGTGTTTATTCATTTTTTTAATAGCTTATATACCCCAAATTTTTTCCCAAACTTAGATTCCTGCATAATCTTAGCCATCTCTGCCTATTCATGAGTTCCTTTCATTCAAACTAGCATTAACCTTAAGAATTCCATTATGTGTTCATTTAAACTCTACCAGTCAACATGATCGTCTCTAAGGTGCTAACCTGAGTATATCAGTTTTAAACAGATAAAGGTCTAAATAATAACAAGAAATTACATCAAAGTCTTAATAGTCAATACCATCATTGGCCAAAACAGACTTTAACTATCTAACAGTTGGAATCATGCAAATATGAACTAAATGCAATATAAAAATAGTAAACTAACTAATATTTTTGAGATTTTTCATTTCATAATATAAAAGAACAGAAACATAAACTATTTACATTACTAACTACAATAAACTACTATGCAAACAAAATTAAACTAACCTACAGATGCAACTACATGAATGCAAACATACTGACATGAAAACAAACTAAACTAACATATGCAAACTAAACATACTTATCAAAAATAGATAACTAAACTTAACTCCCCCAAACTTAACAGTTACAATGTCCTCATTGTAAAATATTGCAATAAAAGAACAGAGGACTTCCCTGTATCCTGCTAAGCCTGTGGTGGTGGTGGTGGTGGCTGCGAAATGAAGAAAGAAAACTCCTCCACATCAGAATCTGATGGAGGGTACTGTGGCATAGGCTCTGGAACTGATCGGCAGCGGCAGGATTCAGTCTTTGTAATGTTGCATTCAACGAGGCAAAGGAACTGTTCATGGTGTGGAACATGTGATCCTGCTTGTCGCCAGTCTTTTCATCTTTCTATTCGCTTCTTTATCTTGATCATCAATATGTCGCTGAAGACTGCGAAACTGAGTACTAAACATGTACTTGCCCGACCTGCTACTCCCCGCAGTCTCCTCATCACCAGGCACCTCATCGGTCCTAAACTCATCATCCTCTAAGGTGTCCTCAACCTCCTCATCAGGAGCGTCAGGAAATACGAAATCGTATGCGACTCCCCTCCAGCCCAGACAGAGTATCGAGCAATCATTCTAGGGTCTAGTAGCTGGAGTGATTGCTGCACAGGCTTATCCTCTGACCATCTAATGCCAGACTGCCTGCACAACCCATATATGAGAGATGGGTGTGGCAGTCCACCTGAGAATGGCCAGCGCAGAGATCGTCGAATGGAGAAACTTATGATTGAGCCAATGTCGATGTCAAAGTCCTTCACTATCGCATATAGGAGCAGGACCTTTTCCTTTGTTACCACACTGGTATGCGTCGAAGGAAATAACTTCGCACATAGAAACGCATACCAGATTTTGCCATAAAGGCTCAAGTCCTTGCTTATGAAAATGGTGCCACCATTTCTCCCTTTTGCCCTTTCGCCCTTTCGCCCAAACTGTGCCAGGTTTAGATATTTTTGTCAAGATCTGGTCATAGTTGGGATTACTGTCACGGAGTTGAACATACTGACATATTGCAGGGGCTCACACACTGTAATACTCGTTTATAGCCTCTGCACTGAATGGAACCTACTTACCTTACACGAATGCCACAAATGGTGTCTGATCCTCTGCATTGGCATAGAATTCCTTGACCACATTCATAATCGCAGGATTGGGATCATCTGTGAACATCTCCCGACCTTGTTCGTGTATCTGTCGCATCATAAGGCCAGCGAATGCACCCGGCCGTAGACTCCTCTTTGGTGTTAGTGCTTTGGGCACAAGATAGTCGTATTTATCTGTCGCGTTAGCACTAACAAACTTCCTCTTGTCAATGTTTCGGGCCGGTGGCGACGAACCCTCACCACGTTGTTGCTTCACTGGAGTTTTCGGTGCCATTGGTATCAATCTCTGTTAACTAATCGTCTAAACTTGTCTTGGACAATTGCTCAAACACTTGGTGTGCAACACCACTAGAAAACCCAAATTGATAAACTGAAATCCAAACTTTGCGAAGAACTTGATAAAAATGGCTTACCCACAATGATTTGCTCCCAAATGAATGATGATATAGCAATGTTTGTGCCCAATTGTTGAAATTCCCTCTCTCTGCAAACCGTGCCCTTTGAAAACCCTAGCTTTTGGTGTTGGAAATTCGAAGTATTTAATGTATAATGGGTGTGGGATTGAATGGAATTAGGGTTTAATTTAAAGAATGTGGAAGAGGTTCTCAGATTTGATGGAGAGTAATGGAGTATGGAAGATTTCGTGGGGAAGAGTGGCTAAGTTTGGTTTTGAGAGTGGAGAAGTGGAGAAGACCAAGTCTAGCCGGCTTTAAAAAATTTTTTGATTCCCGTACCCCCGCCGGGGCGGGGGGTAATTGAACTGCAAAGGCTTGCCGGGGCGGGCTAATCCACAGGACCCCCCGTCGGGGCGGGTGTGTCAGGCGCTGGATATGCCCGCCGGGGCGGGGATCCCTTTATGCACAACTTCAATTTTTCAGCCACTTTGACTCACGTACATGCACAACTCCATTATTAGTACATGAAATTCATTAAAATCAACATTATAAGATAAGATCATAGAGTTTGAACAAGAGATGAAAATTACTAAAATTCACTAACTAACTAACTACGAATTGTACACAATTGAACTATGCAATACTAGAATTACTAACTAAACTACAAATTGAATAACATAAAACAAAATACTGTAAATGATATGAAAATTGGGTTGCCTCCCAATGAGCGTTTGTTTTTGAGTCTTTCAGCTTGACTACTCCCTGTTTATAGTGCATCGACAAGAGTGATCGCGGTGGCTTGATTGTCAATGTCGCCACCCCAGTAATGTTTTAGACGCTGCCCGTTGACTTTAAACGTTTCAAGTGGATTCTTGCTATACAATTCAACGGTGCCATGTGGGTAGATTTTCTTGATCGTAAATGGGCCCGACCATCGGGATTTGAGCTTTCCAGGAAATAACCTCAGTCTTAAGTTAAACAATAACACAGATTGTCTCGGTTCAAACTTTCTCTGCATAATCTTCTGATCGTGCCACTTCTTGACCTTTTCCTTGTACAGCTTTGAGTTCTCGTAAGCTTGCAGTCGAAATTCATCAAGTTCATTCAATTGCAGTAATCTCTTCTCTCGTGCAGCTGTTTGATCAAAGTTCAGCTTTTGAATGGCCCAGTATGCCTTGTGTTGTAATTCTATTGGGAGGTGATGTGACACCCCCATATCCGGGTACTTCATTCCCACAAGATTTGGTGTTCACTTGATAAAAATATTCATTTCTAACTACCCAATATAATAAAAAAAATTGAACAATAAACCTTCCCATTAAAGAATTACATTAATAAAAATCTCCCAGGTTATATAACCTTTAAATACAAGCATCATATGCGGAAAAATTAAATAACTTCATTACAATAATTAAAATAAAGTCTGGCATCAAAATGTCAACATGTTTACAAGTCTTCAATACTTGTTCATCTTTCCTTTCCTTTTACTGGTGTTAGGTACATCGACCTTCTCAACTTTAGCTGTAATAGTTAAATAAGCAAGAGCGAGCAAACAAGACTCACTTGAAATGACAATGAATAAAACTTCATAACAAATGCCAAATGAATAGACTCAATAGAACTGAACAATATGCTCTATCAATAATAATCAGAATCTGAAATATACATTTGAGGGTCATAAGACCACGAATCATGTCCATAGTTATAAGTAATCTTTCAACTTAAACTTTAACAGTCATAAGACTATAGGGACTCCTCGTACTTAGGGGGATCAGCCCTTCGTACAATGTATTGTGCACAAACATTTTAACGCTATGCGTAAATTATCCCCTATAATAGGGTTCTTCTCAGCATTTAGAATACGAGTCCGCACCATAGTAAATTTGGTTCGGATAAGTTTCAAGGTAATTTAGGTTTAACGAACATCAACTAAGGATTAGTTGAATAAAAAGGTAATCACATTATGCTATGGAATAAATCGTAAGTGAATCAACACTGTATACTAAGGTCATGCTTTAGGAATAATATAAGAGCATAATCACTGAATAACATAACATACCTTGCTTGAACAATACTAAGATAAGGTTATTTAGAATTGAGTACTGAGCATGCATAACAAATAGTAAATTGAACGATAAAACTTGTTCAACTTTAGTATATTAGAATGTAGAAACTTGCATGTTAAATAACAAGTTTAGGTTAGAAAACTTGCACATTAAGAAACTTGTACAATTGTAACAATAGAGTTAAAAAAACTTGCTCAACGAAAGTGTAGAATTAGAAAACTTGCGTAATTGTAATCGAGATAGGGTAAGGAAACTTGCTTAATATCAATAGATAAGGTTTAGAAAACTTGCTTTGCGTGTAAGTTAAACCGTAATAATCCGATTCATAATATCCTATACACATATCATCATGACATAATTAGTCATTACACATACTATATATATAAATAAGTATCTATTTCATGTATGGTTTGATTTTTAACCACATAGTCAAGTTATATTAGTAATAAAACTCGTTAATCATTAATAATATACTCATTCTTAGTATAGTAATACTAAAATCACATCCTAACAGTCATACTATTTTACTTTACAAGTTTTTCAGATTTTGTGTAACTAAAACACACTGTCTGACCATTCTGCTAACTCGCGATGTGGCGCCACAGTTTACACTGCGGACGGCGCTACGGCGTGATGCCTAAGCCAGACAGTGGCGCTGCGGCTCGAGGTTGGCGCTGCGGCGCTAAGGCTTGGTGCTGCGGCGCCGAATTATAGTGTTGAGCACGAAGAACAGAAACAAAGCTAATTTTGACTGTTTAATAACTTCTAGCACCTAAATTAACACGTATAACTTACATAAATTACACAGAAACGTTACCCATCATATATATACTGATTTCAGAACAATTAAACCACAATTTTAGAAATTTAAATCCTTGAATGCCATGTTTTAAACCAAAACTCCATTTTTGACATTGTTTGATAAAATTTACACTGTAACCATAATTATACACCAAATTAATTCATTTGAACTACGTTATCTTCATTTCTTAACATATTAACATATTCAAAGTTCAATTTATCTATTAGCTCACAATCAAATATCAATTTTGGTACTCCTACAAGCCATGTTCATACACATATTCACTGTAAAACTATTTTCTTTCTTTTTGACGTAAATTAGCATACAATTCCTTGTCTAGATACAACTCTAACACCACCAATACATATAATCACAAGTTATCAGTTGTATATCAACAATAAAAAAAATAATTTGAATTGACAGAGCTTGAAACTTCATGCCGTAAACATATATATATATACATATATATATATATATATATATAATATTAAAGTTATGGGAAAAATACCTTTTGTTGCTTTGAAAATCCTTGTTAACCACTGAAAATCGCTTGAAAACTCAGAACTTTCTCTCAATCTCTCTCAAATTCTCTCTGAAAACCTTCTTTTCTTTTCTCTGTAACTTTCTTCTTAGGCTTAGGTTTAGACTAATTACTTTTTACGTAAAATTAAACCCAACACGCACACCGTCTCAAACGTCTAAAATGACGTCTTACTAATTGTCCCTATTAAATTATCGGTTATCATAATTTAATATATATTATTTATATTTTATTTGTTTTATTTATAATTCAAAATTCAAAAATCCAAAAGCCATAAGGCTCTGTTTGGCAACTCTTTAAAAATTAAAGACTTAATATCTTTAAGCCTTGTTTGATAAAAATTAAATTAAACTCCTTTAATTTATTTTAATAACCCATTTATAGCATAGTTATTTGTCACACTTTTATTACCAAATTAAATTAAAAACATTATAATAATTTATTTAATCCCTATCAACTCTCTAATAATTTAATTATTAAATTAAATTAGAATATTATTTCATAATAATTAATTTCCTTAACTCATTAATTATTTATTAAACAAATAATTAACCAAATCAAATCAAACAAATATTTATTCAACAATAAACACATCCATTAAATATTTATATAATTTAATAAATATTTAAAAATTACAATTTAAAATTCTTGATTGTTACTTCCTTCCCTCCTTACAAGGATTCTGTCCCCATTCTTCCCTACATACAAAGATTCTGTCCCCAGAATCGAAGACACAGATTAAACAAATAATTAGGATAATCTTTCATCATTCTATCTTCGAGTTCTCACGTAACTTCTTCATCATTGTGGTTTCTCCATATCACCTTCACAGAAGGTATAACTTTATTCCTGAGCACTTGTTCTTTCCTGTCAACTATCTGGATAGGAACCTCTTCATAAGACAAGTCTTTATCAAACTGCAACGGTTCGTACTCGATCACGTTCTTGTAATCGGGTTTATACGGTCGTAGCACCGAAACATGAAAAACATTGTGAATGTTTTCCAACTCTGGAGGTAGGGCTATCTCGTAAGCCATTTCTCCAACTCTTCGCAGCACTTCGAAGGGTCCAATAAACCTCGGGCTTAGTTTTTCCTTTTTACCAAAACGAATTTTCCCATTCCAAGGAGAAACTTTTAAGAACACGTAATTTCCTATGTCGAACTCACGATCTTGTCTGTGTTGATCAACATACTTTTTCTGTCTGTCTTGAGTAGCTACTAATCTTGTTCTGATGAGTTTGACAACCTCAGTAGTTTGTTGTACCAGTTCTGGTTCCAATAGTTGGCGTTCCTCGACTTCATCCCAGTACAATGTAGTTCTGCACTTTCTGCCGTATAATTCTTCGTAAGGCGGCATGCTGATGCTAGCGTGGTAACTGTTATTGTAGGCAAATTCCACCAATGGTAAATGTTCATCCCAACTCCCTTTGAAATCCATAATGCACGCTCTAAGCATATCTTCCAATGTCTGGATTGTTCGTTCGCTTTGACCATCTGTTTGCGGATGATATGTCGTACTCATCCTCAACTGTGTTCCCATGCATTCTTGTAGTCTCTTCCAGAAGTTTGACGTGAATCGCGGATCTCTATCTGACACAATTGACATTGGCACTCCATGTCTCGAAACGATCTCTTTAACGTATAACCTTGCCAACTGATCAAGATTGAATCTAATCTTTATTGGCAAAAAGTGTGCTGATTTTGTCAGTCTGTCCACTATCACCCAAATCGCATCGCATCCTCTCTGTGTAGTTGGAAGACCCACCACAAAATCTATTGTGATGTGTTTCCACTTCCATTCCGGTATTTCCAACGGTTGAAGTAATCCACTTGGTCTTTGATGCTCGGCCTTGACTCATTGACATGTAAAGCATTTCCCGACACATTCTGCAACATCTCTTTTCATGTTTGGCCACCAAAAATGACGTAAATCTTGATACATCTTCGTACTTCCGAGATGAATCGAATATCTTGAATTATGAGCTTCGATAAAGATTTTATCTTTAATCTCTGGTACTGCTGGAACCCAAATTCTTCTCTCGAACCTTAGTAGTCCGTCGATATCGATCTTGTATTTCACGGCACTACCCTAAACTATTTTCTTTTTGATTTTCCCACATTCTTCATCTTGTAGTTGAGCATTCTTAACTTTGTCCACCAAAGTTGGACTAGCTTCTATCTGGAATCGTCGTTCATCGAATTCTTTTGGAAATTTTATTTTCAGCTCTAGCTTGGTCATTGCTGAAATAAGCTCTTCCTGAGTGGTTATCAGCATTAACTTTTCCCGACCTTTCCTGCTTAAAGCATATGCGACCACATTTGCTTTGCCTGGATGATAAAAGATCTCATAATTGTAATCTTTTATCAATTTCATCCATCTTCTTTGACGCATGTTCAAGTCCTTCTGAGTGAAAATATACTTCAGACTCTTGTGATCTGTATATATCTCTCATTTCTCTACATAGAGATGGTGTCTCTATATCTTCAGAGCAAATACTACAGTAGCCAACTCTAAATCATGAGTCGGATACCCTTTCTCATATCCTTTAGTTGCCTTGATGCATATGCAATAACTTTGCCGTTCTGCATAAGGACACATCCTAATCCTTTATGTGATGCATCACTATACACCACAAAATTTCCTGTATTATCTGGTAATGACAACTCAGATGCCACACTTAACTTCTTCTTCAAGTTTTGAAAACTTTCTTCACACTTCTCCGTCCAAACAAATTTTACAGCTTTCCTTGTCAAATTTGTTAACGGAGTGGCTATCTTGGAAAAATCTTGAATAAATCGTCTATAATAACCGGCCAGTCCCAAGAAACTCCTCACCTCCGATGGTGTTCTTGGTTGTTCCCAATTGATTACGGCTTTAACTTTTGATGGATCCACTGAAATTCTGTCTTTGTCAATCACATGTCCCAAAAATTGTACACGATCTAGCCAAGATTCACACTTAGAGAATTTCTCGTACAACTTTTCCTTTCTCAGTGTTTCCAACATCAAACGTAAATGTTCCACGTGTTCTTCTTGAGATTTGGAGTACACTAGGATGTCGTCTATAAATACCACCACAAACTTGTCTAAGAATGGTTTAAACACTTTGTTCATCAAATCCATGAATGCAGCAGGGACATTGGTCAAACCAAAAGACATCACCAGAAACTCGTAATGTGCATACCGAGTTCTAAATGCCGTTCTAGGTACATCCTCTTTCCTTACCTTTAATTGATGATACCCACTTCTCAAATCTATTTTCGAGAAGTATCTAGCACCCTTCAATTGATCAAATAAGTCATCTATTCTTGGCAACAGATATTTATTCTTGATAGTGACTTTGTTTTATTCCCTATAATCGATGCAAAGTCGCATTGATCCATCTTTATTTTTCACGAATAACACCGGTGCTCCCCACGGTGACACACTCGACTGAATGTATTTCTTGTCTAACATCTCCTGCAGTTGTACCATCAGTTCCTTCATCTCTACCGGAGCCATTCTGTACCGGGCCTTCGATATCGGAGCGGTTCCTGGCGCTAAGTCGATCACGAACTCAATCTCTCGGTCAGACAGAAGTCCTGACAAATCCTCTGGAAACACATCTAAAAATTCCCTAACCACTGGTATCTCTTCCAGTTTCACCCCTTTTTTCTGAGTATCGATTATGTAAGCTAAATAACTCACATAGCCTTGACTCAATAACTTATTGGCCTGCATAATCGTCAGACATCTCGCATGTCTAGGCGATTTGCTACCATAGAAAACTACCTTTGACGGAGTCATAAGGTTTACACATTTATTTTGGCAATCAATAATCGCTCCATAATTGAACAACCAATCCATTCCCAAAATAACATCAAACTCTCCAAGTTTTATCGGAATTAAAGCTACCATCATGATATTCCCCTTAATATTCACCCTATAATTCTTGTATACGAACCTAACAGGAATTACTTCCTTATTCACAATTTCTATGTTTAAAGGGAAATTCAATTCTTCACTAGGCAATCCTAACCTCTTAGCAAATTCATCAGATATAAACGAGCAAGTAGCACCCGAATCAAATAATACATAAGTATCTATATCATTGATTGGGATAATACCTGAAACAACATCCTTTGATTGCACAACATCTTGCACAGTCATGTTGAAGGTTCTTGCTGTTGGTTTGTTTGATATCGTTGGTCCAGCAATGGTCCATGTATCTCCACTGCTACCTCCCTTGTTTCCTGTTGTCTCTCTAGCTTTCTTCTTAGGGCACTCATGAGCAAAATGATCATTTGACCCGCACGTGAAGCAAACGTTCTTCTTGGGTTGACTGCAATTTGGGGCGATAAGGCCATAGTTAAAGCATACACGTTTCCCACTTAAGCATACACCTTTGTGAAACTTTTCGCATGTAGCACATGCTTTGAACTTCCTATTCTGCTGGTTTCCAGCACTCACATTTCCATTCCATTTTTTCTTCAGGTTATTGTTACCATTTCCACTACCACCACCACCATTCTTAACCTCGCATTCATTCTTCTTCTTTATTTGTTCTTGATTAAACTTCGTTACAGCCTCGCCTCCACCTTCAGCGAGAATTTCCTTCTCCATTACTGCTGCAAACGTCTTCAACTGGAAGAGGGAGACTCTATTGTACAACTAGGGTTTCAGTCCCTGTTTAAACCTCCTAGCCTTGCGCTCATCCGTGTTAACTTGATATGGTTCAAACCTCGCCAACTCGTTAAATTTTGCGGCATACTCCGATACCGTCATTGATCCCTGCTTTAGTTCTAGAAACTGCACCTCCATCTGATACTTCGAACTCTCCGGGAAATAAGTCTCAAAGAATATCTCCTTAAACCTATCCCAAGTCATCACCCATTGTCCTCTTCGAGTTTTATTGGCTTGCCACCAATAACCAGCCTCTACTTTCAACATGAATGTTGCAAAAGTAGTCTTCTGATTCTCTCCTACTCTAGCAACATCGAACACTTTCTCTATCTCCATGATCCAGGTCTGTGCCTCAACTGGATTCATGGATCTACGGAATTCTGGTGGTCTAACCGCCTTGAAGTCCTTAAATGTCACAGCTTGATTCTGCAGTGCACCCGTCAGTAACGTCACTAGCTGCTGAACTGGGTTAACCTTAGCATTGTCGTTACTGGTAGATCCCTCAGGGGTCCTCTGTCGTGGTTGACGTCTTGGAGGCATTTTCTATTAAAAATATACTCATTAGATTATTACTCAACTCCTTTAAACATTTTCTACTTAACTTGCACCCCATAAAAGAAATCATCACATAACACAACACTTTGAATAAAATAAAATAATAACTTTTATTCATTCATAATCTTTTTGAAAACATAAGAAAATAGCAACACTGCTATTCACATTACTTTTCTGAACTACTAAAGTTTCAGGATAACATCAACATCATATCCCATTGATTACATATCCCCAGGGACTTATATATTATTTATCATATTAATAATCGCACATCAGGTACATTCCCTACGATGTCCTACTAAGATACTGCGTAGCCTTACGACGCTCTTCCTCCATAATTCGGAACATTGTTCTGCGATCTAATATGTACGGCGGCAGAGTCTCGAACTGAATTGGATAATACATAACTCGATCTTGAGCTCGATTAATCGTGGTGTTGAATACGTTATTCATCTCCGCCATCTTCACCCTCTTTGCTTGTGCGTCTCTCTTTGCTATCCCGACTCGTTGATAAGCTTCCTTGTACGCGTCTTCGGCTCTTGCCCTCTTAGTAGATTCTTCTTTCAACTTGTTCTTCAGCTCTGCAATCTCCGCTGTCATTTGTTCATTCTCTTCTTTAGTGTGTATCAACTTCTCTTCGACATTATTCAGTCGTTCCTCTCGATCTTGGATCTCGTCGTCCTTCTGTGCCATCGAGGTCTGTTGTTCAGCTACTATCTCTTCCAACTCCTCGACGGTATCTTGAAGTTCCACATTGCGGTCGTATACTTCATCGTACATACGAGCAGCTATCGAGTTAAGTGGAATCTCTTCCTCCTCGTCCTCGTCCTCGTCCTCGTCATCCTCATTCGACTGTGGCAGCTCAACGGGATCCTCATCGTCCATCTCTATCTCATCATTCTCATCAGGTAAACCCTCTTGCTCAACCACTGTGACCAACGGAGACTCTCGTGGAAGTAGTTGTTCTCAAATCACCTGAATATCTCGAGGCTCTTCCTCTCTAGGCATCTGGGGTCCTTCCTCCCAAGCCTGACTGGATTCTCCTCAATTAGCCATCCTGACACAGAATTTTTTAAGTTTTAAATACTAATCATTACTACTCGACACTCACGAACACATAATTTGAAATCACATAAGCACATAAATGTTTTATTACTTTTCTCTTAAAACTTGATAAGAGTTTATCACCACTATATTTTCAAAGGTTACTTCCTAAGGCTTTCCCTACCTAAGGTTCATAACCTAAGGCTTTGATACCAACTTGTGACACCCCCAAATCCGGGTACTTCATTCCCACAAGATTTGGTGTTCACTTGAATAAAAACATTCATTTCTAACTACCCAATATAATAAAAAAATTGAACAATAAACCTTTCCATTAAAGGATTACATTAATAAAAATCTCCCAGGTTATATAACCTTTAAATACAAGCATCATATGCGGAAAAATTAAATAACTTCATTACAATAATTAAAATAAAGTCTGGCATCAAAATGTCAACATGTTTACAAGTCTTCAATACTTGTTCATCTTTCCTTTCCTTTTACTGGTGTTAGGTACATCGACCTTCTCAACTTTAGCTGTAATAGTTAAATAAGCAAGAGCGAGCAAACAAGACTCACTTGAAATGACAATGAATAAAACTTCATAACAAATGCCAAATGAATAGACTCAATAGAACTGAACAATATGCTCTATCAATAATAATCAGAATCTGAAATATACATCTGAGGGTCATAAAACCACGAACCATGTCCATAGTTATAAGTAATCTTTCAACTTAAACTTTAACAGTCATAAGACTATAGGGACTCCTCGTACTTAGGGGGATCAGCCCTTCGTACAATGTATTGTGCACAAACATTTCAATGCTATGCGTAAATTATCCCCTATAATAGGGTTGTTCATCTCAGCATTTAGAATACGAGTCCGCACCAAAGTAAGTTTGGTTTGGATAAGTTTTAAGGTAATTTAGGTTTAACGAACATCAACTAAGGATTAGTTGAATAAAAACGTAATCACATTATGCTATGGAATAAATCATAAGTGAATCAACATTGTATACTAAGGTCATGCTTTATGAATAATCTAAGAGCATAATCACTGAATAACATAACATACATTGCTTGAACAATACTAAGCTAATGTTATTTAGAATTGAGTACTGAGCATGCATAACAAATAGTAAATTGAACGATAAAACTTGTTCAACTTTAGTATATCAGAATGTAGAAACTTGCATGCTAAATAACAAGTTTAGGTTTAGAAAACTTGCACAATATACTTAAGAGTTAAGAAACTTATACAATTATAACAATAGAGTTAAAGAATTTGCTCAACGAAAGTTTAGAATTAGAAAACTAGCGTACTTGTAATCGAGATAGGGTAAGGAAACTTGCTTAATATCAAAAGATGAGGTTTAGAAAACTTGCCTTGCGTGTAAGCTAAACTGTAATAATTCGATTCACAATATCCTATACACATATCATCATGACATAATTATTCATTACACATACTATATATATAAATAAGTATTTATTTCATGTATGGTTTGATTTTTAACCACATAGTCAAGTTACATTAGTAATAAAACTCGTTAATCATTAATAATATGCTCAATCTTAGTATAGTACTACTAAAATCACATCCTTACAGTCATACTATTTCACTTTACAAGTTTTTCAGATTTTGTGTAACTAAAACACATTGTCTGACCATTTTGCTAACTCGTGCTGCGGCGCCACAGTTTACACTGTGGACGGCGCTGCGGCGCGGTGCCTAAGCCAGGCAGTGGCGTTGCGGCTCGAGGTTGGCGCTGTGGCGCTGAGTTTGGCGCGGCAGCGCGAGTCTTGGTGCTGCGGCGCTAAGGCTTGGTGCTGCGGCGCCGAATTACAGTGTTGAGCACGAAGAACAGAAACAAAGCTAATTTTGACTGTTTAATAACTTCTAGCACCTAAATTAACACATATAACTTACATAAATTACACATAAACGTTACCCATCATATATATACTGATTTCAGAACAACTAAACCACAATTTCAGAAATTTAAATCCTTGAATGCCATGTTTTAAACCAAAACTCCATTTTTGACATTGTTTGATAAAAGTAACACTGTAACCATAATTATACACCAAATTAATTCATTCGAACTACGTTCTCTTCATTTCTTAACATATTAACATATTCAAGGTTCAATTTATCTATTAGCTCACAATTAAATATCAATTTTGGTACTCCTACAAGCCATGTTCATACACATATTCACTGTAAAACTATTTTCTTTCTTTTTGACGTAAATTAGCATACAATTCCTTGTCTAGTTACAACTCTAACACCACCAATACATATAATCACAAGTTATCAGTTGTATATCAACAATAAAACAAATAATTTGAATTGACAGAGCTTGAAACTTCATGCCCTAAACATATATATACATATATATATATAATATTAAAGTTATGGGAAAATACTTTTTGTTGCTTTGAAAATCCTTGCTAACCATTGAGAATCGCTTGAAAACCCAGAAATTTCTCACAATCTCTCAAATTCTCTCTGAAAACCTTCTTTTCTTTTCTCTATAACTTTTTTCTTAGGCTTAGGTTTAGATCAATTACTTTTTACGTAAAATTAAACCCAACTTAACGCACACCCTCTCAAACGTCTAAAACTGACGTCTTACTAATTGTCCCTATTAAATTATCGGTTATCATAATTTAATATATATTATTTATATTTTATTTGTTTTATTTATTTTAATTATAATTCAAAATTCAAAAATCCAAAAGCCATAAGGCTCTGTTTGTCAAAACTCTTTAGAAATTAAAGACTTAATATCTTTAAGCCTTTTTTGATAAAAATTAAATTAAACTCCTTTAATTTATTTTAATAACCCATTTATAGCATAATTATTTGTCACACTTTTATTACCAAATTAAATTAAAAATATTATAATAATCTATTTAATCCCTATCAACTTAATTAAATTAAATTAGAATATTATCCCATAATAATTAATTTCCTTAACTCATTAATTATTTATTAAATAAATAATTAACCAAATCAAATTAAACAAATATTTATTCAACAATAAACACATCCATTAAATATTTATATAATTCAATAAATATTTAAAAATTACAATTTAAAATTGTGGATTGTTACAGGTGACACGCTTTCCTGTACACCAATTGATACGGAAATATCCCAATTGGTGTCTTGTATGTTGTTCGATAAGCCTATAAAGCGTCGTCTAACTTTACAGACCAGTCCTTTCTGTTCGGATTCACCACCTTCTCTAAAATTCGTTTCACCTCTCTATTGGAAACCTTAGTTTGGGCACTCGTTTGGGGATGATAAGCTGTTGCAACCCTGTGTTTAACCCCATATTTCGTCAAGAGAGCTGTAAAGGACCTATTGCAGAAGTGACTTCTCTCGTCACTTATGATTGCTCTCGGCGTGCCAAACCTAGTGAAGATATTTTTCTGTAGAAATTTTAGAACCACCTTGGCATCATTAGTAGGGAGTGCCACAACTTTTACCCATTTTGATACGTAATCTACAGCTAGCAGAATGTAAAGGTTGTATGAAGGCGGGAAAGGTCTCATGAAGTCCATCCCCCATACATCAAAAATCTCAACTTCCATGATCGTGTTAAGCGGCATTTCATTCCTTTTCGAGATATTGCCCACCCTTTGGCATCTATCACAACTTTTCACAAATTGGTGGGCATCCTTGAATATGGTAGGCCAGTAGAATCCTGCCTGAAGAACCTTAGCCGCTGTCCGCTCACTCCCATAGTGTCCCCCATACTCAGATGCGTGACATTCATGCTAGATATTCTTCACCTCACTGTAAGGCACATATCTACGAATCATCTTGTCTGTACACTGTCGAAATAGATAAGGCTCGTCCTAGATGTACCACTTGACATCATGTAGGAACTTCTTTTTTTGTTGGTGTGTCATATCAGGGGGAAGGATTTTACTCACCAAGTAATTAAAAAAATACGCATACCATGGAAATTCAAAATTTACTCCAAATAACTACTCATCCAGAAATAACTCGTTGATCAAACACTTATCTACCTTGTCCTTGTCCGGATTTTCCAGTCTCAAAAGATGGTCAGCCACTTGATTTTCTGTCCCCTTCCTATCCTTTATTTCTGAATCAAATTCTTGAAGGAGTAGAATCCATCTAATGAGCCTAGGATTTGCATCCTTCTTTGAGATTAGATATCGAATCGCTGAGTGATCCTTGTATACCACCACCTTTGTTCCTATCAAATATGCTCTGAATTTATCAAAGGCGTACACGACTGCAAGTAACTCCTTCTCAGTGGTTGTATAGTTCAATTGAGCATCCGTGAGGGTTTTACTTGCATAATATATGGCATGAAATATCTTTTCTCGACGTTGACCCAAAACAGCCCCTACTGCGTAATCGC
The DNA here is from genome assembly GCA_016801055.1 of Panax notoginseng. Lineage (NCBI taxonomy): Eukaryota > Viridiplantae > Streptophyta > Magnoliopsida > Apiales > Araliaceae > Panax > Panax notoginseng. The sequence continues at coordinate 94,982,661 of CM029015.1, read as the reverse complement.
TAGCATCACACATTAACTCAAACGACATTGTCCAATCCAGTGCTACGATCACGGGAGCTGTCGTCAATTTCTTTTCAACTGTTCAAACACTGAAATGCACTCTTCATCAAAACTAAAAACTGCATCTTTCTCTAATAGACTGCATAGTGGTTTTGCAATCTTAGAGAAATCCTTGATGAACCTGCGGTAGAATCCGGCATGTCCAAGGAAACTTCAAATTCCCTTAACTGAGGTCGGTGGTGGAAGATTCTCGATTGTGTCCAACTTTGCCCGATCAACTTCTAAACCCTTCGCAGATACGTTGTGCCCAAGAATAATTCCCTCTTCGACCATAAAGTGACACTTTTCCCAATTCAACACCAAGTTGGTTTCCACGCAACGTTTTAGAACCATGACCAGATTTTCAAGACAGATATCAAAAGTGTTCCCATAGACTGAGAAGTCGTCCATGAAAACTTCAACATTCCTCTCCACCATATCTGAAAATATGGCCATCATACACCTCTGGAAGGTCGTCGGTGCGTTACACCAAAGAACATCCTCCTGAAAGTAAAGGTGCCATATGGGCACGTGAATGTGGTCTTTTCTTGATTCTCAGGAGCTATGACTATCTGGTTGTATCCCGAATATCCATCCAATAAACAATAATATTCATGACTAGCCAAACGGTCCAACATCTGATCGATAAAGGGTAGAGGAAAGTGGTCCTTCCGGGTTGCCTTATTAAGCTTCCTGTAATCCATACAAACCCTCCATCCGGTCACTGTCCTCGTCGGAATCAGTTCATTGTCGTCATTTGTCACAACTGTCATTCCACCCTTCTTCGGAACACGCTGAACTGGACTTACCTATGTACTGTCTGAAATCGGGTAGATTATCCCAGCATCCAACCACTTTAATATTTCTCTCTTCACAACCTCTCTCATGATTGGATTTAGTCTTCTCTGCTGTTCCACTGTCGGCTTTGAATCCTCTTCCAGGAGTATCTTGTGCATGCAGAATGACGGGCTTAATCCCTTGATATCAGCGATTTTCCATCCTATTGCCGACTTGTACTCTCTAAGCACTCTCAGCAACTTACTTTCCTACAATTCGTTAAGTGCAGATACAATAATAACATGCAAAGTATTAGAATTTCCCAAATACGCATACCTGAGAGTGGGTGGCTCCTCAAGTGAAGGTTTCATTCGTGTTGATGCTTTCTCTTCCGTGTGTAGTGGCTCGAATGGTACCTTAAATCTGCTCACTCTAGGCAAAGCATCCAACATATGCAAGTAGTCTACAAATTCTGGATCATCCAAGTCATCATCTCCCAATAGAGTGTTTTCCAACGGATCCCTGACTAAACCTCTCATCAAGTCTTCGTTAACCATCTTGTCGATCACATCCATTCGGAAGCACTCTTCCTCATCTGTAGGGAACCTCATGGCTTTGAACACATTGAATTTAACTTCTTGGTCTTGTACCCTCATAGTTAATTACCCTTTCTGAACGTCAATGAGAGTCCTACCAGTAGCCAAGAATGGCCTCCCTAAGATAATTGGGATGTTCTTGTCCTCTTCATAATCCAAAATAATAAAGTCTGCTGAAAATATGAACTTATCCACCTTAACTAAAATGTCTTCAACAATCTCTCTTGGATAAGTCACCTATCTATCTGCTAACTGTAGTGATATATTTGTAGGCTTCGGAGCTGGCAAACCCAACTGAGTATAAACTGACAATGACAAGAGGTTCACACTCACCCCCAAATCACACAAACACTTGTTGAAGGTCATATTCCCAATTGTACAAGGAATAGTAAAACTCCCCGGATCCTTCAACTTTGGCGGCAACTTTCTCTGTAATACTGTGCTGTATTTCTCCGTCAATGCCACAGTCTCGTAGTCCTCTAACTTCTTCCTCAACAGAATACCCTTCATAAACTTGGCATAGCTCGGCATTTGTTCTAAGGCTTCTGCGAATGGAATGTTGATATTAAGTTTCTTAAAAACTTCCAAAAACTTAGAGAGCTGCTTATCCAATTTCTATTTCTGTACTCTCTACTGAAATGGTAGTGGAGGATAAACAATTGGCTCAACATCTGTCTGACTCTTGTCCACTTGCTTTTCCTAACTCTGTTTCTCTTTTACCATCTTTTCTTCACCTTGTTTCACATCTTTCTTAGGCAAATTTTCTGCATTATGTCCCTCAAGATGTTTTCCACTTCTCAAAATAATTGCTTGACACTGTTCATGATTTACCCTCGGATTTTTCTCAGTGTCACTAGGTAGAGTCCCTTGAGGCCTGTTATTCAACGCTAAAGCAAGATTGCCCATCTGATTTTTCAGATTCTTGATCGTCGCTGCTTGCGTTTTCATTACTGCCTCATTACCCGATATGTACTTCACTAGCAGCTCTTCCAAATCTGACTTTTTCTCATGCTGTGGAGCTGGCTGTTAATGCTGATTTTGAAACCCAGGGGGATAAGATGGTCGTGGAGCCTGCTGATTTTGATTATTACTCCACGAGAAGTTGGGATGGTTCCTAGCCCCTAGATTATAGGCATTCTGATATGGCTTCTGAGGTATTCTATTATAACTGCCTATAAACTGTACTGCTGTAGGATTTATGGCACACTATTCTGTTGGGTGTTCCCCAGCACACAACTCACAAACAAAAGTTAGATGCTGAGCCTGTGGACCCGTAAGAGCATCCATCTTCTTCGACAATGCTGAAATTTGTGCTGCTAAAGCTGTCACCCCATCTACTTCTAACACACCAGCTGCCTTAGGCTGTGTCCTTCTCGCTGTGGGCCACTGGTAATTGTTAGCCGCCATCGTCTTTATCAGATCATAAGCTTCCTCGAAGCTCTTGGCCATGATAGCTCTCCCAGACGCTGCATCAATGCTAGTACAGATATTTCCATTCAGCCCATTATAGAAAGTGTTCATCTGTAGCCATTTGGGTAATCCATGATGTGGGCACTTCCTTAGAAGTTCCTTATATCTCTCCCAAGCTTTGTACAGAGACTCCCCATGCTGCTGCTTAAACATAGTGATCTCATTCCTCATCTTAGCAATCTTTGCCGGTGGGAAAAACTTAGCCAAAACTTTTTGAGCAAGGTTGTCCTATGTTGTAATTGACCCTGGCGGTAGTGAGTGTAACCAACTTTTCGCCTTGTCCCACAGTGTGAACGTAAACAAACGAAGTCTAACTGCATCATCCGTCACCTCGTTGTACTTAAAAGTGTCGTAAATCTCCAGAAAGCTTATGAGGTGCTCATTCGGATCATCGTTGGCTAATCCCCCAAACTGCACTGAATTCTGTATCATTTGTATCGTCCCAGGCTTGATCTCAAAGTGATTTGCAGCTATTGCAGGCCTAGTAATGCTCGACTGAATCGCAGTGACTGAGAGTAGCATAGTCCCTCAACGCTTTCTGATCCTCTGTAGCCATATTCTCTTCCTGTTTATCAAAGTTCTCTCGATTTTCCTTGATCCACTTACTAAGCCTCTGAAATCATCATTCAATGTCGTCGTCGAAAGGAAGCAAGTCTGGCTTCTTAGACCTAGTTTGCATACACTAAGTTAGAGAACCTGAAACATGAAATAACAAAAACAAAAACAAAAATTGTTTAACTAAAACTGAACTAATTAAACTGATATTGAAAGTAATGAAATCAAAACTAGTCCCCGACAACGGCGCCAAAAACTTGTTGGGTATATTTTAAATTAAGCTCCATACACAAGTATACGTGATCAATGATGAATAGAGTATCGTTCCCACAGAGACAAGTATGAATTTTAAACAATCAATTACCAGCTTTATATTATTTCAATTTTATTAAACTAATCGAATTAATGATTGCAATTAATTAAAAGCTAATAATTAAAAATCAAAACTAATCAACACAACTAATTACCGCAAATTTTAAATCAGATGATGGAGAATTAAGCATTCACTTTAAGTTTCAATCTGATTATCACACTTTTCAATTTAATTATCTCAATTCATTATTCAAGAACACTAAAGTAGAATTAGCCATCTCTCAATGCACTAAAATCGTATTAACTTAAATCCACAATTTGATAGAATTAAGCCAAACACCCTAATTAACTAATTCGCTATATCTCTATGTGGATTAACATCAAATAAGGTTTAAAGTTCAAGTTCTTTTATGATTACATACGACGTTAGGTATATCTCTATCCTAAACATACATCAAGAATTCCATTAAAACACAGAAATCATGAACACGTGCTATTATGATTAGGTCTAGATTCATATATCATCTCTCGAGTCCATACAAATCCACATAAAATTAGTGATCAAGCAATCCATAAATTAAGTACAAATCACAATAGATGAACTGAATATATAATATTATTAAATTGAAATTAAAGCATGACAATCATCGTTCCACACTAAAGATCCATTGTAAGCCTAATTAGAAATTTAGTTCATCACAGATAAATTAAAAACTGAATAAGTAGAAAAATTCATCATCCCAATTACAGAAATTGAATTGAAAGACAAAGACTAATAAAACACCACCCTTATCCTCGCTCAAATATGCAATTCTCATGATCTTGATCTCCTAATCCACTCCTCCAATGATCTTCACTGAAATTCGGGCTCAAAGTTGTGATTATTTGTTGTATGATTCAAGTATGATGATTGTGAGGCATAAGTCATGTAATAATTGATAAAAGACGATCACACACAATCCCAATCCAAGCCAAAGTTCATTCTGTCCATGCCTCCTCAGTATTCAAATTGCATCCAACCTCTTGTTCTGATCGCGTACCCCCGCCCCTACGGGGGTTTTGTGCCTTAGGAAGCCCGCCCCGGCGGGGTCTTGGTTCTGGCTGCCACGTACACCCCCGCCCCGGCGGGGGTCAAGACTGCAGAAATTATTTTCTTTGCTTTTGCATGTTGTTTTCCACCTCAATGCCACCAATGTACTACAACTAACACGCAATGCAACCTACACAACAAAACAAAAACAAGTAAAACTGTAAAAAAATAACTAGATTACACACCGTTTAAGTCCAAATAGGAACTCGATTCGTAGGTAAAAAACTCACTCATCACTGCACCACCCACAGCAAGCCATCCAAGTTTACATCAGACAAAGAATCCTTAGCATCAAGACTGATACAATCATCATGTGGTGAAGAAGACTCGATACAAATAGTGATATACCGGGACATCTCACAAGTAATGGAAGCCGCCGCCGTTGCCCCATTTATGGTACTCGTAAAGAGCCCAATGGGAACATCATCATCCTTTTCATTAGCATTGGTCTTCTCGATGACTTCTTAATTCTGAAGAAAAGAGAAATTTCAAGAGAGGGTAAGAAAGATTAGATCGAAGATTTTTCAAGATATCTAGGGAGAGCTCCTCTAGGGCTCGCCCTCCTAGGGTTTGCTCCCCTAGAGGTCCCCTCTCCTAAAACTTTCGTTTTCGAGACTTGCAAAAAATCAAGCTCCGCGAATTGTTTAGAAACTTGAATCAAGATTTCAACACTTGAACCATTTTGCGCGATCATTCCACCAAAGATGTGACTCATGTGCAGGGCACAAATGCTTACTGGTAGGTGGCATAGACATCTTCCAGAGTAAGGTGAATTTCCTCCAAGTAGTGACGAATGTGCATGTAGAGGAGCATCAAAGTGAAATCAACATGATAGGATCCACATGATCAACATTCCCAAGTATCTCGTCGGTCCAATGCTACCATTCTTGAAGGTGGCTAGATGAATCAGACAAGAAGTGAAGGGGATTGAAAGGGTACATTTGTTTCTTTATGCATATACGGGGAATGCGATCAGAATGGGGAAAGTCATCCCAACCTCCGCTGGCCGCTGCATATAAAAACAAGTTTTCCTTCTCTGGCGAAAAAAATTGGACGGTCATAAACCTGAACTTGGTCCCAAAAAGACGTCGAAAGGACCAAAAGAGGGGAACCCTTCCCTAATCACTGAGGAACGGGGCCTCCTTGGCGATTTTCGGGTCTGCAGAATGTTCAGTGGAGAGTGCCAGTAAGCAAGAAGAATTCAACATAAGGGCTCTAAAGAGCAAGAAAAGGATGGCAACGAAAGCATTTGAATTTGAGTGCTTATCATAGCAAAGAAGGATGTCTGAGATTTAAGCTTAAGGACACCTGAAAAGAAGAAGAAACAATGTCAGAAAAAGTTAGGAATCACAAATCACGCAAGAAAAAAAAATCTAAAATTTTTCGAAAAAACTTCTAACAACCCAAAAGCATTCTTTTGGAGTCTTTTTTTGTATCTGTCATGGCCAAAGGCAATGATTTTTGTAGGGCTCGTCGCTAGCTTCGTTTTGATATACTATGAGCCCTGAGACTCCAAACGGATCAAAAGTTATGATCAAAATAGTAACTACTCCTCCCAAACTTTATTTGTTCCATCTAATTGTTAATTTCCCCTAAGGTTCGGCTACCTGGGGTGGTTTCGCCGCAGAGCATTTTTTTTCTTCCTTCGTGTTTTCGTCGAAAAAACGCCAAATCTTTCTTTATTATCCGAGGAAAAAAACCAAGATATGATCAAGATAATGGAGCGGAAGACAAAAAGAAAGAAGGAACATTTTTTCCTTCGTGGTTTGTTGAAAAACGTCAATCTTTCTTTATAATCCGAGAGAAAAAACCAAGATATGATCAAGGTAATGAGGCTCGAAAAACAAAAGAAAGATCAAAGTTACCTGAAAGAGGTAGCAAGAAAAAGCACAAACTCATTCGAATAGAAGAGTAAAGGAAGGACGAAAAAAAAATATACAAAGTGTGAGGCCAAGGCCCCTAGGGTTCAGCCCTCCTAGGAGGTCCTCCCCTTGTACCTCATGTTCCCTTGCTTGACGAATCAACTGCGCGGAATGAATACTTCTTCGCCCCGAAAAATTATAATCCTCTGCTTCAGTTTTTTCTAAAAAAAAAAAAAACTGGCCAGACATTGTTTCTGGTTGTTCTGTCGTCGGAGGATAAGGTGGTTCCGGTGGGCCATAGCATGGGAGGTGTTGCCTTGTCTGTTGTTATGGAAAGGCTCCCTCAGAAGATTATTGTTGCGATTTTCATCACCGCTTTAATGCTTGGTCCAGACCTTAACTTGTTTACCATCTCTCAAGAGGATTTGAGCCTTGCAACTTCGTTGGGTTCGGTTCATCCAGTTTATGTATGGTGTGGTTGAACATGACATATATTGTACTTCCTCGAGGAGTCCAAATTAAAGTGGATGATTGAACTTAATCTGATAGTCATGCTCACATGTTCATGCTCTCTAAGCGTCACGAGCTTGATCTCCTTTTTGCCTATGATCCTCTTGGCAATGGGGGAGCAGTACTAGTGATTCATTATACCATATAATTATTATTATTACTTTTTTATTTTAGTATATTTTATTTTTTTTGAATATATATTCTACTTAATTAGTAGGAAACATTGACGTGAATTACTATGTATATATAATTGCGATATTTCATAAAAAAAAATATGGAAAAAATATATTATTTTCTAAATATAGAAAAGATTTGATTTTATTCCCAACGTGGGAAATTTTGAAATATATGTTTGATTTCCTTCTAAATAATAATAATGATAATAAGGAAGGATCTTGTCTTCAAAATCAAATAAAGAAAGGTCTACTTTTATTTCCAAAATAAAATTAAGATTTGATTTGATAAAAAAGAAAGATTTTATTAGATTGAATTTTATTTGGTAATATTTGATGATCTTCTTTGTTTTAATTTCCAAAAAAAAATAGGGAAATAAATATTGGACAAGCTATGGAAAGATTTTCAGAAGATTTTTCAATATGTCCAAGAAAGAGCCCTGTTAGGTTTTCCCCCCTAGGGTTTAATCCTAAGGTTTGGCTCTCTAGGGGTTCCCTCTTCTAAGACCCTTGTCTTCAAAGACCTGTAAAGTGGAGTCCCGTGAAATCTTTCAAAAGCTTGATGTATTCTTGCACGATCGTCTCTTTGGACACGCGACTCTCGTGCAGGGGGAAAATGTGGGCCCAAGTGCAAATTAGGGTTCACATTACCTAATTGAATTAAATGCACAATTAGGGTTCCACGACTTCATTAAATGTACAAATTAGGGTTCGCATGGCCTAATTGAATGAAGACGAAAAAGCCGAAAACAAATGTACTAGACCCGAGAGAAGCCTTCACGTGTCCCGAGGCAGAAGGCTCGTGGAGGCGGCTCATTTTGGGTATTGATTGAGGGATTGAATTGGCGGCTAGAAGGACATGACGATATGAGCATTATTCTAAAGGGTATTTCAGGAATTTCCCTAAAGACATTCCTGACATGTGACTACTTAAGTTCTAGGGAACTCTATAAATACCCCTTCCATTCTATGAGAGGGAGACTCTTTTCTGGACTTTAGACTTTTGGGGCTGAGACCTTTTGCTGGACTTGGAAGCTTGAATCTCTTGAAATCCCTGCCACCCTAACAAGGTTTCCGAATTTTAAGGGTTCTTGGACATTCTCTCTTAACCCGAAGCAGTCAAGAAGGCTCCCTGAATCTCTGCTACCCTAACAAGGTTTCCGGATTCTAGGAGTTCTGCCACGCGTCATTGGAGTAATTGCTCACTTGTTCTTCTCCCCTCTTCAATCAATCAATCAATTCCGTACTCTTCGTGGGTTTCTCTCCTCCTCAGCCAACACGAAACCCTAGCTAGCAAGACACGATTTCCTTGCCCACAAGAACAAAGTTATACGCTACCAATTAATATATAGAATTAGGGCCTTGTGACCTGGTAAACCTGGAACCCCAAGAGAAACAAGGACTTGCACCATACCTGATACCCCATTGAGAAACAAAGGACTTACAACTATTTCCTTCGCCAGATGCTTACCTCTCTAAGACCTGAAAACTGTAATGCCAACAAAGTTGCCCCAAACGAGCGGGGGAACTAGAAAGGAAACTAATGAAAACTGTTGTGCCAGTGCTTTTGAGAATTGTATGGTCAGCTTCCAATTTTGTGCTGAATCTTTACTTCAGCTTGCTTTTAAGCTATTTTTCTTAAGCATCTGCTAGATTTATTTCATTGCTACAAAATGGTGTTCTGTCATTGTAGGACTTCATAAAGTTTTTTCATTATGGGGCCTTACTCTTGCACGTTAGACATTGCAAAAATAAAAAATTAAGCATTGATCAAATTCATCTTCACATGCCTCTGGTCATGATTTTATTTTTTCCCAACTGCTTGTTTCAATACCGAAACTACTATAGTTTCTATGAAGTTCCTAAGGTGATGATGCCTGAAATATTCAGATGAGAAAGGAAAGTTTGATGAGTTGGTCGAGGACAAGGGTGTGAAGATATTGATTGATCCAAAGGCTCTTATGCATGTCATAGGGACCAAGATGGATTTTCTTGATGACAAACTCAGGTATGAGCCTTATCATGCTATGCTGTCCAAAAAATGATTACTGTTTAAGTAGTGGTGCTTATCAATCTGTTTGGTCAAAATTGTAGGCTAACTGAAATGATTATGCAACATTATCAGATGAACCAAATTGAATGAAGTTGTGTTGAATTTTTCCCTGATCTTCTTTCAGAAATGGTTAAATTTGAACTAGGCCCAAAAAGGTAAATCCTTTACACGATAGATGTCACCAGGGAGAGGATAACAATCCATTTATTTAGGCTCTGTAAGTTAAGAGGCTTGGGGAAAGGAACTTATATACAAGAGATAGGAGGAAAGTTTTTTTTATGCATGATGTAATATGAAACGTTGGGAAAATGTACATTTATACCTATTTCATAGAAATAAACTATATACATTTCAATCAAAACTAGAATATGTAAAAATAAATATTAAAAAAAACCCCCACTTGCAGATCAAAATGATCCCGAGTGAGCCAAGCTACCCAGTTTGGCAGTGTGTTTCTTAAAAATAAAATAAAATTAATAAAAATAGAAAATGAATTTTTTTGAACTAGAATAAAATAAAGCATTTTATAATTTCCAAATAACACCATATTGTAACAAAGACGGAGTACATATAGCATCACAAAAAAGAGAGACAAAGTATATCAGTAATAAAAGGAAAAAACAGAGTAGCCAGTTTTTGGAACCCAGGAGTACATACAGTAACTAAGGAAAATAAATAACAGGGTAACCATAATTTAAGGAACCTGTTTCTTAGACTTCTACTCGTTTGTTTCTTTCTTCTTCTTTCTGCCAATAATTTCTTCTCTTATTTCTCTTCGTTGATCAAATTTGTTCATGACTGAGCACAATTTGAGCCTTTTATTTTGGTCTTTTGTTTATTGTCTTCAGCCCCCCTAAATGTTTATTATAACTTCACCCCCGAAATTTTATAAATAAATTAAATTTTGACCCCCCCTCCCCCCCCCCCCCCCACATTTTGCTTACGTCTCTGAAAGTTTCTCAAATGTGTCCAAATTCCAAATAAAAAAGAAAAGATAAAAAATGGAAAGTTTTAGCTGCTTCTCAGGAACATTTAGCTCCAAAACATTTTTGAAACGTGAGACGCTAACTAGGGGAATTTGGGAAGTTTCCGTGCTACATAGGTTACTCTTCTCTAGTTTATCTATTCATTTCTCTTTTAGTCATAGTAAGGATAGTCCTAGTCTTACAACAGATCCTTACTGTCCAAATTGTGATTGGATGGCTTGGGAGAATTTACAGATGCCATTTGAAGGTGACTCGCACTTGGTGTGGATGCTATGAGCTCTCTTTTAATGGATCTAGAGCCGTAAATGAGTGGAGCTGTGACAACCTGGAAAATCGAATTGTTCAGAAATTAAGTTTAAAGAATTAGTTATTAATAAAATAAATTTTTATTAATAATACTATGTGAACCTAGGATGATTATAAAATGGGAGGATTTCGGTTACGAGCTATACTGAACGAGTAAAAATTTTCAAGACGAAAATAAAAAAATTTCGGGAACAAAAATATTTTCGAAGAAAAAACCGAAATAGACAATATTCACACGACGAACCCTAAGGTTAGGGTTTGAATAACCCTTTTCGAGACATCGGTATATCGAAATGACATTTCGTCGAAAGATTTGACGATAATATGTCGTGAAAAGTTAAGTTAGCCAATAAAAGTTTTTCTCGAAAAATATGCAGAAGTCGGACGAAATAAAAATGACGAAAAGTACTGTTATATACTTTTCATTCGTTTAACTACGTTAGGGGAAAATGTGAAGGAAAACGCTTATCATCAAAAAGTATTTTTCAATTTTTCGAAGTTCCGAAGAATGCGTAAAAAAGTACATCTGTAGAGGAAAAATGAAATATTCAAAAATATTTGGATTCTGAAAATCGCAATTTTTAAAACTGTCGGACGAATCCCGAAAGACTGGACAACGAAGTTTCCTGAATAGTAAGGAGGTGTGAATAGTAAGACGGTTTATCAAATGACCAAAACGCCCCTAGCCTTGAAAATCTACAAAAGAGAAGTATTAGTTGATTTCTTTGAAATCAACCAACACTTTGAGAGAGAGAGAAAACTTGACAGCTTGGAAAAGGAGGAAGAAAAAGAGCATGGATGCTCGGATCAGAGAAGATCGAGAAATAGAAAAGCTAGTAAATCGCCAGTTTTGTCGATGAAGAAGAATAAAGAAGAAAGGTATTAAAAACCTAGCTTCTAAGTTAATTTTCTTTAAGTTTCATATGTTAAAAACATAGCTTAATGGAAATGAAAGTAAAAGATATTAAGAAACGATTTCCTTATGGTTGAATCGTAAGGAAATGAAGAAATAAGAATTTAGGAGTTAATTTATAAACTTTCTTAAAAGCTTTTCAAAGGAACTATGAATTTCTTGATGTTTATGGATAATTCAGATGAGTTATATGAACTCTCCAATGTTATAAGGATGACTTATCAAACTTATAACGCTAAAATGTAAGAAAACGTAAACTCATAATCAAAGTATCGATTAAAAAATGAAGAACGAGAAGAACACGAAGAACGTTGTTGATGGACAAATTTAAAACCATCGTAATTAGAACTTGTTGTTGATGGACAAGTTTAAAACCATCGCGTATAAGTTAGATACTTATTGCTTGACTAAGAAAGATAGAAACGTTCATAAAGAACGAAATAATCTTAGCTATAAACGAAGTTATGACGAAATTTCGTAAAAGACGAACGAAAAGTTGATAGTAAGTTAAGGAACCCAAATAGTTAGGGTTTCATAAGAATGTAAAAATGTTAAGAGTCTATGCCCTATAGGCCAATTATTTGATATAATTGCTTAACATTGTGATATTATATTTGATTGAATAAATGAATTATTTTATTATGGTTTTATTTACTGCGTTATATAAATGTTAGCATAATAAAAGTCCTTAGAATAATGATACAAGTCATATAGCTTTAAGTATGTGACTTGAACATGATATTATATAATTACAATTAGTATCATTGCTCTTAAATGTCCCTAGCTGAGTATCATTGTTAATGGGACAACAATGATACATTGAGACTAGTATGTGGTTTGACTGATGACCAAATCTCATTGGTTATAAATATATGAGATATTGAGTCAATGCATAGGTACATGTTAGAGAACGATGTACTGGACATACCCACCATGAGAATTCTACATGGAGCATTATTCAAAGTGTCATTAGCGATTCTCATAGTGACAATGATGTAATGATCCTCCTACCTGAAATCACTATATTACTACACATGAATTTATGTACTTTGATATCATCAAAAGTCACCTTTAATAGGGTGGACAATAAAGGTGATTATTGAGTACATCATGAATCATGTGAGGAATATGAGTGATCTAGATGAAATTTAACCCTCCTATATATTAAGGGTGATATCCGTAGGCCTCTTAATTGGGTAGGACTAAGAAATACATGGCCATTGTAAGACCCCAACTTTTATAAATAAAGATGAATTTTCTATAAATATCATTTTTGAATATTATGGATTTAATTTGATATAATGTTATAGTTGTGGGTAATATTTATAAATTTTACAAAGTACACAAGTTGTTATATAATATTCGATTGGTCGGGGAATATTCGTTTTAACAGGGAATATTCGTACAACGGCACAATCATTGGTGGACCCCACAACGGAATTATTGTCGGATTGAGAAAACGACAAAAATATTTTAAATAACGGCGGAAGTTTTACCATTGTTACTATTGAACTACTCAGTAGTAAAAGTACAGTAATACGTGTGGTTGCATAGTAACACAGGGTATTGATTATTAATGCTTATGTAAGAAGTCACTCAGTTTGATTCAATTATTGTCAGTTAATAATATGAATTATTTAGCGATAATGAAGTTTTGTTTTATTCGTATTATTAACGTAATAAAACAGAATACTTTATTAAAGTTATTCTATAAATAGAATATATTATATTTTATTTAAAAGATTTTTCTTTAAATATGGACCGTCAGATTAAAGTAATCAATCTGGACCGTTCATGGATTAGTTACTATGTATTCCATTTTTCTATAAATAGCAGCTCATTCCTTCATTATTTCTTACGAATTCACTGAACTCTATAGAGAGAGAAAAGAAAAGTATTCTGCTACTTAACTACCTCCTTATTTCAGTTCTTCTTTAAAACGGTAAGGGGTGTTATTCTTTCTTATTCATGAAGAGAACTGTTGTTATTCTTTTTCTTATTATTCTGTTGGAATAACCTGTATACGCGGTCTACCCTATACTTGGTGACATTCTTCTATTATTCTGTTGGAACATCCTGTCTGTGTGTTTTATACCGGACCTGGTTCTGTTTTTATTATTATTCTGTTGGAACATCCTGTCTGCGTGTTTTACACCGGACCTGGTTCCATTATTTATTATTCTGTCGGAATATCCTGTCTGTGCGTTTACGCTGGACCTGGTTTCATTATTTATTATTCTGTTGGAATAACCTGTTTGTGCAGTCTATCGCATGCCGGGTGATTTTTTTTGTTATTCCATTCTTTATTATACTCAGTTGGTTAAGTTTTGACTTCTATACTCCATGAAATTAGTGGAATATCCTTGATAATTGCGGTTCATCCAGTATCTTTTCATGAAAATATTCTTCTAAGTATTCTTGAATTTTACTCCACAAAGCAGTATCATGTTGACAATTTGGACGTTGTTAATTTTTGGATAAATTAATTCTTGAACTTGTTTTATTGAATTCTTATATCATTGTCATCATCCTCATGTTTATAAAATGTTGAAAGTCATCTGTGGCCTGTAGTGCATAGATGGACTTGGTATGATTATGACCAGGGATTATTCGGTATAATCATGACCGTAATATTACAAATGATGTGATAAAAGTCCTCATTGGCCCGTAGTGCATTGATGGACAGTTGTTGGCATGATCATGACCATTAATGAATACATGAATATCCTTGGCCGTAGTGCAGGGGTGATTCGATGATGTGGATTATTTTATTAAGCTGAGTCCCAGCGATAACAGTGTTGAAAAACCTTTTAAATCATAAAAGATAGTAGAGTTTATTTTCTACTTGACTCTTTTAATGGATTGCTTGTTCCGCTGCAGTTAAACTTGATGTCTATTATATTTTATCAGTTTAACATTGTTGAAGGCTAATGATAATTTATTCTGCATTATCTTAGTCGTAATATTTCTTGCTGGGCTAGTTGAGCTCACCCTTTCTTTCACTGTTCTCTTCAGGAAATGAGAACGTAGCTGGGGCAAGTCGGGGAACGGAGTGATGGTCCGAATGATAGTATTAGTTAGTAGTCCTCACTATTCTATGTAATGGTGTGTTAATAAATGTAATGAGGACTCCTTTTGAGTATGAATACTCTCTAGAAGATAATATTTGTATTCAAACTCACAGTTTATGTTTTGTCGTATTGTACACGACAGTTATATTAGTAAGTTGTATTTGTATTCTGTACTATGTATCTGACGACCCAAGATGGGTGATGTATACCTAATTTTGGGGGCGTCACAGTTGGTATTGTAAGACCCCAACTATTATAAATAAAGATGAATTTTCTATAAATATCATTTTTGAATATTATGGAGTTAATTTGATATAATGTTATAGTTGTGGGTAATATTTATAAATTTTGTAAAGTACGCAAGTTGTTATATAATATTCGATTGGTCGGGGAATATTCGTTTTAACAGAGAATATTTGTACAACGGCACAATCATTGGTGGACCCCACAACCGAATTATTGTCGGATTGAGAAAACGACAAAAATATTTTATTAAAAATAACGACGAAAGTTTTACCATTGATACTGTTGAACTACTCGGTAGTAAAAGTACAGTAATACGTGTGGTTACATAGTAGCACACGGTATTGATTATTAATGCTTATGTGAGAAGTCATTCAGTTTGATTCAATTATTGTCAGTTAATAATATGAATTATTTAGCGATAATGACGTTTTGTTTTATTCGTATTATTAACGTAATAAAACAGAAACATCTTTTTATATAAAACAGAATACTTTATTAAAGTTATTCTATAAATAGAATATATTATATTTTATTTAAAAGATTTTTCTTTAAATATGGACCGTCAGATTAAAGTAATCAATCTGGACCGTTCATGGATTAGTTACTATGCATTCTATTTTTTTATAAATAGCAGCTCATTCCTTCATTATTTCTTACGAATTCACTGAACTCTATAAAGAGAAACTATAGAGAGAGAAAAGAAAAATATTCTGCTACTTAACTACTTCCTTATTTTAGTTCTTCTTTAAAACGGTAAGGGGTGTTATTCTTTCTTATTCATGAAGAGAACTTTTGTTATTCCATTTCTTATTATTCTGTTGGAATAACCTGTATACGCGGTCTACCCTATACTTGGTGACATTCTTCTATTATTCTGTTGGAACATCGTGTCTGTGTGTTTTACACCGGACCTGGTTCCGTTTTTATTATTATTCTGTTTGAACATCCTGTTTGTGTGTTTTACACCGGACCTGGTTCCGTCTTGTTATTATTCTGTTGGAATATCCTGTCTGTGTGTTTTACACCGGACCTGGTTCCATTATTTATTATTCTGTCGGAATATCCTGTCTGTGCGTTTACGCCGGACCTGGTTCCATTATTTATTATTCTGTTGGAATAACCTGTCTGTGCGGTCTATTGCATGCTGGGTGATTTCTTTTGTTATTCCATTCTTTATTATACTCAGTTGGTTAAGTTTTGACTTCTATACTCCATGAAATTAGTGGAATATCCTTGACAATTGCGGTTCATCCAGTATCTTTTCATGAAAATATTCTTCTAAGTATTCTTGAATTTTACTCCACAAAGCAGTATCATGTTGATAATTTGGACGTTGTTAATTCTTGGATAAATTAATTCTTGAACTTGTTTTATTGAATTCTTATATCATTGTCATCATCCTCATGTTTATAAAATGTTGAAAGTCATCTGTGGCCTGTAGTGCATAGATGGACTTGGTATGATTATGACCAGGGATTATTCGGTATAATCATTACCGTAATGTTACAAATGATGTGGTAAAAGTCCTCATTGGCCCGTAGTGCATTGATGGACAGTTGTTGGCATGATCATGACCACTAATGAATACACGAATATCCTTGGCCGTAGTGCAAGAGTGATTCGATGATGTGGATTATTTTATTAAGCTGAGTCCCAGCGATAACAGTGTTGAAAAACTTTTTAAATCATAAAAGATAGTAGAGTTTATTTTCTACTTGACTCTTTTAATGGATTACTTATTCCGCTGCAATTAAACTTGATGTCTATTATATTTTATCAGTTTAACATTGTTGAAGGCTAATGATAATTTATTCTGCATTATCTTAGTCATAATATTTCTTACTGGGCTAGTTGAGCTCACCCTTTCTTTCATTGTTCTCTTCAGGAAATGAGAACGTAACTGGGGCGAGTCGGGAAACGGAGTGATGGTCCGAATGATAGAATTAGTTAGTAGTCCTCACTATTCTATGTAATAGTGTATTAATAAATATAATGAGGACTCCTTTTGAGCATGGATACTCTCTAGTAGACAATTTTTGTATTCAAACTCACAGTTTATATTTTGTCATATTGTACACAACAGTTGTATTATTAAGTTGTATTTAAATTCTGTACCATGTATCTTACGACCCAAGATGGGTGATGTATACCTAATTTTGGGGGCGTCACAGCCATGCTCAAATAGTGATTTGTTTCATATAGTCTACTCATTGATCAAGAAAACTCAGATTAAATTATAAAGAGTGTGACACATTCCATGACTCGAGTTTAATCTAGGATGTCAAGGTTAAAAGGATTAAATTACAGTGAAACATTAGTCACGAAAAGGTTGTATCGAATCATCGATCTTATTATTATTTGGGTAGCAGTGATGCATTACTAGATATCGCTCACTGTTTATAATATGATTTTAAAATTATTGCCAACATAATAATAACCTATAGGGTCACACACATAGAACGTAATTAAAAAGGGAATTAATTTAAATTGTAAGGATTTAAATATATCAATATGATTGATAGTATTTAAATCACGAATTTAAATTAAAAGGTTAATTTGTATATATGTATATTAATTAAGTAAGACTTAATTACGATATATATATATATATATATATATATATATACACACACACACACACACACATATATATCATTAACCTAATAACCCTAGCCGCTCTTAGAGAGAGATTAGAGAGAAAAAGTTTCGAAAATCCTGAACCTTGGTGACTAGTACCGCGGCTCGTTTTACTGCAGATCGTGCGACGATTCATGGGGTGTTCGTGTGGATACCATAGAGACGCAGTTCGGTTGAATTGCGTTGGAGATTCGAAGCCGTTTCAGAGTTTTCTATAATCTGTATAAAATATAAACGACTGAATTAATATATTTTTGCATGGATCCTGTTTTAGGGTTTCCAAAATTGTTTTGAAAAATTTTATATTCCGTTGTTTTTATGTGCCGAAAACCCTACTGTGGTATCAGAGAACTACTTACGAAAACGATTAATTCAGATTACGTGTTTTAATTGTATTCGATATATATGATATATGATGATGATGCATGTTTACCGATCTGAAATTGAATATATGATATTTTGCGTGTATGCATATTCTGGAATTATGTATTATATCTGAAATATATATGCATGTATATGATGTTCTGTTAATCGTATCATATATGATGTATATGATGTTCTAATTGGATTAGAAGCATGAAGATTCGGTTTAATATGATTAATCGAAATTGGACATATATGATATGTTCTGGGTGTATTGTTATTATGAGTGTTAATGCAGATTTGATATGATTCTGGAATTATTTCAGAGATTCGTATGGAAAAATTCTATAATACAGATTGTAGTTCGGAAAACCAGGGGGGAGACCCCCCCTTGGACCCCCCCGTCGTAGCGCACGATGGTCGTGACCCCAATATTTTATATATAGTTTTTCTTTAATTATATACACACTGTTATGTGCTTTTAGTGATATGTATGGTGCACAGTTATGGCCCATTTGACCCATAGGTTAGTGGTTTTTGGTTTTGAAATACGACTTGCATGTCGTGCCTTTCTATAAATTCTGATGCAACATTCTCTTCTCATCTAAATCCCCTCGAATGTAACTCGACGTTTCTTTATGTCATGTAATAATCGATAACAAGATGAAGATGACAAGATGAAGAACACGATGGAAAGATGATGATGGAGAAGAGGCACATGCATGAGGAAGATCCAAGGAAGCTACTATTTTGAGATCTTTTACCACCTTAGATTGACCTTCAATCTTTCATTAGCTTGAAAAGATTGACAGTGGATTAGGCCATAACTGTGACACATTTAATTTTGCACTTTATTTATGCTTGTATTCGATATGATATGATAAATAATATTCATACTTAATAAGATTAAAATCGGTGAGATCTAAATTTATTAATAAAATCCCTCATTAAAATTATTAAGTCTAAATCAGATGCCTTCCAATGAATAACACTCATCAAGACCATGATCAATGGATGTAGGTTTGGCAAAGCAAAGTACCCTATTTATCTTGGTAAGATGCGATAGGATAATTGTGATATCCAAACTGTTAAAATCATTAGGCCCGACTTAACTAAGTTATCTCAATGGGATTGTGGTTTAGACGCATGGAGTTTGGTAGGTACCATTAGATGGACTAGAAACAAATGTTGTTTACCAAACTATCTAAGAGTTATATATGATATAATTGACAAGGGGTTGTCTACCTAAATAATTGTGTTTTGAGAGATTAGCCAAAGCTAACTTACGGCATAATAAAATATGGATCTTGGCCCACTAGAAAGATTTAATAGACAATGCTTTCTGAATTAATGGTGAGGGATATTAATTTGAATAAAATAGTGGGAGGTATATTTTGAATGTACTATTATCAATTACATAATATCAAAAATCTGTAATTTGACTTATTAGTTTTGCACTTATAAATTGTAGATATCAATGGCAAACAACAACAACACAAATAGTCTTTCACTACGATCAGTCCTTGAGAAGGACAAGCTGAGTGGAATTAATTTTCTTGACTGGCATAGGAACTTGAGGATTGTCCTCAAACAAGAGCGCAAGCTATATGTCATTGAAAAGCCCATTCCTGCAGCACCAGCTGATACTGCACGACGTGTAGAGCATGATTGTGACGAACGAGATTTTGTAATTAATTTTTAATATTTATTGAATTAAATAAATATTTTTTCAATGATTTAATTATTGGATTAAATAATTATTTGATGCAATTGTGGTAGATTAATTTAATTATATGTGTTACATTTATTAAATTAATGTAAAGAATTTTTATTATCAAAGTATGTGATTATGTGAGCTTATTGTATTAAAAAATATATTTAATAAGCATATTTGTATTTTAATTAATTTAATTATTAATTAGAGATTTAATGAGTTGATATTATTTATTTATGAGAAATTATTATATTTCATTTAAAGTAAATTAAATAAGATATTGATTTATTTCATGAAGGAGTGTTACATTTTTAAACTATATGATAAAGCTTTATTAAATTAAATAGTTTTGTATTATGTTCATCTAGCCAAACATGGCACTAAAGGGAGTTGGGACCAGTTAACCCATAACTGGATAACTGACCACCAACGCGTCAGTTGGTTTAATTATTATGCGTCTTCTCTTTATTCTTCATTATTTGTCTAAGTCTGAAAATAGAGAAGGAGAGCATTTGAGAGTCAGAGAGAATTTGTGAGATTGATAAAAGATTGTGAGTGTGTAATCAATCAAATACTTGTGAAGGGATCATCATTAATCATCTTTTATACTCTACAGGGTAATCTCTTCTTTCCCAAATTCTATTTTTACGTCTTTGAGTTTTCATAGAAATATGGCTTTCAAACCTTTTGTAAAACCTTTGTAATTGAGAAAGGAGTAATGTTATGGGTTATGTATGTATTAATATGTATCACATCGTATTTAATTATATATATTATGTAAACCATATCATCAAATTCATGAAAACATGTCGTATATAATTTCTATAAAATTACAGAGTGTGGGTTTGGCCTTATGGCCTTATACGTGATATTTTATGTAATGATCGTATGTTATCCCTAAATTTTACACTTGTATGTTGTTATGCATGTTGATACGAAGAGACCAAAGTTTAAATAAACGGATTCGGTGTTATAACGAATCCGTAGTGACAATTTTCATGTTTTATTTTCTAAACCTTCATAAACATCAAAGTCAGTGAAATTCACATATTTTAATTCTATGATTATGTGTTTTAATGGGTTAAAATTACTCTACAGATATTGGGTAATGATTATATGTGAATACTAACATGTGGGTATGTTAAATTAGTGAAATTAAGGATTATTTAGTGTCCTTTTCGCTGAATTCTGTGTTCTTCGCGAACTGAGAATCGAAGTATGGAGTCTCGCGCCACGGCGCCAACTCCAGAACTGAAGTCCCGCGCCACAGCACCACCGCGCCACAGCGCCAAGTCTCAAGCCGCAGCGCCATGGCGCCGCAGCGCCAAGAGTCCGGCCGCAGCGCCATCGCGCCGCAGCGCGAAGGTCATGTATAACAGTGGCGCCGCAATGCCACTCTCCAGAAAGTTCAAGAATGAGATTTTTAAAATGTTTAAGCCTAACAATGTGTTAGTGAATTAATGTAATGAACATGTAAACATGTTAGAAGTATAATGTGATGATAAAATAGTTGTTTAACGTGCAAATAACATAATTACATGTGGATTGAATTATTAAATTCATAATTAGATTATTATTCATGAAGTGATATTATGTGGCAGTAAATGTGATAAATTTCCTAAGTATAGTCAATAATTAAAGTAGACAAAAAGAATGAGTTTATGATGATTAGTTAAGTTATAATTAACTGGTATTGTGAATGTGAATGATATGTAGGATTAAATTCAAAGAACGAGTTTAGTTAAAGTGTAATCTACGCACTAGGCAAGTTCCCTAACCCTACTTATCATTATTGTTCAAGTTTATTATTTACCTTGAATAAATTATCGTTACTATTATTCATGTTTAAATGTTATATTAAAGATTGATTATCTTTTCAAAGTATGATTTAGTTATACAATAATTGTTCTATTGTATACTTCTTGAGATTATTATTCAAATTGAATATCATTATTGTTGAACCTTATTAGACTAGTGAAACCTTAATGATTCAACTAGTCCATAGTTGATGAGCGTTCTAAATTTCAGAACCCTTGATGAATTATCCAAACCAAACTTCCTTTGGTACGGACTCGAATGTCAAACTAAGATGAACAACCCTGTATAGGGGATTATTTACGCTTTAACGTTAAGATATTGTGCACAGTATGGTACTAAGGGCTAATCCCCCTAAGTACGAGAAGAAAGGTCCATAGTCTTATAACTGTTAAAGATTTCAAGTATAACCCTTGATAACCTAGGACATAGTTCAAGGTCTTATGACCCTCAGAATTCTTTTGATTCTTGTTATTCATTCTTGATTCAAAAGTTGAGCTTTTGTTCAGATGTCTTTGATTTATTCGCATGTTATTATACTGTTATTTCATTATTATACTTGTGGGCATTTGTGCTCACTCTTGCTTAATAATAACATTACAGTTAAGAACGAAAGAACTGGATGAACCTTCCACTAGTAAAGGCAAGGGCAAAGTTAGCAAGTGACGAAGACCTGTTGTTTTATTTGACGATGCATTTGTTTAAGACTTGAGTTAATGTTATTGTTTAAGACTTATTTGTTTATGATTCCGCACAGATGTTTAAGGTTAGTTTAACCTGGGACTGTATTATTATTATTTAGATGTTGTAACCCTTAAGGGGAAGATTTTATTTCTATCTATTGTATGGTTTGCATTTATTATGGGTAGATAGATAGATGATATTTGTATCGTGAACACCAAATCCTGTGGAAATGGAAGTACCGGATTTGGGGGTGTCACAGGTTGGTTTCAGAGCCAGGTTATGAACCTTAGGTGGGGGAACAACCTTAGGTAGTAGCCTTATAGAAGAAGATAGTAATGGAAAACTCTTATCGAGTTCTAAGAAATGAATTGGTGTAATTCATTGAAGATAATAAAAGACTTTATGTGCTTATGTGTTTAATTATGTGCTCACTAGTACGACTTAGTAACTAAAACTTAAAATTTTGTTGTCAGGATGTCAGTTATTGGAGGAGCTAGTCGAGCTGGGGAGGAGGAACCCCGAGTGCCTACTGAGGAGGAGCCCCGAGACATTCATGTTGTCAGGGAGCAGTTGATTCAGAGAGAGCCATCTCTGTTGATCACTGTTGTTGGTCAGGAGCATGAGCCTGAGACTGATCCTGAGGAGGATCCTGAGGAGGAATTTGATGAGGAAGAAGAGCAGTTACCACGGTACACCGTTGATGCTGAGATGTATGACACGTTATACGACCGTAACGTTGAGTTACAGGACGAGGTTCAGGAATTGACCGAGCGAGCGACTGTTCAGCAGTCTACTCTAGAGGAGAAGGAGAGGGAGATTTTGACTCTTCACTCAAGATTGGGAAATGTAGAATGGGATTTGGTCCATGAGAAGGGTCAAACCGAGGATGAGACCGAGGAGATAGAGAAGCTGAAGAAGGAGCTGAAGGAAACCTCCGAAAGACTGAAAATAGCAGAGGAAGGATGGGTAAGAGAATCACGTCGAGCTGATCGTGCAGAAGATGATAGTCGTGCAAAGAAGGCGAAGATTGGAGAGACATAATCTACACTTAACAAGGCAATGAATGAGACCCAAGATCGAGTTTTGAGGTACCCAATCCAGTTCGAAGGACTTCCATTGTATATGATGGATCGCAGGACGATGTATCGCATCTTAGAAGAGGAGCGTAGCAAGGCTATTCAGTACCTTGACCGACATTGATATGATTTGTTTAATTATGTGAAGAACTTAATTAGTTTTTTTTAGATGTAAATTCTGACGTGTTTATGAACAAAAGAATATTTTAATGTTTTAAATCCTGTGGATTCTTTATTCCAGTATAGTTGATGTAAATAGCAGTGATGCTATAGTTTGATGTTAAAACTTTTGATTTGAATGAAAATATATAAAATTATTTGAGATGATGTGTTAAATGAGTATGTTAAATTGTTGAGTAATGCCTTAACTATTTAGAGAAATAAATAAAGTTCTAATAAGCGTGTATTTAACAGAAAAATGCCACCAAAGAGAAGACAACAGCGTCAACCGGCTCAAGAAGAGTCAACCAATATTAACAATAATGCCAATGCTAATCCCGTTCAGCAGTTGGTGAACTTACTAACTGGAGCCATGAATAATCAACCTCAAGCTCCACCAAACACAACGTTTAAAGACTTCAAGGCGGTGGGACCGCCAGAGTTCAAAGGTTCCATGAACCCAATCGAAGCTCAAATGTGGGTTATGGAGATGGAGAAGGTTTTCGACGTTGCTAGGGTTAGAGAAGACCAGAAGACCGCTTTTGCAACGTTTATACTGAAGTCTGAGGCTAGCTACTGGTGGCAAGCAAACAAAGTACGAGGAGGTGAAGGTGTAATTATGTGGGAGAGATTTAAAGAGATATTTTTTGAAATGTACTTCCCAACTAGTTCGCAGAATCAGATGGAGGTTCAATTTCTAGAACTGAAGCAGGGAAACATGAGCGTACCTGACTACGCCCCTAAATTCAATGAGTTGACAAGGTTCGCCCCGTACCAAGTACACACTGATGAGAGAAAAGCTAGAAGATTCGAACAAGGGCTAAAGCCTTGGGTATACGACAAGGTATCAATGTTTCAGCTAAACACGTTTGCCGGAGTATTGGAAAAGGCCATCCTCGCTGAAGGTGGAAGCAATGCGGTGACCAAGTATAATCAAGAGCAGAAGAAGAAAAAGAGTGAGAATGAAGGTAACAACAAGACTGGTGGGAGAACCACTGGGGGTAATCATAATCAGAAGAGGAAGTGGATGGATAACTCGTCAGCTGGAAGTCAACAAGGTGGGTAGAAGAAAAAGATCGAAGCATGCCCGACCTGCGGGAAAGCTCATCTAGGAGTTTGTATGAAGGGAAAGAAAGCATGCTACAATTGTGGTCAGGAAGGCCACATAGCACCTAATTGTCCTAACCCAAAGAAGGGTGCTTGTTTCACTTGTGGTTCGAAGGATCATCTAGCAAGAGACTACCCTAAGAAGGGATCAGGAGGAGCAGTACCAGGAGGTAACCGTGAAAATAACAGTGGAAATGCCTTAACCATCACCAGACCAACCGCAATAAACCAACCGACCGCCAGAACTTTTAATATGACAGTACAGGACGCAATCCAGTCTCGTGATATGGTGTCAGGCATCATTCCGATCAATGAAATTAATGCTTATATTTTATTTGATTCGGGTGCTATTTGTTCCTTTATATCCGAATACTTTGCTAATAGTTTAGATTTGCTTATGGATGAGTTGGAATATCCCATGAATATAGAAATTGCGAATAGAGAGATAATTCCTGTTAAGTACGTGCTTAAGAACTGTAGGGTGGATATTAAGGGTAATATCATGAACGTAGATCTTATCCCTATTCGGCTTGGAGAATTTGACGTTATTTTGGGTATGGATTGGTTATCCAATTGTGGGGCGGTAATTGACTGCCAGAAGAAACGTATTAACCTTATGACTCCGTCAAAGGTTGTGTTTTATGGTAGCAAGTCGCCTAGACAAGCGAGTTGTCTGACAATGATGCAGGCCAGGAGGTTGTTAAGACAAGGCTGTGTAGGATATCTAGCTTACATAGTCGACAGTCGAAAAGAGAATCCGAAGGTAGAAGAGATACCGATTGTGAGAGAATTCGTCGACGTATTTCCAAACGATTTGCCAGGACTTCCACCAGATAGAGAGGTAGATTTCGTGATCGATTTGGCGCCAGGAACTGCTCCAATATCGAAGGCAGCATACTGAATGGCACCAGTAGAGATGAAGGAATTAATGGTACAACTACAAGAATTGTTGGACAAGAAGTACATTCAACCGAGCGTATCGCCGTGGGGAGCGCCGGTGTTATTCGTGAAAAAGAAAGACGGATCGATGCGGCTCTGCATTGACTACAGAGAACTGAACAAGGTCACGATTAAGAATAGATATCCATTACCAAGAATCGACGACCTGTTCGATCAATTAAAGAGAGCAAGATACTTTTCCAAGATAGACTTGAGGAGTGGTTATCACCAACTGAAGGTGAGGCCAGAGGATGTACCGAAGACAGTGTTCAAAACGCGATATGGTCACTACGAATTTTTAGTAATGTCGTTTGGTCTAACGAATGCTCCTGCAACATTTATGGGCTAATGAATGGTGTGTTCAAGCCGTTTTTGGACAAATTCGTGGTGGTATTTATAGACGACATTCTGGTATATTCCAAAACCAAAGAAGAACACGAAGAACATTTGAGATTAACGTTAAAAGTATTGAGAAGGGAGAAGTTGTACGCTAAATTTTCCAAATGCGAATTCTGGATCGAGCGAGTACAATTTCTTGGTCACATGATCGATTAAAACGGAATTTCGGTAGATCCATCCAAAGTAGAAGCCGTGATTAACTGGGATCAGCCGAGAACACCGTCGGAAGTAAGAAGTTTCCTTGGATTAGCAGGATATTATAGAAGATTCATTCAAGATTTTTCCAAGATCGCAACTCCGTTAACAAATTTAACTCGAAAAGCTGTGAAATTTGTTTGGACGGAGAAGTGTGAGGAGAGCTTTCAAGAATTAAAGAAGAGGTTGAGTTCGGCACCTGTGTTATCTCTTCCGAATAATACGGGCAATTTTGTGGTTTTTAGTGATGTGTCGCATAAAGGACTTGGCTGTGTATTGATGCAAAACGGTAAAGTCATTGCGTATGCATCACGACAGTTGAATGATTACGAGAAGGGATACCCGACCCATGATTTGGAGTTAGCTGCAGTTGTTTTTGCTTTAAAAATTTGGAGGCACTATCTCTACGGGGAGAAGTGTGAGATATATACGGACCACAAGAGTCTGAAATATATTTTCACACAGAAGGATTTGAATATACGTCAAAGAAGATGGTTATAATTAATTAAGGATTACGACTGTGAGAATTTATACCATCCGGGTAAAGCGAATGTAGTTGCCGACGCCTTAAGTAGAAAGGGTCGTGAGAAATTGATGATGTTGACTGCTCAGGAGGAGCTAATCACAGAAATGGAGAAATTGGAGTTGGAAGTGAAGTATCTAATGGAGATTGATGAGAAGCTATTTCAGATGCAATCTGGTACAACTTTACTAGATAAAGTGAAGGAGGCTCAGCTTCAGGATGATGAATGCAAAAAGGTGGCAAAGAAAATATCTGAGGGACCGAACCGAGATTTAAGATGGATAAGGAAGGAATACTGAGATTTGAGAGTAGAATTTGGGTACCGCCAGTACAAGAGATTAAGGAAGATATTTTAAGCGAGGCTCATAGTTGACGATATTCGATTCACCCTAGTAGTACCAAAATGTACCAAGATCTTCGACAACATTTTTGGTGACCGAATTTGAAACGTGATGTTGCAGAATGTGTTGCCAAGTGTCTGACCTGTCAGAAAGTAAAAGCAGAACATTAGAGACCAAGTAGATTACTTCAACCGTTGGAGATCCCAGAATGGAAATGGGAACATATTACAATGGACTTCGTGGTTGGCCTTTCGATGACTCAGAAAGGCTACGACGTAGTATGGGTTATCGTTGACCGACTGACGAAATCTGCACACTTCCTTCCAATCAAAATAAGATTCAACCTAGATCAGTTGGTCAGGCTATACGTAAAAGAGATTGTTTCGAGGCACGGAGTTCCGGTATCAATTGTTTCAGATAGGGATCCGCGCTTCACATCAAATTTTTGGAAACGTCTTTAAGAATGCATGGGTACGCAATTGCGAATGAGTACAGCTTACCACCCTCAAACAGACAGACAGAGTGAAAGAACGATTCAGACATTAGAAGATATGCTAAGAGCCTGTGTGATGGATTTTAAAGGAAATTGGGATGATCACCTACCATTAGTAGAGTTCGGCTACAACAACAGTTACCACGCTAGTATTGACATGCCACCTTATGAAGCTTTATACGATAAAAAGTGCAGAACTCCGCTTTACTGGGATGAAGTTGGTGAAAGACAATTCCTAGGGCCAAAATTGGTACAGCAGACAACAGAAATAGTCAAAGTAATCCGAGCACGACTGGTAGCTCAAGATCGATAGAAGAAATACGCTGATCCACATCGTAAAACTATCGAGTTTAAATCAGGTAGTTATGTTTTCTTGAAGGTCTCTCCCTAGAAAGGGAAGATCAGGTTCGGAAAGAAAGGAAAATTGAGCCCAAGATTCATTGGACCCTTTGAAGTACTGAGAAGAATTGGAGAAGTTGCGTATGAGGTAGCCTTACCTCCAACACTCGAGAATATCCATAACGTCTTCCATGTTTCTGTGTTACGACCGTACAAGCCTGATTACAAGCATGTAATTGAATATGAACCCCTACATTTTGAGAAAGACTTATCTTACGAAGAAATTCCTGTCCAAATTGTCGACCGAAAAGAACAAGTTCTGAGAAATAAAGTTATACCTTCAGTTAAGGTAATTTGGAGAAACCACAACGCTGAAGAAGCTACGTGGGAACTGAAAGAGAATATGATGAAGAATTACCCTCATTTATTTACTTAATTATTTGTAAGCGATTCTGGGGACAGAATCTTTGTAAGAGGGAGAATGTAACGGGTCAAAATTTATTGAGTCGTGATTCTGGGGACAGAATCCTTTTAAGGGGGGAAAGATGTGATGAACGAGATTTTGTAATTAATTTTTAATATTTATTGAATTAAATAAATATTTTTTCAATGATTTAATTATTGGATTAAATAATTATTTGATGCAATTGTGGTAAATTAATTTAATTATATGTGTTACATTTATTAAATTAATGTAAATTTTTTTTATTTATCAAAGTATGTGATTATGTGAGCTTATTGTATTAAAAGAAATATTTAATAAGCATATTGGTATTTTAATTAATTTAATTATTAATTAGAGATTTAATGAGTTGAAATTATTTATTTATGAGAAATTATTATATTTCATTTAAAGTAAATTAAATAAGATATTGATTTATTTCATGAAGGAGTGTTACATTTTTAAACTATATGATAAAGCTTTATTAAATTAAATGGTTTTGTATTATGTTAATATAGCCAAACATGGCACTAAAGGGAGTTGGGGCCAGTTAACCCATGACTAGGTAACTGACCACCAACGCGTCAGTTGGTTTAATTATTATACGTCTTCTCTTTATTCTTCATTATTTGTCTAAGTCTGAAAATAGAGAAGGAGAGCATTTGAGAGTCAGAGAGAATTTGTGAGATTGATAAAAGATTGTGAGTGTGTAATCAATCAAATACTTGTGAAAGGATCATCATTAATCATCTTTTATACTCTACAGGGTAATCTCTTCTTTCCCAAATTCTATTTTTACGTCTTTGAGTTTTCATAGAAATATGGCTTTCAAACCTTTTGTAAAACCTTTGTAATTGAGAAAGGAGTAATGTTATGGGTTATGTATGTATTAATATGTATCACATCGTATTTAATTATATATATTATGTAAACCATATCATCAAATTCATGAAAACATGTCGTATATAATTTCTATAAAATTACAGAGTGTGGGTTTGGCCTTATGGCCTTATACGTGATATTTTATGTAATGATCGTATGTTATCCCTAAATTTTAAACTTGTATGTTGTTATGCATGTTGATACGAAGAGACCAAAGTTTAAATAAACGGATTCGGTGTTATAACGAATCCGTAGTGACAATTTTCATGTTTTATTTTCTAAACCTTCATAAACATCAAAGTCAGTGAAATTCACATGTTTTAATTCTGTGATTATGTGTTTTAATGGGTTAAAATTACTCTACAGATATTGGGTAATGATTATATGTGAATACTAACATGTGGGTATGTTAAATTAGTGAAATTAAGGATTATTTAGTGTCCTTTTCGCTGAACTCTGTGTTCTTTGCGAACTGGGAATCGAAGTATGGAGTCTCACGCCGCGGCGCCAACTCCAGAACTGAAGTCCCGCGCCGCAGCGCCACCGCGCCACAGCGCCAAGTCTCAAGCCGCAGCGCCAAGAGTCCGGCCGCAGCGCCATCGCGCCGCAGCGCGAAGGTCATGTATAACAGTGGCGCCGCAACGCCACTCTCCAGAAAGTTCAAGAATGAGATTTTTAAAATGTTTAAGCCTAACAATGTGTTAGTGAATTAATGTAATTAACATGTAAACATGTTAGAAGTATAATGTGATGATAAAATAGTTGTTTAACGTGCAAATAACATAATTACATGTGGATTGAATTATTGAATTCATAATTAGATTATTATTCATGAAGTGATATTATGTGGCAGTAAATGTGATAAATTTACTAAGTATAGTCAATAATTAAAGTAGACAAAGAGAATGAGTTTATGATGATTAGTTAAGTTATAATTAACTGGTATTGTGAATGTGAATGGTATGTAGGATTAAATTCAAAGAACGAGTTTAGTTAAAGTGTAATCTATGCACGAGGCAAGTTCCCTAACCCTACTTATCATTATTGTCCAAGTTTATTATTTACCTTGAATAAATTATCGTTACTATTATTCAAGTTCAAATGTTATATTAAAGATTGATTATCTTTTCAAAGTATGATTTAGTTATACAATAATTGTTCTATTGTATACTTCTTGAGATTATTATTCAAATTGAATATCATTATTGTTGAACCTTATTAGACTAGTGAAACCTTAATGATTCAACAAGGCCATAGTTGATGAGCGTTCTAAATTTCAGAACCCTTGATGAATTATCCAAACCAAACTTCCTTTGGTGCGGACTCGAATGTCAAACTGAGATGAACAACCCTGTATAGGGGATTATTTACGCTTTAGCGTTAAGATATTGTGCACAATATGGTACTAAGGGCTGATCCCCCTAAGTACGAGAAGAAAGGTCCATAGTCTTATGACTATTAAAGGTTTCAAGTATAACCCTTGATAACCTAGGACATAGTTCAAGGTCTTATGACCCTCAGAATTCTTTTGATTCTTGTTATTCATTCTTGATTCAAAAGTTGAGCTTTTGTTCAGATGTCTTTGATTTATTCGCATGTTATTATACTGTTATTTCATTATTATACTTGTGAGCATTTGTGCTCACTCTTGCTTAATAATAACATTGCAGTTAAGAACGAAAGAACTGATGAACCTTCCACTAGTAAAGGCAAGGGCAAAGTTAGCAAGTCACGAAGACCTGTTGTTTTATTTGACGATTTATTTGTTTAAGACTTGAGTTAATGTTATTGTTTAAGACTTATTTGTTTATGATTCCGCACAGATGTTTAAGGTTAGTTTAACCTGGGACTGTATTATTATTATTTAGATGTTGTAACCCTTAAGGGGAAGATTTTATTTCTAACTATTGCATGGTTTGCATTTATTATGGGTAGATAAATAGATGATATTTGTATCGTGAATATCAAATCCTGTGGAAATGGAAGTACCGGATTTGGGGGTGTCACAATGATACTTACAAGAAGCATCAAGATGATGCTCTGGACGTGAGTTGTCTCATGCTAGCAAATATGAACACTGAGCTTCAGAAGCAACATGAGTTAATGGATGCTTATGAGATGATCGAGCATCTCAAGAAATTGTTCAAAGGGCATGCTCGATAGGAAAGGTATGATACAAGCAAAGCGTTGTATCACTGCAAGATGGGTGAATGTGATCCAGTTGGTCCACATGTGCTAAAAATAATTGGGTATATTGAATACCTTGATAGGCTGGGTTTTCCGATTACTCTAGAAGTCCAAACTGATCTTGTTTTGCAATCTTTGAACATCAGCCACTCTCAATTTGTTATGAATTATCTCATGAATGAAATTAAGAAACCACTTACTGAGTTATTGAGCATGTTAAGAACTGTCGAGAACAACAGGAAAAAGGCAGGACCCGCTCCCATAATGATGGTGCAAAAGGAGAATGTTAAGGGAAATTGGAAACGCAAGAAGAAGATATGATCTAAATCTGGTGCCAAACCCAATTTTAAAACCAATCAGGCTTTAAAACCTAAAGGTGGGGTGGCTAAAGAAGGTGATTGTCACTTCTTTGGAAAACCTGGACACTAGAAGAGGAATTGTCATGCTTATTTGGAAGAAGTGAAGAAAAAGAAAGGAAGTGTGACTTCTGATTCAGATATATATATATTATAGAAGTCAACTTGTCCACTTCTACATCATGGGTATTGGATACTGGATGTGGTAATGTGTTAATGTGCAGGAACTTCGAAGGAGTAGGACTTTGGCAAAAGGAAAGGTTGACCTACGAGTTGGGAATGGAGCAAAAGTTGCTACACTAACCGTATGAACTTATCATGTATCTTTGCCCACTGGGCTAGTATTAGAATTAGAGGATTGTTATTATGTGCCTGCTATAAGCAAAACATTATTTCTATTTCTTGTTTGGACAAGAAAGGTTTTTCATTTATAATAAAGAACAACTGTTGTTTGTTTTACTTAAATGAAATATGTTATGGTGTTGCACAATTATTTGATGGTCTTTATATTCTTAATTTAGAAATGCCTATCTATAACATAAATACAAAATAATTTAAATCAAATTGTTCAAATCCAACATATCTCTGGCACTGTCGTTTAGGCTATATAAATGAGAAACGCATATCCAAACTCCATAAAGATGGATTTTTGGATTCATTTGATTTTGAATCATATGAGAGATACGAGTCTTATTTATTGGACAAGATGACTAAATCCCCTTTCATTAGACATAGTGAACGGGCTAATGATGTATTGGGACTTATACATAGTAATGTATGTGGACCCATGAGTTCGTTAGCAAGAGGTAGGTTTTATTACTTCATTACATTTACTGACGACTTTAGTAGATATGGATATGTGTATTATGAGACACAAATCTGAATCCTTTGAAAAGTTCAAGGAATTCAAGAATGAAGTTCAAAACCAATTTGCCAAAAGTATAAAAGCCCTTCGATCTGATCGAGGAGGTGAATACTTAAGCTAAGACTTTGATGACCTTCTAAAGGAGTGTTGTATTATATCACAGCTCACTCCACCTGGAACACCACAATGGAATGGTGTATCTGAGAGTAGGAATCACACCTTGTTGGACATGGTACGATCAATGATGAGTCATGCAGATCTTCCAATAAGCTTTTGGGGTAATGCCCTAGACACAGCTGCATTCACACTTAACCATGTTCCTACAAAGACGGTTCAGAAGACACCATATGAGATGTGGACTGGGAAACGTCCTAGTATGTCGTTCATGAAGATTTGGGGTTGCGAGACGTTTGTAAAACGTCTGGATTCTGACGAGCTTGGACCTAAATCTAACAAATATAATTTTGTGGGATACCCAAAGGAAACAAAAGGGTATTATTTCTACAAACCTTCTAAGAATAAAGTGTTTGTTTCTCGAACTGGTATTTTTCTAGAAAGAGAATTTGTCTCTAAAGGAAACAGTGGGAGGAAAGTAGAACTCGAAGAAATTCGAGAACCACAAAATATCATTGAACCTGAGTTGGATCGTGAGCAGGAACCACAAGATATTATGGAAAGTGAACTTGCTCAAATTACACAAGGCATTCGTAGATCAGGTAGGACACGCCAATAGCCCGAGAGATATTATGGATATCTTGTGACTCAAAACGGCGATGTGATGCTCATATATCAGGATGAGCCTCCTTCCTACCAAGAAGCTATGAATGGACCAGATTATGAGAAATGACTTGAAGCCATGAAATCTGAGATGGACTCCATGTATACTAACCAAGTATGGACTTTGGTTGATCCACCCGAAGGGGTAAAACCAATCGAGTGCAAGTGGATTTTCAAGAAGAAAATCGACAAAGATGGTAATGTACAAACCTATAAAGGTCGACTGGTAGCAAAAGGTTTCGAACAAGTTCAAGGTGTTGACTATGATGAAACATTCTCTCCAGTGAAAATGGTTAAATCCATCAGGATCTTACTTGCTATTGCTGCCTTTTATAATTACGAAATCTGGCAGATGGATGTCAAAATTGGTTTCCTTAACGAAAATCTCCTTGAGGATGTGTACATGACACAACCTGAGGGTTTTGTCACTCCAAAGGATGCTGGAAAGGTATGTAAGCTGCAGCGATCCATTTATGGATTGAAGCAAGCCTCTCGAAGTTGGAATCTTCGATTTGATGAAGTAGTCAAAGAGTTTGGCTTTATAAAAAATGAAGATGAACCTTGTGAATATAAGAAGGTTTGTGGGAGCCACATTGTATTCCTAGTATTATATGTTGACGACATATTAATTATTGGGAATGATACCTTCATTATAAGCTGTAAAAATATGGTTAGGAAAATATTTCTCCATGAAAGATTTGGGCGATGCAACCTACATTTTAGGTATCAAGATCTATCGAGATAGATCGAGAAAAATGCTCGGCCTAAGTCAAAGTACATATATTGATAAAGTGCTAAAACGGTTCAGCATGCAAGAGGCGAAAAGAGGACACTTACCCGTGACTCATGGTGTAAAGATCTCTAAGGCCCAATGTCCTAAATCACAAGATGATGAGGAGCGTATAAGAAATATCCTTATGCTTCGACAATTGGATCTATCATGTATGCAATGATATGTACTCGTCCGGATGTCTCGTATGCTTTGAGTATGACGAGCAGATATCAGTCGAATCCAGGTAAAGGTCACTGGACAACAGTAAAGAATATCCTCAAGTACCTGAAAAGGACTAAGAATTCATTCTTGGTATATGGAGGTGAAGACGAACTGGCAGTAAAGGGTTACACATATGCTAGTTTCCAGACTGACAATGATGACTACAAGTCTCAGTCAGGTTTTATGTTTTTCTTTAATGGTGGTGCTGTTAGCTGGAAGAGTTCGAAGCAAGAGACAGTAGCCGATTCTACAACAAAGGCTGAGTATATTGATGCTTCTAGTACGACCAAGGAGGCTGTATGGATTAAAAAGTTCGTCACTAAACTTGGAGTTGTTCCAACCATTGTTGATCCGGTTGAGCTATACTGTGATAATAATGGAGCCATTGCACAGGCTAAGGAACCCAGGTTTCACCAACGATCCAAGCATATACTTAGGCAGTACCATCTCATCTGTGAAATCATTGATAGAAGAGATGTACATATAGGAAGAGTGCCAACAAAAGATAATGTTGTAGATCCACTGATCAAGTCTTTGTCGCAGCAGAAGCACGAAAGGTCACACTAATTCCATGGGTATTAAATACATGAGCGATTGGTTCTAGTGCAAGTGGGAGACTGTTAGAGTCTATGCCCTAGAGGCCAATTATTTGATATAATTGTTTAACATTTTGATATTATATTTGGTTGAATAAATGAATTATTTTATTATGGTTTTATTTACTGCGTTATATAAATGTTAGCATAATAAAAGTTCTTAGAATAATGATACAAATTATATAGTTTCAAGTATGTGACTTGAACACGAGATTATATAATTACAATTAGTATCATTGCTCTTAAATGTCCCTAGTCAAGTATCATTGTTAATGGAACAACAATGATGCATTGAGACTAGTATGTGGATTGACTGATGACCAAATCTCATTGGTCATAAATTTATGAGATATTGAGTCAATGCATAGGTACATGTTAGAGAACGATGTGCTGGACAGACCCACCATGAGAATTCTACGTGGAGCATTATGCAAAGTCTCATTAGTGATTCTCATAGTGACAATGATGTAATGATCATCCGACCTGAAATCACTATATTACTACACGGGAATTTATATACTTTGATATCATCAAAAGTCACCTTTAATAGGGTGAAAAATAAAGGTGATTATTGAGTACATCATGAATCGTGTGAGGAATATGAGTGATCTAGATGAAATTTATCCCTCCTATATATTAGGGGTGATATCCATAGGCCTCTTGATTGGGTAAGACTATGAAATACATGGCCATGCTCAAATAGTGATTTGTTTCATATAGTCTACTCATTGATCAAGAAAACTCAGATTAAATTATGAAGAGTATGACACATTCCATGACTCCAATTTAATCTAGGATGTCAAGGTTAAAAGGATTAAATTACATTGAAACATTAGTCACAAAAAGGTTGTATCGAATCATCGATCTTATTATTATTTGGGTAGCAATGATGCATTACTAGATATCGCTCACTGTTTATAATATGATTTTAAAATTATTGCCAACGTAATAATAACCTATAGGGTCACACACATAGAACGTAATTAAAAAGGGAATTAATTTAAATTGTAAGGATTTAAATATATCAATATGATTGATAGTATTTAAATCACGAATTTAAATTAAAAGGATAATTTGTATATATGTATATTAATTAAGTAAGACTTAAATAAGATATATGTATATATATATATATATATATATATATATATATATATATATATATATATATATTTCAGATTTTATTTTAATTAGATTAAGTTTTTGATTAATTACTTTTAACTGCTATATATATATATATATATATATATATATATATATATATCAACTATTTAGGGATTACATCATTAACCTAATAACCCTAGCTGCTCTTAGAGAGAGACTAGAGGGAAAAAGTTTCGAAAATTCTGATCCTTGGTGGCTAGTACCGCGACTCCTTTTACTGCAAATCATGCGACGATTCGTGGGGCGTTCGTGTGGATACCATAGAGATGCAATGGATTACGTTGGAGATTCGAAGCTGTTTCAGAGTTTTCTATAATCGGTATAAAATCTAAACCACTAAATTAATATGTTTTCGCATGGATCCTGTTTTAGGATTTTAGAAATTGCTTTGAAAAATTTTATATTACGCTGCATTTATGTGTCAAAAACCCTAACAAAAAAACGTAGAAAATGTGAGTTGTGGACTCAAGAACGAACGAATTTTGAGTTCGGAAGACCGAATTACGGACGAACAAACGAACAAAGAACGTTAATAAAGTAAAATGAACGAATGACAAAATTTAAGCCAATCGAATGACAAGTTTATGGATTCAGAATGAAATTTTGTCCGAGGGAAGTTAAAGTACGTAAGATAAGGAAGAAAATGGCTTTTTCCCGACAGGAGATTTTTAATGTCCAACTTTTTGGATGGTAATTAAGGGGCAAGCATGAATGTATTATTCATGAAGAAAAATATCTAGAATGATGATTAAAACCTTAAGTTTAACGATGAAACATCGGATAAAGGTTATAAAACAACGAGCACACAATACGTAACCGATATCCGGGGACCATAGTCACGATAAAACGAACGTCTGGGATTGCTAATGATTGTGATTCCTTAGACGTTGAGTGACGAGGGTGATTTATAACATTTCGATGTTATGATGTCGTAATGAGAGTTAAGTGTAAAGCGTATTGACGTTGTAAACGCAACGTAGTTGCGATGAACGATCGGTCTTAGCATATAATGAACCGTATGACTTCAACATTTAGAAAGAATGATGAACGTGAGGTTCATGTAATGGATAACAAACGAAAGTGATTAAAACCTTTGGTAAAGGTTGAATGAGAGATAAAGACATGAATAATGTGAATGCAAAATATGTAAACAATCCTTCTGAATCGTATTCACGGCGTGTGAACGTTCTAAGCATACATTGGTTGTATGACTTAGACGTTGATGAAGGTAGTAAGTACGATATGAATTATTAAGAAAGCCGTAACGAATGATAATAAGATTAATGAAAGTCCGAGTATGAGTCGGATAGAGAATGTTAGAATGAAACGTAAGCGTTAAACACTTTAGCCGACGTAAGGGTTAAGTGTATGCGAATATTAAATGGGCAGAACCTTCATGCCGTGTAT
The DNA here is from genome assembly GCA_016801055.1 of Panax notoginseng. Taxonomy (NCBI): domain Eukaryota; kingdom Viridiplantae; phylum Streptophyta; class Magnoliopsida; order Apiales; family Araliaceae; genus Panax; species Panax notoginseng. Next base: position 94,945,248 of record CM029015.1, on the reverse strand, counting down.
GGTTTGACCATAAGGTAATGAAGACTAATGATTAAACCTATGAACGGTGAAGAAACTGAATTAAAGATAACGGCGTATAACGTTAAGAAGCCGAGTTAATGATTATAACTTGGATAACATTTCGAGCCAAGTGAACTGGACGTTATAAGATATGAATAAGGTAATATAAAATGCTTAACGCTATGAAAGCATAATATCAACATTGAATAATCATTCTGAGTATACAAAAGACTTTATGACTTAGACGATAAGGAATAAATTCTAAGGTATGACATTTAGTTGCCATAAAGCCATAAGGAATGGGAAATCAACTTAACGAACATTATAGTTTTAATGGTTCAAATAAGTTTAGCTTAGATTGTGGTATAATCGTAATCTTTAATGGTTGACATATGGGAGCTAGGCTAAACAATTTCTTCAGAAAGCGGAGGTATATACGAACTAGCAACCAATTTAACTCGATGTGAAAGACAGTGTAGATAAGACGAAAAACTAAATTATTGGTTGTTTGTGGAAAATCACCCAGAGTACCATATGGAATACTAGTAGAGACTCGATGTGTGATAAGTCCTAGAAAAGTTATAAGAGGAAGATAAAAATATAAATCATCAAAGATGATGATCGTATAAGTTAAGACATCTCCGTATGTCATAACGCCATAAAATGGTAAAAAAGGATGGTTACGTGAACTTAGGTTATAAACACGAACCATAAGGAGTAAAGTTAAGTTTAAACCAACGTGTAAGTCAATTATACGACTAATTGGTACATGTTATTCCTTATGTGATATATAGGGATTGCGATGAGCGGTTCAACATAAACTGTAAGTTGTAGCAATGTGTAAGGCAAGTTTCCTAATTTCATTCATGTTTAATATGAATGCTAGTTTCTTAAACTTTTTAGATGTTGAACATGAGAAGTTTTATCTATGTGGAAATATGTGATATTTGTACAAAGTGGTAGAATATATCCTTGAGGCTTTCATCTAAGGCCAAAGTGGCTGATATCATCTTTGATTCCTCTTGGTTACTTCCCCCGAGTTTCCACCATGAGATGATTGAACTTAGAAGTCTAATTGAGGCTCAGCCTATCCATCCTCTCTCTAATGACCACATTGAATGGAATGGTCTTTCTCTTTCGAACCTCAAAGCTCGACACATCTGGGATTGCATTAGAACTAAAAAGTCTACACCTATTTGGCATAAAATTGTTTGGCACAAACTCCATGTCCCCCGTTTCTCCTTTATCTTATGGTTGGGATTCCTTAGAAAACTTCCTACAAATGATATTACTAGGCACTACTCGTCTGGCAGAACATCTTCCTGCCCTCTCTGTCAGCGGCATGATGAAAGTTTTAACCATCTATTTTTGAATGCCCATACTCCTCTTCCATTATGCAAAAAACTCTTGAATTGGGTGATTGGTCTAACTTACCCATGGACTAGACTGGTGTCTCTTCTTTTATCATCTCTTTCCAAGGTAGGAATATCTCAAAGCTAATCCTTTATCTTACCTTTGCTGCTACTTTCTACAAGATTTGGGAGGCGAGAAATATAAGACTTATTCGAACAAGCTTACCCCCCATCCATTGTTGCAAAGGACACTACCAATATCATCAAATCAAGGTTGTCCTCTTCTTCTCTTTTTATCAAAGCATCTCACTCTTTTCCTTATTATTGTAACTGGTTACTTTGATTCTTTATTTGGGTGAGGTGAGGTGCTCGACTTGGGGTGCTTGGCTTGGGGAGGTGCTCAGCGATTAGGCGAGGTGAGGTGCTCAACAGTGAGGTGCTCGGCTTGGGCGCGGTGAGGTGCTAGTTGCCCATATTGGTGCTCAGAGATGAGGTGCGCAACTTGGGCGAAGTGAGGTGCTAGTTGTACATATTGGTGCTCAGCGGGGAGGTGCTCGACTTGGGCGAGGTGAGGTGCTCGACTTGGGGTAGTCGGCTTGGTGCTCAGCGGGGCGCTCGGCTTAGGCGAGGTGAGGTGCTCGACTAGGGGTGCTCGACTTGGGGTGCTAGGCTTGGTGCTCAGTGGGGAGGTGCTTGACTTGGGCTTGGGCGAGGTGCTAGCTACCCATATGGTGCTCAGCGGTGAGGTGCTCAACGATAAGGTGCTCGACTTGGGCGTGGTGAGGTGCTCGACTTGGGGTCATTGGGTATGTTGTTATGAGGGCCTCTATACTGATCAGCTGTACTGGATTCTTGGTTTAGCTATACTTCTGTATAGGATTTTGTGGTCTGTTCACTCTTTGTGTTATATGTTATGACATGTTACTATTTAGCTTTGAAAGGCTGCCTACATTTTTATATAGTCATGACATCATAGGGCTTGTCCTATAATGTTTATGATATATTCTTATTGGGTTTTCTAATGTCATCTGTAACTTCCTTTTTATATAATACAATCTAAATTTAGCAAAAAAAATGTATGAGGCCTTGTTTACAATTTTAACACTTCGGTGTTTCAATGAGATGAACTGTTCTGTGATTGAACTGTTTAATGTGAAAAGGTTTTGTTTATATATGTACCATTATTGTTAAATCTGTGCTAATGATTCTAGCCGGACAGAATATGTATGAAAAAGATAGAAGAATGAAAATATTTCAAAGTGTATGTGATTAGTGTTTTAAAATGATAGGGATCAGAACTATTCCTATTATTCAAGCTGCTTCATAACCTTTGTTCGGTTATTAAGTTTTAAAAGAATGTTTAAATTCTTGATGTTGTTTATTCAATTGTTATGACTTGCTGAGAAATTGAATGCTCATACTTGCTTTAAATGAAAAATATTTTCAGCGTACGAGTAGAAGAACTTAAAGGATCCCGTAAAGATCAAGCTGACCGGTATCTAGACGGAGTGCCATTCAGTATATGAATGAACATGAAGATCAAGTCAAGACTTGTAATGTAGAATAGTTTAATTAAGCTATAAAATAGTTTAATGAACTTTTATGTATCCTTGGTGGCTGATGAATGTTACTCTTGTAAGATGTAAAGAATAATATAATTATCATTATTTGTAATGAACGAGGTTATAAGGTATTAGAACCTGAGATTTGAGAATGTATGTAGTTATATTTAGCTACATAATGATGTATGTTGGAATGAGATGTACTCGTGATGTACGAAATTCGGGTGTGAAGATAGACCAGATTTCAGGACGTTATAAGTTGGTATCAGAGCTGATAGGTTATAAACCTTAGGTATGTAATCTAAGACTATAATCGTAGAGAAATAATAAGAAGATCGTTTAGTTAAACGATTAAGGAAGAAGATCACTACGTGATCATATTGAATCGTAATAACAGATGTTCTATTAAATGAGGGATGATTTATAGCTAATGCTATAAATGAATGGTACTATGAAGTAGTATGGGAAGAAGAACTCAGAAGAGTTGTACATGATAGAATACGATAACCACAACACTAGGCGCAGTGGTAAGTTTTGACTTGGGGTGAAACGTAAACCCGAGCATCTTGGGATTGATTCCCGCCTGCAACAAGTGTCAGGTTGTCATTGCTTTTCGGAATTCTTTTGACTACTCAAGACCTTGTAACTCAGCAAACCATGATGGTATTATCTGGGATGGTACCAAGGCAAAAGATGTTAAGGCTACTACTATCTGGAATTCTACTCGGATCACTGGGCCTACCGTGTCTTGGCATAGCTTGGTTTGGCATAAGATTGTGCCCCCGGTAATCTTTTATTCTCTGGCTTTCTTTTCATAAGGGGCTCCGGACCCTTGGCAGATTGACTCATTTTGGCTTTGGTATCAACCCTATGCGTGTGTTTTGCTCGAATGATAGGGAAACCTTCAACCATTTAATCTTCGAATGCTCCTTCTCTTTTCAGATTCTGGTGGCTGTCCTTAGGCAGTGCTGTTGGAGAGGGTTTCGTAGGAGTTGGACTTCTATTACTGGCTATATCTCTAGTCGCTCCTGCAAAATTTTCACTCTAGCCTTCTCCATTTTGGGTTTGCTTCCGTGGTACATAGAATTTGGACCGAAAGAAATGCTAGGATTTTTTCAGATACTTCCATCCCTGCTCGGATTCTCATTTATGATATTATTAATTTGATAAAGTGTGGGCTTCACTCTAATGCTAAATTTTAAAAAATCAAGTCTAGACTATGCTATAGATCTTTAGTGTTGTAACTGTTGTCCTGGGATTACTTGTGGTTTACTATTGCTGTTGCTGCAGGTTTCGGTTGCCTCTAGTGGCTACAATGCTCGGTTCAGTACTGGTCTGGTTTTATGTGGCGATTCCTAAGGGCTTTTGCTATTGTGGTAGGGTTCTAGCTTTGCACATGTTGGATGGTTCTTGCTATAGTTGCAGCTGCTCGGGCTTGGTTGAGCTGTTACAACTGTTATACGCCCCCTTATTTTGCACTGCTGGGGCTGGGACTGATTGGGGCGAGCACCGCTACTATTTTACTGCTGAGTTTAGGTGGGCTGAGTGCTCCTGATGTTGCTGCTATTACATGGGCACTGCTGCTGCTGCACTTGACTGTTGCATAGAGGGGTTCGGCATAGTGGGGTTCAGCTTAGAGGGGTTCAGAATGGTGAAGCTTTGGCTTCGGCCTTTGGGGGTTCTGGGATTGAGGTGCTTCGGCCTTATGGGGCTATGAATGGGTGGAGCTTCGTCTTCACTTAAGATGGTTTATGGGTTTGTTCAGTGGGCTTCGGTTGGTGAGGCTTCGGCATCGGGTGTCGTAGCTGACTTCGGCATCGGGCGTCGTAGCTGACTTCGACATCAGGCATCGTAGCTGTTCCGTGCTTTGGTGCTCAGGCGTCTTGTAGATTGGTTCTTATTTATGTTGTGATCGCATTATTTGTTATCTGTTCTTGGGCGTCTGCTTGTAATCTTTTATAGTCCTTACATCATAGGGCCTGTCCTATGACGTCTTTGCTATACTCTGATTGGGTTTCTCCCATGAGATTTTGTAATCCCCCATTTTTTTTATTTTAGTCTAAAATTAGCAAAAGAAATAAAAAATTAGGCCGAGCCTGTGCGCAAAGCCTGGTCCAGGGTGGGGAGACTTAGTCCGACTACGGTTGGGAAACTCCACATTATCAAAAAAAAAAGAATACGAAATAAAGAAAATTCATATTAAGTACAAAGAAAGAAGGAAGTTATAAGATTTTGATTGAGGACTCATGTGATAGCTGAGTAGTACGAACCTTTGAATGGGAGAAGGTTTGTGATTACTTAGTTATTACAGTGATAGTCATTGGAATAGTAACGCCACACTATACAATATGTATATGAGGAGAAGGTGAATCTTTTCTCATATATATGTGTGATAGGTAGAGAATGATAAGATAGGTGCGAGTTCTTGAAACTCATACTTATGTAAAGTTTGTGACTCATAGTTATATGTTATGTTTCTGAGCCCTAAGCATATGGATAGTCCTTGATTTGTTCTTGGATTACATATTGCGAAGATAAGTTCTTGAACACATATGATTGTGGAAAGTTCCTAAACACATAAAGTGTGGTAAGTTGATGGACTATACTAAGGTATAGGAATGTTTGGACTGAAAACAAGTATTTTTTTTTGTTAAAGTTAGACTGTATTAAGAAAGAAATGGTGTTAAAAACACAAGGGAGCCCTAATCAGGGAAAAACAAAGGACATGCCCTTTGATGCCTTGACAATTAAAGAAAAGGCCAAATAATCAACAATTAGCAACAAATTGCCAAGCAGGTATACTAATCAATCAAACAAAAGGATCGAATCAACAATAAGCAACAACAACAGGAACGGAGCAACAACATCAGGAACAGTCCCAATCCAATAGCACACATGGGGAACAAATAGGAAGGCACCAACAACCAGCAATCCTTTATAAACCAGACCTAGAAAGAGATTTTGGCAAGCAAACTACTAACGAGAGCAGACCCAAGAAGGAGGTTGTATCTCAAAGAACCATGGCCATACCCCTCCCATAATCAGCCTAGTAGCCAGAAGAGCGAAAGCTGAGGGAACCGAGGCTGGTCTTTGACTATGTGGAAAATGAGAACAAAAACTAACATTTCTCAATCAGAATCCCACTCAAGCGAGGCATCCCAGGACCGAAATGAACCAAACCGCAGTAAGGAGGCTGCACAACAAGCAGCCCCAAGTAAACAGACAGACCCATACCGAAGCAACCCCTAACAAACCTAGACATCAGCCCACCCTTAGCCCACCAGCCTGGAGAAGATTAAGTATTGTCGCAAATAAGACAATGAAGGAAGATGGAGAAAAAGGATATTCCAACCACAACACTTGGCGTAGCGGTAAGTTTCGACCTGGGGTGAACCGTAAACCTGGGCATCCTGGGATCGATCCCCGCCTGCAATAAGTGTGAGGGCCAAACTGGTTCGTGTGGCCATGGTACCCCTGGCGCAAGGCGGGTAGCAAACCGCTTTGGTATCGGGCTAGGGAGATTAGTCGACCCGCAGGTTAGGAACTCTACATTAGCAAAAAAAAGAAGAAGAGGATATTAAAAGTCATATAATTATGCTAGATTTTGAAGTTTATTGAAATCGTGCTTATATGTGCATTTTGAAAAGAAAAGAATTGGTTCAACTTTTAGAACTAATGGATTTTAAAAGAACTATTCTTTGTATGTTTATGCTAATTGTTTTAGATAGACAAAAATTGATTTGAAATATAAAAATAAATTTATATCATCTATGCATTTAATGCAAAGATGGTAAAAGGATGGAGTTATTAATACAATTGAACGTAGTGTTGGATGTGATCTTTAGATCAACAACCCGCTATGCTATGATGTATAATGACAAAGTCATAAACTGACAAAGTCCTTAACGTGCTGTGAAACAGTATGGTATCATGACGTCATAAAACGTTTTGAATTAATGATTAAAAGAATTTAAAGAGTAGTCGATGTCAATTGATTTGACTAGACGAATGTTTCAAGTTGATGTCCAATTTATTGGTATGGTCTAAGCTATTTGATTTGGCTAAGACAAATGGTATGCAATGTTTAAAAGGAAATCGAGCTTTCTTTGAGAAGTTATGTCAAACCAAATTATTTTGGTGCGGAATCTGATGATTAAGTTTGAGGTGAACACACCCCGAAATGGGGTTATACAATATGTTGATCACTTACATATGGACGAGGTAGTTTACTTTCTTGGTGATTATAAACTGGCCGTGATAGAAGGGTTTACGGTGAAATGTTGTTAAGCCTAGCAAGAGTTCATGGTCCATATGACCCCTCAACAAAGTGTGAAATGTTTTAAAGGAATCTTTATATTCCTATTTATTCCTTCTACTTCATAATTCTTGATAAGTTAAGAAGGTTAGGGAATATTCAAAAGATAAGAACTTCTTCGAAGAAAAGTTGAGATGAAGGGTATGTTAAAATTTTGAGGATGAAATTCTGTGAAGAAGGGGAGAATGTGATATCCCGAAGGATTGACAATTATGTCAGAAGAAATAAATGTTGAGGTTATTCAACAAGTATGAAAAAGGGTAGGAATAAAACCTTTGCTAAAGGTTGTAAGGATAAATTATCCTGGTATGGATGTGGTTTTAGAAATTCCGAGGACGGAATTTTTATAAGGGGGGAAGAATGTGACAACCCGAAAAATCGGATTGTCCAGAAATTAGGTTTAAAGAATTAGTTATTAATAAAATAAATTTTTATTAATAATATTATGTACTATGTGTTTATTAATCATCCTAGAACCTAGGATGATTATAAAATGGGAGGATTCTGGCTACGAGCTATACTGAATGAGTAAGAATTTTCATGATGAAAATAAAAATTTTCTAGGAACAAAAATATTTCTGAGGAAAAAGATGAAATAAACACTATTCACCCGACGAACCCTAAGGGTTAGGGTTTGAATAACCGAAGCCTTTTCGAGAGATTGGTATGTTGAAATGACATTTCGTCGAAAGATTTGATGATAATATGTCGTGAAAAGTTAAGTTAGCCGAGAAAAGTTTTTCTCAAAAAACGTGCAGAAATCGGACGAAATAAAAATGACGAAAAGTATTGTTATGTACTTTTCATTCGTTTAAGTACGTTAGGGTAAAACGTAAAGGAAAATGCAAAGGAAAACTCTTATAATCAAAAAGTATTTTTTAGTTTTTCGAAGTTCCGAAGAATACGTAAAAGTAAATCTGTAGAGGAAAGATGAAATATTAAAAAATATTTGGATTCCGAGAATCGTAGTTTTTAAAACTGTCGGACGAATCCCGAAAGTCTGGACAAGGAAGCTTCCAGGAGAAGCTTCGTGAATAGTAAAGAGGTGTGAATAGTAAGGCAATTTTTCAAATGACCAAAATGCCCCTAGCATTGAAAATCTATAAAAGTTTAGTTGATTTCTTTGAAATCAACCAACAGTTTAAGAGAGAGAGAAAGCTTGAGAGCTTGGAAAAGAAGAAGGAGGAAGAGAAAGAGCATGAATGCTCAAACCATAACACTTGGCACAGCGGTAAGTTTCGACCTGGGGTGAACCATAAACCCGGGCATCTTGGGATCGATTCCCGCCTACAACAAGTGTGAGGGCCAATTAAAAACTGGTCCGTGTGGCCACGGATTTCATGTTTCAGGGCAGAGCCATGTCTTAGGTTGAGCCTATGCGCAAAGCCTATTCTGGGGTGGGGAGACTTAGTCCGACTGCGGTTGGAAAACTCCACATTACCAAAAAAAGAGAATGGATGCTCGGATCGAAGAAGATCGAGAAATAGAAAAGCTAGTAAATCGTCGGCTTTGTCTAGAGGAAGAAAAATAAAGAAGAAAGGTATTAAAAACCTAACTTCTAAGTTAATTTTCTTTAAGTTTCATATGTTAGAAACATAGCTTAATGAAAATGAAAGTAAGATATGTTAAGAAATGATTTCCTTACGGTTGAATCTTAAGGAAATGAAGAAATAAGAATTTAAGAGTTAATTTATAAACTTTCTTAAAAGCTTTTCATAGGAACTATGAATTTCTTGGTGTTAATGGACGATTCAGATGAGTTATATGAACTCTCCGATGTTATAAGGATGAGTTATAAAACTTATAACGTTAAAATGTAAGAAAACATAAAATCATAATCAAAGTATCGATTAAAAAATAAAGAACGAATGAAGAACGCGAAGAACACATGAAGAACACGAAGAACGTTGTTGATGGACAAATTAAAACCATCGTAATTAGAACTTGTTGTTAATGGAAAAGTTTAAAACCATTGCGTATAAGTTAAATGCTCATTGCTTGGTAAGGAACGATAGAAGCGTTCATAAAGAACGAATTAAACTTAGCTATATAACGAAGTTATGGGGAATTTTCGTAAAAGACGAACGAAAAGTTGAAAGTATTTTAAGGAGCCCAAATAGTTAGGGTTTCATAAGAATGTAAGAAAACATGAGTCGTGGACTTAAGAACGAATGAATTTCGAGTTCGGAAGACCGAATTACGGTCGAACGAACGAATGAAGAACGTTAATAACGTAAAACGAACGAATAACGAGATTTAAGCCAATTGAATGGATGTTTACAGATTCAGAATGAAATTCTGTTCAAGGGAAGTTAAAGTACTTAAGATAAGGAAGAAAATGGCTTTGGAACAACCTCGTTTCGAGTTATAGCGAAGAAGTTATGAGATTCCAAAATAGGCGTCTCAAACTTGTTCAACACTTAGAAATTTTTTTTGAGTTTTAGTACTGGTGCCGCAACGCTAATTATGCCTAGAGAGGCTGCAACACCGTAGCGCTAGGCCGGGGAGTCAGCTACTACTAACTTATGCCGCAGCACCGGGTTTTGTACATAGAGTGGCGCCGCATCGCCCTTAAGGGATTTTTTTTCGACTGGAGATTTTTATTGTCCAACTTTTTGGATGGTAATTAAGGGGCAAGCATGAATGTATTATTCATGAAGAAAAATATCTAGAATGATGATTAAAACCTTGAGTTTGACGATGAAACATCAGATAAAGGTTATAAAACAACAAGCGCACAATATATAACCGATATTCGGGGACCGTAATGACGATAAAATGAACGTGTGGGATTGCTATGATTGTGATTCCTTAGACATTGAGTGACGAGGGTGATTTATAACATTTTGATGTTATGATGTCATAATGAGAGTTAAGTGTAAATCGTATTGACGCTGTAAAGGCAACGTAGTTGCGATGAACGATTGGTCTTAGCATACAACGAACCGTATGGCTTTGACATTAAGAAAGAATGATGAACGTGAGGTTCATGTATTGGATAATGAACGAAAGTGATTAAAACCTTAGGTAAAGGTTGAATGAGAGATTAAGAGATGAATAACGTGAACGCAAAATATGTAAACGATCCTCCTAAATCGTATTCACGACGTGTGAACGTACTAAGCATACATTGGTTGTATGATTTAGACGTTGATGAAGGTAGTAAGTAAGATATGAATTATTAAGAAAGTCGTAACAAACGATAATAAGATTAATGAAAGTCCGAGTGTGAGTCGGATAGAGAATGTTAGAATGAAACGTAAGCGTTAAACACTTTAGCCGACGTAAGGGTTGAGTGTACGCGAATATTAAATAGGCAGAACCTACACGCCGTGTATGGTTTGACCGTAAGGTAATGAAGACTAATGATTAAATCTATGAATGGTAAAGAAACTGAATTAAAGATAATGACGTATACCGTTAAGAAGCCGATGTGACGTCCCCAAAATTAGGTATACATCACCCATCTTGGGTCGTCAGATACATAGTACAGAATACAAATACAACTTACTAATACAACTGTCGTGTACAATACGACAAAATATAAACTGTGAGTTTGAATACAAATATTATCTTCTAGAGAGTATTCATACTCAAAAGGAGTCCTCATTACATTTATTAACACACCATTACATAGAATAGTGAGGACTACTAACTAATACTATCATTCGGACCATCACTCTGTTCCCCGACTTGCCCCAGCTACGTTCTCATTTCCTGAAGAGAACAGTGAAAGAAAGGGTGAGCTCAACTAGTCCAGCAAGAAATATTATGACTAAGATAATGCAGAATAAATTATCATTAGCCTTCAACAATGTTAAACTGATAAAATATAATAGACATCAAGTTTAACTGCAGCAGAACAAGCAATCCATTAAAAGAGTCAAGTAGAAAATAAACTCTACTATCTTTTATGATTTAAAAAGTTTTTCAACACTGTGATCGCTGAGACTCAGCTTAATAAAATAATCCACATCATCGAATCACCCCTGCACTACGACCAAGGATATTCGTGTATTCATTAATGGTCATGATCATGCCAACAACTGTCCATCAACGCACTACGGGCCAATGAGGACTTTTATCACATCATTTGTAACATTACGGTCATGATTATACCGAATAATCCCTGGTCATAATCATACCAAGTCCATCTATGCACTACAGGCCACAGATGACTTTTAACATTTTATAAACATGAGGATGATGACAATGATATAAGAATTCAATAAAACAAGTTCAAGAATTAATTTATCCAAGAATTAACAACGTCCAAATTGTCAACATGATACTGCTTTGTGGAGTAAAATTCAAGAATATTTAGAAGAATATTTTCATGAAAAGATACTGGATGAAAGCAATTATCAAAGATATTCCATAAATTTCATGGAGTATAGAAGTCAAAACTTAACCAACTGAGTATAATAAAGAATGGAATAACAAAAGAAATCACCATGCATGCGATAGACCGCACAGACAGGTTATTCCAACAGAATAATAAATAATGGAACCAGGTCTGGCGTAAACGCACAGATAGGATATTCCGACATAATAATAAATAATGGAACCAAGTCCGGCGTAAACGCACAGACAGGATATTCTGACAGAATAATAAATAATGGAACCAGGTCCGGTGTAAAACACACAGACAGGATGTTCCAACAGAATAATAACAAGATGGAACCAGGTCCGGTGTAAAACACACAGACAGGATGTTCCAACAGAATAATAGAAGAATGTCACCAAGTATAGGGTAGACCGCGTATACATGTTATTCCAACAGAATAATAAGAAATGGAATAACAACAGTTCTCTTCATGAATAAGAAAGAATAACACCCCTTACCATTTTAAAGAAGAGCTGAAATAAGGAAGTAGTTAAGTAGCAGAATACTCTTCTTCTCTCTCTCTATAGTTTCTCTCTCTAGAGTTCAGTGAATTCGTAATAAATAATGAAGGAATGAGCTGCTATTTATAGAAAAATAGAATGCATAGTAACTAATCCATGAACGGTCCAGATTGATTACTTTAAACTAACGGTCCATATTTAAAGAAAAATCTTTTAAATAAAATATAATATATTCTATTTATAGAATAACTTTAATAAAGTATTCTGTTTTATATAAAAAGATGTTTCTGTTTTATTACGTTAATAATACGAATAAAACAAAACGTCATTATCGCTAAATAATTCATATTATTAACTGACAATAATTGAATCAAACTGAGTGACTTCTCACATAAGCATTAATAATCAATACCGTGTGCTACTATGCAACCACACGTATTACTGTACTTTTACTACCGAGTAGTTTAACAGTATCAATGGTAAAACTTTCGCCGTTATTTTTAATAAAATATTTTTGTCGTTTTCTCAATCCGACAATAATTCCGTTGTGGGGTCCACCAATGATTGTGCCGTTGTACGAATATTCCCTGTTAAAACGAATATTCTCCGACCAATCGAATATTATATAACAACTTGCGTACTTTGAAAAATTTATAAATATTACCCACAACTATAACATTATATCAAATTAACTCCATAATATTCAAAAATGATATTTATAGAAAATTCATCTTTATTTATAAAAGTTGGGGTCTTACAACCTCCCATTCTTATGAAATTTCGCCCTCAAAATTAAGGTACGTACCTGGTATGTCGAAGAGGTAAGGATACCTTGATTTCATTTCAGATTCTAACTCCCAAGTCATTTCCTCAACATCGTGGTTTCTCCACAAAACTTTGACTTGAGGTATAACCTTGGAGCGTAGAATATGTTCCTTCTTATCCAAGATTTGAATAGGAACTTCTTCATACATCAAATCCTCCGCTATTTCATCCGGTTCTAACTCAATAATGTGGTTCGGGTCTTCCACATATTTGCGTAACATAGATATGTGAAAAACGTTATGAACACGAGACATACTTGGCGGTAAAGTGAGTCTATAAGCCACAGTTCCTACTCGATCGAGGATTAAAAATGGACCGATAAATCGAGGATTGAGCTTTCCTCTTTTTCCAAATCTCGTAACTCCTTTCCATGGAGCAACACGTAAGAACACATGATCTCCTATATCAAATTCCATGTCCTTTCGATGAAGATCAACATAACTCTTTTGTCGATCTTGTGAGGTTTTTATACGTTGTCGGATCGTTTGAATCTTTTCTGTAGTCATACGTACCAACTCCGGTCTCAACAACGTTGCTTCACCCACCTCATCCCAGCATACTGGAGAATGACATTTTCTTCCATACAATGCTTCGAATGGAGCAATGTCAATACTTGCTTGATAACTGTTGTTGTAGGAAAACTCCACCAATGGTAAGAACTTGTCCCAACTTCCCTTGAAGTCAAAGACACAGAGTCTTAATAAATCTTCTAGAGTTTGAATAGTCCTCTCTGATTGTCCGTCCGTCTGAGGATGATATGCCGAACTAAATCGTAAATCTGTGCCCATAGCTTTTTGTAAACTAACCCAAAATCGTGAAGTGAATCTTGGGTCTCGATCAGAAACTATGGATATTGGCATACCATGCAGTCTTACAATCTCGTTTATGTACATACGAGCAAGACATTCAAGTGTATAAGTTTCTCGTACCGGTAAGAAATGAGCAGACTTGGTCAATCTATCAACAATGACCCAAATCGCATCTATACCTTGAGAAACCTTAGGAAGACCGGTAACGAAATCCATGGTAATGTGCTCCCACTTCCATTCTAGAATTTCAAGTGGTTGCAATGGACCTTTTGGTACTTGATGCTCCGCTTTGACTCATTGACAAGTTAGACACCTTGAGATAAACAACTCTATCTCTCTCTTCATATTGCTCCACCAAAATGTATGACGAAGATCATGATACATTTTGGTACTTCCAGGATGGATTACAAACGGTGTGTTGTGCGCCTCCATCATGATTTTATACTTTAAATCAGGGTTGTTAGGAACACAAAGTCTGGAGTTGACTCGAAGTATTCCTTCTTCATCGATTCTTTCTTCCGGCATAGCACCTTCTTGCACTTTCTTCCTCATACGCATCAGCTCCAGGTCTGTAGCTTGAGCAGCTTTAACTTTATCGATTAAAGTTGGTTCTACCCGTATATTCGCCATCATCACATAGGTCCTTGGAGTCTTTAACTCTATCTCCATCCTTTGCAAGTCACACAAAATGGGCCTTTGTGTTGACAATATTGCACTCGTACTTGCATATGATCTTCTACTCAATGCGTCAGCTACCACGTTCGCTTTTCCAGGATGGTATTGAATGGTATGATCATAATCTTTCAACAGTTCAAGCCAACGTCGTTGTCGCATGTTGAGTTCCTTTTGAGTGAAGAAATATTTGAGGCTTTTATGATCCGTAAAGATCTCCACCTTCTCCCCATACAAGTAATGCCTCCAAATTTTAAGTGCAAAGACAATAGCTGCCAACTCTAGATCATGAGTAGGATAATTCCTCTCATATTCCTTGAGTTGTCTTGATGCATAGGCTATGACTTTTCCATGTTGTATGAGAACGCATCCCAACCCTTTGCTCGAAGCATCACTGTAGATGACAAATCTCTCCGAGCCAGATGGTATTGGTAGAATAGGTGCTGAAATGAGTCTCCTCTTGAGTTCTTGAAAACTCTGCTCACATTCTTCGCTCCAACCGAACTTTGTATCTTTCTGAGTCAGCTGAGTTAATGGAGTAGCGATTCGAGAAAATCCTTCCACGAATCTCCAATAATAACCAGCTAAACCAAGAAAGTTACGTACTTCGGTCACTGATTTAGGTTGCTCCCAGCTTTGAATAGCTTCAATCTTTGCCAGGTCAACCGATATTTCACGACTTGATACTACGTGCCCAAGGAATGCTACCTCCTCTAGCCAGAACTCACATTTCTTCAACTTGGCATAAATCTTGTATTCACGAAGCTTTTGGAGTACCAACCTCAAGTGTTGCTCATGATCTTCACGGCTTTTGGAATAAATAAGGATGTCATCAATAAAGACGACCACAAAATGATCCAAATATTCCTTGAATACCCGGTTCATCATATCCATGAAGGCAGCAGGAGCATTAGTCAATCCAAAGGACATGACTAGGAATTCATAATGCCCGTACCGAGTTCTAAAAGTCGTCTTTGGAATATCCTCAGTTCTAACCTTCAGCTGATGATATCCAGAACGAAGATCGATATTTGAAAAGAATTGTGCTCCTTGCAACTGGTCAAACAGGTCATCAATACGTGGCAATGGGTACCTATTTTTTATGGTGACATGATTCAACTCCCGATAATCAATACAAAGTCGCATACTTCCATCTTTCTTCTTCACGAATAGCACAGGAGCACCCCAAGGAGAAGTACTAGGACGAATAAAGTCAATGTCTAACAATTCTTCCAGTTAGATCTTTAACTCCTGGAGTTCAATAGGAGCCATTCGATATGGGGCTTTGGAAATGGGTTTTATACCGGATTCAAGGTCGATACAAAATTCAATTTCACGCTCTGGGGGTAGGCCAGGAAGTTCTTCAGGGAATACGTCAGGAAATTTATTAACAATAGAAATATCATTCAAAACTGACGTATTTTTGTTTAGATCCGTGACATGAGCTAAGAAAGCTTGACATCCGTTTTTCAATAAACGAATAGCTTTATGGCTTGAGATGACAGCGATTGATTATAATGGTTTGGTTGCTTGAATTCGCATAATAGGTCGATTAAGAATATGAAAGCTAACAACCTTACGAAAACAATCAATTTTTGGATGATGAGTAGTTAACCAATCAATCCCTAGAATCACATCAAATGCAAGTATTTTTAATGAAATCGGATCGACAGGTAATGTGTGGGTACCAACTTGAACCAAACAAGACTTATAAACCGTGGATGTAATGAAGGTTTCTCCCAATGGAGTTTCAACAGATAAATCAAAGTCTAATTTTGTAACATTCCATATTTTTTTTAAATGTAACTTATAAATATTTATTGGTTTATATAAATATTTATTGGATATGTTATTGTTGAATAAATAATTGTTCAATTTGAGTGATGTGGTTTATTTAATTATTTGTTGAATAAATAATTAAATATTATATATTAAATATTTATTGGCAATATTAAATATTTATTGAATTATATGGCAATTTGAGTTGATGTAATTTAAATAATTATTTATTGAGTAAATAATTAAGGAGCTAAATAAATTAATTATTATGAGATTTTATAATAATGGAGTTTAATTTAATAAGCTAGAGAGCTTATAATGATTTTAAATAAATAATAATATTTAAATGAGAAATTGTAATTTGAAATATTAGTTGATTAAATGAAATTATAATTGTAAAAAGAATTATAATTGTTTATGTGTTAAAGTAATTTAATAGATTAATGTTTAATTGATTTATTAATTTAATAAAGGTGTGACTAATAACCTTGCTATAAAGGAGTTATTAAAATAAATAAAAAAATGGTTTAATTTAGTTTTGTCAAACAAGGTATAAGGATTAATCAATTTGTTTTAATTCAGTTTACCAAACAAGGAGTAAGGATTAATGGGTTATTTTTATTATGCTAGCCAAACAAGCCTTAAGGCTTTTGATTTTTAAAACTTATGTAACTGACATAACTTATGTCAGTACTTATATTATATAATTATTATAATTATATCTTATATGCGTTATAATATTTTACGTAAGATTAGAGGAGAGAGAAAGGAGAGAAAAAGAGAAAAAACTCAGAGGAAGAAGAAGAAGAAAAGAAGAAAACTAAGAGAAAAATTGAGAGAATTAAGAAAAATTTTACAGGTTTTGGAGAAAAGATTTGGAGAAAAAGGGATAGTGTCATCATCTTTCATAATCCAAGGTAGGAGCTCTAGCTCTTTCTTTAAAAATTTAGTTTTCTTCTTCCCAAAAAGTCTTTGTGAAAATTTTATAAAAGATAAATTGTTGTTATGTATATGGTTTGGCATGATTATTGATTATATGGTTGTTCTATGAACTTATATATGATTATTGTAAGACCCCAAATTATTAATAAATGAAATTTAAATTCCCTCTATTTATTATTTTGAAATAGTAAGTGTTAAATTGATTAATGAGGTTAGTTATGGGTAAAATGCGTAAATATTTTAAATAAGCAAGTGGTTATAAAATATTCATTGTTGTTGGGGAATATTCGTTTGGTCGTGGAATATTCTTCCTGTCGGGGAATATTCGTACGACGGCGCAATCTTTTGTGGGCCCCATAACGGAAAGCGATTGGATGAAGAAAACGACAAGTATATGTTTTTTTATTAATAACGGCGTAGTTGTTACCGTTAATACTGTTGGAATACCCGGTGGTTAAAACACAATAATACGCGTTGTTACACAGTAGCACACTGTATTGCACCAATTATTGATTCTTACGTAAGAAGGCACTACTCAATAATGGTTACAGTAATTACTGTTCAGTATTTTATTTTATTGATTCAATAATTGCTGCGTTGATATTTTATATTACTGTTGTTTCAATAATTGTCACTACACAGTATTTCCCATTATCAGATCAATAATTCATATTATTTGAATAATATTATTAGATAACATTATTGGCAATGTCTAGAAAGTTCTGTCTAAGGAGAGGTTTGGTCATCTAATTGCGCGCCAGTAAGGAGAAA
Organism: Panax notoginseng; assembly: GCA_016801055.1. Taxonomy (NCBI): domain Eukaryota; kingdom Viridiplantae; phylum Streptophyta; class Magnoliopsida; order Apiales; family Araliaceae; genus Panax; species Panax notoginseng. Next base: position 94,927,373 of record CM029015.1, on the reverse strand, counting down.
TCCTTATTGGAAAGCCCCCTCTTTCCTGGGAACGGCCTGGTTGTCATAAATGTGATTCTGTAATATTATTTGTAAATAATTAATTATTGATTCATATGATAAGGAAATATTTATTTTTGTGGATATAAATGAGGGATATATTTTTGTGGTTAAAAATGAAGGAGTTAATGTTGAGGTTTTTATCAGTATTTTTGTCGGAATGGAGGTATTAAAAATCAGGGTTTTTGAGATATTTTGCGGGAGTTATAATTTTTAATCCGACCGTTGGATCGTGGTAATTTTTGGATATGTTATACATATATAAGTTGAGTATATGTCCACAAATTTTGAACCGTTAAAAATGAACGCATGATTTATTATGAATTTTACGAGATGACTGGTTCAGAAATTGTTGAATTTTCGGAGTTAATCATTTTGGTAGAAAATTCTAGAATTGGTGGGCCCCACTCTTGGTTGGTGAAGAAATGTGCTGAGATTTTTATTCAAATGTGGTGGGTGGGAATAGTAGCAGGTAAAGCCATCAGGTTGCAGGTTAAGTCTGCTTCGGCGTGCTAACATTTTCCTATAAATAGAGGGCTAAGTTAGAATTGAAAATCACACCAGAAACAAGTTTTCTCTCTTTTTCTCTCTAGATTATTGAGTGTATTTTGTGAGTATTTAGATACTTTGAGAGTTTCTATTCATCAGAGCAAGTGTCTTTCAGCCTTATACCGGTATTCCGACCAGAAGTACTGTCTGTACGAGGTAAGGGATGTTATTTTATTCAAAAATGATATTATTTCTTCAATATCATTATGCTGAAATATTGATTGGAAATTTTTATCAAATTTGGAAATTTTCACGTCGGGGTTACTATTCATGAGTTACTATTCACGAGTTACTATTCACGAGTTACTATTCACCGAAAAATAAAATTTTCTTCTTTTCGTCCAAAATATCTATTCTGGGTACTAGCTTTGATTGTATCCATGTTTTGATCATTCTTGAATTCTACTTCACTATGAATAATTATAAGGTATTTTTGGACATGAATAAATCGAAATACGAATCCTTAATATTTGTTATTTTGTTTCATTGGATTCGTTTTCTTTAATATATTTTTCATCATCCTCAGTCCTAAATGAAGATTACTGAATATCTTTGGCCTGTAGTGCAAAGATGTATGATTACTTGATGAATATCTTTGGCCCGTAGTGCAAAGATGAACAGGTGTTGTGATGAACATGACTGCCTGGTGATACAAATGAATATCTTTGGCCTGTAGTGCAAAGATGAATATTTGATTAAAAATGGTTATTGATTGTTGTTACAGGGATAAAATATTGATGATGGACTTTTAAATCTTAGAAGATAGTAGAACTCATTCTCTACTTGACTCTTCTAATGGTTTGTTGTTTCCGCTGCAGTTATTGATTTAAAACTTGTTGTCTATTGTATTCTATTAGATTTTTCCCTGTTGAAGACTAACGATAATTTGTTCTGTATTATCTTAGTCATAATGTTCTTTACTGGGCTAGTTGAGCTCACCCTTTTCCTTTTTGTTCCATTTTTCTCAGGAGGCGAGAATGTAGCGAGTACTAGTCGGGGTATGGAATGATGGTTCTAGAAGTTACTTTAGTAGTCCTCACTATTTTTGTGAAATAATGTATCAATAATTGTAGTGAGGGCTTATTTGAGTGTGGATATTGTCTAAATGACAATATTTGTATTTAAACTCATAGTTCTTGTGTTGTAATAATAAAGATGTAGTTGTTTCTGTACCATGTATTTTGGCGACTCAGAATGGGTGTTGTATACCTATTTTGGGGGCGTCACAGTTGGTATCAGAGCTTAGGGATATGATCTCTGGCGGAGATCGGGGAATAGAACTAGGAGGGGAGAGACGAATCCTTCGCTAGTGTGTCCTACCTAAGCTTATTTATTGGTCAGTCATAATATAGGGGTATTATGTGATTTGTTAATTTATTTAATTAACCCTTGTTTTATGGCAGTATTTGAGAATGTCGACTGAGAATTTTAATAGTGGAGTAAATGAGACCGTGGAGACACCGGTGCTTACCAACGAGGAGAACGTGCAACAGGCTGGCAATGTTCCTCCTGTGAACAACACCAATGAGCAGATGATGAACGATGGAATGTTTAGAAGTTTTTTGCAATTCATGCAAAACCAGACAAGGGAGACTCGTGTTCAAAATACAGGAGGAAATGATAGCAATTCACGGTTTGTCACAGCCAAACAGTTCAAAGAATTGGGACCACCAGAATTTAAGGGAAAGCCGGATCCGATCATGGCAGAAACGTGGGTCAAGCAAATTACCAAGATATTCGATGTCTTGGGATGCACGGAGGAACAGAAGGTTCCATTCGCCACCTTTATGTTCCGTGGCGAGGCAGATTACTGGTGGGAGTCTGTGAAGCGTACCCATCCAACCGCACTCAGCATGTCTTGGGAGACATTTCAAAAACTATTCAATGACAAGTACTTTCCTGAAAGTATTCGTCATATGAAGGAGGTAGAGTTTATTAGACTAGAGCAGAATAATATGACGGTATCTCAGTACGAGGCAAAGTTTGCAGAGTTGTCCAGGTTTGCACCTCATTTGGTGGAGAATGAGGAACGTATGACGAGGATGTTTCTGAGAGGTTTGAAACCCGGCATACGTCAATATCTCATTTCTCATAAATTTTCTCTCTATTCAGATGTTGTCAACAGGGCTCAATTATTAGAGCGAGATAACGAGTACGGTCAACTGAGGGATCACAACCAGGATCATATCGGTGACAGCAGTCATCAGAACAATGATAACCAGCGGAAAAAGAAAAATACAGACAAGAACGGCAACCACTCTGGTGGTAATCGTGGCTATGAAAATAGAAGAAGCGAGTCGGGAGGAGATTTTAAAAAGAGGAGATTCAACAATGACAATACGAAGACGTCAGCACCAACAGCAATTGGTTCCAAGGGAGGAGAACGACCACCGGTTATATGCTATAAGTGCGGAAAAGAAGGACATATCAGCCCAAACTGCCCACAACAGTTTAAGGTATGTTATAATTGTGGAAAGGAAGGACATATCGCTCGAGATTGCACTGTAGCAAAACCAAGTCCAGCGGGGATGGTGACTCAAAAAGCTGTCCCAGAAAAGATAAAGTCAACGGTTCCTGGAAGAGCATTTGTCGTGACTGGTCAACATGCGAGGAACCCAAACGAGGTGATCACGGGTAAGCTAATCATAAATTCATGCGAAGTTTATACCTTATTAGATACCGGTTCTACCCATTCTTTTATCTCTCCTGCTTGTGCTCAACGTTTAAACTTGACTCCGGAGAAGTTAGACTTTGATTTATCTGTGGAGACTCCGTTAGGAGAAACTTTCATCACATCCACTGTTTATAAATCTTGTGTGATCCAAGTTGGTACCATCACCTTACCTGTTGACCTTATCTCTTTAAAGATACTTGCTTTTGATGTGATTTTAGGGATTGATTGGCTAACTACTCATCATGCCAAAATTGATTGTTTTCGTAAGGTTGTTAGTTTTTATATTCCTAACCAACCTGTTGTACGAATTCAAACAACTAAGCCATTAAAATCAATCACTGTTATATCAAGCCATAAAGCCATTCGTTTATTAAAAAACGGAAGTCAAGCTTTCTTAGCCCATGTTATGGATTTGAATAAAGACACGTCAAATTTGAATAATATTCCTGTTGTTATTGACTTTCCTGACGTATTTCCTGAAGAACTTCCCGGTCTACCCCCGGAACGAGAAATTGAATTCTTTATTGATCTTGAACCTGGTACAAAGCCCATTTCTAAAACCCCATATCGAATGGCTCCTATTGAACTTCAGGAGTTAAAGGTCCAACTACAAGAGTTGTTGGACATCGGTTTCATTCGTCCTAGTACATCTCCTTGGGGTGCTCCTGTTTTATTTGTAAAGAAAAAAGACGGGAGTATGCGACTTTGTATTGATTACCGGGAATTAAACCATGTCACTATTAAGAATAGGTATCCGCTACCTCGTATTGATGACCTGTTTGACCAGTTACAAGGAGCACAGTTCTTTTCAAAGATCGATCTTCGTTCTGGATATCACCAGCTGAAGGTTAAAACTGAGGATATTCCAAAGACTGCCTTCAGAACTCGGTACGGGCATTATGAGTTCCTAGTTATGTCTTTTGGATTGACTAATGCTCCTGCGGCTTTCATGGATATGATGAACCGAGTATTTAAGGATTATTTGGATCAGTTCGTTGTTGTCTTTATTGATGACATCCTCATATATTCCAAAAGCCGTGAAGATCATGAGCATCATTTGAAGCTGGTACTCCAAAGGCTGCGTGAAAATAAGTTATATGCCAAGTTGAAGAAATGCGAGTTCTGGCTTGAGGAAGTAGCTTTCCTAGGGCACGTGGTGTCAAAACATGGAGTATCTGTTGACCCGGCGAAGATTGAAGCAATACAAAGTTGGGAGCAACCAAAGACGGTGACCGAAGTACGTAGCTTTCTAGGCTTAGCTGGTTATTATCGAAGATTCGTGGAAGGGTTTTCTCGAATCGCTACCCCGTTAACTCAGCTGACTCGGAAAGATATCAAATTCGTATGGAGCGAGGAATGCGAGAAGAGTTTTCAAGAGCTTAAGAGGAGACTCATTTCGGCACCTGTTCTGACAATACCATCTGGTTCGGATGGATTTGTTATCTACAGTGATGCTTCAGGCAAAGGGTTAGGATGTGTTCTCATGCAACATGGGAAAGTCATAGCCTATGCCTCGCGACAACTCAAAGAATATGAGAGGAATTATCCTACTCATGATTTGGAGTTGGCAGCAGTAGTTTTCGCGTTGAAGATCTGGAGACACTACCTGTATGGGGAGAAAGTGGAGATCTATACAGATCATAAAAGCCTTAAATATTTCTTCACCCAAAAGGAACTCAACATGCGGCAGCGACGTTGGCTCGAGCTGTTAAAAGATTACGATCATACCATCCAATATCATCCTGGAAAAGCAAACGTAGTAGCTGACGCATTGAGTAGAAGATCATATGCGGGTACGAGTGCAATGTTGTTAACACAAAGGCCCATTTTGTATGACTTGCAAAGGATGGAGATAGAGATGAAGGCTCCAAGTACCCACATGATGATATCAAATATACGAGTAGAACCGACTTTAATCGATAAAGTTAAAGCTGCTCAAGCTACGGACATAGAGCTGATGCGTATGAAGAAGAAAGTGCAAGAAGGTTCTATTCCAGAAGCAAGAATCGATGAAGAAGGAATACTTCGAGTTCACTCTAGACTCTGTGTTCCTAACAATTCTGATTTGAAGTACAAGATCATGATGGAAGCACACAATACACCATTTGCAATCCATCCTGGAAGTACCAAAATGTATCGTGATCTACGACATACATTTTGGTGGAATAATATGAAGAGAGAGATTGCAAAGTTTATCTCGAGGTGTTTAACTTGTCAACGTGTAAAGGCGGAACATCAAGTACCAAAGGGTCCATTGCAACCACTTGAGATTCCGAAATGGAAGTGGGAACACATTACCATGGATTTCGTTACGGGTCTTCCCACGGTTTCTCAAGGCATAAATGCTATTTGGGTTATTGTTGATAGATTAACCAAGTCTGCTCATTTCTTGCCGATACGGGAGACTTATTCCCTTGAACGTCTTGCTCGTATATACGTAGATGAGATTGTGAGACTGCATGGCATGCCAGTATCCATAGTTTCGGATCGTGACCCAAGATTCACTTCAAGATTTTGGGTTAGCTTGCAAAAAGCTATGGGCACAGATTTACGATTTAGTTCGGCATACCATCCTCAAACGGACGGACAATCAGAGAGGACTATTCAAACTCTTGAAGATCTATTAAGACTTTGTGTCCTAGATTTCAAAGGGAGTTGGGATAAGTACCTACCATTGGTGGAATTCTCTTACAATAACAGTTATCAGGCAAGTATAGGTGTGGCCCCATTTGAAGCATTATATGGACGAAAGTGTCGCTCTCCAGTATGCTGGGACGAGGTGGGTGAAGCAACATTGTTGGGACCAGAGTTGGTACACATGACTACAGAGAAGATCCAAACGATTCGACAACGTATACAAACGGCACAGGATCGACAAAAGAGTTATGCGGATCTTCATCGGAAGGACGTGGAATTTGACATTGGGGATCATGTATTGTTGCGTGTGGCTCCATGGAAAGGAGTTACAAGATTTGGGAAGAGAGGAAAGCTCAATCCACGATTTATTGGTCCATTTCAGATTCTTGACCGAGTAGGAAATGTGGCCTATAGACTTGCGTTACCTCCAAGTATGTCTCGTGTTCATAATGTTTTTTATATATCTGTGTTACGTAAATATGTGAAAGACCCAGACCACGTTATTGAGTTAGAACCGGACGAGATAGCTGAAGACTTAACGTACGAAGAGGTACCTGTCAAGATCTTGGATAGAAAGGAGCATGTCCTACGCACGAAGGTCATACCACAAGTTAAAGTTTTGTGGAGAATCCATGCTATTGAGGAAATGACCTGGGAGTTGGAAACGGAAATGAAAGCGAGGTATCCTCATCTTTTCGAAATACCAGGTACGTACGTCAATTTCGAGGACGAAATTTCATAAGGAGGGGAGGTTGTAAGACCCCAAATTATTAATAAATGAAATTTAAATTCCCTCTATTTATTATTTTGAAATAGTAAGTGTTAAATTGATTAATGAGGTTAGTTATGGGTAAAATGCGTAAATATTTTAAATAAGCAAGTGGTTATAAAATATTCATTGTTGTTGGGGAATATTCGTTTGGTCGTGGAATATTCTTCCTGTCGGGGAATATTCGTACGACGGCGCAGTCTTTTGTGGGCCCCATAACGGAAAGCGATTGGATGAAGAAAACGACAAGTATATGTTTTTTTATTAATAACGGCGTAGTTGTTACCGTTAATACTGTTGGAATACCCGGTGGTTAAAACACAATAATACGCGTTGTTACACAGTAGCACACTGTATTGCACCAATTATTGATTCTTACGTAAGAAGGCACTACTCAATAATGGTTACAGTAATTACTGTTCAGTATTTTATTTTATTGATTCAATAATTGCTGCGTTGATATTTTATATTACTGTTGTTTCAATAATTGTCACTACACAGTATTTCCCATTATCAGATCAATAATTCATATTATTTGAATAATATTATTAGATAACATTATTGGCAATGTCTAGAAAGTTCTGTCTAAGGAGAGGTTTGGTCATCTAATTGCGCGCCAGTAAGGAGAAATCCTTATTGGAAAGCCCCCTCTTTCCTGGGAACGGCCTGGTTGTCATAAATGTGATTCTGTAATATTATTTGTAAATAATTAATTATTGATTCATATGATAAGGAAATATTTATTTTTGTGGATATAAATGAGGGATATATTTTTGTGGTTAAAAATGAAGGAGTTAATGTTGAGGTTTTTATCAGTATTTTTGTCGGAATGGAGGTATTAAAAATCAGGGTTTTTGAGATATTTTGCGGGAGTTATAATTTTTAATCCGACCGTTGGATCGTGGTAATTTTTGGATATGTTATACATATATAAGTTGAGTATATGTCCACAAATTTTGAACCGTTAAAAATGAACGCATGATTTATTATGAATTTTACGAGATGACTGGTTCAGAAATTGTTGAATTTTCAGAGTTAATCATTTTGGTAGAAAATTCTAGAATTGGTGGGCCCCACTCTTGGTTGGTGAAGAAATGTGCTGAGATTTTTATTCAAATGTGGTGGGTGGGAATAGTAGCAGGTAAAGCCATCAGGTTGCAGGTTAAGTCTGCTTCGGCGTGCTAACATTTTCCTATAAATAGAGGGCTAAGTTAGAATTGAAAATCACACCAGAAACAAGTTTTCTCTCTTTTTCTCTCTAGATTATTGAGTGTATTTTGTGAGTATTTAGATACTTTGAGAGTTTCTATTCATCAGAGCAAGTGTCTTTCAGCCTTATACCGGTATTCCGACCAGAAGTACTGTCTGTACGAGGTAAGGGATGTTATTTTATTCAAAAATGATATTATTTCTTCAATATCATTATGCTGAAATATTGATTGGAAATTTTTATCAAATTTGGAAATTTTCACGTCGGGGTTACTATTCATGAGTTACTATTCACGAGTTACTATTCACGAGTTACTATTCACCGAAAAATAAAATTTTCTTCTTTTCGTCCAAAATATCTATTCTGGGTACTAGCTTTGATTGTATCCATGTTTTGATCATTCTTGAATTCTACTTCACTATGAATAATTATAAGGTATTTTTGGACATGAATAAATCGAAATACGAATCCTTAATATTTGTTATTTTGTTTCACTGGATTCGTTTTCTTTAATATATTTTTCATCATCCTCAGTCCTAAATGAAGATTACTGAATATCTTTGGCCTGTAGTGCAAAGATGTATGATTACTTGATGAATATCTTTGGCCCGTAGTGCAAAGATGAACAGGTGTTGAGATGAACATGACCGCCTAGTGATACAAATGAATATCTTTGGCCTGTAGTGCAAAGATGAATATTTGATTAAAAATGGTTATTGATTGTTGTTACAGGGATAAAATATTGATGATGGACTTTTAAATCTTAGAAGATAGTAGAACTCATTCTCTACTTGACTCTTCTAATGGTTTGTTGTTTCCGCTGCAGTTATTGATTTAAAACTTGTTGTCTATTGTATTCTATTAGATTTTTCCCTGTTGAAGACTAACGATAATTTGTTCTGTATTATCTTAGTCATAATGTTCTTTACTGGGCTAGTTGAGCTCACCCTTTTCCTTTTTGTTCCATTTTTCTCAGGAGGCGAGAATGTAGCGAGTACTAGTCGGGGTATGGAATGATGGTTCTAGAAGTTACTTTAGTAGTCCTCACTATTTTTGTGAAATAATGTATCAATAATTGTAGTGAGGGCTTATTTGAGTGTGGATATTGTCTAAATGACAATATTTGTATTTAAACTCATAGTTCTTGTGTTGTAATAATAAAGATGTAGTTGTTTCTGTACCATGTATTTTGGCGACTCAGAATGGGTGTTGTATACCTATTTTGGGGGCGTCACAATTATAGAGAAATTAGTTCATGCATATATGTGTTTTGTGGAAGAAAATATATTACAGAGTGTTCATATAACAATATGTATGAATATGGCTATTTTAAAATAGAAATTAAGGTTTTAATTGTTGTTAAATGGATAAATTGATTGTTAGAATTGATAGAGTATGTAAAAACATAATTATAATGCTTTGAAATTTCTGTTTTGGTTGAATAATAAAATCACAGTGTTGATTTTTATGAAAAATATCAAAAATGGAGTTTTTGGGTTTTAAAATATGTTATTCTAGTATTTAATTTTCTAAAATTATGGTTTAAGTTGTGTTAATTTAGTATTTGTATGCTCGGTGAAGTTTTATGTGTAATTTGCATTAGTTATTCATGTCAATTAGTGTTGGAATTGAAGTTATAGACAGAAAATTTAATTGTTCGTGGTTGGTTTCTCTGAGTTTCGGCGCCCCAGCGCCAAATTTCGCGCCCTGGCGCCAAATCTCGCGCCCCAGCTCCAAAATGGGCCGTAGCTCGCGCCCCAGCGCTGATGCTCGTGCCCCAGCGCCACGGTTCCGCGCCCCGACGCCGGAAAAGTGGCCTAGTTGGGCAGTTTTGACCTCCTGTAGTAAAATGGCCATAACTTTTTCATACGAACTCCGATTTAGGTAATTCAAGATGATTCGGAAAGAGGACGAGTAGACCTACAACTTTTAGAGGTCTGTAACAGTAGTCAAAATGGTCATCTTTACGACTGTTGTGTATTTGGAGCCAATCGGAGGGCGTCGGGATGCACGAATGCAAGTGCAACCCTTTGGGTATTAGTATAACTTAATGATAACATGTTGGACATGTATTAGGATGTTGTATTAAGTTATTAATGTACATGTGGTGCAATGGCATGATCATTTAGGTAGTTGTAATAAAGCTAAAAAGTAATGTTCATGAAAGATGTGCTGTTGTTTAAACTTAAACTTAGTTAGTAGCTATACTAAGAGTAATAAAGGAACTCATAAAGGTAATGTTAGTGTAACTAATGTGTATTGTCAATGCATATGTTATGTGTAGGACTTGGGGTGAACGTGAATAGTAATTGTTTAACCTACACACGAGGCAAGTTCCCTAACCTTTTCTACTTTATTATTCAGCAAGGTTACTTTTCACTGTTACGTTATACTTATGCAAGTTCTCTAACTCAAAACTTCATTGTGCAAGTTTCCTTAACTCTATTTTTATAACTGTGCAAGTTTTATAAATCTTATCTTTTGATATTGAGCAAGTTTTATCTAATACTAGAACTTCATTGTACAAGATTGAATTCGTTAAACACATTATCGCTTTAATTCTATTTCAATTGTACAAATTGCTAACTTTACACTTTCGTAGAGTTAGATTGTTTATTGTTGATTAAGCTCGTGTATCTATTGGTTTACGAGGATGCATGTTATGATTATTCCATGATTATGCTATTAAATTATTCCTAAAGCATGATGTTAGTTTATAAATATCAATTCAACTATGGTTATTCCATAGTATACAGTTATGTTGTTTGTAATCAACTAACCCTTAGTTGATTACCGTTGAATTCTAAATTACCCCATGATGTATCCAAACCAAACTCACTTTGGTATGGACTTGTATTCTAAATACTGAGAAGAACAACTCTTTTATAAGAGGTTACGCTTAGCGTTGAAATGATTGTGCACAATACATTGTACGAAGGGTTGATCCCCCTAAGTACGTGAAGTTCTTATAGTCTTATGACTGTTAAAGTTTAAGTTGAAAAATTACTTATAACTGTGGACATGATTCGTGGTCATTAGACCCTCAGTAATTGATTAAAGTTTTTAAAAAGTAATAGAATTTATTGTTCAGTTCTATTAAACCTAATGTTGGTACATGATGTAAAGTTAACTGATTTACTTATTGTTATTTCAAGTGGGCCTTGTTTGCTCACTCTTGCCAGTAAAATTTCTTACAGCTAAGGTTGAAACTGGTGATGTACCTAGCACCAGTAAAGGGAAAGGAAAGATGAAACAATGCTGAAGACCTGTAATAGATTGAATAGTTTATTTTCAGACTTGTTTAAAGATTGTAATGAAGTTATTTAATTTTCCGCATTTGAATGATTGTTTGTAAAGGTTAGATAACCTGGGAGATTTTTATTTAAGTTTAATCCTGTATGGGCAGGTTTTATTTATTCAATTTTATCAATTGGGTAGTTAGTAATGAATGTTTTGATTACGTGAACACCAAATCTTGAGGAAATGAAGTACCAGGATTTGGGGGTGTCACAGGTTGGTATCAAAGCCTTAGGTTATGAACCTTAGGTGGGGGAAAAAGCCTTAAGAAGTAACCTTTGAAAAGATAGTGAAGAAAACTCTTATCGAGTTTCAAGGAAGAAGTAATAAAACACTTATGTGCTTATGTGTTTATAACTTATGTGCTCGCGAGTGTCGAGTAGAATGATTAATAACTAAAACTTTAAAATTTTGTTGTCAGGATGACTAATGTCGGAGAATCTAGTCAGACTAGGGAGGAGGGACCTCAAATGCCTATAGAGGAGGAGCCTCGCGACATTCAGATAGTTTGGGAACAACTACTGCCACGGGAGTCAGCCCCGTTGGTCACAGTGGTTGAAGATGAGGATGATGATGTGGAGACGGATGAGGAGGATCCCGTGGAGTTACCACAGGAGGATGAGGATGACGAGGATGAGGAGGAAAGGATTCCGCTCAACTCGATTGCTGGACGTGTATACGATGAGGTGCATGACCGTAACGTGGAACTTCAGGATATAGTTGAGGAGTTACAGGAGATAGTAGCTGAACAACAGGCTGCAATGGCACAAAAAGACGGCGTGATCCAGGATCGTGAGGAACGACTGACAAACGCCAAGGAAAAACTAACACAGACTGAAGGGGAGAAGGAACGGTTGATCGAGATGGTTGTTGAACTGAAGGGCAGGCTGAGAGAAGAAGCGGCTAAGAGGGCGAGAGCTGAAGACGCATACGAGGAAGCCTATCAACAAACTGGAAGAGCAGTAAGGGACGCACAAGCAAAGAGGATGAAGATGGAAGAGATGGATAAAGTATTCAATACCGTGATCAATCGAGCTCAAGATCGGGTCATGGGTTATCCAGTTCAGTTCGAGACTCTACCATCATACGTGTTAGATCGCCGAACCATGTTCCGTGTTATGGAAGAAGAGCGTCAAAAGGCGACTGATTATCTTAATAGATCATCGTAGGAAATTTGTCTGTTTTGCAAGTAATAAGTGTTAAATAATGTGTAAGTCCCGAGTGTTAAGTAACCATGGGATATGAGAATGATGATGTTGCCCTGAAACTTTTGTAGTTCAGGAAAGTAATGTAGATAGCAGAGATGCTATTGTGTTATGTTTTCAAAAAGTTATGAATAAATAAAAGTTATTATTTTATTCAAAGTGTTATGTGCTATGTGATTATTTCTTTGTTGAGGCAAATTAATTAGAAATACGTAAAGAAGTGGACTAATGGTCTAATAGATGTTTTCTTTAACAGAAAATGCCTCCCAGACGTCAACCAACACGATAGAGAACCACCGAAGAAGCTAACGACAATGTTGATGCGAATCTCGTTCAACAACTAGTGGCACTATTGACAGGAGCGTTGCAGAATCAACCTCAAAACCAAGGCACAACGTTTAAGGAGTTTAAGGCGGTCGGACCACCTGAATTTCGTGGGTCAATGAATCCGGTCGAGGCACAAACCTGGATTATGGAAATAGAGAAGGTGTTCGATGTCGCTAGGGTAGGGGATGAGCAGAAGACTGCTTTCGCAACTTTCATGTTGAAAGCAGAAGCTAGTTATTGGTGACAAGCCAATAAAACTCGGGAAGGGCCAGGAGTGATGACCTGGGATAGGTTCAAGGAACTGTTCTTTGAGACCTATTTCCCGGAGAGTTCAAAGAGTCAGCTGGAAGTACAGTTTCTTGAGCTGAAGCAAGGGACGATGACGGTATCCGAGTATGTCGCAAAATTCAACGAGTTGGCGAGGTTTGCGCCATATCAGGTTAGCACAGACGAACGCAAAGCGAAGAGGTTTGAACAGGGACTGAAGCCCTGGCTGTACAGTAGGGTTTCCCTGTTCCAGTTGAAGACATTTACAGCAGTAATGGAGAAAGCAATACTCGCTGAAGGTGGAGGAGAGGCGGTGACCAAATTCAACCAGGAACAAAAGAAGAAGAAGAATGAGAATGAAATGAAGAATGGAGGTGGCAGCAGTGGAAATAACAACAACAACAACAGCTTGAAGAGGAAGTGGAATGGGAACGGGGGAGCTGGAAACCAGCAGGGTAACTAGCAAAACAAAAAGTTTGAAGCATGTGCGACATGCGGGAAATTTCACAAGGGTGCGTGCTTGATGGGAAAACGAGTTTGCTACAATTGTGGCCAGGAGGGTCACATCGCCCCAAATTGCACTCAACCAAAGAAGAAGGCGTGCTTCACGTGCGGATCCAAGGATCATTTTGCTCGTGAATGCCCTAAGAAGAAGGAGGGAGGAACAACCAGAAGCAATGGAGGTAACAATGGAAGTACATGGGCCATTACAGGACCTGCAACATCAAACAAACCCACAGCCAGAACCTTCAACATGACTGTGCAAGATGCTGTGCAATCAAAAGATGTGGTGTCAGGTATTATCCCAATCAATGATATTAATGCATATGTATTATTTGATTCGGGTGCTACTTGCTTGTTTATATCTGATGAATTTGCCAAGAGGTTAGAATTGCCTAGTGAAGAACTGAATTTTCCTTTGAACATAGAAATTGCGAATAAGGAAGTAATCCCTGTTAGATTCGTATACAAGAACTGTAGGGTGAACATTAAGGAGAATATCTTGTTGGTAGATTTGATTCCGATTAGACTCGGGGAATTTGATATAATTTTGGGAATGGATTGGTTGTTCAAATACGGAGCGGTAATTGACTGCCAAAAGAAGTGTGTAAACCTTATGACTCCGTCAAAGGTAGTATTTTATGGTAGCAAGTCGCCTAGACAAATGAAATGTCTGACGACTATGCAGGCCAAGAAATTTTTGAGTCAAGGTTGTGTGGGCTATTTAGCTTACATAGTCGATACTCAGAAGAAGGGGGTAAAACTAGAAGAAATACCGGTAGTGAGAGAATTCGAAGACGTGTTTCCAGAGGATTTGCCAGGACTTCCGCCTGACCGAGAAATTGAGTTCGTAATCGATTTAGTGCCCGGAACAGCACCGATATCGAAGGCCCCGTACAGAATGGCTCCGGTAGAAATGAAGGAACTCATGGTGCAACTGCAAGAACTACAGGACAAGAAGTATATTCAACCAAGCGTGTCACCGTGGGGAGCGCCGGTATTATTTGTGAAGAAGAAGGACGGATCAATGCGTCTTTGCATTGATTATAGGGAGTTAAATAAGGTCACTATTAAGAATAGGTATCCGTTACCTAGAATAGATGACTTGTTTGATCAGTTGAAGGGTGCTAAATACTTCTCGAAAATAGATTTGAGAAGTGGGTATCACCAATTGAAGGTAAGAAAGGAGGATATACCTAGAACGGCATTCAGAACTCGGTACGGACATTACGAGTTTCTGGTGATGTCTTTTGGTATAACAAATGCCCCTGCCGCGTTCATGGATTTGATGAACAGGGTATTTAAACCATTTTTAGACAAGTTCGTAGTGGTGTTTATCGATGACATTCTGGTGTATTCCAAAACTCAAGAAGAACACGTGGAACATTTACGTCTGACGTTGGAGACACTAAGAAAGGAAAAGTTGTACGCGAAGTTCTCTAAGTGTGAATTTTGGCTCGATCGTGTACAATTTTTGGGTCATGTGATTGACAAAGATGGGATTTCAGTAGATCCATCAAAAGTGGAAGCTGTAATCAATTGGGAACAACCAAGAACACCTTCGGAGGTGAGGAGTTTCTTGGGGCTGGCCTGTTATTATAGAAGATTTATATAAGATTTTTCTAAGATAGCCACTCCGTTAACAAATTTGACACGAAAAACTGTGAAATTCGTGTGGACGGAGAAATGTGAAGAGAGCTTCTAAGATTTGAAGAAGAAGCTAAGTATGGCACCTGTGTTAACCCTGCCAGATAATACAGGAAATTTTGTGGTGTATAGTGATGCCTCACACAAAGGGTTAGGTTGTGTTCTTATGCAGAACGGCAAAGTTATAATAATGGAGTTTAATTTAATAAGCTAGAGAGCTTATAATGATTTTAAATAAATAATAGTATTTAAATGAGAAATTGTAGTTTGAAATATTAGTTGATTAAATGAAATTATAATTGTAAAAAGAATTATAATTGTTTATGTGTTAAAGTAATTTAATAGATTAATGTTTAATTGATTTATTAATTTAATAAAAGTGTGACTAATAACCTTGCTATAAAGGAGTTATTAAAATAAATAAAAAAAATAGTTTAATTTAGTTTTGTCAAACAAGGTATAAGGATTAATCAATTTATTTTAATTCAGTTTACCAAACAAGGAGTAAGGATTAATGAGTTATTTTTATTATGCTAGCCAAACAAGCCTTAAGCCTTTTGATTTTTAAAACTTATGTAACTGACATAACTTATGTCAGTACTTATATTATATAATTATTATAATTATATTTTATATGCGTTATAATATTTTACGTAAGATTAGAGGAGAGAGAAAGGAGAGAAAAAGAGAAAAAACTCAGAGGAAGAAGAAGAAGAAAAAAAGAAAACTAAGAGAAAAATTGAGAGAATTAAGAGAAATTTTACAGGTTTTGGAGAAAAGATTTGGAGAAAAAGGGATAGTGTCATCATCTTTCATAATCCAAGGTAGGAGCTCTAGCTCTTTCTTTAAAAATTTAGTTTTCTTCTTCCCAAAAAGTCTCTGTGAAAATTTTATAAAAGATAAATTGTTGTTATGTATATGGTTTGGCATGATTATTGATTATATGGTTGTTCTATGAACTTATATATGATTATAGAGAAATTAGTTCATGCATATATGTGTTTTGTGGAAGAAAATATATTACAGAGTGTTCATATGACAATATGTATGAATATGGCTATTTTAAAATAGAAATTAAGGTTTTAATTGTTGTTAAATGGATAAATTGATTGTTAGAATTGATAGAGTATGTAAAAACATAATTATGATGCTTTGAAATTTCTGTTTTGGTTGAATAACAAAATCACAGTGTTGATTTTTATGAAAAATATCAAAAATGGAGTTTTTGGGTTTTAAAATATGTTATTCTAGTATTTAATTTTCTAAAATTATGGTTTAAGTTGTGTTAATTTAGTATTTGTATGCTCGGTGAAGTTTTATGTGTAATTTGCATTAGTTATTCATGTCAATTAGTGTTGCAATTGAAGTTATTGACAGAAAATTTAATTGTTCGTGGTTGGTTTCTCTGAGTTTCGGCGCCCCAGCGTCAAAATTCACGCCCCAGCGCCAAATTTCGCGCCCTGGCGCCAAATCTCGCACCCCAGCGCCAAAATGGGCCATAGCTCGCGCCCCAGCGCCGATGCTCGCGCCCCAGCGCCGCTGTTCCGCGCCCCGACGCCGGAAAAGTGGCCTAGTTGGGCAATTTTGACCTCCTGTAGTAAAATGGCCATAACTTTTTCATACGAACTCTGATTTAGGTAATTCAAGATGATTCGGAAAGAGGACGAGTAGACCTACAACTTTAAGTCTTTAAGTTTTTTAATTTGAGGTCTGTAACAGTAGTAAAAATGGTCATCTTTACGACTATTGTGTATTTGGAGCCAATCGGAGGGCGTCGGGATGCACGAATGCAAGTGCAACCCTTTGGGTATTAGTATAACTTAATGATAACATGTTGGACATGTATTAGGATGTTGTATTAAGTTGTTAATGTATATGTGGTGCAATGGCATGATCATTTAGGTAGTTGTAATAAAGCTAAAAAGTAATGTTCATGAAAGATGTGCTGTTGTTTAAACTTAAACTTAGTTAGTAGCTATACTAAGAGTAATAAAGGAACTCATAAAGGTAATGTTAGTGTAACTAATGTGTATTGTCAATGCATATGGTATGTGTAGGACTTGGGGTGAACGTGAATAGTAATTGTTTAACCTACACACGAGGCAAGTTCCCTAACCTTTTCTACTTTATTATTCAGCAAGGTTACTTTTCACTGTTACGTTATACTTATGCAAGTTCTCTAACTCAAAACTTCATTGTGCAAGTTTCCTTAACTCTATTTTTATAACTGTGCAAGTTTTATAAATCTTATCTTTTGATATTGAGCAAGTTTTATCTAATACTAGAACTTCATTGTACAAGATTGAATTCGTTAAACACATTATCGCTTTAATTCTATTTCAATTGTACAAATTGCTAACTTTACACTTTCGTAGAGTTAGATTGTTTATTGTTGATTAAGCTCGTGTATCTATTGGTTTACGAGGATGCATGTTATGATTATTCCATGATTATGCTATTAAATTATTCCTAAAGCATGATGTTAGTTTATAAATATCAATTCAACTATGGTTATTCCATAGTATACAGTTATGTTGTTTGTAATCAACTAACCCTTAGTTGATTACCGTTGAATTCTAAATTACCCCATGATGTATCCAAACCAAACTCACTTTGGTACGGACTTGTATTCTAAATACTGAGAAGAACAACTCTTTTATAAGAGGTTACGCTTAGCGTTGAAATGATTGTGCACAATACATTGTACGAAGGGTTGATCCCCCTAAGTATGTGAAGTCCTTATAGTCTTATGACTGTTAAAGTTTAAGTTGAAAAATTACTTATAACTGTGGACATGATTCGTGGTCATTAGACCCTCAGTAATTGATTAAAGTTTTTAAAAAGTAATAGAATTTATTGTTCAGTTCTATTAAACCTAATGTTGGTACATGATGTAAAGTTAACTGATTTACTTATTGTTATTTCAAGTGGGCCTTGTTTGCTCACTCTTGCCAGTAAAATTTCTTACAGCTAAGGTTGAAACTGGTGATGTACCTAGCACCAGTAAAGGGAAAGGAAAGATGAAACAATGCTGAAGACTTGTAATAGATTGAATAGTTTATTTTCAGACTTGTTTAAAGATTGTAATGAAGTTATTTAATTTTCCGCATTTGAATGATTGTTTGTAAAGGTTAGATAACCTGGGAGATTTTTATTTAAGTTTAATCCTGTATGGGCAGGTTTTATTTATTTAATTTTATCAATTGGGTAGTTAGTAATGAATGTTTTGATTACGTGAACACCAAATCTTGAGGAAATGAAGTACCAAGATTTGGGGGTGTCACAAATTTCTCCGGAGTCAAATTTAATCGATGAGCGCAAGTAGGAGAAATAAAAGAATGGGTAGAACCGGTATCAAATAAAGTATAGACTTCGTTAGAGTTTATGATAAGCTTACCCGTGATGACCTCATTCGGGTTCCTTGCTTTCTGGGAGGTCACAACAAACGCTCTCCCTTGCACTACCGATTTTGACTTTTCTGGGACGGCCTTTGGTGTCTCCATCTTGGCTGAACTTTTTTTTGGTAAACGACAAAATCGAGCTAAATGACCTTCTCTTCCACAATTATAACATGCTTTAGACGGCATCGAGCATTTTGGACTGATGTGCCCCTCCCCTCCGTATTTGAAACATAAGATAGGTGGTCGTTATCCTTCCTTAACAACGGGTGCTGGTGCTGACGTCTTTCCATCATTGTTGAATCTCCTCTTCTTGAAATGACCATTCTTATTTTTTTGGCCCTGATTACCACCGAAGTGGTTACCATTTCTGGCCTGTTGATTCCCTCCACGCTTGTTGTCACCGCTTCGATGACTGCTCTCACTGGTATTATCATTTTGCCGACTGCTCTCTTTTGGTTGTGTTGACTCGTTATCGCGCTCCACTAACTGAGCCATATTCACAACATCTGAATAAAAACACAGTTTATGAGAAATAAGATGTTGACGTATCTCAGGTTTCAAACCTCGCAAAAACATTCGTGTCATTCGCTCTTCATTATCCACCAAGTGGGATGCAAACCGGGACAACTCAGTAAATTTAGCCTCATACTGCGACACGGTCATATTATTCTGCTCTAATTTGATGAACTCCACCTCCTTCATGTGACGAACACTTTCGGGAAAGTATTTGTCATTGAACAGCTCTTGGAACTTCTCCCAAGACATCTTCAGTGCGGCAGGTTGAGTACGCTTAATCGATTCCCACCAGTAATTTGCCTCTCCTCGCAACATAAAGGCGGCAAAGGTGCTCCTCGGAGCATCCCAAAACATCAAATATCTTGGTAATCTGCTTTATCCATGTTTCCGCTATAAGTGGTTTTGGCTCTCCCTTAAACTCTGGTGGTCCCAGCTCCTTAAACTGTTTAGCGGTGACCGTCCTAGAGTTTTCAGTGTTTCTACCTATATTTTGGACAGGAGCCGCTCTCGCCTGCTGTTGCATGAACTGCATAAAGTTTCTGAACATTCCATCATTCATCATCTGGTCAGTGTTGTTGTTTGCATGAGGATTGTCACCTTCCTGATGCACATTATCCTGATTATTGATATGTGGTGAATCAACAGTCGCCTGTGCTCCATTGCTATTCTCAACATTCTCAGATGCCATTTTCAGATACTGCCACAAAATAAAAATTAATTGATATGTCATATATTATCCTTATATTATGACCGACCAATTAAATACCATGCAAATAAACTTATATAGGTCATACTAGCGAAGGAATTCCCCGTCTCTCCCCTCCTAGTTCTATTCTCACATCTTAGACAGGGATCATATCCCTAAGCTCTGATACCAACTGTGACGCTCCCAAAATTAGGTATACATCACCCATCTTGGGTCGTTAGATACATAGTACAGAATACAAATACAACTTACTAATACAACTGTCGTGTACAATACGACAAAACATAAACTGTGAGTTTGAATACAAATATTATCTTCTAGAGAGTATTCATACTCAAAAGGAGTCCTCATTACATTTATTAACACACCATTACATATAATAGTGAGGACTACTAACTAATACTATCATTCGGACCATCACTCTGTTCCCCGACTTGCCCCAGCTACGTTCTCATTTCCTGAAGAGAACAGTGAAAGAAAGGGTGAGCTAAACTAGCCCAGCAAGAAATATTATGACTAAGATAATGCAGAATAAATTATCATTAGCCTTCAACAATGTTAAACTGATAAAATATAATAGACATCAAGTTTAACTGCAGCGGAACAAGCAATCCATTAAAAGAGTCAAGTAGAAAATAAACTCTACTATCTTTTATGATTTAAAAAGTTTTTCAACACTGTGATCGCTGAGACTCAGTTTAATAAAATAATCCACATCATCGAATCACCCCTGCACTACGGCCAAGGATATTCGTGTATTCATTAATGGTCATGATCATGCCAACAACTGTCCATCAACGCACTACGGGCCAATGAGGACTTTTATCACATCATTTGTAACATTACGGTCATGATTATACCGAATAATCCCTGGTCATAATCATACCAAGTCCATCTATGCACTACAGGCCACAGATGACTTTCAACATTTTATAAACATGAGGATGATGACAATGATATAAGAATTCAATAAAACAAGTTCAAGAATTAATTTATCCAAGAATTCACAACGTCCAAATTGTCAACATGATACTGCTTTGTGGAGTAAAATTCAAGAATGTTTAGAAGAATATTTTCATGAAAAGATACTGGATGAAACGCAATTATCAAGGATATT
Source organism: Panax notoginseng (assembly GCA_016801055.1). NCBI lineage: Eukaryota > Viridiplantae > Streptophyta > Magnoliopsida > Apiales > Araliaceae > Panax > Panax notoginseng. The sequence continues at coordinate 94,906,511 of CM029015.1, read as the reverse complement.
CCACAAATTTCATGGAGTATAGAAGTCAAAACTTAACCAACTGAGTATAATAAAGAATGGAATAACAAAAGAAATCACCATGCATGCGATAGACCGCACAGACAGGTTATTCCAACAGAATAATAAATAATGGAACCAGGTCCGGCGTAAACGCACAGACAGGATATTCCAACAGAATAATAAATAATGGAACCAGGTCCAGTGTAAAATACAAAGACAGGATGTTCCAACAGAATAATAACAAGACGGAACCAGGTCCGGTGTAAAACACACAGACAGGTTATTCCAACAGAATAATAAGAAAACGGAACCAGGTCCGGTGTAAAACACACAGACAGGATGTTCCAACAAAATAATAGAAGAATGTCACCAAGTATAGGGTAGACCGTGTATACAGGTTATTCCAACAGAATAATAAGAAATGAAATAACAACAGTTCTCTTCATGAATAAGAAAGAATAACACCCCTTACCGTTTTAAAGAAGAGCTGAAATAAGGAAGTAGTTAAGTAGCAGAATACTCTTATTCTCTCTCTCTATAGTTTCTCTCTATAGTTTCTCTCTCTATAGTTCAGTGAATTCGTAAGAAATAATGAAGGAATGAGCTGCTATTTATAGAAAAATAGAATGCATAGTAACTAATCCATGAACGGTCCAGATTGATTACTTTAATCTGACGGTCCATATTTAAAGAAAAATCTTTTAAATAAAATATAATATATTCTATTTATAGAATAACTTTAATAAAGTATTCTGTTTTATATAAAAAGATGTTTCTGTTTTATTACGTTAATAATACGAATAAAACAAAATGTCATTATCGCTAAATAATTCATATTATTAACTGACAATAATTGAATCAAACTGAATGACTTCTCACATAAGCATTAATAATCAATACCGTGTGCTACTATGTAACCACACGTATTATTGTACTTTTACTACCGAGTAGTTCAACAGTATCAATGGTAAAACTTTCGTCGTTATTTTTAATAAAATATTTTTGTCGTTTTCTCAATCCGACAATAATTCCGTTGTGGGGTCCACCAATGATTGTGCCGTTGTACGAATATTCCCTGTTAAAACGAATATTCCCCGACCAATCGAATATTATATAACAACTTGCGTACTTTACAAAATTTATAAATATTACCCACAACTATAACATTATATCAAATTAACTCCATAATATTCAAAAATGATATTTATAGAAAATTCATCTTTATTTATAATAGTTGGGGTCTTACAATACCAACTGTGACGCCCCCAAAATTAGGTATACATCACCCATCTTGGGTCGTCAGATACATAGTACAGAATACAAATACAACTTACTAATACAACTGTCGTGTACAATACGTCAAAACATAAACTGTGAGTTTGAATACAAATATTATCTTCTAGAGAGTATTCATACTCAAAAGGAGTCCTCATTACATTTATTAACACACCATTACATAGAATAGTGAGGACTACTAACTAATACTATCATTCGGACCATCACTCCGTTCCCCGACTTGTCCCAGCTACGTTCTCATTTCCTGAAGAGAACAATGAAAGAAAGGGTGAGCTTAACTAGCCCAGCAAGAAATATTACGACTAAGATAATGCAGAATAAATTATCATTAGCCTTCAACAATGTTAAACTGATAAAATATAATAGACATCAAGTTTAACTGCAGCGGAACAAGCAATCCATTAAAAGAGTCAAGTAGAAAATAAACTCTACTATCTTTTATGATTTAAAAAGTGTTTCAACACTGTGATCGCTGAGACTCAGCTTAATAAAATAATCCAGATCATCGAATCACCCCTGCACTACGGCCAAGGATATTCGTGTATTCATTAATGGTCATGATCATGCCAACAACTGTCCATCAACGCACTACGGGCCAATGAGGACTTTTATCACATCATTTGTAACATTACGGTCATGATTATACCGAATAATCCCTGGTCATAATCATACCAAGTCCATCTATGCACTACAGGCCATAGATGTCTTTCAACATTTTATAAACATGAGGATGATGACAATGATATAAGAATTCAATTAAACAAGTTCAAGAATTAATTTATCCAAGAATTCACAACGTCCAAATTGTCAACATGATACTGCTTTGTGGAGTAAAATTCAAGAATGTTTAGAAGAATATTTTCATGAAACGATACTGGATGAAACGCAATTATCAAGGATATTCCACAAATTTCATGGAGTATAGAAGTCAAAACTTAACCAACTGAGTATAATAAAGAATGGAATAACAAAAGAAATCACAATGCATGCTGTAGACCGCACAGACAGGTTATTCCAACAGAATAATAAATAATGGAACCAGGTCCGGCGTAAATGCACAGACAGGATATTTTGACAGAATAATAAATAATGGAACTAGGTCCGGCGTAAACGCACAGACAGGATATTTCGACAGAATAATAAATAATGGAACCAGGTCCGGTGTAAAACATACAGACAGGATGTTCCAACAGAATAATAACAAGACGGAACCAGGTCCGGTGTAAAACACACAGACATGATGTTCCAACAAAATAATAGAAGAATGTCACCAAGTATAGGGTACACCGCGTATACAGGTTATTCCAACAGAATAATAAGAAATGAAATAACAACAGTTCTCTTCATGAATAAGAAAGAATAACACCCCTTGCCGTTTTAAAAAAGAGCTGAAATAAGAAAGTAGTTAAGTAGTAGAATACTCTTCTTCTCTCTCTCTATAGTTTCTCTCTATAGTTTCTCTCTCTAGAGTTCAGTGAATTCGTAAGAAATAATGAAGGAATGAGCTGCTATTTATAGAAAAATAGAATGCATAGTAACTAATCCATGAACGGTCCAGATTGATTACTTTAATCTGACGGTCCATATTTAAAGAAAAATCTTTTAAATAAAATATAATATATTCTATTTATAGAATAACTTTAATAAAGTATTCTGTTTTATATAAAAAGATGTTTCTGTTTTATTACGTTAATAATACGAATAAAACAAAACGTCATTATCGCTAAATAATTCATATTATTAACTGACAATAATTGAATCAAACTGAATGACTTCTCACATAAGCATTAATAATCAATACCGTGTGCTACTATGTAACCACACGTATTATTGTACTTTTACTACCGAGTAGTTCAACAGTATCAATGGTAAAACTTTCGTCGTTATTTTTAATAAAATATTTTTGTCGTTTTCTCAATCCGACAATAATTCCGTTGTGGGGTCCACCAATGATTGTGCCGTTGTACGAATATTCCCTGTTAAAACGAATATTCCCCGACCAATCGAATATTATATAACAACTTGCGTACTTTACAAAATTTATAAATATTACCCACAACTATAACATTATATCAAATTAACTCCATAATATTCAAAAATGATATTTATAGAAAATTCATCTTTATTTATAATAGTTGGGGTCTTACAATACCAACTGTGACGCCCCCAAAATTAGGTATACATCACCCATCTTGGGTCGTCAGATACATAGTACAGAATACAAATACAACTTACTAATACAACTGTCGTGTACAATACGTCAAAACATAAACTGTGAGTTTGAATACAAATATTATCTTCTAGAGAGTATTCATACTCAAAAGGAGTCCTCATTACATTTATTAACACACCATTACATAGAATAGTGAGGACTACTAACTAATACTATCATTCGGACCATCACTCCGTTCCCCGACTTGCCCCAGCTACGTTCTCATTTCCTGAAGAGAACAATGAAAGAAAGGGTGAGCTCAACTAGCCCAGCAAGAAATATTACGACTAAGATAATGCAGAATAAATTATCATTAGCCTTCAACAATGTTAAACTGATAAAATATAATAGACATCAAGTTTAACTGCAGCGGAACAAGCAATCCATTAAAAGAGTCAAGTAGAAAATAAACTCTACTATCTTTTATGATATAAAAAGTGTTTCAACACTGTGATCGCTGAGACTCAGCTTAATAAAATAATCCACATCATCGAATCACCCCTGCACTACGGCCAAGGATATTCGTGTATTCATTAATGGTCATGATCATGCCAACAACTGTCCATCAACGCACTACGGGCCAATGAGGACTTTTATCACATCATTTGAAACATTACGGTCATGATTATACCGAATAATCCCTGATCATAATCATACCAAGTCCATCTATACACTACAGGCCACAGATGACTTTCAACATTTGATAAACATGAGGATGATGACAATGATATAAGAATTCAATAAAACAAGTTCAAGAATTAATTTATCCAAGAATTCACAACGTCCAAATTGTCAACATGATACTGCTTTGTAGAGTAAAATTCAAGAATGTTTAGAAGAATATTTTCATGAAAAGATACTGGATGAAACACAATTATCAAGTATATTCCACAAATTTCATGGAGTATAGAAGTCAAAACTTAACCAACTGAGTATAATAAAGAATAGAATAACAAAAGAAATCACCATGCATGCGATAGACCGCACAGACAGGTTATTCCAACAGAATAATAAATAATAGAACCAGGTCCGGCGTAAACGCACAGACAGGATATTCCGACAGAATAATAAATAATAGAACCAGGTCCGGCGTAAACGCACAGACAGGATATTTTGACAGAATAATAAATAATGGAACCAGGTCCGGTGTAAAATACACAGACAGGATGTTCCAACAGAATAATAACAAGACGGAACCAGGTCCGGTGTAAAACACACAGACAGGATGTTCCAACAAAATAATAGAAGAATGTCACCAAGTATAGGGTAGACCGCGTATACAGGTTATTCCAACAGAATAATAAGAAATGAAATAACAACAGTTCTCTTCATAAATAAGAAAGAATAACACCCCTTGCCATTTTAAAGAAGAGCTGAAATAAGGAAGTAGTTAAGTAGCAGAATACTCTTCTTCTCTCTCTCTATAGTTTCTCTCTATAGTTTCTCTCTCTAGAGTTCAGTGAATTCGTAAGAAATAATGAAGGAATGAGCTGCTATTTATAGAAAAATAGAATGCATAGTAACTAATCCATGAACGGTCCAGATTGATTACTTTAATCTGACGGTCCATATTTAAAGAAAAATCTTTTAAATAAAATATAATATATTCTATTTATAGAATAACTTTAATAAAGTATTCTGTTTTATATAAAAAGATGTTTCTGTTTTATTACGTTAATAATACGAATAAAAAAAAACGTCATTATCGCTAAATAATTCATATTATTAACTGACAATAATTGAATCAAACTGAGTGACTTCTCACATAAGCATTAATAATCAATACCGTGTGCTATTATGCAACCACACGTATTACTGTACTTTTACTACCGAGTAGTTCAACAGTATCAATGGTAAAACTTTCGCCGTTATTTTTAATAAAATATTTTTGTCGTTTTCTCAATCCGACAATAATTCCGTTGTGGGGTCCACCAATGATTGTGCCGTTGTACGAATATTCCCTGTTAAAACGAATATTCCCCGACCAATCGAATATTATATAACAACTTGCGTACTTTACAAAATTTATAAATATTACCCACAACTATAACATTATATCAAATTAACTCCATAATATTCAAAAATGATATTTATAGAAAATTCATCTTTATTTATAAAAGTTAGGGTCTTACAGCCGAGTTAATGATTATAACTTGGATAACGTTCCGAGCCGAGTGAACTGGACGTTATAAGATATGAATAAGGTAATGTAAAATGCTTAACGCTATGAAAGCATAGTATCAACATTGAATAATCGTTCTGAGTATACAAAAGACTGTATGACTTAGACGATAAGGAATAAATCCTGAGGTATGACATTTAGTTTCCAGAAAGCCATAAGGAATGGAAATCAACTTAACGAACATTATAGTTTTAATGGTTCGAATAAGTTAAGCTTAGGTTGTGGTACAATCATAATCTTTAATGGTTGACATATGGGAGCTAGGCTAAACAATTCCTATAGAGAGCGGAGGTATATACGAACTAGCAACCGATCTAACTCGATGTGAAAGACAGTGTAGATGAGACGGGAAACTAGATTACTGGTTGTTTGTGGGAAACCACTCAGAGTACCATATGGAATACTAGTAGAGACTCGATGTGTGATAAGTCCTAGAAAAGTTATAAGAAGAAGATAAGAATGTAAATCATCAAACATAATGATCGTATAAGTTAAGACATCTTCGTATGTCATAACACCGTAAAACGGTAAAGAATGATGGTTACGTGAACTTAGGTTATAAACACGAACCATAAGGAGTAAAGTTAAGCTTAAACCAATGCGTAAGTCAATTATACGACTAATTGGTACATGTTATTCCTTATGTGATATATAGGGATTACGATGAGTAGTTCAACGTAAACTATAAGTTGTAGCTGTGCGTAAGGCAAGTTTCCTAACTTCATTCTTGTTTAATATGAATGCTAGTTGCTTAAACTTCTTAGATGTTGAACATGAGAAGTTTTATCTATGTGGAAATGTGTGATATTTGTACAAGGTGGTAAAATGTATAAGGCCTTGTGCCACAATTTTAACACTTTAGTGTTTCTATGAGATGAACTGTTCTGTGATTAAACTGTTCAATATGAAAAGGTTCTATTTATATATGAACCGTTGTTGTTAAGTCTGTGTTAATGATTCTAGTTGGACAAAATGTGTATGAAAAAGATAGAAGAATGAAACTATTTCAAAGTATATTTGATTAATGTTTTAAAATGATAGGGATCATAACTATTCCTATTATTCAAGCTGCTTTATAACCTTTGTTTAGTTATTGAAGATTGAAAGGAATGTTTAAATTCTTGATGTTATTTTTTCAACTGCTATGACTTGCTGAGCAATTGAATGCTCACACTTACTTTAAATGAAAAATATTTTCAGCGTACGAATAGAAGAACTTAAGGATCCCCTAAAGATCAAGCTGACCGGTATTCAGACGGAGTGCCATTCAGTATATGAATGAGCGTGAAGATCAAGCCAAGACTTGTAATGTAGAATAGTTTAATTAAACTATAGAATAGTTTAATGAACTGTTATGTATCCTTGGTGGCGGATGAGAGTCACTCTTGTAAGATGTAAAGAATAATGTAATTATCATTATTTGTATTAGAACTTGGGATTTGAGAATGTATGTTGTTATATTTAGCTATATAATGATGTACGTTAGAATGAGATGTACTCGTGATGCATGAAATCTAGGTGTGAAGATAGACCGGATTTCAGTACGTTATAGGAGCTGCGCTGGGTTTTGACTTGCTGAGGTCGAGGTCGAGCTCATTTAAAAGTTAAATGAGCTAGTCAAATCGGGTTTTAAATGAGTTCGATTGTTGGTGTACGTACTTGGTCTATAAGTTAACTTTGAGGTCGAGCTGAGCTTAAGCGAGTCGAGCCTAGTTGAGTTTAAACGCGGTTAGTTTATCTTTTTTTGTTTTAAAAATAAGAAAAAATAATTTTCTAAATGCTAAACGAATCGGGCTTACTTGAACTGGGCCTAAATGAGCAGGGTTCAAGTGTCACACCACATTGTTCGGGCTTGACTCATTTAATTAAACAGACAAATGAGCTTGTTCGAGTTCGACTAGTTTAACGAATTCTAGTTTAGCTCTAGTTGAATTTAGTCGGGTCAAGCACGAGTCGAATTTAATTGAGCCGAGCTAGTGTCGACTAGTTTACGGCTCTAGTTAGATATTTCTTATTGAAGTAATCCAATGTAGCTTTAGAGAAGATTTTGCATAGTTTTGGTGTCTTGTTTACGATTTTTACTTTTTAGGTGAGGCTGTATATTTCGTTCGCAAGGAATTCGTCCTGCTTAGTGTCCTTGCTAGATTGCTAGTTGATGTTGCTAGTGTTAACCAAGTGATTTTCTTGCATATTAATAGTTGTGGTTTTCCAAGGCAAGTACTTGTTTCTGAAACAAGCTCATAAACTAGGAGGTAACTAAGACAGGTCGCTTCTGGACAATAGATTTGGCTATTTGGTGAAAAGAGAATGATCCCTTTGTCAAACAAAAAAGTTCCATTTGTCCATATTTTTTGTTTAACAAAAAGTGTCTTCTTTTTATTGGTCGTGTTAACGCCAAGATTCGTCCACGCGCTCCAATCATCAAAGCTCGTCAAATTCTGCACAGAAATGAGTAAACACCAAAAGTTTGATGGCTTAGGTCGCCGGGGGATAACACCAGTGTGAGAATAAGTACATGCTGAATAAGGTTAACAATAGAGGCTTGATGCTCTAGTGTTGGAAAATAATAATTGTGTGTAAGAATCAGGGTAAAGCCTTATATTTATAGTGATCTCACCACCTCCATAGAATCTTTCCCTGTATATAATTAGAAATCTTCATTAGGTATAATTTCTTAATGGGATCAAACATAATTCCCTTAAGGAAAGGAAGTCGATTAGAAACCAAATATAATTAGGAATCTTTGTTTCCTTCAAATTCTCAACTGCCCAAACAGAATCCCACATGGGTTAAAATAACTCCACGTGAACCTTGGCCCACCATGTAATTCGGGCCCAAATAATCATGTCCCAACATTGTCCCTAGTCTTCGGTTAAATAGAACATTTAATTGAAGAGTATTTCAAACAAAGCCCAATAATTGGCAATAAATGTTATCAAGTCCAACATCCTTGAAAAACCGCACAACATTCAATTGTTGGGGTTTCGATACAGAAACGCACAACGGAAATTAAAATTTAAAGCAATTTCGAAACCCTAAAACAGGATCCATGCGAAAAATAATTAATTCAGTGGTAAGAAATTATACCGATTGTAAAAGCTAGAATCGATGCGGTCGAATCTCTAACGCAATTCAAACGGACTGCGTCTCTACGGTATCCACACGAACGCTCCACACGAATCGTCCTACGATCTGCAGAAGAAGGAAATCGCGGTACTAGCCACCAAGGACGAGGATTTTTAAACTGTTTTCTCTAGTCTCTCTCTAAAGAGCGGCTAGGGTTTTTTTTTGACGTAAAACCTAAAGTCTAATATACATCATATATATAGCAGTTAGGAGGAATTAATCAAAACCTAATGTTATTAAAATTCGAATTTATATATATCTTAATTAAGTCTTACTTAATTAATATACCTATATATAAATTATCCTATTAATTTAAATTCGTAATTTAAAATTATATCAATCATATTGACATATTTAAATCTTTACAATTTAAATTAATTTTCTTTTAATTACGTTCTTTGTGTGTGACCCTATAGGTTATTATTACGTTGGCAATAACCTTAAAATCATATTATAAAGTTATAAACGGTGAGCGGCATCTAGTAATGCATCACTGCTACCCAAGTAATAATAAGATCGATGATTCGATGCAACCTTTTCGTGATAAATGTTTCAATGTAATTTAATCCTTTTAACCTTAATATCCTAGATTAAACTCGAGTCATGGAATGTGTCATTGTTGTCCCATCAACAATGATACTCGACTAGGGACATTTAAGAACAATGATACTAATTGTAATTATATAATCTCATGTTCAAGTCACAAACTTGAAACTATATAATTTGTATCACTATTCTAAGGAATTTTATTATGTTAACAATTATATTACGCAGTAAATAAAAGCATAATAAAATCATTTATTTATTCAATCAACAATAATATCAAATGTTAAGCAATTATATCAAATAATTGGCCTCTAGGGCATAAACTCTAACATCAATGGCACCCATCAGCACCTTCCTACGCTCACCATCATAATGTGTTATTAATGAGTCGTTCCTTAATATACGGGTGGAACTGAGAAGACACGCCATTTCAAAACCAAACTCTCCCAATTTAAACTGTTTCACCTGTCAACTCAAAATTGCAGAGCTCCCTCCCTCTTTACTGATTCTCCGGTAGAAACAATCTCCAACTTCCTCTAATGGCCTCCTCTAAAACTCCCTCTACATCTTCTACCAATAGCGACAAACCTATTTAAGCCATACCCCTTTCATCCATCCCTGTCCCACCAATATCCACTCCTCTATCCTCCACCATTACCTCAAAAAGCACCGTTAACGCCATAACTACTGATTCCACCCTAATCGCTACTACTGCCACCACCAGCTCTGCCCCCCAATCCCCAATTCTAACAAAAATTGATATCCAAAAAATGATGAGAGAATATTCCAATGAAGAAAAGTTTCCCCATGCCTACACCTCTCTTAAGTCACTGAAGCAGATCTGACCGTAATCCGGGAACATTATCACATCCCTGACACTCATCAACTTAAAGCCCTTTCAGCCGCCGATCGGATGTACCATCGGATGGACGTTTGGATCGCCATGCCACTCACCCTATTGGAAAAATGGGATCGACTGCCCCTACACGCTTTCATCATCACCCTATTAGGGTTTATCAGTATCGACTTTGCCCAGTTGGTGCCGAACTCCTACATCAACATCGTTGCTTTTATCGCCTTCTGCCATGAGACTGGCATTCCACCTACCATCGACTTCTTCCTAACCATGTACCAGCTCACTAAATCTCGAGAGCCTGGATTCAAAACTTTAAGCAAGCAACAACCACAACCAAACAAAAAAAATTTAAGAAACGTTCCCTGATGGCACAAAGATTGGTTATTTGATAAAGGACCAAATACACAGAAGCTCCTCGACAGGGCCTCCTACAGATGCATGAATGTTGTCATCGGGGAAACTCCTCCAGAGCGAGTTAGAGAGTTAGTAAAGCTGATCGAGAAACTACCGATGAAAGGATGGAGCTTCAACCTCCTGACCAAGCCAACTTGGCTCTTCGACTACAAGCGTAAGTCCCAAACCTTGTTTAGTTAAATCCTACCTTCTAACTGCCATCTAACGTGACTTACTATCTTCAAACATTATCGCTCATTAGGCCAACAACTGCCGAACGGGAAGACCTAGAAAATTTCCTTTCCAGCAAAACCTCTAAAGAATTCGATGATCCACCGACTACAAAAACTAACCCCATAGAAGTCATATCCGAAGAGCCATCCTCCTCTCGGTTCAAAAAGTGAGCGATCAAAAAAACTCCAAAGGCAAAACCAATCCCAATCCCAATCCCATCCTCACAGAAAGCCTTCTTGATATGCCGACCTCTGAAAGGACAAAGATCCTTCGGGTTAAGAAAAGGCATGTTAAGGTCATCCCTTTAACTTTTGAAGTCCTAAGAGTTCCCTCATTCGAAACCCCTATCACCCAAATCAAAAGTACTCCCACTGTTGAAACCATCCCAACCAGTACATCAGAACCACTCCCAAACCAAAAACAGAAAAGAAAAGAACCTGAAAGTTCCTTATCTGAACCCCCACTCAAGAAGGCCAACATTGAAAAATTTCCCGAACAATCTCCTCTATACCTTCCCTCCCCACCAAAACAACCTTTACCCGATCACACATAAGGAACTGGGCCTTCTAAAACTCTTTAGCCCGATGTGTTGTCCCCCTTCCCGAAAAGGAAAGGGAGTTCACGTGCAAAGCACAACAAACCTCAAAATAAGTAAACAAAGCACTAATGACTTCAAATATGTAATAATGACATCCATCAATGAAGTACTAAATATAATTCTCCAACTAGAGTCAAAATGATCAAAACCAAAAATCAAATCAACCTAGATGGTAAAAGGCAACACTCTCATCACACTAGCCCTGAATCACCCCTACAAACCTGTCAGAAGAAAAACACAGCATGAGCCAATTGCCCAGTACGGATATAGATAATACAAATATGTATAACTAAAATACGAAATCAGCCGAAGCAACATACTTAACAAAGCCTCAAGCTTAAAGACCGACGAAAATATGATATCCAAAGTCTGAATAGAATATATTCGAATCAACAGATTTAACTAGACAAACAGAAGAGTAAAGAATGAACTGAAATAACTAACTCAATTAATTAAACTGATCTGAAATAAACAAAACTAATACAATGAAATAAGAGGCTGAATCAAATGGATGAGTGTTATTTCATACCGAGTGAGTTCAGAAATATACATTGCCACACAGGCAAGTCAGAACAATGCCACACAGGTAAGTCAAAATAATGTCGTACATGCAACTAAAATAATGCCACATAGGCAAATCACACATTGGATCGCGAATCCCAAATGTATGCAAATCAGATAGGTGTGTTTGGCACAACATCACAAATTCGTAGAACAGAAAACTAGGGTTAACCCATACGCCTTCCACAACAAAATACCAAATGGCCCACTTCCTCCGGAGCCCAAACGGAGACGCCGTGGACTAATCACATCGCCACGGAAAGTGTCATGCCTCTCGTGCCAAGACGACATGTCTGTGGTACCCCCACATGTGGTTATAGCTCCGGTATACCCTACGATACATTCTAACAAAAATATCATATCACAACACATGCGACATAATACCATCAAAATAGGTATTGTGTCACAACACATGCGACATAATACCAATAAAAAATAGATATCGTGTCGCAACACATGAGACACAATATCCACAAAAAATGGGGTTCTAATGTATATGTTGAACCATATCAAATCATAATGTCTCCAAAAGAAGGTAACAACATATATCACTCTACAAATATCAAAAATAAATACTAGACTTGATAACCTAATTCAAAGAGTACAAGTACGAGTCCACTGTGTCAACTCCAAAATGAAACAAATATATTAATTTCACAAGAAACAATTATGTGAAATAATAACAAAATTCGAAACAAGGAACAAAACGAACAAATCAAATTTAACAAGAGTATCGCTGAAAAATTATAGAATATGTACAAATTGTAATAGAAGGAAAAAGTTTAAATTACTGAATACAACTAAAGTATCAAATATCAAATTTCTATTTAAGATTTCCAATAGGATTGTAAGAAAAATGAAATAAATGATGAGATATCACGAGATACAAAGAATGCAACAATAATCAAAGGAGTGGAGTACGAAATTCGTACCTAAATTAAGCAATATCATACCAAAAATTATAATCCGAATATAACTTGTTAAATTCCTTCTATCCGAACTAATTACACAAATTAACAAAAAAAATTAATAATTCATACGCTAAATTACTAATTAATAAACCTTTTCCCCAAGATTTATTATTATTATTATTATTATTATTATTATTATTATTATTATTATTATTATTATTATTATTATTATTATTATGTTCTTGTAAATTTCAATTTTTTATATATATTTTTGAATAATCTTACATAATACATTAGTCAACATATTATAATTGTTAACTAAATTATCAAAGCAGTATACATATACAATAGTTATATATCAATATCCATGATGTTTTCCAACTTAGAAGTTCATCCAATTTCATATTCATACTCTCATAATTTCGTTACTCCATATGCGAACATGGCATTCCCCCTCCCCCCCCTCCCCCCTTCCCCCCTTCCCCCCTCAATTCCCATTACCATCGTAGGACTCTTTAATGACCATGACACATTCATGAAAATATAAGCATTAAATCATCAACTTTACATATAAGCAGTCAGGATGTGTCCGATCAATCATATACATATACTTACTGTAATGAGACGAATTGATTGTGTCGTGATTCTGGGAACAAAATTCTTTTAAGGGGAGAAAGATGTGACGAACAAGATTTTTGTAATTATTTAATTTGAATATTTATTGAATTAAATAAATATTTTTTTTCGATAATTTAATTATTGGGTTAAATAATTAATTGATGAATTTGTGGTAGATTAATTTAATTATATGTGTTACATTAATTAAATTAATGTGGAGAATCTTATTATTCAAAGTATATATTTAATTGAGCTTATTTGATTAAATAAATTATTTAATAAACATAATGTTATTCTAATTAATTTAATAATTAATTAGAGATTTAATGATTTGATATAATTAATAAATGAGAATTTAATTATGTGACTATGTGAATTAATAAGAAATTATTATATTTTTATTTAAATTAAATTAATTAAGATATTTGATTAATTGCTTAAATGGGTGTGACATTATTAACCTATATAATAAGAGATTAATTAAATTAAATGGGAAAGAGCCTTTTAAAGGCTAGCCAAACAGGACCCTAAGGGGAGTTGGCCAGTTAACCCACGAAGGGATTGACTGACCACAACTGTGTCGGTTTATACGCATTCAAAACAACATCAGTTTATACGCATTATGTTCATTTTATTTCAAACCTGGAGAGCAAAGTGCAGAGAGAAAAGTAGAGAGAATATGAGAGAAATTGTGAGATTGAAGAAGAAATAGAGAAGAATTCATCATCCTTGAGTCATATACACAAACTAGCAGGGTAATCTCTTCAACCCAAACTTTAATTTACGTTCTTGAAGTTTATTTTAGTTCTCTGTAAACTAAAATTAATGGCATGTGTTAGGAAATTGATTATATATGTTTATTAACATGCATAATTCAATTCAATATGATTTGTATGTGATTAAAGTAATCGATTTCACGTAAACATGCTATAATCAGAGTTTTTCCATTAAGGGGTGTTTTGGGTTTTCTGTAAAATAAATATTGTATTATCAATGCATGAATTGATGATTTATGTGTATATACTGTCGACGTCGAGATTTTTAATTGTCCCTTTCCGTTATTTTTTCTTTGGTGTTCTCATTTTAGGTGAGATTTGTTTGAAAAAATAAGTGAAAAAGGTCCGACATGTATAATATCGACGATTGGACTATAAGAGTCACCAGTTAGTTTTTTAACTGGTTGTACCAACACAATCGAGAAAAGGTTTGCACATTAACCCAGTGATGCGACACTGCTAAGCGGGTCGGTGAAACCGAGATTCATTAGGGTCCGGGGACTTGGTTATCCGGAGGGAAGGTGTTAGGCACCCCCCGACATCCGTGTTACCACGGTGACCGCCTCTTTTCAAGAAACTGTTATCTGAATGTGTGTGTGTGGGTCAATGTACTGTTATTTGGAAGTAGTGCGAGGCCTCGTTCACACCTATATACACATGGTTTGAATTTTTTGTAAAAATTCAATTTTAAGCAAGATATGGCAGTGATGTTTTATAAAAGAGGTTTTTTTCAAACCTTGATGCTCAATAGTAATTGAGACCTTTTACACTCCCATTTTATTAAGTGCTCGGCTTGATTGATTTTATTTGACAGATGCGAGGCATCCGTACAAAAATAAATGTACAAAAAGGTGTTGAATTCCTCGTGGGTATGAAAACCATCTGAGGAAATCCAAACATCACAGATAAATTTACAAGCTGCTTACAGCCGAAAAGGTCCATCACGGGAACCAAATCTAGATTCAGGGGACTAAATCTGTGATCATATGATTCCTAGGCTCACATGATGCCGCAATTGATATAAACGCAATAAGCAGGTATATATATAAAAGCTGTAAATATATATATACATACATGATCACCAACCACGAAGCACATCCATGGGGGATCAGAAATATAAATAAAGCTGTAAAAGCTATCAACCGCCACCACTACAAGAAATCACACATTTTATGACGAATTTTTTGCCACGCACAAAATTTTGTCACAATTTGTTAATTAATAATTATGAAATTCATAATCGTCACTAAAACTTTTATTTTTGTAACGACCTTTAATTTTGTTATTATTAATCATTTATATCGTCACTAATTTACACATTTGATGACGATTAAGAAAATTTCGTCACAATTATTTTGGAGGTAGAATTTCGCACCAAAATTTTGGAGGAAAATATTTTAGTGACATTTTGTAATAATTGATGCCAATATTTATTGTCACCAAATATTTCTTTCGATGACAACATAATAGTTTGTCATTAATTATTTGTAAAATTTAGTGACAATGTGCTTTTGTCACTAATGTTCACATTTAGTGACGCCAAATACAAATTTGTCATAATTTTATTTGGAGGCAAAATATTTTTGGAGGAAAATTTTTTAAAGACAGAAAAATAATAATTTTATGACAAATTGTATTGTCATAAATACCAATTTTATATGACGAGATAATAGTTCGTCACTAATTAGATGATCGGATAAGTGACAAAAATGGTTCGTCATATATTCTTATATTTAGTGACAAAGTACTTAATATCGTCACAATTTTATTTGGAGGCAAAAAATTTTAAGAAATTTTGGAGGCAAATTTTGTAAAGACGAAAAATTAATAAATTATGACAATTTTTATTGTCACAAATACCAATTTTTATGACGAGATAATAGTGCGTCACTAATTAGATGAGTGGATAAGTGACAAAAATGGTTCGTCATAGATTCTTATATTTAGTGACAAAGTACTTAATATCGTCACAATTTTATTTGGAGGCATAAGAAATCTTGGAGGCAAATTTTGTAAAGATGAAAAATTAATAAATTATAACAATTTTTATTGGCACAAATACCAATTTTATATGACGAGATAATAATGCGTCACTAATTAGATGAGTGAATAAGTGATAACATTGGTTCGTCATAAATTCTTATATTTAGTGACAAAGTATGCAATGACGTCACATTTTTATATGGAGGCAAAATTTTTTCCAAATAAACTTGTATCTAAGCGACGTCAATTGGCATCCTCGATTTAATTAAGAACCTCCATTATCGATTTTCAATAATCTCAATTTGAAGGCAGAAATTATTTGACATTTTAGGTATATTTCTAGATTTTGATTTGAATTGATTAGTAGTTGTTCTAATTGAACAACTATCATTTTGAAATGATTTCATGTTATTGTTGTTGATGGTTGCAATTATTGTTGATGAACTTGTATAATTTTGATAATCTAAATCACTATTTGGTTTAATTTTTTGACGAAGCAACTTCATAGATTTGATTAGTAAGTATAGTGAATCGACATCATAGAATAGTTCTGCTTTCTTGAAAAAAATTAGAGTAATGATTTCGCGTATCAGGAGACTTAAATTCATAAGGTTGCTTTGTTAGTTATGTATGCATTTATAGTGTTGACAAAAGATAATGTAATAGTCCAAATTTTTAGTATATATTAAAATAAGAATTTACTAAAATATTATTTTTTATTTTAATATATACTAAGAAATTAGGGATGTAGTGAAGGAAATTTTGTGAAGGAATTCATTCATTCACATGAGGAGTTTTTTAGCGAAGGAACAATGAAGGAAAAAAAATATAGTGACAATATAGTTATTAGCGAAAGAATTATCCTTCACAATTTATATTTTTTCTTTCACAAAATTGAGGAGGTAGAAATATATTTGGCGCTAATTTATGATACAAATTTACGAGGAAAAAATCTTGTAATGAATGAATTAATACTCACTATATATTATTGTTCACACGTTTTTTGCGAGAGATAAAATTTATCACTGTATTATTCTAAATAATTTTTTAAGAATTAATTATGGCAAATATAACTAATTTATGACAGTCTAAGATTTTAATTTTAATTTTAATTTAAATTTAATTAAGTTTTTAAAATAATAATTTTATTTATAATATTATTTTTTAAAGAGTACAGTTAAAATCAAACTCTTTTTTTTTTTAAACAGAGTCCCTAATTTAGTACTCCCTCCGTTTCAGGATAAAAGTTTTTATTACTATTTTAGGTAGTCCCAAGTTAAATGTCTACTTACCTTATATGATCTATTTTTTACCATAATTTGCCTATAATACCCTTATTATTAATTATTATATTTTTATTCTCTATGCATATTTATGGAGTATCACTAGTAATGTGCAAAAAATTTTGTAATTAAATAAGAATTTAAATATGGACAATTTTGTTATTTTATCATCTTTCTTAATATGCGCAAAAAGTCAACTAAGACGGAGGAAGTAGTAATTTAGGAGTTGTGTACTTTGTCAGGAAAAAGAAAAGGACTTAGGTGGTGTTTGTTTATCACTTTTTACCTCTAAAAACTTTTTATCTTTTTCTTTCAAACCCAAATACTTATTTGATAAAAAATCAATCACATCTGTAAGCCTCTATTTCGGTAAGAGATGGAGTCAAGCCTGGATGGAAGATAGGAATATCCGAACTCTTTATTACAAGAATACCATCACAAATTTAAAGAAATTATCTCATTTGCCTTTCTTCTTCTCTCCTCCGTTCTTGCAGCCCACCAAGTGGCAACACATTGGACCTCAAACTAGAACACATAATCAAAACCACCAACACAACAGCCAGTGATAAAGCTCCATAGATTCCCGCGAGGATTACCAGAGCTAAAATTAAGCACAACCAAAGGAAATGAACAATTAACAAAAGAGAAGATCAATTAATGGAAAGCAACAAACTCAATTTGAAAAAATCAACAAACCATTGTTTTAGAAGCTCCGGACTCTATTAACCGATCCAAAGCTATAGCTATAAAAGTTGGCATGACTCTGCAACATTAAACAATCTGTCTATCTTATCAAATCTCCCTCCGAAAACAAAGCCATGACTGCTCACAATGAAGTTAAATAAAAACCAAATCACCTCTACATCTCAGAATTTGGGTAATTTTTTAAAACAATAAAACCAAATCACATCTTATGATTTCAGCATCTATTTTTGCAGCTTCTGTGAAACTAGGTATATATAAGATTAAGTCACAGAAAAAAAGGATCATAAATAACCAAATTCGTATAGAACAAGATGGAAACGCACAAATAGAAGATTGATTTTCAGATGATACATATATAAAATAGGAATAGAAAAAAAAATACTACTTTAATCGTGATGGACCACAACAGATCCATCAATGATAAAAGAGTTCAAATCTTCATTCAAATATAGATTTTTATGACATCATTTTAATATTTATTTATATAATTATAATTTTTGAGTAAAGCTAATAATTTGATTGTGTATTACAAGGTTAAAATTATAAAATACTGTTATTCAGATGTTTTAACAATTTTAATTACCAAACAGCTTTATAATTTCTTATACAATTTTATTTAGATGATCTAATTTAGTAAGATGTTATAACCATTCAGATCTTAATTACTAAATTTTATCAAACGTCACCTTAGACGAGAACCAGAGTCCAACTAACAAAACCCTACTGGAGATTTACCAAAAATGACTTTTTCTGAGAACCCTCATTTCAATCCCTCTACACCTACAAACAAGCACTCTCCCAAACCCACTACCGGCTCAAGGATCATCTATTTGGCAGCTCCTCCGACGCCACCGAGCTCTTCACCCTCCAAAAACAGAGCGAAAACCCCGTGAACCTCTGCCTCACCTGTTGGGACCTCATCTGGCTCGGTTTTGGCTCCGTTGTTGGTTCTGGAATTTTTTCAATTATTGGCCAAGAAGCTCGTCTCCATGTCGGTCCGTCCATTGTCCTCTCATACGTTGCCTCCGGCCTCTCGGCGCTCCTCTCCATTTTCTGTTACACTGAATTCTCCGTCAAAATTCCTGTCGCCGGTGGGACTTTCTCTTTCCTCCAGATTGAATTAGGCGACTTTTTTGCCACCATGATTAAACCGAACTCTGACTTTCTTCGTATAAGAGTAAATTCTTTACCAGGCGGATTTAATCTTTTAGACCCAATTGCTATTTTAGTTCTAGTTGTTGCCAGCACTATAGCAATGAGTGGCACAAAGAGGACATCTTTTTTAAATTGGGCCAGCTCAATAGTCAGTGCTGGGGTGATTCTTTTTATAATTATTGTTGGGGTTTTTCATGCCAGTAGTTCGAATTTGAAACCTTTTTTTCCATTTGAGGCGGAGGGAGTATTGTGGTGTGGTGTACTGTTTGATGGAACTGGCACTTACCATGATAGAGAATTATACTGAAATAGATATAAATGCTGCCTACTCGGTTGCATTTGAGAGAATTGGGATGAAATGGGCCAAATATTTAGTGAGCATTGTTGCGCTCAAGGGAATGACTACGAGTTTGCTTGTTGGGTCAATGGGACAAGTTCGATACACTACTCAGATTGCTAGATCACATATGATTCCTCCTTGGTTTGCTCTGGTTCACCCGAAAACTGGAACCCCCATATATGCTACTCTTGTTTGATAGTTTTTACTTCTGCAAGAAATATGTGCTATGGTGAGCATCATATATCCTTAGTTTATTTCTCATGTTTTATTTTTCTTCTTCTCCTTCAGTCAGCATGAAGTTGTTTTCTATTTCAAGCCATGAATGCTGCTTGATAATATTTTCAATCCTCTATAATCATTTAGTTACCATTATCTGGTCACAAGTGCTTGCTGTTTCACGTGTCATGTTCGCCTGGCAAGCTATTGGCATTTCAATGGGCGTCTACGATATGAGTCATAGGTATTGTAAATTTGCAACTGATTTTTTTCTTGAAATTACTGAGTAAAGTTTATTGATGATATATTCTTCTATCTAAAACTAAAATTATGGTTTTAGAGGAAAGATAAATAGCAACTGATTGTTGATAATAATTTTACAATATCTGTCACACTACAGTAGCGGTACGGACAATTACCATGTTGGCTGGACTACTGATTTTCCTTCCTGATAACTACACTTTTGTCCTATTTATTGTTGTTCAGGTAACAAATTCCTACTACTATGAAAAATAAAATCAGAAGTGCAATTGACAGTTACCCTTTTTGTTAAAGTGAATATTATTTTTGTTACTGTGTTTGTTGTGATTATTCAAGCTTTCAAGCCTTGTAATTCACTATTATCTCTCTCAAAAAGAAAAAAATGGAAATGAATCAGAGAACTGTGCATAACAACAAATATATTGATTATTATTGAGAACTATGCGTAATGACAATTTTGTACAGGCAGTTATAGAGAAAACAAATGTGAACCCAAGTGAAGTTAGGGACAATTTTACCAATTTTTGTTGATATGTTACAGGAAATTCTAGCCAAGTGAGTAATGGTGCTGGTGCTCTTCTCGTGATGAAAAGGAGTGTTGCTGTGCAGAAAGGATTACCAATTCTTGGTGTATTTATGTATGTTACTCCAGGTTAAAAACTAGTATTAGCAAAATAATCACTTGGATTTGTCCTTTATTTAAAACCAGTATTTGCAAGGAAATGTCCATGTGAAAGAACCATTTGCCCGAATACATAAATTCAATATGCAAAAAATTTGAGCTTGCTCAACCAGAAGCATATGTTTACCATTTTTTGTCCTCATTTTATCTCATGTTGTGGTCTATAACTTTCTCTCACTATCCTTAGGAGTGTGATGGTGCATGCAATGCCTCACAAAATACACATTGGCTGAGCCCATAGTAAATGATTTTTGATTGGACCAAAAGGAGATAATTTGATGTGTAAGGAAAAAGATCAATGGAAAATTAAGGGATTATTTTATATTACTTTAGTGGACAAATTAACTGTAATTGGTTACTTTTAATTAAATAATTATGTATCTTTTATCTATGGTAGATAGTAATTAGGAGTTTGTTTACTTGTTAAATTAGTTATCTAAGACTTCTAAGTTGCATTTAAATTAGGTGTTAACGCCAAGTTTCGTCATCGCGTCCAATCACAGAATCCACACGCTAGAACCTGTACAATAACAAATCACACAAAAGCTTGACGACTTGTGCCACCGGGGGATAGCTCCGGTGTGAGAATGAGTACAGGCCGTTACAAGGTTTAACAATGGAGGCTAAGTGTTAGTGTTCAAAAGTAGGTATTACTTGTTAATTATAACTTTGGCCTTGTATTTATAATACTCACACCTTAGAATCTTTTTCCGAGTCGGATTAGGACTCCTAGTCATGGTAGTTACCATAACTTGGGTCCAACACAATCTCCTTAAAAGGCGCAAGTAGAATCCAATCCGATCACTACCTTTGGAGTTACCTTATTCAATTATGATTTGGATCCCGAACTCTGCACGCAGAAAAGCTCACTGTGTAGGCCCAAACAATCCCACCATCAGGTCTGGGTCTCGGCCCAAAGGACTCGAAGACCCGACCCCGAACACTCCACAACAGGGTAAGACCCCGGCCCAAAGGGTTCGCAGGCTGAACCCGACGAACATCCACTAAGATGAGGCTCCGGCCCAAAAGGACTCGGATACCGACCCAAACCCCTTCAACCTCTCCATGGGCTTCAGCCCAGTGGTCTCCTAAAGCCCCTCTAATGTCAGGCCTTCAACCCACGTGAAGGTCGGTAAAACGCTCCCGAACATTGCCCCCCAGTCTCCGATTATAATATACTTATAATTGGAGACTTGAAAGGTCAGGTATTCGAAAGGTCACGACAGCTAATGATGAGTTGTTTGGGGAAGCCAAACGGTCTGTCCTCGTTTCTCGAGACGCTGCACGCCTTTCCAGGCTTGGTCCCACCTAGAGCATTTAATAGCTACCCTTGGGTAGCGTGCACCTACCCCTATAAAAACCCCTCTCCATCACTCGCTGCCATTTTTCCAGACTCCTAATCTCAAAAATTTCTGCTAAAGTTTTCCGGCGAGGCGATTTCTGGCAAGCTCATATCTTCTCCAATACTTCACCAATTTTGTCTACTCTGCCCACTTTTAAACTTCGTTTTTGTCCGTCTTCTTCCAAAAACCTCACTTTTGTGTCTCATTCCCTTCAATTTCAACACCAAATGGCTGATTCTAGCATTCCTCCGGCTACTGAGCCAGTTCCTCCCTCTGTCACCACCGGTGATCTGATCCCGGTTGAATTACTAGTTGGTCCTTCCGATAACCCTTCTTCCTCGGTACTCCTTACCCCTATTAGTGCCGAGGCCAAAATTCGCAACGCCTACCACTCCGAGACAGAGTTCTCCCATATCAATACCCCATTTTCCATTACACCCTCACAAATTTCCAACATCCGAACCCTTTTCGACATCCCCCCAGAATACAAGCTTCGGGCCCCAAAACCCGATGAGAAAATGTTTTGGAGGCCCAAAGGTGAATGGGTGGTCGTTCCCCTATATCTTCTTAAATATGGGGTTCGGTTCCTACTTCATGAATTCATCTCTTCCTTCCTTTCTTTCGCGGGAATCGGGTTCGCACAGCTCGTGCCGAACTCGTACATCCACCTGGTCGCCTTCATTGCTTTGTGCCAGGAACTCGGGATCATGCTTGGCCTCGACTTCTTTTTCGCCCTCTTCACCGTAACCGGGTCGAAAGAACCAGGCTTGAAGCAGTTAAACAAAAGGCCCACCCGAACCGTTCCTGTCAAAACCCCTTCGAGCAACAAGGGTTGGCATGACAAGTGGTTCTTCGCCAGGGGAACCGACCTCCGTCTGCTCCCTCAATGAGTCCATCCTGATGATCCCGTAGCCAAGGTGTCTAAGTTCCCGAAGGATCGGGCCGATGCCTTCAAATCTTTCTACAGGAGGTGGAGCAAAACCGAATGAAATCTGACCGCCTTGTCCAATGAGGCCTGGTTATACAAACACGGCTGTAAGTACCCCCTTCCCCCTGTAGACTTCCCCTCTTTATCCCCCGATATTTTATGTCTTAACCCGTTCTCTTTTATGCAGTGACAATTTTCAAGCCCGAAGGGGCCGCCGAATCCTTAACTCCTCTCCCCATCACCATCGAACCGATCCGCCTTCCAGTCACCGACGAGAATGCTGAGGAAGAAACCATCCCGATAGTGGAACTTTCAACCGGTTCCACTTCGGGCCCTGCCCTCCCGACCACTTTCGCCAAACCTGCCACCAAAAATCTTCTGAAGATGAGTCGGGCGGAGAAGGCTGCACTATTAAAGAAAACCAAGAAGCCTTCCGCCAAAGCTCCCGCCAAATCCATTACCCCAATACCCCCGAGACCGACTTCTCCTCCACCCACTACACAAGCCGAGGTGATTGTGGACTCGGAGGATACTGAAGAGGAGTGCCTCGAGCCCCGATCCAAAAAGCCACGACTCGTCGGTAACCCCGAACAATCGCATCTCGAACAACAAGTTGTGGAGGCTAACCCCCTGCCTGCCACCACGCCCTCTTCCAAGCAGAGCTCTTCTAGTGGATCGCCGACCACTTGTTGGCCGAAGGGTCCCTCCGAAGTGTTCCCTTTCCAACTGTTCGATCATTTCAACCTCCTTGGTGATGACGACCGCTTTAAAGGGTTCACTTCCGAAGACTACCTGGTAGCCTACATCCGAGCCCAGTGTCAGGTAACTTTTGAATTGGTCAACTTTTTTGATGGTTTCTATTCTTTACTTTGTATGATTGACCCACTTTTTCTTCTGCTATAGGCCAACGCCGTCCTCTCCCGAGCCATCCCGCCTCTAGCTCAGACAACCAAAAAAGAAATTCAGCTTAGGTCGGATGTTTCGTTGCTCGAGGCTGAGGTTCGAGGCCTGAACTCTGACTTGGAGAAGGAAAGGGGTCTCCACGCTGAGACCCGTAACAAGACGACCGAGGCTGAGCGTCGAGCCGATGGACTCTAGGAACAATACTCACTACTTCAACAGGAGTTCGTCGGTCTCGAAGACCATGCAAAGAGACTTCTCGAGGAGAAGGATCGTTTGGCCGGGGAGGTTAAGGATCAGGAGAAGGCGGTTGACACCATCGCGGAAAAATACTCGGAGATTTTGACCAAGATGATGCACTTGATGCGGGAAAACACCGCCCTAATCGCTGAAGTCAACTCCTTGCCGGGAAAGCTCGCCGAGGCCAAGCAGCAGGCAATTGCCGAGTACGAAGAGTCCGAAGCCTTGAACGATAAGGTCATGGACCAATTTGGAGAAGGGTACGAGACTTATCAGGAAAAGGCTAAGGCAAAGCTGATGGCTGTTGGGCTCGATACCTCCATCCTTGACTCATCTGATGACGAATCTGAGGCCGAAGCCGAAGACAACCCTCCTCCTAAATAGCTCTTGTTAGGACTTACAATTTTTGTACCTTTTATTTTCAGTCTTCTTTGCTTGTATGCCGCCCGAATCGCAAGCGATTGGGTGCTGTAAAAATTTCAAAGTATGAATGAGATAGTGTTTCGATTTATAAATTTTTGTAATCAGTTATACTCGTGACTTATCTCGATCAGTGGTGTCTTTTCGAACCTTCTAATTGGACCATGTCCGAAGTTTGTCCGCTCGAGTATGAAGAGCCATATGAACATAGATGAAGTCAAATATCTCCGAAGAAAACTTTCATTTATTCCATTTAATATTGAAGCGGTTACATGGATAAAGAAAAGAATGACATAACTATTACTGGTAAAATTTTCTAAGTCTTCCAACATGCCATGTATTCTTTACTTCCGAACCGTCCATTGCTCGAAGCCGGTAAGTACCTGGCTTCGGCACCTCTGCTACCTCGTATGGTCCCTCCCAGTTAGGCATCAGTTTGCCCGTGTTCTGGGGGGTTGATGCCTCTGACTCCCGGAGGACCAAATCACCCACTTCAAACCTCCTCAACCTCACCTTCTGGTTGTAGTGTCGGGCCGTTCTCTGCTGATAGATAGCCAACCTCAACATAGCAGAGTCCCGAACTTCTTCTAGTAGATCCAGATTTGTTTTCAAACCCTCGTCATTGTATAGTTCTTTGTATTGACTGACTCGAAGAGTGGGGAATCCGATCTCAACAGGTATGAGTGCATCGGTCCCGTATGCCAGTCTGAACAGAGAGTCTCCAGTTGTTGTCCTCGGAGTAGTCCGATACGCCCACAAAACGCTGAGTAACTCTTCGGGCCACCGACCCTTTAATTCATCCAACCTTTGCTTTATTCCGTTGAGCAGGGTTCGGTTGGTCACTTCCACTTGACCGTTCGACTGGGGGTGGACGACTGAAGTCTTGCGATGCTAAATTCTCAATTCTTTCAGAAAGCCTTCGAACTTAGACCCCACAAACTGTCTGTCATTATCTGAGACCACTGCCATCGGGATACCAAAACGAAAGACCACTCCTTTGAAAAATTTCAGACATTCTTGTTCGGTGATCTTCTGCAATGGCTTAGCTTCGACCCATTCGTCATATAGTCGATAGCTACGATCACAAAACTAACTTGTCTCTTGGCCTTCGGCAGAGGCCTTAGGATGTCGATTCCCCATATAGCAAAGAGAATCGGGGATAAGACCGAATACAGCTCTTCGGGAGGTTGATGTGGGACGGTGCTGTTCAGCTGACACTTGGGACATCTTCTGACGAATTCCTTGGCCTCTGTGTATATAGTCGGCCAGTAATACCCCTGCCTCAAAATCTTATGTGTCAATGACTTAGCTCCCATGTGATCTCCACAGATCCCTTCATGTACTTCCCGAAGAGTGTAATCAGCCTCTGATGGGGTTAAGCATTTGAGCAGCGGGGAGCTAAAGGCTCTTCTATATAGGTCTTCGTCTATGAGGATGAAGTTCGAACTCTTGTGTTTAACTTTTCTTGCAAGGATTCGGTCTGAAGGTAGAGTCCCATCTGCTAGATACGTGATGTGAGGTGTGAGTCAGCAGTCGAGTCGGTCCAAAGCCAGCACCTCTGTCCTCGAAACACTCGGTCGTTCCAAAACCTCTAGGTATACCAACCCGTTGAAGGAACTTGCTTCGGTGGTTGCCAACCTAGCTAGGGCATCTGCTACTGTGTTATCTGACCGGTCCACCCCCTAACAACTGTGTGATTTTATACGCCTGACGAAATCAACAAAACAGCAGGCCAAAATCGCGTTAACGGTTGATGGAGTAATTGTTGTGAAATCAAACTCACGAAATACACTCACATAAACATAAATAAAGAAATATAAAGTATGAACACAAGAATTAACGTGAAAACCCAATTGGGGAAAAACCACGGAGAGAGAGTAATTCACTATAATAATATTGGGAGTACAAATTGTGTATTTGTGTTATATCTCTTGTGCCCTATGATATTGTCTCCTATTTTGTTCCCCCTTCAACCCTAGCTTGTTAGCCGTATATATAGAAGTCACCTCCACCCGAATTCAACTAGGAGAAGGACTCCTTATCCCTCCAAATAAGGAAACATAATCCTATTTTAATAAGGACTCTTCCACTGTCACAATAAATACATATGGGCTGCATCACCAGATCCAGACCATTAAATAGATTGGGCTGCACCATGGCTAGACCCAAATAATCACATCCCAACATTGCCCCCCAGTTTCTTATTTATAAGAAACTTATAAATGAGAAAGTATACAAATTTATCCCAACAAAACGACCATATATGCCGAAGACAAAATATCACAACCGAACCAACCTTATCACTACCGAAGATATAAAGAACCAACCTTATACCAACCGAACCAACCTTATCACTACCGAAGATATAAAGAACCAACATTATCACAACCGAACCAACCTTATCACACCGAAGATATAAATAACCCACCTTATCACAACCGAAGATATAGAGAACCAACCTTATCACAACCGAACTAACCTTATCACTACCGAAGATATAAAGAACCAACCTTATATCAACCGAACCAACCTTATCACTATCGAAGATATAAAGAACCAACCTTATCACAACCGAACCGACCTTATCACTACCGAAGATATAAAGAACCCACCTTATCACAACTGAAGATATAGAGAACCAACCTTATTACTACCGAAGATATAGAGAACCAACCTTTTCACAACCGAACTAACCTTATCACTACCGAAGATATAAAGAACCAACCTTATACCAACCGAACCAACCTTATCACTACCGAAGATATAAAGAACCAACCTTATCACAACCGAACCGACTTTATCACTACCGAAGATATAAAGAACCCACCTTATCACAACTGAAGATATAGAGAACCAACCTTATTGTAAGACCCCAACTTATTAATGAATAAAATCAAATTTTCTCTAAATATTATTGTGAATAATAAGGGGTTAATTTGATATAATACTTTGGTTATGGGTGAAATGTGCAAATTTTACAAAATAAGCAAGTGGTTATAAAATATTCATTTTGTCGGGGAATATTCGTTTGGTCGTGGAATATTCTTGCTGTCGGGGAATATTCGTACGACGGCGCAGCCTTGTGTGGGCCCCATAACGGAAAGCGATTGGATGAAGAAAATGACAAGTATAAGTTATTTATAAATAACGGCGTAGTTGTTACCGTTAATACTGTTGGAATACCCGGTGATTAAAATACAGTAGCACACGGTATTGCACCAATTATTGATTCTTACGTAAGAAGGCACTACTCAATAATTGTTACAGTAGTTATTGTTCAATATTTTATTTTATTGATTCAATAATTGTTGCATTGATATTTTATATTATTGTTGTTTCAATAATTGTTGCTGCACAGTATTTTCCATTATCAGATCAATAATTCATATTATTTGAATAATATTATTAGATAACATTATTGGCAATGTCTAGAAAGTTCTGTCTAAGGAGATGTTTGGTCATCTAATTGCGCGCCAGTAAGGAGAAATCCTTATTGGAAAGCCCCCTCTTTCTTGGAAACGGTCTGGTTGTCATAAATGTGATTTTGTAATATTATTTGTGAATAATTAATTATTGATTCATATGATAAGGAAATATTTATTTTATGTGGATATAAATGAGGGATATATTTTTGTGGTTAAAAATGAAGGAGTTAATGTTGAGGTGTTTTATCAGTATTTTTATCGGAATAGAGGTATTAAAAATCAGGGTTTTTGAGATATTTTGCGGGGGTTATAATTTTTAATCCGACCGTTGGATCGTGGTAATTTTTGGATATGTTATACATATATAAGTTGAGTATATGCCCACAAATTTTGAACCGTTAAAAATGAACGTATGATTTATTATGAATTTTACAAGATGACTGGTTCAGAAATTGTTGAATTTTTGGAGTTTATCATTTTGATAGAAAATTCTAGAATTGGTGGGCCCCACTTGTGGTTGGTGAAGAAATGTGCTGAATTATATTTCAAATGTGGTGGGTGGGAATAGTAGCAGGTAAAGCCATCAGGTTGCAGGTCAAACCTACTAAAATTTTCCTATAAATAGAGGGCTAAGTTAGAATTGAAAATCACACCAGAAACAAGTTTTCTCTCTTTCTCTCTCTAGATTATTGAGTGTATTTTGTGAGTATTTAGATATTTTGAGAGTTTCTATTCATCAGAGCAAGTTTCTTTCAGCCTTATACCGGTATTCCGACCAGAAGTACTGATATCTTGAGGTAAGGGATATTATTTTCTTCTTAAATGATATTATTTTCTTCAATATCATTATGCTGAAATATTGATATGAGTTTTTATCAAATTTGGAACTTTTTGTGTCGGGGTTACTATTCACGTATACGTTACTATTCACGTATACGGCACTATTCACGAATACGGTATTATTCACCGAAAAATAAAATTTTCCCTTTTTGTCCAAGATGTCTATTATGGTTACTATCTTTGATTGTATCCATGTTTTGATATTTATTTTTGAATTTTGCTTCACAATTGATTATTATGAAGTATTATTGATCTTGGATAAACTGTTATACGAATCCCTAATATTTGTCCTTCTGTCTCATTGGATTCGTTCTCTTTAAGATATTTTTCATCACCCTCAGTCCTAAATGATGATATTAATGAATATCTTTGGCCTGTAGTGCAAAGATGTATGATTACTTGATGAATATCTTTGGCCTGTAGTGCAAAGATGAACAGGTGTTGAGATGAACATGACTGACAGGTGATACAAATGAATATCTTTGGCCTGTAGTGCAAAGATGAATATTTGGATAAAGATGATTATTAATTGATGTTACAGGGATAAAATATTGATGATGGACTTTTAAATCTTAGAAGATAGTAGAATTCTTTCTCTACTTGACTCTTCTAATGGTTTGCTGTTTCCGCTGCAGTTGTTGATCTAAAACTTGTTGTCGATTATATTTTATCAGATTGTTCCCTGTTGAAGACTAACGATAATTTGTTTGTATATTATCTTAGTCATAATATTCTTTACTGGGCTAGTTGAGCTCACCCTTTTCCTTTTTGTTCCATTTTTCTTCTCAGGAGGTGAGAACATAGCAGGATCTAGTCGGGGTATGGAGTGATGGTTCTAGAAAGATGTTTTAGCAGTCCTCACTATTTCTGTAAAATAGTGTTTGAATAATTGTAATGAGGATTTATTTGAGTGTAGATATTGTCTAGAAGACAATATTTGTATTTAAACTCACAGTATGTGTTGTCGTATTTTGCACGACAATTGTATTATTGAAGTTGTAGTTTGCTTTCCGTACCATGTATTTGGCGACTCAGAATGGGTGTTGTATACCTATTTTGGGGGCGTCACAGTTGGTATCAGAGCTTAGGGATATGATCCCTGGCTGAGATGTGAGACAAGAACTAGGAGGGGAGAGACGGGGAATTCCTTCGTTAGTATGACCTGACTAAGTTTATTTGGTGTTTATTTGGTCGGTCAGAGTATAGGGATAATATATGACATGACTATTAACCCTTGTTTTATGGCAGTATTTAAGAATGGCAGCTTAGAACGTTAATAATGGAGTAAATCAGACCGTGGAGACACCTTTGATCACCACACAGGGGAACGTGCAACAGGAAGGCAATATTCCTCCTGTAAACAACGTTACCGAGCAAACAATGAATGATGGAATGTTTAGGAGCTTTTTGCAGTTCATGCAAAATCAGACGAGGGAGACTCGTGTGCAGAATACGGGTGGAAATGATAACGCGCGGTTTGTCACAGCTAAGCAGTTCAAAGAATTGGGACCACCAGAATTTAAGGGAAAGCCGGATCCGATCATGGCAGAAACGTGGGTCAAGCAAATTACCAAGATATTCGATGTCTTGGGATGCACGGAGGAACAGAAGGTTCCATTCGCCACCTTTATGTTCCGCGGTGAGGCAGACTACTGGTGGGAGTCTGTGAAGCGTACCCAGCCTGACGCACTCAACATGTCCTGTGAAATATTTCAAAAACTGTTCAATGACAAGTACTTTCCAGAAAGTATCCGTCATATGAAGGAGGTGGAGTTTATCAGACTGGAACAAAACAACATGACGGTGTCCCAGTACGAGGCGAAGTTTGCAGAGTTGTCCAGGTTTGCACCTCATTTGGTCGAAAATGAGGAATGAATGACAAGGATGTTTCTGAGAGGTTTAAAACCTGAGATTCGGCAATATCTTATCTCTCATAAATTTTCTTTATATTCAGATGTTGTAAACAAGGCTCAATTATTAGAGCGAGATAATGAGTATGTACAACCGAGGGACCACAACTAGGGTCATACCGGTGGCGGCAGTCATCGAAACAATGAAAACCTGCAGGGAGAAAAACATTCGGACAAAAGCGGTAACCACTCTGGTGGTAATCGTGGTCGTGATAATAGAAGGAGCGAGTCGGGAGGAGATTTCAAGAAGAGAAGGTACAACAATGATAACGTGAAGACGTCAGCACAAATATCAACTGTTTCTAGGGGAGGAGAACGACCACCGGTCGTATGTTACAAATGTGGGAAAGAGGGACATATCAGCCCAAACTGTCCACAACAATCCAAGGTATGTTATAACTGTGGAAAGGAGGGTCATATAGCTCGAGAGTGTTCTGTAGCAAAACCAAGTTCAGCGGGGATGGTGACTCCAAAAGTTATCCCGGATAAGTCGAAATCAGCGGTTCCTGGAAGGGCGTTTGTCGTGACTGGCCAAAACGCGAGAAACCCGAACGAGGTGATCACGGGTAAACTAATCTTGAATTCTTGCGAAGTTTATACTTTACTAGATACCGGTTCTACCCATTCTTTTATCTCTCCTGCTTGTGCTCAACGTTTAAACTTGACTCCGGAGAAATTGGACTTTAACTTATCTGTTGAAACTCCGTTGGGTGAAACTTTCGTTACATCTACAGTTTATAAATCTTGCATGATCCAAGTTGGCACTATCACATTACCTGTTAATCTTATCTCTTTAAAGATACTTGCTTTTGATGTGATTTTAGAAATTGATTGGTTAACCACTCATCATGCTAAAATTGATTGTTTTCGTAAGGTTGTTAGTTTTCATATTCCTAACCAACCTGTCATACGAATTCAAACTACTAAACCACTAAAATCAGTCACTGTCATATCAAGCCACAAAGCTATTCGTTTATTGAAAAACGGATGTCAAGCTTTCTTAGCCCATGTAATGGATTTGAACAAAGACAAGTCAGATTTGAATAATATTTCTATTGTTAGAGAATTTCCCGATGTATTTCCTGAAGAACTTCCTGGTCTACCCCCAGAACGTGAAGTTGAATTCTTTATTGACCTTGAACCCGGTACAAAGCCCATTTCTAAAACTCCATATCGAATGGCTCCTATTGAACTTCAGGAGTTAAAAGTCCAACTACAGGAGTTGTTGGACATCGGTTTTATTCGTCCTAGTACGTCTCCTTGGAGTGCTCCTGTTTTATTCGTAAAGAAGAAAGACGGGAGTATGCGACTTTGTAGCGACTATCGAGAATTGAATCATGTCACTATCAAGAATAGGTATCCGCTACCTCGCATTGATGACCTGTTCGACCAGTTACAAGGAACACAATTCTTTTCAAAGATCGACCTTCGTTCTGGATATCATCAGCTGAAGATTAAAACTGAGGATATTCCAAAGACTGCATTCAGAACTCGGTACGGGCATTATGAATTCTTAGTAATGTCTTTTGGATTGACTAATGCTCATGCTGCCTTCATGGATATGATGAACCGTGTATTCAAAGAATATTTGGATCAGTTCGTTGTTGTCTTTATTGATGACATCCTCATCTATTCCAAAAGCCGTGAAGATCATGATCGCCATTTGAAGCTGGTATTGCAAAGGCTTCGTGAAAACAAGCTATATGCCAAACTGAAGAAATGCGAGTTCTGGCTTGAGGAAGTAGCATTCCTTGGGCACGTGGTGTCAAAACATGGAGTATCTGTCGACCCGGCGAAGATTGAAGCCATACAAAGTTGGGAGCAACCGAAGTCGGTAACCGAAGTACGTAGCTTTCTGGGCTTAGCTGGTTATTATCGGAGATTTGTGGAAGGATTTTCTCGAATCGCTACTCCGTTAACTCAGCTGACTCGGAAAGATACAAAATTCGTATGGAGTGAGGAATGCGAGAAGAGTTTCCAAGAACTCAAGAGGAGACTCATTTCGGCACCTGTTCTGACAATACCATCTGGTTCGGATGGATTTGTTATCTACAGCGATGCTTCAGGCAAAGGGTTAGGATGTGTTCTCATGCAACATGGGAAAGTCACAGCCTATGCCTCACGACAACTCAAAGAATATGAGAGGAATTATCCTACTCATGATTTGGAGTTGGCAGCAGTCGTTTTTGCGTTGAAGATCTGGAGACACTACCAGTATGGGGAGAAAGTGGAGATCTATACAGATCATAAAAGCCTCAAATATTTCTTCACCCAAAAGGAACTCAACATGCGGCAGCGACGTTGGCTCGAGCTGTTGAAAGATTACGATCATACCATCCAATACCATCCTGAAAAAGCAAACGTAGTAGCTGACGCATTGAGTAGAAGATCATATGCGGCAATGTTGTTAACACAAAGGCCCATTTTGTATGACTTGCAAAGGATGGAGATAGAGATGAAGGCTCCAAGTACCCACATGATGATATCAAATATACGAGTAGAACCGACTTTAATCGATAAAGTTAAAGCTGCTCAAGCTACGGACATGGAGCTGATGCGTATGAAGAAGAAAGTGCAAGAAGGTGCTATTCCAGAAGCAAGAATCGATGAAGAGGGAATACTTCGAGTCAACTCCAGACTTTGTGTTCCTAACGATTTTGACTTGAAGCATAAAATAATGATGGAGGCACACAACACACCGTTTGCAATCCATCCTGGGAGTACCAAAATGTATCACGATCTTCGACATACATTTTGGTGGAGCAATATGAAAAGAGAGATCGCGGAGTTTATCTCGAAGTGTTTAACTTGTCAACGTGTAAAAGCGGAGCATCAAGTATCAAAGGGTCCATTGCAACCACTTGAGATTCCAAAATGGAAGTGGGAACACATTACTATGGATTTTGTTACGGGTCTTCCCAAGGTTTCTCAAGGCATAGATGCGATTTGGGTTATTGTTGATAGATTAACCAAGTCCGCTCATTTCTTGCCGATACGTGAGACTTATTCCCTTGAACGTCTTGCTAGTATGTACGTGAACGAGATTGTGAGATTGCATGGCATGCCAGTATCCATAGTTTCGGATCGTGACCCAAGATTCACTTCACGATTTTGGGTTAGCTTGCAGAAAGCTATGGGCACGGATTTACGATTCAGTTCGGCATACCATCCTCAAACGGACGGACAATCAGAGAGGACTATTCAAACTCTTGAAGATCTATTAAGACTTTGTGTCCTAGATCTCAAAGGGAGTTGGGATAAGTACCTACCATTGGTGGAATTCTCCTACAACAACAGTTATCAGGCGAGCATAGGTGTGGCTCCATTCGAGGCGTTGTATGGAAGAAAATGTCGTTCTCCAGTATGCTGGGACGAGGTGGGTGAAGCAACATTGTTGGGACCAGAGTTGGTACGCATTACTACAGAGAAGATCCAAACGATTCGACAACGTATACAAACGGCACAGGATCGACAAAAGAGTTATGCGGATCTTCATCGGAAGGACGTGGAATTTAATATTGGGGATCATGTATTATTACGTGTTGCACCATGGAAGGGAGTTACAAGATTTGGGAAGAGAGGAAAGCTCAATCCAAGATTTGTTGGTCCATTTGAGATTCTTGAGCGAATAGGAAATGTGGCATATAGACTCGCATTACCTCCAAGCATGTCTCGTGTTCATAATGTTTTTCACATATCTATGCTTCGTAAATATGTTAAAGACCCGAACCATATTATTGAGTTAGAACCAGACGAGATAGCTGAAGATTTAACGTACGAGGAGGTACCTGTTAAGATCTTGGATAGGAAAGAGCATGTCCTACGCACGAAGGTTATACCACAAGTTAAGGTTTTGTGGAGAAACCATGCTATTGAAGAAATGACCTGGGAGTTGGAATCAGAAATGAAAGTGAGGTATCCTCACCTTTTTGAAACATCAGGTACGTACGTCAATTTCGAGAACGAAATTTCATAAGGAGGGGGGGTTGTAAGACCCCAACTTATTAATGAATAAAATCAAATTTTCTCTAAATATTATTGTGAATAATAAGGGGTTAATTTGATATAATACTTTGGTTATGGGTGAAATGTGCAAATTTTACAAAATAAGCAAGTGGTTATAAAATATTCATTTTGTCGGGGAATATTCGTTTGGTCGTGGAATATTCTTGCTGTCGGGGAATATTCGTACGACGGCGCAGCCTTGTGTGGGCCCCATAACGGAAAGCGATTGGATGAAGAAAATGACAAGTATAAGTTATTTATAAATAACGGCGTAGTTGTTACCGTTAATACTGTTGGAATACCCGGTGATTAAAATACAGTAGCACACGGTATTACACAAATTATTGATTCTTACGTAAGAAGGCACTACTCAATAATTGTTACAGTAGTTATTGTTCAATATTTTATTTTATTGATTCAATAATTGTTGCATTGATATTTTATATTATTGTTGTTTCAATAATTGTTGCTGCACAGTATTTTTCATTATCAGATCAATAATTCATATTATTTGAATAATATTATTAGATAACATTATTGGCAATGTCTAGAAAATTCTGTCTAAGGAGAGGTTTGGTCATCTAATTGCGCGCCAGTAAGGAGAAATCCTTATTGGAAAGCCCCCTCTTTCCTGGGAACGGCCTGGTTGTCATAAATGTGATTATGTAATATTATTTGTGAATAATTAATTATTGATTCATATGATAAGGAAATATTTATTTTATGTGGATATAAATGAGGGATATATTTTTGTGGTTAAAAATGAAGGAGTTAATGTTGAGGTGTTTTATCAGTATTTTTATCGGAATGAAGGTATTAAAAATCAGGGGTTTTGAGATATTTTGCGGGGGTTATAATTTTTAATCCGACCGTTGGATCGTGGTAATTTTTGGATATGTTATACATATATAAGTTGAGTATATGCCCACAAATTTTGAACCATTAAAAATGAACGTATGATTTATTATGAATTTTACAAGATGACTGGTTCAGAAATTGTTGAATTTTTGGAGTTTATCATTTTGATGGAAAATTCTAGAATTGGTGGGCCCCACTTGTGGTTGGTGAAGAAATGTGCTGAATTATATTTCAAATGTGGTGGGTGGGAATAGTAGCAGGTAAAGCCATCAGGTTGCAGGTCAAACCTACTAAAATTTTCCTATAAATAGAGGGCTAAGTTAGAATTGAAAATCACACCAGAAACAAGTTTTCTCTCTTTCTCTCTCTAGATTATTGAGTGTATTTTGTGAGTATTTAGATATTTTGAGAGTTTCTATTCATCAGAGCAAGTTTCTTTCAGCCTTATACCGGTATTCCGACCAGAAGTACTGATATCTTAAGGTAAGGGATATTATTTTCTTCTTAAATGATATTATTTTCTTCAATATCATTATGCTGAAATATTGATATGAGTTTTTATCAAATTTGGAACTTTTTGTGTCGGGGTTACTATTCACGTATACGTTACTATTCACGTATACGGCACTATTCACGAATACGGTACTATTCACCGAAAAATAAAATTTTCCCTTTTTGTCCAAGATGTCTATTATGGTTACTATCTTTGATTGTATCCATGTTTTGATATTTATTTTTGAATTTTGCTTCACAATTGATTATTATGAAGTATTATTGATCTTGGATAAACTGTTATACGAATCCCTAATATTTGTCCTTCTGTCTCATTGGATTCGTTCTCTTTAAGATATTTTTCATCACCCTCAGTCCTAAATGATGATATTAATGAATATCTTTGGCCTGTAGTGCAAAGATGTATGATTACTTGATGAATATCTTTGGCCTGTAGTGCAAAGATGAACAGGTGTTGAGATGAACATGACTGACAGGTGATACAAATGAATATCTTTGGCCTGTAGTGCAAAGATGAATATTTGGATAAAGATGATTATTAATTGATGTTACAGGGATAAAATATTGATGATGGACTTTTAAATCTTAGAAGATAGTAGAATTCTTTCTCTACTTGACTCTTCTAATGGTTTGCTGTTTCCGCTGCAGTTGTTGATCTAAAACTTGTTGTCGATTATATTTTATCAGATTGTTCCCTGTTGAAGACTAACGATAATTTGTTTGTATATTATCTTAGTCATAATATTCTTTACTGGGCTAGTTGAGCTCACCCTTTTCCTTTTTGTTCCATTTTTCTTCTCAGGAGGTGAGAACATAGCAGGATCTAGTCGGGGTATGGAGTGATGGTTCTAGAAAGATGTTTTAGCAGTCCTCACTATTTCTGTAAAATAGTGTTTGAATAATTGTAATGAGGATTTATTTGAGTGTGGATATTGTCTAGAAGACAATATTTGTATTTAAACTCACAGTATGTGTTGTCGTATTTTGCACGACAATTGTATTATTGAAGTTGTAGTTTGCTTTCCGTACCATGTATTTGGCGACTCAGAATGGGTGTTGTATACCTATTTTGGGGGCGTCACACTTATCACTACCGAAGATATAAAGAACCAACCTTATCACAACCGAACCAAACTTATCACTACCGAACACCAATTATAAAGTTCGTTCCGAGGAACTGAACGTATTCGTTCCAAAGAACTGTATAAATGTTTATTTTGACCATTTAGGAGGATGTCGGTCCATCCTGAAAGAAGTAATCCGTTCGGGAGGACGACGGTCCGTCCTGAAGGAAGTAATCCGTTCGGGAGGACGACGGTCCGTCCTGAAGGAAATTGTCCGTTCGAGAGGACGTCGGTCCGTCCCGAAGGAAGTAATCCGTTCGGGAGGACGATTGTCCGTCCCGAAGGAAGTTTACCCGACCTTATACCGCCATTCTACCTTTTATCCCCATATGTAGACAGCTGAAGATATGATGATATAGTTCGAGGCGAACTCTAATTATCGGAAGAGGATTGTTGTTGTCCGAAGTGGGTTGTTGCCCAAATGTCACGGGAGAGCCGCCAAAAGTCCAACAAAGTACGAACTGTAATTGACCTTCTGCTATCATGCTCGCCAAAAATAATAAAGAAAGAGACAAAAGACTTAGCTTTAGTTGAATTAGTGATGGTTCTGCACGTGATCCGGATCCAAATACTTCAAATAATTGCATCGTCTTCATTATATCTCGGTAATTGGTGATTAAAAAATAACAGTATAAAAACGTTCCCACAGACGGCGCCAATGTTAACGCCTGATTTTGTACGCCTGACGAAATCACCAAAATAGCAGGCCAAAATCGCGTTAACGGTTGATGGAGTAATTGTTGTGAAATCAAACTCACGAAATACACTCACATAAACATAAATAAAGAAATAAAAAGTATGAACACAAGAATTTACGTGAAAACCCAATTGGAAAAAAACCACGGAGAGAGAGAGAGTAATCCACTCTAATAATATTGGGAGTACAAGTTATGTATTTGTGTTATATCTCTTATGCCCTATGATATTGTCTTCTATTTTGTTCCCCCTTCAACCCTAGCTTGCTAGCTGTATATATAAAAGTCACCTCCACCCGAATCCAACTAGGAGAAGGACTCCTTATCCCTCCAAATAAGGAAACATGATCCTATTTTAATAAGGACTCTTCCACTGTCACAATAAATACATATGGGCTGCATCACCAGATCCGGACCATTAAATAGATTGGACTGCACCATGGCTAGACCCAAATAATCACATCCCA
This sequence comes from Panax notoginseng, assembly GCA_016801055.1. NCBI lineage: Eukaryota > Viridiplantae > Streptophyta > Magnoliopsida > Apiales > Araliaceae > Panax > Panax notoginseng. Next base: position 94,867,909 of record CM029015.1, on the reverse strand, counting down.
ACATTAGGGTTTTATGTTTTATGTAAAGGACGTAATATTTATCATTAGGATTCATAGCTTAATATATTTTGAGACTAAGGCATTGTGCCATTGTGGTCACCTGGCATCCTTGTCTTGCATCATCGGCGACTTTGTGGAGTATTATTCTTTTAAAAGGGCACGTTTACTAGGCTCACTACAGTTCCTAAATGTACCACAATTCCTTGTACCATCTCATCTACTACCCACTAGTGGAACATGGTGACCTTGAGGGCGCTCTTGCTAGTGGTCTACTAGTAACCATAACTTAGTTTCTCTTTCTCATGGCCTTTAATGTCTGCTTCATTGAATCTAAATAATTATTATTATTATCCTAATAAAGTTTCAACCTTGCTACATAAGAGAAAAGATGGAAGGATGAAAGAAACTGTCTCCTATTGAGACATTGTGGATTGACTTAATGGGCTGTAGCTAGATCTTTCTCTTTGCTTGTTTTAGATTTTTTCAATTTCAAGTGCTTTATAATTCTGGTCAAGCAATATTCAATGCCACCCAAAATGTGTCCAGATCAACTAATAATAAAATTATGCGGTAATACTCTTGTAGAACTTTTGCTACTGTTGGTGTAGATCCTGCTGTCATGGGTGTCGGCCCAGCTGTTGCAATTCCAGCTACAGTTAAATCTGCTGGTCTTGAACTTGATAATATTGATTTTTGAGATCAATGAGGTAATGATGATATAGTATATATACATATAATTTTTTTTATAGTGATATTGATGTTAGAATGGCTTCTATATTGTGCAACAATTCCAAGATTATTTTCCCTACTGCAGGCTTTTGGATCTCAATTTGTGTATTGCCAAAAGAAGCTGGAACTCGATCCAGCAAAGATCAATGTCAGTGGAGGTGCAATGGCTATGGGGCATCCTTTGGGTGCAACAGGTATTTGCTACATAAACTTGCATCCTTTTACCCTCCTCTGTCTTTGATTGGGAATTTATGTGTTACTAAATTTATCAGGATTATTTTTATTTAGCACATATGTTATTAGGGAACTCTTCCAATTATTCAGATAATTCTTGGACAACTTTCTTCTCAAATATATTTTTCACTTGCATTTTAAATGTTGGCCTTTTCCTTGTTTCCTTCAGTAAGTGGACTAGTTTTGTAGGTTATAGTGTGTTTACCTTTCTTTTTGTAGTCGGACTATAACCTATATGATATTTGAAGATTTACTTCGTGAATCTCTTCTTTATATATGTCACAAATGTGTTGGGTACCCTTGACCCTTGGTAATAAAAAATGTCTGTTTTTATCTTTTGTAATAGGATGTAAGCATGCTGCAGATAATATTCTCGTCTTATTATTAGTTTTGTATATTATTTTTTTCTGTTTTTTGACGAATCATCTTGATTTTTTGAAAGACTGCATTTTTTCCCTCTTCTTTCTCCGCTTCCGCCAATTAGAATATTAAGTTGTGAGTGTGGCTTTTAACCTAAAACTTCCATGCATTACATGGTTCGGTTATGGAATGAGGTTATAGATTGTATTTAAAATTATTAACTAAATCACTCAACATGATCTAGTGGATATGTTAATGCTCCTTGCTCTGTAACTTATCTAGTAAAAGGTTAAAAAATAAGCCTTGTTGTGTATAATTGTTCTTACATTCTCTATTTTCTCTAAACTGAGGTGTGTATGTTGCTGAGGTTAATTTCAGTCTAAATTATATTGGTTCTTGTAGAAATTGTTATTTGCCAAGTGCAACCCATTTACACAAGACCCTAGGATATAAAATCTCTACATTACTAGAATATGTAATAAATTATAAAAGAGTGGAGAATGATCCATTTCTTATTGGCTGATGCGCAACTTGTGAACAGTCTGACTTCTCTTTCACCCTTTCTGGAATCTGAATATAGAGTTTGAAGGGCTTTTGGCCACCAATTCAGCCCCTAGTTACGTGAAAACTTAAAAAGTTATAATAGTAAAGCTGTATGGAGTTTTGCTTTCTTTTACTATGTTTCTTTCCCTTTTGATTTTCATGATTTTGTACATATGTAAACAGGAGCCCGGTGTGTTGCCACGTTGTTGCATGAGATGAAGCGTCGCGACAGAGACTATTGCTTCGGTGTTGTGTCACTGTGCATAGGCATGCCTCTCTCTCTCTCTCTCTGTCCCTGTGTCTTTGTATGTGTGTATTAAGAAATTAACTCTAATTATTTGCAGGCACGGGGATGGGGGTTGCTGCTATTTTTGAAAGAGGGGATATGTGATGAAACTTGCAATGCTCGTAAAATTGAGTCCAACAACTTCCTCTCCAGGGATACTAGATAGAATTCATATGTTTCATACATTACCCTTCTGCAGTGTAACCAATAATATCACAATTTGTGTTATAATTCTAATAAAGCTGTCATAGAAAATAAATCTTTGGTGATAAAATATATCGTCAATATTATATATTCATTTAGTCACAACAATTAATTTTGTCACTATTAATAACTCTTTCTGTGACGAGATGAAGAGAAAGACTCTAAAATGTGTGAGAAGACTTACAGCTGACTGCTAAAAAAGGCTTCTATATCTTTAGAGTGGGTAAACACTGGCTTTTGTGGGTATAAAAGAGGCTATATATGAGCTCACAGGTGTTTAAAAGGAGAAAGTACACTGCATGGGGTGAATGCAGAGCAAATTGGGCAGGGCTTCCTAGCCTTTTTCTCTTGCAAAATGGCCACCCCAAGTCCTCTATTTATAGAGGATGGAGCCACAGGTGTACCTGCTGTTGGGCCGCAGGTGTACCTGCTGCTGCCCGGGGTGCCCCGGGCAGTGTGGGTCCCACCGTGTCGAAGTACGTACACTCGGACAACGCGCTGTTCGCTCGGTTGCTCATAACTTTCAATTCGGGAGTCCGATGAAAGTGTGCCATATCATTCCGGAAAGCTCTTTCCGAGAGCTACACAATAACATATGATTAGCCCTTTTTAGATTCCAAGAAGATGGGTCCATGACCGAAATGACATTTCTGGGTTTCCGTCAGGCAGTCCATTGAGTCGTTTTGCGTAGTTTGCGCTCGAAAGTTAAGATATGGTTCTTGTGAGACTTCTATTGAAGTAATTTGAGTTGACATGAGTGTATTTGATGTGAGTTGAAGTTGAGTTAGCAAAATGACCATTTTTCCCCTCCCGAGGTTATCTCCAGTTTTTGCACAGTTGTAGCAGTCTTTTCTTAGGATTATCTCTGAGGTTGTCATATTGTTGACTCTGAATGTCCTCAGGGTCATCTCTGAGGTTGGTTTGACCTCCCGGGGTTATCTCCAGGGTTATCTCTGGAGTGTGAAAAAGACGTTTTTGCCCTCCTGCATAGTTAGTAACAGGAAAAGAAAATTTCGAGTGTCTACAGATGCCCCTCTTTATCATGTTCATGTAATGCAATGGAATGGACATGATAAAGATTAGTAGACACTTGAAACATGACAAAGTACTTATAATGATGCAAATCGCAATGTAGTGAATGTTTATGATGAATGTGAAAATGTTTTCGCGAATCGCAATTCGTAAATCGCGCATTGTATTTCGCACATCGCTTTTCGCATTTCGCATTTGGCCAAATCGCATCGCACATCGCACATTGCAACTCGCACATCGTATTTCACATATCGCATTTCGCATATCGCATTTCGCAAATCGCAATGTTATGATGAATGTTTAAAATGTTTTTGCAAATCGCTTTACCTTTATCGATAATTGCTGATGCCTATGTTGGCGTTGACTCCAATGGTTTGGCATTTAATCGCTGATGCTTGTTTGATGAAGATAAGTTGAGATGTTTTCCATATCTCTGACGGGGATGACGTTCTGAAATCACCAGACCCTCCTGATGTATTCGCTGGTAGTTTGTAACGGTGCTTACCCTGTTGATCGCCAAACGTTTTCGGTTCCCACTCGAACGGTGGTATATGAAGCTTTCATCGCTGAATTGTTTTGATATCGCTGAATTGATGCCAATGGTCTTAGAATACCGGATCTTCCGATACCTTCGCTAAAGTAATATTCCACGGATTACCTAGATTTCGCCTGATGTTACGCTAGATTGATGACAACCACTAGATGTCTCACCCTTTTTTGTGGTGATTTGGAGTTCCTTTCACTTTTGGGGGCAGGTGCCCCATTTCCTTGAGCTTTTGATTCGCAACTCGGCTGAACTGATGAGCTGAATGCCGCTAATATCCCTAGAAGGTGCAGCTCGCTATTTTGCTACCCATATTTGAATTTCGTTGTAGAGGTCTCGATTTTTGAGAATTTTTCGCTTCTTTCGTAGGGGCACGCTTATATCGCCATGATTTCTTTTAGGAGTTCTCCCCCTTCTTTTAATGAGAGGCTTATCCCGCCTTAAACTCCTTTCATTCCTTGGAATTGGAAAATGCCCCAGTCCTTTCGCATGTTCTTGCCGGGGATTCATATGAGAAACTCTCTTTGTTGACCAAGTCGCTATTGAATAATATCTGAATCGCCATTGAGATGATGATAAACCATGATGATGGCGCTGACTGGTGCATTTTCCACTTTAGGATGGTTGATAAATGCCCCAGTGTCGAGTTGTCGCTGCTTCCGAGATTGCCCCCAATCTTATCGTAAGGGATCCGATATTCGGTTGTCGCCAATTTTGAAATTTCCCCAGCCTTGCTTGTTGTCTGGGGTAGTTGCTTGGACAGATGGGCTGATTAGACGTCGAGATCGCGAGAAGCTTTTATCTCTGTACCATATGGTGAACAGGTAGTGGATGTGGGCTTTAATGTTGACAGCTCTTTCTGGTAGAAATGTCGCTTTGGTTGAGAGAGATGATGCTCTAACTCATAGGGATACCGGTGTTGTTGAGCGGGATGAGGCCAGATCATCCATAGATGTAGTGATTGTTGAGTGGGATAACGCTATATCTGCCCGAAATATAGCATGTAGTTGGCGGTGGATTTGTTGACTCGTGTAGAGACCCTTTGGCAGGAAATCACAGCGTTACCTCCTTCTTCAGAGAGGGAATCCATGTTTGACTTGATAGCCCGCATATACACTGATTGTAGATGGGCTTATATTTTCCTGCACAGACTAGATTAGCCATTTTGTCATGGACAGTACACATTGTATATATCAAACAACATTATATATGGCAGGGAAATATATGTTGATTCACTTCCCTTTTAGTTGTGCCTTGCTATTTGCTTGATGTTTGTTTGTTTCTCCAGGACTTTGTGATCTGGATGTATTCTGAACTCCTCCTTGATGGATGGACAGTGAGATGTCTCAAGATTTTCAGAATAGATCGTCGATCTGTGTGTATTCCCTACCATCTTTGGTGTCTTGGGACTGATTTCTGTATGTGGCTATGGATAAGATTGGTTTTTGTTTTTTCTTTGGTGAGACCGGACCATATAAGATGGCTGCCTACGTATTCCCGTTTATTGGGGAGATCAGGTCGATGTAATTCGCCCATGTACAGGGCGGATTGCAGATGAAAAGTTTTAATCCCATGTGTGGGATAAATTGAAGGTGTGAAAGGTTTAATCCTTGGTGGGATAAACTGAAAGTGTGAAATGAAGTGAAACCAGGCTGCTGGTTTGAAAACTGTGTTTTTCCCTGAGGGGCGGATGGGTAAAAAGGAAAGGCGGTATGTAGTGAGGGTTAAAGAACCTGAAATGACTGGTGATCTGATGATCCAAAACCAGGATGTTCGCTTGATGGTAACCTCAGACATAGTACCGTTTCACGGTGTCTGAACTGATGAGTTACAGAAATTCATCGCCGTCCATTTCCTGTAATCTGAAAGCGCCTCCTGTCAATACCTCCTTGACAATAAACGGGCCTTCCCAGTTCGGGGAGAATTTTCCTTTTGACTGAGCTTGGTTGTCAACGATCTTTTTTTGAAATCAAGTCGTGTTGTTTGAACTGCCGTAGTCGGACTTTTCTGTTGTAGGATCTTCTTTACAAGTAGAGGGTCGCTCATGTGTGGGCCACATACTTTCCCATGGATTTCATCCATAGCCTCTGAGCTTGGTCCTCGTCCAAACATCTGAGGATACATAGTATTGCATCTCTTTTGTAGAGTGCATGTTCGCTCAGGTAGAATTTTATAGTAAATTGAAGGATCTGCCTTTTCTCAGTCGGCCTCGCCTCAACGGGTGTAGATCCATCTCGTAAGTACTTCTTGATGTATTGATACCAAGGATGCTGGATGGGAGGTAGGTCATCCGATACTTTTCAATGTAATTCCCATAGGCTGGAGCTTTTTGTTGGAAAAATGTGTGGGTTGGCATGTCTTCCTTGTCATGTATGTTGATCACGGAGGCCAAGGTTGCTAGCACACTCGCAAAATCATTCCTATTCTAAGGAATGTAGAGGAAGGATTCTTCTTCAAACTCTGAAGCCATCTGTAGAACCTGCTGATGGTAAGGCAGCAACTGTAGAACTTGTTGAAGAGCTTTCTTCTTTTTCCTTTTTCTTTTTTTTTCCTTTTTCTTTTTTTCTCTTTTTTATACATTAGATTGTGGAAAAGAGTCTTATGGCTCACTGATAGGTAACTCCGGCATTGATGAGGCCGAATGACAATCGTCCGTAGCAAAAGGTTCCCCAAGGAGTGATGAAAACAATTTTCTCACGATCTTCCTCAGCAACCACGATTTGATGGTACCTCGCAAAGCAATCAGCAAACGAGTACATGTCGTATCGAGCTGTATTGTCAACAAGTATGTGGATGAATGGCACGGGAAAGCTGTCTTTGAGGCAAACTTTATTCAAATCTCTGTAATCCACACAAACTCGCACATTCCTTCCCGGTTTCAGAACGGGGACTATGTTGGATAGCCATTCAGGGTATGTTGACACCATGATGATGCCGGCTTGAAATTGTTTCACAATTTCTTCTTTAATTTTTAACTTCCACTCAGGTTTTAATCGCCTGAGCTTCTGTCTGAGTGGCTTGAATCCCCCTTTGATGGGAAGGCAATGAATGATAATGTCCGTGTATAAACTGACCATGTCTTCGTGAGACCATGCAAACACATCCTGGAATAGAGTCAATTGAGTAACCATGTCATTCCTTTGGTTTGGAGTGAGGTCCGTACCCATCTGGATTTGTTTGGGGTTTTTCGCGGTTCAAAAGAGGTGGTTTGATCAAGATTTGGCTTTGGTTTGTCTTCGACCCATTCTTTGATCTCCTGAGGTATCTCATAGTCCTCTTATATTTCCATCAAGTCTGAGTCCCACTTTACATCAAAGTTACAGTCCTTGTGGAGAATAGGCACCTCATCAGCAAGTACATGCACATCTAAATTCAGAGTCCTGAAACAAAATATGTTTTCACTTAGTATATATGTGACGCCCCCAAAATAGGTATACATCACCTATTCTGAGTCACTAAATATGTGGTACAAAATTCAAATACAACTTAATTATACAACAGTCGTGTAAAATACGACTAAACATATGCTGTGAGTTTTAATACAAATATTGTCAGATAGACAATATACAAACTCAATGAGGTCCTCATTATATTTATTATCACACTATTACATAGAATAGTGAAGACTACTAATGCTATCATCTGGTCCATCACTCCGTTTTTCTACTCGTCCCAGCTATATTCTCATTTCCTGAAGAGAACAGTGAAAGAAATGGTGAACTCAACTAGCCCAGTAAGAAATATTATGACTAAGATAATGCAGAATAAATTATCATTAGCCTTAAACTGTGTTAAACAGATACAATATAACAACCATCAAGTTTAACTGCAGCGGAACAAACAACCCATTAGAAGAGTCAAGTAGAGAATAAAATCTACTATCTTCTATGATTTAAAAGGTTTTTCATGACTTTTATCGCTGGGACTCAGCTTAATAAATAATTCACATCATCGAATCACCCCTGCACTACGGCCAAGGATATTCTTTAGTATCACGACCACAATTATCCATGCACTACGTGCCAAGAATATTTGTGTATTCATTAATGGTCATGATCATGCCCACCACTGTCCATCAATGCACTACGGCCAATGAGGACTTTTACCACATCATTTGTAACATTACGGTCATGATTATACTGAATAATCCCTGGTCATAATCATACCAAGTCCATCTATGCACTACAGGCCACATATGACTTTCAACAGAATATAAACATGAGGATGATGACAATGATATAAGAATTCAATAAAACAAGTTCAAGAATTAATTTATCTAGGAACCAACAACGTCCAAATTGTCAACATGATACTGCTTTGTAGAGTAAAATTCAAGAATGCTCAGAAGAATATTTCCATGAAAAGATACTGGATGAAGCGCAAATATCAAGGATATTTCATTAATTTCATGGAGTATAAAAGTCAAAACTTTAACCAACTGAGTATAATAAAGAATGGAATAACAAAAGAAATCACCATGCATGTTGTATTTCGCATAGACATGTTATTCCAACAGAATAATAATAACGGAACCAGGTCAGGCGAAATTCACACCGACAGGATGTTCCAACAGAATAATAAAGAATGGAATAACAACAGAAATCGCCATGCATGCGGTACTTCGCATAGACAGGTTATTTCAACAGAATACTAAATAACGGAACCAGGTCAGGCGTAATACGCACCGACAGGATGTTCCAACAGAATAATAAAGACGGAACCAGGTCTGGCGTAAAACACACAGATAGGATATTCCAACAGAATAATAAAGACGGAACCAGGTCTGGCGTAAAACGCACAGACATGATATTCTAACAAAATAATAAAGAATGGAATAACAGAAGTTCTCTTCATGAATACAAAAGAAATAATACCCCTTACGAGTACAACAAATAATATCCCTTACCGTAAAAGAAACTTGATATCGGAGTAGTGAAGTAGCAGAATACTTTTCTTCTTTCTCTCTATAGTTTCTTTCTCTAGAGTTTCAGTGAATTCGTAAGAAAATTATGAAGGAATGAGCTTCTATTTATAGAAAAATGGACTGCATAGTAACTAACTCATGAACGGTCTAGATTGATTTACTTTAATCTGACGGTCCATATTTAAAGCAAAATCTTTTAAATAAAATAAAATATATTCTATTTATAATCTAATAAAAGGAATAACTTTATAAAAGATTTTACTATGCAAACACTATGCAGGCACTATGTATAATAAAATATAATATATTCTAATTATTGTCTAATAAAATAAATAACTTTATAAAAGTATTATGTTTTATATAAAAAGGTTTTACTATTAGCCTAATAAAACGAATAACTTTATAAAAGTATTCTGTTTTATATGAAAAGCTTTTCTGTTTTATAACATTAATAATACCAATAAAACAAAACTGAGTGACTTAAAACGTAAGCATCAATAATCAATACCGTGTGCTACTATGCAACCACGCGTATTACTGTACTTTTACTACCGAGTAGTTCAACAGTATTAATGGTAAAACTTCCGCCGTTATTTTCAATAAAAATATTTTCGTCGTTTTCTCAATCCGACAATAATTCCGCTGTGGGGTCCACCAATGATTGCGCCGTTGTACGAATATTTCCTGCTAAAACGAATATTCCCCGACCAATCGAATACAATACAACAACTTGCATACTTTGTAAAATTTATAAATACTACCCACAACTATAACATTATATCAAATTCACACCATAATATTCAAAAAAATATTTCAAGAAATTTAAATCTTTATTCATAAAATCTGGGGTCTCACAATCTCCCCTCCTTATGGAATTTCGCCCTCGAAATTTACGTACGTACCTGGTATGCCGAACAGATGAGGACACCTCGTCAGATTCTAACTCTTGAGGTATAACCTTTAAGCGTAGAATATATTCCAGGATTTTAACATGTACATCTTCATACGTTAAATCATCCGCTAGTTCGTCTGGTTCTAACTCAATAATGTGGTTCGGGTCTTGCACATATTTACGTAACATCAATACGTTAAAAACGTTATGAACACACGACATACTTGGCGGTAAAACGAGTCTATAAGCCACAGTTCCTACTCGATCGAGGATTTCAAATGGGCCAATTAAATCGAGGGTTGAGATTTCAGCAACTCTTGCTATTTAAAATAACGCCCTCTGGAACCTTCTTCTTTATGTTCATCAGCTTCGGATGCGTAGCTTGAGCGGCTTTAACTTTATCGATTAAAGTCGATTCTACTCGTATATTCGTTATCTTCACGTGGGTCCCTAGAGTCTTTAACTCTATCTTCATCACTTGTAAGTTATACGAAATGAGTCTTTATGTTAACAACATCGCACTCGTAAACGCAAACGATCTTCTACTCAACGCGTCAGCTACTACGTTCATTTTTTCCACGATGATATTGAATGGTACGATCGTAATCTTCAACAGCTCGAGCCAACGTCTTTGGCGCATGATACGTTCGCTTTAGTTGAAGAAATATTTAAGGGTTTAAGAAATGGATTTTGTACTGGGGTCAATACAAAATTCGATTTCACGCTCTGGGTTAGGCTAAGAAGTCTTCAACAATACGTCAGGAAATTTATTAACAATAGAAATATCATTCAAAGCTGTGACCCTCATCAAAGACTTGGATAGTACGTCACATTGATACCTATCAACTTGCCATCGTCATTCACGACGTCGCCTACGGAAAGTTCAGCTTCAGTACATTCCACACAAGGAAGTCAACAACAAAAAGATCGGGGCTCTTTACTTATGGCTTGATATGACAATGATTGACTTTAGTGGTTTGGTTACTTTGAATTCGCATAACAGGTTGGTTAGGAGTATGAAAGCTAACAACCTTACAAAAAGCATGATGAGTAGTTAACCAATCGATTCCTAAAATCACATCAAAGGCAAGTATTTTCAAAGAGATACGATCGACAGGTAACGTGAAAGTGTTGATTTGAACAAGATTTATAAATAGTGGAGGTAACGAAGGTTTCTCCCAACTGAGTTTAAACAGATATATCAAAGTCTAACTTCTCCGGAGTTAACTTCAAACATTGAACACAACTAGGTGAAATAAAAGAGTGAGTAGAACCAGTATCTAACATGGTATAGACTTCACAAGAGTTTATGACTAACATACCCGTGATAATTTTATTCAGGTTCCTTGTCACGAAAAAAAATGCTCTCTTAAACTACCGGCTTTGACTTTTCTGGGACGGCCTTTGGTGCCTCCATCTTAGCTGAACTTGTCTGTAGACACTCGAAATTTTCTGTACTACTGACACTAACATTGCAGGAAGGCAGATTCGTCTTTTATGAGAGAACCCTGAAATACAATCCACAACCATACCGGATACTACCGGAGGTTCAACATCAACCCCAGATCGCAATCTGGGAGTAATCATTCCAATCTTGGAGAACCCCGAGGCTTACAGATTAATACCGGAACACACACCAGAGAAGACCGATTAATCTCGGAGATAACCCCGAGGTATCCAGTCTCAGCCCTAAACATGGGAATAGCCTCCAACCTTGGTGATAGCCCCAAGGAATGCAGTTTCGGCATTAACCCCAGAAATACTTGTTACAAGTGCAACCAGACACACCTCAAAGATGACAAATGAGGACTTTCAACCAATTGCAGCAGTCCAATCCCAGCGAAGCTGAGCAACGTCTGCTTTATCGACCCAACCCGGCAATAACACCGGTAAGGGACAACATCGTCATCTGACCAACACGATGCCACGCCAAGTCGTCTCAACACATCTACGCAACAACGGCCCACAAGGCTAACCAATCCCGAGTTGCTATTGTGTGGGGTAACGGATGAAAGTTGAAGCTTGAAGACCGGAGGGCACTGTCCCATCTTCAAAGACTTCGTACAAACTCTAATCCCATGCCATCGTACAAACTCTCAACAACGGCGGTCTGAAATAGGTCCTGTATACCTCAAACGGATGCCCGAATTGCACTTCAAAAAAACCGAGTGGACATTACAGTGCCCGTGTGCACGTACTTCGAGACGACCCGACCCGCCTCTGGTATACCTGCGGCTGACCCGCAGGTACACGTGCGGCAGCTTTGGTCTATAAATAGAGGGCTTGGGGTGCTGATTTTTAAGAGAAAAAAGACGGGGAAACCCTGCAGAATTCGCTCTACACTTAGCGTACAGTGTATTTTCCCACTTTAAACATATGTGAGCTCATATACAGCCCTTTTTTGTACCTACAAAAGCCAGTGTTTACTCACTCTAAAGATATAGAAGTCTTCTTTGGCAGCCCACTGTAAGCCTTCTCACACACTTTAGAGTCTTTCTCTTCATTTTTGCACACACCCTTCTGAACGTTGAGAGTCGTGTTGCTTGCTTTTACCCGGACTTCGGTCTGTGGTTTCATTTCAGTCTATATATATATATATATATATATATTGACTAACATTACCGAGTTATGCCTCGGTTGAGCCTAGACTTCGGTCTGGAGCGTTTATTTGCTTTTCTATATATATATATTTTTTTATATATATGATCTGTGTATCGGACTTTGTTCGATTGAGCCTAAACTTCGGTTTGGTGCGTTTATTGCTTTAATATATATATACTTATATATATTAACTGTGTGTTGGACTTTGTTCGATGAACCTAGACTTCGGTTTGGTGCGTTTAATTGCTTTCTTATATATATATATATACTTATATATATAAACTGTGGTCGAACTCCGTTCGACGAGTCTGGATTTTACATCTGGTGCGTTTACTCGCTTTTATATATATATATACTTATATATATGAACTGTTATCGAACTCTGTTCGGTGAGCCTGAATTTTATATCTGGTGCATATATATATATATATATATATATATATATATATATATATATATATATATATATATTTACATTTCGTCCCACCTGGAGTTTACTGCGTGGTGGTTGACAGTTTTTACAGCTTTCTGTACATTTCGTCCCGCCTGGAGTTTCCTCCATGGCGATTGATAGCCTTTAACAGCTTTCTTTACATTTCTGGTCCCCCATGGAGCTACTTCGTGGTTGGTGATCATGTCTGTATATATATATTTACGACTTTTATATATATATACATGCTTACTGCTTTCATACAAATTGCGGTATCATGTGAGCCTAGGAATCATGTGATCACAGATTCATCCCATTGGATCTAGATTCGGTTCCCGTGATGGACATTTTCAGCTGTAAGCAGCTTGTAAATTATTCTGCGGTGTCTGATTTACCTTAGATGGTTTCCATACCCACGAGGAAGTCGGCATTATTTTGTACATTATTTTCGTACGGATGCTTCGGAGCCGTCAAATAAAATCAACCAAGCCGTGCATTTAATAAAATGGGAGTGCAAAAGGCCTCAATTACTATTGAGCGTTAGGGTTTAAAAAACCTCTTTTATAAAACATCACTGCCATATTTTGCTAAAATTGAATTTTTACATAAATTCAAACCCTGCGTATATAGGTGCGAACGAGGCCTCGTACCACTTTCAAATAACAGCACATTGACTCACACATACACACACACATTCAGATAATAGTTTCTTGAAAAGAGGCGGTCACCGTGGTAACACGGATGTCGGGGGGTGCCTAACACCTTCCCCCCGCATAACCAAGTCCCCGGACCCTAATTGAATCTCGGTTTCACCGACCCGTATAGCAGTGTCACATCACTGGGTCAATGTGCAAACCTTTTCTCGGTTGTGTTGGTACAACCATTTAAAAAACCAACTGGCGACTCTTAACAGTCCATCGTCGACATTATACACGTCGGACCTTTTTCACTTGTTTTTTCAAACAAATCTAACCTAAAATGAGAGCACCAAAGAACAAGTAACGGAAAGGGACATCTAAAAATCCCGACGTCGACAAGTGGCGACTCTGCTGGGGAGTCCAGTAAGAGGACTTAAGCCGCTATTTCAATCTTTTCAAAATTGTTATCTGCTTGTGTGTGGATGTTGCATTTACATTGGATGAATGTGTACGAATGCATGTCTTGTTTATTTAGTGCCTCGCACAATAAACTGCCTGTGATGTTAGTGCCTCGCACTATAAATTGCCTGTGATGTTAGTGCCTCGCACTATAAACTACTCATGATATTAGTACTTCGCACATGTCATCATTTCATACGGTGAGACGCGATGTATGTGAATGTATGTTGTGTGGTCCCTCCACCAGGAGGCTATCCCGTCGGTGTTTGATTACTGGACTCGTGAGAAGCCTGATTCTCCGAGGCTCAGGAAAGGCACCACCCAAATTCGCTCCAGTTGAAAGACCGGATTAACTTCCCGTCAAGTAGATTGCGATGATTTGGGAACCTTCATGCAAAAAGCCGCGAGAGTAACCTAAGATAGGTCAGCCTCTGATAAACCCAAAACGGAGGAAAGTCTCTTCATGCTCTCATTTTAAAATTACACAATTTCATGACATATCTATCTCCATATAATGAGAAATATGAAGGAATGTGTACACATATACATACATGCTACAAACAGCTAACATCCGTTTTTGAAGGATAAAATTCCTAAAATGGACTCATCACATTGCATATTAATATTCACCTTCCCTAAAGACTAAACTATGCAAGTCTTTCGCAGGGAGTCAATCGGGCCTACTACCCGTTCAAAGTCCAAAAAGGCAACAGGCTTACAGTCAATTATGTCGTCATCCGACCAGATTGAACTTAATCCAGTTTCTCGCAAAGAATTCGACGGATTAAGCAAACAAATTGCAGATTAGGCTGTTCTGTTCAAAGAATTACACCAGTCTACACAGGGTCAGAAAATACCCATACATGCTGAATCCTCCACACAAGGAGGAGCCCAGGTCATTACCATACCTGAACTGCAGTTAGATCAGACCAACAAAACTCATGATGCTGCCCATCCCACTGGAGATCCAGACACTGGTGACATCAAAAAGAAAGTCCTCCAAACGGAAGAGACCCTTCGCACTATCAAAGGAATTGGAACACACGGGAGTGTTTTATATGCTGATCTATGTATTTTTTCTTGTGTTCATTATCCAGAAAATTTTAAAACTCCTGACTTTAAAAAATATGACGGGTTAGGAGATCCTTATACACACTTAAAGGTATTTATTGGAGAACTTGGATCTTATGCAGAGGATGAAAAGCTCAGAATGCAATTATTCCAAAAGAGTCTAACTGGAGAAGCCCGTTCATGGTACACCAGATTAGACAACTCCAAAATCCACAGCTGGGAAGAGCTAGCACATGCCTTCCTCACTCAATACAGCTTTCAGTCTCAAATGGCTCCTGATCGGTACCAAATTACCAAGATCAAAAAATAGTCTAACGAATCTTTCAGAGAGTATGCCCAGAGGTGGAGACGCCTGGCTGCCTAAGTGAATCCTTCCATGACCGAATCAGAAATGGTCACGACGTTCATAGACATACAAGAAGCTCCCTTCTATGAGAGAGTTTTAGCCGGCATCGGCAAACCGTTTTCTGAAATGGTCAAACATGGGGAGATGGCTGAGATAGGATTGAAATCCGGAAAGATTCAAGACCTAGCTGCACTCAAAGCTATTGCTGATCACATCCAGTCTGGAAATTATGGGAACAACCCCAAGAGGGTCCATAAAAAGAAAGAGGAAGATGTTTCCCTGATACTACAAGGTCAAAAAGGCAGTCAAAATATGCCTGTTCAGAGGAGAAACTATACTCCCTTTCCAGCACAGTCTGTAAACCCTCCAATACCAAAAGGTGGAGAAGCCAAGCGCCCTCGAGTGTTCACACCCTTAGGGGATACCCTCGAGAATATCCTTAATCTTCTGACAACACAAAAGAAGATTACACATCTACTTCCACCTGCCAACCCAAATGGAAGGGGTTTTAATGCTGCTCGAAAATGTGCTTATTATGCCGGGGCACCTGGACATGATACTCAGGATTGTTGGGCCTTGAAACACAAGATCCAAGACCTGATAGACAACGGTGAGATCGTGGTTACTAAACTAGATCAACCTAATGTTCAAGACAACCCTCTTCCTCAACACAAAGAAGAAGAGGTCAACATGATTAATTGGAGCAGTGGACAGAGTTTCAACTTCATTTGTGATTCTTCCCAAACCATCAAAGACGGTGATAACAGATGGGATTATGCCAAGTTCCAGTTCACAATGGAACGAAAAATGAAAGCTCTCTGCAAACAAATTGAGCAATTGGCGGAACTGGTGACTTATCAGCATCAAGTGACTCGTCAGCTAATCAGCCAGGAGCATGCTATTCTCCTGGCCATTGTCATGAATATTCCCTCTTCACTTTCAGAACATGAAATGCTGGAAGACAAAGTAACGAAGAGAGCAAATGCCAAGGCCTGTCAGGATTTTGCCAACAAAAGGGAATTCACCAATTTGGGTCAAACTATGGAGGAGATACTTCACATGTTAATCAATGAAGGAAGAATCAGTTCCCTTCTACCTCCAATCAACCCCCGTTCGGGACGGTACAATTCTGAGGGAGTATGTCAATATCATTTCCAATCTCGTGGTCATAGCACAGAAGAATGCTGGGCACTTCGCCACCTTATTTAGAACCTAATCGACAGTGGCGTACTGCACCTGGCAGATGACGACACTGTGCTACGCGCCAGTGAGAATGCAGGTCCCACTAAATGGAAGAGTGTGGTAGCCGTCATATCTACTGAAGCTGATCAATCACTCGTCATGCCAATAATTCAACTCAAAGGAAGCAACAATCCTTTGAAAGTGGCCGCTCCCGAGCCAATCAACTTGCCGTGTAGAGCAAAATATCCTATTGTTAGCTTGCATAAAGTTCCATGGAATTATGGAGAAGGTGAAGGATCTACCTCACATACCACTGCTGCAGTGTCGAAAGAAAATTCACTATACCTTCCCCAACGGGTGATGGAATCTGCCGTCAAATCAAAGGGAAAAATACCCATGGAGAAGATTGAAAAATTCCTCCGCACTATGGGTCATAACGAAGCTACGGTGGTTTTAAGCTTGAAAGAAGCTCCACAACAGATATCAATTTTGGACTTGGTCCTTACTTCCAAGAATCACCGGAAGATCTTGTTAAAGGTTTTAGAAGAATCCTATCTCCCGACATCCGTGGATGAGGAAAAATTTTAACATCTAGTTGATCACATTTTCAATGACAATGTGATATCCTTCACTGATGATGACATTCCGCCTGAAGGGACCGGTCATTACAAACCGTTGCACATCGCAGTCTTGTCCTCCGGATATATGGTGGCTGGAGTCCTGATAGATGGAGGCTCATCCCTAAATATCTGCCCATATGCTACCTTGGTGAAGATGAATATCAATCCTAATCGTATCCGAAGTAGTCATAGTATCATCAAAGCTTTTGATGGAGCCCGCCAGAATTCGGTTGGAGTAATTGAGCTGCCAATTGAGATTGGTCCTCATACATTCTACGTATCCTTCCATGTGCTCAAGATAGAGTCGGGATACAACCTGCTCTTGGGACGACCATGGATCCACATGGCTGGGGCAGTCCCGTCCACCCTTCATCAACAATTAAAATATATTATCAACAACAGCCTAGTCACGATCAACGCTGAACCAGAGTGTCCTCAACACGGGGATTTACCGGTCATCAATGCTAATGCGGACGTTGAACCAGTCAGTTTTCATGCTTTGGAAATAAGCAATACCCAATACCATGCTATTGGAGCACCACTGTCCGAACCCCATATTTTTGTCGAAGTGATGTCAGCCACTCAAGAAATGATGTCGTTTGGTCATAAACCAGGACAAGGGTTGGGTAAAGATTGTCAGGGTATCAAGTACCCTATTCGCTTAACCAAGCACACTGGAACAGCTGGACTAGGCTATTCGGCCAGCTCTAGTCACAGGAACCCTCATAAGCATCCGCAGGTTCCTTCAGCTTTAACTATGTGGCGTTTATCTTCGCCTTCAAGTGCTGAATCCGCACAACCTCCTGTAAAGGTGCCAGCCAATGTCATGGCTATGTTGTTTCCTAAGCCGAAACCGGTGGAGGAAAACAAAATCGTTATTCCAGATCCCGCAATCGAAGAAGAGGAGCAGAGAATCAAGGAGAACGTTGTCCGAATAATGTCAGGCATGCGTATCATTGTCCATGATGAACATACCAACCGATACACCCCAGACGATGATTGCCCAGATATAATGGCCATCATTCGGGACAGGGAGGATGATGACAGTCCCTCCATCACTGCGGTTCACCTGAACTTTTCTCTTGCCAATTGGAACATCATTCCTTGCATTGGTCGTCAAGGGTAAAGCGGGCAGAAGTTCTTTCTGCCCCGTAGATATAATAACTGCTTACTTTTCTGTACAGTATTAGCAGTTTATTTTGCCAGTATATGCTAACACTGTGTATGATCAAACACGTTTTATATATACTAAGTGAAAGCATATTTTGTTTCAGGACTTTGAATTTAGATGTGCCTGTACTTGCTAATACGATGCCTCTCCTACACAGGGATTGTACCTTTGATGTAGAGATGAATTCAGCCTTGGATACACAGGATGGCATTGAGGTGCCTCCAGAAATTCAAGAATGGGTCAAAGATACACCTAAACTCAACCTTGATCAAACCACTTCTTTCAATCTCGGAACCTTAGAAAGCCCTAAGTTAATCCAGATTGGTTCAGACCTTACCCCAAACCAACGGAATGACATGGTTACACTATTAACCCAATTCCAGGATGTGTTTGCATGGTCTCGTGAAGACATGGTAGGTTTGTCCACTGACATTGTCCTTCATCGCCTTCCCATTAAAGAGGGATTTAAGCCAGTCAAACAGAAACTCAGGCGATTGAAACCTGAGTGGAGTTTAAAGGTGAAAGAGAAAATTGTGAAACAATTTCAGGCTGGCATCATCATGGTGTCTACATATCCTGAGTGGATATCCAATATCGTTCCTGTGCCTAAACCTGGAGGGAAGGTGCGAGTTTGCGTGGATTACCGGGACTTGAATAAAGCTTGCCTAAAAGACAGCTTTCCCGTGCCATTTATCCACATTCGCATTGACAATACTGCGCAATACGACATGTACTCCTTTGCTGATTGCTTTGCGGGGTATCATCAAATCATGGTTGCCGAGGAAGATCGTGAGAAGACTGCCTTCATCACTCCTTGGGGAACTTTTTGTTATAGACGGTTGTCATTCGGCCTCATCAATGCCGGAGCTACCTATCAACTAGCTATGATGACTCTTTTCCACGACATGATGCACAAAGAGATTGAGATCTACGTGGATGACATCATTGTCAAGTCCCGGAAGGAGGATCACCATATAGAACATCTCAGAAAGCTATTCAACAGGTTGCGTAAGTACAACTTAAAGTTGAATCCAGCCAAATGCACCTTTGGCGTTAAATCAGGTAAGTTACTAGGATTTCTAGTCAGCCACAAAGGGATTGAGCTGGATCCTGCCAAAATCCAAGCCATCATGGAAATGCCCATTCCTTAGACAGAAAAGGAAATCCGGGGATTTTTGGGAAGAATCAACTTCATTAGCAGGTTTGTCTCCCAACTCACAGCAACCTGTGAACCAATCTTCAAACTATTAAGGAAGAACTCCTCCATGAAATGGAATGATGAGTGTCAGAATGCCTTCTTTGCAATCAAGAAACAGCTAGTCAAAGCTCCTGTGTTGGTACCACCCAGGGATGATGTTCCCCTGTTTATGTACCTGTCCGTAAGTGACAATGCTATGGACTGCATGCTGGGGCAGAAGGACGATAGAGGCCAAGAACGAGCTATCTATTACCTCAGTAAAAGGTTCAGCAGCAGTGAACACAAGTACACTCTGATAGAAAAGACGTGTTGTGCTTTAGCATGGGCTTCCATGAGGTTACAACATTACCTCCATGGTCACACAACCCATCTTATATCCCGCGTGGATCCTCTCAAGTTCGTGTTCAACAAACCCATGTTAAATTGTCGGCTGTCCAAATGGCAGTTGATCCTACAACAATTTGACATCGTATATGTGACTCAAAAGTCCATCAAAGGTCAAGGAATCGCGGATCAACTGGCCGCCGCACCTTTAGGGGATTTCAAACCCTTAGAAACATATTTCCCTGATGAAGGAGTAATGACAGTACATCAACACCATCAGTACGATACGCGCCAATCATGGAAGATGTATTTTGATGGAGCTGTTAATATGGAAAGTTCTGGAGCTGGAACAGTTCTAGTATCTGATACGGGGGAGCAGTATCCCGTCGCCGTCAAATTACAGTTTGACAGCACCAATAATACGGCTGAGTATGAAGGCTGTCTCATGGGGCTAAAACTTGCCCGTTCAATGGGCATTAGACGGTTAACTGTCCTTGGAGATTCAGAGTTGGTAATCAGACAATCCACCGGAATCTATCAAACCAAGGAACTACACTTGCTGCCTTACCATCGGCAGGTTTTAAAGATTGCTTTAGAGTTCGAAGAAATATCCTTTCTATATGTTCCTCGTAATAGGAATGATTTTGCGGACGCAATAGCAACTTTGGCCTCCTTGGTTCATATATCAGACAAGGAGCAATTGCCAAGCGACACAATTTTCCTGAACAAGGCCCCAGCCTACGGGAATTATATTGGAGAAGTAACAGATGAGCTACCTCCCATCCCACAGCCTTGGTATCAGCATATCAAGGAATATCTGCGAGATGGATCTACACCCGCTGAGGTGAACCCGACCGAGAAAAGGTGGATCCATCGACTTGCAATGAAATTCTACCTGAGTGGAGATGCGCTCTACAAAAGAGATGCAGGATTAGGCCTCCTCCGGTGTTTAGACAAAGATCAAGCCCAAAGGCTCACAGATGAAATCCATGGCGGAGTCTGTGGCCCCCACATGAGTGGCCCCCTCCTTGTCAAGAAAATCCTCAGAACGAGACATTATTGGCTATCTCTCAAAGCTGATTGCCATGACCACATCAAAAGATGCTATCAGTGCCAGATTCATGGGAATGCTATACACGCCCCTCCACGGGAACTCCACAATATGAGTTCACCTTGGCCCTTCTCAATGTGGGGAATGGATGTTATTGGGCCCATTGAACCTAAAGCCAGTAATGGACATCGGTTTATATTCACCATGATCGACTACTTCACTAAGTGGGTAGAGGCAGCCTCCTTCCCCAGGGTCACTAAAGAAGTCATCATTGCTTTCATCAGAAATAATGTTGTTTGTCGATATGGACAACCAGAGGTGATTGTGTCAGACAATGCCAAAAACCTCAACAATAAGATGATGGAGGAATTGTGCAGTAAATTCCACATCAAACATCTCAACTCAGTCATCTATCGTCCAAAGATGAACGGTGCTGTTGAAGCGGCTAACAAAAATATCAAGAAGATTATGCAAAAGATGTCCGCCAACCACAAAGATTGGCATGATGTATTGCCTCTGACTCTGTTAGCCTACAGAACATCCATGCGTACTTCAACTGGGGCAACCCCCTACGCACTAACCTATGGGATGGAAGCAGTGCTCCCCATAGAAGTTGAGATGGAATCTCTCAGAGTGTTGATAGACGCTCAGCTGGATGAAGATCAATGGGTACAAGACAGGTATCACCAATTGTCTCTAATAGACAAAAGGCGAACCGCGACTATCTTCCATGGTCTGTTATATCAGCAAAGGATCGCCCGATCCTACAAGAAAAAAGTCCGGCTACGGCAGTTTAAACAACATGACTTGGTTTTGAAGAAAATCCTGGACAACCAAGATCAATCTAAGGGAAAATTCGCTCCTAACTGGGAAGGCCCGTTTATTGTCAAGGAAGTATTGACGGGAGGCGCTCTCAGATTGCAAGAAATGGACGGTGATGAATTTCCATAACTCATCAACTCAGATGCCGTGAAACGGTACTATGTCTGAAGTAACTCGCAAACACCCTGGTGTCAAACCATCAAATCACCAGTCATTCCGGGTTTTTAACCCTTTACCACATACAACTTTTCTACACTTTGCCCCTCAGGGAAACATACTTTTCAAGCCAGCAGCCTGGCTTTCCTTTGCGCTCATACAACTTAGGTCATCCCACCGTGGATTGAACCTCTTACGTTTACAGTTTGGCTACCCATACCTGGGATCAAACTTTTCCTCTGCAGTTTATCCTCAACTTAGGATTAAACTTTCTCATCCCCGCACCCTGACCTGCACATGGGATTACGCTTTCTCTTATCGCCCTGAGGGGTGAACTACGTCGACCTGATCTCCTCTTCAATAGGAGTACGTAGGCAACCATTTCATATGGCCCGGTCGCAATAAACAAAAACAACAAAAACATTTCTACCCTTCTCTCCTCACAAAAAAAAACAACAACAAAAATATTCCTACACCATTTCTGCCACATACAGCGTTGAACCTCTTACACCAGGTTCGAACTACGCAGACCTGATCTCCTCTTCAATAGGAGTACGTAGGCAGCCATTCATGGTGCGGTCTCACCCCCTACCAAAACACAAACCCTTGTCAGTTGGTACTGGGATCAAACATCAATCCACTACGTTTCATTCGGCTTTAGACCAAAGGGATGGAATTACCCAACCTCTCCTCCCAAATAGGAGATTCGGCGACCATCTAAGCTGCGGTCATACCTTGAAGAGTAACGCCAATCCATAAGAGATGGAATTAACTAGGCTTCTCCTTAATAGAAGTGCTGGCGACCATCTGTGGTGCGGTCAATCTATGAGAGGAAAGTCACACTCCTCTCCACATTTCTATATAGAAACCAGTCCCAAGACACCAAAATATGGTAGGGATACACAGATCGATGATCCATTCTGAACTATCCAGAGACAACTCAATGTCCATCCACCCAGGAGGAATTCAGAATACATCAAGATCATAACCCCTGAAGCAGCAGGCAAAATATCAAACAAATAGCAAGGTGTATCTAAAAGGGAAGTGATCTAAAAATATATTTCCCTGTCATATATAATGCTGTTTGATATACATGATGTAAACTGTACATGATAAAATGACTAAGCTAGTCTGTACAGGTAAGTACAAGCTAATCTATGAGTCAGGATACACGCGAGCTAGCAAGCCCAACATAGCATCCCTCTCAGAAGAAGGAGGTAAAGATGTGGTCTCCTGTATGAGAGTATCCACACGACCCATAGATCAGAAGCCGTCTGCATGATGACCATATGCTCATCAATATATGCGCTCATCTCTGCGATTATGTCAGTGGTAAGGGACCTCGCTGCAGTACTGTTTGTGACGGCTACATCCCGGGAAGATATGGCACTATCCTGCTCAACTATCACTGCATCTCTGGCTAATCTGGCCTCATCCCGCTCAACAATAGCAGCATCCCTACGAGATAAGGCCTCATCTCTCTCCAACAGAGCGGCCTCCCTCACATCCAGAGCAGTCGACATCATAGATCGAACCTGATCTCTCTCAAAGGTCATCAGCTGAAGACTCTGCTCTAAGTACTGTGCCGAGTGCTGAATCGCAAAAGTGCTGGTACTAGGAGAATCCGGAAGAAATGCTGGCAACCCAGCAGCGGGCTCCTCCTCGAAGTGGGTATCAATGTCCTCCACAGGATCCACACCCTCTGCGTCACTATTCGGTACTGCAGATACTGCTGCAGCCGATAAAACCTCAGTCTCCATCCAGGCGGAATACTGTGCGGAATAACCTGGACTGCTCACTAAAAAAGAAGCTACCTCACGATGGTCCCAACAAGCGTACACACGAGATCGGTCCTCGGTTGAGAGGTATCGGGCAGCTGAACGCTGACCTGTCGCCCCTGTGAAAGGATGAAAATCCTGAAACTGGTCGAACTGCGACATCACGGCCAATGGGTGATAAGTAGTCACACCCCTCAAGCCGGCCAGAGGGAGGAAATCCATGCCCGGAGCATGAGTAATAAAGCTGTATGGTGAGCTAAGCCCCGAGCATAGCAATATACTAAATGGGTCTCTGATGTCTGCCAAAAATGCGGACCAGGACTGAGCATCTATACACTCCGATGGCTGAAAGGAGTATGACATGGCCACATCGTGGGTAAACCAATATCCATGCCGTCTAAGTGTACTAATCGGTCTCAAGTGTGACATGAACCACACATACAGAAGGACTGAGCTCCCAGTAAACACTCCTGATGGATAAGTAATGCAGTAGGATGCTGACCGCAGAGTCTCTGCCAAGATCATAGGCATAATGGTATGACCCTCCCTGAGAGCTCTCACGGCCATGATAACGCCTATATCTATCTCATCCATATACCGCAGCATGTACACATATGATAGTACACATAACATCAGTACGTCAACTCTGGCTAGACGCTAATGATCCTCCGGTGCGGTGAAATCCCCATAATGTCGTGAGTAACTGTCCTTTGAGCCAAATCTGTCATATAGAAAATCCTGAGAGATCACATGGCCAGATGTCAGCTCATCTTGCACTACTCTGCGCCTCAATCCGGTGAGAGTCATGAATCGTCTACTCATGTCTCCCAGAGCCATATGCACGCAAGGTCTGTCTAAAGGTAGCATCGTCAAATGTGCATACTCCTCTAGAGTAGGAGTCAACTCATGGGTGCCAAAGCGGAATACCTGTCTGTCAGATCGCCAATGCTCTAGCATCCTATCTACAAATCCTGCAGGAACCTGAAATGCCAAAAGAGTCATGGTATGCTGCAGTAATATATCTACGGTCACCCTGTCTGGTGGTGACATACTATCATACCACGATCGCATACCCGATGCCACCACTGACGGTGGGGTATGATCTATACGGCTAACTGTCGAAGAAGACATCTGTGAGGGCCGTGTCATAAGACCATCCAGGGGTTAATACCGAATATCTCTGGACATACATACATATGCATAACATGATACATGCATAACAGATAATGGATAACAATATGATATACGGAATGGAAAAGACTGTGCATACATTCCTAAGTATATCACCATCTAATACAACAGCTCTGTACAGCTACAAATATAGGGAAATGGGGCACAGACGCCCTACTACTAACAGAGGCCTATCAAAAGATATAGCGAGAATGGGGAACAGCCACCCAATATCTAACAGAGGCCTATCAAAAGATATAACGAGAATACATCAGAAGAAGACAATGGTGTCGATATCTACATCATCAATCCTATCCACCTGATGTAACTCCTCCTGAGTCACTGGATCTCTATCAACAGGGATATCAGGCCTATAAAGAGGAGGATCTGCACAGGTAAAACCAAATGGGTCGTCCGAGGGGCCAGCGCCTGAGCTGGAAGGAACAAATGACTCCGCCTCTGCTGGATCTCTGCCCAAATGCCGAATAAATATATGTGCCTGGTCCAACTGACGGGTCAAGCTATCAATCTGGGCCACATGAGTCGGATCTCGGACACAAGCTATCCAATTCGTCATCATTAAGGATCCAGGAACCATGTCCCCCATAAACTGTGTGGCGCGAGACTGGGCTCCAATAGTACAAGGAAGCCACCAACACTGGAATGTCTCCTGAGTACATGGACCCTCTGATAATGCAAATCTGTCAATACCCAACAACGGGATATCAATGGCGGGTGACTGCGATACAGGCCAGTGACGCCTGACAGGAGGAAAGATCGGTATACGAATCTCCCCTATGGTGCTCCTGATAGCACGCTCTCCTAGATAGAGCTCCCAACCGCCATCTGTGAAGAGTGGAACTCTCCTGGTGGAAATCAAATAGTCGACCCCATTCGGGTATCCATCCTTAAAACCCACTGTCAAGTGTTCCCCATAATAGGGAAGCCAGGTGATGGTGTCGGCCGGCAGTAACTCCATCTGCATACGGCAATGAGTGAATCCCTCCGCTATAGGGACCTCGAGCAGAATCGAATGATGCCATCTTCGTCCTCGTGGATAGGTATCTAAACCTAACACACTCACGGGACGCAAACAAGGAAGCCTCTCATAGGCCCAAAACTGCCAACACAATGGCAAGACATCTGCTATTAGTAAACACTCTTAACCTATAAATGGGAAAAGACAAGAGAAATACTCACCAGCAGAAACGGGTAAAATCCTAGCCAAGCCTCGGTCAAACCCTGTGAGCGCATACGCATGCCCCGGAGGAAATAGGAAAAGGTATAGGAGCCCCAATCGTACTCTCCAATACGGTCCACGTCACGCGTAGCGCTGACCAAAGCAAAAGATACCGTGGAAGGAGTTATCTGATATGAAGCAGCCTCAAATGATCATCAGGAACAATCGCCGCAGAACGCGATCCCTGATCCTGACATCATCAGGGATGGGCTCACTCAATACCCTGCTCACATCATCCACGCTCAAAGGACCTGAACGGACGGTCCTGCCTTTGAGCGCCGTCGCCAGAACTCCTAACATGGATCTGATGGCAGTAGGGGTAATATTCGCCATGCAAGGCACTGGTTCCCCTCCAAACTCCATGCCGGTGATAAATCGCCAATCCATCGGCGTCATCATCACCTCGCAATCCAGCAGGTGGAGTGACTGAGTCTGGTGAAACCACCGCTCAGACAATGCCCTGAGGTAACCCCAGGGACAACGACGGGGAAGGATGGAGAAGAATGCCCCAAATCCCCACTCATGCACTACTGTTCTATAATTAGGATGAAGCGCCTGGTACATGGAGTGGATGCTAAACCAGTTCCCTCGAGGCTGTGTAAAACCTGGAACCTGTATGAAATGCAAATCTACGTCAGAACCCTTTAATCCTCATCAATAGGAAAGAAGGAAAAGCAAAGTCTAACGCCATACGTCGTTAGCATGTAAATACATCGATGAATGTCTGCCCAAATCACCCAGCAACTCTGGGTTCGCCACCTGAATGCTCGGAAGCTCCCTACGAGGGACAGGTGCAGCAGGAGCGGGATCCTCTATCGGAATATCCGCCTCCTCGTCCTCAACTTCTAGAACACCAACCTGGACAGGACGTATCACGGCCTCCACCAACCGTCAAGGCTGTCTAACAGAACGGGGACGAGGTACTTCAGAAGCCCTCCGCCGTACACCAGAAGTGGTCCTATAGGAACTGCTCGGCTGATCTGGATCCATAATATCTAGACAACAAGTCTCCAAATCACCTCAGAAAGGGTGTGGTATTTCCTTACCTGGAGCTTTCTCTAATGCATTTATGATTATATGCATGCATGCATTTACTTTAACAAACAATAGAGTTAAAATGCATGACTACCCAATGCCTACCTTTTAAAAATTTTTGCCATAGTCCCCTTTGAAAATAGGACTATCCACATGCACTCAGGCATGTTTAGGTGGCCATTCAGTAGCACACCTGCCCCAAAGTCATATACACAATATATGCATTAAAAATCAAAAGCATCATGCATAAGGCCAACCTCAATGCTAGGAGTACTTTGCCTTTCTACCTTTTGCTCATTGGACCTCAAAAAGGACAAAAAATAGCAGAAAAAGGTGCCAATTTGACTGTCTCAAAAGTCAAATTTTTTCACATCATTATGTTCAGCATGGTTTAATACTAACATTTACTATGTTGAATATTTTTTATCAAGTCATTTGTGCATACATAACCACTACTATGTGTTTAGATGCATTTCGTGCGATAACTCACAATCTAACAGACAGAAACTAGAGAAAATAAAGGCATACGTTACCAGGATACTGTGGAACACTTGCACGGTCACAGAATTTATAGAAAGCAGCCCGAACTCAGCAAATCTGAAGATGGCTCACGGTTTTGTCTAAGCAAAACAAGTTGAAAGTGACTTGTGAATGCTGCTGGCTGTTGGATATATGATCCACGCCTGGCCGCAGGCCTATCTGCGGCTGCAGCAGGTACACCTGCGGCACCCCCATGTGGGTCTCATCCCTCCAGCTCGGTCCAGTTTGAGTTGCAAAGGAGGTCTTACGAATTAAAAAGGTCAAATCGAGAATAAAAACGCCACGCGATTGAGCTAAACTGCATACAATCCTGGTCTTCTCTGATGAGACTTTGAATCGGTACATCACGCATTGGTATTCGCCCACACACAGGGTACACTATACCAGTAATCTCAAATGATCTCAGTCAAGCTCGACAATACCGTACGCAGGTCCAATGCCACTTTCATAGGATCATTATCCTTGTCAACCTGAATCCCCGACGGGGGTTACAACGTAGATCCCCGACGGGGGTTACAACGTGAGTCCCCGACGGGGGTTACAACGAGAGTCCCCGATGGGGGTTACAACGTAGATCCCCGGTGGGGGTTACAACGCGTGTTCATCCGCTGACACACAAATCAACGAAGGTCAAGCAGCCTTGACATTATCTCAGCCGATGGCAAGTAAACCCATCAGAGCATACACAGTTGTTCGATCAATGCATACGTCCCCAGTAGATCTCCCGAGGGGTTTGCAATGTGAATTCACGGCAGGGGATTACCACGTATATTCAAGCCGTTGACACACACATCAACGAAGGTCAAGCAGCCTTGACATCATTCCAGCCGATAGAGGGTTAAACCTATCAGAGCTCTGGAGCCATTCGGGGTTCTTACCACCCGATTACCCATATTCCCCGGCGGGGGGGGGGGGGTCACAACGCAATATTCCGATGATCTACACGACAGCGGAATTCAAGCAACCTTGACAGTATATCCCACAGGATTTTTCAGCCGTTAATTCACATATCGGTGAAATACACGTCAACGAAGGTCAGGCATCCCAGACGGCATTTGCTGTTGGCAGTAACTCCAACAGAACCTTGACATGTCCTGACGATACAAACCAGGAGATTGTCATCATGGAGGATGGATGATGGAATATGTTATACACATCCTCAAATAGATCAAGCTTTATCCCCACAGATCTTTTACACATAAGAGGTACCTCTGTAGGATCCAGTCCTTATCCAGGAATTTGATGATAACTCCAACATCAACATCCTGATAGACTCAGATTATACATCAAATCTGGTCATCATTGCCAATCCCCGGTTGAAGCAACAGGGAGCCAGCATTTATCCTCAGCGTGTTGGGCTACAACCCCATACACATGCATCATACATCTACATCATGTTGCTATCCATAGTACCATGTTCGTCTTATTATGTTTCAAGTGTCTAGGATTCTTTATCCTACCCATGCATCGCCATGCACGAGTATGATAAAGAGGGGCATCTGTAGACACTCGATATTTTCTGTACTACTGACACTAACATTGCAGGAAGGCAGATTCGTCTTTTTTGAAAGAACCCTGAAAGACAATCCACAACCATACTGGATACTACCGGAGGTTCAGCATCAACCCCAGATCGCAATCTGGGAGTAATCGTTCCAATCTTGGAGAACCTCGAGGCATGCAGATTAATACCGGAACACACATCGGAGAAGATCGATTAATCTCGGAGATAATCTCGAGGTATTCAGTCTCAGCCCTAAACATGGGAATAACCTCCAACCTTGGTGATAGCCCTAAGGAATGCAGTTTCGGCATTAACCCCGAAAATGCTTGTTACAAGTACAAATGAGGACTTTCAACCAATTGCAGCAGTCTAATCCCAGCGAAGCTGAGCAACGTCTGCTTTATCGACTCAACCCGGTAATAACACCGGTAAGGGACAACATCGTCATCTGACCAACACGATGCCACGCCAAGTCGTCTTAACACATCTACGCAACAACGGCCCACAAGGCTAACCAATCCCGA
The DNA here is from genome assembly GCA_016801055.1 of Panax notoginseng. Taxonomy (NCBI): domain Eukaryota; kingdom Viridiplantae; phylum Streptophyta; class Magnoliopsida; order Apiales; family Araliaceae; genus Panax; species Panax notoginseng. The sequence goes on along the minus strand of CM029015.1, from coordinate 94,838,301 downwards.
GTTACTATTGTACGGGGTAACGGATAAAAGTTGAAGCTTGAAGACCGGAGGGCACCGTCCCATCTTCAAAGACTTCGTACAAACTCTAATCCCATGCCATCGTACAAACTCTAAACAACGGCGGTCCGAAATAGGTCCTGTATACCTCAAACAGATGCCCGGATTGCACTTCAGAAAAATCGAGTGGACATTACAGTGCCCGCGTGCACGTACTTCGAGACGACCCGACCCGACCAAACTGGGCCGACCCGACCCGCCTCTGGTACACCTGCGGTAGCTTTGGTCTATAAATAGAGGGCTTGTGGTGCTGATTTTTAAGAGAAAAAAGACGGGAAAACCCTGCAGAATTCGCTCTACACTTACCATACAGTGTATTTTCCCACTTTAAACACCTGTGAGCTCATATACAGCCCTTTTTTGTACCTACAAAAGCCAGTGTTTACTCACTCTAAAGATATAGAAGTCTTCTTTGGCAGCCCACTGTAAGCCTTCTCACACACTTTAGAGTCTTTCTCTTCATTTTTGCACACACCCTTCTACACGTTGAGAGTCGTGTTGCTTGCTCTTGCCCGAACTTCGGTCCGTGGTTTCATTTCAGTCTATATATATATATATATATCTTATATATATATTTACATATATATTGACTAACATTACCGAGTTATGCCTCGGTTGAGCCTAGACTTCGGTCTGGAGCGTTTATTTGCTTTTCTATATATATATATATTTTTATATATATGAACTGTGTATCAAACTTTATTCAATTGAGCCTAAACTTCGGTTTGGTGCGTTTATTGCTTTAATATATATATACTTATATATATTAACTGTGTGTCGGACTTTGTTCGATGAGCCTAGACTTCGGTTTAGTGCGTTTAATTTCTTTCTTGTATATATATATATATATATATATATATATATATATATATATATATATATATATATATATATAAACTGTGGTCGAACTCCGTTCGATGAGCCTGAATTTTACATCCGGTGCGTTTACTCGCTTTTTATATATATATATATATATATATATATATATATATATATATATATATATATATATATATATATACATTTCGTCCCACCTGGAGTTTACTTCGTAGTGGTTGACCATTTTTACAGCTTTCTATACATTTTGTCCCGCCTGGAGTTTCCTCCGTGGCGGTTGACAACCTTTAACAGCTTTCTTTACATTTCTGGTCCCCCAGGGAGCTACTTCGTGGTTGGTGATCATGTCTGTATATATATATATATATATATATATATATATATACCTGCTTACTGCTTTCATACAAATTGCGGTAACATGTGAGCCTAGGAATCATGTGATCACAGATTCATCCCATTGGATCTAGATTCGGTTCCCGTGATGGACATTTTCAGCTGTAAGCAGCTTGTAAATTATTCTGCGGTGTCTGATTTTCCTTAGATGGTTTCCATACCCACGAGGAAGTCGGCATTATTTTGTACATTATTTTCGTACGGATGCTTCGCAGTCGTCAAATAAAATCAACCAAGCCGTTCATTTAATAAAATGGGAGTGCAAAAGGCCTCAATTACTATTGAGCGTTAGGGTTTAAAAAACCTCTTTTATAAAACATAACTGCCATATCTTGCTAAAATTGAATTTTTACATAAATTCATACCCTGCGTATATAGGTGCGAACGAGGCCTCGTACCACTTTCAAATAACAGCACATTGACTCACACACACACACACACACATTCAAATAATAGTTTCTTGAAAAGAGGCGATCACCGTGGTAACACGGATGTCGGGGGGTGCCTAACACCTTCCCTCCGCATAACCAAGTCCCCGGACCCTAATTGAATCTCGGTTTCACCGACCCGTATAGCAGTGTCACATCACTGGGTCAATGTGCAAACCTTTTCTCGGTTGTGTTGGTACAACCATTTAAAAAACCAACTGGCGACTCTTAACAGTCCATCGTCGACATTATACATGTCGGACCTTTTTCACTTATTTTTTCAAATAAATCTCACCTAAAATGAGAACACCAAAAAACAAGTAACGGAAAGGGACATCTAAAAATCCCGACGTCGACATATCTTCGGTGAACGACAAAATCGGGCTAAGTGACATTCTCTTCCATAATTATAACATGCTTTGGACGGTATCGCGCAGTTTGGACTGATGTGTCCCTTCCCTCCGCATTTGAAGCATATGATAGGTGGTCGTTCTCCTTCCTTAACAACGGGTGCTGGTGCTGACGTCTTTTCATCGTTGTTGAATCTCCTCTTCTTGAAATATCCATTCTTATTATTTTGACCATGATTACCACCGAAGTGGTTACCATTTCTAGCATGTTGATTCCCTCCATGTTTATTATCACCGCTTTTATGACTGTTATCACCGGTATTATCATTTTGCCGGTTGCTCTCTTTTGGTTACGTTGACTCGTTATCGCGCTCCACTAACTGAGCCCTATTTATAATATCTGAATACAAACACAGTTTATGAGAAATAAGATATTGACGTATCTCCGGCTTCAAACCTCTTAAAAACATCCGCGTCATTCTCTCTTCATTATCAACCAAGTGGGACGCAAATCGGGACAACTCGATAAACTTGGCTTCGTACTGCGACACGATCATGTTGTTTTGCTCTAACTTGATAAATTCCACCTCCTTCATGTGACGAATGCTTTCGGGAAAGTACTTGTCATTGAAAAGCTCTTGGAACTTCTCCCAAGACATCTTGAGTGCGTCAGGCTGGGTGCATTTTACAGATTCCCACCAGTGATCTCCCTATTCACGCAACATAAAGGTGGAAAAGGGAACCTTTTGCTCCTCGGAGCATCCCAAGACATCAAATATTTTGGTGATCTGCTTTAACCACGTCTCCGCCTTAAGTGGTTCTGACTTTCCCAAAAACTCCGGTGGTCCTAGCTCCTTGAATTGCTTAGCGGTGACCAATCGTGGGTTGCCATTGTTTCCTCCTGTATTATGAACAGGAGTCGCCTTCACCTGATGTTGCATGAATTCTAAAAAACTCCTAAACGTACCGTCGTTCGTCAATTGATCAGTGTTGTTGTTTACATGAGAATTATTGTCTTCCTGTTGCACATTGTCCTGATTATTGATCTGTGGAGACTCAACGGTCTCCTGTGCTCCATTGCTTATCTCAACATTTTTAGATGCCATTTTCAAATACTGCAACAAAACAAGGGTTAATTAACATATCACATATTATCCCTGTACTCTGACCGACCAATTAAATACCAAATAAACTTAGGTAGGTCATACTAGCGAAAGAATTCCCCCGTCTCTCCCCTCCTAGTTCTTGCCTCACATCTCAGCCAGGGATCATATCCCTAGGCTCTGATACCAACTGTGACGCCCCCAAAATAGGTATACATCACCTATTCTGAGTCGCTAAATACATGGTATAAAATTCAAATACAACTTAATTATACAACAGTCGTGTAAAATACGACTAAACATATGCTGTGAGTTTTAATACAAATATTGTCAGATAGACAATATACAAACTCAATGAGGTCCTCATTATATTTATTATCACACTATTACATAGAATAGTGAGGACTACTAATGCTATCATTTGGTCCATCACTCCGTTTTCCGACTCGTCCCAGCTATATTCTCATTTCCTGAAGAGAACAGTGAAAAAAAGGGTGAGCTTAACTAGCCCAGTAAGAAATATTATGACTAAGATAATGCAGAATAAATTATCATTACCACATAGCCACATTAGTGTTTATAACCTATATAAACACTTATCCATTCTAACTATTTTGGTCTGGTTGGATTTCGGTCCATTTTCGGTGTTCTGGTCACCCTATCCGATAATTAACACATTGATTGTCAATTAAACTTGGTCTTTAAGCTTCAATATTATTTTAGATAAGTCAAATATCATTTATAATATTTTTCGAAAGCTTTTAATAATTTATAAACAATTATTATAATTTATAATAATTTTTCAAACACTTAAATCGTTTTTAAATGATTTAATTATCAAATAATTTTATCATTATTAATATTTAATAATATAAAAATATTAATAACATACTTGTCAAAATATCAAAGTTATTGTTAATAACTTAAAATATTTTTAAATCATCAATATTCTACTTAAATAATTTTTAAAATAATTGAAATCATTTTTAAATCATTACCATTAATATTTAAATATTAATGTAATTATTATCAAAATATTAAAAGTCATTAATTATAACTTAAAATATTTTTAAAATATTTTTCTCATTTTTAAATCAATAAAATCATTTTTAATTCATTTATTTAATATTATAATTAAATAAATCTAATATCATTAATATTAATTTATTAATGAGAATTCTCTAAAAATATTAAAAGTCACATTTTATAACTCAAAATATTTTTAAATACATTATTCTTATTTAAAATAATTTTTCATAATATTAAATTATTTTTCTCTAATTTATTTAGTACACTAAGTAAATAAATTAAATACCTTTAATATTTAAATAATTATAAATATTAAAGAAAAATATTCTAATTGGTCAAAATTTATTTTTTATAATTTAAAATAATTTTTAAAACCATTTTTAGTAATTTTTAGAATTTATTTCTATTTTTTAATCATTTTCCGAAAATTCAAAAAATAAAATAATTAAAACTGTCGTTGTTGGTCTTTTGCGACAGAAAGCATCGCTGTTGGTGTTCTTGAGCTCAAGAACACTGACAGCCCAGCTTTCAAGGGTCTCTGTTTGACCAACTGCTAATCTTAATCCAAACATGATTTAAGCTAACTTAGACACGGATCGTGTAGTGGAAATGTAAGTCTACAATATCCAACTAACATCTTGATCATAACACAAACCAACAAGTAGATCTGTGCATTCAAAATCATTGTCAGATGGTTTCTGGGTTTTCCCAGAAACCCAGACAGTGCGAGTAGGTACTTTCATGCTCAATTTATTCTATGTTCCATTTATAAAATGGCTCGATTTTTGGCCCAAACATGTAGTACTCATGACCAGGAACAACGAGATGTCAATATCTCAGTCCACAAACATCAAAATCTCCAGATTAAACTTGGTCAATGTCTGTCAGAAATACGTGTTCATACCGATTCTGGGTTTTCCAGAAAATGCATCCGTGATCAAATGGTCTACTTTGACCATTATTTACACTCAATATATTATCTGTTTTTGGAAACTAAAACCATGGATCTAAAGTACATGGAACAGGCTATAACCAGTATACAATAACGTCAACAAACAACAAATATTCTGACAGATCTGAATGTCGCAAAAACCTGTCAGACGCTGATTTAACAGTTCTGGGTTACCCAGATATACACTGGTCAACGTCGGTCAACCGACTTTGACCGTTAATAACTTCTGATCTATACATCCAATGACCCTGCTACCACTTGCAGATTAAAGACCACATACAAGGCTACAAGTAACAACATTTAAACAACACAAATAATTAACACACACGAATCTGTGGCGCCTGACATTAGCTTGTCAGATCACAAATTGTGTACTTGACAGTTTTTAAAAAACTTGATTTTAAAGCATTTTGATGTTATGGATCGATATTTTATCAACATAGATCATCATATAACATCCTTTAGCACTGATTTAAACACATAAACACGAAATTTTTCGTAGCAACATGGATCAAAAATAAAAATTTAGATTTATACCTTTTCTTAACAAATCTTAGATCTTGGCTCTCAAATATGTTATTGGGTGACTTAGGGGCTGTATTTAGAATTGAAATACTTAGCAATTTCGTTAGTTTAGGGGAGAGAGAGAGTTGGTGAGAGCAATATGCAAAATGACAACTTTTGTGACTTTTTCTCTCTCTAAATCTCTTAAATAAGCCATGACTTGTTGCTAGATCTGATAAATTCGGCTGGGAGGCTGAGATTTTGTGTCACCAAAGTCAAATTGGTGGTTCACCAACTCTTGATTTGGCAAGATATACAAGTAATCTAATAAAATATCCATAAAGGGCATTTTAGACATTTACAAAATAAATTTAATGGCATTCTTGTCAATTGCACAAACCCTTAGGGTTTAGGGTTTGGATTAGGGTTTAGGGTTTGGACCCTTTAGGGTTTAGGGTTTAAACCTTTTAGATTTCCAATTTAATTTCCAAAATTTTCAAATTTTGGTTTCCAAAATAAAAAATTAATAATTCTAAATTACAATTAGGATTCGATAAATATATTAATATTTCCTAATCATAAAATTCAATCTTGCTAATTAGGATTAATATTCCTAATTCAAATTGCTTAATTTAGTAATTTGGGTCAAAATGATCATTAGGGTTTATAACCCACGAATTAGGCTTTTAATAAGAAAAATAAATTTTCTAAATTATAATTAGGGTTTATAAAATAGAAATTAATATAACTAAAATATAATTAGGGTTTTCTAATCATATTTAAGTTTAATACACATAATAGGCTTGCCAATTAGGATTAGGCTTTCCTAATTTAGGGTTTAGAATTCCCGAATTTAAAATTAGGGTTTCCCGACTTTCGATTAGGGTTTCCAACGGTACGTTCGAGTTTCTAATCCTGAGATTAGGGTTCCTAATCTCTTATTAGGGTTTATTATTTTCAAACCTTATCCGATCAATCATTGATCAATAAATTTCTTCGGTACAAACACAAACTCATTAAAATAATTATTATAATTATATTTTCTACCGAATCCCTATCCAGAAACTAGGGTTAAGGTTTCTAAAGTTGTTAAGCATAACTCTACTCTAATTTTATTAGTCAATACATAAATTGACTTTCTCGATACACGTATCACCGATACTTGACACATAAATGATAATTAATATTAATATTAAATAAAATAAAAAAAATTTATTCGCAAATTTTTGATTATTCGAAATCTCGGGTTATCACAAACCCTGTCGCTCAATAGTAATTGAGGCCTTTTGCACTCCCATTGTATTAAATGCGCGGCTTGGTTGATTTTATTTGACGGCTGCGAAGCATCCGTACGAAAATAATGTACAAAATAATGCCGACTTCCTCGTGGGTATGGAAACCATCTGAGGAAATTCAGACACCGCATAATAATTTACAAGCTGCTTACAGCTGAAAATGTCCATCACGGGAACCGAATCTAGATCCAATGGGATGAATCTGTGATCACATGATTCCTAGGCTCACATGATACCACAATTTGTATGAAAGCAGTAAGCAGGTATATATATAAAAGCTGTAAATATATATATATATATATATATATATATATATATATATATATATATATATATATATATATATATATATATATATATACAGACATGATCACCAACCACGAAGAACCTCCATGGGGGATCAGAAATGTAAAGAAAGCTGTTAAAAGCCATCAACCGCCACGGAGGAAACTCCAGGCGGGACAAAACGTAGATAAAACGGTAAAAACGGTCAACCACCACGAAGTAAACTCTAGGAGGGACGAAATGTATATATATATATATAAAAGCATGTAAACGCACCGGATATAAAATCCAGGCTCACCGAACAGAGTTCGATAGCAGTTCATATATATAAGTATATGTTAGAGTTTATGCCCTAGAGGCCAATTATTTGATATAATTGCTTAACATTTGATATTATTGTTGATTGAATAAATAAATGATTTTATTATGGTTTCATTTACTGCGTAATATAATTGTTAACATAATAAAATTTCTTAGAATAGTGATACAAATTATATAGTTTCAAGTATGTGACTTGAACATGAGATTATATAATTACAATTAGTATCATTGTTCTTAAATATCCCTAGTCGAGTATCATTGTTGATGGGACAACAATGATGCATTGAGACTAGTATGTGGATTGACTGATGACCAAATCTCATTGGTCATAAATATATGAGATATTAAGTCAATGCATAGGTACATGTTAGAGAACAATGTACTGGACAGACCCACCATGAGAATTCTATATGGAGCATTATGCGAAGTGTCATTAGCAATTCTCATAGTGACAATGATGTAATGGTCCTCCGACCTGAAACCGCTATATTACTACACGAGAATTTATGTACTCTGATATCATAAAATGTCACCTTTAATAGGGTGGACTATAAAGGTGATTATTGGGTTCATTATGAATCGTGTGAGTAATATGAGTGATCTAGATGGAATTTAACCATCCTATATTTTATAGGTGATATCCATAGGCCTCTTGATTGAGTAGGACTATGAAATGCATGGCCATGCTCAAATAGTGATTTGTTTCATATAGTCTACTCATTGATCAAGAAAACTCAGATTAAATTATGAAGAGTATGACACATTCCATGACTCGAGTTTAATCTAGGATATTAAGGTTAAAAGGATTAAATTACATTGAAACATTGATCACAAAAAGGTTGCATCGAATCATCGATCTTATTATTACTTGGGTAGCAGTGATGCATTACTAGATGCCGCTCACCGTTTATAACTTTATAATATGATTTTAAGGTTATTGCCAACGTAATAATAACCTATAGGGTCACACACAAAGAACGTAATTAAAAGGAAATTAATTTAAATTGTAAAGATTTAAATATGTCAATATGATTGATATAATTTTAAATTACGAATTTAAATTAATAGGATAATTTATATATAGGTATATTAATTAAGTAAGATTTAATTAAGATATATATAAATTCGGATTTTAATAACATTAGGTTTTGATTAATTCCTCCTAACTGCTATATATATGATGTATATCAGACTTTAGGTTTTACGTCAAAACAAAAAAAAACTAGCCGCTCTTAGAGAGAGACTAGAGAAAAACAGTTTAAAAATCCTCATCCTTGGTGGCTAGTACCGGTTTCCTTCTTCTACAGATCGTAGGACGATTCGTGTGGAGCGTTCGTGTGGATACCGTAGAGACGTAATCCGTTTGAATTGCGTTGGAGATTCGACCGCATCGATTCTAGATTTTACAATCGGTATAATTTCTTACCACTGAATTAATTATTTTTCGCATGGATCCTGTTTTAGGGTTTCGAAATTGCTTTAAATTTTAATTTCCGCTGTGCGTTTCTGTATCGAAACCCCAACAGTATATATATATAAAAGCGAGTAAACGCACCGGATGTAAAATCTAGGCTCATCGAACGGAGTTCAACCACAGTTTATATATATATATATATATATATATATATATATATATATATATATATATATATATAAGAAAGCAATTAAACACACCAAACCGAAGTTTAGGCTCATCGAACAAAGTCCGACACACAGTTAATATATATAAGTATATATATATTAAAGCAATAAACGCACCAAACCGAAGTTTAGGCTCATCGAACAAAGTCTGACACACAGTTAATATATATAAGTATATATATATTAAAACAATAAACGCTCCAGACCGAAGTCTAGGCTCAACCGAGGCATAACTCGGTAATATTAGTCAATATATATATGTAAATATATATATATATATATATATATATATATATATATATATATATATATATATATATAGACGGAAATGAAACCACGGACCGAAGCTCGGGCAAAAGCAAGCAACACGACTCTCAACGTGTAGAAGGGTGTGTGCAAAGATTAAGAGAAAGACTCTAAAGTGTGTGAGAAGGCTTACAGCTGACTACTAGAAAAGGCTTCTATATCTTTAGAGTGGGTAAACACTGGCTTTTGTAGGTACAAAAGAGGGCTGTATATGAGCTCACATGTGTTTAAAATGGGAAAATACACTGTATGACAAGTGTAGAGCGAATTCTGCATGGTTTCCCCGTCTTTTTTCTCTTAAAAATTAGCACCCCAAGCCTCTTATTTATAGGCAAAAGGTGCCACAGGTGTACCAGAGGCGGGTCAGGTCGGCCCGGTTTGGTCGGGTCGGGTCGTCTCGAAGTACGTGTATACGGGAACTGTAGTGTCCACTCGATTTTTCTGAAGTGCAATCCGGGCATTCGTTTGAGGTATACAGGACCTATTTCGGACCGTCGTTGTCGAGAGTTTGTACGATGGCATGGGATTAGAGTTTGTACGAAGTCTTTGAAGATGGGATGGTGCCCTCCGGTCTTCAAGCTTCAACTTTCATCCGTTACCCCGCACAATAGCAACTCGGGATTGGTTAGCCTTATGGGCCGTTGTTGCGTAGATGTGTTGAGACGACTTGGCGTGGCATTGTGTTGGTCAGATGACGATGTTGTCCCTTACCGGTGCTATTGTCGGGTTGGGTCGATAAAGCAGACGTTGCTCAGCTTCGTTGAGATTGGACTACTGCAATTGGTTGAAAGTCCTCATTGTCATCTTTGAGGTGTGTCTGTCTTCCCGATGTCATTGCCGGGCTGATACAGTGTATCTCGTTGTGAGCGTCGAGATTGAAGCTGGTTGCCCTTATAACAAGCATTTTCGGGGTTAATGCCGAAATTGCTTTCCTTGGGGCTATCACCAAGGTTGGAGGCTATTCCCATGTTTAGGGCTGAGACTGGATACCTCGGGGTTATCTTTGAGAATAATCGGTCTTCTCCGGTGTGTGTTCCGGTATTGATCTGCATGCCTCGGGGTTCTCCAAGATTGGAACGATTACTCCCAGATTGCGATCTGGGGTTGATGCTGAACCTCCGGTAGTATCCGATATGCTTGTGGATTGTCTTTCAGGGTTCTCTCATAAAAGACGAATCTGCCTTCCTGCAATGTTAGTGTCAATAGTATAGAAAATTTCGAGTGTCTACAGATGCCCCTCTTTATCATACTCATGCATGGCGATGCATGGGTAGGATAAAGAATCCTAGACACTTGAAACGTAACAAGATGAACATGGTACTATGGATAGCAACATGATGCAAATGTATGATGCATGTGTACGGGGTTGTAGCCTAACACACTGAGGATAATTACTGGCTCCCTGTTGCTTTAACCGGGGATTGGCAATGATGACCAGATTTGATGTATAATCTGAGTCTGTCAGGATGTTGATGTTGGAGTTATCATCAAATTCCTGGATAAGGACTGGATCCTACAGAGGTACCTCTTATGTGTAAGGGATCTGTGGGGATAAAGCTTGATCTGTTTGAGGATATGTATAACATATTCCATCATCCATCCTCCTTAATGACAATCTCCTGGTTGGTATCGTCAGGACATGTCAGGGTTCTGTTAGAGTTACTGCCAACAGCAAATGCTATCAGGGATGCCTGACCTTCGTTGACGTGTATTTCACCGATATGTGAATCAACGGCTGAAAAATCCTGTGGGATATACTGTCAAGGTTGCTTGACTTTCGTTGTCGTGTAGATCAATGGAACATTACGTTGTAACCCCCCCCCCCCCCGCCGGGGAATATGGGTAATCGGGTGGTAAGAACCCCGAATGGCTCCAGAGCTCTGATAGGTTTAACCCTCTATCGGCTAGAATAATGTCAAGGCTGCTTGACCTTCGTTGATGTGTGTGTCAACGGCTTGAATGTACGTGGTAATCCCCTGCCGTGAATTCATGTTGCAAACCCCTCGGAAGATCTACTGGGGACGTATGCATTGATTGAACAACTGTGTATGCTCTGATGGGTTTACTTGCCATCGGCTGAGATAATGTCAAGGCTACTTGACCTTCGTTGATTTGTGTGTCAACGGATGAACACGCGTTGTAACCCCCGCTGGAGATCTATATTGTAACCCCCGCCGGGGACTCACGTTGTAACCCCCGTCGGGGACTCACGCTGTAACCCCCGTCGGGGATCTAGGTTGACAAGTACAATGATCCTGAGAAAGCGGCATTGGACCTGCGTACGGTATTGCCGAGCTTGACTGAGATCATTTGAGATCCCTGGTATAGTGTACCCTGTGTGTGGGCGAATAGCAATGCGTGATGTACCGATTCAAAGTCTCATTAGAGAAGACCAGGATTGTATGCAGTTTTGCTCAATCGCGTGGTGTTTTTATTCTCGATTTGACCTTTTTAATTCGTAAGACCTCCTTTGCAACTCAAACTGGACCGAGCCGGAGGGATGAGACCCACATGGGGGTGCCACATGTGTACCTGCTGCAGCCGCAGATAGGCCTGCGGCCAGGCGTGGATCATATATCCAACAGCCAGCAGCATTCACAAGTCACTTTCAACTTGTTTTGCTTAGACAAAACCGTGAGCCATCTTCAGATCTGCTGAGTTCGGGCTGCTTTCTATAAATTCTATGACCGTGCAAGTGTTCCACAGTATCCTGGTAACGTATGCCTGTATTTTCTCTAGTTTCTGTTTGTTAGATTGTGAGTTATCGCACGAAATGCATCTAAACACATAGTAGTGGTTATGTATGCACAAATGACTTGATAAAAAATATTCAACATAGTAAATGTTAGTATTAAACCATGCTGAACATAATGATGTGAAAAAATTTGACTTTTGAGACAGTCAAATTGGCACCTTTTTCTGCTATTTTTTGTCCTTTTTGAGGTCCAATGAGCAAAAGGTAGAAAGGCAAAGTACTCCTAGCATTGAGGTTGGCCTTATGCATGTTGCTTTTGATTTTTAATGCATATATTGTGTATATGACTTTGGGGCAGGTGTGCTACTGAATGGCCACCTAAACATGCCTGAGTGCATGTGGATAGTCCTATTTTCAAAGGGGACTATGGCAAAAATTTTCAAAAGGTAGGCATTGGGTAGTCATGCATTTTAACTCTATTGTTTGTTAAAGTAAATGCATGCATGCATATAATCATAAATGCATTAGAGAAAGCTCCAAGTAAGGAAATATCACACCCTTTCTGAGGTGATTTGGAGACTTTTTGTCCAGATATTATGGATCCAGATCAACCGACCAGTTCCTATAGGATCGCTTTTGGCGTACGGCGGAGGGCTTCTGAAGTGCCTCGTCCCCGTTCTATCAGACAGCCTCGTCAGTTGGTGGAGGCTGTGATCCGTCCTGTCCAGGCAGATGTTCCTGACGTTGAGGACGAGGAGGTGGATATTGAGGACCCCGCTCCTACTGCATCTGTCCCTCGTAGGGAGCTTCCGAGCATTCAGGTGGCGAACCCAGAGTTGCTGGGTGATTTGGGTAGACATCCATCGATGTACTTACATGCTAACGAGGTATGGCGTTAGACTTTGCTTTTCCTTCTTTCCTATTGATGAGGATTAAAGGGTTCTGACGTAGATTTGCATTTCATGCAGGTTCCAGGTTTTACACAGCCTCGAGGGAACTGGTTTAGCATCCACTCCATGTACTAGGCGCTTCATCCTGATTATAGAGCAGTAGTGCATGAGTGGGGATTTGGGGCATTCTTCTCCATCCTTCCCCGTCGTTGTCCCTGGGGTTACCTCAGGGCATTGTCTGAGCGGTGGTTTCACCAGACTCAGTCACTCCACCTGCTGGATTATGAGGTGATGATGACGCCGATGGATTGGCGATTTATCATCGGTGTGGAGTTTGGAGGGGAGCCAGTGCCTTGTATGGCGAATATTACCCCTACTGCCATCAGATCCCTATTAGGAGTTCCGGCGGTGGCGCTCAAAGGCAGGACCGTCCGTTCAGGTCCTGTGAGCGGGCTATTGAGTGAGCCCATGCCTGATGATGTCCGGATCAGGGATCACGTTCTGTGGCGATTGTTCCTGATGATCATTCGAGGCTGCTTCATAGCAGATAACTCTTCCATAGTATCTTTTGCTTTGGTTAGCGCTACGCGTGACGTGAACCATATTGGAGAGTACGATTGGGGCTCCTATACCTTTGCCTATTTCCTACGGGGCATGCATATGCGCTCATAGGGTTTGACCGAGGCTTGGCTAGGATTTTACCCATTTCTGCTAGTGAGTATTTCTCTTATCCTTTCCCATTCATAGGTTAAGAGTGTTTACTGATAACAGATATCTTGCCATTGTGTTGGCAGTTTTGGGCCTATGAGAGGCTTCCCTATTTGCGTCCCATGAGTGTGTTAGGTTTAGATACCTATCCACGAGGACGATGATGGCATCATTCGATTCTGCTTGAGGTCCCTGTAGCGGAGGGATTCACTCATTGCCGTATGCAGCTGAAGTTGCTGACGGTCGACACCATCATATGGCTTCCCTATTCCGAGGCACACCTAACCGTGGGTTTTGAGGATAGATACCTGACTGTAGTTGAGTATGTGATTTCTACCAGGAGAGTTCCTCTCTTCATAGATGGAGGCTGGGAGCTCTATTTAGGAGAGCGTGCTATTAGGAGCACCACAGGGGAGATTCGTACACTGATCTTGCCTCCTGCCTGGCGTTATTGGCCTGTATCGCAGTCACCCGTCATTGGTATCCCATTGTTGGGGGTTGACGGTTTTGCATTGTCAGAGGGTCTATGTACTCAGGAGACATTCCATCGGTGGTGGTCCCCTCGCACTATTGGAGCTCAGTCCCGTGCCACACAGTTTATGGGGGATATGGTTCCAGGATCTTTGATGATGACAGATTAGATAGCTTGTGTCTAAGATCTGACTCATATGACCCAAATTTATAGTTTGACCCGGCAATTGGACCAGGCACACATATTAATCCGGCATTTGGACCGAGACCCAACAATGGCGGAGTCAATTATTCCTTCCAGCTTAGGCGCTGGCCCCTCGGACGACCCATTTGGTTTTGTCGGTGCAGATCCTCCTCTTTATAGGCCTGACATCCCTGTTGATAGAGATCCAGTGACTCAGGAGGAGTTACATCAGGTGGACAGGTTTGATGATGTGGATATCGACACCATTGTCTTCTTCTGATGTATTCTCGTTATATCTTTTGATAGGCCTCTGTTAGATATTGGGTGGCTGTTCCCCATTCTCGATATATCTTTTGATAGGCCTCTGTTAGTAGTAGGGCGTCTGTGCCCCATTTCCCTGTATTTGTAGCTGTATAGAGCTGATGTATTAGATGATGATATACTTAGGAATATATGCACAGTATTTTCCATTCCCTATATCATATTGTCATCCATTATCTGTTATGCATGTATCATGTTATGGATATGTATGTATGTCCAGAGATATTCGGCATTGACCCCTGGATGGTCTTACGACACGGCCCTCACAGATGTCTTCTTCGACAGTTAGCCGTATAGATCATACCCCACCGTCAGTGGTGGCATCGGGTATGTGATCGTGGTATGATAGTATGTCACCACCAGACAGGGTGACCGTAGATATGTTACTGCAGCATACCATGACTCTTTTGGCATTTCAGGTTCCTGCAAGATTCGTAGATGGGATGCTAGAGCATTGGCTACCGGATAGGCAGGTATTCTGATTCGGCACCCATGAGTTGACTCCTACTCTGGAGGAGTATGCACGTTTGACGATGATGCCTTTAGACAGACCTTGCGTGCATCTGGCGTTGGGAGACATGAGCAGACGATTCATGACTCTCACAGGATTGAGGCGCAGAGTGGTACATGATGAGTTGACATCTGGCCACATGATATCCCAGTGTTTTCTGTACGATAGATTTGGCTCGGAGGATAGCTATTCACGACATTCCGGGGATTTCACCACACCGGAGGCTCATTGGCGCTTGGCCAGAGTTGACGTATTGATGCTATGTGTATTGCCATATGTGTATATGTCACGGTTTATGGATGAGATAGATATAGGCGTTATCATGGCCGTGAGAGCTCTCAGGGAGGGTCATACCATTGTACCTATGATTGTAGCAGAGACCCTACGGTCGGCATCATATTGTTGCACGTATCCTATAGGAGTGTTCAAAGGTAGCTCAATCATGCTATATGTGTAGTTCATGTCATACTTGAGACCGATTGGCACTTTTAGACGGCATGGGTACTGCTTTACCCATGATGTAGCTATGTCATACTCTTTTCAGCCATCAGAGTGTATAGATGCTCTGTCCTGGTCCACATTCTTGGCAGATATCAGAGATCCATTCAGCATATTGCCGTGTTTGGGGCTTAGCTCACCATACAGCATCATTACTCACGCTCCAGGCAGGGACTATCTCCCTCTGGCTGGTTTGAGGGGAGTGACCACTTATCAGCCATTGGCCGTGATGTCGCAGTTCGACCAGTTCCAGGATTTTCATCCTTTTGAGGGGACGATAGGTCAGCGTTCAGCTTCTCGGTACCTTTCAGCAGAGGACCGATCTCGGGTATACGCTTGCTGGGATCAGGTTGAGATATCGACTTTTTCTGTCAGTCATCCTGGTTATTCCACAGAGTATTCCGCGTGGATGGAGACAGCGATTTTATCGGCTGCAACAATATTTGCAGTACCATAGAATGAGTTAGATGATGTAGAGCCCATGGAGGACATTGATACCTACATCGAGGAGTAGCCTACTGCTGGGTTGCCAGCATTTCTTCCGGATTCTCCTAGTACCAGTACTGTTGTGATTCAGCACTCGGCACAGTACTTAGAGCAGAGTCTTCATCTGATGACCTTTGAGAGAGATCAGATTCGATCTATGATGTCGACTGCTCTTGATGGGAGGGAGGTCGCTCTATTGGAGAGAGATGAGGCCTTGGCTCGTAGAGATGTCGCCGTCGTTGAGCGGGATGAGGCTATATCAGCCAGAGATGCAGTGATAGTTGAGCAGGATATCGCCATATCTGCCCGGGATGTAGCCGTCACAGATAGTACTGCAGCGAGGTGACATAATCGCAGAGATGAGCGCATATATTGATGAGCATATGGTCATCATGCAGACGACTTCTGATCTTTTGGGTCGTGTGGATACTCTCATACAGGAGACCACAACTTTACCTCCTTCTTCTGAGAGGGATGCTATGTTGGGCTTGCTAGCTCACGTGTATCCTGACTCATAGATTAGCTTGTACTTACATGCACAGACTAGCTTAGCCATTTTGTCATGTACAGTTCACATCATGTATATCAAACAGCATTATATATGACAGGGAAATATATTTTTGGATCACTTCCCTTTTAGATACACCTTGCTATTTGTTTGATATTTTGCCTGCTGCTTCACGGCTTGTGATCTTGATGTATTCTGAATTCCTCCTGGGTGGATGGACATTGAGTTGTCTCTGGATAGTTCATAATGGATCATCGATCTGTGTATCCCTACCATCTTTTGATGTCTTGGGACTGGTTTCTGTATGGAAATGTGGAGAGGAGTGTGGCTTTCCTCTCTGAGATTGACTGCACCACAGATGGTCGCCAGTACTTCTATTTAGGAGAAGCCTAGTTAATTCCATCTTTTATGGATTGGCGTTACTCTTCAAGGTATGACCGCAGCTTAGATGGTCGCCGAATCTCCTATTTGGGAGGAGAGGTTGGGTAATTCCATCCCTTTGGTCTGAAGCCGAATGAAACGTAGTGGATTGATGTTTGATCCCAGTACCAACTGACAAGGGTTTGTGTTTTGGTAGGGGGTGAGACCGCACCATGAATGGCTGCCTATGTACTCTTATTGAAGAGGAGATCAGGTCTGCGTAGTTCGAACCTGGTGTAAGAGGTTCAACGCTGTATGTGGCAGAAATGGTGTAGGAATATTTTTGTTGTTTTTTGTGATGAGAGAAGGGTAGAAATTTTTTTGTTGTTTTTGTTTTATTACAACCGGGCCATATGAAATGGTTGCCTACGTACTCCTATTGAAGAGGAGATCAGGTCGACGTAGTTCGCCCCTCAGGGCGAGAAGAGAAAGTGTAATCCCATGTGCAGGTCAGAGTGCGGGGATGAGAAAGTTTAATCCTAAGTTGAGGATAAACTGCAGAGGAAAAGTTTGATCCCAGGTATGGGTAGCCAAACTGTAAACGTAAGAGGTTCGATCCACGGTGGGATGACCTAAGTTGTATGAGCGCAAAGGAAAACCAGGCTGCTGGCTTGAAAAGTATGTTTCCCTGAGGGGCAAAGTACAAAAAAAGTTGTATATGATAAAGGGTTAAAAAATCGGAATGACTGGTGATCTGATGGTTTGACACCAGGGTGTTTGCGAGTTACTTCAGACATAGTACCGTTTCACGGCGTCTGAGTTGATGAGTTGTGGAAATTCATCACTGTCCATTTCTTGCAATCTGAGAGCGCCTCCCGTCAATACTTCTTTGACAATAAACGGGCCTTCCCAGTTAGGAGCGAATTTTCCCTTAGATTGATCTTGGTTGTCCAGGATTTTCTTCAAAACTATGTCATACTGTTTAAATTGTCGTAGCCGGACTTTTTTGTTGTAGGATCGGGCGATCCTTTGCTGATATAACTGACCATGGAAGATAGCCGCGGTTCGCCTTTCGTCTATTAGAGACAATTGGTGATACCTGTCTTGTACCCATTGATCTTCGTCCAGCTGAGCGTCTATCAACACTCTGAGAGATTCCATCTCAACTTCTATGGGGGGCACTGCTTCCATCCCATAGGTTAGTGCGTAGGGGGTTGCCCCAGTTGAAGTACGTATCGATGTTCTGTAGGCTAACAGAGTCAGAGGCAATACATCAGGTCAATCTTTGTGGTTGGCGGACATCTTTTGCATAATCTTCTTGATGTTTTTGTTAGCCGCTTCAACAGCACCGTTCATCTTTGGACGATAGATTACTGAGTTGAGATGTTTGATGTGGAATTTACTGCACAATTCCTCCATCATCTTATTGTTGAGGTTTTTGGCATTGTCTGACACAGTCACCTCTGGTTGCCCATAACGACAAACAACATTATTTTTTATGAAAGCAATGATAACTTCTTTAGTGACCCTGGGGAAGGAGGCTGCCTCTACCCACTTGGTGAAGTAGTCGATCATGGTGAATATAAACCGATGTCCATTACTGGCTTTAGGTTCAATGGGCCCGATAATGTCCATTCCCCACATTGAGAAGGGCCAAGGTGAACTCATATTGTGGAGTTTCTGTAGAGGGGCATGTATAGCATTCCCATGAATCTGGCACTGATAGCATCTTTTGACATGGTCATGGCAATCAGCTTTGAGAGATAGCCAATAATGTCCCGTTTTGAGGATTTTCTTGATAAGGAGGGGGCCACTCATGTGGGGGCCACAGACTCCGCCATGGATTTCATCCATGAGCCTTTGGGCTTGATCTTTGTCTAAACACCGGATGAGGCCGAATCCTGCATCTCTTTTGTAGAGCGCATCTCCACTCAGGTAGAATTTCATTGCAAGTCGATGGATCCGCCTTTTCTCGGTCGGGCTCGCCTCAGCGGGTGTAGATCCATCTCGCAAATATTCCTTGATATGCTGATACCAAGGCTGTGGGATGGGAGGTAGCTCATCCGATACTTCTCCAACATAATTCCCGTTGGCTGGGGCCTTGTTCAGAGAAATTGTGACGCTTGGCAATTGCTCCTTGTCAGATATATGAACCAAGGAGGCCAAAGTTGCTAATGCGTCCGCAAAGTCATTCCTATTACGAGGAACATGTAGAAAGGAGATTTCTTCGAAGTCCAAAGCCATCTTTAAAACCTGCCGATGGTAAGGCAGCAAATGTAGTTCCTTGGTTTGATAGATTCCGGTGGATTGTCGGATTACCAACTCTGAATCTCCAAGGACAGTTAACTGTCTGATGCCCATTGAACAGGAAAGTTTTAGCCCCATGAGACAGCCTTCATACTCAGCCGTATTATTAGTGCTGTCAAACTGTAATTTGACGGCGACGGGATACTGCTCCCCCGTATCAGATACTAGAACTGTTCCAGCTCCAGAACCTTCCATATTAACAGCTCCATCAAAATACATCTTCCATGATTGGCGCGTATCGTACTGATGGTGTTGCTGTACTGTCATTACTCCTTCATCAGGGAAATATATTTCTAAGGGTTTGAAATCCCCTGAAGGTGTGGCGGCCAGTTGATCCGCGATTCCTTAACCTTTGATGGACTTTTGAGTCACATATACGATGTCAAATTGTTGTAGGATCAACTGCCATTTGGACAGCCGACAATTTAACATGGGTTTGTTGAACACGTACTTGAGAGGATCCACGCGGGATATAAGATGGGTTGTGTGACCATGGAAGTAATATTGTAACCTCATGGAAGTCCATGGTAAAGCACAACACGTCTTTTCGATCAGAGTGTACTTGTGTTCACTGCTGCTGAACCTTTTACTGAGGTAATAGATAGCTCGTTCTTGGCCTCTATCGTCCTTCTGCCCCAGCATGCAGCCATAGCATTGTCACTTGCGGACAGGTACATAAACAGGGGAACATCATCCCTGGGTGGTACCAACACAGGAGCTTTGACTAGCTGTTTCTTGATTGTAAGGAATGCATTCTGACACTCATCATTCCATTTCGTGGAGGAGTTCTTCCTTAATAGTTTGAAAATTGGTTCACAGGTTACTGTGAGTTGGGAGATGAACCTGCTAATGAAGTTGATTCTTCCCAAAAATCCCCGGATTTCCTTTTCTATCTGAGGAATGGGCATTTCCGTGATGGCTTGGATTTTGGCAGGATTCAGCTCAATCCCTTTGTGGCTGACTAGAAATCCTAGCAACTTGCCTGATTTAATGCCAAAGGCGCATTTGGCTAGATTCAACTTCAAGTTGTACTTACGCAACCTGTTGAATAGCTTTCTGAGATGGTCTATATGGTGATCCTCCTTTCGGGACTTTACAATGATGTCATCCACGTAGATCTCAATCTCTTTATGCATTAAGTCATGGAAAAGAGCCATCATAGCTCGTTGATAGGTAGCTCCGGTATTGATGAGGCCAAATGACAACCGTCTATAACAAAAAGTTCCCCAAGGAGTGATGAAGGCAGTCTTCTCACGATCTTCCTCGGCAACCATGATTTGATGATACCCTGCAAAGCAATCAGCAAAGGAGTACATGTCGTATTGCGCAGTATTGTCAATGAGAATGTGGATAAATGGCACGGGAAAGCTGTCTTTTAGGCAAGCTTTATTCAAGTCCCGGTAATCCACGCAAACTCGCACCTTCCCTCCAGGTTTAGGCACGAGCACAATATTGGATATCCACTCAGGATATGTAGACACCATGATGATGCCAGCCTGAAATTGTTTCACAATTTCCTCTTTCACCTTTAAACTCCACTCAGGTTTCAATCGCCTGAGTTTCTATTTGACTGGCTTAAATCCCTCTTTAATGGCAAAGCGAGGAAGGACAATGTCAGTGGACAAACCCACCATGTCTTCATGAGACCATGCAAACACATCCTGGAATTGGGTTAATAGTGTAACCATGTCACTCCGTTGGTTTGGGGTAAGGTCTGAACCAATCTGGATTAACTTAGGGCTTTCTAAGGTTCTGAGATTGAAAGAAGTGGTTTGATCAAGGTTGGGTTTAGGTGTATCTTTGACCCATTCTTGAATTTCTGGAGGAACCTCAATGTCATCCTGTGTATCCATCAAGGCTGAATTCATCTCTACATCAAAGGTATAATCCCTGTGTAGGAAAGGCATCGTATCAGCAAGTACAGGCACATCTAAATTCAGAGTTCTGAAACAAAATATGCTTTCACTTAGTATATATGAAACGTGTTTGATCATTCACAATGTTAGCATATACTGGCAAAATAAACTGCTAATACTGTACAGAAAAGTAAGCAGTTATTATATCTACAGGGCAGAAAGAACTTCTGCCCGCTTTACCCTTGACGACCAATGCAAGGAATGATGTTCCAATTGGTAAGAGCAAAGTTCGGGTGAACCGTAGTGATGGAGGGACTGTCATCATCCTCCCTGTCCCGAATGATGGCCATTATGTCTGGGCAATCATCGTCTGTGGTGTATCGGTTGGTATGTTCATCATGGACGATGATACGCATGCCCGACATTATTCGGACAACGTTCTCCTTGATTATCCGCTCCTCTTCTTCGATTGCGGGATCTGGAATAATGATTTTGTTTTCCTTCACCGGTTTCGGCTTAGGAAATAACATAGCCATGACATTGGCTGGCACCTTTACAGGAGGTTGTGCGAACTCAGCACTTGAAGGCGAAGATAAACTCCATATAGTTGAAGCTGAAGGAACCTGTGGATGTTTATGAGGGTTCCTATGACTAGAGCTGGCTGAATAGCCTAGTCCAGCTGTTCCAATGTGCATGGTTAAGCGAATAGGGTACTTGATGCCCTGATAATCTTTACTTAACCCTTGTCCTGGTTTATGACCCAACGACATCATTTCTTGAGTGGCTGACATCACTTCGACAGAAATCTGGGGTTCGGGCAGTGGTGCTCCAATAGCATGGTATTGGGTATTGCTTATTTCTAAAGCATGAAAACTGACTAGTTCAACGTCTGCATTAGCATTGATGACCGGTAAATCCCCGTGTTGAGGACACTCTGGTTCAGCGTTGACCGTGACCAGGCTGTTGTTGACAATATATTTTAATTTTTGATGAAGGGTGGAGGGGACTGCCCCAGCCATGTAGATCCATGGTCGTCCCAAGAGTAGGTTGTATCCCGACTCTATCTTGTGCACATGGAAGGATACGCAGAATGTATGAGGACCAATCTCAATTGGCAGCTCAATTACTCCAACCGAATTCCGGCGGGCTCCATTAAAAGCTTTGATGATAGTATGGCTACTCCGGATTCGATTAGGATTGATATTCATCTTCACCAAGGTAGCATATGGGCAGATATTTAGGGATGAGCCTCCATCTATCAGGGCTCTAGCCACCATATATCCGGAGGACAAGACTGCGATGTGCAACGGTTTACAATGACCGGTCCCTTCAGGCGGAATGTCATCATCAGTGAAGGATATCACATTCTCGGAAGTGAGGACCAAGTCCAAAATTCATATCTGTTGTGGAGCTTCTTTCAAGCTTAAAACCACCGTAGCTTCGTTATGACCCATAGTGCGAAGGAATTTTTCAATCTTCTCCGTGGGTATTTTTCCCTTTGATTTGACGGCAGATTTCATCACCCGTTGGGGAAGGTACAATGGATTTTCTTTCGACACTACAGCAGTGGTATGTGAGGTGGATCCTTCACCTTCTCCATAATTCCACGGAACTTTATGCAAGCTAACAATAGGATATTGTGCTCTGCATGGCAAGTTGATTGGCTCGGGAGCAGCCACTTTCAAAGGATTGTTGCTTCCTTTGAGTTGAATTATTGGCATGACGAGTGATTGATCAGCTTCAGTAGATATGACGGCTACCACACTCTTCCATTTAGTGGGACCTGCATTCTCACTGGCGCGTAGAATAGTGTCGTCATCTGCCAGGCGTAGTACGCCACTGTCGATTAGGTTCTGAATAAGGTGGCGGAGTGCCCAACATTCTTCTATGTCGTGACCACGAGATTGGGAATGATATCGACATACTCCCTCAGAATTGTACCGTCCCGAACGGGGGTTGATTGGAGGTAGAAGGGAACTGATTCTTCCTTCATTGATTAACATGTGAAGTATCTCCTCCATAGGTTGACCCAAATAGGTGAATTCCCTTTTGTTGCTGAAATCCTGATGGGCCTTGCCATTTGCTCTCTTCGTCACTTTGTCTTCCAGCATTTCATTTTCTGAAAGTGAAGAGGGAATATTCATGACAATGGGCAGAAGACTGGCATGCTCCTGGCTGATTAGCTGACGAGTCACTTGATGCTGATAAGTCACCAGTTCCGCCAATTACTCAATTTATTTGTGGAGAGCTTTTATTTTTTGTTCCATTGTGAACTGGAACTTCGCATAATCCCATCTGTTATCACTATCTTTGATGGTTTGGGAAGAATCACAGCTGAAGTTAGAACTCTGTCCACTGCTCCAATTAATCATGTTAACCTCTTCTTTGTGTTGAGGAAGAGGGTTGTCTTGAACGTTAGGTTGATCTGGTTTAGTGACCACGATCTCACCGTTGTCTATCAAGTCTTGGATCTTGTGTTTCAAGGCCCAACAATCTTGAGTATCATGTCCAGGTGCCCCGGCATGATAAGCACATTTCCGAGCAGCATTAAAACCCCTTCCATTTGGGTTGGTTGGTGGAAGTAGATGTGTAATCTTCTTTTGTGTTGTCAGAAGATTAAGGATATTCTCGAGGGTATCCCCTAAGGGTGTGAACACTCGAGGGCGTTTGGCTTCTCCACCTTTTGGTATTGGAGGGTTTACAGACTGTGCTGGAAAGGGAGTATAGTTTCTCCTCTGAACAGGCATATTTTGACTGCCTTTTTGACCCTATAGTATCTGGAAAACATCTTCCTCTTTCTTTTTATGGACCCTCCTGGGGTTGTTCCCATAATTTCCAGTCTGGATGTGATCAGCAACAGCTTTGAGTGCAGCTAGGTCTTGAATCTTTCCGAATTTTAATCCCATCTCAGCCATCTCCCCATGTTTGACCATTTCAGAAAACGGTTTGCCGATGCCGGTTAAAACTCTCTCATAGAAGGGAGCTTCTTGTATGTCTATGAACGTCATGACCATTTCTGATTCGGTCATGGAAGGATTCACTTGGGCAGCCAGGCGTCTCCACCTCTGGGCATATTCTCTAAAAGACTCGTTAGACTATTTTTTGATCTTGGTAATTTGGTACCGATCAGGAGCCATTTGAGTTTGAAAGCTGTATTGAGTGAGGAAGGCATGTGCTAGCTCTTCCCAGCTGTGGATTTTGGAGTTGTCTAATCTTGTGTACCATGAACAGGCTTCTCCAGTTAGACTCTTTTGGAATAATTGCATTCTGAGCTTTTCATCCTCTACATAAGATCCAAGTTCTCCAATAAATACCTTTAATTGTGTATAAGGTTCTCCTAACCCGTCATATTTTTCAAAGTCAGGAGTTTTAAACTTTTCTGGATAATGAACACCAGGAAAAATACATAGATCAGCATATGAAACACTCCCGTGTGTTCCAATTCCTTTGATAGAGCGAAGGGTCTCTTCCATTTGGAGGACTTTCTTTTTGATGTCACTAGTGTCTGGGTCTCCAGTGGGATGGGCAGCATCATGAGTTTTGTTGGTAATATCCAACTGTAGTTCATCTATGGTAATGACCGGACTCCCTCCTTGGATGGAGGATTCAGCATGTACGGGTATTTTCTGACCCTGTGTAGACTGGTGTAATTCTTTGAGCAGAACAGCCAAATCTGCAATTTGTTTGCTTAATCCGTCGAATTCTTTGCGAGAAACTGAATTAAGTTCAGTCTGGTCAGATGACGACATAATTGACTGTAGGCCTGTTGCCTTTTTGGACTTTGAACGGGTAGTAGGCCCGATTGACTCCCTGCGAAAGACTTGCATAGTTTAGTCCTTAGGGAAGGTGAATATTAATATGCAATGTGATGAGTCCATTTTAGGAATTTTATCCTGCAAAAACGGATGTCAGCTGTTTGTAGCATGTATGTATATGTGTACACATTCCTTCATATTTCTCATTACATGGAGATAGATATGTCATGAAATTGTGTAATTTAAAATGAGAGCATGAAGAGACTTTCCTCCATTTTGGGTTTATCAGAGGCTGAACTATCTTAGGTTACTCTCGTGGCTTTTTGGCATGAAGGTTCCCAAATCATCGCAATCTACTTGACAGGAAGTTAATCCGGTCTTTCAACTGGAGCGAATTTGGGTGGTGCCTTTCCTGAGCCTCAGAGAATCAGGCTTCTCATGAGTCCAGTAATCAAACACCGACGGGATAGCCTCCTGGTGGAGGGACCACACAACATACATTCACATACATCGCGTCTCACCGTATGAAATGATGACATGTGTGAAGCACTAATAGCATGAGCAGTTTATAGTGCGAGGCACTAACATCACAGGCAATTTATAGTGCGAGGCACTAACATCACAGGCAGTTTATAGTGCGAGGCACTAAATAAACAAGACATGCATTCGTACACATTCATCCAATGTAAATGCAATATCCACACACAAGAAGATAACAATTTTGAAAAGATTGAAATAGCGGCTTAAGTCCTCTTACTGGAGTCGCCACCTGTCGACGTCGGGATTTTTAGATGTCCCTTTCCGTTACTTGTTCTTTGGTGTTCTCATTTTAGGTGAGATTTGTTTGAAAAAACAAGTGAAAAAGGTCCGACATGTATAATATCGATGATGGACTGTTAAGAGTCGCCAGTTGGTTTTTTAAATGGTTGTACCAACACAACCGAGAAAAGGTTTGCACATTAACCCAGTGATGCGACACTGCTATGTGGGTCGGTGAAACCGAGATTCATTTAGGGTCCAGGGACTTGGTTATGCGGGAGGAAGGTGTTAGGCACCCCCCGACATCCGTGTTACCACGGTGACCACCTCTTTTCAAGAAACTATTATCTGAATGTGTGTGTGTGTATGTGAGTCAATGTGCTGTTATTTGAAAGTGGTACGAGGCCTCGTTCGCACCTATATACGCAGGGTTTGAATTTATGTAAAAATTCAATTTTAGCAAGATATGGCAATGATGTTTTATGAAAGAGGTTTTTTCAAACCCTGTCACTCAATAGTAATTGAGGCCTTTTGCACTCCCATTTTATTAAATGCGCGGCTTGGTTGATTTTATTTGACGGCTGCGAATCATCCGTACGAAAATAATGTACAAAATAATGTCGACTTCCTCGTGGGTATGGAAACCATCTGAGAAATTTCAGACACCGTAGAATAATTTACAAGCTGCTTACAGCTGAAAATGTCCATCACGGGAACCGAATCTAGATCCAATGGGATGAATCTGTGATCACATGATACCGCAATTTGTATGAAAGCAGTAAGCAGGTATATATATAAAAGCCGTAAATATATATATACAGACATGATCACCAACCACGAAGAACCTCCATGGGGGATCAGAAATGTAAAGAAAGTTGTTAAAAGCCATCAACCGCCACGGAGGAAACTCCAGGCGGGACAAAATGTAGATAAAACTGTAAAAACGGTCAACCACCACGAAGTAAACTCCAGGTGGGACGAAATGTAAATATATATATATATATATATATATATATATATATATATATAAAAGCATGTAAACGCACCGAATATGAAATCCAGGCTCACCGAACAGAGTTCGATAGCAGTTCATATATATAAGTATATATATATATATAAAAGCGAGTAAACGCACCGGATGTAAAATCCTGGCTCATCGAATGGAGTTCGACCACAGTTTATATATATATATATATATATATATATATATATATATATATATATATATAAGAAAGCAATTAAACGCACCAAACCGAAGTTTAGGCTAATCGAACAAAGTCCGACACACAGTTAATATATATATATATATATATATATATATATATATATATATGTATATATATATATATTAAAGCAATAAACGCATCAAACCGAAGTTTAGGCTCATCGAACAAAGTCCGACACACAGTTAATATATATAAGTATATATATATTAAAGCAATAAACGCTCCAGACCGAAGTCTAGGCTCAACCGAGGCATAACTCGGTAATGTTAGTCAATATATATATATATATATATATATATATATATATATATATATAGACGGAAATGAAACCACGGACCGAAGCCCGGGCAAAAGCAAGCAACACGACTCTCAACGTGTAAAAGGGTGTGTGCAAAGATGAAGAGAAAGACTCTAAAGTGTGTGAGAAGGCTTACAGCTGACTGCTAGAAAAGGCTTCTATATCTTTAGAGTAGGTAAACACTGGCTTTTGTAGGTACAAAAGAGGGCTATATATGAGCTCACATGTGTTTAAAATGGGAAAATACACTGTATGGCAAGTGTAGAGCGAATTCTGCAGGGTTTTCCCATCTTTTTTTCTCTTAAAAATCAGCACCCCAAGCCTCTTATTTATAGGCAAAAGGTGCCGCAGGTGTACCAGAGGCGGGTCGGGTCGGCCCGGTTTGGTCGGGTCGGGTCGGGTCGTCTCGAAGTACGTGCACGCGGGCACTGTAATGTCCACTCGGTTTTTCTGAAGTGCAATCCGGGCATCCGTTTGAGGTATACAGGACCTATTTCGGACCGCCGTTGTCGAGAGTTTGTACGATGGCATGGGATTAGAGTTTGTACGAAGTCTTTGAAGATGGGACGGTGCCCTCCGGTCTTCAAGCTTCAACTTTCATCCGTTACCCTGCACAATAGCAACTCGAGATTGGTTAGCCTTGTGGGCCGTTGTTGCGTAGATGTGTTGAGACGACTTGGCGTGGCATCGTGTTGGTCAGATGACGATGTTGTCCCTTACCGGTGTTATTACCGGGTTTGGTCGATAAAGCAGACGTTGCTCAGCTTCCCTGAGATTGGACTACTATAATTGGTTGAAAGTCCTCATTGTCATCTTTGAGGTGTGTCTGTCTTCCCGATGTCATCGTCGGGCTGATACAGTGTATCTCGTTGTGAGCGTCAAGATTGAAGCTGGTTGCACTTGTAACAAGCATTTCCGGGGTTAATGCCGAAATTGCTTTCCTTGGGGCTATCACCAAGGTTGGAGGCTATTCCCATGTTTAGGGCTGAGACTGGATACCTCGGGATTATCTTCGAGATTAATCGGTCTTCTCTGGTGTGTGTTCCGGTATTGATCTGCATGCCTCGGGGTTCTCCAAGATTGGAACGATTACTCCCAGATTACGATCTGGGGTTGATGCTGAACCTCCGGTAGTATGCAGTATGGTTGTGGATTGTCTTTCAGGGTTCTCTCATAAAAGACGAATCTACCTTCCTGCAATATTAGTGTCAGTAGTACAAAAAAATTCTAGTGTCTACACTGATTCAGTACATTCCTCAGGGACGCTTGAAATGGACACATTGCAAAAAGGGATGAACTCTGGATTCTTTAATGGGTTGGAATCTCCGACAATCTCACCACCTTTTCCTTCATCTATTCCTTCGCCTTCTTCATGGGTTTCAAAGGATTCAACCATGAAATCTCCCTCGAACTGTTGTTGCATTTCTTGCAAAGAACGTTCCTTTTTGGCTTTTTCTTCTTTGGAAAGGATTAGTATTTCCTCCTCATCATCCAAGGTGATGAAATCAGGAACGTGGTTGATATCTTTGGACCACAAGACGTTTGATGTTGGCAGAGGAATCTCCTTTGGGGATGTCTTTGTCTCCTCTGTCATTCCTTACATTAGGATCAGGCCATCTTGTGTTCTAGCAGAACTGTCGCTCATAACCTTCACCTTATTTGAACTGCCTGCCTCGAATGAACATCTTAAGCTTTTAATTTCCTTTTCGCCTTTTTTGGTCATGGAAAATTCTATCTCCAGCTCTCCATTTTCAATGAGATCCTAGATTTTATGTCGCAAAGACCAGCATTCTTCAGTCGTATGCCCAAGTGAGTTGGAATGGTAGAGACATACCTTGGTGTAATCATAACTCTTTATCTTGGGATTTATAGGAGGCAACAACTCAGCAATCCTTCCTTCCCTTATTAGAAAGTGTAGGATTTCTTCATTTGATTTGCCTAGAGGGGTGAATTTTTGGACTCCTTTGGAGGTTGTTTGATCTTTTATCTTTGAGAATTCGCATTCCCTCGAGCAATTTTTTCTCTGACAAGATCTTCTAGCATATTTATCATCCCCCTTTTATTGTACTTTCAGCCTGCTTTGATCTTCTTCATTTAGTTGGCTCATCATGGAGAGATATGGGCTTGCATTGTGGTTAACCTCCTTTTTCCCTTGACTTTCTGATAGTTGAGTGAAAAATTGCCTTGTTTATTGATGTTGGCGCACTATCAGCTTAGCGAACAGATTTACTTGGTTCTGGATCGTCTCTATTTTTTGCATTACTGGCATACCCTCCTCCGCGTTTTCCCACTCTAGGATATTTGTTTTATGCCTTTGGGGATATTCCTCCATCCTTCGTACGTACTTACGAATTGGATACATTTCAGCGCTTCTTGACCCGATCATGTTTACTTCTTCCGTATCATGCTTTAATGGAAGGGTGGTGTTGACATTTTGTTGGTCAGGTTGTTGGACCACAATACTGCCACTTTCGATTAGATTTTTAATTTTATGCTTTAAGGACCAACAATCTTGTGTATCGTATCCTGGAGATCCTGAGTGGTAAGCACATCTTTGGCTTGGATTGTATATTTTGCTCCCTGATTCCAGAGGTGGGGCCAATTCGGTAATTTTCTTGTGATCCATTAATATCGCCAATACATGCTCAAGGGAATAGCCCAATGGAGTGAATACCCGATTTTTCGTTCTTTCAAATTTTCTTTTCCTGTCTGGGTATTGGTTGAATGCAGCCTGTTGTTGAGATGGAAGATTGTCTTGCATTTTCCAAATGGGGGGACTATAGTTTGGTCTCCTAGCTTGCCCATATACAACAAGGGATACATCTTCATTGCCTTTATCGGGTACCCCCTTGGGATCGCTCGCATACTTTCCAGTTTGTATATGTTTGGCGACTGCTTCCAAGGCAGTAAAGTCTTTAATCTTTCCTGCCTTCAGGCCCATCTCTGCCATTTCGCCGTGTTTGATCATTTTCGCAAACGGCTTTCCTATGCTTGCTAGGATCCTCTCATAGTAAGGAGCCTCTTGGATATCAATAAATGTCATTACCATCTCAGTTTCTGTCATTGATGGAATGACTTGCGCTGCTAGATGTCTCCACCTTTGGGCATATTCTCGGAAAGATTCAGTACTTTTCTTTTTCACTTTAGTCACTTGATATCGATCCGGTGCCATTTTTGACTGAAAACTGTACTGATTTAGAAAGGCGTGGGCCAATTCTTCCTAGTTGTGTATTTTGGTATTGTCAAGTCGGGTATACCAGGCTTTAGCTTCTCCAGTGAGACTCTTTTAAAAAAGTTGCATTCTGAGGCTTTCATTTTCAGCATAAGACCCCAGTTCACCAATGTATACTTTTAGGTGAGTATAAGGATCGCCTGCCCCATTGTACTTTTCAAACTCTGGGACTTTGAATTTGGTAGGATATTGAGCCCCTAGGAATATACAGAGATCTAAATAGGTGACACTCCCATAATTTATAGTCCCTTTAATTGACCGGATGGTATCCTCCATTTGTTGGACTTTCTTTCTTATATCCCCAGTTTCTCGATCATCCCTGAGATTTGTGATTTCTTTATTGGAATGAGGTTTAGGTATCTGGGTTTCCATCTTTTTACCAATACCCTGACTGCCCCCTAGTGTGAAGGACTCTGGTTGAGTAGGCATTGTCTGGCCCTGCGTATTTTTACTTTGATCTTTTATAAAGACAACCAATTCTGCTATCTGATTCCTTAATCCTTCAAACTCCTCTCGGGAAACCGGAGAAGGATCAGGCTGGCCCGGTGTAGCCATGCCTGACGGTGGGATCAATGCCTTCTTGGACTTTAAACGGGTAACGGGACTGAATGCTTCCCTGCGAAAGACTTGCATAGTTTAGTCTTTAGGGAATGTGTATAATAACATGCTATGTGATGTGTCCATTTTAGGAATTTTATCCTGCAAAACGACGGATGTCAGTTGTTTGTAGCATGTTTAAAATATGTATGTGTACACATTTCTTCATATTTCTCATTACATGGAGATATATATGGAATGCAATTACAAGTAATTGTGTTTACAAGTAATTTGAAATGAGAGAGCATGAAGAGACTTTCCTCCGTTTTAGGTTTATCAGAGGCTGACCTATCTTAGGCTACTCTCGCGACTTTTTGGCATGAAGGTTCCCAAATCATCGCAATCTACTTGACGGGAAGTTAATCCGGTCTTTCAACTGGAGCGAATTTGGGTGGTGCCTTTCCTGAGCCTCGGAGAATTAGTCTTCTCACGAGTCCAGTAATCAAACACTGACGGGATAGCCTCCTGGTGGAGGGACCACACAGCATACATTCACATATATCGCATCTTACCGTATGAAAATGATGACATGTGCGAAGCACTAATATCACAAGCAGATATGGTGCGAAGCACTAATATCACAAGCAGTTTATAGTGCGAAGCACTAAGTAAGGAAATGCATTCGTACACATTTATCATAAAATGTAAATGCAATATCCACACACAAGCAGATAACAATTTTGAAAAAATTGTAATAGTGGCTTAAGTCCTCTTACTGGAGTCCCCAGCGGAGTCGCCACCTGTCGATGTAGGGATTTTTAATTGTCCATTTCCGTTACTTGTTCTTTGGTTTTCTCATTTTAGGTGAGATTTGTTTGAAAAAACAAGTGAAAAAGGTCCGACATGTATAATGTCGACGATTGGACTATAAGAGTCGCCAGTTGGTTTTTTAACTGGTTGTACCAACACAACTGAGAAAAGGTTTGCACATTGACCCAGTGATGCGACACTGCTAAGCGGGTCGGTGAAACTGAGATTCATTAGGGTCCGGGGACTTGGTTATGCGGAGGGAAGGTGTTAGGCACCCCCCGACATTCGTGTTATCACAGTGACGACCTCTTTTCAAGAAACTGTTATCTGAATGTGTGTGTATGGGTCAATGTGCTGTTATTTGGAAGTAGTGCGAGGCCTCGTTCGCACCTATATACATAGGGTTTGAATTTTATGTAAAAATTTAATTTTAAGCAAGATATGGTAGTGATGTTTTATAAAAGATGTTTTTTTCAAACCCTGATGCTCAATAGTAATTGAGACCTTTTACACTCTCATTTTATTAAGTGCTCGGTATGATTGATTTTATTTGACAGATGCGAGGCATCCGTACAAAAATAAATGTACAAAAAGGTGCTGAATTCCTTGTGGGTATGAAAACCATCTGAGGAAATCCAAACATCACAGATAAATTTACAAGCTGCTTACAGCTAAAAAGGTCCATCACGGGAACCGAATCTAGATTCAGGGGACTGAATCTGTGATCACATGATTCCTAGGCTCACATGATGCCGCAATTGATATAAACGCAGTAAGCAGGTATATATATATATAAGCTGTAAATATGTATATACATACATGATCACCAACCACGAAGCACATCCATGGGGGATCAGAAATATAAATAAAGCTGTAAAAGCTATCAACCGCCACGGAGGAAACTCCAGGCGGGACGAAATGTACAGAAAGCTGTAAAAACGGTCAACCACCACGAAGTAAACTCCAGGTGGGACGAAATATATATATATATATATATATATATATATATATATATATATATATATATATATATATATATATAAGCATATAAACGCACCGGATATAAAATCCAGGCTCATCGGACGGAGTCCAATAACAGTTAATATATATATATATATATATATATATATATAAGTATATATATATATATATTAAAGCAGTAAACGCACCAGATGTGAAATCCAGGCTCATCGGACGGAGTCCAACAACAGTTAATATATATAAGTATATATATATATATATTAAAGTAGTAAACGCACCGAATGTGAAATCCAGGCTCGCCGAATAGAGTTCGATAGCAGTTTATATATATAATTATATATAAGAAAGCTATTAAACGCACTAGACATAAGTCTAGGCTCATCGAACAGAGTTCGACACGCAGTTCATATATATAAATGTATATATATACAAAAGCAATTAAACGCTCCAGACCGAAGTCTAGGCTCAATCGAGGCATAACTCGATAATGTTAGTCAATATATATATATATATATATATATATACAGACTGGAATGAAACCATGGACCGAAGCCCGGGCAAAAGCAAGCAACACGACTCTCAACGTGTAGAAGGGTGTGTGCTAAGATGAAGAGAAAGACTCTAAAGTGTGTGAGAAGGCTTACAGCTGACTGCCAAAAAAGGCTTCTATATCATTAGAGTGGGTAAACACTGGCTTTTGTGGGTACAAAAGAGGCTATATATGAGCTCATAGGTGTTTAAAAGGGGAAAGTACACTGCATGGGGTGAGTGCAGAGCAAATTAGGCAGGGCTTCCTCGCCTTTTTCTCTTGCAAAATGGCCACCCCAAGCCCTCTATTTATAGAGGATGGAGCCGCAGGTGTACCTGCTACTGGGCCGCAGGTGTACTTGCTACTGCTCGGGGTGCCCCGGGCAGTGTGGGTCCCGCCGTGTCGAAGTACGTACACTCGGACAACGCGTTGTTCGCTCGGTCGCTCATAACTTTCAATCTGGGAGTCCGATGGAAGCGTGCCATATCATTCCGGAAAGCTCTTTTTGAGAGCTACCCAATGACATATGATTTGCCCATTTTTGATTCCAGGAAGATGGGTCCATGACCGAAATGACATTTCTGGGTTTCCGTCAGGCAGTCCATTGAGTCGTTTTGCGTAGTTTGCACTCGGAAGTTAAGATATGGTTCTTGTGGGACTTCTATTGAATTAATTTGAGTTGACATGAGTGTATTTGATGTGAGTTGAAGTTGAGTTAGCAAAATGACCATTTTACCCCTTCTGGGGTTATCTCCGATTTTCACACAGTTGTAGCAGTCTTTTCTCAGGGTTATCTCTGAGGTTGTCATGTTGTTGACTCTGAATGTCCTCAGGGTCATCTCTGAGGTTGGCTTTACCTCCCGGGGTTATCTCCAGGGTTATCTCTAGAGTGTGAAAAAGACGTTTTTGCCCTCCTGCATAGTTAGTAACAGGAAAAGAAAATTTCGAGTGTCTACATATACATGATAATATATAATCATAACATGTTTTCTACCATCTATGTATGTTTTCAAAACAACATTCATATAAATATGTGATAATTGGATTTTTGAAGTTACAAAGTATAAAAGTTGTATATATATGACCCTTATGAGCAATGGTATGCCATGAATGGTTGTTTAACTTGAAATTTAACAGTAGATTATTATGATAGTACATGTTAAAACGAAGAAAACAAATTTTGAACGGACAGATTCGGAGTTATAACAAACCCGTAATATCAAAGTTCATGTTTTTCTTTAAAACTTTCAAAAAACACCAAGAACAGTGAAATTATGTGATTTGATTCAAGTAATTGTATGATTTAAGTTGTCAAAATCATGCTAGAAAGGTTGGGTAATGTTGGGTAAAATCTATATATGCTCACACGCAAGTGTACGTGGTCAACAAGTAATATAATGATAAGTTAAGTATCGTTCCCACAAAGACTTAATAAGAAATTAATCCTAATAATTACCAACTTTATATTAATCCAAATTTTGTTAAACTATCCAATTCAATTATTATAATTATTAAAAACTAAGAACATAAAAATACTAAGCAATCAACAAACTCAAAAACTGTAATTTCAAGCAAATAATGGAGAATTAGGCTTACGACTTCACTTTAAGTATCACTCTGATTACTACACCCTAATTCCAGTTCAATTCACTATCCCAGTTTATTAATCAAGAACACTCAAGTAGAACTAGCCACCTCTCAATGTACTAATACCATGTTAACTTAAATCTACAAATTAGATAGAATTATGCTAAACACCTTAATCAACTAATTCACTATACTTCTATGTGAATTACAATCAAAGAAGGTTTAAATTCAAGTTCTCTATCCAATTACATGAGATGTTAAGTATATCTCTACCCTAACATTCATCAAGATTCCATTCATTCACAGAATTCAAGAACACATGCTATAATGACTAAGTCTAGATTCATATTTCATCTCTCGAGTGCATATAATTTCACACAAAATTGGTGATCAAGAAATTCATAAATTCAAACACAAATCATTATAGATAAACTGACAGATAGATTATTAAACTGAAATTTAAAGTTACATAATCATTGTTCAACCATAAGATCCGTCATAAGCCTAATAAAGAATTTAGTTCATCATAACTAAAATAAAAACCAAAATTATCAAAGACATCATCATCTCAATTACAATAATTGAATTAACAAAAAGAATGAAACCAGAACCACCCTTCTTCTCTGCTCCAATCAGCAATTTCGTGAATTTCTTCTTCAAATCCTTCCTCCAATGCTTTTGCTCAATTTTGGTCTTTTGATTCTCAATTGATTGTTAGTTTCTTCTCCTCTATGTTTTTCTTATTAATATCCAGCTTAAGACACGTAATTTCATCATAATTCGTCACCCAATTGAGTTCCTAACCATGCCAACCACTATCTTCCACGCCACTGTAGAAGTCTAGTTCAAACAAAAGTCTTCTTTTCCCGTACCCCCACCCCAGCGGGGGTTTTTAGTTTACAATGTCTGCCCTAACAGGCTAGCCTTCTATTATTTTCTCAGTACCCCCGCCTCGACGGGGGTTTTGCATGTAATAAGTCCGCCCCAGCGGGCATCCATTCTGATTTTGTCCAATTTAAGCTCCTTTTTTTGCCAAGTTTCACCATGATTCCACCCTTTAAGACCAAATGCTATACCACCACACCTAAACACAAAACAACATTAAACATGTAAATCGAAACATAAAAATAAAGAATTAACACAGTTTAAGCTTGAATTAGAGGCCGATTCGTAGGTATAAAATCCACTCATCAAACTTCCCCAAACTTAAACCCGTGCTAGTCCTTGAGCACAAAACAAACAAACATGCTATACAATGCAATGCAATAGAATGTAATGCAACTAAACTATATGCCTACGAATGCAGCAGTAGTGGCGATTTGGTAATTTTTGAAAAGTCTTAGATGAACCGTTTGTAAAATCACGCATGCCCCAGAAAACTCCTTACCCCTTTCACTGATGATGGTGGTGGTAGATTATCAATAACATTGATTTTTGCCATGTCTACTTCAATACCGCAAGCAGATACCCTGTGGCCCAAAATAATGCCCTCTCTTACCATGAAGTGGCACTTCTCCCAATTTAACACTAAGTTTATCTCTACGTATCTTTTTAGGACGGTAGTCAGATTTTGTAGATAATTTTTGAAAGAGCTCCCAAAGACAGAAAAATCATCCATGAAGACCTCGAGGGTCTGTTCCGCCATATCGGAAAAGATGGACATCATGCAACGCTGAAACGTTGTAGTAGCGTTACACAGCCAGAAAGACATTTTCCTGAAGGCAAATGTCTTATACGTGCATGTAAATATAGTTTTCTCCTGATTTTCGGGTGCTATAGCAATTTGATTATAGCCAGAATATCCATCAAGGAGATGATAAATTTCATGCCCAACGAGTCTGTCGAGCATCTGGTCAATGAAGGGCAGAGGGAAATGATATTTATGAGTGAACTTGTTCAGCTTCCTATAGTCCATGCATACCCTCCATCCAATAACCGTTCTGGTGAGAATAAGGTCATTATTCTCATTTGACACTATTGTCATGCCGCCCTTCTTTGGCACGCATTGGATGGGACTAACCTAGGGACTGTCTGAGATGGGGTAGATAATGATCGCATCAAGTAATTTGATTATCTCTTTTCGGACCATCTCTTTTATAATGGGGTTCAACCCCCGCTGATGTTCGATGGAAGGCTTAGACCCATCTTCGAGTAGGATTTTATATATGTAGAAAGATGGACTGATACCTTTTATATCCGCAATCGACCACCCCAAGGCTATTTTATACTGTATGAGAACTTGAAGTAGCTTGTCTTCCTAAGCCTTATCCAAAGATGCAGAAATAATAACTAGTAGGATGGATTAATCCCCTAAATAGGCATACCTCAAATGGTTTGGCAAGGGCTTGAGATCAAGGACATGCAGTTCTATGATTGAGGGTTGTGACTTGGAAGTGGATGTTTCTTGGTCATGTAGAGATTCAAACTGTCGGTGGAACTATTTCGATCTCTAGGGTGCATTTAACCACTTAGCACACTCAAGATGATTAGGCTCTTCCATATTACCAGCACTTGTCCAAGTAGCCTCAAGTGAGTCTGACATGCAAGTTTCAGAAAATACTTCCTGCACCGATTTGTCAATCACATTAATCTCGAAGCATTCTTTAAAGGCACTGGGATACTTCAAGGACCTGAATACATTGAATGTTACCTCCTGGTCCTAAACTCTTATAGTCAATTCCCCCTTTTGCACATCTATTAGTGTCCTTCCCGTTGCCAGGAATGGTCTGCCTAGGATAATTGGGACCTCCCTATCTTCCTTGAAGTCTAGGACAATAAAATCCACAGGGAAAATTAACTTGTCCACCTTGACAAGCACATCTTCCACGATCCCCTTCGGGTAAGTAAAAGATCTGTCAGCTAGTTGCAGGGTCACACTAGTAGGCTTGGCCTCATTTAACACCAACTTTTTATAGATAGACAGAGGCATTAGATTAATACTCGCTCCCAAATCACACAGGGCTTTGTCGATGAACGGATCCCCTATTGTGCACGGTATAGTGAAACTCCCATGATCTTTCAACTTTGGTGGAAGCTTGTTTTGTAAAATTGCACTACATTCTTCCGTTAGTGCCACTGTCTTGTAATCCCCCATCTTCCTCTTTTTGGACAAGATGTCCGTCATAAATTTTACATAGCTAGGCATTTGCTCCAACGCCTCTGTAAGACCCCAATTTTTTTTGAATAAAGATTTAATTTTCTCTAAATATTATTTTAAATAATAAGGTGTGATTTGATATAATGCTATAGTTATGGGTGATATGTGAAAATTTTACAAGTAAGCAAGTTGTCATAAAATATTCGTTTGGTCGGGGAATATTCTTTTTGTCGGGGAATATTCGTACGACGGCACAATCATTGGTGGACCCCATACCGGAATGACTGTCGGATATAGAAAGCGACAGAAATAACATTTTTAAAAAAATAACGACAAAACTTTTACCATTAACTGTTGAAATACCGGTGATAAAAGAACAGTAATATGCGTAGTTGCACAATAGCACACAGTATTGTACATTATCTCTGATTATTGATGCTTACGTAAGAAGTTACTCAGTTTATTTAATAATTGCCACAGTATTTACTGCATAGTATCTCATATTATTGATTCAATTATTGTCACAGTATCATCTGCATAATATTTTATATTATTAAATCAATACTTAAGACGACACAGTTATTCATATTATTATTTGTATTATTGATAATTTCTAGAAAATTCTGTCGAGGAAAGTTTTGTCGAGCAGAAATCCTTATCTGAAAGTCCCCTCTTTCCTGAGAATGATCTAGTTGTTAATAGTGTGAGTTATAATATTAATGATAAATAAGTGTTGAAAGATTAAAAATGGGTTGATTAAAGATAAGTGATTTGTGGTAAATATTTATGAAGCGTTTGTTGTAAGTTTGGCTTATTATTCCATGGACCCCTATGTGCCAATTTATCAAACCGTCGGTAGAAAATTGTCTCAGTTTTGTTTTATTATTATTATAATAATAATAAAACAGAATACTTTTTATATTATATATAAATTTATTTGTTTTATTAGATTATAATTAGAATATATTATATTTTATATAAATTTTTTGTTTTATTAGAATATTTTATTGCACAGTGATGAATAGTAAAAATCAAAAATTCGTCGAATTCTTCGCCCGTGAATTTCCTTTACTATACGTCCGTAATTATATTTAAATAGTGTCATGCCATTCTCCTATAAATAGGATACTTAGTTAAGAAATGAAAATCACACCAGAATCAAAGAATTCTTCTTCTATAATATTGGGCGTATTTCTTTCGAGTATAAGGATACTTTGAGTGTAGCAAATAGTGCAAGTGTTTCTCAAGAATATCTCTGCTATACCAGTCAGATTTAGTCTTCTACTAAGGTAAGGGAAGTTATTTTCGTTCAATATTCGTAAGGAATATTATTTTCTTCCATACTCTATAATATATAAGTGATATTATTTCGTTTCATATTCCTAAATCTACACTTATTTTGATAAGTATTGCTTCTATAAACCCTGAAATTAGTAGAATACCATTGAGTTTTGCTCTTTATGTAGTTTCGTTTCGTTGAAATATTGGTCTAAACTTTCTTATTAAATTTTAATATTTTTATTTTGGGTACTATTCATGGAATACTATTTACTCGGGGTACTGTGATAACCCAAATTTTGGGTAATATTAAAATAAGAATTAAATAAAGAAAATTCTTATTAGATGATATACTATGTGATATTGTAGTGCTTAAAGGATTATGTGTCATGTAATATGTGATGTTGTATATAACAAATATATTAGAATTATATATGTATTATATGTAAGTAAGGTGTAGGAGTAAATTATTAAAAAAAATTAGATGGGTAAAATTAAAATAATTTATAATATTAAATTATTTTAATGTGGTAAATTGGTGGCATTAAATATACTTCATGTATAGCTACTATTTTATTGAAGAAATCATATATTACATTATTGAGTGTACTGTATGCATGTATTTAATGTGGTGAATATATTAATATATTTACTACAGTTAAATAAATTGTGAAGACAATTTATAAAAAGTAAAGAAAATAATTGAATATATGATATTATGTTATATGGATAATGGTATAATATTTAATATTATACCAAATGGTGTAAAGTAAAAATATGAGATAAGCTCCAATATGTATAAGATGTATATTGGTATCAATTAGTTAGTAAATTAAATTCATATTTGAATAAATGATTGAATATATTAAATTATATATTTAATATATAAATAAATTGCTTGAAATAAATTTATGGAGAGAAGTAAGAAATTAAATTTAAGTATACAATATAAATTGTATGATTTAAATAAGTTATTTAAATTAGGTATGAGAATTAAATGACCTAAATGGTTATTTTTATTTAGTAGTCATAGTATTTTAATTATATACTAGTGACCTAATCTAAGAAATTTGTAGATCATGTCCCAATCTATTAAATTATTTTGAATGAATATGTGAGTAAGTGAATATGAATATTATGTGATTGGTTTATATATGTTTATTATATAAACAAATAAAAGAAACTAATGTAACCTAATTATATATTAGGAATGCAAAATTGAATAACTTAAGGGTTATAGTATGAGAGAACTATGATATTTAAAATATATACTAATTCTAAGAGATTTATTTTATATATCTCAATTAATTAATTTTATAACTTAATTAAAGTAAGACTAATTATGTTAAGAAATTAAATGAGTAGGGTAAGATAGAATTTAATGTAATGGACCATATTAATACTTATGGCCTAAACATTTTAGTTAGGAATTCTAAATATTATAATTGAAAAGCCAAAATAATTAATTAAAAGCCCAAAAGAAAGAAAGTGGTCCAATACGGCCAACACATTAAATTTAGTGGCCCAAGCTAAGTTTATTTGTTAAGAAACATGTGGGAGAATAATAATATTAAAAATTATATTAATTTAAAGAGATATATTTTGCTATCTCAATCTATTAATTTTATAACTTAATTAAAGAAAGTTTAATTGGGTTATAAAAATTTAATGTGCAAGAGTAATTATTTAAATTCTAAATATTTGGAATGGAAACCCTAATTAAATATTTAGGGTAGGAGAAGATGAAAAGTATTGGATTATGTCAATTTTTCCATGGCCTAAGGAACTATGTGGATTTGCTAGCTCAAAACATTTAAATGAGTAGCCCAATTTTAAGCCCAAATTGAAGAGGGGCATTTTAGACATTAAATAAAGCATTTTAAAAAAATAAGTGGAGAATAGAAGGCTACATGCCGGCAATTAGAGAAAGAAAATAATAAGGTAGAGAAAGAAAAAGGAAACGGGAAAAGAAGAAAGAGAAAGGAGAAAGAGAAAAGAGAAAAAGAAGATCAGAAGAAATGAAGGAAAAGAAAAGGAAAGAAGAATGGTTGTAACGACTCCAAAATTCATACAATTCAACTATCGACTTTGGTCGTT
The DNA here is from genome assembly GCA_016801055.1 of Panax notoginseng. Classification (NCBI taxonomy): domain Eukaryota; kingdom Viridiplantae; phylum Streptophyta; class Magnoliopsida; order Apiales; family Araliaceae; genus Panax; species Panax notoginseng. Next base: position 94,796,819 of record CM029015.1, on the reverse strand, counting down.
AATAATACGTCTAACTTCTGATTTTATATCATTATTCGATGTTAAACTTAATAAAATGCGAAATAATTAAAACTTTTATGTCTTCTTACTTTAATTCCCTGAATCAAAACCTTTATCATTTACACATCTCTGAATCAATTTTATTTTATGATTCGCTTCATCAAAGTTATTATATAAAATCTTACATTTCAATCTGATAACCTTTGCATATCAGATAATTTAAACTTTACATAATTATTGTGATTTATCAAGTACATTTCTCAAAACATTTATCTTTACCTAACCTTTGAACCATACTTAGTTTATTACTCACTTTATCAAAGTTAATAAATAAAACTTACATCCAGGTTCAATACCCTTTATACAACTGATAAAACTTAAACTTTATAACTCAACATCTATTAAACATCATACATTATTCAAAACCTTAAACATGGTTCAAATAATAACTATGATACCCCCAAATTCGGGTACTTCATTCCCACAGGATTTGGTGCTCACTATCAAAAATAATTACATCTAACTACCCATAGTAAAGGATAAAGACATAAAATAACTTAAACAATACTCTTTCCATTAAAGGGTTACATCATCTTAAACAATCCCATGTATTCTAACCTTAAATTATTACATAAGTCTGTGGAATACATCACAAAATAGATTAAGTCTTATAACATAAATCATTTAAATAAACTCAATAAATCTTCATCACTTGGACACCTTGCCCTTTCCTTTGGTAGTAGATGGCCCATCAACCCTCTCAACTTTAGCTGCAGTGTTAATTGCAAGAGTGAGCAAACAATTGCTCACTGATATAAAGAGTAATAACAACATCAACAAGAATATGAACAACGAATGCTGAATAATGGTGAACTTGTTCTATAAATCAGAATAGAAAATAAGTTTGAATTTAATATCTGAGGGTCTTAAGACCACGAACTATGTCCCTGATAATTAGGTATTACTACCCCAACCTTAATAGTCATTTAGACTATACAGACCCTTCTTAACGTACTTAGGGGGATCAGCCCTTTGTACCATGTATTGTGCACAAACATCTAAACGTTACACGTACAAAATCCCCTATGTTAGGGTTGTTCGTCTCAGTTTGGATTTAGAATTTTTGCACTAAAGAAAGTTTAGTTTGGAACTAACTTATCAATGGTTCTAGAATTTAGAACACTATTCCATTATAGACTAGTTCAATCAATAAGAGTTTGCTTACTACTTAAAGGTTTAATACAACAATATAGAATTGAACAAGGTTATCAAAGTCAATGATTGAATAACAACAATGTACCATTGAATAGACATAGTATGTATGCAAAGAACCACACTCAAAAGAGTTAGAACAATCTCATTTAAATTATTATATTAAAACAATATATACTTTGAATAATAATAACAAGACTTAGGAAAATGAAACTCGCTCAATGTAATGAACTAGATTACAAGAGCTTGTAGAATCATACATGTGATAGAATCAATAACCAATTAATACGATTCAAAATTGAGTATATGTAGTGTTTATGTAGTTAGAATGATGAATAACATGTTTAACTATGTTGTAACAAGGTTTTAGATGTCGAGTTTGGTGTATTTATGTGGAATTGGGATTTTTGGACTAGAACAGAGTTTGATTTCGTGTTTTGCAAAAACTGTTTCTGGTGCCGAGCACGGGCGCGCCAGATGCAAAGGGAGACATAGCGCGGCCGCGCCAGTGGTCAGTCACACCCAGTGATGAGCTGTTAATAGCATAACTTTGGAAATGCTAACCTAACTTATTTTAATGACCCTAAAACATGTTATAAGATATAACAACATGTTGTAATCACAACATTGAAACTATAAATTATGAACTAATAAGTTGTGAAAGTTTGGAATGTGATGTCGTGAGAATTGGAATTTGTTTTACAATCATGTTGTGTACTGAAATATAATTGAGAGTTCAGTTTCATGGTACGTAAATGATTAGGATAATCAGACCCTAAGATAAAAATTATAGACTTGGCTAAAATGAGAAGTAAACCAATGAAGTTAGTTTTGATATAACTAATTGGTATTGTGATCTTAATGGTATATGTAGGGTAATTGGCGAACGTTTATTATATATGTGTAGCTTACACACGAGGCAAGTTCCCTAACTCCATTCTTTTATTAATGACTATAAGTTTCATAGCTATGTTATCTTTTATGTCAAACAAGCTTTTTATTTCTAAATTTTTCATTCAAGTTGAGCAAGCCTATTGATTCTATCTCGTGTATGATTGTACAAGCTCTTGTAATCTAGTTCGTTACATTGAACGAGTTTCATTTTCCTAAATCTTGTTATTATTATTCAAAGTATATATTGTTCTAATATAATGATTCAATTGAGATTGTTCTAACTCTTTTGAATGTGATACTTTGCATACATACTGTAACATTTCAGAATTTTAAATGATAATATTAAATATTTATTGAATTATATAAGTATTTAATTGATATGTTTATTGTTGAACAAATAATTATTAAATTTGATTTGATTCGATTTAGTTAATTATTTGTTTAGAAAATAATTAAGGAGTTAAGAAAATTAATTGTTATGAGATAATATACTAATTTAATTTAATAATTAAGTTAGAGTGCTATAATAATTAAATGAATTATTATATTTTAATTTTTATTTGTAATTTAAAATGAAGTGTTAGTTGATTAAATAAAGTTATAATTATAAAGGAAATTATAATTATATGGTATTGATTTATGTGTTAAAGTAATTTAATAAATCGTTATTATAATTAATTTAATTGATTATTGAAAATTTAATTAAAATAAAAGTGTGACTAATAACCTTACTATAAAGGAGTTATTAAAATAAATTAAAGGAGTATAATTGTGTTTTACTAAACAAGGTATAAGGATTAATTGTTTTATTTTAATTAGGTTTACCAAACAAGGTGTAAGAGTTAATGAGTTATTTTTAGTTAGCTAGCCAAACAAGCCTTATGGCTTTTGATTTTCAAATAATTTATAACTGATGTCAGTTAAAATTATATACTTAATACCTATATTATTATTATTATACGTTATATTTTTTTTTTTTGGTTAGTACGTAAGTTAGAATAGAGTTAGAAAAGAAAAACTCAGAAGAAAGAAAAAGAAGAAAAGAAGAAAATTGAGAGAATTCTAGAGAGGATTTGAGAAAGAAATTGGGAAAAGAAGCTTGAAAATCAAAGATAGCCATCATCTTCATCTAAATTAAGGTATCATCTTGCTTCTATTGTTCTAAAAGTTTAGTTGTCTTCTTCTTCCAAAAAGTTCTCTGCAAAATCTTGGTAGAAGATGAATTTCTTGTGTATATAGTTTTATATGATAATTATTTGTTATAAGATTGTTTTCATAAGTTATATATGTGATTAGTCAATTAATTCATGTATGTATGTAATTTGTGAAGAAACCCATATTATAGTGTGTTTATATGAAATATATGAGTATGGCTTAGTTTAAAGAAAAATTAAGGTTTAACTAGTTGTTTAATTCATAAATTAGTCATTGAATTTGAAAGAGGATGAATAAACATAAACATTATATTTTGAATTAACTGTTTTGATTGAAAAACAAAGTTATAGTGATGCTTTTCATTAAAATGTCAAAAAGAAAAGTTTTATCAAAAATAGTGAAATTGGGTGTTGTAAATTCGATGTTTATGTTGTTTTATGGGTAGAATCATGTTAAGAGTCTTTAAATTATGTTTACATGAATTCTCTGTATGTATTACATGTTAATTAGGTTGTTAGAAAAGAGCTTGTAGGCCAAATTGGCTTTTTGTTCATGTTGTTGCCGAGGCTGGTCGTCGAAGTCTGGAGTTCGGCGTCGCAGCGCGGCCCATCAGTATAAGTTTCGCGCCGCAGCACAACCTAGCAGTATAAGTTTCGCACCATAGCGCCGGCCCACGGTGTAAACTGTGGCGCCGCAGCGAGAGTTAGCAGAATGGTCAGACAATGTAATTTATTTACCCAAAGTCTGAAAAAAATGTTATGCGCTAATAGTAGGACTGTTGAGTTATGATTTCAGTAGTACTAAACTAAGGATGAACATGTTGTCAACGATTAACTAGTATTAGTATTGATGTAATTTGAATATGTGATTCAAAATCAAATCTTACATGGTGAATGTACTTAGTTACATATATAATGTGTTAGCGACTAATTATGTCATGATGACAAATATATAGGGTATTGTGATTCAAGTTAATTCGGTATAGCTTATGCGCAAGGCAAGTCTTCTAACTCCATACTTTCGTTGAGTTAGTTTGTTATGTTTATGCAAATTCTTCTAAACCTAAAAACTTCGTTGTGCAAGTTTAATTTCGTTGAGCAAGTTATTGCTTCTAATTCAATTACAATTATGCAAGTTTTTTCTAACTCAACACTTTTGTTGAGCTAGTTCTATTATTATGTTGCACATGTTTTTCTAAACCTAAACTTATTATCTTTAGCATGCAAGTATCTTTATTCTGATGAACAAGTTTATCGTTCAAGTTATTACTTGTTATGCATGCTTAATATTCAATCCCAAGATTTAACCTTAGCTTAATGTTGCTCAAAGCAAGGTATGCCATATTATTCAATCTTTATGCTATTAGATTATTCCTAAAGTATGAACTTAGTATACAATGTTGATTTGATTATGGTTTATTCCGTAACCTAGAGTTATTACCCTTTTATTCAACTAATCCTTAGTTGATGTTCGTTGAATTCCAAATTACCTTGAAATGTATCCAAACCAAACTTACTTTGGTGCGGACTTATAATCTAAATACTGAGATGAACAACCCTATTATTAGGGGTTTACGCTTAGCGTTGAAATGGTTGTGCACAATACATTGTACGAAGGGCTGATCCCCCTGAGTACGTGGAGTCCTTATAGTCTTGTGACTGTTAAAGTTAAAGTTGAAAGATTACTTATAACTGTGGACATGGTTCGTGGTCATTAGACTCTCAGTTGAATGTTATGATTTTCATTAATAGAACATATTGTTCAGTTCTATTGAGCCTATTATTAGGTAAATGATGTAAAAGTTTTATTTATTGTTTATTTCTAAGTGAGCCTTGTTTGCTCACTCTTGCCTGTATAACCATTACAGCTAAAGTTGAGAAGATAGATGTACCTAGCACCAGTAAGGAAAAGGGAAAGATGAACAAGTATTAAAGACTTGTAATATGTTGGCAGTTATTTATTAGACTTTAATTTGATTGATGTAATGAAGTATTTATTTAATTTTCGCAAATGAATGATTGTATTTAAAGGTTAGATAACCTGGGAGATTTTTTTATTAATGTAATCCCTTAAGGGAAGGTTTATTATTCAATTTTTATTTTGATTGGGTAGTTAGATGTGAATGTTTTGATTAAGTGATCACCAAATTTTGAGGTAAGGAAGTTCCAAAATTTGGGGGTGTCACAAGTTGGTATCAAAGCTTTAGGTTATGAACCTTAGGTGGGGGGAAAGCCTTAGGAAGTAACCTTTGAAAAGATAGTGGTGATAAACTCTTATCGAGTTTAAGGAAGAAGTAATAAAACACTTATGTGCTTATGTGAATTCAACTTATGTGCTCGTGAGTGTCGAGTAGAATGATTAATAATTAAAATTTAAAATGTTATTGTCAGGATGACTAATGTCGGAGAATCCAGTCAAGCCAGGGAGGAAGGACCTCAGATGCCTATAGAGGAGGAGCCTCGTGACATTCAGTTTGTTTGGGAACAACTACTACCACAGGAGTCAGCCCCGTTGGTCACAGTAGTTGAAGATGAGGGTGATGATGTGGAAACGGATGAGGAGGATCCCATTGAGCTGCCACAGGAGAATGAGGATGACGAGGACGAGGAGGAAGAGATTCCATTGAACTCGATAGCTGCTAGTATGCATGATGAAGTCTACGACCGCAACGTGGAACTTCAGGACACTGTCGAGGAGTTACAAGAGATAGTAGATAAGCAACAAACTACGATGGCACAGAAGGACGACGACATCCAGGATCGAGATGAACGCCTGAATAATGTTGAAGAGAAGCTGATGCAGACTGAAGGAGAGAACGAACAACTGCTCGAAGTGATTGCAGATCTAAATAACAAGCTGAAGGAAGAAGCTACTAAGAGGGAAAGAGCTGAAGACGCATGCGAGGAAGCGTATCAACGAACCGGGACAGCAGTGAGAGACGCACAAGCAAAGAGGATGAAGATGGAAGAGATGGACAACGTATTCAACGTCGTGATCAATCGAGCTCAAGATCGGGTCATGGGTTATCCAATTCAGTTCGAGACTCTGCCATCCTACGTGTTAGATCACAGAATAATATTTCGGATTATAGAAGAAGAGCGTCGAAAGGCTACAGAGTATCTTAGTAGAAGATCATAGGGAATATGCCTGATTTACGATGAATAAAGTGTTAAATAATGTGTAAATCCCTCGTGTTATGTAACCATGGGATATAAGAATGATGTTGTTATCCTGAAACTGTTGTAGCTCAGGAAAGTAGTGTGAATAGCAGTGATGCTATTATTCTGATGTTTTCAAACAGATTATGAATAAATAAAAGTTATTATTTTATTCAAGTGTTATGTGTTATGTGATTATTTCTTTTATGGAGGCAAGTTAAGTAGAAAATACTTAAAGAAGTTGAGTAACAATCTAATAGATGTATTTTTTAACAGAAAATGCCTCCCAGACGTCAACCACCACGATAGAGAACCACTGAAAGAACTAACAATAACAACAATGTTGATGCTAACCCCGTCCAACAACTAGTGACTTTACTAACGGGTGCATTGCAAAATCAACCCCAGAACCAAGGTACAACGTTTAAGGAGTTCAAAGCGGTTGGACCGCCTGAATTCCGTGGGTCCATCAATCCAGTCGAGGCACAAACCTAGATTTTGGAGATAGAAAAAGTATTTGATGTCGCTAGGATAGGGGATGATCAGAAGACTGCCTTTACAACATTTATGTTGAAGGCAGATGCTAGTTATTGGTGGCAGGCCAATAAAACCCGAGAAGGACAAGGAGTAATGACCTAGGATAGGTTTAAGAAGATATTCTTCGAGACCTATTTCCCAGAGAGTTCGAAGAGTCAGCTAGAAATGCAGATTTTTGAACTGAAACAGGGAACGATGACGGTAAATGAGTATGCCGTGAAATTCAATGAGTTGGCGAGATTTGCGCCATATCAAGTCAGCACGGACGAACGCAAGGCGGAGGTTTGAACAGGGACTGAAGCCCTGGTTGTACAGTAGGGTCTCCCTGTTCCAATTAAAGACATTCGCAGCAGTGATGGAGAAGGCAATACTCGCTGAAGGTGGAGGCGAGGCAGTGATAAAGTTCAATCAGGAACATAAAAAGAAGAAGAATGAGGTGGAGGTTAAGAATGGTAGTGGAGGTAGTGGAAATGGCAACAACAATTTGAAGAGGAAATGGAACGAAAATGTGGGTGCTGGAAACCAGCAGGGTAACCAGCAAAATAAGAAGTTATGTGCTACATGTGGGAAGTTTCACAAGGGTGTGTATTTGATGAGGAAACGAGAATGCTTCAACTGTGGCCAGGAGGGTCACATCGCCCCAAATTACACTCAACCTAAGAAGAATGTTTGTTTCATGTGCGGTTCCAAGGATCACTTTGCTCGTGAATGCCCTAAGAAGAAGGCTGGAGAGACAGCAAGAACCAATGGAGGTAGCAGTGTAGGAACATGGGCCATTGCTGGACCTACATCATCAAACAAACCCACAGCCAGAACCTTCAACATGACTGTACAAGATGCTGTCCAATCAAAAGATGTGGTGTCAGGTATTATTCTAATCAATGATATTGATGCTTATGTATTATTCGATTCGGGTGCTACTTACTCATTTATATCTGATGAATTTGCTAAGAGGTTAGGATTGCCTAGTAAAGAACTGAACTTCCCTTTGAACATAGAAATTGCGAATAGGGAAGTTGTAACAACCCGATATTTTCTAAATAAATAAATAAGAAATTTTGCGTATAAATTTTTTTTTATATTAAGGATGAGGATTTGTACAAGATTATGTATATATGTATTTATGTGGTAAATAAAAATATATTTTATGTTTACAAGTAAATTTATTTTAGAATTATTGATTATTAAAAAGTATATTTTTATAGTAATTAATTTTATAATGGAAATGTTTTTATTAATTATTTTTCATGAAAATATAAGCATATATTATTTAAATAATATATGAAATGATTTTTAGAATAATTATAATAATTATTTTATTATATGAATTTTAGTATAAGTTATTAAATGAATTATGTTACCTTAATTATTAAGGTTAAATATGAAGAATAAATCAGATATGGAATCCAAACCCTAATTTTGGATTATTGTCAAGGCATGAGAATAATAATATAATGTTAATTATATTTTGATTTTTTAGTGCTATAAATATGTACTGTATGTACGTATTGATGATGGTTGGTCAATTATGGTGTTTAATTTCAAAATCCTAATATTATTTGGTTAAACCATAATTTTATTGGGAGAAACCCTAATTTGAAAATCAACTGTGAGTTTAAGACTGTTATATAGCACTGTTATATAGCGGTGTTACATGTTTTATGATATGTATTATATAATGATTTGATTAATTAGGTCAACCCTAATTAACATTTAGATTTGTTAATTTCTAGAAATCCTAATTTCCAATGTAAAACCCTAATTGCTATTTTAGCAATGTTAATTAGAATTAGTGATATTAAACCCTAATGTTCCTATATAGAGTAATTAGAAAATTAATCATAATTATGAAACCCTAATTTCAAAATTTTAGAAACTAAAATTTATTTAATGTTATTTTTGAGCAAACCCTAAAAATGGAAATCCTACAAATGCTATGTACTAAACCTTAAGGTTAAACCCTAAGGGTCAAACCCTAAGAGTTTGCATGATTACAAGTTTGCCATTTAAATTCCATGCGAAATGACTAAAATGCCCCTCTTTAGATTTTATTTAGTATGTAAATTACATAGCTTGACAAGTATGGGAGTTGGTGACCAAACCCAACAACTCCACATGCTCAAAATTGCCAGCACTCAGCCTCAATACCAGCCATTACATGCATCTAGACTAGTATAAATAGAAGTGGAGAGAGAAAAAGTGTACATTTTGCTCATTTTGTGCACTACACTCAAACCTTTTCTCTCAAGTCCCACACCTCCGAAATTCTTTTAATTTTTCAGTCAAGAAACAAGCCCCACATCCATCCCTAACAAATCAGAAGCATAGATATCAAAATCGATCAAGAAGGTATAAACCAACCCTAGAAAAATCTGTCCATGATTCCATGTTTGATGTTATTTTTTTTTTGTGTTAAACATGTTAGATATAGTGTCTAAGGACGATCTGGGTTGCTAGATGTTAGATCCATAACATCTAGAGGCTCAGATTTGAAGATTTAAAGAATCTAGAAAAAATAAAATTTTGTCTTCTGACCACGAATGTCAGGCCTTGTAAATCTTGATCTGTTATGTGTTTTTGTATTTTAAGTGTTTAATCTTGTAGTATGTCATGAGATCTATAATCTCGAAGTTGAATCAAGGTCATAGCCTAAACAGATTGCAAGTTATTCGTGGTCAAAGGCCGTTGACCAGCCATGACCCTATGAAATCTAGGTAGCCCAGATCAGGCCCAGAAGCGTCTGACAAGATGTTCTTGGGCTCTGATCTGTCAGGTTGTTGATGTTTTAGTCATGATGTTGTAATAAGTTTATAGTGTGTTACATGGACTACATGATTATGCTCTTATATCACTTAATAAGTAAACCGATTAGATTTGGATAAAGGTCAAACCAAGCATAAAGCTCACGGTTTGTGTTTTCTGGGTAACCCAGAAAACACAATAGCATGATGTTTGACATGGTTTGACCGGCCTTTGTACGTTTGATCTATTGTTGTTTTAGTGATATAATGTATTATAACCCTTCCTTGTCATGTTGGGTATACACTGAATGCATTATATCACAGAAACATTTCATATCATACAAGTTGTGGAAGCCCAAAGTAGGCCTCATGAACTGTTCTTCATTTCTGGGCTCTGATAGCTACTTTGGACGATTCGATCGCTTTGGTTATGTGATGTATGAACATGTTTGTCGTTTGATCTTGTAGTCTTGCATTAGTTCTACATGATCTGCTCAATAGCATTCCTAGAATCACAACACCCACTGAATCATTGTTGGTCAAACGTGGTACCTGGCAAACCGGCTATGAAGTTCTGGATTTGGCCAAGAACATGAAGAACACATATAGCTACTGTTCTGTCGCTATAGGTGGTCTTTAGCGACAGATAATATACTATTTTCCAGAAATTATTAAATAAATAGAAAAAAATAGTTTTTAATTATTAAAAATACAAAATAAATTATTAAAAATTATTTTAAATTCCAAAAATAAGTTTTTAATTAGTTTAAATATATGTCATATATATTTAATATTTTTGGAATATTAAAAGTATTTAATTCATTTAATTATAATATTAAATAAATTAGTTAAAAATGATTTTAATATTTAAAAAATCATTTAAAATTATATTATGATATAAGAAAATATTTTAAGTTATTTTTAATGACTTTTAATATTTTGTGATAAATTTTATTAATAAATAAATATTAATGATAATTAAGTTATTTACTAATGGATTAAATAAATTGATTAAAAATAATTTTATTATATTAAAAATCATTTTAAATAATAATAAGGTATTTAAAAATATTTTAAGTTATAAAATATAACTTTTAATATTTAAAGATAAATTTCATTAATTAATTATTATTAATGATATTAAAGTTATTTAATAATTATATTAAATAATTTAGTTTAAAAATAATTTTAATAATCATTTTAAATGAAAATAAAGTGTTTAAAGATATTTTAAGTTATAAAACATAAATTTTAATATTTAAAGAATAATTTTATTAATAATTAAATATTAATGATTATTAAGTTATTATTAATGATATTAAATTTATTTAATAATTATATTAAATAAATAGTTTATAAATAGTTTTATTAATTTAAAAATCCTGTAAAAGGGATATAAATGAATTAAAAATATTTTAAGTTATACTTAATGACTTTTAATATTTTGATAAATAAAACATTAATACTTTAATATTAATGATAATTACTTAAAAATGATTTTAAATGTTTTAAAAATTATTTAAGGGTAATATTAATACTTTAAAAGTATTTCAAGTTATTATAAATAACTTTAATATTTTGAAAATAATTTCATTAATAGTTTAACATTGATTAAATATTAATGATAATAGAATTGATTAGTATTTAAATTATTTAAAAATGATTCCGATGTTTAAAAATTCATGATAAATCATAATAAATGTTTTTAAATTATACTGAATCATTTAAAAATAATATGACTGATATTAAGTTACAGTACAGAGTCTTAGACTCGATAATTACCTGGTAAAGCTGTCGGTACACCGACATATTTCAGAAATTGATCTGGACTTATATAAGTTGATTAGATAAGTGATTATTTGTGATTCAATGGTTATTAAACATATGTGACGATGTGATTAGGTTATGTGCTGACTGCAATAAGCAGTGTTATGTGTTATAGTATGTTATTCTAATCAAACGAACGATCTTATTAATGATAGGTCGTGAGATAAGCGATAAATCTAAATTACAAACTATAAGCAGCGCTTCAGGCAAGTATCTTACCTTTACATTTTCTTTATGCAATGGACATGAGTAAGAATGTTTCTAAATTATATTATTACTGTACAGATTAGTAACCCTATATTATATATGCTCATTGATTATCAACATATTAGTATATGATAATTCTGATATATATTCTGTTCGTTAGTTTCTATAAATGGTTATACAAGTGTCCCCACTTGGATAATCATTGTATTTAATCACATGTTGATATACCTTGTCAATTACCTATATATATATATATATATATATATATATATATATATATATTGAATTATAGATTATTGTTGAACAAGATAAAAACCTTTGATTTGGAACCCAGACAAGTATGAACATCCCTACACGGGAAAACTTTTTATGCACCCAAGGTGGACAGAGTGAACGATATCCTCATTCTTGCACGTAGTATTGATCAATGCAGGGCATAACGGACTGATCACCCCCGTGCCCGTAAGTTATGACGGTTTACAGATGAATTTCTGTTTAACCTTTTCGAAAATGAAAACAATGTTCATAGCATGTCACCATAACCTCAGTTATAGTCAATAGGTAGTTTCAAAAATTTAAAAGAGATATTGGTACAGATTACTTCACAACTATTGAAATTCGTTGTAGAAGGGTAGCATAAAGAAAATATTTAAATTCTTTCAGCTTATATATACATATATATAATTGCTATTACTTGCTGGGCACTCAGATGTTCATCCTTGCTTAATTTAAATGTTTTCAGCTAAGTGTGAACGACCAAAGAGCTCGGCTAAGAACAAAGGGAAAGGGAAGGTTGCAGAATAAGTTGGTGTTATTTTATGTAATAGTTTATCCTTAGTAAGACAATGATATTAATTATTTATCATGGGTTGTAATGAATGTATTAAAGGTTACGTACTTGGGAGCTATACTCTGATAATTATGTAAATTAAGTTTGACTTTTATATTATTGTTATTATTAGTATTATTCCGCTCATAGAAATGGTATCGTAAAGCACCGAGTTTGGGTTTTAAGTACCCGAATTTGGGGGCCTTACAGAAGTGATTCCTGTTAGGTTCGTATACAAGAATTGTAGGGTGAATATTAAGGAAAATATCATGATGGTAGATTTAATACCGATTAGACTTGGAGAGTTTGATGTTATTTTGGGAATGGATTGGTTGTTCAATTATGGAGCGGTAATTGATTGCCAAAAGAAATGTGTAAACCTTATGACTCCGTCAAAGGTAGTTTTCTATGGTAGCAAATTGCCTAGACAAATGAGATGTCTGACGATTATGCAGGCCAAGAAGTTGTTGAGTCAAGGCTTTGTGGGTTATTTAGCTTACATAATCGATACTCAGAGGAAGGGTGTGAAACTAGAAGAGATACCAGTGGTTAGGGAATTTGAAGATGTGTTTCCAGAGGATTTGCCTGGACTTACGCCTGACAGAGAGATTGAGTTCGTGATCGCCTTAGAGCCAGGAACTGCCCCGATATCGAAGGCCCTGTACAGAATGGCTCCGGTAGAGATGAAGGAACTGATGGTACAACTGCAAGAGCTGCTGGATAAAAAGTATATTCAACCAAGCGTATCACCATGGGGAGCACCGGTGTTATTCGTGAAAAAGAAGGATGGGTCGATGCGTCTTTGCATTGATTATAGGGAATTGAACAAAGTCACTATTAAGAATAAATACCCGTTGCCAAGAATAGATGACTTATTTGATCAGTTGAAGGGTGCTAAATACTTCTCAAAAATAGATTTGAGAAGTGGGTATCACCAATTGAAAGTAAGGAAGGAGGATATACCTCGAACGGCATTCAGAACTCGGTATGGACATTACGAGTTTCTGGTGATGTCTTTTGGTTTGACCAATGTCCCTGCTGCATTCATGGACTTGATGAACAGGGTGTTTAAACCATTCTTAGACAAGTTTGTTGTGGTATTTATCGACAACATTCTGGTGTATACCAAAACTCAAGAAGAACACGTGGAACATTTACGTTTAACATTAGAGACACTAAGAAAAGAAAAGTTGTACGTGAAATTCTCTAAGTGTGAATTTTGGCTAGATCGTGTACAATTTTTGGGTCATGTGATTGACCAAGATGGGATTTCAGTGGATCCATCAAAAATGGAAGTTGTAATCAATTGGGAACAACCAAGGACACCTTCGGAGGTGAGGAGTTTCTTGGGACTGGCCGATTATTATAGAAGATTTATTCAAGATTTTTCCAATATAGCCACTCCGCTAACAAATTTGACAAGGAAAGCTGTAAAATTTGTTTGGACAGAGAAGTGTGAAGAAAGTTTTTAAGATTTGAAGAAGAAGTTAAGTATGGCACCTGTATTGTCATTACCAGATAGTATAGGAAACTTTGTGGTGTATAGTGACACCTCACATAAAGGATTGGGTTGTGTTCTTATGCAGAACGGCAAAGTTATTGCCTATGCATCAAGACAACTGAAGGATTATGAGAAAGGGTATCCGACTCATGATTTAGAATTGGCTGCAGTAGTATTTGCTCTCAAGATATGGAAACACTATCTCTATGGAGAGCAATGTGAGATATATACAGACCATAAGAGTCTGAAGTATATTTTCACCCAGAAGGACCTAAACATGCGGCAAAGACGATGGATGGAATTGATAAAAGATTACGATTGTGAGATCTTTTATCATCCGGGCAAAGTGAATGTGGTTGTAGATGCTTTAAGCAGGAAAGGTCGGGAAAATTTGATGCTGATAACCACTCAGGAGGAGCTCATATCAGCAATGGCAAAGCTAGAGTTAGAAATCAAATTTCCAGAAGAATCCGATGAACGACTATTCCAGATAGAAGCTGGTCCAACTTTGGTGGACAAGGTGAAGAATGCTCAACTACAGGATGAAGAATGTAGAAAAATAAAGGAAGGTGTGAGTGAAGGTAAAAAGGTGAAATATAAGATCGATATCGAAGGACTACTACAGTTCAAGGGAAGAATCTGGGTTCCAGCAGTACCAGATGTTAGAGAAAAAATCTCGACCGAAGCACACAACACAAGATATTCGATTCATCCAGGAAGTACGAAGATGTATCAGGATTTACGACGTCATTTTTGGTGGCCAAATATGAAAAGGGACGTTGCAGAATGCATGGCGAAATGTTTGACTTGTCAAAGAGTAAAGGCTGAGCATCAAAGACCCAGCAGATTACTTCAACCGTTGGAAATACCAGAATGGAAGTGGGAACACATCACAATAGATTTTGTGGTGGGTCTTCCAACTACTCAGAGAGGATGCGACGCGATTTGGGTGATAGTGGATAGACTTACAAAATCAGCACACTTTTTGCCAATAAAGATTAGGTTCAATCTTGATCAGTTGGCAAGATTGTACGTTAAGGAGATCGTTTCGAGACACAGAATTCCAGTGTCAATTGTGTCAGATAGAGATCCATGATTCACGTCTAACTTCTGGAAGAGATTACAAGAATGTATGGAAAGGCAGTTGCGGATGAGTACGGCTTATCATCCACAAACCGATGGCCAAAGCAAACAAACGATTCAGACATTAGAAGATATGCTGAGAGCATGCGTCATGGATTTCAAAGGTAGCTGGGAAGAACATGTACCATTGGTGGAATTCGTCTACAATAATAGTTAGCAAGCGAGCATCGGCATGCCGCCTTACGAAGCATTATATGGTAGAAAGTGCAGAACTCCACTGTGCTGGGATGAAGTCGGTGAACGTCAACTGCTAGGACCAGAACTGGTACAACAAACTACTGAGGTTATCAAACTCATCAGGACAAGATTGGTAGCAGCTCAAGACCAACAGAAGAAGTATGTTTATCAACACAGATAAGATCGTGCATTCGACGTAGGAACTTTTGTGTTCCTAAAATTTTCTCCTTGGAAGGGGACAATTCATTTCGATAAAAAGGGAAAGCTAAGCCCGAGGTTTATTGGACCCTTCAAAGTGCTGCGAAGAGTCAGAGAGGTGGCTTACGAGGTAACTCTACCTCCAAAGTTGGAAAACATTCATAATATTTTTCACATTTCGATGTTACGACCGTATAAACCCGATTACAAGCTCGTGATCGAGTACGAACCATTACAGGTTGATAAAGACTTGTCCTATGAAGAGATTCCTATCCAAATAGTCAACAGAAAAGAACAAGTGCTCAAGAATAAAGTTATACCTTCCGTGAAGGTGATATGGAGGAACCACAATGCTGAAGAAGCTACGTGAGAACTCGAAGATAAAATGATGAAAGATTACCCTGAGTTATTTGTCTAATTTGTGTCTTCGATTCTGGGGACAGAATCTTTATAAGTAGGGAAGAATGTAACGAATGATTTATTTGAGTTGTGATTCTGAGGATAGAATCCTTATAAGGAGGGAATGATGTAACATTCCAGAATTTTAAATGATAATATTAAATATTTATTGAATTATATAAGTATTTAATTGATATGTTTATTGTTGAACAAATAATTGTTCAATTTGATTTAATTCAATTTAGTTAATTATTTGTTAAGAAAATAATTAAGGAGTTAAGAAAATTAATTGTTATGAGATAATATACTAATTTAATTTAATAATTAAGTTAGAGAGTTATAATAATTAAATGAATTATTATATTTTAATTTTTATTTGTAATTTAAAATGAAGTGTTAGTAGATTAAATAAAGTTATAATTATAAAGGAAAATTATAATTATGTGGTATTGATTTATGTGTTAAAGTAATTTAATAAATCGTTATTAGAATTAATTTAATTGATTATTCAAAATTTAATTAAAATAAAAGTGTGACTAATAACCTTACTATAAAGGAGTTATTAAAATAAATTAAAGTAGTATAATTGTGTTTTACCAAACAAGGTATAAGAATTAATTGCTTTATTTTAATTAGATTTACCAAACAAGGTGTAAGAGTTAATGAGTTATTTTTAGTTAGCTAGCCAAACAAGCCTTATGGCTTTTGATTTTCAAATAATTTATAACTGATGTCATTTAAAATTATATACTTAATACCTATATTATTATTATTATACGTTATATTTTTTTTGGTTAGTACGTAAGTTAGAATAGAGTTAGAGAAGAAAGACTCAAAAGAAAGAAAAAGAAGAAAAGAAGAAATTTGAGAGAGAACTTGAGAGAATTCTAGAGAGGATTTGAGAAAGAAATTGAGAAAAGAAGCTTGAGAATCAAAGATAGTCATCATCTTCTTCTAAATTAAGGTATCATCTTGCTTCTATTGTTCTAAAAGTTTAGTTGTCTTCTTCTTCCAAAAAGTTCTATGTAAAATCTTAGTAGAAGATGAATTTCTTGTGTATATAATTTTATATGATAATTATTTGTTATAAGATTGTTTTCATAAGTTATATATGTGATTAGTCAATTAATTCATGTATGTATGTAATTTTTGAAGAAACCCATATTATAGTGTGTTTATATGAAAATATATGAGTATGGCTTAGTTTAAAGAAAAATTAAGGTTTAACTAGTTGTTTAAATAATAAATTAGCTATTGAATTTAAAAAAGGATGAATAAACATAAATATGATATTTTGAATTAACTGTTTTGATTGAAAAACAAAGTTACAGTGATGATTTTCATTAAAAATGTCAAAAAGAGAAGTTTTATCAAAAACAGTGAAATTGGGTGTTGTAAATTCAATGTTTATGTTGTTTTATGGGTAGAATCATGTTAAGAGCCTTTAAATTATGTTTACATGAAGTCTCTGTATGTATTATATGTTAATTAGGTTGTTAGAAAGGAGCTTGTAGGCCAAATTAGCTTTTTGTTCTTGCTGTTGCCGAGGCTGATCGTCGAAGTCTGGAGTTCAGCGCCGCAGCGCGGCCCAGAAGTATAAGTTTCGCGCCAAGCGCAGTCCAGCAGTATAAGTTTCGCGCCACAGTGCCGGTGCCATGCCGCAGCGCCGGCCAACAGTGTAAACTATGGCGCCGCAGCGCGAGTTAGCAGAATGGTCAGACAATGTAATTTATTTACACAAAGTCTGAAAAAAAATGTTATGTGCTAATAGTAGGACTGTTGAGTTATGATTTCAATAGTACTAAACTAAGGATGAGCATGTTGTCAAACGATTAACTAGTATTAGTATTGATGTAATTTGAATATGTGATTCAAAATCAAATCTTACATAGTGAATGTACTTGGTTACATACATAATGTGTTAGTGACTAATTATGTCATGATGACATATATATAGGGTATTGTGATTCAAGTTAATTCGGTATAGCTTATGCGCAAGGCAAGTCTTCTAACTCCATACTTTCGTTGAGTTAGTTTGTTATGTTTATGCAAATTCTTCTAAACCTAAAAACTTTGTTGTGCAAGTTTAATTTCGTTGAGCAAGTTATTGCTTCTAATTGAATTACAATTATGCAAGTTTTTCCTAACTCAACACTTTTGTTGAGCTAGTTCTATTATTATGTTGCACATGTTTTTCTAAACCTAAACTTATTATCTTTAGCATGCAAGTATCTTTATTCTGATGAACAAGTTTATCGTTCAAGTTATTACTTATTATGCATGCTTAATATTCAATCCCAAGATTTAACCTTAGCTTAATGTTGCTCAAAGCAAGGTATGACATATTATTCAATCTTTATGCTATTAGATTATTCCTAAAGCATGAACTTAGTATACAATGTTGATTTGATTATGGTTTATTCCGTAACCTAGAGTTATTACCCTTTTATTCAACTAATCCTTAGTTGATGTTCGTTGAATTCCAAATTACCTTGAAATGTATCCAAACCAAACTTACTTTGGTGCGGACTTGTAATCCAAATACTGAGATGAACAACCCTATTATTGGGGGTTTACGCTTAGCGTTGACATGGTTGTGCATAATACAATGTACGAAGGGCTGATCCCCCTAAGTACGTGGAGTCCTTATAGTTTTATGACTGTTAAAGTTAAAGTTGAAAGACTACTTATAACTGTGGATATGATTCGTGGTCATTAGACCCTCAGTTGAATGTTATGATTTTCATTATTAGAACATATTATTCAGTTCTATTGAGCCTATTATTCGGTAAATGATGTAAAAGTTTTATTTATTGTTATTTCCAAGTGAGCCTTGTTTGCTCACTCTTGCCTGTATAACCATTACAGCTAAAGTTGAGAAGATAGATGTACCTAGCACCAGTAAGGAAAAGGGAAAGATGAACAAGTATTGAAGACTTGTAATATGTTGGCAGTTATTTATCAGACTTTAATTTGATTGATGTAATGAAGTATTTATTTAATTTCTGCAAATGAATGATTGTATTTAAAGGTTAGATAACCTGAGAGATTTTTTTATTAATGTAATCCCTTAAGGGAATGTTTATTATTCAATTTTTATTATGATTGGATAGTTAGATGTGAATATTTTGATTAAGTGAACACCAAATTTTGAGGTAAGAAAGTACCGGAATTTGGGGGTGTCACACATACTATGTCTATTCAATGGTACATTGCTGTTAATCGATCTTTGACTTTAATAACCTTGTTCAATTCTATATTGTTGTATTAAACCTTCAAGTAGTAAGCAAACTCTTATTGATTGAACTAGTCTATAATGGAATAATAGTGTTCTAAAATTCTAGAACCACAGATAAGTTAGATCCAAACTAAATTTTCTTTAGTGCGAAAATTCTAAATCCAAACTGAGACGAACAACCCTAACATAGGGGATTTTGTACGTGTAACGTTTAGATGTTTGTGCACAATACATGGTACAAATGGTTGATCTCTCTAAGTACGTTAAAAAGGGTCTGTATAGTCTAAATGACTATTAAGGTTGGGGTAGTAATACCTAATTATTGGGGACATAGTTCGTGGTCTTAAGTCCCTCAGATATTAAATTCAAACTTGTTTTCTATTCTGATTTGTAGAACAAGTTCACCATTATTCAGCATTCGTTGTTCATATTCTTGTTGATGTTGTTATTACTCTTTATATCAGTGAGCAATTGTTTGCTCACTCTTGCAATTAAAACTGCAGAGCTAAAGTTGAGAGGGTTAATGGGTCGTCTACTAGCAAAGGAAAGAGCAAGGTGTCCAAGTGATGAAGATTTATTGAGTTTATTTAAATGATTTATGTTATAAGACTTAATCTATTTTGTGATGTATTTCGCAGACTTATGTAATAATTTAAGGTTAGAATACCTGAGATTGTTTAATATGATGTAACCCTTTAATGGGAAGAGTATTGTTTAAGTTATTTTATGTCTTTATCCTTTACTATGGGTAGTTAGATGTAATTATTTTTGATAGTGAGCACTAAATCCTATGGGAATGAAGTACCCGGATTTGGGGGTGTCACAGGTTCGTATCAAAGCTTTAGGTTATGAACCTTAGGAGGGGAACCTTAGGAAGTAACCTTTAAGGAGACAGAAAATATAGTGGTGTCTAACTCTTATCGAGTTTTAAGGAATGGATTAAGGCATCCATTGAAGCTAAATAATAAAAGACATTATGTGCTATGTGTTAATAACTTATGTGCTCGCGAGTATCGAAGAATGTTATATAATAAATAAACTTAAAATTATTTTGTTGTCAGGATGTCTAACGATGGAGGATCTAGTCCAGCTAGGGAAGTGATACCTCAGA
Source organism: Panax notoginseng (assembly GCA_016801055.1). Taxonomy (NCBI): domain Eukaryota; kingdom Viridiplantae; phylum Streptophyta; class Magnoliopsida; order Apiales; family Araliaceae; genus Panax; species Panax notoginseng. The sequence continues at coordinate 94,776,492 of CM029015.1, read as the reverse complement.
TACCTAGAGATGACGAACTCTGGGATATCCACGTGCTGCGGGAACAGTTGATCTAGGAGGATGAGCCTGTGACCGATCCCGAGGAGGATAGTTTAGAGGATGAGGAGGAAGAGGATCCTGTGGAGTTTCCACCAAACTCCATATCAGCTGAGATGTATGATGCACTATATGACCATAACATAGAATTACAGGACAAGGTTGAGGAGCTGAAGGAGTTGGTTGAGATGCATCACGCTACGATAGAGCAGAAGGATGCGAAGATTCAGGAACTCGACTTACGCCTTGGAAACACAAAGTGGGACCTAGTTCATATAAAGGGTCAGCATGAAGATCTGTTGGCGGTGAACGAGAAGATGAAGACTAATGTGGAGAAGTTAAAAGATGACTTGTAAGAGGAATCAGCTAAGCGTGCAAGAGCAGAGGACACTTGGATGAAGGCGACTCATCGTGCAGACCGTGCTGAAGCTAAGGTCCAAGTGAAGAAAACTAAAATGAGCGAAATGGATCATTTCATTAATTCTGCAATTGATAGGGCCCAGGATCGAGTCTTTTATTACCCACCTCAGTTTGAAGATTCGTCGTTGTTCGTGATGGATCGTAGGATGGCATATCATATTATGGAGGAAGAGCATAGAGAAGCCTCTCGACGTCTTAATATGCCCAGATAAAGAGAGAATAATAATAATAAAAATATGTGGTTAAGTATATGAATGAATAAACTGTAAATCCCTTATTTTGAGATAAATAAAGGGGTAATGTGAGTATGTAATCCTGAAACTTGTCTAGTTCAGGAAAGTGGATGTTAATAGCGGTTATGCTATCTTTATTGTGTTTTAAAAATATTATGAATGAATAAAATATTGAAGTTTATTTGAAATGTTATGTGTTATAACTTTAATCTTAGAATTCTTTGAGTTAAACTTCAAGTATTCAAGAAGTTGAGTAATGAACTAATAAGCGTATATTTTAACAGAAAATGCCTCCTAGAAGAAGATAACCATGTCAACAACCACCTCATGAGGGGTCTATTAACAATAATAACGAGGCCAACGCTAACCCGATTCAGCAGTTGGTAACTTTGTTAACGGGAGCACTTACGAATCAACCGCAAACTCAAGTCACGACCTTCAAGGAATTTAAAGCGGTTGGACAGCTAGAATTTCAAGGGTCTATGAATCCAATAGAAGCCCAAACCTGGATTATGGAAATGGAAAAGGTGTTTGACGTTGCTAGAGTCAATGAGGATCAGAAGACTGCATTTGCAATGTTCATGCTGAAGTCTGAAGCTAGCTATTGGTGGCAGGCAAATAAGGTTCGTGGGGGACAAGGAGTGATAGCATGGGATAGATTTAAGGAGATGTTTTTCAAAATTTACTTTCCAGTGAGTTCTCGGAATCAGCTGGAGGTGCAATTTCTGGAGCTAAAACAAGGAACTATGACGGTGCCAGAATATGCTGCGAAGTTTAACGAGTTGGCAAGGTTTGCCACTTATCAAGTCAATACCGACAAGTGTAAGGCGAGAAGGTTCGAACAAGGATTGAAACCCTGGCTGTATAGCAAGGTTTCAATGTTCCAGTTAAATACATTTGCGGCTGTACTAGAAAAGGCAATTATCGCGGAAGGTGAAAGCGACGCATTGACCAAGTACAATCAAGAATAGAAGAAGAGGAAGAACGATAATGAAAATAAGGCTGGTGGAAGTAACGTTGGCAGTAATAATCAGAAGAGGAAGTGGAACGAGAATTCGACTGCGGGAGGACAGCAAGGAAGTTAACAAAAGAAAATGTTTGAAGCTTGTGCGACGTGCGGGAAGAACCACACTGGGGTGTGTTTGAAGGGAAAGCGGGTGTGTTTCAACTGTGGTCAGAAGGGACACATTACACCAAACTATTTTAGCCCAAAGAAAGGAGCATGTTTTACCTGTGGTTCGAAGGATCACATGGCTCATGATTGCCCTAAAAAGCTAGCGGGAAGTGCAAGTGGAGGAAAGGGAAACAACGGTGGTGGTACATTGACTATAAATGGTCCAGCACAGTTAAACCAACCTACTGCGAGGACTTTCAATATGACCGTGCAGGATGATGTACAGTCTAAGGATGTGGTGTCAGGTATCATTCCAATTAATGGTATTAATGCTTATGTGCTATTTGATTCGAGTGCTACTTGTTCATTTATATCCGATGAATTTGCTCAGAACTTAGATTTGTCTCAGGAAGAATTAGAATATCCTTTGAGCATAGAGATTGCGAATAGGAAAGTGATTCCTGTTAGGTTCATATATAAGAATTGTAGAGTGGTTATACAGGATCACGAGATGATGGTAGATTTGATACCAATTAGACTTGGTGAGTTTGATGTTATATTGGGAATGGATTGGTTATTCAGTTACGGGGCAGTAATTGATTGCCAAAAGAAATGTGTTAACCTTATAATCAAAGGTTGTGTTCTATGGCAGTAAGTCACCTCGACAAGCAAGTTGTCTGACAGTGATGCAAGCCAACAAGTTGTTGAGATAAGTATATGTAGGATACTTAGTCTACATAGTCGATACACAGAAGAAGAATGCGAAGTTAGAAGAGATACAGATCATAAGAGATTTTGCAGACGTATTTCCAGACGATTTGTCGGGTCTTCCGCCAGATCGACAAATCGAGTTCGTGATTGACTTACTACCAGGAACGGCCCCAATATCTAAGGCACCATACAGAATGGCCCCAGTAGAGATAAAAGAGTTGATGGTGCAATTGCAAGAATTGCTTGACAAGAAGTATATCCAGCCGAGTGTATCGCCATGGGGAGCACCGGTGTTGTTTGTTAAGAAGAAAGATAGATCGATGCGGCTCTGTATTGATTACAGAGAATTGAATAAGGTCATGATAAAAAATAAGTATCCATTACCAAGAATTGATGACCTGTTCGATCAACTGAAGGGAGCAAGATATTTCTCAAAGATAGACTTAAGAAGTGGTCATCATCAGTTGAAGGTGAGGCCGGAGGATGTACCAAAAACAGCGTTCAGAACTCAATATGGTCATTACGAGTTTCTGGTTATGTCTTTTGGTTTAACCAATGCACCTGCAACGTTCATGGATTTGAAGAACAGGGTGTTTAAACCATTCTTAGACAAATTCGTGGTGGTGTTTATCGATGATATTTTGGTGTATTCCAAAACTAAGGAGGAACATGTTGAACACTTAAGAATAACATTGGAGACATTGAGAAAAGAAAAGTTGTATGCTAAATTCTCAAAATATAAATTTTGGTTGGAACGTGTACAGTTTCTCGGGCACGTTATTGATAAGGACGGAATTTCGATAGATCCATCAAAGGTTGAAGCTGTAATAAACTAGGATCAGTCGAAGATACCGTCAGAAGTAAACAGTTTCTTAGGGTTGGCAGGTTACTACAGGCATTTTATTCAAGACTTTTCCAAAATCATGACCCTGTTGACGAATTTAACTAGGAAGGCGGTTAAGTTTGTTTGGACGGAGAAGTGTGAGAAAAGTTTTCGAGAATTAAAGAAGAGGTTAAGTTCAGCACCTGTGTTGTCATTGCCTGATGATACAGGGAATTTTGTGGTGTATAGTGACGCATCGCATAAAGTACTAGGTTGTGTGCTTATACAGAATGGCAGAGTTATTGCGTATGCATCACGTCAATTGAAAGATTATGAGAAAGGGTATCCGACTCATGACTTAGAGTTGGCTGCGGTGGTGTTTGCCCTGAAGCTTTGGAGACATTATCTTTATAGAGAGAGGTGTGAGATATATACCGACCATAAAAGTCTGAAGTATATCTTTACACAGAAAGATTTGAATATGAGGCAGAGAAGATGGTTGGAGTTGATCAAAGACTATGACTGCGAGATTTTCTACCATCCCAGAAAGGCAAAAGTTGTTGCTGATGCTTTAAGTAGGAAGGGACGGGAGAAGTTAATGATGTTGACTGCTTAGGAGAAGCTAATATCGAAAATGGCAAAGATGGAATTGGAAATTAAGTATCCAGAAGAATCCGACGAAAAGTTGTTCCAGATGGGAAACGGTTCAACGTTGGTAGATAAGGTGAAGAATGCACAACTTCAGGATGAAGACTGTGAAAAGATAAAAAGAAAAGTATCTGAAGGTGAGGAAAAAAAATTCAAAATTGATTCACAAGGGTTACTTTGATTCGAAGGGAGAATTTGGGTTCCGCCAGTACCAGAAATTAAGGAGGAAATTCTGAGTGAAGCTAACAACTCAAGATATTCGATTCACCCTGGGAGTACAAAGATGTACCAGGATCTTAGACATCATTTTTGGTGGCCAAATATGAAAAAGGATGTGGCTGAGTGTGTGGCGAAATGCTTAACGTGTCAGAGTTAAAGCTGAGCATCAAAGGCCAAGCGGATTATTACAACCGTTGGAGATACCAGAATGGAAGTGGGAGCATATCACAATGAATTTTGTGGTAGATCTTCCAATGACTCAACAAGGTTATGACACCATCTGGGTGATTGTCGATCTATTGAAAAAGTCAGCACAGTTTTTGCCAATCAAGATTAGATTTAACCTAGATCAGTTGGCAAAACTGTACGTGAAGGAGATTATTTCAAGACACGGTGTTTCGGTGTCCATTGTATCAGACAGATATCCACGTTTCACATCTAATTCTGAAAACGACTATAAGAATGCTTGGGAACATAGCTGAGAATGAGCATAACGTACCATCCTCAGACTGACGGACAAAGTGAGAGGACTGTCCAAACACTAGAAGATATGCTCAGAGCATGTATCATGAATTTTAAGGGAAATTGGGACGATCATTTACCGTTGATTGAATTTGCCTGTAATAATAGTTATCACGCGAGTATTGGCATGCCGCCTTACGAAGCGTTATCGGCAGGAAAAACAGAACTCCATTATGCTGGGACGAGGTAAGTGAACGTCAGCTATTGGGTCCAAAATTGGTGCAGCAAACTGTCGAGATCATCAAGGTGATTCAAGCAAGATTGATAGCTGCACAAGACAGACAAAAGAAATATGCCAATCAACATCGACAAAATCGAAAATTTGATGTTGGTAATTATGTTTTCTTGAAAGTATCTCCCTGAAAGGGGAAAATTCCATTTGACAAAAAGGGGACATTAAGCCCTAGGTTTATAGGACCTTTTGAAGTACTTCGACGAGTTGGTGAAGTGGCGTACGAGGTAAATTTACCTCCAGAGTTGGAGCATATTCATAATATTTTTCATGTATCAGTATTAAGGCCATATAAGCCTGATTATAAATATGCTATAGAATATGAGCCGTTATAATTTGAGAAAGATTTGTCCTATGAAGAAGTCTCTATTCAAATTATTGACAGAAAAGAGCAAGTACTAAGGAGTAAAGTGATACCTTCTGTTAAGGTAATCTGGAGAAACTACAATGCTGAAGAAGTTACGTGAGAACTTGAAGATGTTATGATGAGGAATTATCCTCAGTTATTTGCTTCATCTTGTATAATGATTCTGGAGACATAATCCTGTTAAGGAGGAAAGAATGTGACGAGTGAATTTATCGAGTTGTGATTCTGGGGACAGAATCATTTTAAGGAGGGAAGGATGTAACGATCGAGAAATTTTTGTAATTAATTCACTACAAAAAAATGGGGCTTCAGCAACAACTGATTTTTGTTGCTAAAGGTGCCAAATTTCGTTGCTAAAGGTTTTTGGCAACAATGAGCGTTGCTAATTGTTCCGCAACGAACGTATTTTTTTCGTTGCTAAAAGTAATACATTTTGCAACGAAATTTGGCTTTCGTACAGATACATCGATCCTTTAGCAACAAAATATATTGTTGCAGAATAATTAACATTTAGTTGCTAAAAACTCCATTTCGTTGCAAAAGCCTGCTAATTGGCAACGAAATGAACTCTTGTTTTTTGTAACGACCATGCATTTCCGTTGCTATTGACACCATTCTGCAACGATATTTTTCGTTGCAATAAATTATGAAAATTGTTGCCTAAGCTTGCTTTCGTTGCGGAATGTAAACTTTTTAGCAACAATTTTCGTTGCTGATTATATTATTTGGCAACGACATTATGCTGAATCAGCAACGAAAATGTTTGTTGTTGGTTATTTTTCAATAGCAACGAAAGTCGTCGATTAGCAACGACATTATATGTTGCCGTTTCTTTATATGTGCAACGAAAGTTGATATGATTTGCAACGATAAAAAATGTTACCTTTTATTTTAGTATTTGTAACAATATCCTCTCCGTTGTTATTAGGTTAATTTTTCGTTGCCAAATATTATATTTTTAATGTCATTAGCAACAAAAATTTGTTGCTAAATGTATAAAAATTTGTTGCTATATTAAAACTTGTTCAATGCTTTGGTAACGAATTATATTGTTGCCAAATTAAAATTTGACATTCTTTTTGTGTACCTGGCTGGCTCAATGTCCCCATAGCAAATAATGACAAAAGTACAAAAAACTAAAATATTATTAACTTAATAAAATCATCCACTACATACTCATTCATTATCTTTACAATTAACCATCTAAAGCTACCACAGTTCTTCAATCAAAGTATATATCTACATATATAGAGAGCACACTTCACAATTTCGCCCCTTGTCTTTCGTAAACGTAGCACGAAAATTTGATACCCAGTATTGTAAGGCAGGTCGTAGAAACAGTCTTCCTGCATTACTATAAAATTGAAAATGATGAATATTTAGTTATTTGCATTAAAACAAATTATGGATACATGCGCACAAACTTATATATTCATGACAAATTATTAATTGACTAATACTTTCATGTGAAGTGCAACCATGGACAGAAAAATTATTTGAATGCATATAAACCTAAAAGATGAGGAAAATAGATATATTCTAAAAAATAATGCACTACCACATAATATTCTTATGTTTGTAGAAAATAAATAGCATAAAAAAAATAAACCTAAACAAAAACTGAAATGACTGCATCCGTAAGTCAATTGTAATATGGTATTTAGTGAAGATATAATAATAATACATCAACCATAAAGGAAGAATGAAGAAAAAATTTAGTCATGTTCTGGTCAAGAATGCTTGCCTCTGCTTTGGGTCTGCATTTCCTTCAGCTCTCAAACTAAGAACATCATTACGAGATGATTTTTTTTAGCAATCTCAGTTTTCAATTGTTGAACAACTTTTGTAATCTCATCCATTGCCATGTGCAGCCTACTGATTTCAGATTTCCCCACTGACATCAAGTACATTAGTCCAACACTAAGTCCCAAAGCAAATGATGGGTCATCTGAAAGCCATCACATGAATTAGAGATGAACAACTAAACATATATACAATCTGAAATCTGAAACTCCCAAAAAAGTAGATCCCAGTCCTTGGGACTTAGGAAAACGACTGAATCTAAGTTGATCATCAAGGTAGTTCAACCAAAAAATATATGAAATAATCTCCTCATCTTAAACAAACAAATAGAGAACTTTGGGAAGAAAATGCTGTTGGGCTAATCGGGTGGGGGTGTACATCATAAAATTTAATCCCTTCACAACATACCCTCACCCATCTGATTATAGGAGCACTGCAGTGAAAAATCACATCGGTTCTTCTTTTTTAAATAAATTCCCTTAAATATGTGAAGTAAGTATATATTAACAGCTTGAAGAAGAGGGGAAAAGAACAGGACAGTTTTATACATACCTTTAATCACTTGACCAGTACCAAGCTCAAACTCGATTAGGTCACCCCTTTTAAAGATGGAATCAAATACTGTTCCATCTATAAGCTTCCCCTGCAATGATGAGTGACAACCAGAATAAAATAAGATGCCTATGTTTTTATCTCAGATACGCTCCCTTAAAGTTTACACATTGACATAAGTAAGAAACTACTTCTCCTTTTTTTGGTACCACAGAAAGATAGTAGACAAACATGCATTACATAAACTATGCATCATGGTATCAAAATATTATACTCTCTTTGCGATCAAAGTGCACATTTGATTTCCAATGCTAAAACATCATTGTATAAAATAGATCAACTCTATCAGGAAGTAAAGTTCACAGTTGATTTCTGATGCTAAGCCAACACAAGAAATTAAATGTCTAAAAGGACTAATTGGATAATGAGAGATCATATCAAAAAATTCGACTAAATTCATCACACTTATCACATGATAGATGAGAAATCAACAATCTAATATATATTACATAAAAAGATCCCTCAAACACCAAAATGTTGCCAATGTGGACTCCTTTCTTTCATCTTTCTATTTATATCTTTCCTCCCTTTTTTGAGTTTTTTTTTCATAATTAGGTGCACATAACATACTGAGCAAGTTATTCTTGAGCTTTAAAAATGCAACTCAAAAATCACATAGGAGTATTATGCATGGTTCATGTGAAAGTAAATATAGGTAATACAGTATTCAAATTATTCGATAAATATTTTCATAGGTACATACAAAATTCTTTCTATTTAGTTAAGTTTTCCATATGCTCCAAAAAATATTACCAGAAATTGAGTTTCCATATTTCTTCTTGTTTTTTGGTAGTTAACTTATCATTTATAGTATTTTTTAAAGAACATAAATAACTAGAGTTTCCTATACGTAAAGACATTTGGGCTAGAATAACCTCCACTCTATTACTAGATATCATAAATTACAAAACACTGAATTTCGACGAAAGGAATTCACACCCCAAAATCAGATTTTAAACTGGCTTCAGTTCAAAATTAGACTACTTTGGTTCAGTTCTAGATTAAAGGCATGTGCTGTGTGTTCGCGAATTCAACACTAATCCTAAAAAACTAAATGTCCAAGACTCATCACAAATACCACTGCTATAAACTCTTTAAAGTGCTTAAAGTTCATAAAGACGGCTGAGATAACTCCATTTTCCCCCAATTTGTTCTATGATACTGACAAAAAGACCTTAAAAATGCAAAGTTTCTAATCATAACTTCGCGTACTCATTAGTCAAACTTATTGCATTCAATGGATATATGTATAGAGTGAGAGGAAAAGAGAAAAATACAGTCGAAGGATCTTGAGTGAGGTTGAAAGGCTTAAGACATATACTGCAGACGTCATCGAAACTGTCACTATCAGCTTCTACATATCAAAGCTTCTACATATCTGTTTTTCATTAAGATATTCTCAGGTAGATTATAAAGTGGCAGTAAGCTTCATGGATATTACTTATAAATGCAGGTTATCTTGTAGATTATAAAATGGCAGTAAGCTTCATGGATATTCGTCATCAAAGGTGTAAGACCCCAATTTTTATAAATAAAGATGAATTTTCTATAAATGTCATTTTTGAATATTATGAAGTTAATTTGATATAATGTTATAGTTGTGGGTAATATTTATAAATTTTGCAAAGTAAGCAAGTTGTTATAAAATATTCGTTTGGTCGGAGAATATTCTTTTTGTCGGGGAATATTCGTACGACGGCACAATCATTGGTGGACCCCACAACGGAATTATTGTCGGATTGAGAAAACGACAGAATTATCTTTCTATAAAAATAACAGCTGAGGTGTTACCGTTAAAACCGTTAAAACTGTTGAACTACTCGGTAGTAAAAGTACAGTAATACGCGTGGTTGCATAGTAGCACACGGTATTGATTATTGATGCTTACGTGAGAAGTCACTCGGCTATACTCAATTATTGCTACAGTAATTGCTGCATCATATCTCTTAAATTATTGTCATAGTATCATCTGTATAATATGTTATATTATTGAGACGTTGTGGTAAGTTTGGTTATTTTATGGGGGGGCCATATGTCATCATCTAAGAGTCTCTTCGTCAATAGTAATTACCGTCGTCAATAGTAATTATCGTCGTCAATAGTAATTACCGTCGTCAATAGTATTTACCTTAGTCAATAGTAATTACCTTCGTCAATAGTATTTACCTTGGTCAATAGTAATTACCTTCGTCAATAGTATTTATCTTGGTCAATAGTATTTACCTTGGTCAATAGTAATTACCTTCGTCAATAGTATTTACCTTGGTCAATAGTAATTACTTTCGTCAATAGTAGTTGTCCCTTCAATATTACCAAGAGTCATTTGACCCTTCGTTAAGACCAAGAGTCATTTGACCCTTCGTTAGGACCAAGAGCCACCCTCAGTTTTTCTATAAATAGAGGCCTAGGGCTTCATTATTTTTCACGAATTCATTCAAGCTATAGAGAGAGAAAGTATAGAGAGAATAAGAGAGAGAGAATAAAAGTATTCTGCTACATCACTTTTCCAATATCCAGTTCTTTTAAGGTAGGGAATATTATTTCTTTTATATTCATGAAGAGAACTTCTGTTATTCCATTTGTTATTATTCTGTTGGAATAACCAGTATACGCGGTCTACCCTATACTTGGTGACATTCTTCTATTATTCTGTTGGAACATCCTGTCTGTGTGTTTTACACCGGACCTGGTTCCGTTTTATTATTATTCTGTTGGAATATCCTGTCTGTGTGTTTTACACCGGACCTGGTTCCATTATTTATTATTCTGTCGGAATATCCTGTCTGTGCGTTTACGCCGGACCTGGTTCCATTATTTATTATTCTATTGGAATAACCTGTCTGTGCGGTCTATCGCATGCATGGTGATTTCTTTTGTTATTCCATTCTTTATTGTACTCAGTTGGTTAAGTTTTGACTTCTATACTCCATGAAATTTATGGAATATCCTTGATAGTTTCGTTTCATCCAGTATCTTTTCAAGAAAATATTCTTCTAAGCATTCTTGAATTTTACTCCACAATGCAGTATCATGTTGACAATTTGGACGTTGTTAATTCCTGGATAAATTAATTCTTGAACTTGTTTTATTGAATTCTTATATCATTGTCATCATCCTCATGTTTATAAAATGTTGAAAGTCATCTGTGGCCTGTATTGCATAGATGGACTTGGTATGATTATGACCAGGGATTATTCGGTATAATCATGACCGTAATGTTACAAATGATGTGGTAAAAGTCCTCATTGGCCCGTAGTGCATTGATGGACAGTTGTTGGCATGATCATGACCATTAATGAATACACGAATATCCTTGGCCGTAGTGCAGGGGTGATTCGATGATGTGGATTATTTTATTAAGCTGAGTCTCAGCGATTACAGTGTTGAAAAACTTTTTAAATCATAAAAGATAGTAGAGTTTATTTTCTACTTGACTCTTTTAATGGATTGCTTGTTCCGCTACAGTTAAACTTGATGTCTATTATATTTTATCAGTTTAACATTGTTGAAGGCTAATGATAATTTATTCTGCATTATCTTAGTCATAATATTTCTTACTGGGCTAGTTGAGCTCACCCTTTCTTTCACTGTTCTCTTCAGGAAATGAGAACGTAGCTGGGACAAGTCGGGGTACGGAGTGATGGTCCGAATGATAGTATTAGTTAGTAGTCCTCACTATTCTATGTAATGGTGTGTTAATAAATGTAATGAGGACTCCTTTTGAGTATGAATACTCTCTAGAAGATAATATTTGTATTCAAACTCACAGTTTATGTTTTGTCGTGTTGTACACGACAGATGTATTAATCAGTTGTATTTGTATTCTGTACTATGTATCTGACGACCCAAGATGGGTGATGTATACCTAATTTTGGGGGCGTCACAGTTGGTATCAGAGCTTAGGGATATGATCCCTGGCTAGGATGTGAGAATAGAACTAGGAGGGGAGAGACGGGGAATTCCTTCGCTAGTATGACCTACCTAAGTTTATTTGCATGGTATTTAATTGGTCGGTCATAATATAAGGATAATATATGACATATCAATTAACTTTTATTTTGTGGCAGTATCTGAAAATGACATCTGAGAATGTTGAGAATAGCAATGGAGCACAGGCGACTATTGATTCACCACATATCAATAATCAGGATAATGTTCATCAGGAAGGTGACAATCCTCATGCAAACAACAACACTGACCAGATGATGAATGATGGAATGTTCAGAGGTTTTATGCAATTCATGCAACAACAGGTGAAAGCGGCTCCTGTCCACAACATAGGTAGAAATACGGGAAACTCTCAGGCGGTCACCGCTAAACAGTTTAAGGAACTGGGACCTCCGGAGTTTAAGGGAGAACCCAAACCACTTGTAGCTGAAACATGGATAAAGCAGATCACCAAGATATTTGATGTCTTGGGTTGCTCCGAGGAGCAAAAGGTTCCCTTTGCCGCCTTTATGTTGCGAGGAGAGGCAGATTACTGGTGGGAATCGATAAAGCGTACTCAACCTGCCGCACTGAAGATGTCTTGGGAGAAGTTCCAAGAGCTGTTTAACGACAAATACTTTCCCGAGAGTATTCGTCACATGAAGGAGGTGGAGTTCATCAAATTAGAGCAGAATAATATGACCGTGTCGCAGTACGAGGCAAAATTTACGGAGTTATCCCGGTTTGCGTCCCACCTGATGGATAATGAAGAAAGAATGACGCGGATGTTTTTAAGAGGTTTGAAGCCGGAGATACGTCAACATCTTGTTTCTCATAAACTGTGTTTGTATTCAGATGTTGTAAATAGGGCTCAGTTGGTGGAGCGCGATAACGAGACAACGCAACCAAAAGAGAGCAGCCGGCAAAATGATAATACCAGTGAGAGCGGTCATCGAAGCGGTGACAACAAGCGTGGAGGGAATCAACAGGCCAGAAATGGTAACCACTTCGGTGGTAATCAGGGCCAAAACAATAAGAATGGGCATTTCAAGAAGAGGAGATTCAACAATGATGGAAAGACGTCAGCACCAGCACCTGTCGTTAAGGAAGGAGAACGACCACCTATCATATGTTTCAAATGCGGAGGGGAGGGGCACATCAGTCCAAACTGCGCGATGCCGTCCAAAGCATGTTATAATTGTGGAAGAGAAGGTCATTTAGCCCGATTTTGTCGTTTACCGAAGACAAATTCAGCTAGGATGGAGGCACCAAAGGCCGTCCCAGAAAAGTCAAAACCGGTTGTGCAAGGGAGAGCGTTTGTTGTGACCTCCCAGAACGCAAGGAACCCGAATGAGGTCATCACGGGTAAGCTTATCATAAACTCTAACGAAGTCTATACTTTATTTGATACCGGTTCTACCCATTCTTTTATTTCTCCTACTTGCGCTCATCGATTAAATTTGATTCCGGAGAAATTAGACTTTGACTTAGCAGTTGAAACTCCATTGGGAGAAACCTTCATTACATCCACGGTTTATAAGTCTTGTTTGGTTCAAGTTGGTACCCACACATTACCTGTCGATCTTATTTCATTAAAAATACTTGCATTTGACGTGATTCTAGGGATTGATTGGTTAACTACTCATCATGCAAAAATTGATTGTTTTCGTAAGGTTGTTAGCTTTCATATTCCTAATCGACCTATTATGCGAATTCAAGCAACCAAACCATTAAAATCAATCGCTGTCATCTCAAGCCATAAAGCTATTCGTTTATTGAAAAACGGATGTCAAGCTTTCTTAGCTCATGTCACAGATCTAAACAAAAATACGTCAGCTTTGAATGATATTTCTGTTGTTAATAAATTTCCTGACGTATTTCCCGAAGAACTTCCTGGCCTACCCCCAGAGCGTGAAATTGAATTTTGTATCGACCTTGAACCCGGTACAAAACCCATTTCCAAAGCCCCATATCGAATGGCTCCTATTGAACTTCAGGAGTTAAAGACCCAACTGCAGGAATTGTTAGACATTGGTTTTATTCGTCCTAGTACTTCTCCTTGGGGTGCTCCTGTTCTGTTCGTGAAGAAGAAAGATGGGAGTATGCGACTTTGTATTGATTATCGGGAGTTGAATCATGTCACCATCAAAAATAGGTACCCATTGCCACGTATTGATGACCTGTTTGACCAGTTGCAAGGAGCACAATTCTTTTCAAAAATCGATGAAGAAGGAATACTTCGAGTCAACTCCAGACTTTGTGTTCCTAACAACCCTGATTTAAAGTATGAAATCATGATGGAGGCGCACAACACACCGTTTGCAATCCATCCTGGAAGTACCAAAATGTATCATGATCTTCGTCATATATTTTGGTGGAGCAATATGAAGAGAGAGATAGCGTTGTTTATCTCAAGGTGTCTAACTTGTCAACGAGTCAAAGCGGAGCATCAAGTACCAAAAGGTCCATTGCAACCACTTGAAATTCCAGAATGGAAGTGGGAGCACATTACCATGGATTTCGTTACCGGTCTTCCTAGGGTTTCTCAAGGTATTGATGCGATTTGGGTCATTGTTGATAGATTGACCAAGTCTGCTCATTTCTTACCGATACGAGAAACTTATACACTTGAACGTCTTGCTCGTATGTACATAAACGAGATTGTAAGACTGCATGGTATGCCAGTATCCATAGTTTCTGACCGAGACCCAAGATTCACTTCACGATTTTGGGTTAGTTTACAAAAGGCTATGGGCACGGAGTTACGATTTAGTTCAGCATATCATCCTCAGACGGACGGACAATCAGAGAGGACTATTCAAACTCTTGAAGATCTATTAAGACTCTGTGTCTTTGACTTCAAAGGAAGTTGGGACAAGTTCTTACCATTGGTGGAGTTTTCCTACAACAACAGTTATCAAGCAAGTATTGGCATGGCTCCATTCGAAGCATTGTATGGAAGAAAATGTCGTTCTCCAGTATGCTGGGATGAGGTGGGTGAAGCAACGTTGTTGGGACCGGAGTTGGTACGTATGACTACAGAAAAGATTCAAACGATCCGACAACGTATAAAAACCTCACAAGATCGACAAAAGAGTTATGCTGATCTTCATCGAAAGGACGTGGAATTTGATGTAGGAGATCACGTGTTCTTACGTGTTGCTCCATGGAAAGGAGTTACGAGATTTGGAAAGAGAGGAAAGCTAAATCCTCGATTCATCGGTCCATTTTTAATCCTCGATCGAGTAGGAACTGTGGCTTATAGACTCGCTTTACCGCCAAGTATGTCTCGTGTTCATAACGTTTTCCACATATCCATGTTACGCAAATATGTGGAAGACCCGAACCACATTATTGAGTTAGAACCGGACGAAATAGCGGAGGATTTGACGTATGAAGAAGTTCCTGTTCAAATCTTGGATAAGAAGGAACATATTCTACGCTCCAAGGTTATACCTCAAGTTAAAGTTTTGTGGAGAAACCACGATGTTGAGGAAATGACTTGGGAGTTAGAATCAGAAATGAAATCAAGGTATCCTTACCTCTTCGACATACCAGGTACGTACCCTAATTTCGAGGGCGAAATTTCATAAGAAGGGGAGGTTGTAAGACCCCAATTTTTATAAATAAAGATGAATTTTCTATAAATGTCATTTTTGAATATTATGAAGTTAATTTGATATAATGTTATAGTTGTGGGTAATATTTATAAATTTTGCAAAGTAAGCAAGTTGTTATAAAATATTCGTTTGGTCGGAGAATATTCTTTTTGTCGGGGAATATTCGTACGACGGCACAATCATTGGTGGACCCCACAACGGAATTATTGTCGGATTGAGAAAACGACAGAATTATCTTTCTATAAAAATAACAGCTGAGGTGTTACCGTTAAAACCGTTAAAACTGTTGAACTACTCGGTAGTAAAAGTACAGTAATACGCGTGGTTGCATAGTAGCACACGGTATTGATTATTGATGCTTACGTGAGAAGTCACTCGGCTATACTCAATTATTGCTACAGTAATTGCTGCATCATATCTCTTAAATTATTGTCATAGTATCATCTGTATAATATGTTATATTATTGAGACGTTGTGGTAAGTTTGGTTATTTTATGGGGGGCCATATGTCATCATCTAAGAGTCTCTTCGTCAATAGTAATTACCGTCGTCAATAGTAATTACCGTCGTCAATAGTAATTACCGTCGTCAATAGTATTTACCTTAGTCAATAGTAATTACCTTCGTCAATAGTATTTACCTTGGTCAATAGTAATTACCTTCGTCAATAGTATTTACCTTGGTCAATAGTATTTACCTTGGTCAATAGTAATTACCTTCGTCAATAGTATTTACCTTGGTCAATAGTAATTACTTTCGTCAATAGTAGTTGTCCCTTCAATATTACCAAGAGTCATTTGACCCTTCGTTAAGACCAAGAGTCATTTGACCCTTCGTTAGGACCAAGAGCCACCCTCAGTTTTTCTATAAATAGAGGCCTAGGGCTTCATTATTTTTCACGAATTCATTCAAGCTATAGAGAGAGAAAGTATAGAGAGAATAAGAGAGAGAGAATAAAAGTATTCTGCTACATCACTTTTCCAATATCCAGTTCTTTTAAGGTAGGGAATATTATTTCTTTTATATTCATGAAGAGAACTTCTGTTATTCCATTTGTTATTATTCTGTTGGAATAACCAGTATACGCGGTCTACCCTATACTTGGTGACATTCTTCTATTATTCTGTTGGAACATCCTGTCTGTGTGTTTTACACCGGACCTGGTTCCGTTTTATTATTATTCTGTTGGAATATCCTGTCTGTGTGTTTTACACCGGACCTGGTTCCATTATTTATTATTCTGTCGGAATATCCTGTCTGTGCGTTTACGCCGGACCTGGTTCCATTATTTATTATTCTATTGGAATAACCTGTCTGTGCGGTCTATCGCATGCATGGTGATTTCTTTTGTTATTCCATTCTTTATTGTACTCAGTTGGTTAAGTTTTGACTTCTATACTCCATGAAATTTGTGGAATATCCTTGATAGTTGCGTTTCATCCAGTATCTTTTCAAGAAAATATTCTTCTAAGCATTCTTGAATTTTACTCCACAATGCAGTATCATGTTGACAATTTGGACGTAGTTAATTCCTGGATAAATTAATTCTTGAACTTGTTTTATTGAATTCTTATATCATTGTCATCATCCTCATGTTTATAAAATGTTGAAAGTCATCTGTGGCCTGTATTGCATAGATGGACTTGGTATGATTATGACCAGGGATTATTCGGTATAATCATGACCGTAATGTTACAAATGATGTGGTAAAAGTCCTCATTGGCCCGTAGTGCATTGATGGACAGTTGTTGGCATGATCATGACCATTAATGAATACACGAATATCCTTGGCCGTAGTGCAGGGGTGATTCGATGATGTGGATTATTTTATTAAGCTGAGTCTCAGCGATTACAGTGTTGAAAAACTTTTTAAATCATAAAAGATAGTAGAGTTTATTTTCTACTTGACTCTTTTAATGGATTGCTTGTTCCGCTACAGTTAAACTTGATGTCTATTATATTTTATCAGTTTAACATTGTTGAAGGCTAATGATAATTTATTCTGCATTATCTTAGTCATAATATTTCTTACTGGGCTAGTTGAGCTCACCCTTTCTTTCACTGTTCTCTTCAGGAAATGAGAACGTAGCTGGGACAAGTCGGGGTACGGAGTGATGGTCCGAATGATAGTATTAGTTAGTAGTCCTCACTATTCTATGTAATGGTGTGTTAATAAATGTAATGAGGACTCCTTTTGAGTATGAATACTCTCTAGAAGATAATATTTGTATTCAAACTCACAGTTTATGTTTTGTCGTGTTGTACACGACAGATGTATTAATCAGTTGTATTTGTATTCTGTACTATGTATCTGACGACCCAAGATGGGTGATGTATACCTAATTTTGGGGGCGTCACAAAAGGCCTCTACTCAGTGTATGTTGACCCGACTCTTAAAAGACTGTTTCTTAAATGCTCTTCCAATGTTGATTCTAATAAATGCTCAAACATGATCAATTTATCTTCCCACTTATGTCCCCTCCCAACAACATGATAAACCTCAATTACATAAATCCTGAACAACAAAATAATTGATAAAAAAACAACCAATATGCAGCCCATAGAAAGTCTATAATTAACACTGAGATATAAGCATTTCCCATTTATCATGTTAAACTAGGATTGGTTTAGCAAAAAAAAAGAATAACAATAACTTACGACCAAAGTATAAAACCCTCTAAGTTTCGTATCTCTGAGAAATTATAGTCACTTTTAAATAGTGATTCTTAGTATGTGTCATCCAAACAGAAAAGACTCTTAGAACGCGTTTGTTTCAAGAAAATTGTTAAATCCACAACAAAAATTGTTATTTCCACAACAAAAGTGTTGTTATAGATCCTATAGCGACGGTCTTCACTGTCGCTATAAATCTATAACGACACTTTTGTTGTGAAAATAACAAAAAGTGTTGTGGATTTAACAATTACCTTGTTTCAAGGAAAGTGTTTTCTGCATTTCAGACGATTGGAATAACTGTAAAATTGGTAATTGTTTTGCAGGTCAATGCACAAGTTAGTTTTCCAAAAAAATGATGTGTACTCTTCAACTACACAAGTCATTTTCCCTAAAAATCATTTCTTAGAAACAAGCAGACCTTCAAAATTAGGAGAAAGTTGAGAATACATAATAATACTCTCTCAGTCCTAAAATAAGTCTATTATCAAAATCAATGTAAAGAATTTATGGAAAAAAACTCACTTTTTAAGGGTGGCAGTATGATTCACATATTCAATTACATTCACAATTCACAATAGCATATTACCAAATAATAAATAAAAACTCAAATGCTTGATATAATGATACATTAAAACAGGGAACAAACTGAAAATCATTCAATAACTCCAAAAATTCAATAAAAATTTATTTTTTAAAATAATAATAATTTGAGAAATCGGTTTTGTACCAAAATTCTTAACAATAACAAGTTATTTTGAAAAGGGATGAGCTAGGGAGTCGTTGAAGCAATGACACGTCGCCTAATTAAAACTTATCATAACAAGCTTATCAGAATAATTGAAACTAGAAGCTATCTGCTGATTGAGAAGGAATAAAATCAAAATAAAATGATGGGAAAATGAAAATTTACATGGTTCTGACAATAAAACAATGTAAAATGCCAACCTGTATTAAATTAGCAATAAAAGCAAGGGGGTAAGAGAGATCTAGTTTGAGTAGATAATTTATCAAACACGTTGTGAGCTTCCCTAATTGCTACCAAACAAGATATACAATAAAATACACACAGGTAGGTACTAATAATATTAGGTTTCTTAACAGTAAACACACAAAATTAAAAACTAACCTTTACTTTAGGAACACCAATGGAGGAAGAGAAGTTAACACACTGCCGCCACCACAAACCACTTATCGACAAGTTAAAATTTAGGGCTTGTTAGGGGGAGGAGAGAAATAGAGGAAATCAAAACAAAATTAGGGGTAGATGAGATAAATACATTTTGTTTTTACATTGGATTAATGTAAATATAAATTGAAAACCTAAAGACTGAAATTACCTGCTCAAATAGTTTCAATATGCAGAATTGTTGTCAAGGTTTCCAATGTGAGAGGGACGGATGGATGGAGTGAGATGAGAGAGATATGTATGGAATTTGCAGTGGGAGAAATGTGAGGACATGCAGACAACAGAGCGATGAGTTGTGGCTTTCTATAGGGAGGAGGGGTTTACTGAAGAGGGAGATGTTTGATTTGTTAATTCTTTTCCTTTTGTTGCTTACTGATATGCTGAAGACGACAATTGAAGGAGATAGGGCGATTGAGGGAGATAGGGCTCAACTGAATGCATTTTCTAAACTGAGGGAGTTAAAATTTAGGGAGAGAACGGGCGTGAAAATAATGGAGGGACATTTTCGCAGACAACTTATTTTAGGAAAAACTTGTTTTTTTACTTTATAAAAAGAATATAATTTGTAAAATCTATAAATTTTAAGAACATATATGTATTACATTATATGTTAATTATTAAAAATTGGTAAGTTACTGTATCAATAATATGAGATTTAGTTGTGTTGCTGCATCCCAGATTTTGCTATTTAATTTATATTCATGTTTTTAAAAAATTATTTTTATCTATTTAATTTATATTCTAATATTTTTATTTTACTTTAATGTCATACACTTATTTCTTTTAAATAAAAATTGCCATGTATTATCAAAAAAAAGAAATAATTAAAAACTAAATAAAAATTGTCTCAATTATAATTTTAATGTCCGAATTTGAAAGGATTTTTAATTTTATAATTTTTATAATTTCTTCAATTATATTTGTTATTAATTATATAAAAAACATTTTCTATTAATTACAAAAAATAACTAAATAACTCTTTTTATTTTTTAATTTCTACCATGTATTTTTTGCTAAATTTTCTAATTTTATTATAATTTTCTTTCATTTTTCCCTAAATGTATTTCATATTCCCCTTAATTTTAATTACCATATTTTTAGTTTTTGTGTTTTATAATAGCTTAATTATAAATAAAAAATTATTTGATATGAATTACAAAAATAATTAAATACATTTTATATTTATTTTCTTGTTTTTTGGCTAAAGTTTTAAATTTATATTATACTTTAAAATAGTTTTTTCATTTTCTTCATAAATTTTTTTTTCCAAATCCACATAATCACTGCCACGTCGCATAATCACTGCCACATCAACATTATTTTTACAACTGAGTAACTTAGTTGACTTTTTTCGTTAAAAGTCAATGCATGTAACGGTTTTTTTAATTTTGTGTTAGAAAAATCGAGTACAGTGTGTTGACTGTAAGAAAAAAAAGTTCAGTTATCCATCTGTAAGTTGATATATAGTACAGTGATTGAAAAAGCATTTAACCCCTGAACTTTCATAGCATGCTTTTATTTTATTTCACTAGAATAAAGAAAAATATTCAAGTAAATAGCCCTTTGGGTATGTGGTTCGTTTTAAAGTTCTAAACAATGTTTTAGAGCGGTCATCTACATGAGAAAATTATGGGATGAGTCATCCCTCAATCAGTGATTGAACCGTTATTGAACCGATATTAAGATAATAAAATTAAGTTATAATATTATTAAAAGTAGTTAATTTTAATATTAAAAATATATAGTTCAAAAAATATTAAAAACTAATAAAAAAAATTGGTTCATCTGGTCAACTTAACCGGTTTTACTTGTGGTCAATCAGTTCAATCCGAGTTTTGACCAAACTAGTTCAACCGGGCTAAACCGGACCTAAAATATAATCGATTCCCGATTCAGTCGACCAGTCTGGACAAGGTCTAAAAATAATGGTTCTAAATATAAACGTTATATTTAGGATCTAAATACAATATTTTAAAAATAATGTGATATGTTTATATTTTTAAATGTATCAAATGCTATAGTTGTAAATGTTCTAAATATTAATAAATAATCGAACATACCTTAAATATTGATAAAATAAAATTGAAAGTAGAGTAATATGAATAACAATTTCTTAAGCGTTCGATGTATGATTACATGAATAAATAAAATGATACTCCCTCATCTGTCACATAATAAACATTCTAGTATAATTTTAGTGGTCAAAATTATTATTTTTAAATAAATAATTAAAATTTTTATATAAAATTTTTAAATCACGAAACTTGACATTACTAGTATATTATTCATAGTTTAAATTATTATAAACTTGAAACGACTGTCGTTGGGAGTAAAGACTCACACATCTAATTTAGAAAAAACTACTGAACGCCATTTTAAATGGCGTTGAATTTTTGGATATTTTTTTTGGGTTAAAAATCAGAAAGGCAACCAAAGCCACTTTAAAAAATATTTTTTTAAAACGAATTTACAAAAAAGTATCTTAATTTTTTTTAAACGATTTTATTTTTTTAAAGAAATTTGAAAAAAATAAAAATGTGATCCAATGCCAAACTAACCAACATTGTAACTTTTTTAAAATTTTTTTATAAAACAAATTTGTAAAAAAGAAGAGTAAGATGTAACATCACTTTAACTGACGCTGAAATCTTTTTTTTTTTAATTTCTTTGATCTCTTGTACTTGTTTACAAACATCAATATTTTTTTATATTTATTCTCTGTCATCTGCATTGGAAATGAAGGAGTATATAAGACTTCAGCTATAAAAAAATAAAAATAAAAATTCTAACGCCAATTAAAGTTATGTTGCATCTTACTCTTCTTTTTTACAAATTAGTTTTTTTTTTTTAAATTTAAATAAAATAGGGATAAAATTGATATTACATTAATATGGGTCAAACTAACTTATTAGGAATGACTTATAAGTCATTTTTAAATAACTTTATTCTGTTTTAGTTCATAAAACATAATAAATTTTTCTTCATCTTTTATGTTTTCTCTTAGAACTGATAGTATTATAATTTAATTTTATAATATATTTGGAAAAAAGATAAAAGGAGAACTAGAAAAAGCTAGGGGTATACCATTACTATTCTTATTTTTATATTTTATTTTTAGACTTAAAAATATGTTCATGATTTAAGTTACTCCCTCCGTCTAAGAATAATAGTTCTTATTATTTTATGTAATCTCAAGTTAAATATTTACTTATATTAAATAATCTATTTTTTTAACAATAATTTGTGCTTAATATCCTTTATATTAAATGTCATATTTTTATTATTTATAAATATTTATATAATATCACTAGTCATGTATAAAAAAATATGCAATTACATGAGAATTTAAGTATGAATAATTTTATCATTTGACTTTTTTTTTAAAGTCGCATAAAATCAATCATCACTTTCATTCTCGGATAAATTTAAAAATATTAGAGACTACAAGTTATGGCATTAGTTTAGTTAATTAATAAATTAGAATGACTGAGTGGTAGCTTAATGACCCAATAACCCATAGGTCTTAGGTTCAAAACCTAGCTGTGATATTTTTGCTTCTTATGTTATATTTTTTATGTATTAGATAAATTCTATTACCATCTATATATATAGATACCCATCTTAAATCTTCACATTAAACTAAATATATATAAAGTAACTATGAATATTTATATAACGTAACTATGAATATTTTAATATATATATATATATATATATATATATATATATAATTATAAATTTATCTCTAAATATTCATATAAATATTTATAAACAAATATTCATATAAATTTATCTTTAAATTTATAAACAAATATTTATTTATAAATTTATAAATATTCCATCTAAACTTTAGATATGAATATTTTTAATAAATATTTATATGACTATTTAGAGATAAATTTATAAATATTTATATGAATATTTGTTTACACACACACACACACACACACACACACACACACACACACACACATATATATATATATATATATATATATATATACATATCAGTAGAATAAATTTAAAAATATTGGAGACTACAAGTTATGGCGTTAGTTTAGTTAACTAATAAATTAGAATGACTCAACGGTAGCATAATGGCCCAATAACCCATAGGTTTTAGGTTTAAAACCTAGCTGTGATATTTTTGCTTCTTATGTTATATTTTTTTTGTATTATATAAATTCTATTAACATCTATATATATACTCATCTTAAATCTCCACATTAAACTAAATATATATAAAGTAACTATGAATATTTATATAACGTAACTATAAATATTGTAATATATATATATATATATATATATATATATATATATATAAATTTATAAACAAATATTTATTTATAAATTTATAAATATTTCGTCTAAAATTTAGATATGAATATTTTTTATAAATATTTATATAAATATTTAGAGATAAATTTATAAATATTTATATGAACATTTCAATGTATAAAATTTATTATTATTATTATTATTATTATTATTATTATTATTATTATTATTATTATTATTATTATTATTATCTTAATTTAAGGCAACATTTTAATGGTCATTGCAAAAAGTTGTATAAAATATGCAACGAAAATAAAAATTGTTGCCAATGAATGTGGTCCATATTATGCAACGAAATATAGCAACAAAAAAACTTTCGTTGCTCACGATGAGGAAAAATCAAGTGGTTAGAAAATTTGCAACGAATTTCTAACGAATTTTGTTTCCAAATTTTGCAACAACTTATGAATTTCGTTAC
The DNA here is from genome assembly GCA_016801055.1 of Panax notoginseng. Lineage (NCBI taxonomy): Eukaryota > Viridiplantae > Streptophyta > Magnoliopsida > Apiales > Araliaceae > Panax > Panax notoginseng. The sequence continues at coordinate 94,752,584 of CM029015.1, read as the reverse complement.
AAAAAGTGAAAGCCTGACACAATTTGCAATGAAGGACAAGTTTCGTTGCTAAACATACACTTTGAGCAATGACTTATAAAGTCGTTGCCTGAAAAATCGTTGCTAAAGCCCCATTTTTAGCAACAAAAAAACTTTCGTTGCCCACGATGACGGGAAATCAAGTGGCCGAAAATTTTGCAACGAATTTCTAACGAAACTTTTTCCCGCCAATGAATTAGCAACGAATTTTTGCAACGACTTATGAATTTCGTTGCAAAAAGTGAAAGCCTGACACAATCTGCAACGAAGGACAAATTTCGTTGCTAAACATATACTTTTAGCAACGACTTATAAAGTCGTTGCCCGAAAAATCGTTGCTAAAGGCCCATTTTTTTGTAGTGATTTAAATATTTATTGAATTAAATAAATATTATAAATAATTTATTTATTGAGGAAAATAAATAATTGATGAAATTGTGATGCAAAAATTTAGTAACTAAATTTATTAATGTTAATTAAATTGAATAATGGTAATTTTTATTTAAAAGATTTAATTTAATGGAATAATTAAATTATATGAATTGTTTAATATTTAAGTAAATAAATAAATTAAATAAAGTGATGTTTAGGTTTAATTTAATAATTAAAATTAGATATATAATTATTTATTAATCACAAGTATAATTATAATAAAAATTATAATTATTATAATTATAATTGTAAGTTATTTAAATAGGTTACATGTGTAACAAATAAAAACTATATAATATAATATTATTAAAATAAACTAGTGGGGGAAATTTGTGTGTAACCAAACGCAGCCTTATGGCCTTTGGCATAACGTAACCGATAGGCGCTTTGTTTTGTTAACTGACGTACGTGGGTGAGAGGCCATATCAATTTATATGTCACAGAGTATAACAAGAGAGAAAAACACAGTGAGAAATTGAGAGAGTAAATCTTTGTGATTTTGCCAAGAGGAAGGAGAAGTTATCACTATCTCTTGCTAGCGTACAGTCATAGGATTAAAGGTATACTTTCTTCTAATTTCCATGTTTTGATTTCTTAGTGATTATCCACTGTAAATTGATGGTTATGTTGGATTGATATATATACATGTATGTATGGTTTATAAACCGTTAATCATCATATATGAGTGATATGCGATTATCAAATATGTGAAAATTGGTTGTGTAAGAAAGAAGTTGGGATATCAATGTATGCTCATATAATATGGCTTAGTAAGTACAAAATTTCATGTCCAATACCTGCTATAATCTGTAAATTTTTGTTAGATTGTGTTAGTATGCTAAGAAACGAAAACAACGTAGTTTGAATCGTGTTAATTAGTTAAGAAACGAAGTCGTGGCGATCGAATTCGCTAAAAGTGTTAAAAGTGATCAAATTGGGAAAATTGTGGTTTTGATTCTTCAAAATTGAGTATATGTAGTGTTTATGCAGTTAGAATGATGAATAGCATGCTTAACTATGTTGTTACAAGGTTTTAGATGTCGAGTTTGGTGTATTTATATGGAATTGGGATTTTTGGCCTAGAACAGAGTCTGATTTCGTGTTTTGCAAAAACTGTTTCTAGTGCCGAGCGCGGGCGCGCTGCCGGATGCAATGGGAGACATGGCGCGGCCGCGCCAGTGGTCAGTCAGACCCAGTGATGAGCTGTTAACAACATAACTTTGGAAATGCTAACCTAACTTATTTTAATAACCCTAAAACATGTTATAAGACATAACAACATGTTGTAATCACAACGTTGAAACTATAAATTATGAACCATTAAGTTGTGAGAGTTTGGAATGTGATGTCGTGAGAATTGGAATTTATTTTGCAATTACCATGTTGTGTATTAAATATAATTGAGAGTTCAGTTTCATGGTACGTAAATGATTAGGATAATCAGACCCTAAGATAAAAATTATAGACTTGGCTAAAATGAGAAGTAAACCAATGAAGTTAGTTTTGATATATCTAATTGGTATTGTGATCTTAATGGTATATGTAGGGTAATTGGCGAACGTTTATTATATATGTGTAGCTTACACACGAGGCAAGTTCCCTAACTCCATTCTTTTATTAATGACTACAAGTTTCATAGCTATGTTATCTTTTATGTCAAGCAATTAACCAATTAACACGATTCAAACTATGTTGCTTTCGTTTCTTAACATACTAACACAATCTAACATAAATTTACAGATTATAGCAGGTATTGGACATGAAATTTTGTACTTACTAAGCCATATTATATGAGCATACACTGATATCCCAACTTCTTTCTTACAAAGCCAATTTTCACGTATTTGATAATCGCATATCACTCATATATGATGATTAACAATTTATAAACCATACATACATGTATATATATCAATCCAACATAACCATCAATTTACAGTGGATAATCACTAAGAAATCAAAAACATGGAAATTAGAAGAAAGTATACATTTAATCCTATGACTGTACGCTAGCAAGAGATAGTGATTACTTCTCCTTCCTCTTGGCAAAATTACAGAGATTTACTCTCTCAATTTCTCACTGTGTTTTTCTCTCTTGTTATACTCTGTAACTATAGCCTTAAAAAGAAAAAGAACGCCTAACATATAAACTGATATGGCCTCTCACCCACGTACGTCAGTTAACAAAATAAAGCGTCTATCAGTTACGTTATGCCAAAGGCCATAAGACTGTGTTTGGTTACATACAAATTTCCCCCACTAGCTTATTTTAATAATATTATATTATATAGTTTTTATTTGTCACACATGTAACCCATTTAAATAACTTACAATTATAATTATAATAATTATAATTTTTATTATAATTATACTTGTGATTAATAAATAATTATATATCTAATTTTAATTATTAAATTAAACTTAAACATCACTTTATTTAATTTATTTATTTTCTTAAATATTAAAAAATTCATTTAATTTAATTATTCCATTAAATTAAATCTTTCAAATAAAAATTTCCATTATTCAATTTAATTAACATTAATCAATTTAGTTACTAAATTCTTGTATCACAATTTCATCAATTATTTATTTTTCTCAATAAATAAATTATTTAAAATGTTTATTTAATTCAATAAATATTTAAATTAATTACAAAAATTTCTCGATCGTTACAATAACTTAGCCAAAGTATATAAATCTTCAACCATTACATCTGATTCATGTCTTTTAAGTAGTACATAGCGTTACCTTGAATCCTTAACCTGCAAAAGTGATTATTTGCAAGGTTGAGCTTGACAGCCCAGCAAAATCTAACAGTTTTCATGCATCACGTAGCATATAATTAACATGCTCACAATATACAACATAATCATTAGACTAACATTTCATACATGCTTCAGTCCACATAACAAGGATTGAGTTCCTTACTCAATCGACATTCTTTACCCAATCAACGTAGTCATAAATTGACTTTAACGTTTCATACTTTCAACATATACAACACATCATGCATTTTGTAATAAAAATTTAAAATAGTTCATCAACAAGTCACATAGCAAATAGGAACTGAAAGACTTGCCTTGATTGTTGTTTACCAACAATAGTTTAACAGCTTACAACTATCTGCACTTCACGTGCCCTACACAATTATATAATCATGCACATCAACTATTAGTCACATAGCAATGCATAGTAGTTGTAATGTAAACTTTACTCTATATCTCACAATCCTTCCTATTATCAATACATAATGTTTAGTTTGATTGTGTTAACTTTCTACTTACATCTCACTATATTTCATACTCAAAGTTCATTCAAGTGTTTAAGTCTTGCTATGAATCATTTTTGGTTTTATATTAATCCCATTTCATATCTTATAATATTCATTTCATTTAACTTAAAACACTTTTTATGTGACAACCCCAAAATAGGTCCATTCCATCCAACCTATTCTGAGTCGCCCAATACATGGTACAGAAAATAACTACAACTTTATTACAACGATTGTCGTGCAAAATACAACAACACATATGCTGTGAGTTTGGATACAAATATATACCAAATGTGACTCATGTTCCATCCGTGGACATCACCTCTCAATGACACCTTACATAAAGGTATAGTCAAAAACTGTTTTAGAAATTAGAATCTTTGGGAAGTGCTCAAGGAAACCTTCGTACATGGGAGGCCATGCGTCTAGGTTATGATAGATATCATATGGCCACAGAATTATCCTTGGTTGACCCAATAGACCCCAAAGAAAAGTGAGAAGATTACTATCATATTCTTCCCAATGGTGAGTCTTCTCTTGACTTATCATTATCTCCACTATCTTTAATCGAGAATTATACTTCAAACAAACACCAAGATTATATAGGTAGTGCTCGTATATATACTCAGCAAGTGGATGAGCACAACCCTGTCTTATGATGACACGAGGTTGTATGTCATTAGACATCTTGTATGATAGTGACAAAACACCCTTCCAACGTTGGGTTCACCTCACCCTATTTTCTTCACCAAATATAACTACTAAATGATGACCACCGTTCTATTTTCCCGTTACCCTCGCTCGACCCAGCTACACTCTTATTACCTGAAAGGAATTATGAAGCAAAAGGGTGAGCACAACTAGCTAAGTAAAGAATATCATGACTAAAGATAAATAAATTATCAATAGTCTTCATCAGTAATAAACCAAAGATTTAGAACATATGGTAGATGATAAAAATTTCAACCATAGTTGCAGCGGAACGAGCAATCCATTAGAAGAGTCAAATAGACTATAAAGTCTATTATCTTCTCCATGTTAAAAATCCACCAACAATGTTTTATCCCTGTAACATCAATCAACAATTCTGGTCCACAATCATATGAATAACTCATAATCATAACTGTAGTTCTAAATTTCTCTTCTCATCCAGGACGAAGATAATTTTTATCACCTATCTTTACCTGAAACATCAAAGATCATGGTTACACCAAATCACACTTCCTGTTCATAATCATACTAATAACTTCATCTTTACACTACGGCCAAAGATATTCATTTGTATCACCAGTTGGTCATGTTTATCTCAACATCTGTTCATCTTTGCACTACTGGCCAAAGATATTCAACAACATGTCATCTTTGCACTACAGGCCAAAGATATTCATCAATATTTCATCTTTGCACTACAGGCCAAAGATATTCCTCAACAGTTCATATTTGCACTACGGCCAAATATATTCATCAATAATTCATCTTTACACTACAGGCCAAAGATATTCTTCAACAGTTCATATTTACACTATAGGCCAAATATATTAATATCTCAAAGAAATATATAATCATTTCAGAATTATATAAACAATAATTATAACCATGTTGATCAATTCACCTTTACACTTAAGCTAAAGATATTCAGTTATAAATTCAATGGTCATAATCATACCAGTCAACAATTCATCTTTGCACTACTGGCCAAAGAGAACCCATAGTCATGATCATACCAGAAATCTACCCATCTTTACACTCAAGTCAAAGAGAAATATCATCATTAGGGTTATAAAAATGTTATATATGATAATAAAATCAATATAATCAACATATAGATTTAATCTCAAGAGTAATATTCATAAACCAGCTATAATTTGGTCAGAAAACGAAACCAATTTTGTCGTGAATAGTAACTCGTGAATAGTAACTCATGAATAGTAACTCGTGAATAGTAACTCATGAATAGTAACTCATGAATAGTAAACTCGACACAAAAAGATAAAAATTTCACAATAAAATACATACCAATATTTCGATGTAATGATATTGAAAGAATAATATTTCTTAAGCTTATAAACAATTTATTTTAATTATTTATACTTTACTAAATAATACATTTAATCATCCTAAAATGCCAAACTCATAAGATTTCATCATCAATAACCAAAAACCCTCATCAAAAATCTGTATATACCTCATATAGGATTCTCAAGCCATAAAATCATATTTTTCAATTTTCTTACTTCACATAACATATTTAATTCATTTACTCACAACTAGTCTATTTTCATGAAAAATACCAAATCAGTTCCAAAAATATTTCTTTTCTGGAATTTAGCAGAATATAGTCCCATATTGAACATATATTTTTCTCAGAATTTTTAAAAGTCATTTACTATTTTTCATATGGCCAAAACAGCCGAATATTTAGACATTTATCAAAAATTTTACTTTTATCTAAAAATTCTGAAATTCACAGAGTATACTCCTATCATATACATGTACTCCCAATAAAAATTTCATCAATTTTGGAGTTAACCACAAGAAGTTATAAGCGGTTACTTTTAAAATAGTCTTTTCCCGTAAAATTCATAACTCTTAATCTATACATCCAAAAATCACCATTTTTTAACACAATCAATAAAACTCATCAAAATATCATTTCAAATTTTTCCAGAATTTTTTGAAGGTCAGAAAAATTACGAAACAGAAAAACATAACAACCCTTAAAATTCCTTACTATCCCTTACCTCAAAAGAGCAGTACTTCTGATCAGTATAAGGCTGAAGAAAACTTGCACTGATGAATAGAAACTCACAGAGTATCTAAATACTCACAAAATATGCTTCATAATATAGAGAGAGAAAGAGAGAAAGCTTATGTTTCTGGTGTGATTTTCAATTCTAACTTAGCCCTCTATTTATAGGAAAATGTTAGCACGCCGAAGCAGACTTAACCTGTAACCTGATGGCTTTACCTGCTACTATTCCCACCTACCACATTTGAATAAAAATCTCAGCACATTTCTTCACCAACCAAGAGTGGGGCCCACCAATTCTAGAATTTTCTACCAAAATGATTAACTCCAAAAATTCAACAATTTCTGAACCAGTCATCTCGTAAAATTCATAACAAATCATACGTTTATTTTTAACGGTTCAAAATTTGTGGACATATACTCAATTTATATATGTATAACATATCCAAATATTACCACGATCCAACAGTCGGATTAAAAATTATAACCCTCGCAAAATATCTCAAATACCCTAATTTGATTTTCAATACCTCCGTTCCGACAAATATACAGATAAAATACCTCAACATTAATTCCTTCATTTATAACCACATAAATAAATCCATCATTTATATCCACATCAAATAAATATTTCCTTATCATATGAATCAATAATTAATTATTCATAGATAATATTACTGAATCACATTTATGACAACTAGGCCGTTCCCAGGAAAGAGGGGGCTTTACAATAAGGATTTCTCCTTACTGGCGCGCAATTAGATGACCAAACCTCTCCTTAGACAGAACTTTCTAGATACTGCCAATAATGTTATCTAATAATATTATTCAAATAATATGAATTATTGATCTGATAAAAGAAAATATTTTGCAGCAACAATTATTGAAACAACAATAATATAAAATATCAACGCAGCAATTATTGAATCAATAAAATAAAATATTGAACAATAACTACTGTAACAATTATTGAGTAGTGTCTTCTTATGTAAGAATAAATAATTGGTGCAATATCGTGTGCTACTGTACAATAACGCGTATTACTGTATTTTAACCATCGGGTATTTCAACAGTATTAACGGTAACAATTACGCCGTTATTTGTAAAAACTCAAATTTGTCATTTTCTTCATCCGACAGTTATTTGTTATGGGGCCCACAAATAGCCGCGCCGTCGTACGAAAATTCCCCGACAGAAAGAATATTCCACGACTAAACGAATATTCCCCGACAACAATGATTATTTTATAACTACTTGCTTATTTTGAAAAAAAAATTCACATTTCACCCATAACTTTAAACTTTTATCAATTTAACTATTTACTGAATAGTAATTATAAGAAAACTTAAATACTTTTATTTCATAAAATTCGGGGTCTTATAATCTCCCCTCCTTATGAAATTTCGTCCCCGAAATTTACGTACCTGGTATTTCGAAGAGTTGAGAATACCTTGCTTCCATTTCAGATTCCATCTTCCCTGTCATCACGATTTCTCCATTGATCATCTCCTGTATTTCAGATATCATTCTAGAATACAGCTTCAAAACAAGGGTTAATTGAACAAATTAACATTGACATAATATCCCGATATTATGACTGACCAACAAATAAGCTTAGGTAGGACACACTAGCGAAGAATTTACTCATCTCCCCCCTTCTAGTTCTATTCCCCGATCTCCGCCAGAGATCATATCCCTAAGCTCTGATACCAAAATGTAACTCTGGACACCAACCTATGTCAGCACCTTACATTGATACCTATCAGTTTGCCACCGCAGAACGGCGTCCCCTACGGAGAGTCTGGCTTCGGTGCATCCCCCATCAACAGGAAGTCACCAGCGAAAGGCTCGGGGCTCTTTACTTATAGCTCTGATACCAAATGTGACAATCCCAAAATAGGTCCATTCCATCCAACCTATTCTGAGTCGCCCAATACATGGTACAGAAAACAACTACAACTTTATTACAACGATTGTCGTGCAAAATACAACAACACATATGCTGTGAGTTTGGATACAAATATATACCAAATGTGACTCATGTTCCATCCATGGACATCACCTCTCAATGACACCTTACATAAAGGTATAGTCAAAAACTATTTTAAAAACTAGAATCTTTGGGAAGTGCTCAAGAAAACCATCGTACATGGGAGGCCATGCGTCTAGGTTATGATAGATATCATATGGCCACAGAATTATCCTTGGTTGACCCAATAGACCCCAAAGAAAAGTGAGAAGATTACTATCATATTCTTCCCAATGGTGAGTCTTCTCTTGACTTATCATTATCTCCACTATCTTTAATCGAGAATTATACTTCAAACAAACACCAAGATTATATAGGTAGTGCTCGTATATATACTCAGCAAGTGGATGAGCACAACCCTGTCTTATGATGACACGAGGTTGTATGTCATTAGACATCTTGTATGATAGTGACAAAACACCCTTCCAACGTTGGGCTCACCTCACCCTATTTTCTTCACCAAATATAACTACTAAATGATGACCACCGTTCTATTTTCCCGTTACCCTCGCTCGACCCAGCTACACTCTTATTACCTGAAAGGAATTATGAAGCAAAAGGGTGAGCACAACTAGCTTAGTAAAGAATATCATGACTAAAGATAAATAAATTATCAATAGTCTTCATCAGTAATAAATCAAAGATTTAGAACATATGGTAGATGATAAAAATTTCAACCATAGTTGCAGCGGAACGAGCAATCCATTAGAAGAGTCAAATAGACTATAAAGTCTATTATCTTCTCCATGTTAAAAATCCACCAACAATGTTTTATCCCTGTAACATCAATCAACAATTCTGGTCCACAATCATATGAATAACTCATAATCATAACTGTAGTTCTAAATTTCTCTTCTCATCCAGGACGAAGATAATTTTTATCACCTATCTTTACCTGAAACATCAAAGATCATGGTTACACCAAATCACACTTCCTGTTCATAATCATACTAATAACTTCATCTTTACACTACGGCCAAAGATATTCATTTGTATCACCAGTTGGTCATGTTTATCTCAACATCTGTTCATCTTTGCACTACTGGCCAAAGATATTCAACAACATGTCATCTTTGCACTACGGGCCAAAGATATTCATCAACAATTCATCTTTGCACTACAGGCCAAAGATATTCATCAATATTTCATCTTTGCACTACAGGCCAAAGATATTCCTCAACAGTTCATATTTGCACTACGGCCAAATATATTCATCAATAATTCATCTTTACACTACAGGCCAAAGATATTCTTCAACAGTTCATATTTACACTATAGGCCAAATATATTAATATCTCAAAGAAATATATAATCATTTCAGAATTATATAAACAATAATTATAACCATGTTGATCAATTCACCTTTACACTTAAGCTAAAGATATTCAGTTATAAATTCAATGGTCATAATCATACCAGTCAACAATTCATCTTTGCACTACTGGCCAAAGAGAACCCATAGTCATGATCATACCAGAAATCTACCCATCTTTACACTCAAGTCAAAGAGAAATATCATCATTAGGGTTATAAAAATGTTATATATGATAATAAAATCAATATAATCAACATATAGATTTAATCTCAAGAGTAATATTCATAAATCAGCTATAATTTGGTCAGAAAACGAAACCAATTTTGTCGTGAATAGTAACTCGTGAATAGTAACTCATGAATAGTAACTCGTGAATAGTAACTCATGAATAGTAACTCATGAATAGTAAACTCGACACAAAAAGATAAAAATTTCACAATAAAATACATACCAATATTTCGATGTAATGATATTGAAAGAATAATATTTCTTAAGCTTATAAACAATTTATTTTAATTATTTATACTTTACTAAATAATACATTTAATCATCCTAAAATGCCAAACTCATAAGATTTCATCATCAATAACCAAAAACCCTCATCAAAAATCTGTATATACCTCATATAGGATTCTCAAGCCATAAAATCATATTTTTCAATTTTCTTACTTCACATAACATATTTAATTCATTTACTCACAACTAGTCTATTTTCATGAAAAATACCAAATCAGTTCCAAAAATATTTCTTTTCTGGAATTTAGCAGAATATAGTCCCATATTGAACATATATTTTTCTCAGAATTTTTAAAACTCATTTACTATTTTTCATATGGCCAAAACAGCCGAATATTTAGACATTTATCAAAAATTTTACTTTTATCTAAAAATTCTGAAATTCACAGAGTATACTCCTATCATATACATGTACTCCCAATAAAAATTTCATCAATTTTGGAGTTAACCACAAGAAGTTATAAGCGGTTACTTTTAAAATAGTCTTTTCCCGTAAAATTCATAACTCTTAATCTATACATCCAAAAATCACCCTTTTTTAACACAATCAATAAAACTCATCAAAATATCATTTCAAATTTTTCCAGAATTTTTTGAAGGTCAGAAAAATTACGAAACAGAAAAACATAACAACCCTTAAAATTCCTTACTATCCCTTACCTCAAAAGAGCAGTACTTCTGATCGGTATAAGGCTGAAGAAAACTTGCACTGATGAATAGAAACTCACAGAGTATCTAAATACTCACAAAATATGCTTCATAATATAGAGAGAGAAAGAGAGAAAGCTTATGTTTCTGGTGTGATTTTCAATTCTAACTTAGCCCTCTATTTATAGGAAAATGTTAGCACGCCGAAGCAGACTTAACCTGCAACCTGATGGCTTTACCTGCTACTATTCCCACCTACCACATTTGAATAAAAATCTCAGCACATTTCTTCACCAACCAAGAGTGGGGCCCACCAATTCTAGAATTTTCTACCAAAATGATTAACTCCAAAAATTCAACAATTTCTGAACCAGTCATCTCGTAAAATTCATAACAAATCATACGTTTATTTTTAACGGTTCAAAATTTGTGGACATATACTCAACTTATATATGTATAACATATCCAAATATTACCACGATCCAACGATCGGATTAAAAATTATAACCCTCGCAAAATATCTCAAATACCCTAATTTGATTTTTAATACCTCCGTTCCGACAAATATACAGATAAAATACCTCAACATTAATTCCTTCATTTATAACCACATAAATAAATCCATCATTTATATCCACATCAAATAAATATTTCCTTATCATATGAATCAATAATTAATTATTCATAGATAATATTACTGAATCACATTTATGACAACCAGGCCGTTCCCAGGAAAGAGGGGGCTTTCCAATAAGGATTTCTCCTTACTGGCGCGCAATTAGATGACCAAACCTCTCCTTAGACAGAACTTTCTAGATACTGCCAATAATGTTATCTAATAATATTATTCAAATAATATGAATTATTGATCTGATAAAAGAAAATATTGTGCAGCAACAATTATTGAAACAACAATAATATAAAATATCAACGCAGCAATTATTGAATCAATAAAATAAAATATTGAACAATAACTACTGTAACAATTATTGAGTAGTGTCTTCTTATGTAAGAATAAATAATTGGTGCAATATCGTGTGCTACTGTACAATAACGCGTATTACTGTATTTTAACCATCGGGTATTTCAACAGTATTAACGGTAACAATTACGCCGTTATTTGTAAAAACTCAAATTTGTCATTTTCTTCATCCGACAGTTATTTGTTATGGGGCCCACAAATAGCCGCGCCGTCGTACGAATATTCCCCGACAGAAAGAATATTCCACGACTAAACGAATATTCCCCGACAACAATGATTATTTTATAACCACTTGCTTATTTTGAAAAAAAAATTCACATTTCACCCATAACTTTAAACTTTTATCAATTTAACTATTTACTGAATAGTAATTATAAGAAAACTTAAATACTTTTATTTCATAAAATTTAGGGTCTTATAATCTCCCCTCCTTATGAAATTTCGTCCCCGAAATTTACGTACCTGGTATTTCGAAGAGTTGAGAATACCTTGCTTCCATTTCAGATTCCATCTTCCCTGTCATCACGATTTCTCCATTGATCATCTCCTGTATTTCAGATATCATTCTAGAATACAGCTTCAAAACAAGGGTTAATTGAACAAATTAACATTGACATAATATCCCGATATTATGACTGACCAACAAATAAGCTTAGGTAGGACACACTAGCGAAGAATTTACTCATCTCCCCCCTTCTAGTTCTATTCCCCGATCTCCGCCAGAGATCATATCCCTAAGCTCTGATACCAAAATGTAACTCTGGACACCAACCTATGTCAGCACCTTACATTGATACCTATCAGTTTGCCACCGCAGAACGGCGTCCCCTACGGAGAGTCTGGCTTCGGTGCATCCCCCATCAACAGGAAGTCACCAGCGAAAGACTCGGGGCTCTTTACTTATAGCTCTGATACCAAATGTGACAATCCCAAAATAGGTCCATTCCATCCAACCTATTCTGAGTCGCCCAATACATGGTACAGAAAACAACTACAACTTTATTACAACGATTGTCGTGCAAAATACAACAACACATATGCTGTGAGTTTGGATACAAATATATACCAAATGTGACTCATGTTCCATCCATGGACATCACCTCTCAATGACACCTTACATAAAGGTATAGTCAAAAACTATTTTAAAAACTAGAATCTTTGGGAAGTGCTCAAGAAAACCATCGTACATGGGAGGCCATGCGTCTAGGTTATGATAGATATCATATGCCCACAGAATTATCCTTGGTTGACCCAATAGACCCCAAAGAAAAACGAGAAGATTACTATCATATTCTTCCCAATGGTGAGTCTTCTCTTGACTTATCATTATCTCCACTGTCTTTAATAGAGAATTATACTTCAAACAAACACCAAGATTATATAGGTAGTGCTCGTATATATACTCAGCAAGTGGATGAGCACAACCCTGTCTTATGATGACACGAGGTTGTATGTCATTAGACATCTTGTATGATAGTGACAAAACACCATTCCAACGTTGGGTTCGCCTCACCCTATTTTCTTCACCAAATATAACTACTAAATGATGATCACCGTTCTATTTTCCCGTTACCCTCGCTCGACCCAGCTACACTCTTATTACCTGAAAGAAATTGTGAAGCAAAAGGGTGAGCACAACTAGCTCAGTAAAGAATATCTGACTAAAGATAAATAAATTATCAATAGTCTTCATCAGTAATAAATCAGAGATTTAGAACATATGGTAGATGATAAAAATTTCAACCATAGTTGCAGCGGAACGAGCAATCCATTAGAAGAGTCAAATAGACTATAAAGTCTATTATCTTCTCCATGTTAAAAATCCACCAACAATGTTTTATCCCTGTAACATCAATCAATAATTCTGGTCCACAATCATATGAATAACTCATAATCATAACTGTAGTTCTAAATTTCTCTTCTCATCCAGGACGAAGATAATTTTTATCACCTATCTTTACCTGAAACATCAAAGGTCATGGTTACACCAAATCACATTTCCTGTTCATAATCATACTAATAACTTCATATTTACACTACGGCCAAAGATATTCATTTGTATCACCAGTTGGTCATGTTTATCTCAACATCTGTTCATCTTTGCACTACTAGCCAAAGATATTCAACAACATGTCATCTTTGCACTACGGGCCAAAGATATTCATCAACAATTCATCTTTGCACTACAGGCCAAAGATATTCATCAATATTTCATCTTTGCACTACAGGCCAAAGATATTCCTCAACAGTTCATATTTGCACTACGGCCAAATATATTCATCAATAATTCATCTTTACACTACAGGCCAAAGATATTCTTCAACAGTTCATATTTACACTATAGGCCAAATATATTAATATTTCAAAGAAATATATAATCATTTCAGAATTATATAAACAATAATTATAACCATGTTGATCAATTCACCTTTACACTTAAGCTAAAGATATTCAGTTATAAATTCAATGGTCATGATCATACCAGTCAACAATTCATCTTTGAACTACTGGCCAAAGAGAACCCATAGTCATGATCATACCAGAAATCTACCCATCTTTACACTCAAGTCAAAGAGAAATATCATCATTAGGGTTATAAAAATATTATATATGATAATAAAATCAATATAATCAACATATAGATTTAATCTCAAGAGTAATATTCATAAACTAACTATAATTTGGTCAGAAAAAGAAACTAATTTTGTCGTGAATAGTAACTCGTGAATAGTAACTCGTGAATAGTAACTCATGAATAGTAACTCATGAATAGTAAACTCGACACAAAAAAGTAGAAATTCCACAATAAAATACATACTAATATTTCGGTGTAATGATATTGAAAGAATAATATTTCTTAAGCTTATAAACAATTTATTTTAATTGTTTATACTTTACTAAATAATGTATTTAATCATCTTAAAATGCCAAACTCATAAGATTTCATCATCAATAACCAAAAACCCTCATCAAAAATCTGTATATACCTCATATAGGATTCTCAAGCCATAAAATCATATTTTTCAATTTTCTTACTTCACATAACATATTTAATTCATTTACTCACAACTAGTCCATTTTCATGAAAAATACCAAATCAGTTCCAAAAATATTTCTTTTCTGGGATTTAGCAGAATATAGTCCCATATTGAACATATATTTTTCTCAGAATTTTTAAAAGTCATTTACTATTTTTCATATGGCCAAAACAGCCGAATATTTAGACATTTATCAAAAATTTTACTTTTATCTAAAAATTCTGAAATTCACAGAGTATACTCCTATCATATACATGTACTCCCAATAAAAATTTCATCAATTTTGGAGTTAACCAAAAGAAGTTATAAGCGGTTACTTTTAAAATAGTCTTTTCCTGTAAAATTCATAACTCTTAATCTATACATCCAAAAATCACCCTTTTTTAACACAATCAATAAAACTCATCAAAATATCATTTTAAATTTTTCCAGAATTTTTTGAAGGTCAGAAAAATTACGAAACAGAAAAACATAACAACCCTTAAAATTCCTTACTATCCCTTACCTCAAAAGAGCAGTACTTCTGATCGGTATAAGGCTGAAGAAAACTTGCACTGATGAATAGAAACTCACAGAGTATCTAAATACTCACAAAATATGCTTCATAATATAGAGAGAGAAAGAGAGAAAGCTTATGTTTCTGGTGTGATTTTCAATTCTAACTTAGCCCTCTATTTATAGGAAAATGTTAGCACGCCGAAGTAGACTTAACCTGCAACCTGATGGCTTTACCTGCTACTATTCCCACCTACCACATTTGAATAAAAATCTCAGCACATTTCTTCACCAACCAAGAGTGGGGCCCACCAATTCTAGAATTTTCCACCAAAATGATTAACTCCAAAAATTCAACAATTTCTGAACCAGTCATCTCGTAAAATTCATAACAAATCATACGTTTATTTTTAACGGTTCAAAATTTGTGGACATATACTCAACTTATATATGTATAACATATCCAAATATTACCACGATCCAACGGTCGGATTAAAAATTATAACCCTCGCAAAATATCTCAAAAACCCTAATTTGATTTTCAATACCTCCGTTCCGACAAAAATACAGATAAAATACCTCAACATTAATTCCTTCATTTATAACCACATAAATAAATCCATCATTTATATCCACATCAAATAAATATTTTCTTATCATATGAATCAATAATTAATTATTCATAGATAATATTACTGAATCACATTTATGACAACCAGGCCGTTCCCAGGAAAGAGGGGGCTTTCCAATAAGGATTTCTCCTTACTGGCGCGCAATTAGATGACCAAACCTCTCCTTAGACAGAACTTTCTAGATACTGCCAATAATGTTATCTAATAATATTATTCAAATAATATGAATTATTGATCTGATAAAGGAAAATACTGTGCAGCAACAATTATTGAAACAACAATAATATAAAATATCAACGCAGCAATTATTGAATCAATAAAATAAAATATTGAACAATAACTACTGTAACAATTATTGAGTAGTGTCTTCTTACGTAAGAATAAATAATTGGTGCAATACCGTGTGCTACTGTACAATAACGCGTATTACTGTATTTTAACCATCGGGTATTTCAACAGTATTAACGGTAACAACTACGCCGTTATTTGTAAAAACTCAAATTTGTCGTTTTCTTCATCCGACAGTTATTCGTTTTGGGGCCCACAAATAGCTGCGCCGTCGTACGAATATTCTCCGACAGAAAGAATATTCCACGACCAAACGAATATTCCCCGACAACAATGATTATTTTATAACCACTTGCTTATTTTGAAAAAAAAATTCACATTTCACCCATAACTTTAAACTTTTATCAATTTAACCATTTACTGAATAGTAATTATAAGAAAAATTGAATACTTTTATTTCATAAAATTTGGGGTCTTATATTTTACGTTCATTAACACTTGTCGCGGCGTTTCGACGTTCATTCGTCACACGGCCGATTTGTCTGTCTTGTGTATGCTTAGTATACTTATACAACTTATCTAATACATCATTTATTAATGTTAAGCATCATTATATTTACTAACATTCATATTTTATAACTTAGAACAATATCTTTTATCATCAGAAGCACTACACTTGCATACGTGCATGCTCGACGCCCTCTAATTACCTCTAAAAACACAATAGTCTCAAAGATGGCCATTTTTTACCCCTTCTAACGACCTCAAATTGAAAACCTTAAAGAATAAAAGTTGTAGTTCTATTCGTCTTCGTTCCTGATCATCTTGAATTGCCTCAATCGGAGTTCGTATGAAAATGTTATGTCCATTTTACCAAAATAGGTCAAAGTAGTCACACTTAACACACTTTGGGCGCGACCGCGCCCATTTCCTTCACAGTCCAGTGTGCTCGCACCAGCTAGCAGTGACCAGCAGCACGTCCGCGCTCCTGGACAGCGCGCTCGCGCTTGGCTTCGCCTAGATTACAGTTTTTACTTCAAATCTTCATAACTTCTTCATTTTAAGTCAGAATTAGTTAGTTTTCAACTCTATGAACTCATGAAACACTGAACTACTCATCTACATAATAATTATAACACTTCAAAAACATTAACAATTCATTTCTAATTCAGTGTTCATGTAATTTTTTCATATTTTAAACATATTTAGCATAATCATTCACCATGGATTCAATTCCCACTACAACAAAAAGGCTTATTAGCGACCACATATATGTGACTGTATACGGTCACAGATGAGTATCAGCGACCAACTGCGGTCGCTGATATTAGTCACAGATAATCTGGTCACTGGATGGACATCAGCGACCATTATTAGCAACCGACTTATTAACGACCGCCATCAGTGAATCTGTCGCTAATATGAGTCATGTTGTGTCTGTTGTCAAGGATGACATGGCACACGTGTCAGCGACCGGTAATAGCGATCGATGTGGTCGCTAGTTTCTATATCTGAACACAACAAAAACTCTTCTACATAGGACATTAGGTGATGAAAATATCTTGATGGTCAAGTTTAAAGAACAGCCAATAGCATACTATTAGTCCCTTAATGTGGGACTATTAGTCCTATAAAGTCATTTGATACCCCCAAACAATCTTGTTCATATTACATACTTGACCATAATAAGAAAGAGGGACAATTTTTATACAGTTGTGTCTATTTTCATAGCTACTGTTGAGAAACAGCTGGTTGTTATTTTCCTAGTCATAATCACCATCCCCTTTTGTGGATAAACTGATCATGCTTTTATATTAATCTAAGGTTATTTTCATGCCATTGCTTTCTTAACCATGGCTATTTTGAACTTTTTTTCGGTCTACAGTAAAGTTTGTGCCTCATTTTTCAACTCCCTTCCATATATGTTAAGAAGCTATATTAATAAGACTAATGATTTTTGTGGACTTTGGATATTGCTTTGTGATTGTATAATTTGAAAAGAATAGAGTGTGATTTACAAGGAAAAGAATTTTAAGCTTTATATATTTTCACCTAAATTGATAATAATGATAGATGGTGATGGCCATTAGATAGAGTTGAGCATGCGTGTGATTGTGGGTGCACTTGTACTTATTTTTATTTCTCAATTGACTTTTGAACGACATACAAATATTCCACGAGTAAGTTGTCACAAACAAACTTAGATGTTTTGAGACTCGCATTAGTTTGTAAATGAACTTCTTTTATATGGGTCAAACAAATTCAATATAACAGTAATCATTATATAACATAACCTAAAGAAACCATAAGCAATGAAAATAAACAGCTAAACATAGTCAAGTGAAGGGATTCAACATAGTGAAAGGATTCAAATAAACTGCTAAACATAGCCAATACTAGACCTAGGAAAGCCTTGGTCTTATTTTTTATAGTGCATTTTTCCACAGGAGGACCAATATTTGAATCTTTATCTGAAATTTAACCAAATTGGGATAAAAAGGGCGGGATTTTTAATGTCTGTGGTTCTAAATGTGGCCGGCATGAAAGGTATTAGTTCAAACTGATAAGCCATAATTTTATAGCTGAATCAACCAAAAGGTATAATTCAAGGTTAAGAAATATCCAGACCAGAAAAGATTGCCTTAGCATAATCAATTTTCATTACTCTGGGAAATCAAGAGAGCGGACAAAAAGAATATCATTCTTTAAACTTTATAAAAAAAATCCTTTCTCATGCTCTTTAAGTCTCAATGGATTTCTTCATATCATAGGTGCAATAGAAACAGAATCCTGACCCATAATTTTGGAACGAAGAGAGTAATAAATTATGAAAGGAAGATTGAAATATACAATAACTTTAGATTAATTAAAGAGGTTACCGGTGGTGGTACGGTGGTGGTGAAGGCGTCGGCCAGCCGACGATGTTGGTGGTGAGCAGTAATATCCTCCCTCTTCTCTTCTCCCCCTACTCCCTCTTCTCCCTCGTCTGTTTCTCCCTCTCTTTTTTCTTCTGTACTGATTCGAGTGAATGCCTGAATCTGATTAAGGTTATAAGAATTAGCGACCGCCATCAGCGACCACATGCGGTCGCTAATTTTTAATGATGTGAACATATCAGCGACCGCTAGCGGTCGCTGATATAGAGTGATCGCCGCGCCAAAGCTCCACACCAATTTTTGGGAGGGAAATTCATTCCAGCGACCGATCAGTGACAGCAAGCAGTCGCTGATATAAACTAGCGACTATAATCCTTCTCGATCGCAGATAGCGGTCGCTATTACTATTATCAGTGATAGGATAGTGCGGTCGCTGATATTATTGGTAGTAGATATAGTTTTTTTTTTGTAGTGTCCTAACCAAATCAATCCGTTTAAACTTCATTGTTCTCATTTTTTAACATACTAACTGAAAGTAATATGCACACAAGCCAATCATATTTGATGATAAAGCATATACTTTGTAACAATCTTATTCATTTATTAATAAAAAGTATTTATTTATTAAAGGCTTTTAATTATCTACATGATGCTATTTTATAATATGTGATAAACCCATAGTTTTAAGCAATGCTTTTAGAATAATGATGATGATCATTCTAATGAGATCTAAATTCTTAGAATGCTTAAAACTAAAATAGTTCTCAATCATTGGATTACTAAATTGGGAATTAGTGAATCCGGATAGATTGGTACATACGTTGCTTGCTCATTAGATGAGAATGATTGATCTCATGATCATTTGTGTGGAGACACTAAAGCAAGTATGTAAGTGCTTATTAGAGAATAAGTTCACTGAACGTGGCTCGCTAAGGAATACCTAATGGAGTTTTACTTGCATGTCAATAGGAATTCCTGTAGTGATAGTAGTACAAGTGATCCTTGGACTTGAGATCATCATAGTATCTTGTGTATGATGAGTTATACTTTGACTTATTCCTTAAGACCCTTAGGGTATATCAAAGGGTATGCTTGGGTATAATAAGTTGTACATGGAGATAATATATGATCAATAAAGAATCTACCACTTCTAGTAAAAGAAGAGAAATGTCCTATGTGATTCGATAAATGACAACCCAGTAGTCCTTGGCCAAGGCAGAATGAAATTAGAAAGGAGTTTCTAATTTGTATTATTTGGAGTTGTGCATTTAAGAGTCGAAATACATATAATTAAATAAAATAAGACTTGACAGTAATTCCATGTCTTATATTTAATTGGGACATTGTATGGTAGAATGATTGAATTGTACGGTAACTATTAACTCAAAGGTTTTTTTATGATTAATGTTGAAATCTATATTATCTGGAAAGTCGTTGATCGCTAGGGAGGCTTATCCCTATTGTAGAATAAATATTATTTATTTAAATAAATTATTAGTTTAATTTATTTATTTAAATAAGATTAGAATTGTTCTAATTGATTTATTCACAACCGGTTTAATATGGAGAACCTAAAGGGTCACACCATAAAAGGAAGAATAATTATTTAAGAAGTTAATGGCATAATCGTAATAATAAGTTAAGTATATTTAATTTAATCTATGGTGATAGAATAAATTAAATAGCTTAATATTTATTATTTAATATTTTAGAAATATTAAATATAAATTAATAAGAGGAGTCTTATTATTATTATTATTATTATTATTATTATTATTATTATTATTATTATTATTATTATTATTATTATTATTATTATTATTATTATTATTATTTAATTCCTAAAGGAGTTTAGGAATTAATTAATAAAAGTACTCTCAAATATCCTAATAAGATTAGGAAGCAAATTAATTAAAAGAGTTTAATTAATTATCCCTAATAAGATTAGGGAGCTTAATTAATTAAAAGAATTTAATTAATTAAATAAAACCCAATTTCTTAATTGTTAAGGAGGGTTGCCTACATCTATAAATAAGAGGAGTCTTATTATGGGTGAGGTGGTTGACACTTTCACAACACGTGAATACAATTCCAAGAGTTGGAGAGTACGTTCTTTTTCTATAGAGATAGAAAACTAGGGTTTAGCCAAACACCCATCTTCTTAGATCTTTCTTATTCCTTGGTGGATCACCTCTAGAGGCCAAACACTTGGGTGGCTAACGTTGATCAAAGGAAGGAACCAAACCCGGTGGATTCAAGTTGGACGCGAAAAGGATTGGAGGTGAACTTGTACTTGAGGAAGCTCGGATCTTCAAGGGTATGATTCTTGTTCTTTCTTTTTCGTTTAATTAATAATTGCACATAAAGGGTGATCCGGGTATATGGTTTGTAAAATTTTAAACTCTGATTTTTACACGTTTCCGCTATTTTGTGCAATTTGATTGCGTTCATGAATATTACAAACCGAACAGTGGCATCAGAGCCAAACCTTTATGCGAATTATTAATTTTTTTAATTTGATATATATATTGATATGTATTTAGAGCAATTTAATTGGGCATAATTTGTTGCATAAAATTTATTAAATAAATAAATAAATAAAATCGCAAAGCCTGTGATTTTTTTTTTCTACCAAAAACGTTACATTTGGTTTACAGGATATATACTTGTAATTAAATTGGTTTATAGTATATATGTTTGGTTTATGGAAAGCTTGTGATTTGGTTTATATTATATATATACTTGTTACGAGTATATATATATATATATATATATATATATATATATATATATATATATATATATATATATATATATATATATATATATATATATATATCATGTTCCTGATTCTTAGTTTTTTAGAATCTTGAATCCTGTAATATGAATTTCAAGGGTGACGCGTGAATCAAGGTAGGATAATTATATATATATATATATATATATATATATATATATATATATAATATTCTTAATAATTTTATTATTAAAATAAAAATTTATTTTAATCTTAAAATAAAATATTTATTTTAATTTTAAAATTGAATTTCATGCTAACTAATTAGAGTTGGAATTGAATTCCATGATAACTAATTGGAGTTGAAATTTGATTCCTAATTTTCTTAAATAAAGGAGTTTATTTAGATATGAAATAAGATTTCATATTATTCAAAATAAAAGAGTTTATTTGTGAATAGGAAAGAGAATCCTAATTTCCTTAAATAAAGGAGTTTATTTAGATATGAAATAAGATTTCATATTATTCAAAATAAATGAGTTTATTTGTGAATAGGAAAGAGAATCCGTGTTTCCTTTAATAAAGGAGTTTTTTTTTTACTTGAAATTGGATTCCATAATTAATTAAAATAAAGGAGTTTATTTTGATTAATGATTTTGATTAAAATAAAATAGTTTATTTTATTCAAAATTGGATAAATTAAAATAAAATAGTCTTATTTTGATTTAAATTTGGATTAAAATAAAGGAGCTTATTTTGATTCAAAATTAGATTTTATACTAACTAAATTTGCACATTAAATGATATCAATATATATATTGACTGTTTATTATTCGTGAGATGAATATAATTTATTGATGCATATGGTGATATGTATGATAATAAATGGGATTAATTATGGACTATTGACCAATGTGATTGGATTTTATTTTAGTTAGATGCATGAATGTGTGAGTTTTATTAAATGGGGTCTGCGTACCTCGTCTTCTCTAATTTTTTCTTAATGTAAATTCTATCTCCCTCCTATGTACTTCCCCTTGACTGCTGATCAAGGTTTCTATTTATTTCAAATAAGTTCTGTAATAGGAATAGTTAGAATTAAATTTTGAAGAATTGGAGATCAAGGAGCAAGGAGCGCGTGAAGACCCGTTTGTAATGGAGCCCGGGTTTAAATGTAATAGTTATATTTAAATATTAATTCTTGCACCCCTAGGGTTTGACCTTTTGGTTCACTTGGTGGCTCTAGTGAACCAAACTAGAATAAAAGTCCATAATCAATCCGGGTAGAATATAGTATTCTATATGTGCATGCTTATACTATATATATTATATATTATGCAAACATGATTCGCATGTTAATTAATATGACGCGTATTTTATATATATATGTGCATGCGCGCTTAACAAGATGAGACAATTTAATAACAAACCCCTCAAATATTTTATATTAAGTCCTAAGCGTTTAAAGATATTTAGAATATCGAACGTCGCCTTCTAGCATGATAAAATTAATAGAGTATTAAATATTTAATATGAGTTTGTTGTGTCACCACAAGGCAAATATTAAGTATTTAAGATGTTAATTTATCACATTTGATGCTTATAAAGAAAATTGAACAATATTATTTTGTTGTGTCACCACAAGGATAATATTTTTCTTTTTTGAATATATGGAGTGCTAGGTTGGACTTAACTTGGATAATTTTGATTCGGATGTGCCATCACTTGATCAAAATAATCTAAGAGGCAAAATACAAGGAGTTACATAGTTGATGTAATTGACAAGAGTTGTCTACCTATTTATTTATATATAATTTGTTGTGTCACCACAAGGCTATATATATTTGAAATGGGATCTTTATTCTCACTAGCAAATCTTTAATTAGATTTTGTCGAAATATATATTGAGGGTAATATAGTTTGAAGAAAATAGTGGGATATACCAATTTAAAACAAGACCTAATTTATTTTGATAATTAATAAAAGAATATATGCTAAAATGTTGTTAATTACAAATTCATTTATAGAATTTTACAATGTCTAAATTACTATCTCTGCGAAGCATATTAGATACTATTTAACCGGACCGCATTAAACGGATTGGTTAAGAAATTTGAGAATAGTTCTCATGGCTGAAAAGCTATCTTATGTCCTTAATACGCCTATCCCTACAATGGTTGCAGACAATGCCTCTGAGGAAGATATTACTACTTTTAGAAAGTGGCAAGATGATGCATAGTTGGCTCAATGCATCATGCTCGCATTCATGAGTAACGAGCTTCAGCGTCAGCATGAAACTATGGATGCTCCTACTATATTCCTGCACATCAAGTAGTTGATGGTGAGGAAAGTAGGACTGATAAATATCAGATATCTAAGGAGCTCTTTCGATCTAGAATGACCAATGACACTACAGTACAGACACATGTCCTAAACATGATCAATATGATTGAACAATTAGGACAATGGATTTTGTCATGGATGGAGAGTTGAGCCAAGATTTGATCTTACACTCACTCCCGGACTCCTTTCACAATTGTTGTGAATTTTTCATATGAACAAGCTAGATATCAGCCTCGCTGATTTGCTTAACATGTTGAAAAATGTTAAGAGTCACTTTCTAACCAAGAAAGACCTTGTCTTACTGGTAGGAGCCAAAGGATCTTCTGAAAAGAAGAACGATTCAAAGAAGGTAAATAGAAAGGCAAAAACAAAGGATAATAAGAACAAAACTGATACGGATAGCAAAGGAGTTTGCTTCCACTGTAATAAGCCTGGACACTGGAAAGAAACTGCGAGAAGAATCTTACAGAGGCTAACCAAAGAAGCTTATTGAAGTTTCGGTTATAAATACAAATTTGTTCATGATTGAGATAAATTTTGCTTTAAGTCAAGGTTCTACTTGGGTATTGGATACCGACTTTGGTTATCATAAATATAGATTTATGAAGGGACCAAGTAGAAGTGGAAAGCTAAACAAATATAAGTAATCCTATGTATGGGAAATGTAGCAAAGGTTGCCACATTAGCCATAGAAACTTATAGTTTAGCAATGCCTACGGGCAAATCTATTAAGTCAATAAGTTGTTATTGTATTTCAGTTCTTGTTAAAAATATTATTTCCATTTTATTGTTGGACAATGAAATCTTTGGTATTATAATTAAGAACAATTGTTGTTCTATTTATAATAATAATGTTTTGTATAGAACTGGAATATTACTTAATAAATTTTGTATACTTGACTTACATGAAAATAATTTTGCATATTGAACAAATTAGTATAAGAAAAAGAGATGATCATTCAAAGAGTTGAATGTGTGTATTTGATGAAATACAAGTATAAATTATTTGAAAGGTTCAAAGAATTCAGAAGTGAAACAAATTGACAAAGTATTAAGATTCTTTGATTAGA
Organism: Panax notoginseng; assembly: GCA_016801055.1. Lineage (NCBI taxonomy): Eukaryota > Viridiplantae > Streptophyta > Magnoliopsida > Apiales > Araliaceae > Panax > Panax notoginseng. The sequence continues at coordinate 94,727,142 of CM029015.1, read as the reverse complement.
TCAAGGAATAAATACTTGTGCAATAAGTTTCTAGATCATCTCAAATGGTTTTCTCATAATGGACGCTTCCTGATACACAATAATTGATTGATGTATTTGAATGAAAAATCGTACCTTGTTGGATATGGTGCGGTTCATAATGATTTTACCGACATTTCAGTATCCCTCTAGGGTCATGTCTTAGAAATGGCTGCATATCTACAAAAATGTAACCTCAAAATTCGGCCCCAAGACTCCATAAAAGTTATGGATAGGGAGGATTCCTAATCTTAAGTATGTTAAGATAAGGGGTTGTCCAACTTATGTGAAAAGGTTTCAAAGGATAAGCTTGGGACAAGATTTGACAAGTGTAGATTTATGGGACGTCCTAAAGTAAGTTTAGGGTATATGTTCTATAATCCTACTTAACAAAAGGTGTTTGTTGCGAAACACACTACCTTCTAAGATAAAGGTATTTATCATTGAAGGGGCTAGTGGGAGGATAATAGATCTTGAAGAGTTCAAGAACCACAAAACACAATAAGTCAAATAAGAGGAACCTGTAGATAGACCTATTGTACCATAACCGAATCGTAAATCTGGAATAGTACCGAAGATACCTAGGAGGTATGGATTCATCATGGATTATGATGATGAGGTACGCATCATAGAAGATGTTGATCCAGAGATACATACGATGAGGTAAGAGTTCTAGTGTGTACAAAAGGGTCAGTGGGAGCGATGTGACATTCCTAGTATTATATGTTGATATACTACGGATAAGGAATGATATACCAATGCTACAATCAGTAAAGATAAAGTTGTCTAAACATTCCTCCATGAATGATTTGGGAAGAGTATCTTAATTGGGGATACAAATATATATATATATATATATATATATATATATATATATATATATATAGATTTAAAAGGATGCTCGACTTAACCCATGGAACGTATATTCATTTGATGCTAAAGTTGTTTAGCATGGCAAACTCCAAGAGATATCTCAGGTTGATGAGACATGGAGTGTATCTCTCTTAATAGTCCCCAAAGACTCCAAAAAGAGAGATCGCATGAGTAACTATCATGTATGCAATGAAATGTACGAGACCTGATGTTGATCAGTTATATTCTGGAGAAGTTCACCGTGAGACAGTGAAAAACATCTTAAAGTACTTAACTGGCACTAAGGATGTGATCCTACATGGTGGGTCTGAATTAAAACTAGAGGGCTTAACATACTCAAGTTTTTCAGACAGACCAAGACGATAGAAAATCCACTTTAAGGTAAAGCGTTACCTTGAACAGTGGTGTAGTGAATTAGAAAGGTTCCAAACAGCAAAGAGTTGTTAGTTTAGTGATAAAGACAAAGTACATAGCTGTAAATGAAGCTGCAAGTTGATTCTTTGGATGAAAAGTTCATTACAGAACTAGGAATAGTTCCTAAGTCTCATCTTGGATCGAAACATGTGTTGCAGCACTTTCATTTGATTAAAGAATCATTGAAAGATGGGAAATCACTATAGAGATAGTGGACTCTCAGGAACAAAATTACATATCCATTAACTAAAGCTTATCCAACAGCAGGATAATCGTCACTTAGAGAAGAAGAGTATGAGATACCATGACGATTGGCTTTAGTGCAAGTGGGAGATTGAAAGTAATATGCACACAAGCCAATCATATTTGATGATAAAGCATATACTTTGTAACAATCTTATTCATTTATTAATAAAAAGTATTTATTTATTAAAGGCTTTTAATTATCTACATGATGCTATTTTATAATATGTGATAAACCCATAGTTTTAAGCAATGCTTTTAGAATAATGATGATGATCATTCTAATGAGATCTAAATTCTTAGAATGCTTAAAACTAAAATAGTTCTCAATAATTGGATTACTAAATTGGGAATTAGTGAATCCGGATAGATTGGTACATACGTTGCTTGCTCATTAGATGAGAATGATTGATCTCATGATCATTTGTGTGGAGACACTAAAGCAAGTATGTAAGTGCTTATTAGAAAATAAGTTCACTGAACGTGGCTCGCTAAGGAATACCTAATGGAGTTTTACTTGCCTGTCAATAGGAATTCCTGTAGTGATAGTAGTATAAGTGATCCTTGGACTTGAGATCATCATAGTATCTTGTGTATGATGAGTTATACTTTGATTTATTCCTTAAGACCCTTAGGGTATATCAAACGGTATGCTTGGGTATAATAAGTTGTACATGGAGATAATGTATGATCAATAAAGAATCTACCACTTCTAGTAAAAGAAGAGAAATGTCCTATGTGATTCGATAAATGACAACCCAGTAGTCCTTGGCCAAGGCAGAATGAAATTAGAAAGGAGTTTCTAATTTGTATTATTTAGAGTTGTGCATTTAAGAGTCGAAATACATATAATTAAATAAAATAAGACTTGACAGTAATTCCATGTCTTATATTTAATTGGGACATTGTATGGTAGAAGGATTGAATTGTACGGTAACTATTAACTCAAAGGTTCTTTTATGATTAATGTTGAAATCTATATTATCTGGAAAGTCGTTGATCGCTAGGGAGGCTTATCCCTATTGTAGAATAAATATTATTTATTTAAATAAATTATTAGTTTAATTTATTTATTTAAATAAGATTAGAATTGTTCTAATTGATTTATTCACAACCGGTTTAATATGGAGAACCTAAAGGGTCACACCATAAAAGGAAGAATAATTATTTAAGAATTTAATGGCATAATCGTAATAATAAGTTAAGTATATTTAATTTAATCTATGGTGATAGAATAAATTAAATAGCTTAATATTTATTATTTAATATTTTAGAAATATTAAATATAAATTAATAAGAGGAGTCTTATTATTATTATTATTATTATTATTATTATTTAATTCCTAAAGGAGTTTAGGAATTAATTAATAAAAGTACTCTCAAATATCCTAATAAGATTAGGAAGCAAATTAATTAAAAGAGTTTAATTAATTATCCCTAATAAGATTAGGGAGCTTAATTAATTAAAAGAATTTAATTAATTAAATAAAACCCAATTTCTTAATTGTTAAGGAGGGTTGCCTACATCTATAAATAAGAGGAGTCTTATTATGGGTGAGGTGGTTGACACTTTCACAACACGTGAATACAATTCCAAGAGTTGGAGAGTACGTTCTTTTTTTATAGAGATAGAAAACTAGGGTTTAGCCAAACACCCATCTTCTTGGATCTTTCTTATTCCTTGGTGGATCACCTCTAGAGGCCAAACACTTGGGTGGCTAACATTGATCAAAGGAAGGAACCAAACCCGGTGGATTCAAGTTGGACGCGAAAAGGATTGGAGGTGAACTTGTACCTGAGGAAGCTCGGATCTTCAAGGGTATGATTCTTGTTCTTTCTTTTTCGTTTAATTAATAATTGCACATAAAGGGTGATCCGGGTATATGGTTTGTAAAATTTTAAACTCTGATTTTTACACGTTTCCGCTATTTTGTGCAATTTGATTGCGTTCATGAATATTACAAACCTAACACTAACAACATCTATTATCAATTTCAGATTATATACATGACCTAACCATCAATTTAAGCCTTAAAATAGACCAAAATACATATACTAAGCCATAAACCAAATTTTTTCTTTTAACACATGTTTTCACAAATTTGATTACATAAAAACCTGTTATAAATTATATATAACAAATTATACATACTTATTAACATATATGATCATTCTCTTAACAATTTAACCCTCAAAACCAATTACAAAGAAGAACTTTTAGAAAATACAACTAAAATTAGAAATTCCAAAAATTTACCTTTGATTCTTCTTTAAAATATCTAGATGATGTAGAAAACTTGGTTACTCTTCTTCCTCTTCCTTGAATCACAGAACTCCTCTAACTCTCAACTTTCTCAGAGAGTTCTCTCTCTCAATTTCTCTCTAACTTAGCCTTGTGAAACATAGGCATAAGTTTTATTTCTCAGCACGTTACAAAAACCCAAAGTCTCAGCAGTTGCAAAAACCAAGGGTGTCAAGGCCATGTTTGGCTAGAACCCAATTATTCTCTTTAAATTTATTTTTATGATCTCCTTATTATATAATATATCTTCTTTTCTCTATGTATCACACTTTAACTATACTACTAAAGTACTTAGCTAGCTAAAATAAATAATTATACAATTATAATATGTATAATTATTATACTTATACATTATGAAATTGTACTCATAAACACCTCTATGTAAAATTGTAACGACCCCAAAACAGGTCCATTCCATCCAACCTATTCTGAGTCGCCAAATACATGGTACAGAAAATAACTACAACTTTATTACAACAATTGTCGTGCAAAATACAACAACACATATGTTGTGAGTTTGGATACAAATATATACCAAATGTGACTCATGTTCCAACCGTGGACATCACCTCACAATAACACCTTACATAAAGGTATAGTCAAAAACTGTTTTAGAAATTAGAATCTTTGGGAAGTGCTCAAGGAAACCTTCGTACATGGGAGGCCATGCGTCTAGGTTATGATACATATCATATGGCCACATAATTATCCTTGGTTGACCCAATAGACCCCAAAGAAAAACGAGAAGATTACTATCATATTCTTCTCAATTGTGAGTCTTCTCTTGACATATCATTATTTCTACTGTCTCTAATTGAGAATTATACTTTAAACAAACACCAATATTATATAGGTAGTGCTCGTATATATACTCAGCAAGTGGATGAGCACATCCTTGTCTTATGATGACACGAGGTTGTATGTCGTTAGACATCTTGTATGATAGTGGCAAACCACCCTTCCACCATTGGGTACACCTTACCCTATTGGATTCACCAAATAAAACTACTAAATGAACTTTTCTATATTGCTTCGGGAGAACATCCACAACTAGAGACCACCGTTCTATTTCCCCGTTTCCCTCGCTTGACCCAGCTACACTCTTATTACCTGAAAGGAATTGTGAAGCAAAAGGGTGAGCACAACTAGCTCAGTAAAGAATATCATGACTAAAGATAATTAAATTATCAATAGCCTTCATCAATAATAAATCAGAGATTTAGAACATATGGTAGATGATAAAATTTTTCAACCATAGTTGCAGCGGAACGAGCAATCCATTAGAAGAGTCAAATAGACTATAAAGTCTATTATCTTCTCCATGTTAAAAATCCACCAACAATGTTTTATCCCTGTAACATCAATCAACAATTCTGGTCCACATTCAATTGAATAACTCATAATCATAACTGTAGTTCTAAATTTCTCTTCTCATCCAGGACGAAGATAATTTTTATCACCAATCTTTACCTGAAACATCAAAGATCATGGTTACACCAAATCACATTTCCTGTTCATAATCATACTAATAACTTCATCTTTACACTACGGCCAAAGATATTCATTTGTATCACCAGTTGGTCATGTTTATCTCAACATCTGTTCATCTTTGCACTACTGGCCAAAGATATTCAACAACATGTCATCTTTGCACTACGGACCAAAGATATTCATCAACAATTCATCTTTGCACTACAGGCCAAAGATATTCAACTACAGTTCATATTTGTACTACAGGCCAAATATATTCATCAACAGTTCATATTTGCACTATAAGCCAAATATATTAATATCTCAAAGAAATATATAATCATTTCAGAATTTATATAAACAATAATTATAACCATGTTGATCAATTCACCTTTGCACTTAAGCTAAAGATATTCAATTATAAATTCAATGGTCATGATCATACCAGTCAACAATTCAACTTTGCACTACTGGCCAAAGGGAACCCATAGTCATGATCATACCAAAAATTTACCCATCTTTACACTCAAGTCAAAGAGAAATATCATCATTAGGGTTATAAAAATGTTATATATGATAATAAAATCAATATAATCAACATATAGATTTAATCTCAAGAGTAATATTCATAAATCAACTATAATTTGGTCAGAAAAAGAAACCAATTTTGTCGTGAATAGTAACTCGTGAATAGTAACTCATGAATAGTAGCTCGTGAATAGTAACTCGTGAATAAAAATTCATGAATAGTAACTCGACATGAAAAAAGTAGAAATTCCATAATAAAATCCATACCAATATTTCGGTATAATGATATTGAAAGAATAATATTTCTTAAGCTTATAAACAATTTATTTTAATTGTTTATACTTTACTAAACAATACATTTAATCATCCTAAAATGCCAAACTCATAAGATTTCATCATCAATAACCAAAAACCCTCATCAAAAATCTGTATATACCTCATATAGGATTCTCAAGCCATAAAATCATATTTTTCAATTTTCTTACTTCACATAACATATTTAATTCATTTACTCACAACTAGTCCATATTCATGAAAAATATCAAATCAGTTCCAAAAATATTTCTTTTCTGAGATTTAGCAGAATATAGTCTCATATTGAACATATATTTTTCTCAGAATTTTTAAAACTCATTTACTATTTTTCATATGGCCAAAACAGCCGAATATTTAGACATTTATAATAAATTGTAATTTTATCCAAAAATTTCGAAATTCACAGAGTACACTGATATTATATCGATATACTTCCAATAAAATTTTTATCAATTTTGTAGTTAACCACAAGGAGTTATAAGCGGTTACTTTTAAAATAGTCTTTCCCCGTAAAATTCATAACTCTTAATCTATACATCCAAAAATTAACATTTTTGGACACAATCAATAAAACTCATCAAAATATCATTTCAAATTTTTCCAGAATTTTTTGAAGGTCAGAAGAATTACGAAGTGAAAAACATAATAATCCTTAAAATCCCTTACTATCCCTTACCTCAAAAGAGCAGTACTTCTGATCGGTATAAGGCTGAAGGAAACTTGCACTGATGAATAGAAACTCACAGAGTATCTAAATACTCACAAAATATGCTTCATAATATAGAGAGAGAAAGAGAGAAAGCTTATGTTTCTGGTGTGATTTTCAATTCTAACTTAGCCCTCTATTTATAGGAAAATGTTAGCACGCCGAAGCAGACTTAACCTGTAACCTGATGGCTTTACCTGCTACTATTTTCACCCACCACATTTGAATAAAAATCTCAACACATTTCTTCACCAACCAAGAGTGGGGCCCACCAATTCTAGAATTTTCCACCAAAATGATTAACTCCGAAAATTCAACAATTTCTGAACCAGTCATCTCGTAAAATTCATAACAAATTATACGTTCATTTGTAACGGTTCAAAATTTGTGGACATATACTCAACTTATATATGTATAACATATCCAAATATTACCACGATCCAACGGTCGGATTAAAAATTATAACCCTCGCAAAATATCTCAAAAACCCTAATTTGATTTTCAATACCTCCGTTCCGATAAAAATACAAATAAAATACCTCAACATTAATTCCTTCATTTATAACCACATAAATAAATCCATCATTTATATCCACATCAATTAAATATTTCCTTATCATATGAATCAATAATTAATTATTCACAGATAATATTACTGAATCACATTTATGACAACCAGGTCGTTCCCAGGAAAGAGGGGGCTTTCCAATAAGAATTTCTCCTTATTGGCGCGCAATTAGGTGACCAAACGTCTCCTTAGACAGAACTTTCTAGACATTGCCAATAATATTATCTAATAATATTATTCAAATAATATGAATTATTGATCTGATAATGGGAAATACTGTGCAGTGATAATTATTGAAACAACAATAATATAAAATATCAACGCAGCAATTATTGAATCAATAAAATAAAATATTGAACAATAACTACTGTAACAATTATTGAGTAGTGTCTTCTTACGTAAGAATCAATAATTGGTGTAATACCGTGTGCTACTGTACAATAACGCGTATTACTGTATTTTAACCACCGGGTATTTCAACAGTATTAACGGTAACAACTACGCCGTTATTTGTAAAAACTCAAATTTATCGTTTTCTTCATCCGACAGTTATTCGTTATGGGGCCCACAAATAGCTGCGCCGTCGTACGAATATTTCCCGACAGAAAGAATATTCCACGACCAAACGAATATTCCCCGACAACAATGATTATTTTATAACCACTTGCTTATTTTGAAAAAAAATTCACATTTCACCCATAACTTTAAACTTTTATCAATTTAACCATTTACTGAATAGTAATTATAAGAAAAATTGAATACTTTTATTTCATAAAATTCGGGGTCTTACAAAAATAACAAATATTTCATTAAAATGATTAGTATTTAATTTATTAATTATTTTAATAAATTATACAATTATTATATATAATTAATCAATTTCTTTCCTTCTATAAATTGTCCTGAGACAATTTATTTAATCCATTCCTTTAATCACAACTTAAATATTTATTTAATTCATTAATCCTAACACCAATATTTCTTTATAATTATATTGGTCCTTCTCATTCTCATAGTTAATTTACATCCACATGACCAAATGTAATATATTAAGCCATTACATAAACGTTTTATATTTATATGTAATATATTACCCTCTCATTTTATTAAAAAGATATATTTATATTAATTCACTATTTTAATTAAGTGAATTACTCACATTATTTATGAATTTTAATTCATAACAGTTTCATCGTCAATCAAGGCATACCAATTAAATTATATTATTTCATAATATAATTTTCATCTTAATTAACTAATATTATTTAGTTAATTTCTTTTGCCACCATATTCCTTTTTCATAACTAATTTTCTTCACTTTCTTTAATAGTTTAATCAACTATTAAATCTCATATAAATTTAATTTTCTCACACCAAAACACATAATTCAAAATATATACATCTCATAATAAGAATTTTAATTATTAAATTTTTATTTTAATAACTTATGAAAATTCAGGTTGTCACAATGACAGCCATGGAGGAGGAAGAGAAGGGAAGGCGAAAGCCCCATGAGTGAGAAAGAGGATAGGGAAAGGTCATCCATGAAAGGAAAGAAGAGAAGAAGGAAGATTTTGAGCAAAAAGGTAAAATCCTAAACTAATTTATACATTTTAGTTGGATTATTCCAAATCAAAACTTGAATCTATATTTCTAAACTCAAAAACTTTGGATATTCTTGTTGATGAGTGTTTTATGTTTAGATTTACCCATATTGGGTGTTGATTTGGTTGGAATCAAAAGAAAAGAAAAATATTTTTTTCTAGTTTTGAAACCCTAACTTTTATGTACTTTGGATTTTCACCGTTTTTAATATACACCTTCTTTTTACCATCAGTCAAAGAGGGGTGCTAGATATATATGTTATCTAGTAAACCCATGTGGTAGCACTCAAAAATCTTGAGTTTTCAAGTCGTAGTGGTTGATTTAGCAGAAACAGTCCCGATTTTTTAAGAAGGAAAAAACCTGTTTTGGGGCAGTTTCATAATATTTTTCGACCTTCAAAAATTCTGGATAACTTTGGTATGATAATATGATGAGTTTTCTAGATTCTGTTCAAAAATAGTGATTTTTGGATGTATAGAATGAGATATATGGATTTTACGGGAAAATGCCTTTTTAAATGTAAACCCGGATAACTCTTTGGGGCTAACTCCAAAAATTGTGAAATTTTTACTGGGAGTACATGTATATAACAAGAACATATCCTGAAAGTTTCAAAATTTTTGGACAAAAACTCAGTTTATGATAAATGTAGCAAAATTCGACAATTTTGTCCATTTAATAAATAGTAAATGAATTTTAAAAATTCCAAAAAAATTATATGTTCAATATGGGACTATAACCTGTCAAATCCTAGAAAATAAAAGGTTTTGGAACTGATTTGGTATTTTTTAGGAAAATAGTTTAGTTATGAATAAATGAACTAAATTGATTATGTGATGTTAAAATTTTGGAAAATAGGATGTTATTGCTTGAGAACCCTAGACATGCCATCTGCATATTTTTGATGGGGGTTTTGGTCATTAGTGATGAGATCTTATGTGTATGTCATTTTTAAAATAATTAAATGTATTAATTACTAAAATGTAAACAATTAAAATAAATTGTTTATATGTTTAATAAACGATTAAAATATTAATAATATTAGATTAAAATGTTATTAAGTGATTGATAACATTTAGATTAAAGTGTTATTAACTCATTGATTTAAAATATTATTAATGATTAATAATATTAATAAATAAGTTTAATGTTATTAAATAATTAATAATATTAAATGGAGTTTAAAAGAGGAGTTAAGTTATAAATTGGACATTCAATAGGTCATATTAAATGTATAGGATGATGAATTGAAAATTTAACATGTTAAAAAGGAAAGCAGTTTGTTGGATTGGAAAACAACTTACTGAATTGAAATTCAGTTTGAATCCAGGTTGCTAGATTGATATATTCAACTTGTTGGATTATTTATGTTAGCTTGAATTCGGCTTGCTGAATTAGTATATTCGGTCTGCTGAATTGGTGAATTAGAGTTGTTATATTAGTGAATCCAGGTTGTTGGATTCTAGGACAGTTTGAATCCAGGTTGCTGGATTGATCAATCCAGGTTGCTAGATTGATATGTTTGAATAATCCAGATTATAGTATTTGTATTCTCTCTCTAGGTTTCTCGGTTCTGCTCGCTCCTTCCCCCCTTTTTCCATCTCCTTCTCTCTCTCCCTTTAGGTCTCCTCTTCTTTATTTAGATGGCCGATTTCCCTCACCTTTCAGCGAGAAACTCCTTAAGAGGTCCTTCGGAGGACTTATTTGTTGAGTTTGGGGTCTCAAAACCGAACTCTCCAGTCATAGATGAGTTGGTTATGGAGGAATCTTTTTCGATCCCAAATGAGGTTATAGTGGGCTCTGATGTAAGCCCCCGAATTTTATGAAATAAAAGTATTCAATTTCTTTTATAATTATTATTCAGTAAATAGTTAAATTGATAAAAAGTTAAAGTTAAGGGTGATATATGTAAAGTTTACAAAATACGCAAGTGGTTATAAAATACTCATTGTTGCCGGAGAATATTCGTTTGGTCGTGGAATATTCTTTCTATCGTGGAATATTCGTACGACGGTGCAGCCTTGTGTGGGCCCCATAATGGATGAATAAAACGACAAGTATGAGTTTTTATAAATAACGGCGTAGTTGTTACCATTAATACTGTTGGAATATCAGGTGGTTAAAACACAGTAATACGCGGTGTTGCACAGTAGCACACGGTATTGCACCAATTATTGATTCTTACGTAAGAAGGCACTACTCAATAATTGTTACAGTAATTACTGTTTAATATTTTATTTTATCGATTCAATAATTACAACGTTGATATTTTATATTATTATTGTTTCAATAATTGTCACTGCACAGTATTTCAATTATCAGATCAATAAATCATATTATTTCAATAATATTATTAGATAGCATTATTGGCAATGTTTAGAAAGTTCTGTCTAAGGAGAGGTTTGGTCACCTAATTGCGCGCTAATAAGGAGAAATTATTATTGAAAAGTCCCCCTCTTTCTTGGGAACAGCCTGGTTGTCAGTATTGTGATTCTATAATATTATTTGTGAATAATTCGTTATTGATTTATATGATAAGGAATATATTTATTTTATGTGGATATAAATGAAGGAATTTTTAGAAAAGTGACAATTGTTGAAAATTGATATTTTATCTTTTCTAATAAAACAATTCATTTAAATATATTATTATATTTTAATAATATAATAATGGTGATATTTTTACAATAAATGTGTGATATATGAATAAATGAGGAAGAGTATTTTTGTTACAAAAAATATCTAACACATGTTTTGTGTGTTGGTGGACCCTATTTTTGACTGAAATTTGATTATAGCCTGCAAAATCGCCCGTATGTGGATTTCGGTCATTTTTCGTTTGGAATTTGAAAAAACTTAAACTTACAAAGTTGTAGAAAATTGAATTTCCTATGGAATGGATATATGATTCAAATTTTTCTGATAAAATGGCTATTTATTATGAATTATTGAAGTTCCAGAATATTGGGTCTAAATTGATTTTGTTACAAAAAATATTTAAAACATGTTTTTCATGTTGGTGGGCCCCACTTGCATGTGTAAGTTGCTGAATTCAGATTTCAAAGTATGCGTATAATTTTTAATAAATATTATTATTTTATTAAATTTTTTACTTTGGTGTTCTAAGCATTTTCCTATAAATAGAATGCTTAGATTAGAATTAAAAATCACACCAGAAACTAAAGTTTTCTCTCTCTATATTATGGAGCGTATTTTTGTGAGTATTTAGATATCTTTGAGTGTTGCTATATAGTACAAGTTTCCTTCAGTGTTATATCTGATATTCCAGCCAGAAGTACTATTCTTTTGAGGTAAGGGATATTATTTTCTTTGTAAATGATATTATTTTCTTCAATATCATTATGTCGAATTATTGATATGAGTTTTATTGTGGAATTTCTACCTTTTTGTGTCGGGATTACTATTCATGTATACAACACTATTCACGTATACACCACTATTCACGAATACGGCACTATTCATCGAAAAGTAAAATGTTCTCTTTTTCGTCTCAGATGTCTATTATGGTTACTATCGTTGATTGTATCCATGTTTTGATCTTCATTTTATACTTGTTTGTTAAAATTTTGGCTTCTATACTCCATGAAATTAGTAGAATATCCTTAATATTTTGCGTTTCATCCAGTATCTTTTCATGAAAATATTATTCTGAGCATTCTTGATAAGTTTTAACTTTTTTATGCCGAAGTACTATTCACGGGGTTACTATTCCTGAAGTTACTATTCACTCGGTTATTATTCATCCGGGGTACTATTTATGAAAAAAAAATTGATTCGTTTTCGGTCCAAATTATTTTTGGTACAATATTATTCTTGAATTTTACTCCACAAAGCAGTATAATGTTGACAATTTGGACGTTATTGATTTCTGGATAAATTAAATTATAAATCTTTAAAAATTTATCCTTGAACTTGTTTTATTGAATTCTTATATCATTGCCATCATCCTCATGTTTATATTCTGTTGAAAGTCATCTGTGGCCTGTATTGCATAGATGGACTTGATATGATTATGACCAGGGATTATTTGATATAATCATGACCGTAATATAACAAATGGTGTGGTAAAAGTCCTCATTGGCTTGTAGTGCATTAATGGACAGTTTTTGGTATGATTATGGCCATGGATTCTCTTCGGCCAAGGGTGCAAAGATGAATTATTTTATGGCATGATCATGACCGTTGATAAAAACATGATTATCTTTGGTCCGTAGTGCATGGATAATTTGTGGTCGTGATACTAAAGAATATCCTGGCTCGTAGTGCAGGGTTGATTCGATGATGTGGATTATTTATTAAGCTGAGTATCGGCGATAAAAGTAATGAAAAACCTTTTAAATCATAGAAGATAGTAGGTTTTATGCTCTACTTGATTCTTCTAATGGATTGGTTATTCCGCTGCAGTTTTTGATCTAAAACTTGTTGTCTATTATATTCTATCAGTTGTTATACTGTTGAAGGCTAAGGATAATTTATTCTACATTATCTTAGTCATAATATTTCTTACTGGGCTAGTTGAGCTCACCCTTTCTATCACTGTTCTCTTCAGAAAATAAGAATATAACTGGGACTAGTTGGGAAATGGATTGACGGTCCAGATGGTTGCATTAGTAGTCCTCACTATTCTGTGAAATATTGTGATAATAATTGTAATGAGGACTTATTTTGAGTTTGAATACTGTCTAGAAGACAATATTTGTATTAAAACTCATAGCTCATGTTGTATATTTAAGTTTGTATTTAAGTTCTGTACCATGTATTTGGCGACTCAAGATGGGTGATGTATACCTGTTTTGGAGGCGTCACAGTTGGTATCAAAGCTTAGGGATATGATCCCTGGCTGAGATGTGAGACTAGAACTAGGAGGGGAGAGACGGAGAATTCCTTCGCTAGTATGACCTACCTAAGTTTATTTGGTATTTAATTGGTCGGTCAGAGTATAGGGATAATATGTGACATGTCAATTAACCCTTGTTTTATGATAGTATTTGAGAATTGCAACTGAAAATGTTAACAATGGAGTGAATGAGATCGTGGAGACACCTCTAATCACCAACCAGGATAATGTGATTAGAGATATCCATGTGGTGATTGAGGAATTAAAAGTTACACTCGAGCTAGTCGCAAAGGTAGCAACTGAGAGTGAAAAAGAAGTGGAACCTGAGGAGGATTTATTAGAAGAACTTATTGATCAAAATGTAGAATTGCAAAATCGTATTCATGAGTTAGAAGAGCAGGCTGAAGAATGGCAGGCGGTCGTGGAGCAAAGGGATGTAACAATTCAAAATTGTATTACCCGATGTGCGATGGTTGAACAGAAGCACTCTTTGGCAGAGTATAAAATATTAAAGCTGGAATCTGAGAATTCAAATGTCAAGGAGCAGCTGAAAGAAGAAACAACTGAATGAGTGAGAATGCAGGATGCATGGGTAAAAGCCGTCCGATCCAATAAGGCCAAAATGGATGAAATAGATTTCGCTTTTTGGACACCAATTGGGAGAATCCAACATCGAGTTCAGAATTACCCTGTGCAGAGCGGTCAACCCCAATTTGATATGGATCGAAGATTAATGATTCAGGTCATGGAGCAGGAGTGCGATGAAGCAGTTGAGAGTGGAATATGCCCTATAGCGAAAGTCAATTGCAACGGTAACGATGACACCAAAGACTGTCCCGAACAAGTCAAATTCAGTAGTTTAAGGGAGAGAGTTTTTCGTGACGAGGAACCGAACGAAGTTATCACGGGTAAGTTAATCATAAACTATTGCGAAGTTTATACCTTATTCGATATCGGTTTTATCCATTCTTTTATTTCTCCTACTTGCGCTCAACGGTTAAATTTGACCCCAGTACAAAACTCATTTCTAAAACCCTCAAATATTTCTTCACCCAAAACGAACGTAACATGCGCCAAAGACGTTGGCTCGAGCTATTGAAGATTACGACCATACCATTCAATATCACCATAGAAGAGCGAACGTGGTAGCTAACGCGTTGAGTAGAAGATCGTATGCAGTTACAAGTGCAACGTTGTTAACATAAAGACCCATTTCGTATAACTTACTCTAGGGATCCACGTGATGATATACGAGTAGAATCGACTTTAATCGATAAAGTTAAAACCGCTCAAGCTACACACCGGAGTTGATGAATATAAAGAAGAAGGTGCAAGAAGGTGTTATTCTTGAAGTAAGAGTCGATGAAGAGAAGAAATTTCAACCCTCGATTTATTAGTCCATTTGAAATCTTCGATTGAGTAGAAACTGTGGCCTATAGACTCGCTTTACCGCTAAGTATGTCGCGTGTTCATAACTTTTTTCACGTATTGATGTTACGTAAATATGTAGACGACCCCAACCATATTATTGAATTAGAACCAGACGAGATAGCCGAAGATTTAACGAACGAGGAGATACCTGTCAAGATCTTGGATAGAAAGCAGCATGCCCTACGCTCAAAGGTTATACCTTAAGTCAAAGTTTTATGGATCGAAACACCAGGTACGTACGTAAATTTTGGGGACGAAATTTCATAAGGAGGGGAGATTGTAAGACCCCGAATTTTATGAAATAAAAGTATTCAATTTCTTTTATAATTATTATTCAGTAAATGGTTAAATTGATAAAAAGTTAAAGTTAAGGGTGATATATGTAAAGTTTAAAAAGTACGCAAGTGGTTATAAAATACTCATTGTTGTCGGGAAATATTCATTTGGTCGTGGAATATTCTTTCTGTCGTGAAATATTCGTACGACGGCGCATCCTTGTATGGGCCCCATAATGGATGAAGAAAATGACAAGTATGAGTTTTTATAAATAACGGTGTAGTTGTTACCGTTAACACTGTTAGAATGTCCGATGGTTAAAACACAGTAATACGCTGTGCTACACAGTAGCACATGGTATTGCACCAATTATTGATTCTTACGTAAGAAGGCACTACTCAATAATTGTTACAGTAATTATTGTTTAATATTTTATTTTATCGATTCAATAATTGCTACATTGATATTTTATATTATTATTGTTTCAATAATTGTCACTGCACAGTATTTCAATTATCAGATCAATAAATCATATTATTTCAATAATATTATTAGATAGCATTATTGGCAATGTTTAGAAAGTTCTGTCTAAGGAGAGGTTTGGTCACCTAATTGCGCGCTAATAAGGAGAAATTATTATTGAAAAGTCCCCCTCTTTCTTGGGAACAGCCTGGTTGTCAGTATTGTGATTCTATAATATTATTTGTGAATAATTCGTTATTGATTTATATGATAAGGAATATATTTATTTTATGTGGATATAAATGAAGGAATTTTTAGAAAAGTGACAATTGTTGAAAATTGATATTTTATCTTTTCTGATAAAATAATTTATTTAAATATATTTTTATATTTTAATAATATAATAATGGTGATATTTTTACAATGAATGTGTGATATATGAATAAATGAGGAGGAAGAGTATTTTTGTTAAAAAAATATCTAACACATATTTTTGTGTGTTGGTGGACCCTATTTTTGACTGAAATTTGATTATAGCCTGCAAAATCGCCCGTATGTGGATTTCGGTCATTTTTTGTTTGGAATTTAGAAAAACTTAAACTTACAAAGTTGTAGAAAATTAAATTTCTTATGGAATGGACATAAGATTTGAATTTTTATGATAAAATGACTATTTATTATGAATTATTGAAGTTCTAGAATATTGGGTCTGAATTGATTTTGTTATAAAAAATATTTAAAACATATTTTTCATGTTAGTGGGCCCCACTTGCATGTGTAAGTTGCTGAATTCAGATTTCAAAGTATGCGTATAATTTTTAATAAATATTATTATTTTATTAAATTTTCTGCTTTGGTGTTCTAAGTATTTTCCTATAAATAGAATGCTTAGGTTAGAATTAAAAATCACACCAGAAACTAAAGTTTTCTCTCTCTATATTATCGAGCGTATTTTTGTGAGTATTTAGATATCTTTGAGTGTTGCTATACGGTGCAAGTTTCCTTCAGCGTTATATCTGATATTCCAGCCAGAAGTATTATTCTTTTAAGGTAAGGGATGTTATTTTTTTCGTAAATAATATTATTTTCTTCAATATCATTATACCGAATTATTGATATGAGTTTTATTATGGAATTTCTACCTTTTTGTGTTGGAATTACTATTCATGTATACGACACTATTCACGTATACGACACTATTTATCGAAAAATAAAATATTCTCTTTTTCGTCCCAGATGTCTATTATGGTTACTATCATTGATTTTATCCATGTTTTGATCTTCATTCTATACTTGTTTGTTAAAATTTTGGCTTCTATACTCCATGAAATTAGTAGAATATCTTTGATATTTATACTTCATCCAGTATCTTTTCATAGAAATATTATTCTGAGCATTCTTGATAAGTTTTAACTTTTTCATGCCGAAATACTATTCATGGGGTTACTATTCCTGAAGTTACTATTCACTTGATACTATTCACTCAATTACTATTCACCCGGAGTACTATTCATGAAAAAAAATTGATTCATTTTCGGTCTAAATTATTTTTGGTACAATATTATTCTTGAATTTTACTCCACAAAGTAGTATCATGTTGACAATTTGGACGTTATTGATTTCTGGATAAAATAAATTATAAATCTTTAAAAATTTATTCTTGAACTTGTTTTATTGAATTCTTATATCATTGTCATCATCCTCATGTTTATATTCTGTTCAAAGTCATCTGTGGCATGTAGTGCATAGATGGACTTGGTATGATTATGACCAGGGATTATTCGATATAATCATGACCGTAATGTTACAAATGGTGTGGTAAAAGTCCTCATTGGCCCGTAGTGCATTGATGGATAATTTTTGGTATGATTATGACCATGGATTCTCTTCGGCCAAAGGTACAAAGATGAATTATTTTATGGCATGATCATGACCGTTGATGAAAACATAATTATCTTTGGCCTGTAGTACATGGATAATTTGTGGTCGTGATACTAAAGAATATCCTTGGCCCGTAGTGCAGGGATGATTTGATGATGTGGATTATTTATTAAGCTGAGTCTCGACGATAAAAGTGATGAAAAACCTTTTAAATCATAGAAGATTGTAGGATTTATGCTCTACTTGACTCTTCTAATGGATTGCTTATTCCGCTGCAGTTTTTGATCTAAAACTTGTTGTCTATTATATTCTATCAGTTGTTATACTATTGAAGGCTAAGGATAATTTATTCTACATTATCTTAGTCATAATATTTCTTACTGGGCTAGTTGAGCTCACCCTTTCTTTCACTATTCTCTTCAGGAAATGAGAATATAGCTGGAACTAGTCGGGGAATGGATTGACGGTCCAGATAGTTGCATTAGTAGTCCTCACTATTCTGTGAAATATTGTGATAATAATTGTAATGAGGACTTATTTTGAGTTTGAATACTGTCTAGAAGATAATATTTGTATTAAAACTCACAGCTCATGTTGTGTATTTAAGTTTATATTTAAGTTCTATACCATGTATTTGGCGACTCAAGATGGGTGATGTATACCTGTTTTGGGGGTGTCACATCTGATGGGTCTTCTGACGCTAATAGTTTTGCTGATGAAAATTTAGGGCTCCAACTGGGCACGCCTTTGAGTGAGATTTTCAAAGCTGCACAGATGTTATCGCAACAGGGGAGCATTGATGCTGTTGATGAGCGTAAGAAGTGCAATACTTTGATTGATTTTATAAAAGCAAAGGGATTTACCATTCAGAATGTGAATGATTTCACTAGCAAAGGAAAGTCGGTTCGAAGGATTGATGAGCATGACCTATTTGATAAACGGTACCTAAGAACTCCCTGTTCTGGGTTAAGTTTAAAGGCCCCTATGACTGCTGTGCTAAAAGAGGGCGAGATTAGTACTCTAATTAGTGCTGGTACTTTGGGTAATGAAGGAGCTGATAAGCATGAGGCGGATAGGGCTAGTTTGTCTGTTTTGCCTGGGGTCCCTGTGCACATTCTGCCTGAAAAAATATCCTGGAGCTCTGTTGTTGCGCAAAGTGCTCCTTCTCCCAGTTTAAAGCTCGATTATTATCCTCCTGCTGTTCCACTTTTGGAAAGCAGGGTAATCCAAATTAGGCCTCCTCCTGAGGTTCATATTCAAGGTATTAATTTATGGAATTCTTGTCTTGTGGGCAGTTTTATTAATGCCCGCTTACCTTTTAAGCTTGTAGAAGAAATTGTCCATATTCTTTGGGATAAGATGGTTTGCAAAAGGTTTTCTTGCAAGATAAGGGGGTTTTCATTTTCAAATTTGCTTGCACAAAGGAGCGCGATAACATTCTTGCACTTGGCCCGTGGTATATCTCTAATAGGCTCTTATGTCTCAAGCAATGGAAGGAAGGCATGGACTTTAAATTTAGTCATGTACAAAGGCTCCAGTTTGGGTAAAATTTCATAATATTTCGATGTCTTACCTATCTTCTGCCGGTTTAAGTTACTTAGCAAGTGGGATTGGTCTTCCTCTCTTTGTTGACAAGATTACTGAAAAGTTAGAACCTATGGCTTTTGCTAGGATCTGTATTGAAATATCTTCTGGCACATCTCTCATTGACTATTTGGAAGTTTTTGTTATGGATGAGGAGACACACTCTGAAAAAGCTGTGATGGTTAAAGTGGAATATCAAAATAGACCTCAATTATGTGCTCACTGTAAGAGCTTCGGACATACTCGTGTTATATACCCAAATGCAAATTATAAATGGATTCCTAAAGGTCTGGCTCTTGCTTCTGGTCCTCTGCCTGAAAAGACTGCTGCTGATTCGTGCCTTATCTCTTCCCCTGTTCGCAAAGCTAGCCATGCTGATAGTTGGACTGTAGTCGAAAAGGGCCCTAAACAATCAGTTCCTCCCCTTAGTTCAAATGATACTCTTCCCCATCCTTTTGGAGTCGCTTCTAACTCCTTCTGCTTATTATCCCTAGTGGCTGGGGTTATGACAGATGTTTTTTTTGATACTGATATCACCCCCTCCCCAAATCCCCTTGTGGGAAAGTTGAAGCAAATTGATGAAAAGGAAGTAAAAGACCTAAAGCACAAAGCTAGGAACAATCTTGAATTAAGCATATCCTCAAAGAAAAAGAGTAAAGGAAGGGGGACCTCCAAATCCCCAACTTAATCAATTATTATGGTTAATTTTTGCTCTATGAATATTAGAGGTGTAAATAGTAGGGCCAAGCAGGATAGTGTTAAAGATCTCATCTGTAAATTTTCTTTATCTTTTGTTGTCCTTGTTGAAGCTCGGGTCAAAGCTCCCAAATTCAGTACTATTGCACATGCTATCTGCAGGAATTGGAATTGGCAGTTCAATTATGATTACCATGATAATGGGAAATTTGGATTGGTTGGGACCCCAATATTTGGAACATCTCTGTTATTGCTACTTCTTCTCAATATATTCACTACCTTGTTTTTTCTATTGAACTTAAGACTCAATATTTTGTAACCATTGTTTATGGTCTGAATACCTCTGCTGAAAGACAGATTCTTTGGAGGGATTTGGGGTTATTAAAATCTTCCATTGATAAACCATGGTGCTTCCTTGGGGACTTCAATGAAGTGTTGTCCCAATCTTAGATAAATGGTGGTCATGAGTCTTGGGACTGCGGTACGCAAGACTTTAAAATTTGTATTGAAGATTTGTCTTTGGTGGATCTTAGGGCTTTCGGTCCTTGTCATACTAGGTGGGATTCTCGTATTTTCGATCCTATCTATCGTAAGTTAGATAGAGTTATGATCAATTCTATTTGGATGCAAGAGTTTCCCTGTTCTCAAGCTATTTTCTCTCCTCGGGATCTTTCGGATCACTGCCCGGCCATAGTTCATATTGGGCTAAAGTTTCCCCTTATCTAAAAGCCCTTTCAATTCTTTAATTATATGTTGGGTTTGGATAACTACAACCATGTGGTCTTCTCTGCCTGGAGTCAACTTGTTACAGGAGACCCTCTACAAGTTCTTACTGGGAAGTTAAAGTCTGTCAAGAGGGCTCTTATAAGTCTCAACAAATCAATTGGTAATCTTTCTTCTAATGTGGCTCAGACTCGGGCTAATCTCCATACTACTCAGCATACCATCTCGACTAGGTCGTCTGATACTAATCTCTTAGAGCTACAGAAAACCCAAACTAGGAATCTCTGGGATGCTTATACATGTGAGGAAAATCTTCTAAAGCAGAAATCTAGAATCCAATGGCTCAAGGAGGGAGATAGAAATTTTGGGTTCTTTCATAACCAGGTAAAGCACAAATGGAACCAAAATAAAATATTATCCATTGAAGATCATGAGGGACATCTTAAATTTGGTCATAATGAGGTAAAGCAAATTGTTGTGGATCACTTTAGTGCTCTCTTGGGGGCTCCTTCTAATTCTTGCCATAGAAGTCTACACCTCCTAGCCTCATCTTTTGTGAATACGGTTACCCCTGTGGAAATAAAGGCTCTAGATAGAGATGTTACTGAGGCTGAAATTTACAATTCTTTAAAATCTATGAAGCAAAACAAAAGCCCGAGCCTAGACGAATTTAATATAAATTTCTGTATCTCTACATGGGATATTGTTGGAAGGGACTTCACTTCTGCTATTAAATCTTTTTTCCAGCGTGGCTGCCTTCTCAGGGGGACTAATTCGTATGTCATTGCCCTAATCCCTAAAGTCAAAAATCCCACCTCAATGAATGATTATAGGCCTATATCTTGTTGCAATACCACCTATAAAGTTATCTCTAGAATTCTTGGGGCTAGACTAAAAGGGGTCCTGCCTGGAATTATTTCCTCTTGTCAAGCTACTTTTGTCCCAAGGAGGAGTATTGGTGAAAATATTCTTCTGGCTCAGGAGCTTTTTTAAAATTACCACAGACCATCGGGTCCTGCACGTTATGCCATGAAAATTGATCTCCAGAAAGCGTTTGACTCTATCTCTTGGGATTTTTTATTCGAAGATTTGAAGCTTTTAAAATTTCCCCCAAAGTTCATTTTCTGGATTAAAGCTTGCATTACTACTTCAACCTTCTCTGTTAAAGTTAATGGTGCCTTATGTGGTTATTTCAAAGGGGAAAATGGTCTTAGGCATGGGGACCCTATCTCCCCTTACCTCTTTGTCCTCGCCATGGAAGTTCTCTCCATCTTGATTTTAAAAGAGACTGAATCTTCCGATTTTAAGTATCACTGGAAAACAAAACAAATTCGCCTCACTTATCTCTGTTTTGCTGATGATCTTATCTTATTCTGCCACGGGGATCCCGGGTCGATAAGTGTTATGAAAGGATGTCTTAACCTATTCACGTCCATCTCTGGGTTGCGGCTTAATGCTTCCAAAAGCATGTGTTTTGTCTCCAATGTTCCCCCTGATCAAGTTATTTCCATCATCTCTATATTGGGATTCCAGTTAGGCTCTTTCCCTGCAAAATTCTTAGGGGTCCCTTTAATAACCACAAAGTTAAGTCTTGCGGACTGTGCTCCCCTCATAGAAAAGATCACAAATAGAATCGTTTCATGGACCAAAAAGTTTTTATCCTACTTTGGGAGGCTCTAACTTATTAAATCTATGATTTTTGCTGTCCAATCCTACTGGTCTACTCATTTCATCTTGCCTGCTGTTGCTATGAAGGCTATTAAAAGCACTATCAATCGCTTCCTATGGAAAGGCTCATCACTCCTGAAACATGGAGCAAAGTGGCTTGGTGCAAAATCTCCCTCCCTCTATCTGAAGGTGGACTGGGTATAAAATGTTTAGAAGACTGGAATCAAGACTTAAACTAATAGCGCTTATGGAAAATTGTGAATTTCTCGCCTCCATCGCTATGGACCAATTGGGTGAAAACGTTCTCATTAAAGGGGAAGCATTTTTGGTGTATACCGGTTCCCAATGATTGTTCATGGATTTGGAGGAAAATTCTAAACTTACGACCCATTGCTTTGCAACACGTCAAATATACCATTGGGAGAGGAAATCTCACTAAGTTGTGGTTTGATCCTTGGCTCTCTTGTAAGCCTCTGTCTGATTCTCTATCATCCTCTTTGATTTCTAATTCTGGTCTGGGGCCTACAGCTATGGTCAGTAGTATAATTTGCAATTCAACTTGGCAGCTTTCGGCCTCTAACCATTATACTGTTATGGAATTTCGGAGGAATTTTGACACCTCAACGCATTGCAACTCTGCTTCTTTAGATTCTATTTGGTGGGGTGATACCCAGGCTAATAAGGTAACAGCTTCATCCATTTGGATCTCTATTAGGCAAAGTAGACCTCCTACGCTTTGGTCTAAGTTGGTTTGGCACAAATTTCTCCCCCCTCGACTCTCTTTTATCCTTTGGCTTGCATTTCAAAATGGAATGCGCACTATGGATAGGCTTCTTACCTATGGTTTAATGGTTAACCCTGTATGTACTCTCTATAATGCCCAAAATGAATCCTTTAACCATTTGTTCTTTCAATGCGGATTTTCTTTCCAACTGCTTGCATCAATGTTAAGGCATTGTGGATGGAAGGGCAGTGCTAGGAACTGGTCTTTAATTATAAATTACATGATATCCTGCACTTCCTCCATTGTTCATCATAGTATCCTTCACTTAGGATTTGCAAATGTTGTTTACCATATCTGGCGTGAACGCAACTCCCGTATCTATGCAAATAAGTCAACCCCTATTCGAACAATTGTACGGGACATCATGCATTCTTTAAAATGCAAACTCCATACTACTGTAAAGTTTCAAAGAGTTAAAACTCGTCCTTGGTTTAGCCATTTAATCTTGGGTTAATGGAAGGGGGTCTTATTCCTCTATTTTGGTCTACTGCAGTGGGTTGTTATTTACATGTGTTGTCGATTTCAGCTGGATTGGCATCGACCATCTGGTGCAGCTGCTAGCCATCTTGGTTCTGTTGCTGGACTGGTATAGACCATCTGGTGCTGCTGCTAGCCATTTTGGTTCTGCTAGAGTTGGTATGGTCTATCTTTTGTTGGTATGGTCTGCTAGTTTTGGCTGGTCCGCTAGTTTTGGCTGGTCTGCTTGTTTTTGGGATACCTTTTCACTGCTGGTGGGGCTATTGCAGTGGGGGGAGGGGGTTATACGCGGTGGGGCTGTTTGTTTATTTTTACTTGCAGTGGGGGGTTATATATGATGTTGGGGCTGTTGCAGTGGGGGGTTATTGTATTTGCTTCATGTTGCTACAGTTTGGATTTTGTTGAGCTACTAGATTGGTTTTTCTTTGGGCTCTACTTCACATGGATGTGATACAATTTGTTGATTATGCTAGTTCCATTTAGCAGCTGGGCTGGATTAAACTGTTGGGCCTTATGGTCTACTGTTATGCTCTACTGCTAATTTCTCCTACTATTCTGTAAGGGATGGGTCTGGGTGGCTGGTGCAGCTGGGGTGTATGCAGCAATGGTTAGCTATGCCTCTAGTATGGGCAGAAGGGTGCAGCTTAGTTGGTTGGCGAGCTGTGCAGGCAGTCGTGCTTGTCCTGGCAGACGTGCTGGGCAGGCAGGTAGGCAGGCAGGCGAGCTGGCCAGGCTAGCTGGGCAGGCAGCTGGCATGCGTGGTGCTGATGCTCTGATGGTTTTCTGGTTTTCATTTTTTGGTTTGGGTTTTTGCTGTTGCTCTGTTGCATCTATGGGAGTTGATGTAGCTAGCCTAAAAATTTTCCTTTTGGTTGTTCATGTTTGGCTTCTGTTTGTCATGCCCATTCAACCTCCGGGTTCTATTTCTTTTGTAACATGATAGTTTCTGTTAGCTTGCGAGGCATATTGCCTGTTATCTTCTATAGTCATGACATCATAGGGCATGTCCTATGATGTCTATTATATACTCTGATTGGGGTTCTCCATGAGTTTTGTAACCACATTTTATTTATTTAATTCATTCTAATTATAACAAATAAAAGAACGTTAATAATATTGATGTGTTAGGATGTTATCTAATATTTGATTTTTGTGATTAAGTGTTAGATAATTTATGGATAAAGTAATAGTATTATGAGCTAACAGGTATGTTATGCTAATTGAAAGATCAATCTAATAATTGATAGGTCTTTCATGAGAGATTAAATTAGATTGATTAGCGATAATCAGCGGTACAAGCAAGTTTCCTTAACTCAAACTTGAGTTGTATGTTTAAAGCATGTTAGTGAATAATTATTGTTAATTTCTACATGGATTATTGATTCTCACTTAGTGCATGTTGCATATGTTCATCAGGTATGAAAGGTTGATCACCTTCATTACCATAAAGTTCAATTAAATTGTTCATGGTCTTTGTTGACCTTAAAATATTATTGATTCAGTCATTCAATTATTGAAACTTGATTCATGTTATTTCACAATTATTACATTGTTAAAAACTTGAAAGCTTATTCTTTCTTTTCAATCATGATATATCTTTATTGTATTTAAAACTTGCTGAGCAAATTTGTTGCTCACCCTTGGTATATCATGATAACATTTTTAGATTAAGATGAAAGCTCGAATAAAGACAGAGACAAAGGCAAAGTACAAGATTAAACTATTATGCAGTTAGAACTATTAAATTTTCTAATGCAACTGATATTGTAAACATTTAAGATATTGAAGGTATGTATTAAGTTAAGGTTGTAAACCTTGGGGATTATGTTGTAAAGGTTTATTGTATAAACAATTTATGTTTATATCTTTCGCAATAGTTATAAAAATGATGTATAGTAACGTACCAGATTTGAGGTGATTAGTACGCAGATTTGGGGGCGCTACAGGTACTATTGATGGGATACTATTCACGACAAAATTGATTTCTTTTATGTCTAAATTATTTTTGATACATGAATATCATTCTTGAATTTTACTACACAATAAGTTATCATATTGACAATTTGGACATTCTTGAACTCTGGATAAATTGAATTATAAATCACTAATATTTATTCTTGATCTCACTTGATTGATTCCTTATATCATTGTCATCATCCTCATGCTTATATTGTGGTGAAAGTCATCTTTGGCCCATAGTGCATAGATAGACTGTTGATTGGTATGATTATAACTAAGAATTGTGTATTGGTATAATCATGACCTGTAATGTTATAGACAAATGTTGTGGTGAAAGTCCTCTTTGGCCCGTAGTGCATAGATAGACAGTTGTTTGGCATGATCATGACCACTGGTGATACAAACGAATATCCTTGGCCCGTAGTGCATGGATAATTTGTTGATTTGAAACATTTATTGATTGTTGTTATAGGGATAAAATATTAATGATGGACTTTTAAATCATAGAAGATAGTAGACTTTACGCTCTACTTGACTCTTCTAATGGATTGCTTATTCCGCTGTTGTTGTATTCTTTTAGATTTTTTCCTGTTAAGGACTAAGGATAATTTATTCTACATTATCTTAGTCATAATATTCTTTACTAGGCTAGTTGAGCTCACCCTTTTCTTTCATTGTTCTCTTCAGAAAATGAGAATACAGTTGGGACTAGTCGGAGAATGGAGTGATGGTCCAAGATGGTTGCTATAGTAGCCATCACTATTCTATAAAAATAGTGTGATAATAATTGTAATGAAGACTTTATTTGAGTTTGAATATTTTCTATGAGACAATATTTGTATTAAAACTTACAGCTTATGTTTTGTCATATTTTATACGACAGTTAATAATTGTATAAATCAAATTTGTATTTAAATTATGTACCATGTATTTGGCGACTTAGAATGAGTTGTATGGACCTATTTTGGGGTCATCACAGTTGGTATCAGAGCTTAAGGATATGATCTCTGGCGAAGATCTGAGGTTAGAACTAAGAGGGGAGAGAAGAGTAAAACCTTCTCTAGTATGTCCTACCTAAGCTTATTTGTTTTTTAATTGGTCGATCGGAATATAGGAATAATATGTGGCACGTCATTTAACCTTTGTTTTGTGGCAGTGTTTGAGAGTGGCAGTGTTTGAGAATGACATTTGAAAATTTTGAGATAAGCAATGGAGCACATGAGACCGTTGAGACACCACCAATCAATAACCATGATAATGTACATCAGGAAGGAAATAATCCTCATGTAAACAACAACACCAACCAAATGATGAACGATGGGATGTTTAGAAGCTTTCTACAATTCATATAACACCAAACGAGAGAGATTCTTGTTCAAAATGCAGGTGGAAACAATGAAAACTCACGACTGGTCACTGCTAAGTAATTCAAGGAGTTGGGACCACCGGAGTTTTAGGGAAAGACAGAGCCAATTAAGGTAGAGGCATGGATTAAGCATATCACCAAGATATTTGATGTCTTGGGATGCTCAGAGGAGCAAAAGGTTCCCTTCGCCACCTTTATGTTGCGAGAAGAGGCAGATTACTGGTGGAAATCTGTAAAACGTACTCATCTTTCAGCACTAAAGATGTCTTGGGAGAAGTTCCAGGAATTGTTTAACAACAAGTATTTTCCAAAAAGTATTCGTCACATGAAGGAGGTGGAATTCATCAAACTGGAACAAAATAATATGATTGTATCACAATACGAGGCTAAGTTTGCGGAGTTATCCTGGTTTGTATCCCATTTGATGGATAATAAGGAGCGAATGACGCGAATGTTTCTTAGAGGTTTGAAACCCGAAATTCGTCAATACCTCATTTCTCATTTTTGTATCCAGATGTTGTGAATAGGGCTCAGTTATTGGAGCAAGATAATGAATCAGCTCAACCAAAAGATAACAACCGGCAAAACGATAATAGTCATCCCAATGGCAACAGTCATCGAAGCAGTAATAGCAAACGTGGAAGAAATTATCATGCCAGAAATGGTAACCACTTCGGTGGTAATCCTGGCCAAGATAATAGAAGAAATGAGTCAAGTGAAAATTTCAAAAAGAGAAGATTCAACAATAATGGAAAGACAGCAGCACCAGCACCCATTTTTAAGGAAGAAGAACGACCATCGGTCGTATGCTACAAATGCAAACAGGAAGAACACATCAATCCAAACTGTACGTAGCAACCCGAAGTGTGTTTCAATTACGGAAAGGAAGGTCATTTAGCTTGATTTTGTCATGTAGTGAAGTCAAGTCCAGCTGGTATGGTGACACCAAAGGCTGTCCCGGACAAGTCAAAATCGGTAGTTCAAGGGAGAGCGTTTATCGTGACCTCCCAAAAAGTGAAGAACCTGAACGAAGTTATCACGGGTAAGCTAATCATAAACTCTTGTGAAGTCTATACCTTATTAGATACCGGT
Organism: Panax notoginseng; assembly: GCA_016801055.1. Taxonomy (NCBI): domain Eukaryota; kingdom Viridiplantae; phylum Streptophyta; class Magnoliopsida; order Apiales; family Araliaceae; genus Panax; species Panax notoginseng. The sequence goes on along the minus strand of CM029015.1, from coordinate 94,698,843 downwards.
TCTATCCATTCTTTTATTTAACCTACTTGTGCTCAACATTTAAATTTGACTTCAGAGAAATTAAACTTTGATTTATCTGTTGAAACTCTGTTGGGAGAAACCTTCATTACATCCACTATTTATAAATCTTGTTTGATTCAAATCGACACTTTCATATTACCTGTTGATCTTATCTCTTTGAAAATACTTGCATTTGATGTGATTTTTGGAATTGATTGGTTAACTACTCATCATGCTACAATTGGTAGTTTTCGTAAGGTTGTTAGTTTTCATATTCCTAACCAACCTATTATGTAAATTTAAGCAACCAAACCAGTAAAGCCAATCACTATCATATCAAACCATAAAGCCATTCGTTTATTAAAAAACAGATGTCAAGCTTTCTTAGCCCATATCACGGATTAAACAAAAATACGTCAGATTTGAATGATATTTCTATTGTTAAATTTCTTAATGTATTCCCTAAAGAACTTTATGGCCTACCCCTAGAGCGTGAAATCGAATTTTGTATTGACCTTGAACCCGGTACAAAACCCATTTCCAAAATTCCATATCGAATGGCTCCTATTGAACTTCAGGAGTTAAAAATCCAACTACAAGAACTGTTAGACATCGATTTCATTTGTCCTAGTACATCTCCTTGGGGTGCTCCTGTTCTATTTGTAAAGAAGAAATAGTAACCACTTCAAAGCAATGATAACAAACGTGGTGGAAATTATCATGCTAGAAATGGTAACCACTTCGGTGGTATTCCTGGCCAAGATAATAGAAGAAATAAGTCAAGTGAAAATTTCAAAAAGAGAAGATTCAATAATGATGGAAAGACAGCAGCACCATCACCCTTTTTTAAGGAATGAGAATAACCACCGATCATATACTACAAATACGGACAGAAGGGACACATCAATCCAAACTATACGTAGCAACCCAAAGTGTGTTTCAATTACGGAAAGGAAGGTCATTTAGCTCGATTTTATCATGTAGCGAAGTCAAGTCCATCTGGGACGGTGACACCAAAGGCTGTCCCAGACAAGTCAAAGCCAGTAGTTCAAGGTAGAGCGTTTGTCGTGACCTCCCAAAAAGCGAGGAACCAGAACGAAGTTATCATGGGTAAGTTAATCATAAACTCTTATGAAGTCTATACCTTATTAGATACCGGTTCTACCCATTCTTTTATTTCACCTGCTTGTGCTCCACGTTTAAATTTGACTCCAGAGAAATTAAATTTTGACTTATCAGTTGAAACTCCGTTAGGAGAAACCTTCATTACATCCACTATTTATAAATCTTGCTTGATTCAAATTGACACTTTCACATTACCTATTAATCTCATCTCTTTGAAAATACTTACATTGGATGTGATTTTAGGGATTGATTGGTTAACTATTCATCATGCTAAAATTGATTATTTTCGTAAGGTTGTTAGTTTTCATATTCCTAACCAACCTATTATGTGAATTCAAGCAACCAAACCACTAAAGTCAATCACTATCATATCAAGCCATAAAGTCATTCATTTATTGAAAAATGGATGTCCAGTTTTCTTAGCCCATGTCACGAATTTAAACAAAAATACATCAGATTTGAATGATATTTCTATTGTTAATAAATTTCCTGATGTATTCCGTGAAGAACTTTATGGTCTACCCCTAGAGCGTGAAATCGAATTTTGTATTGACCTTGAACCTGGTACAAAACCCATTTCCAAAACCCCATATCGAAGGACTCCTATTGAACTTCAGGAGTTAAAAACCCAATTGCAGGAACTGTTAGACATCGGTTTCATTCGTCCTAGTACATCTTCTTGGATCTATTCGTAAAGAAGAAAGATGGGAGTATGCGACTTTGCATTAACTATCGAGAGTTGAATCATGTCACCATCAAAAATAGGTACTCGTTACCTCGCATTGATGACCTGTTTGACCAGTCGCAAGGTGCTAAATTCTTTTCAAAGATCGATCTTCATTCCAAATATCATCAGTTAAAGATTAAAACTGATGACATTTCAAAGACTGCTTTCAGAACTCGGTATGGGCATTACAAATTCCTAGTCATGTCTTTTGAATTGACTAATGCTCCTACTGCCTTCATAGATATGATGAACCGAGTATTCAAGGAATATTTGGATCATTTTGTGGTTGTCTTTATTGATGACATCCTCATATACTCCGAAAGTCGTGAAGATAATGAGCAACACTTGAGGCTGATACTCCAAAAACTCCGTAAAAATAAGCTATATGCCAAGTTAAAGAAATACGAGTTATGGCTTGAGGAAGCAGCATTCCTTGGGTACGTGATATCGAATCATAGAATATCAGTTGATCCGGCGAAGATTGAAGTAATACAAAGTTGGGAGCAACCTAAGTCAGTAACCGAAGTATGTAGCTTTCTGGGTTTAGCTAGATATTATCGAAGATTCGTGGAAGGATTTTCTCGAATCGCCACTCTATTAACTCAGCTTACTCGAAAAGATAAAAAATTCGGATGGAGCGAGAATTGTGAGAAGAGTTTTCAAGAACTCAAGAGGAGACTCATTTCAGCACCTGTTCTGACAATACCATTAGGTTCGGAGGGATTTGTCTGTTGGGTTTTCGGAACAAAAACGCAGCGGAATTTAAAATTTTCAAAGCCAATTCCGAAACCCTAAAATAGGATCCATGCGAAAAACACATTAATTCAGTAGTTAAAAATTTATACCGATTATAGAAGCTAGAATTGATACGATCGAATCTCGAACGCAATTCAAACGAACTGCGCCTCTAAGGTATCCACACGAACGTCTCGCGAACCGTCACACGATCTGCTGTAAAAGAGCCGCGGTACTAGCAACAAAGGATCATGATTTCTCTAAAGTTTTTCTCTCTAGTCTCTCTCTAAGAGCGGCTAGGGTTTTTTGTTATTGATTAATTCCTAAAGTGGCTGATATATATATATATATATATATATATATATATATATATATATATATATATATATACATATAGCTCTCAATAGGAATTAATTAAAACCTAATTCCAGTAAAATTCGAATTATATATATATTATATATTAATTAAGTCTTAATTAATATATATATATATATATATATATATATATATATATATATATATATAAAAATTATCCTATTAATTTAAATTCATAATTTAAATATTATTAATCATATTGACATATTTAAATCTTACAATTTAAATTAATTTCCCTTTAATTACGTTCTATGTGTGTGACCATATAGATTATTATTACGTTGGCAATAATTTTAAAATCATATTATAAAATTATAAACAGTGAGCGGCATCTAGTAATTCATCACTGCTACCCAAGTAATAATAAGATCGATGATTCGATGCAACCTTTTCGTGACCAATGTTTCAATGTAATTTAATCTTTTAACCTTGACATCCTAGATTAAACTCGAGTCATGGAATGTGTCATACTCTTCATAATTTAATCTGAGTTTTCTTGATCAATGAGTAGACTATATGAAACAAATCACTATTTGAGCATGGCCATGCATTTCATAGTCTTACTCATTCAAGAGGCTTATGGATATCACCCCTAATATATAGGAGGGTTAAATTCCATCTAGATTACTCATATTCCTCACACGATTCATGATGCACCCAATAATCACCTTTATAGTCCACCCTATTAAAGGTGACCTTTGATGATATCAAAGTACATAAATTCTCATGTAGTAATATAGTGATTTCAGGCCAGAGGATTATTACATCATTGTCACTATGAGAATTACTAATGACACTTTGCACAATGCTCCACATAGAATTCTCATGGTGGGTCTGTCCAGTACATCGTTCTCTAACACGTACCTATGCATTAACTTAATATCTCATATATTTATGACCAATGAGATTTGGTCATCAATCAATCCACATACTAGTCTAAATGTATCATTGTTGTCCCATCAACAATGATACTCGACTAGGGACATTTAAGAGCAATGATATTAATTGTAATTATATAATCTCATGTTCAAGTCACATACTTGAAACTGTATAATTTGTATTACTATTCTAAGGAATTTTATTATGTTAACATTTATATAACGCAGTAAATAAAACCATAATAAAATCATTCATTTATTCAATCAAATATAATATCAAAATATTAAGCAATTATATCAAATAATTGATCTCTAGGGCACAAACTCTAACATTGTTGTGACGCTCCCAAAACAAGTATACATCACCCATTTTGAGTCACCAAAATATGGTACAGAAACAACTACAACTATATTAAAACAATTATCGTGCAAAATACGACAACACAAAACTGTGAGTTTAAATATAAATATTGTCTTCTAGACAATATCCACACTCAAATAAGTTCTCATTACAATTATTGATACATTATTTTACAAAAATAGTGAGGACTACTAAAACAACTTTCTAGAACCATCATTCCATACCCCGACTAGTACTCGCTACATTCTCGCCTCCTGAGAAGAAAAATTGAATAAAAAGGAAAAGGGTGAGCTCAACTAGCCCAGTAAAGAATATTATGACTAAGATAATATATAACAAATTATCGTTAGTCTTCAACAGGGAAAAATCTAATAAAATATAATAGACAACAAATTTTAGATCAACAACTGCAGCGAAAACAGCAATCCATTAGAAGAGTTAAGTAGAGAATGAATTCTACTATCTTCTAAGATTTAAATGTAAGACCCCAACTTTTATAAATAAAGATGAATTTTCTATAAATATCATTTTTGAATATTATGGAGTTAATTTGATATAATGTTATAGTTGTGGGTAATATTTATAAATTTTGTAAAGTACGCAAGTTGTTATATAATATTCGATTGGTCGGGGAATATTCGTTTTAACAGGGAATATTCGTACAACGACACAATCATTGGTGGACCCCACAACGGAATTATTGTCGGATTGAGAAAATGACAAAAATATTTTATTAAAAACAACGGCGGAAGTTTTACCATTGTTACTGTTGAACTACTCGGTAGTAAAAGTACAGTAATACGTGTGGTTGCATAGTAGCACACGGTATTGATTATTAATGCTTATGTGAGAAGTCACTCAGTTTGATTCAATTATTGTCAGTTAATAATATGAATTATTTAGCGATAATGGCGTTTTGTTTTATTCGTATTATTAACGTAATAAAACAGAAACATCTTTTTATATAAAACAGAATACTTTATTAAAGTTATTCTATAAATAGAATATATTATATTTTATTTAAAAGATTTTTCTTTAAATATGGACCGTCAGATTAAAGTAATCAATCTGGACCGTTCATGGATTAGTTACTATTCATTCTATTTTTCTATAAATAGCAGCTCATTCCTTCATTATTTCTTACGAATTCACTGAACTCTAGAGAGAGAAACTATAGAGAGAAACTATAGAGAGAGAAAAGAAGAGTATTCTGCTACTTAACTACTTCCTTATTTCAGCTCTTCTTTAAAACGGTAAGGGGTGTTATTCTTTCTTATTCATGAAGAGAACTGTTGTTATTCTATTTCTTATTATTCTGTTAGAATAACCTGTATACGCGGTCTACCCTATACTTGGTGACATTCTTCTATTATTCTGTTGGAACATCCTGTCTGTGTGTTTTACACCGGACCTGGTTCCGTTTTTATTATTATTCTGTTGGAACATCCTGTCTGTGTATTTTACACCGGACCTGGTTCCGTCTTGTTATTATTCTGTTGGAACATCCTGTCTGTGTGTTTTACACCGGACCTGGTTCCATTATTTATTATTCTGTCAGAATATCCTGTCTGTGCGTTTACGCCGGACCTGGTTCTATTATTTATTATTCTGTCAGAATATCCTGTCTGTGCGTTTACGCCGGACCTGGTTCTATTATTTATTATTCTGCCGAAATATCCTGTCTGTACGGTTACGCCGGACCTGGTTCCATTATTTATTATTCGGTTGGAATAATCTGTTTGTGCGGTCTATCGCATGCATGATGATTTTTTTTGTTATTCCATTCTTTATTGTACTCAGTTGGTTAAGTTTTGACTTCTATACTCCATGAAATTTGTGGAATATCCTTGACAATTGCGTTTCATCCAGTATCTTTTCATGAAAATATTCTTCTAAGCATTCTTGAATTTTACTCCACAAAGCAGTATCATGTTGACAATTTGGACGTTATTAATGTTTGGATAAATTAATTCTTGAACTTGTTTTATTGAATTCTTACATCATTGTCATCATCCTCATGTTTATAAAATGTTAAAAGTCATCTGTGGCCTGTAGTGCATAGATGGACTTGGTATGATTATGACCAGGGATTATTCGGTATAATCATGACCGTAATGTTACAAATGATGTGGTAAAAGTCCTCATTGGCCCGTAGTGCGTTGATGGACAGTTGTTGGCATGATCATGACCAATAATGAATACACGAATATCCTTGGTCGTAGTGCAGGGGTGATTCGATGATGTGGATTATTTTATTAAGCTGAGTCCCAGCGATAACAGTCTTGAAAAACCTTTTAAATCATAAAAGATAGTAGAGTTTATTTTCTACTTGACTCTTTTAATGGATTACTTGTTCCGCTACAGTTAAACACGATGTCTATTATATTTTATCAGTTTAACATTGTTGAAGGATAATGATAATTTATTCTGCATTATCTTAGTCATAATATTTCTTACTGGGCTAGTTGAGCTCACCCTTTCTTTCACTGTTCTCTTCAGGAAATGAGAACGTAGCTGGGGCAAGTCGGGGAACGGAGTGATGGTTCGAATGATAGTATTAGTTAGTAGTCCTCACTATTCTATGTAATAGTGTGTTAATAAATGTAATGAGGACTCCTTTTGAGTATGAATACTCTCTAGAAGATAATATTTGTATTCAAACTCACTGTTTATGTTTTGTCATATTGTACACGACAGTTATATTAGTAAGTTATATTTGTATTCTATACTATGTATCTGACGACCTAAGATGGGTGATGTATACCTAATTTTGGGGGCGTCACATAAAAGTCCATCATCTATATTTTATCCCTGTAACATCAATCATATACATCTTGAATTAAATATATTCATCTTTGCACTACAGGCCAAAGATATTCGTTTGTATCACCAGTTGGTCATGTTCATCTAAACACCTGTTCATCTTTGCACTAACTCCCAAAAATATTCATCATTTAATCATTCATCTTTGCACTACAGGCCAAAGATATTAAGTAATATCATCATTTAGGACTGAGGATGATGAAAAATATTTTAAAAAAAACGAATCCAATGAGACAAAAGAACAAATATTAAGGATTCGTACTTCGGTTTATCCATGTTTAAAAATACCCAATAACATACCATAGTGGAGTAAAATTCAAAAATAAAGATCAAAACATGGATACAATCAAAGATAGTAACAAAAATAGACATCTGGGAGAAAGAAGAAAAAATTTCATTTTTTGGTGAATAATGCCGTATACGTGAATAGTATCGTATACGTGAACAGTAACCCCGACACAAAAAGGTAGAAATTTCACAATAAAATTCATATCAATATTTCGGCATAATGATATTAGAAGGAATAATATCATTTATAAAAAAAAATAACATCACTTACCTCAAAAGGACGGTGTTTCTGACAGGAATACTGGATATAGTGCAGAAGGAAACTAGTACTGTATATCAACACTCAAAGTATCAAAATACTCATAAAAATACGCTCGATAATATAGAGAGAGAAAACTTCAGTTTCTGGTGTGATTTTCAATTCTAACCTAAGCACCCTATTTATAGAAAAATGCTTAGAACACCAAAGCAGAAAATTTAATAAAATATTATTATTTTCAATAAAATTCCTAAACACACCTTAGACATCTGAATTCAGCTCATTTACCACACATGTGGGGCCCACCAAAATTAAAAAAAATGTTTTTCTTTTAAAAATATTTAAAACTTCAAAAATCAATTATTCTGGAACTTCAATAATTCATAATAAATAGTCCTTTTATCAGAAAAATTTGAATCTTATGTCCATTCCATAGGAATTTCAATTCTCTACAACATTGTAAGTTTAAGTTTTTCCAAATTCCAAGCAGAAATTGACCGAAATCCACATACGGACGATTTTACAGGTTATAATCAAATTTCAGTCAAAAATTGGGCCCACCGACATGTTTAACATGTTTTTATCATTTATTGCAACAAAAATACTCTTCCTCCTTATTTATTCATATATCACACATTCATCGTAAAAATATCATCATTATTATATTATTAAAATATAATAATATATTTAAATGAATTATTTTATCAGAAAAGATAAAATATCAATTTTCAACAATTGTCACTTTTCTAAAAATTCCTCCATTTATATCCACATAAATAAATATTTTTCTTATCATATAAATCAATAATTAATTATTCACAAATAATATTATAGAATCACAATATTGACAACCAGGCCGTTCCCAGGAATGAGGGAGCTTTTCAATAAGGATTTCTCCTTACTGGCGCGCAATTAGGTGACCAAACCTCTCCTTAGACAGAACTTTCTAGACATTACCAATAATGCTATTTAATAATATTATTAAAATAATATGATTTATTGATCTGATAATGGAAATACTGTGCAGTGACAATTATTGAAACAACAATAATAAAAAATATCAACGTAGCAATTATTGAATCAATAAAATAAAATATTGAACAGTAATTACTGTAACAATTATTGGGTAGTGCATTTTTACGTAAGAATCAATAATTAGTGCAATACCGTATGCTATTGTGCAACACCGCGTATTACTGTGTTTTAACCACCGGGTATTCTAACAGTGTTAACGGTAATAACTACGCCGTTATTTATAAAAAAACTCATACTTGTCGTTTTCTTCATCCAATCGCTTTTCGTTATGGGGCCCACACAAGGTTGCGCCGTCATACGAATATTCCCCGACAGTAAAAATATTCCACGACCAAACGAATATTCCCCAACAACAAGAATATTTTATAACCACTTGCTTATTTAAGATATTTGCGCATTTTACCTTTAACTTACCATATTAATCAAATCAACCCTTACTATTTCAAAATAATAAATAGAGGAAATTCAATTTCATTTATAAAAAGTAGGGGTCTTACAACCTCCCCTCCTTATGAAATTTCGTCCTCAAAATTGACGTACATACCTGGTGTTTCGAAAAGGTGAGGATACCTCGCTTTTATTTCTGTTTTCAACTCCCAAGTCATTTCCTCAATAGCATGGTTCCTCCACAAAACCATAACTTGTGGTATAACCTTGGTGCGTAGAACATGCTCTTTCCTATCCAAGATCTTGATAGGTACCTCCTCGTACGTTAAGTCATCGGCTATCTCATCTGGTTCTAACTCAATAATATGGTTTGGGTCTTTCACATATTTACGAAGAACAGATATGTGAAAAATATTATGAACACGAGACATGTTTGGAGGTAACGCGAGTCTATAGGCCACATTTCCTACTTGGTCAAGAATTTGAAATGGACCAATAAATCGTGGATTGAGCTTTCCTCTCTTCCTAAATCTTGTAACTCCCTTCCATGGAGCAACTCGCAACAATACATGATCCCCAATACTAAATTCCACGTCCTTTCGATGAAGATCCGTATAACTCTTTTGTCGATCCTGTGTCGTTTGTATACGTTGTTGAATCATTTGGATCATTTCTGTAGTCATACGTACCAACTTTGGTCCCAACAATGTTGCTTCACCCACATCATCCCAACATACTGGAGAGCGACACTTTCGACCATACAATGCTTCGAATGGAGCCACACCTATACTTGCCTGGTAACTTTTGTTGTAGGAGAATTCCACCAATGGTAAATACTTGCCCCAACTCCCTTTGAAGTCTAAGACACAGAGTCTTAATAGATCTTCAAGAGTTAGAATAGTCCTCTCTGATTGTTCGTCTGTTTGAGGATGGTATGCTGAACTGAATCGTAAATCTGTGCCCATAGCTTTCTGCAAGCTAACCCAAAAATCGTGAAGCGAATCTTGGGTCACGATCCGAAACTATGGATACTGGCATGCCATGCAATCTCACAATCTCATTTACATACATACGAGCAAGACGTTCAAGGGAATAAGTCTCCCGTATCGGCAAGAAATGAGCAGACTTAGTTAATCTATCAACAATAACCCAAATCGCATCTATACCTTGAGAAACCTTGGGAAGACCCATAACGAAATCCATGGTAACGTGTTCCCACTTCCAGTTTGGAATCTCAAGTGGTTGCAATGGACCCTTTGGCACTTAATGCTCCGCCTTTACACGTTGACAAGTTAAACACCTCGAGATAAACTTCGCGATCTCTCTCTTCATATTGTTCTACCAAAATGTATGTCGATAATCACGATACATTTTGGTACTTCTAGGATGAATTATAAACAGTGTATTATGTGCCTCCATCATGATCTTGTTCTTCAAATCAGAGTTATTAGGAACATAAAGTCTGTAATTGACTTGAAGTATTCCTTCTTCATCGATTCTTGCTTCTGGGATAACACCTTCTTGTACTCTCTTCTTCATATGCATCAGCTCTGGGTCTATGGCTTGAGCAACTTTAACTTTATCGATTACAGTTGGTTCTATGCGTATACTTGACATCATCGCATGGGTCCCCAAAGTCTTGAATTCTATATTCATCTTTTGTAAATCACACAAAATGGGCCTTTGTGTTGACAACATCGCACGTGTTCCCGCATATGATCTTCTGCTCAATGCGTCAGCTACCACATCGCTTTTCCAGGATGATATTGAATGGTATGATCATAATCTTTTGACAGCTCGAGCCAACGTCGTTGCTGCATATTGAGTTTTTTTTGGGTGAAGAAATATTTGAGCCTTTTATGATCCGAATATATCTCCACTTTCTCCCCATATAAACAGTGCCTCCAGATTTTTAACGCGAAAACGACTGCTGCCAACTCTAGATCATGAGTAGGGTAATTCCTCTCATATTCTTTGAGTTGTCGCGAGGCATAGGCTATGACCTTCCCATGTTGCATGAAAACACATCCTAACCCTTTGTCTGAAGCATCACTGTAGATAATAAATCCATCCGAACCAGATGGTATTGTCAGAACAGGTGTCGAAATGAGTCTCCTCTTAAGCTCTTGAAATCTCTTCTCGCATTCCTCACTCCATAAGAATTTTGTATCTTTCCGAGTCAGTTGAGTTAACGGAGTAGCGATTCGAGAAAATCCTTCCACGAATCTCTGATAATAACCAGCTAAATACAGAAAGCCACGTACTTCAGTCATCGACTTCGGTTGCTCCTAACTTTGTATTGCTTCAATCTTCGTCGGGCCAACAGATACTCCATACTTTGACACTACGTGCCCAAGGAATGCTACTTCCTCAAGCCAAAACTCACATTTCTTCAACTTGGCATATAGCTTATTTTCATGAAGCCTTTGAAGTACCAGCTTCAAATGGTGCTCATGATCTTCATAACTTTTGGAGTATATGAGGATGTCATCAATAAAGACAACAACGAACTATTCCAAATATTCCTTGAATACTCGGTTCATCATATCCATGAAAGTCGCATGAGCATTAGTCAATCTAAAAGATATGACTAGGAATTCATAATGCCCATACCGAGTTCTAAAAGCAGTCTTCGTAATATCCTCAGTTTTAATCTTCAGCTGATGATATCCAGAATGAAGATCGATCTTTAAGAAGAATTGTGCTCCTTACAACTGGTCAAAAAGGTCATCAATGCGAGGTAGCGGATACCTATTCTTGATGGTGACATGGTTCAATTCCCGGTAGTCAATATAAAGTCGCATACTCCCGTCTTTCTTTTTTACGAATAAAATAGGAGCACCCCAAGGAGATGTACTAGGACGAATGAAACTGATGTCCAACAACTCCTGTAGTTAGACCTTTAACTCCTGAAGTTCAATAGGAGCCATTCTATAATGGGTTTTAGAAATGGGTTTTGTGCCAAGTTCAAGATCAATAAAGAATTCAACTTCACGTTCTGGGGGTAGAACGGGAAGTTCTTCAGGAAATACGTCAGGAAATTCACTAATAATAGAAATATTATTCAAATCTGACGTGTTTTTGTTCAAGTCCATGACATGGGCTAAGAAAGCTTGACATCCGTTTTTCAATAAACGAATGGCTTTATGGCTTGATATGACACTGATTGACTTTAATAGTTTGGTTACTTGAAGTCTCATAATAGGTTGGTTAGGCATATAAAAACTAACAACCTTACGAAAACAATCAATTTTGGCATGATGAGTAGTTAACCAATCAATCCCTTAAATCACATCAGAAGCAAGTATCTTTAAAGAGATAAGATCAACAGGTAATGTGATGGTGCCAACTTGGATCAAACAAGATTTATAAACAGTGGATGTAATGAAAGTTTCTCCTAACGGAGTCTCCACAGATAAGTCAAAGTCTAATTTCTCCGAAGTCAAGTTTAAACATTGAGCACAAGCAGAAGAGATAAATGAATGGGTAGAACCGATATCTAGTAAGGTATAAACTTCATAAAAATTTATGATCACCTCGTTCGGGTTCCTCGCATTTTAGCCAGTCACGATAAACGCTCTTCCAGGAACCGCTGACTTTGCTTTGGCTGGGACAGCCTTTTGAGTCACCATCCCCGCTGGACTTGGTTTTGCTACAGTACAATCTCGAGCGATATGTCTTTCCTTTCCATAATTATAACATACCTTGAACTATTATGGACAGTTTGGGTTGATGTGTCCCTCTTTTCCACATTTATAGCATACGACCAGTGGTCGTTCTCTGCCCTTAGAAACAGTTGATACCGGTGCTGACGTCTTCACATTGTCATTGTTGAATCTCCTCTTTTTAACATTTTCACTTGACTCGCCTCTCCTATTATCATGGCCACGATTACCACCAGAGTGGTTACCGCTTTTGTCTGCATTTTTTCCTCCCCGTTGGTTATCATTGCTCCGATGACTGCTGTCACCTGTATGACCCTGGTTGTCGTCCCTCGGTTGAACGTACTCATTATCTCGCTCTAATAATTGAGCCCTATTGACAACATCTGAATATAAAAATAATTTATGAGAGATAAAATATTATCGAATCTCGAGTTTTAGACCTCTCAGAAACATCCGTGTCATTCGTTCCTCATTCTCTACCAAATGAGGTACAAACCTGGATAACTCTGCGAACTTCACCTCGTATTGGGACACCGTCATGTTGTTTTGTTCCAGTCTAATAAACTATACCTCCTTCATATGACGAATACTTTCAAGAAAGTACTTATCATTGAACAGTTTCTGAAACATTTTTCAAGACATGTTGAGTGCGGCAGGCTGGGTACGCTTCACAGATTCTCACCAGTAATCTGTCTCTCCACGGAACATAAAGGTGGCGAATGGAACCTTCTGTTCCGTCGTGCATCCCAAGACATCGAATATCTTGGTAATTTACTTGACCCACGTTTCCGCCTTAATCAGATCCGGCTTCCCCCAGAATTCTGGTGGTCCTAACTCTTTGAACTGCTTGGTTGTGACAAACCGCGCGTTGTTATCATTTTCACCCATATTTTGTACACGAGTCTCCCTCGTCTGATTTTGCATGAACTGTAAAAAGCTTCTAAACATCCCATCATTCATTGTCTGATCAGTGGTGTTGTTTACAGGAGGAACATTATTGTCCTGTAGCACGTTCTCCTGATTGGTGATTAAAGGTGTCTTCACAGTCTCACTTACTCTATTGTTAACATTCTCAGTTGCCATTCTCAAATACTGCTATAAAATAATGGTTAATTAAAGAAATTAACATATCACATAATATCCCTATATTCTGACTAATCAACAAATAAGCTTAGGTAGGACACACTAGCGAAGGATTTACTCGTCTCTCCCCTCCTAGTTCTATTCTCCGATCTCTGCCAGAGACCATATCCCTAAGCTCTGATACCAACTATGATGCCCCCAAAATAGGTATACATCACTCATTCTGAGTCGCCAAAATATGGTACAAAAACAACTACAACTATATTAAAATAATTGTCGTGCAAAATACGACAACACATAAAATGTGAGTTTAAATACAAATATTATCTTCTAGACAATATCTGTGACACCCCCAAATCTAGGTATTTCATTCCCATAAGACTTGGTGTTCACTTTCTATACAGTCATACTGTCTACCCAAATAAAATAACATTTAAACCATAAATTCTCCCTTTAAGGGTTACATTATTAATCCAAAAATATCCCAGGTTATCTAACCTTAAACATAATCAAGTGCGGAAATAAAATTATTACATCACATCATTAATTTAAAAGTTTATTATCATAACAGTAAATGAAATTATAAGTCTTCATCACTTGTACCTTTTTCCCTTTCCTTTGTTATTTGAAGGCTCATCGACCTTCTTAACTTTAGCTGCAATAATTATATTTATGCAAGAGTGAGCAAAAAAAATTCTCACTAAATATAATAATGAGTCAACAAGATAATGATAACTGCCAATGAATAGGCTCATCAAAACTGAATAGTACTCTATCAATAATAACCAAAGACTAAAATCAAAATATGGAATATATATCTGAGGGTCATAAGACCACGAATTATGTTCACGGTTACAAGTAATCTTTCAACTCTAACCATAATAGTTATACTGTAGGGACTTCACGTACTTAGGGGGATTAGCCCTTTGTACCATGTATTGTGCACAAACATTTCAACGCTAAGCGTAAATTATCCCCTAATAATAGGGTTGTTCAGCTCAGTATTTAGAGTACAAGTCCGCACTAAAGAAAGTTTGGTTTGGATACATTTCAAGGGTAATTTAGAATTCAACGGTCATCAACTAAGGATTAGTTGAATACAATATTGATAACGTCCTACTATGGAATAATCATAACTGAATCGACATTGTAGATTAAGATCATGCTTTAGGAATAAACTAACAGCATAATATTGAATAATCATAACGTGCCTTGCTTGAACAATATTAAGCCAAGGTTATTTAGAATTGAGCTCTAAGCATGCACAACAAATAGTACTTTAAACGATAAAACTTATTCAACATGAGTTTATTAGAATATGTAAACTTGTATGCTAGATAACAAGTTAAAGACAAAAATAACTTGTTCAATATCCGAATAAGATCTAGATTTAGAAATCATAAACAAACTAGATACAAGAACTTGCTCAATAGTAAGAATAAACTTCCACAATGTAATAAATGAACTATCTCAACGAAAGTGTAGAGTTAGAAAACTTGCTCAATGTAAAAAAATAAGTTTAGAGACTTGCCTCAAGTGTAAGCTATAATATTAAACTCACGTTCACCTACATATAGGTTTAGAACCATCATCTATTAGATATACTAACATTCACATTCCAACATACCACGCATTTCTAGTTAGGCTTATTGTTTTAGCACAAGTCTTAAGATACCATGCAAATATTAGAAACTACAAGTGTTAACCTTCACAACACGCGTTTACTAGTCATCATGCTCACTACATTCTAATATACCACGTTCATCACTTACTAATCATTCAAACTTTAAATTTATCAATTACATATCATAGTTTTGTTTTAACCTTCTTACTACATGTATGACGCTTAATCATAACCTTAGACCAAGTGGTAAGGTTTCCCCAAGGTCTGCAGCAGCAGCAAATAGCTCTGCCTCAGATCAGTGTGTAGCGCAGTTGTGCCACACATAGCACAGCTGCGCCTGTGCAGCTGCGCTGGTGCACAGACAGAGGCAGACACGGCATTAACAGTAGCCGTTTTTAGCCCAACTAACACGAATTTCACCCACCAAATAGTGAAATTAACACAAACAATTGATATAAACTAATCATTAACATGTTTGCTAACATTTACAACCAATTAGAACAATTTAACATCAACTAAAACTAGTTTAATTTCTCAAATTCCATATTTTCATATGAAAACTCCATTTTTGACATCTCTTGCAAGAATCATCACTGTAATCTCTATACTTGGCCAAATTGCTTCGTTCAAATTACGCTATGCTCGTTTCTTAATGAACTAACATATACAAGACTCAATTTACAGTTTAACATACAAATTAACTACTAATTTTGGTACTTGCATAAGCCATATGAGAAAATATCCATAAAATATACACTGTCGTTATTTTTTCTACCGTAAACCGAAATTTGCATGCAATTCTTGTTTAAACATAATCTCTAATAATCATAAACACATGTAATCATCATAACTAATTCTAGAACACAATTTACAAAAAAATTTGTAAAACTTTATACACAGTGAATGCACTTCAAGAACACAGAGAACGTAAAACATATATAGTATTAATATTATAGAAAAATCCCTTTTTGTTGCTTAAGAAGATACTTGTTAACCCTTAGAAAAGCTTGAAGAACTCAGTATTTTTCTAGAATCACAGCCTTTTCTCTCTCAACTTTCTCTGATAATTCTCTGTTTCTCAGACTAACAAATGGCCAAGCAAAAACCTTATGCGTATATAAAACTATAAACTGATATGGCCTTAATACAAATATTAAGTATATCAGTTAATACCTATAACGTATATGTTATAAATATATTATATTTATTATTTAATTTATTTATTTTATTTATATAATTCAAAAAGAAAAAAGAAAATTCAAAAACCATAGGGCTTTGTTTGGCAAATTATTTAAAATTAAAGAGTTTATATCCTTAAGAAATGTTTGGGTAAAACTAGATTAAAATTACTTTAATTTATTTTAATACTCCTTATAATATAGTTATTTGTCACACTATATTTGATCAAGCTTTCATATTTAATTAATTCATTCAAATAACAAATAAATTATTTAATCACATAACTCCATACAAATAATTAACAATCAAATTGAAATATCAATATAATAATAATTTTCTTAACTCATTAATTATTTATTTAACAAATAATTAACCAAATAAAATTAAATCAATTAAACAAATATTTATATAACTCAATAAATATTTAATATTATAATTAAAAATTTTGGAATGTTACAATATCCACACTCAAATAAGTCCTCATTACAATTATTGATACATTATTTTACATAAATGGTGAGGTCTACTAAAACAACTTTCTAGAACCATCATTCCATACCCCGACTAGTACTCGCTACATTCTCGCCTTTTGAAAGAAAAATGGAACAAAAAGGAAAATGGTGAGCTCAACTAGCCCAGTAAAGAATATTATGACTAAGATAATATAGAACAAATTATCGTTAGTCTTCAACAGGGAAAAATCTAATAGAATATAATGGACAACATATTTTAGATCAACAACTGCAGCGGATTCATGATGCACCCAATAATCACCTTTATAGTCCATCCTATTAAAGGTGACCTTTGATGATATCAAAGTACATAAATTCCCGTGTAATAATATAGTGATTTCAGGTCGGAGGATCAATACATCATTGTCACTATAAGAATTACTAATGACACTTCGCACAATGATCCACATAGAATTCTCATGGTGGGTCTGTCCAGTACATCGTTCTCTAACACGTACCTATGCATTGACATAATATCTCATATATTTATGACCAATGAGATTTGGTCATCAATCAATCCACATAATAGTCTAAATGTATCATTGTTGTCCCATCAACAATGATACTTGACTAGGGACATTTAAGAGCAATGATACTAATTGTAATTATATAATCACGTGTTCAAGTCACATACATGAAACTGTATAATTTGTATCACTATTCTAAGGAATTTTATTATGTTAACATTTATATAACGCAGTAAATAAAACCATAATAAAATTATTCATTTATTCAATCAAATATAATATCAAAATGTTAAGCAATTATATCAAACAATTGGCCTCTAGGGCACAAATTCTAACATTGTTGTGACGCCCCCAAAACAGGTATACATCACCCATTCTGAGTCACCAAAATATGGTACAGAAACAACAACAACTATATTAAAATAATTGTCGTGCAAAATACGACAACACATAAATTATGAGTTTAAATACAAATATTGTCTTCTAGACAATATTCACACTTAAATAAGTCCTCATTACAATTATTAATACATTATTTTATAAAAATGGTGAGGACTACAAAAATAACTTTCTAGAACCATCATTCCATACCCCGACTAGTACTCGCTACATTATCGCCTCCTGAGAAGAAAAATAGAACAAAAAGGAAAAGGGTGAGCTCAACTAGCCCAGTAAAGAATATTATGACTAAGATAATATAGAACAAATTATCGTTAGTCTTCAACAGGAAAAAATCTAATAGAATATAATAGACAACAAATTTTAGATCAACAACTGCAGCGGAAGCAGCAATCCATTAGAAGAGAAAGAATGAATTCTACTATCTTCTAAGATTTAAAAGTCCATCATCAATATTTTATCCCGTTAACATCAATCAATATACATCTTGAATAAAATATATTCATCTTTGCACTACAGGCCAAAGATATTCATTTGTATCACCAGTTGGTCATGTTCATCTAAACACATGTTCATCTTTACACTACGGGCCAAAGATATTCATCAGTTAATCATTCATCTTTGCACTACAGGCCAAATATATTAAGTAATATCATCATTTAAGACTGAGAATGATGAAAAATATTTTAAATAAAACGAATCCAGTGAGACAAAAGAACAAATATTAAGGATTCGTACTTCGGTTTATCCATGTTCAAAAATACCCCATAACATACCATAGTGGAGTAAAATTCAAGAATAAAGATCAAAATATGGATACAATCAAAGATAGCAACAAAAATAGACATCTGGGACAAAGAAGAGAAAATTTTATTTTTCGGTGAATAGTGTCGTATTCGTGAATAGTGGCGTATACGTGAATAGTATCGTATACGTGAATAATAACTCCGACACAAAAAGATAGAAATTCCACAATAAAATTCATATCAATATTTCGGCATAATGATATTAGAAGGAATAATATCATTTATAAAAAAAATAACATCCATTACCTCAAAAGGACAGTGCTTCTGACTGGAATACTGGATATAGTGTTGAAAGAAACTTGCACCGTATAGCAACACTCAAAGTATCAAAATACTCACAAAAATACGCTCGATAATATAGAGAGAGAAAACTTCAATTTCTGGTGTGATTTTCAATTCTAACCTAAGCAGCCTATTTATAGGAAAATGCTTAGAACACCAAAACAGAAAATTTAATAAAATATTATTATTTTTAATAAAATTCCTACGCACACCTTAGACATCGAAATTCAGCTCATTTACCACACATGTGGGGCCCACCAAAATGAAAAAATACATTTTTCTTTCAAAAAAATTTAAAACTTTAAAAATTAATTATTTTAGAACTTCAATAATTCATAATAAATAGCTCTTTTATCATAAATATTCGAATCTTATGTCCATTCCATAGGAATTTCAATTCTCTACAACTTTGTAAGTTTAAATTTTTTCAAATTCCAAGCAGAAATCGACCGAAATCCATATACGGACGATTTTACAGGCTTTAATCAAATTTCAGTCAAAAATTGGGCCCACCGACATGTTTAACATATTTTTATCATTTATTACAACAAAAATACTCTTCCTCCTTATTTATTCATATATCACATATTCGTCGTAAAAGTATTATCATTATTATATTATTAAAATATAATAATATATTTAAATGAATTATTTTATCAGAAAAGATAAAATATCAATTTTCAACAATTGTCATTTTTTTTAAAAATTTATCAATTTATATCCACATAAATAAATATTTTTCTTATCATATAAATCAATAATTAATTATTCACAAATAATATTACAGAATCACAATACTGGCAACCAGGTCGTTCCTAGGAAAGAGAGAGCTTTCCAATAAGGATTTCTCCTTACTGGCGCGCAATTAGGTGACCAAACCTCTCCTTAGACAGAACTTTCTAGACATTGCCAATAATACTATCTAATAATATTATTAAAATAATATGATTTATTGATCTGATAATGGAAATACTGTGCAGTGATAATTATTGAAACAATAATAATATAAAATATCAACGTAGCAATTATTGAATCAATAAAATGAAATATTGAACAGTAATTACTGTAACAATTATTGAGTAGTGCCTTCTTACGTAAGAATTAATAATTGGTACAATACTGTATGCTACTGTGCAACACCACGTATTATTGTGTTTTAACCACCGGGTATTCCAATAGTGTTAACGGTAACAACTACGCCGTTATTTATAAAAAAACTCATACTTGTCGTTTTCTTCATCCAGTCGCTTTCCGTTATGGGGCCCACACAAGGCTGCGCCGTCGTACGAATATTCTCCGTTAGTAAGAATATTCCACGACCAAACGAATATTCTCCGACAACAAGAATATTTTATAACCACTTGTTTATTTAAGATATTTGCGCATTTTACCTATAACTTACCACATTAATCAAATCAACCCTTACTATGTTCCAATAATAAATAATGAAAATTCAATTTTTTTTATAAAAAGTTGGGGTCTTACAATTGTCATCTACAGCGATGCTTCAGGAAGAGGTTTAAGATGTGTTCTCATGCAACATGGGAAAGTCATAGCATATGCCTCACGACAACTCAAAGAATATGAGAGAAATTATTCTACTCATGATCTAGAGTTGGCAGCAATCGTTTTCGCGCTAAAGATCTGGAGATATTACCTGTATGAGGAGAAGGTGGAGATCTATACAGATCATAAAAGCCTCAAATATTTCTTCGCCCAAAAAGAACTCAACATGCGACAACGACGTTCGCTTGAGCTGTTTAAAGATTATGACCATACCATTCAATACCATCCTAGAAAATCGAACGTGGTAGCTGACGCATTGAGTAGAAGATCATATGCGAGTACGAGTGCAATATTGTCAACACAAAGGCTCATTTTGTATGACTTACAAAGGATAGAGATAGAGTTAAAGACTTCAGGGACCCACGTGATGGTATAAAATATATGAGTAGAACCGACTTTAATCGATAAAGTTAAATCTACTCAAGCTACTGACCCAGAGCTGATGAATATGAAGAAAAAGGTGCAAGAAGGTGTTATTCCAGAAGCAAGAATCGACTAAGAAGGAATACTTCGAGTCAACTCCAGACTTTATGTTCTTAACGACTCTAATTTGAAGTATAAAATTATGATGGAGGCACACAACACACCGTTTGCAATCCATCCTGGAAGTACCAAAATGTATCGTGATCTTCGACATACATTTTGGTGGAGCAATATGAAGAGAGAGATCACAGAGTTTATCTCAAGGTGTTTAGCTTGTCAACGTGTCAAGGAAGAGCATCAAGTGCCAAAAGGTCCATTGCAACCACTTGAAATTCTAGAATAGAAGTGGGAGCACATTAACATGGATTTTGTTACTGGTGTTCCCAAGGTTTCTCAAGGCATAGATACAATTTGGGTCATTGTTGATAGATTAACCAAGTCTGCTCATTTCTTACCTATACGAGAAACATATTCACTAGAACGTCTTACTCGTATATACATAATTGAGATTGTAAGACTGTATGGTATGCCAGTATCCATAGTTTCTGATTGAGACCCTAAATTCACTTCACGATTTTGGGTTAGTTTACAGAAAGCTATGGGCACGGATTTATGATTCAGTTCTGCATATCATCCTTAGACGGACGTGAATTCGAAGAGGACTATCCAAACTCTTGAAGATCTATTGAGACTCTACGTACTAGACTTCAAAGGAAGTTGGGACAAGTACTTGCCATTAGTAGAATTCTCCTATAACAACAGTTATCAAGTAAGTATAGCCATGGCTCCATTCGAGGCATTGTATAGACGAAATTGTCATTCTCCAGTATGCTGGGACGAGGTGGGTGAAGCAACGGTGTTGGGACCAAAATTGGTACGTGTAAGACCCTAACTTTTATAAATAAAGATGAATTTTCTATAAATATCATTTTTGAATATTATGGAGTGAAATTGAAATAATGTTATAGTTATGGGTAATATTTATAAATTTTGCAAAGTACGCAAGTTGTTATATAATATTTGATTGGTCGGGGAATATTCGTTTTAACAGAGAATATTCGTACGATAACACAATCATTAGTGGACCCTACAACGGAATTATTGTCAAATTGAGAAAATGACAAAAATACTTTATGAAAATAACAGCGAAAGTTTTACCATTAATACTGTTGAACTACTCGGTAGTAAAAGTACAGTAATACGCATGGTTGCATAGTAGCACACAGTATTGATTATTGATACTTACGTGATAAGTCACTCAGTTTTGTTTTATTGGTATTATTAATGTAATAAATCAGAAAAGCTTTTTATATAAAACAGAATACTTTTATAAAGTTATTCGTTTTATTAGGCTAATAGTAAAATCTTTTTATATAAAATAGAATACTTTTATAAAGTTATCTGTTTTATTAGATAATAATTAAAATATATTATATTTTATTATGCATAGTATTTACATAGTGCCTGCATAGTATTTGCATAGTAAAATCTTTTATAAAGTTATTCGTTTTATTAGATTATAAATAGAATAAATTATATTTTATTTAAAAGATTTTGCTTTAAATATGGACCGTCATATTAAAGTAAATCAATCTAGACCGTTCATGAGTTAGTTACTATGCAGTCTATTTTTCTATAAATAGAAGTTCATTCCTTCATTATTTTCTTACGAATTCACTGAAACTCTAGAGAGAGAAATTATAGAGAGAAAGAAAAAAAGTATTATGCTACTTCACTATTCTGATATCAAGTTTCTTTTACGGTAAGGGATATTATTTGTTATACTCGTAAGGAGTATTATTTTCTTTTGTATTCATGAAGAGAACTTTTGTTATTCCATTCTTTATTATTCTGCTGGAATAACCAGTATACGCGGACTACCCTATACTTGGTGATATTTTTCTATTATTCCGTCTTTATAATTATTCTGTTGGAATATCCTATCTGTGCATTTTATGATGGACCTGGTTGCGTCTTTACTATTATTCTGTTAGAATATCCTGTCTGTGCGTTTTACGCCGGACCTGGTTCCATTATTCATTATTCTGTCAGAATATCCTGTCTGTGCATTTACGCCGGACCTGGTTCCATTATTTATTATTCTGTCGAAATATCATGTCGGTGCGTTTACGCATGACCTGGTTCCATTATTTATTTTCTTGTTTGAATAACCTGTCTGTGCGGTCTATCGCATGCATGGTGATTTCTTTTGTTATTCCATTCTTTATTATATTCAGTTGGTTAAAGTTTTAACTTTTATACTCCATGAAATTAGTGGAATATCCTTGATATTTGCGCTTCATCCAGTATCTTTTCATGAAAATATTCTTCCGAGCATTCTTGAATTTTACTCCACAAAGCAGTATCATGTTGACAATTTGGACGTTATTGGTTCCTGGATAAATTAATTCTTGAACTTGTTTTATTGAATTCTTATATCATTGTCATCATCCTCATGTTTATATTCTGTTGAAAGCCATCTGTGGCCTGTAGTGCATAGATGGACTTGGTATGATTATGACCAGGGATTATTCGGTATAATCATGACCGTAATGTTACAAATGATGTGGTAAAAGTATTCATTGGCCCGTAGTGCATTGATGGACAGTGGTTGGCATGATCATGACCATTAATGAATACACAAATATTCTTGGCCCGTAGTGCATGGATAATTGTGGTCGTGATACTAAAGAATATCATTGGTCGTAGTGCAGGGGTGATTCGATGACGTGGTTTATTTTTAAGCTGAGTCCCAGCGATAAAAGTCATGAAAAACCTTTTAAATCATAGAAGAGAGTAGATTTTATTCTCTACTTGACTCTTCTAATGGGTTGCTTGTTCCCCTGCAGTTAAACTTGATGTTTGTTATATTGTATCAGTTTAACACTGTTTAAGGCTAATGATAATTTATTCTGCATTATCTTAGTCATAATATTTCTTACTGGGCTAGTTGAGCTCACCCTTTCTTTCATTGTTCTCTTCAGGAAATGAGAATATAGCTGGGACGAGTCGGGGAACGGAGTGATGGACCAGATGATAGTATTAGTAGTCCTCACTATTCTGTTAAATAGTGTGACAATAAATATAACGAGGACTTATTCCGAGAGTGGATATTGTCTAGAAGACAGTATTTATATTAAAACTCACAGCTCTCTTGTCGTATATTAACTATTGTATTTGTATTCTGTACCATGTATTTGGCGACTAAGAATAGGTGATGTATACCTATTTTGGGGGCGTCACAGTTGGTATCAAAGCTTAGGGATATGATCCCTGGCTAAGATGTGAGACTAGAACTAGGAGGGGAGAGACGGGGAATTCCTTCGCCAGTATGACCTACCTAAGTTTATTTGGTATTTAATTGATCGGTCAGAGTATAGAGATAATATGTAATATGTTATTTAACTCTTGTTTTGTGGCAGTATTTAAAAATGACATCCGAGAATGTTGAGAATAGCAATGGAGCACAGGCGACCGTTGATTCACCACATATCAATAATCAGGCTAATGTGCATCAGGAAGGCGCTAATCCTCATGCAAACAACAACACTGACCAAATGATGAATGATGGAATGTTCAGAGGCTTTATGCAATTCATGCAACAGCAGGCGAGAGTGGTTCCTGTCCAAATTATAGGTGAAAACACTGAAAACTCTCGGAAGGTCACCGCTAAACAGTTCAAGGAGCTGGGACCACCGGAGTTTATTGGAGAACCAAAACCACTTAAGGCGGAAACGTGGATAAAGCAGATCACCAAGATATTTGATGTCTTGGGATGCGCCGAGGAGGAAAAGGTTTCCTTTGCCACCTTTATGTTACGAGGAGAGGCAGATTACTGGTGGGAATCGGTAAAGCGTACTCAACCTGCTGCACTGAAGATGTCTTGGGAGAAGTTCCAAGAACTGTTCAATGACAAGTACTTTCCCAAAAGTATTCTTCACATGAAGGAGGTAGAGTTCATCAAGTTAGAGCAGAATAATATGACCGTGTCGCAGTACAAAGCTAAGTTTGCCGAGCTATCCCGATTTGCGTCCCATTTGGTA
Source organism: Panax notoginseng (assembly GCA_016801055.1). Taxonomy (NCBI): domain Eukaryota; kingdom Viridiplantae; phylum Streptophyta; class Magnoliopsida; order Apiales; family Araliaceae; genus Panax; species Panax notoginseng. The sequence goes on along the minus strand of CM029015.1, from coordinate 94,673,801 downwards.
GATAATGAAGAGAGAATGACGCGGATGTTTTTATAAGGTTTGAAGCCGGAGATACGTCAACATCTTATTTTCTCATAAATTGTGTTTGTATTCAGATGTTGTAAATAGGGCTCAGTTAGTGAAACGCGATAACGAGTCAACGCAACCAAAAGAGAGCAACAGGCAAAATGATAATACCAGTGAAAGCAGTCATCGAAGCGGTGACAACAAGCGTGGAGGGAATCAGCAGGCCAGAAATGGTAACCACTTCGGTGGTAATCATGGCCAAAACAATAAGAATGGATATTTCAAGAAAAGGAGATTCAACAATGATGGAAAGACGTCAGCACCAGCACCCGTGGTTAAAGAAGGAGAACGACCACAGATCATATGCTTCAAATGCGGAGAGGAGGGACACATCAGTCCAAACTGCGCGATGCCGTCTAAAGCATGTTATAATTATGGAAGAGAAGGTCACCTAGCCCAATTTTGTCGTTCACTGAAGACAAGTTCAGCTAGGATGGAGGCACCAAAGGACGTCCCAGAAAAACCAAAACCGGTAGTGCAAGGGAGAGCGTTTGTTGTGACCTCCCAGAAAGCAAGGAACCCGAACGAGGTCATCACGGGTAAGCTTATCATAAACTCTAACGAAGTCTATACCTTATTTGATACCGGTTCTACCCATTCTTTTATTTCTCCTATTTGCGCTCAACGATTAAATTTGACTCCGGAGAAATTAGACTTTGACTTATCTGTAGAAACTCCATTGGGAGAAACCTTCATTACATCCACTGTTTATAAGTGTTGTTTGGTTCAAATCGGTACCCTGATATTACCTGTCAATCTTATTTCATTGAAAATACTTGCATTTGATGTAATTCTAGGGATTGATTGGTTAACTACTCATCATGCAAAAATTGATTATTTTCGTAGGGTTGTTAGCTTTCATATTCCTAATCAACCTATTATGCTAATTCAAACAACCAAACCATTAAAATCAATCACTGTCATCTCAAGCCATAAAGCTATTCGTTTATTAAAAAACGGATGTAAAGCTTTCTTAGCTCATGTCACGGATCTAAACAAAAATACTTCAGTTTTGAATGATATTTCTATTGTTAATTAATTTCTTGACGTATTCCCTGAAGAACTTCCTGGCTTACCCCCAGAGCATGAAATTGAATTTTGTATCGACCTTGAACCCGGTACAAAACCCATTTCCAAAGCCCCATATCGAATGGCTCCTATTGAACTTCAGAAGTTAAAGACCCAACTGCAGGAATTGTTAGACATTGGCTTTATTCGTCCTTGTACTTCTCCTTGGGGTGCTCATGTTCTATTCATGAAGAAGAAAGATGGGAGTATGCGACTTTGTATTGATTATCGGGAGTTGAATCATGTCACCATCAAAAATAGGTACCCATTGTCACGTATTGATGACCTATTTGACCAGTTGCAAGGAGCACAATTCTTTTAAAAAATCGATCTTCGTTCTGGATATCATCAGCTGAATGCTAGAACAGAGGATATTCCAAAGACTGCCTTCAGAACTCGGTATAGGCATTATGAATTCTTATTCATGTCTTTTGGATTGACTAATGCTCTTGCTGCCTTCATGGATATGATGAACCGAGTATTCAAGGAATATTTAGATCACTTTGTAGTCGTCTTTATTGATGACATCCTTATTTATTCCAAAAGTCATGAAGATCATGAACAACACTTGAGGCTGACACTCCAAAAGCTTCGTGAATACAAGCTTTATGCCAAGTTGAAGAAATACGAGTTCTGGCTTGAGGAAGTAACATTCCTTGGGCACGTAGTATCAAGTCATGGAATATCTGTTGACCCGAAAAAGATTGAAGCAATTCAAAGCTGGGAGCAACCTAAATCAGTGACCGAAGTACGTAGCTTTCTCGGTTTAGCTGGTTATTATCGGAGATTCATGGAAGGATTTTCTCGAATCGCTACTCCATTAACTCAGCTGACTCGAAAAGATACAAAGTTTGGTTGGAGCGAAGAATGTGAGAAGAGTTTTTAAGAACTCAAGAGGAGACTCATTTCAGCACCTATTCAGACAATACCATCTGGCTCAGAGGGATTTGTCATCTATAGTGATGCTTCAGGCAAAGGGTTGGGATGTGTTCTCATGCAACATCGAAAAGTCATAGCCTATGCCTCAAGATAACTCAAAGAATATGAGAGGAATTATCCTACTCATGATCTAGAGTTGGCAGCTGTTGTCTTCGCACTTAAAATTTGGAGGCATTACTTGTATGGGGAGAAAGTGGAGATCTTTACGGATCATAAAAGCCTCAAATATTTCTTCACTCAAAAGGAACTCAACATGCGACAACGACATTGGCCGAAACTGTTGAAAGATTATGATCATACCATCCAATACCATCCTGGAAAAGCGAACGTGGTAGCTGATGCATTAAGTAGAAGATTATATGCAAGTACGAGTGCAATATTGTCAACGTAAAGGCCCATTTTGTGTGACTTACAAAGGATGGAGATAGAGTTAAAGACTCTAGGGACCCATGTGATGATGGTGAATATACAAGTAGAACCGACTTTAATTGATAAAGTTAAAGCTGCTCAAGCTACAGACCTGAAGCTGATGCGTATGAGGAAGAAAGTGCAAGAAGGTGCTATGTCGGAAGCAAGAATCGATGAAGAAGGAATACTTCAAGTCAACTCCAGACTTTGTGTTCCTAATGACCCTGATTTAAAGTATAAAATCATGATGGAGGCGCATAACACACCGTTTGCAATCCATCCTGGGAGTACTAAAATATATCATGATCTTCGTCATACATTTTGGTGGAGCAATATGAAGAGAAAGATAGCGCTATTTATCTTAAGGTGTCTAACTTGTCATCGAGTCAAAGCAGAGCATTAAGTACCAAAAGGTCCATTGCAACCACTTGAAATTCCAGAATGGAAGTGGGAGCACATTACCATGGATTTCGTTACTGGTCTTCCCAAGGTTTCTCAAGGCATTGATGTAATTTGGGTCATTGTTGATAGATTGACCAAGTCTGCTCATTTCTTACCAATACGAGAAACTTATACACTTGAACATCTTGTTCGTATGTACATAAACGAGATTATAAGACTGCATGGTATGCTAGTATCCATAGTTTTTGATCGAGACACAAGATTTACTTCATGATTTTGGGTTAGTTTGCAAAAAGCTATGGGCACGGATTTACGATTTGACGGACGGACAATTAGAGAGGACTATTCAAACTCTTGAAGATTTATTAAGACTCTGTGTTCTTGACTTCAAGGGAAGTGGGGATAAGCTCTTACCATTGGTGGAGTTTTCCTACAACAACAGTTATCAAGCAAGTATTGGCATGGCTCCATTCGAGGCGTTGTATGGAAGAAAGTGTCGTTCTCCATTATGCTGGGATGAGGTGGGTGAAACAACGTTAGTGGGACCGAAGTTGATACGTATGACTACGAAAAAGATTCAAACGATCCGGCAACGTATAAAAACCTCACAAGATCGACAAATAAGTTATGTTGATCTTCATCGAAAGAATGTGGAATTTGATATAGGAGATCATGTGTTGTTACGAGTTACTCCATGGAAAGGAGTTATGAGATTTGGAAATAGAGGAAAGCTCAATCCTTGATTCATTGGCCCATTTTTAATCCTTGATCGAGTAGGAACTGTGGCCTATAGACTCGCTTTACCGCCAAGTATGTCTCGTGTTCATAATGTTTTTCACATATCCATGTTACGTAAATATGTGGAAGACCCAAACCACATTATTGAGTTAGAACCGGACGAAATAGCGGAAGATTTAACGTATGAAGAGGTTCCTGTTCAAATCTTAGATAAGAATAAACATGTTCTACGCTCCAAGGTTATACCTCAAGTCAAAGTTTTGTGGAGAAATCATGATGTTGAAGAAATGACCTGGGAGTTAGAATCTGAAATGAAGTCAAGGTATCCTTACCTCTTCGATATACAAGGTACGTACCCTAATTTCGAGGGTAAAATTTCATAAGAAGGGGAGGTTGTAAGACCCTAACTTTTATAAATAAAGATGAATTTTCTATAAATATCATTTTTGAATATTATGGAGTGAAATTGATATAATGTTATAGTTATGGGTAATATTTATAAATTTTGCAAAGTACGCAAGTTGTTATATAATATTCGATTGGTCGGGGAATATTCGTTTTAACAGGAAATATTCGTACGACGACACAATCATTGGTGGACCCTACAACAGAATTATTGTCGAATTGAGAAAACGACAAAAATACTTTATGAAAATAACGGCGGAAGTTTTACCATTAATACTGTTGAACTACTCGGTAGTAAAAGTATAGTAATAAGTATGGTTGCATAGTAGCACATGGTATTGATTATTGATGCTTACGTGATAAGTCACTCAGTTTTGTTTTATTGGTATTATTAATGTAATAAATCAGAAAAGCTTTTTATATAAAACAGAATACTTTTATAAAGTTATTCGTTTTATTAGGCTAATAGTAAAATCTTTTTATATAAAACAGAATACTTTTATAAAGTTATCTGTTTTATTAGATAATAATTAGAATATATTATATTTTAATAGGCATAGTGTTTGTATAGTGCCTATATAGTGTTTGTATAGTAAATTTTTTTATAAAGTTATTCGTTTTATTAGATTATAAATAGAATATATTATATTTTATTTAAAAGATTTTGCTTTAAATACGGACCGTCAGATTAAAGTAAATCAATCTAGACCGTTCATGAGTTAGTTACTATGCAGTCCATTTTTTTATAAATAGAAGCTTATTCCTTCATTATTTTCTTACGAATTTACTGAAACTCTAGAGAGAGAAACTATAGAGAGAAAGAAGAAAAGTATTCTGCTACTTCATTACTCCGATATCAATTTTCTTTTACGGTAAGGGATATTATTTGTTGTACTCGTAAGGAGTATTATTTTCTTTTGTATTCATGAAGAGAACTTCTGTTATTCCATTCTTTATTATTCTGCTGGAATAACCAGTATACGCGGACTACCCTATACTTGGTGACATTCTTCTATTATTCCGTCTTTATAATTATTCTGTTGGAATATCCTATCTGTGTATTTTATGATGGACCTGGTTCCGTCTTTACTATGATTCTGTTAGAATATCCTGTCTGTGCGTTTTACGCCGGACCTGGTTCCATTATTCATTATTCTGTCAGAATATCCTGTCTGTGCGTTTACGCCGGACCTGGTTCCATTATTTATTATTCTGTCGGAATATCCTGTCGGTGCGTTTACGCATGACCTGGTTCCATTATTTATTTTCCTGTTTGAATAACCTGTATGTGCGGTCTACCGCATGCATGGTGGTTTCTTTTGTTATTCCATTCTTTATTATATTCAGTTGGTTAAAGTTTTGACTTTTATACTCCATGAAATTAGTGGAATATCCTTGATATTTGCGCTTCATCCAGTATCTTTTCATGAAAATATTCTTCCGAGCATTCTTGAATTTTACTCCACAAAGCAGTATCATGTTGACAATTTGGACGTTATTGGTTCCTGGATAAATTAATTCTTGAACTTGTTTTATTGAATTCTTATATCATTGTCATTATCCTCATGTTTATATTCTGTTGAAAGCCATCTGTGGCCTGTAGTGCATAGATGGACTTGGTATGATTATGACCAGGGATTATTCGGTATAATCATGATCGTAATGTTACAAATAATGTGGTAAAAGTCCTCATTGGCCCGTAGTGCATTGATGGACAGTGGTTGGCATGATCATGACCATTAATGAATGCACAAATATTCTTGGCCCGTAGTGCATGGATAATTGTGGTCGTGATACTAAATAATATCCTTGGCCGTAGTGCAGGGGTGATTTGATGATGTGGATTATTTTTAAGCTGAGTACCAGCGATAAAAGTCATGAAAAACCTTTTAAATCATAAAAGATAGTAGATTTTATTCTCTACTTGACTCTTCTAATGGGTTGCTTGTTCCGCTGTAGTTAAACTTGATGTTTGTTATATTGTATCAGTTTAACACTGTTTAAGGCTAATGATAATTTATTCTGCATTATCTTAGTCATAATATTTCTTACTGGGCTAGTTAAGCTCACCCTTTCTTTCATTATTCTCTTCAGAAAATGAGAATATAGCTGGGACGAGTCGGGGAACGGAGTGATGGACCAGATGATAGTATTAGTAGTCCTCACTATTCTGTTAAATAGTGTGACAATAAATGTAACGAGGACTTATTCTGAGAGTGGATATTGTCTAGAAGACAGTATTTGTATTAAAACTCACAGCTCTCTTATCGTATATTAACGATTGTATTTGTATTCTGTACCATGTATTTGGCTACTCAGAATAGGTGATGTATACCTATTTTGGGGGCGTCACTGTACGCATGACTCCAGAAAAGATTAAAATGATTCGGCAACGTATACAAACCTCACAAGATCGATAAAAGAGTTATGCTGATCTTCATCGAAGGGATGTGAAGTTCAATGTTGGAGATCATTTATTGTTACATGTTGCTCCATGGAAAGGAGTTACGAGATTTGGAAAGAGAGAAAAGTTCAACCCTCGATTCATTAGTCCATTTGAAATCCTCGACCGAGTAGGAACTGTGGCCTCTAGACTCGCCTTACTGCCAAATATGTCTCGTGTTCATAACATTTTTCACATATCTATGTTACGTAAATATGTGGAAGACCCGAACCACATTATTGAATTAGAACCAGACGAGATAGCAGAAGATTTAACGTATGAAGAGGTACATGTTAAAATCGTACCTGTTAAAATCTTAGATAAGAAAGAACATATTCTACGCTCAAAGGTTATACCTCAAGTCAAAATTTTATGGAAAAACCATGATATTGAGAAAATGACCTGGGAGTTAGAATCTGAAATGAAAACAAGGTATCCTCACCTCTTCGACATACCAGGTACATACATCAATTTCGATGACAAAATTTCATAAGGAGAGGTTGTAAGACCCCAATTTTTTATGAATAAAGATTTAATTTTCTCTAAATATTATTTTGAATAATAAGGTGTGATTTGATATAATGATATAGTTATGGGTGATATGTGCAAATTTTTCAAGTAAGCAAGTTGTCATAAAATATTCGTTTGGTCGGGGAATATACTTTTTGTCAGGAAATATTCGTACTACGGCACAATCATTGGTGGACTCCACAACGAAATGACTGTTGGATATAGAAAGTGACAGAAATAACCTTTTTTATAAAAATAACAGCAAAACTTTTATCGTTAACTGTTGAAATACCGGTGATAAAAGAATAGTAATACGCGTGGTTGCACAGTAGCACACAGTATTGTATAGTATCTTTGATTATTGATACTTACGTAAGAAGTCACTCAGTTTATTTAATTATTGCCACAGTAGTTGCTGTATAGTATCTCATATTATTAATTCAACTATTGTCACAGTATCATCTGTACAATATTTTATATTATTAAATCAATAATTAAGACAACGCAGTTATTTATATTATTATTTGTATTATTGACATTTTCTAGAAAGTTCTGTCGAGGAAAGGGGTTAGGTTATTTAATTGCGCGCCAATAAGGAAAAATCCTTATCTGAAAGCCCCCTCTTTCCTGAGAATGATTTAGTTATCAATATTGTGAGTTATAATATTAATGATAAATAAGTGTTGAAAGATTAAAAATGGGTTGATTAAAGATAAGTGATTTCTGATAAATATTTATGAAGTGTTTGCTGTAAGTTTGGCTTATTATTCCATGGACCCCTATGTGCCAATTTATCAAACCGTCGGTATAAAGTTGTCTCAGTTTTGTTTTATTATTATTATAATAGTAGTAAAACAGAAAACTTTTCATATAAAACAGAATACTTTTTATATTATATATAAAGTTATTTATTTTATTAGATTATAATTAGAATATATTATATTTTATATAAAGTTTTTGTTTTATTAGAATATTTTATTGCACAGTGATGAATAGTAAAAATTAGAAATTCGCCGAATTCTTCGCCCGTGAATTTCCTTTACTGTGTGTCCGTGATTATATTTAAATAGTGTCCTGTCATTCTCCTGTAAATAGGATGGTTAGTTAAGAAATGAAAATCACACCAGAATCAGAGAATTCTTCTTCTATAATATTATGCGTATTTCTTTCAAGTATAAGGATACTTTGAGAGTAGCAAATAGTGCAAGTTTTTCTCAAGAATATCTCCACTGTACCAGTCAGATTTAGTCTCCTACTAAGGTAAGGGATATTATTTTTGTTCAATATTCGTAAGGAATATTATTTTATTCCATACTCTATAGTATGTAAGTGATTATTTTGTTTCATATTCATAAATCTACACTTAATTATTTTGATAAGTATTGCTTCTATAATCCCTGAAATTAGTAGAATATCCTTGAGTTATGTGTTTCATCTAGTATCGTTTTGTTAGAATATTAGTCTGAACTTTCTTATTAAATTTTAATATTTTCATTCGGGGTACTATTCACTCGGGGTACTATTCATGGGGTACTATTCACGACAAAATTGGTTTCTTTTCTGTCCAAATTATTTTTGATACATGAATATCTTTCTTGAATTTTACTCCATAATTAGTTATCACGTTGACAATTTGGACATTCTTGAACTCTGGATAAATTAAATTATAAATCTCTAATATTTATTCTTGATCTCACTTGATTGATTCCTTATATCATTATCATCATCCTCATTCTTATATTGTGGTGAAAGTTATATTTGGCCCGTAGTGCATAGATGGACAGTTGATTGGTATGATTATGACCATGAATTGTGTATTGGTATAATCATGACCTTTAATGTTACAGAAAAATATTGTGGTGAAAGTCCTCTTTGGCCCGTAGTGCATAGATGGGTCGTTGTTTGGCATGATCATGACCACTAGTGATACAAACGAATATCCTTGGCCCGTAGTGCATGGATAATTTGTTGATTTGAAACATTTATTGTTTGTTGTTACAGGGATTAAATATTGATGACTAACTTTTAAATCATAAAAGATATTAGACTTTACGCTCTACTTGACTCTTCTAATGGATTGCTTATTCCGCTGCAGTTGTTGATCTAAAACTTGTTGTCTATTGTATTCTATCAGAGTTTTCCCTGTTGAGGACTAAGGATAATTTATTCTACATTATCTTAGTCATAATATTCTTTACTGGGCTAGTTGAGCTCACCCTTTTCTTTCATTGTTCTCTTCAGGAAATTAGAATATAGCTGGGACTAATTAGGAAATAGAGTGATGGTCCAAGATGGTTGCTATAGTAGTTCTCACTATTCTATAAAATAGTGTGATAATAATTGTAATGAGGACTTTATTTGAGTTTAGATATTGTCTACGAGATAGTATTTGTATTAAAACTCACAACTTATGTTTTATCGTATTTTACACGACAGTTAATAATTGTATAAATGAAGTTTGTATTTAAATTATGTACCACATTTGGCGACTCAGAATGGGTTGTATGAACCTATTTTGGGGGCGTCACAGCCTCTACAAACAGAATATTGATATGAAGCTTCTTAAACACTTCTAAAAACTTTGAAAATTGTTTATCGAAATTTTGTTTCTGCAGGCATTGTGGAAATGGTAACTGTTGGATAGGAGGACTAGAATTGCTAACTATAGGGGTTGGGTTTGTATGTTCATCATGTGCAATCTGTTCTCCCACAAACTTATCGCCAATTGGCTCCATATTTGGTTCCTCTTCAACCACTTCTTCTTGCATTGTTGGAGTCTCTCCCCCAGTTCCATTTACTGTCCTTCCACTTTGGAGTTTGACTGCTTTGTATTACTCCTTGCCATCCCATTTTGGGTTGACATCAGTGTCACTTGGCAATATGCCTTGAGGACGACTGTTCAGAGCAGTTGCCAATTGTCCCATTTGGACTTCTAGGTTCCGGATGGATGCCTCTTGATTATTGCTCCTGGTTTTATTCTGAGCAATATATCTCGATAAGAGATCTTCCAAACTAGGCTTTCTTTCCTGTGGAGGTGGGGGTTAGTAGGAACTTTGTGGATGATGTTGGTATTGGTTCTAGTTTTGAAAACCAGGAGGATTTGAATAATTTGGTATGATGGTTGATGGTTGTGCTTGGTTGTTATCTGTGTTGCCCCATGAGAAATTTGGATGATTTCTCAGTCTAGGATGATTGTAAGACCCCAACTTTTTATAAATAAAATCGAATTTTCTCTAATTATTATTGTGAATAATAAGGTGTTAATTTGATATAATGCTTTGGTTATGGGTGAAATGTGCAAATTTTGCAAAATAAGTAAGTGGTTATAAAATATTCATTGTTGTCGGGAAATATTCATTTAGTCGTAGAATATTCTTACTGTCGATGGATATTCGTACGATGGCGCAGTCATTTATGGGCCCCATAACGAAAAATGGTCAGATGAAGAAAACGAGGAGTTTGAGTTTTTATAAATAACGGCGTAATTGTTACCGTTAACACTGTTAGAATACCCGGTGGTTAAAATACAGTAATGCGCGTGGTTGCACAGTAGCACACGGTATTGCACAGTGTTTTTTTGAATTATTGATTCTTACGTAAGAAGGCTCTACTCAATAATTGTTACAGTAATTACTGTTCAATATTTTATTTTATTGATTCAATAGTTGCTACGTTGATATTTTATATTATTGTTGTTTCAATAATTGTCACTGCACAGTATTTTCCATTATCAGATCAATAATTCATATTATTTGAATAATATTGATAGCATTATTAGCAATGTCTAAGGAAGTTATGTCTAGGAAAGGGGTTTGGTCACCTAATTACGCGCCAATAAGGAGAAATTCTTATCGGAAAGGCCCCTCTTTCCTGGGAACGACCTGGTTGTCATAATTGTGATTCTATAATAATATTTGTGAATAGTTAATTATAGATTTATATGATAAGGAAATATTTATTTTTATGGGGATATAAATTGTCGACGTCGGGATTTTTATTTGTCCCTTTTCTATTCTTGTTCTTTGGTGTTCTCATTTTAGGTAAGATTTGTTTGAAAAAATAAGTGAAAAAGGTCTGACATGTATATGTCGACAATTGGACTATAAGAGTCGCCAGTTAGTTTTTTAACTAGTTGTACCAACACAACCGAGAAAAGGTTTGCACATTGACCCAGTGATGTGACACTGCTAAACGGGTCTGTGAAACCGAGATTTATTAGGGTCCGGGGACTTGCTTATGCGGAGGGAATGTGTTAGGCACCCCCCGATGTCCGTGTTGCCACGGTGACTGCCACTTTTCAAGAAACTGTTATATGAATGTGTGTGTGTGTGTGGCTCAATGTACTGTTATTTGGAAGTAGTGCTATGCCTCGTTTGCACCTATATACAAAGGGTTTGAATTTGTATAAAAATTCAGTTTTAAACAAGATATGGCAGTGATGTTTTGTAAAAGAGGTTTTCCAAACCCTTATGTTCAATAGGAATTAAGAGCTTTGATACTTCCATTTTATTATTAGGTGTTCGGCTTGATTGCTTTTATTTTCGAGATGCGAAGCATCTTCGAGAAAATAATGTACAAAGCAGTGCCGAATTACTCATGGGTATGAAAACCATATGAGGAAATCCAAACACCGTGAATAAATTTGCAAGCTGCTTACAGCTGAAAATGTCCATCACGGGAACCGAATCAAGATTTAGTAGACTGAATCTGTGATCACATGATTCCTAGGCTCACATGATGCCGCAATTTATATGAAAGCAGTAAGCAGTTATATATATATATATATATATATATATATATATATATATATATATATATACAGACATGATCAACCACCACGAAGCACCTCCTGGGGGATCGAAAATGTAAATATATAAAAGCGGTAAATATATATATATTGACACGATCAACCACCACGAAGCACCTCCATGGGGGATCAGAAATATAAATAAAGTTGTAAAAGTGATCAACCGCCGTGAAGTAAACTCCAGGCGGGACGAAATGTAAAGAAAGCAGTAGACAAAATGTAAATATATATATATATATATATATATATATATATATATATATATATATATACGGAGAGTCTCTAAAGCGAACTTTAAAAAACGAACTAAAGACGAACCGTCGTCTTTGGTGTCTATGGCGACGGTTCGACCCGTCGCCAAAGACTACATGGCTATGGCGACGGATCGAACCGTCGCCATACACACCAAAGACGACGGTTCGTCTTTAGTTCGCTTTTTAAGGTTCGCTTTAGAGACGGACCGTATATATATATACATATATATATATATATATATAGCAACTAAACGCTCCGAATGTAAATCCAGGCTCATTGAACAAAGTTTGACCACAATTTTATATATATATATATATATATATATATATATATATATATATATATATATATATAAGTAAGTAAACGCACCGGATGTAAATCCAGGCTCATCGAACAAAGTTCGACCACAGTTTATATATATATATATATATATATATATATAAGCAAATAAACGCTCCGGACGTGAGTCCAGGCTCAATCGAGGCATAACTCGATAATGTTAGTCCATATATATATAAATATATATATATACAAAGGAAAATAAAAGCCACGGACCGAAGTCCGGGCATACATACGCAATATGACTCTCAACGTGAAGAACAGTGTGTGAAAAGATGAAGAGAAAGGCTTTAAAGTGTGTAAGAAGGCTTACAGTGGACTGTCAAAGAAGACTTCAATAACTTTAAATGGATGAACACTCGACTCCCGCTGGTAAAAATATAACAATATATAAGCTCACAAGTGTTTAAAATGAGAAAACACTCAGTTTAATGTGTACAGAACAAATTGGACAGGGTTTCCTCGCCTTTTCTCTTGCAAATATGGCCAACCCAAGCCTTCTATTTATAGAGGGGGGTACCACAGATGTACCTACAGTAGTAGCAGGTGTACCTGTGGCTTCTCGGGGTGCCCCGGGCAATTTGGGTCCCGCTGTCTCGACGTACGTACACTCGAACAACGCCCTGTTCGCTCGAACCTTCATAACTTTTAATCCAGGAGTCTGATAGAAGCGTGCCATACCATTCCAAAAAGCTCTTTCCGAGAGCTACGCAATATGATTTGCCCTTTTTGATTCCAGGAAGATGGGTCCATGACCAAAATTGCATTTTCGGGTTTCCATTAGGCAGTTCGTTGAGCCGTTTTGCATAGTTTGCGCTTGAAAGTTAAGATATGGTTCTTGTGGGACTTCTATTAAAGTAATTTGAGTTGAAATAAGTGTATTTAATGTGAGTTAAAGTTGAGTGGGAAAAATAACCATTTTGCCCCTCCCAGGGTTATCTCCTATTTTTGCGCAGTTGTAGCAGTCTTTTCTTAGGGTTATCTCTGAGGTTGACTTGATGTTGACTTTGACTGTCCTCAGGGTTATCTCTGAGATTGGCTTGACCTCCCGGGGTTGACTCCGGGCATTTGAACTTGATCTCTCGAGGTTATCTCCGGGGTTGGAACTGACTTTTCCGGTGTTATCTCCAAGGTTGGAAACTAATTTTTTGGGATTATCTCCGGGGTTAGAAACTGGATCACTCGAGGCTATCTCTGGGGTTGGAATTGATGTTGTGGTCCTCCGGGATTATCTCCGGAGTGTGAAAAAGATGTTTTTTCCCTCCTGCATAATTAGTAACGGGAAAAGAAAATTTTGAGTGTCTACAGATGCCCCTCTTTATCATATTCATGCAATGCAATGGAATGGACATGATAAAGATTAGTAGACACTTAAAATATGACAAGGTATTTTTAATTATGCAAATCGCAATGTAATGAATGTCATGATGAATGTAAAATGTTTTCGCAAATCGCAGTTCGCACATCGCATTTCGCATTTGGCCAATCGCATATCGCATATCGCATATCACAAATCGTAATGTAATGAATGTTATGATGAATGTTAAAATGATTTTTTTCAAATCGCTTTACCTTTACCGATCATTGTTGATGCCTATGCTGGTGTTAACTCCAACGATTTGGTTTTTTGTCGGTGTCACCGATGCTTGTTTGATGAAGATAAGTTGAGATGTTTTCTACATCTCTAATCTTTATTGGGTATGACGTTCTGAAATCATCGGACCTTCCCGATGTATACGTTGGTAGGTTGCAACGGTGCCTACCCTGCTGATCACCAAACTGTTTCGGTTCCCACTCGAACGGTGGTATACGAACTTCTATCGCTGAACTATTTTGATGTTGTACTGAATTAATGGCAATAGTTTTAGAATACCGGATCATCTGATACCTTCGCTGAAGTAATATTCAACGCTTTTCTTTGTCAGACTCTGCTTGATGTTACGCTCACCCTTTTTGACGTGATTTGGGGTTTCCTTTCACTGTTGGGTGCTTGTGCCCCATTTTCTTGAGCGTTTGATTCACAACCCAGCTGAACTGATGATCTGAGTGACACTGACATCCCTGGAGGGTGCAGCTCATTCTTTCGTTGCCCAGATTTGCATTTCGGTGTAGAGGCCTCAACTTGTGAGGACTTGACGTAGGTTGACGCATTTGATGGTGAGGATTTCATTCACTAGACCTTTTGTCATTGGGCCTCTAATTTTGAATTAATGACTCTCTTGAGAATTTTCCCCTTCTTTTGTAAGGGCAAGCTAATGTCACCATAATTTCTTTTAGGAGTTCTCCCCTATCTTTTGATGAGAGGCTTATCCCGCTTTAAACTCCTTCCATTCCTTGGAATCGCAAAATGCCCTAGTCCTTTCGCATGTTGTTGCTGGGGATTCATACGAGAAACTCTCTTTGTTGACCAAGTCGCGAGTGAATAATATCTAAATCACCATTAAGATGGTGATGGACCATGCTGATGGTGCTGACTGGTGCATTTTCCACTTTAGGATGGTTAATAAATGCCCCAGTGTTGAGTTGTCACTGTTTATGAGATTGCCCCAGTCTTGTTGTAAGGGATCCAATATCGGGTTGTCGCTAATTTTGAAATTGCCTCAGTCTTGCTTGTTGTCTGGGATAGTTGCTTTGACAGATGAGCTGATAAGACGCCGAGATCACAAGAGGCTTTTACCAGATGGTGAACTAGTAGTGGATTTGGGCTTTGATGCCCTCAATTATTGTTCCTGACTTTTTCTCGCAATCGGCGTTAATGGTTTTCTTCTGATTTGATGAAGACTTGTGATTGAGGGTGTCGACTTTTTGAAGGTCCTCACTGCTGGTTGTCTTAGTGTATCGCTGTTTCTTCCTTTCTGGGATTTATGTCAAATTTGATGACATTGAAGTGTTGTTGGGTCTTCTCGACGTGGGTCACTAACTTAGAAGGTTGTCCTTGGGATTGATGTTTGGGTTTGGATATTTCTTTTGAGGGTTAGACCGCACCACTGATGGTTGCCTACGTACTCCCATTAATGAGGGGAGATTAGGTCTGCGTAGTTCCCGCTGGTGAGCTGAATAGTTTGAGAAGTGTTTGTTTGAGAAGTTTTTGTTTGGGTTTTTTGGGTTTTTGTTTGGATTGACAGCACCATAAATGGTTGTCTACGTACTCCCATTGATGAAGGGAGATCAGGTCTTTCGTAGTTCAGGCTTTGGTTTGAAAGGCTGAAAATATTTATTGGAAGTTGAGCTTGGTTGAAGGGGTTTGTCGATTTTTGTAGTGGTTAGACCGCACCGTACATGGTTGCCTACGTACTCCCATTGATGAGGGGAGATCAGGTCTACATAGTTCCAACTTTGGTTTGAAAAGGTTCAAAGTGGTAAGTAATGAGAAGGGTGTAGAGATGTTTTTTTTTAATTTTTTTTTTTTTGTTTTTTTTTTGTTTTTTGCTTTTTTTTTACATGCATGGAAAATAAATGGCACACTGCGAAGAAAGTGATATCGTCCCAACATCTCCTGGAACTCACAACTGTATCCTTTGAATCTGCATCTTCTTGACTAGTTGAGGCATGATAGTCCAGTTGTCAGTGGATATATTTCCTTCAGGGCTCGCGATAGAGGTTACATCTTAGTTCTGAATATCTTCACTTATGGCCATAACTTGATCGCTTCCTGATTCAATACATTCCTCAGGGACGCTTGAATTGAACCCATCGCAAAAAGGGATGAACTCTGGATTCTTCAATGGGTTGGCTTCCCCGACAACATCACCACCTTTTTCTTCATCTGTTCCTTCGCCTTTTTCCTGGGTTTGAGATGACTCGACCATGAAATATCCCTCGAACTGTTGTTGCATTTCTCGCAAAGAACTTTTCTTTTTGGCTTTTTCTTCTTTGGAAAGGATTAGTATTTCCTCCTCATCATCCAAGGTGATGAAATCAGGAACGTGGTTGATATCTTTGGACCACAGGACGTTTGATGTTGGCGGAGGAATCTCCTTTGGGGATGCCTTTGTCTCCTCTGTCATTACTTACATTAGGATCAGTCCACCTTGTGTTCTGGCAGAATTGTCGCTCATAGCCTTCACCTCATTTGAACTGCCTGTCTCGAATGAACATCTTAAGCTTTTTATTTCCTTTTCGCCTTTTTTGGTCATGGGAAATTCTATCTCCGGCTCTCCATTTTCAATGAGATCCTGAATTTTATGTCGCAAAGACCAACATTCTTCAGTCGTATGTCCAAGTGAGTTAGAATGGTAGAGACATATCTTGGTGGAATCATAACTCTTTATCTTGGGATTTATAGGAGGCAGCAACTCAGTAATCCTTCCTTCGCTTATCAGAAAGTGTAGCATTTCTTCATTTGATTTGCTCAGAGGGGTGAATTTTTGGGCTCTTTGGGAGGTTGTTTGATCTTTCTTCTTTGGGAAATCACATTCCCCTGAGCGATTTTTTTGCTGGCGAGATCTTCTAGCAATTTTATCATCCCCCTTTTCTTGGCCTTCTGATAGTTGAGTGAAAAACTGCCTCGTATCCTAATGTTGGCGCACTATCAGCTTAGCTAGCATATTTACTTGGTTCTGGATCGTCTCTAATTTTTGCATTACTATTACTCCCTCCTCCGAGTTTTCCCACTTTAGGACATTTGTTCGATGCCTTTGGGGGTATTCCTCAATCCTTCGTATGCACTTACGAATTGGATATATTTCGGAGCTTCTTGACCCGATCATGTTTATTTCCCCCGTATCATGCTGCAACGGAAGGTTGGTGTTCACATTTTGTTGATCAGGTTGTTGGACTACAATACTGCCACTTTCAATCAGATTTTGAATTTTATGCTTTAAAGACCAACAATCTTGTGTATCGTGTCCTGGAGACCCTGAGTGGTAAGCACATCTTTGGCTTGGATTATATCTTTTGCTCCCTGGTTCCAGAGGTGGGGCCAATTCGGTAATTTTCTTGTGATCCATTAATATCACCAATACATTTTTAAGGGAATCGCCAAGTGGAGTGAACACCTGATTTTTCGCTCTTTCAAATTTTCTTTTCCTGTCGGGGCATTGGTTTAATGCAGCCTGTTGTTGAGATGGCAGATTGTCTTGCATTTTCCAAATGGGGGGACTGTAGGTTGGTCTCCTAGCTTGCCCCTGTACAACAAGGGATACATCTTCAATGCCTTTATCGGGTACACCCTTGGGATCACTCGCATACTTGCCAGTCTATATATGCTTGATGACTGCTTCCAAGGCAGTGAAGTCTTTAATCTTGTCTGCCTTCAGGCCCATCTCTGCCATTTCGTCGTGTTTGATCATTTCTGAGAATGGCTTTCCTATGCCTGCTAGGATCCTCTCGTAGTACGGAGCCTTTTGGGCATCAATAAACGTCATTACCATCTCAGTTTCTGTCATTGATGGAATGACTTGCGCTGCTAGATGTCTCCACCTTTGGGCATATTCTCGGAAAGATTCAGTACTTTGCTTTTTGACTTTAGTCACTTGGTATCAATCTGGTGCCATTTGTGACTGAAAACTGTACTGATTTAGAAAGGCGTGGGCCAATTCTTCCCAGTTGTGGATTTTGGCATTATCAAGTCAGGCATACCAGGCTTTAGCCTCTCCAGTGAGACTCCTTTAAAAAAGTTGCATCCTGAGGCTTTCATCTTCAGCATAAGACTCCAGTTCGCCAATGTACACTTTTAGGTGCGTATAGGGATCGCCTGCCCCATTGTACTTTTCAAACTCTGGGATTTTGAATTTGTCAGGATATCGAGCCCTTGCGAATATGCAGAGATCTGAATAGGTGACACTTCCATAGTTTCCAGTCCATTTGATTGATCGGATGGTTTCCTCTATTTGTTGGACTTTCTTTCTTATATCCCCTGTTTCTCGATCATCCCTGAGTTTTGTGATTTCAGGGGTTTTGTTTGTTCCTTTATTGTAATGAGGTTCAGCTATCTGGGTTTCCATCTTTTTGCGAATACCCTGACTGCCCCCTGGTGTGAATGACTCTGGTTGAGTAGGCATTGTCTGGCCCTGAGTATTTTTACTTTGTTCTTTTAAAAAGATAACCAATTCTGCTATCTGATTCCTTAGTCCTTCAAACTCCTCTCGGGAAACAGTAGTAGGATCAGGCTGGGCACTTGTAGCCATGTCTGATGGTGGGTTTTGTGACAACCCGAGAATTTAGATAATTATTAAAATCCTAAAATGATGGATTAAAGGTTATAACATTAACCTAGACAGAAAATAAGTGTAAGGAATTGCCGTTTCTGTGAAGAAATTTTAAAGATTTCAAAATTTTTAAGAAGAACCTATATGGTTTCTTAATTGAATGAGAATAAAGAAATATGGGTTACAAAATTTCAAAACCCTAGAAATGAATTAATATGTACTTGAAGAAATATCGAGAATAAGGTATTACGATACCTGTAAATTCGGTGTGAACTGAATAGTCTAAGAAATGTTATATAAGTACATATGGAAATTTTATTAAGGAGATAAGATTTCACATGAAGAGATGTTGTGAGGTTAAACGAAGATGAGTATATGTATAGAAATATATATACTTAGTAAGGTGCTATATATATTTTAGCAAGAGGAATGATGAATTAAGTTAATGATATAAGGATCAAGATAAAACTATGTTAGTAATTAACATAGCTTGAACGTTGGCCTTGACTGGCAAATAAGAATTTGAATAAGTATAAAGTCGTTAGTTAATACGATTAACAATAAGAAGGGAGTAATTTAAAACTCAAAATTTGAGTTAGAGATAGAATTTTGAAGCATGGACTGCTCGGTTGCGTCCGGAACGTCAAGATTAGTCAAAATGGGCAGTAAACACAAAGTGTGTAAAGGTTGACTTTTGTTCAAAGTCAACAGTTGACTTTTTATAGAGAAAAGTCAAAATCAGTGTGAGAAGTGAAAGATGTTATATGGATAATGGTATAATATTTAATATTATACCAAATAAGGTAAAGCTAAAATATGAGAGGAGATTCAATATGCAAATATGTATATTGGTATCAAGCAGTTAGTAAATTAAATTCATATTTGAATAAATGATTGAATATATTAAATTATATATTTAATATATAAATAGATTGTTTGAAAACAATTTATGGAGAGGAGGAGGAAATTAAATTTAAGTATACAATATGAATTGTATAACTTAAATAAGTTATTTAAATTATGTATGAGAATTAAATAACCTAAATGGTTATTGTTATTTAGTGGTCCTTATAATTAAATATATACTAGTGACCTAATCAAAGAGAATTGTGGAGCATGACATAATTTATTTAATGATTATGTGAAGTAAGTGAATACGAATATTATGTGATGGTTTATATTTATTTATTATATAATCAAATAAAAGAAACTAGTGTAATCCTAATTATATATTAGGAATGAAGAATTAAATAACTTAAAGGTTATGAAATTAAAAATGCATGAGTAAAGAATTTATTTTCTAGAGTGAGAAATAAAAACCCTAATTAAATAATTAGGGTAAAATAGTATTAAAAGTAATGGACTATAATAATATCATAGCCCATTAATTTATTTAGAGTCCATGAGAATTAAATTTGATGAACTAAGGAAGTTATATTATTTAAACGAGCCCAATTAATTAATTAAGCATGGGACTTGTAGATAGAGTGACTAAGGGCGATTAAATTATTTAATCTAGCCCAATATATTATGTATGTGACAAGTATTATATTGACCCAATTTATTTAGGGATTGAAAGCCCAAGTTAGTTTTGTTAGTAAGTAAAACAATTAAATTTGTTAGCTCAATGAGATTAATTAAGGGCCCAAACTAGGCCCACTTGTGGCAGAACAATAATATTAAAAATAATATTAAGTTAAGAGATATATTTTTATTATCTCACGTTATTAATTTTATAACTTAATTAAAACAAGTTTAGTTGGGTTATAGAATTTAATATACAAGAGTGGTGACTTAAATTCTAAATGTTTGGAATGGATACCCTAATTAAATATTTAGGGTGGGATAAGATAAAAAGGATTGGACTATGTTAATTTTACATGGCCCAAGTAATTAATATAGAAGCCCAAAAGATTATAAATGGTGGCCCAAGTGTTGGCACAATTATGGAGGGCATTTTAGACATTTGTTATACTAAGTGGAACAATAAAAATTAAGCAAAACTTGGACAAGATAAGGCCACTTGGCCGGATAAGAAGAGAAGGGAAAGAGGGAATGAATGTAATAATTACTTACTTTATTAGTTGGCTAACTCCTCCTTATGTGTCATTGCTTTATTTGGCCAACATTTTGTTCATTCTTCCAAGCAAGCTTTCGTGGTTTAATGAGAGAGAGAGAGAGAATTGGTGGAGCATAATTTGGCAGCCACATGACCGGATATCATGGAGGAAAAAGAAAGAGTGGAGCATGTGATCAAGATTTCTACAATAAAGCTATCTTAATTTTCTCTTTCATCTCCTTCATCTAGCTAACACCAAGAATAAACCAAAGAGAGAGAGAGAGAGAGAAAGAAGAGGTTCGGCAGCCATGTGGGAGATGGAGAGGAGAGAGTAAGGTCCTCCATGGAAGGGAAGAAGAAGAAGGAGAAGACTTGGAGCAAAAAAAGATATAAATACCTTTTGTTATGTAATTTTTTTTGATTATTATAAATCAAATCTTGAATTAAGTTTTCTAAACTCAAAAACCATGTATATACATGTTAATGAGTGTTTCATGTATAGATCTACCCATATTGGGTGTTGATTTAGTTGGAAATCGAAAATAAAGAAAGGTCATTTTTCTAGTTTATAAGTCCTAAAATTTCTATGTACTTTGGATTTCTACCGTTTTTGATCTACACCTTCTTTTTACGATCCGTCAAAGGGAAGTGCTAGATATGTAAGTTAACTACTAAACCCAAGTGGTAGAACTCAAAAATGTTTAGTACACAAGTTTTAGTGACTATTTTAGCAAAAATAGTTTTGTGTTTTTAAGGAAAAATGGACTATTTTGGACAGTCAAAGAGTAGGGGTAGTTTAGTCATTTTTCGGGCATATAAAAATTCTGGAAACATTTGGGAGTATACTATGATAAGTTATCTAACATCTCCAAGTGGAATCACTGAAAAATGAGTTGTAGATTTCCGTATGAAAAATATTTAATAAAGCACGAAAAATTGCAAAAAGGCAATTTAGCTTCTGCCCAAAAGTTTAAAAGGGCTGTTTCGGCAACTTAATTTGTGAGAAAAATTTTGGCCTTTTGGGACATGAAAATATATGGTATAAAGTACCTACTGTCCAAAAATGAGCTCATTCCGAGTTAAAATGAGCAAGTTATGACAATTTCGATTTCTGTGATTTTCCGACGAAAATGGCTATAACCGGAGTTCTATAACTCCGATGGCCACGAAATTTAAACTGGAGTGTCACGTTAAGACGTATAAGATTTTTCCAAGAGATGGGAATTTCTGGAGTTAAGCACGAGGTAGCTAATTTCTTAAGGAATTAACTAAAAATGATTTTTTAAAAAATACCAAAGGAAGTTAGAAAATTTTGAAAAAATACTTTTTGTGTATGAAATATGTGTAAACATGTTTGTACAAAGGATAAAAAAATAATAAGCTGATTTGGTATTTTCGTGAATGGATATGGAATCCAGCTTGCTGGATTAGAAAATCTGATGAATCCAGCTTGCTGGATTGAAAAGAAGTTTACTGAATTGAAAATATGTTGAATCCAGCTTGTTGGATTGCAATCTAGTTGCTGGATTTGTAATCTAGTTTGCTGGATTGCAGTTTGGCTTGCTGAATTGAAAATTTGTTGAATCCAGGTTGCTGGATTCTGTATCCAATCTGCTGGATTGGCAATTTGGTTGTTAAATTTAGAATCCTAGTTGATGGATTAGTATTTGACTTATTAGAGTATAAAGAAGAACTTATAATGTATAAGATTAAGTGTTTAATCATAATGAATATGATACAGTGATTGAAGAATTATCCAAGAATGATAATAATACCGATGTGTTAGGATGTTATCTAATATTTGATTAAGTGTTAGATAATCTATTGACAAAGTAATTGTATTATGATACAAAGTAGAATATGCTGATTGAAAGACCAATCTTATTATTAATGATAGGTCTTACCAAAAGAAGTTAACTTAAACTGCGTAGCAGTAGTCAACGAATCAGGCAAGTTTTTCCTTAACTCAAACTTGAGTTGTATATTCAAAGCATGTTAATGAATAATTGTTGTTGATTATTCACGTCTATATTGATTATTGATTCGCACGTTGTGCAAATTGTAAATGTTCATCAGGTATGAAAGGCTGATCACCTTCATTACCATTTGGTTCAGTTAATCTGTTCATGTTCATTATTGACCATTCATTTTTATTGATTTGGTCGTTCAGCTAAGAAAATTTGTTCATGCTCTTTCACAATGTTTATATTGTTGAAAGTTAGCTAGCTTATTGTTAAATTCTTTCAATCATGATATATCCTCAAATAAATTTAAACTTGCTGGGCAAATTTGATGCTCACCCTTGCTATATCATGATAAAATTTTCAGATTAAGATGAAAACTTGAGTAAAGACAGAAGCGAAGACAAAGTGCAAGATTAAGCTATTATGCAGTTAGATCTATTAACTTTTCTGACGAAAATAGCATTGTAAATCTTTTAAGATATTGAATGTATGTATTAAGTTAAGGTTGTAGACCTTGGGAATGATGTGTAAAAATTTATTGTATAAACAATTTATGTTTATATCTTCCGCAATAGTTATAGAAATAGTATACCAGATCCTTGGTGATTAGGACCGAGATTTGGGGATGCTACAGTTGGTATCAGAGCTGTAGGTTATAAACCTTAGGTAGGTGTACCTTAGGATATAACCGCGGGGAGATAATAAGTAATAAACTTGAATAGAGTTTAAGCGATAAGAGATGAATTTTTGGAAATTCATTATTAAGTAAAGAGAAAGATAATTAAGACTCAAAGAAGAATCTTGAAGAGCTATAAGGATAAGAATCCGGAGTTACCTGACTCCAATAATAGAGATGAAAAGTGATAATAAATAGACTATGTCTATAAGATGAGAAGTGTTAATAAAATCATAATATAATGTGATTAAAGAGAAGAATAAGAAGATCGTAAAATAAAACGATCGTAAGTATAAGGAGAAATGATTACTAAATAAGATCACGACGTGATCAGATTAAATCGTGAAATAACATAAGATATGTTAAGTGATTGGAATGATATAGCTTGATGCTATAAAGAGAATGTACTATTAAATGGTACAATGTAAACTCAGAAAAGAGTGGTAAATTTTAAGATGCGGATTAAAGAAAATTCGTATTAAGAAAAGAGAAAGTTAGAATTGTGTCGGATTTCAATTGAGGACTCAGGTCAGCAGCTGAGTTGTATGATTTTTTGTATGGACGGAGAATTTGTACTTGGTTTTAGAATCACTTAGCTTCCTAGTCGATATAGTGGTTAGGTTGACCGATTCTTTGTATGGGCGGGGAATTGTTCGCTTAGCTTCCTATATTGATTAGTGGCTGAGTTTGGTTTGACAACCACTTAGTTTCTGGCATTGATAATCATTGGAACCTAATGTCGCGCCATTTGCTATATGCATATGGATAAGGTGATTCTTTTCTCATGTGTATAACGAATAGGTAGAGAATATAAGGTTAAGTACGAGTTCTTAAAACTCATACTTATGGTACGTTCGTGACTCATAATTATATGAAATGTTTATGAACCCCTCAGCGAATGGACGCCAAAGGTCTGACTAGGACAAGTTCTTAAACTCATATGATTGTGGAAAGTTCCTGAACTCATAATGTGTGGTAAGTTTGACGAACTGGTATAGTTATGTTGAGATTGGAGAATTGAAGATGATAGAAATAGATAGACTTATTAAGAAATGGATCAGTAGAGAAATTGAAGTTGATGGTGGAAGCATAGGTATTCCAAATCTTCTAGCTATGCTAGACTTCAAAGTTTTTGACATCAAGCTAAATTCGCACTGATGTGCTTTTAAAAATGAATTTTTGTTATCCTCAACACATGGTGACAAGTGTGTAGGTGTGGACTTCGGGCCACTAACACATCGTTACATGTTGTGGCATGATGACACCAAAGATGATTTTCAAAAGTTTTTGAACAGTTTAAAGAAGAGTCTAGGCCAATTGATTCGGCTAGACGAAAATGATTTGAATTATCAAAATGTATTTTTATATCATTAATGCATCATGCAACCTGGTGCAGAGATGATAAAAATGATGGAGTTATCAATGCAGAATTACCTAGTGTGGTATGTGATCTAAAGATCATCAGCCCACTATGGAATGATGTAGTATGACAAAGTCACACAATGACGGAATCCTCAAACGGACTGTAAATGCAGTGCGGTATCATGATGTCATAAAATGATTTTAAGAATTTTAAAAAAAAATTATTGCCAACTAAATTTGGCTAGCAATGTTTCGATTGAAATTCGAATTATTTGATATGCGTCTAAGCTATTTGATTCAGCTAGACAAATGTTTATGAAATTCAAAGTATTCTTTGAAAGCTTATGCCGAACCAAATTATTTTGGTGCGGAATCTTATGATAAGTCTGAGGTAAACAACCCTGAAAATGGGGATATACTAATTGGATAAAATATTCCAATCTAAGAACGCATATAGTCGTTTCGATTACTAAGGTACAACAGACTAATCCTCTAAAGTACCCGCATCGGTAGTTTACCTTCTTTGTGATTGTAAACATACCAAATATAAAATATTTCAGAGGTAGAGTACCTTTCTTTCGTAATTGAAATAGGTAGCAGGTAGAAATACCCCTAAACCTCAAAGTTCATGGTTTTTATGATCCCTCAGACATATATGAAAAGTTTTTTTTTAAAACTCTCTAGAGTAATGTTGTGATAGAAGGTGGTGATGGATATGAAATATTGTGAACTCGTTGCGTACGAGTAGAATCTGAGATGATTGAGTAAAGGTTATTATGACAACCTAGTTTTGCTGAATGTTTAGAAGATGTAAACTCCTAGTGAGTAGTTATGGTGAAATGTGATAATAGATGAGAAATCCTCAAAGGAGAAAATTGTAAAGGTTAAGTTAAAAACCTAGTTTTGATCAAGAGAATAAGCAGAGATTAGTATGCTTTAATTTCGGGGACGAAATTTTTAGAAGAAGGGGTGAATGTAACAACCCGAGAATTTAGATAATTATTAAAATCCTAAAATGATGGATTAAAGGTTATAACATTAACCTAGACAGAAAATAAGTGTATGGAATTGCCGTTTCTGTGAAGAAATTTTAAAGATTTCAAAATTTTTAAGAAGAACCTATATGGTTTCTTAATTGAATGAGAATAAAGAAATATGGGTTACAAAATTTCAAAACCCTAGAAATGAATTAATATGTACTTGAAGAAATATCGAGAATAAGGTATTACGATACCTGTAAATTCGGTGTGAACTGAATAGTCTAAGAAATGTTATATAAGTACATATGGAAATTTTATTAAGGAGATAAGATTTCACATGAAGAGATGTTGTGAGGTTAAACGAAGATGAGTATATGTATAGAAATATATATACTTAGTAAGGTGCTATATATATTTTAGCAAGAGGAATGATGAATTAAGTTAATGATATAAGGATCAAGATAAAACTATGTTAGTAATTAACATAGCTTGAACGTTGGCCTTGATTGGCAAATAAGAATTTGAATAAGTATAAAGTCGTTAGTTAATACGATTAACAATAAGAAGGGAGTAATTTAAAACTCAAAATTTGAGTTAGAGATAGAATTTTGAAGCATGGACTGCTCGGTTGCGTCCGGAACGTCAAGATTAGTCAAAATGGGCAGTAAACACAAAGTGTGTAAAGGTTGACTTTTGTTCAAAGTCAACAGTTGACTTTTTATAAAGAAAAGTCAAAATCAGTGTGAGAAGTGAAAGATGTTATATGGATAATGGTATAATATTTAATATTATACCAAATAAGGTAAAGCTAAAATATGAGAGGAGATTCAATATGCCTATATGTATATTGGTATCAAGCAGTTAGTAAATTAAATTCATATTTGAATAAATGATTGAATATATTAAATTATATATTTAATATATAAATAGATTGTTTGAAAATAATTTATGGAGAGGAGGAGGAAATTAAATTTAAGTATACAATATGAATTGTATAACTTAAATAAGTTATTTAAATTATGTATGAGAATTAAATAACCTAAATGGTTATTGTTATTAAGTGGTCCTTGTAATTAAATATATACTAGTGACCTAATCTAAGAGAATTGTGGAGCATGACATAATTTATTTAATGATTATGTGAAGTAAGTGAATACGAATATTATGTGATGGTTTATATTTGTTTATTATATAATCAAACAAAAGAAACTAGTGTAATCCTAATTATATATTAGGAATGAAGAATTAAATAACTTAAAGGTTATGAAATTAAAAATGCATGAGTAAAGAATTTATTTTCTAGAGTGAGAAATAAAAACCCTAATTAAATAATTAGGGTAAAATAATATTAAAAGTAATGGAATATAATAATATCATAGCCCATTAATTTATTTAGAGTCCAAGAGAATTAAATTTGATGAACTAAGGAAGTTATATTATTTAAACGAGCCCAATTAATTAATTAAGCATGGGACTTGTAGATAGAGTGACTAAGGGAGATTAAATTATTTAATCTAGCCCAATATATTATGTATGTGACAAGTATTATATTGACCCAATTTATTTAGGGATTGAAAGCCCAAGTTAGTTTTGTTAGTAAGTAAAATAATTAAATTTGTTAGCTCAATGAGATTAATTAAGGGCCCAAACTAGGCCCACTTGTGGGAGAACAATAATATTAAAAATAATATTAAGTTAAGAAATATATTTTTATTATCTCAAGTTATTAATTTTATAACTTAATTAAAACAAGTTTAGTTGGGTTATAGAATTTAATATACAAGAGTGGTGACTTAAATTCTAAATGTTTGGAATGGATACCCTAATTAAATATTTAGGGTGGGATAAGATAAAAAGGATTGGACTATGTTAATTTTACATGGCCCAAGTAATTAATATAGAAGCCCAAAAGATTATAAATGGTGCCCCAAGTGTTGGCACAATTATGGAGGGCATTTTAGACATTTGTTATACTAAGTGGAGCAATAAAAATCAAGCAAAACTTGGACAAGATAAGGCCACTTGGCCGGATAAGAAGAGAAGGGAAAGAGGAAATGAATGTAATAATTACTTACTTTATTAGGTGGCTAACTCCTCCTTATGTGTCATTGCTTTATTTGGCCAACATTTTGTTCATTCTTCCAAGCAAGCTTTGGTGGTTTAATGAGAGAGAGAGAGAGAATTGGTGGAGCATAATTTGGCAGCCAGATGGCCGGATATCATGGAGGAAAAAGAAAGAGTGGAGCATGTGATCAAGATTTCTACAATAAAGCTATCTTAATTTTCTCTTTCATCTCCTTCATCTAGCTAACACCAAGAATAAACCAAAGAGAGAGAGAGAGAAAGAAGAGGTTCGGCAGCCATGTGGGAGATGGAGAGGAGAGAGTAAGGTCCTCCATGGAAGGGAAGAAGAAGAAGGAGAAGACTTGGAGCAAAAAAAGGTATAAATACCTTTTGTTATGTAATTTTTTTTGATTATTATAAATCAAATCTTGAATTAAGTTTTCTAAACTCAAAAACCATGTATATACATGTTAATGAGTGTTTCATGTATAGATCTACCCATATTGGGTGTTGATTTAGTTGGAAATCGAAAATAAAGAAAGGTCATTTTTCTAATTTATAAGTCCTAAAATTTCTATGTACTTTGGATTTCCACCGTTTTTGATCTACACCTTCTTTTTACGATCCGTCAAAGGGAAGTGCTAGATATGTAAGTTAACTACTAAACCCAAGTGGTAGAACTCAAAAATGTTTAGTACACAAGTTTTAGTGACTGTTTTAGTAAAAACAGTTTTGTGTTTTTAAGGAAAAATGGACTATTTTGGACAGTCAATGAGTAGGGGTAGTTTAGTCATTTTTCGGGCATGTAAAAATTCTGGAAAAATTTGGGAGTATACTATGATAATTTATCTAACATCTCCAAGCGGAATCACTGAAAAATTAGTTGTAGATTTCCGTATGGAAAATATTTAATAAAGCACGAAAAATTGCAAAAAGGCAATTTAGCTTCTGCCCAAAAGTTTAAAAGGGCTGTTTCGGCAACTTAATTTTTGAGAAAAATTTTGGCCTTTTGGGAAATGAAAATATATAGTATAAAGTACCTACTGTCCAAAAATGAGCTCATTCTGAGTTAAAATGAGCAAGTTATGACCATTTCAATTTCTGTGATTTTTCGACGAAAATGGCTATAACCGGAGTTCTATAACTCCGATGGTCACGAAATTTAAACTGGAGTGTTACGTTAAGACGTATACGATTTTGCCAAGAGATGGGAATTTCTGGAGTTAAGCACGAGGTAGCTAATTTCTTAAGGAATTAACTAAAAATGATTTTTTAAAAAATACCAAAGGAAGTTGGAAAATTTTGAAAAAATACTTTTTGTGTATGAAATATGTGTATACATGTTTGTACAAAGGATAGAAAAATAATAAGTTGATTTGGTATTTTCGTGAATGGATATGGAATCCAGCTTGCTGGATTAGAAAATCTGATGAATCCAGCTTGCTGGATTGAAAAGAAGTTTACTGAATTGAAAATATGTTGAATCCAGCTTGTTGGATTGCAATCTAGTTGCTGGATTTGTAATCCAGTTTGCTGGATTGCAGTTTGGCTTGCTGGATTGGAAATTTGTTGAATCCAGGTTGCTGGATTCTGTATCCAGTCTGCTGGATTGGCAATTTGATTGTTAAATTTAGAATCCAAGTTGATGGATTAGTATTTGACTTATTAGAGTATAAAGAAGAACTTATAATGTATAAGATTAAGTGTTTAATCATAATGAATATGATACAGTGATTGAAGAATTATCCAAGAATGATAATAATACCGATGTGTTAGGATGTTATCTAATATTTGATTAAGTGTTAGATAATCTATTGACAAAGTAATTGTATTATGATACAAAGTAGAATATGCTGATTGAAAGACCAATCTTATTATTAATGATAGGTCTTACCAAAAGAAGTTAACTTAAACTGCCTAGCAGTAGTCAACGAATCAGGCAAGTTTTTCAGTTAATCTGTTCATGTTCATTATTGACTATTCATTTTTATTGATTTGGTCGTTCAGCTAAGAAAATTTGTTCATGCTCTTTCACAATGTTTATATTGTTGAAAGTTAGCTAGCTTATTGTTAAATTCTTTCAATCATGATATATCCTCAAATAAATTTAAACTTGCTGGGCAAATTTGATGCTCACCCTTGCTATATCATGATAAAATTTTCAGATTAAGATGAAAGCTTGAGTAAAGACAGAAGCGAAGACAAAGTGCAAGATTAAGCTATTATGCAGTTAGATCTATTAAATTTTTTGACGAAAATAGCATTGTAAATCTTTTAAGATATTGAATGTATGTATTAAGTTAAGGTTGTAGACCTTGGGAATGATGTGTAAAAATTTATTGTATAAACAATTTATGTTTATATCTTCCGCAATAGTTATAGAAATAGTATACCAGATCCTTGGTGATTAGGACCGGGATTTGGGGATGCTACAGGTTTAGTGCCTTTTTGGACTTTAAACGGGTAACGGGACCAATTGCTTCCCTACAAAAAGACTTATGTAGTTTAGTCTTTAGGGAATGTAAAAAAATAATTTACATGTTATAATGTGTCCGTTATAGGAGTGTTGTCCTACAAAACGGGTGTTAGCATAATATGTCAGGTTTTATGTATATACACATATTCCTTCATATTTTTCATTACAATGATTTGATATGGAATGAAATTACAAGTAATTGTTCTTACAAGTAATTGAAAATAGAATGTATGAAGAGACTTTCCTCCGTGTTTGGTTTATCAGAGGCTGACCTATCTTAGGCTACTCGCGCGGCTTTTTGGCATGAAGGTTCCCAAATCATCGTAATTTACTCAACGGGAAGTTAATCCGGTCTTTCAACTGGAGCGAATTTGGGCGGTGCCTTTCCTGAGCCTCGTTGGAATTAGTCTTTCTACGAGTCTAGTAATCAAACACCGACAGGATAGCCTCCTAGTGGAGGAACCACACAACATACATTCACATACAACGTGTCTCACCGTTTATGAAAATGATGACATGTGCGAAGCACTAATATCACAGATAGATATATTGCAGTGCAGTAAAAAATGCATTCGTACACATTCATCATAAATGTAAATGCAACATCCACACACAAGCATATAACAGTTTTGAAAAGCTTGAAATAGCGGCTTAAGTCCTCTTACTGGTGTCCCCAGCAGAGTCGCCACCTTTCGACGTCGGGATTTTTATTTGTCCCTTTTCTATTCTTGTTCTTTGGTGCTCTCATTTTAGGTGAGATTTATTTGAAAGAACAAGTGAAAAAGGTCCGACATGTATATGCTGACGATTGGGCTATACGATTCGCCAGTTGGTTTTTTAACTGGTTTTACCAACACAACCGAGAAAAGGTTTGCACATTGACCCAGTGATGTGACACTGCTAAACGGGTCTGTGAAACCGAGATTCATTAGGGTTCGGGGACTTGCTTATGCGGAGAGAAGGTGTTAGTCACCCCCCGACATCCGTGTTGCCACGGTGACCGCCACTTTTCAAAAAACTATTATATGAAAGTGTGTGTGTTTGTGTGTGTAGGGGGGGTAGGTCAATGTGTTGTTATTTGGAAGTAGTGCTATGCCTCGTTTGCACCTATATACAAAGGGTTTGAATTTGTATAAAAATTCAGTTTTAAACAAGATATGACAGTGATGTTTTGTAAAAGAGGTTTTCCAAACCCTTATGCTCAATAGGAATTAAGACCTTTGATACTTCCATTTTATTATTAGGTGTTCTGCTTGATTGCTTTTATTTTCGAGATGCGAAGCATCTTCGAGAAAATAATGTACGAAGCAGTGCCGAATTCCTCATGAGTATGAAAACCATCTGAGTAAATCCAAACACCGTGAATAAATTTGCAAGCTGCTTACAGCTGAAAATATCCATCATGGGAACCGAATCTAGATTCAGTAGACTAAATCTGTGATCACATGATTCCTAGGTTCACATGATGCCGCAATTTATATGAAAGTAGTAAGCAGTTATATATATATAAGTTGTAAATATATATATACAGACATGATCAACCACCACGAAGCACCTCCTAGGGGATCAGAAATGTAAATATATAAAAGCGATAAATATATATATATATATATATATATATATTGACATAATCAACCACCACGAAGCACCTCCATGGGGGATCAGAAATGTAAATAAAGCTGTAAAAGCGGTCAACCGCTGTGAAGTAAACTCCAGGCGAGACGAAATGTAAAGAAAGCAGTAAAAACGGTCAACCGCCACGAAGTAAACTCCAGGCGGGACGAAATGTAAGGAAAACAGTAAAAATGGTCAACCGCCACGAAGTAAACTCCAGGCGGGACGAAATGTAAATATATATATTTATAAATATATATATATATATATATATATATATATATATATATATATATATATATAGCGGTAAACGCACCGGATGTAAAATTCAGGCTCATCGAACAGAGTTCGACAATAGTTCATATATATATATATATATATATATATATATATATATATATATATATATATATATATATATATAAGTAAGTAAACTCTCCGGATGAAAATCCAAGCTCGTCGAATAAAGTTCGACCACAGTTTATATATACATATATATATATATATATATATATATATATATATATATATATATATATATAAGTAAGTAAACACACCGGATGTAAATTCAGGCTCATCGAACAAAGTTCGACCACAGTTTATATATAAGTATATATATAAAAGCAAATAAACGCTCCGGACATGAGTCTAGGCTCAATCGAGGCATAACTCGATAATGTTAGTCTATATATATATAAATATATATATATATATATATATATATATACAAAGGAAAATAAAAGCCACGGACCGAAGTCCGGGCATACACACACAACACGACTCTTAAAGTGAAGAACGGTGTGTGCAAAGATGAAGAGAAAGGCTTAAAAGTGTGTAAGAAGGCTTACAGTGAACTGCCAAAGAAGACTTCAATGACTTTAAATGGATGAACACTCGGCTCCCGCTGATAAAAATATAACAATATATAAGCTCACAAGTGTTTACAATGAGAAAGCACTCAGTTTATAGTGTGTACAGAACAAATTGGATAGGGCTTCCTCGCCTTTTCTCTTGCAAATATGGCCACCCCAAGCCCTCTATTTATAGAGGGGGGGTGCCGCAGGTGTACCTGCGTTAGCAGCAGGTGTACCTGCGGCTTCTTAGGGTGCCCCGGGAAATGTGGGTCCCGCTATCTCGACGTACGTGCGCTCGAACAACTCGTTATTCGCTTGAACCTTCATAACTTTCAATCCGGAAGTCCGATGGAAGCGTGCCATACCATTCCAGAAAGCTCTGTCTGAGAGCTATGCAATGACATATGATTTGCCCTTTTTTGATTCCAGGAAGATGGGTCCATGACCGAAATGATATTTTCGGGTTTCCATTAGGCAGTTCGTTGAGCCGTTTTGCGTAGTTTGCGCTTGAAAGTTAAGATATGGTTGTTGTGGGACTTCTATTGAAGTAATTTGAGTTGAAATGAGTGTATTTGATGTGAGTGCAAGTTGAGTGGGAAAAATGACCATTTTGCCCCTCCCGGGGTTATCTCCGGCTTTCGCGCAGTTGTAGCAGTCTTTTCTCAGGGTTATCCCTGAGGTTGACTTGACCTCCCGGGGTTGACTCTAGGCATTTGAACTTGATCTCCCGGGGTTATCTCCGGGGTTGGAACTGACTTTCCCGGTGTTATCTCTAAGGTTGAAAACTGATTTTCTGGGATTATCTCTGGGGTTGGAAACTGGCCTAGGCTATCTCTGGGGTTGGAATTGATGTTGTGGTCCTTCGGGGTTATCTCTAGAGTGTGAAAAAGACGCTTTTGCCCTCCTACATAGTTAGTAACAGGAAAAAAAAAATTCGAGTGTCTACATAAATGAAGGAATTAATGTTGAGGTATTTTATCAGTATTTTGTCGAAATGAAGGTATTAAAAATCATCCGTATGTGGATTTCGAATATTTTCTTATTGGAATTTGGAAAAACTTTCTTCTACAAAGTTGTAGAGAATTAAATTTTCTATGAAAAAGGCATGAGATTTGAATTTTTCTGATAAAAGAGCTATTTATTATGAATTATTGAAGTTTTAAAAATAAATATTTTTATTAAAACATAGGTGGGCCCAATTTTGGTTGTTGTGAAAAAATCTAATTTTTTGGTGGGCCCCACTGTGGTGTATTGAAATTTGATCAAAGGTGGCGTGCTTGAAAATTTTGGAAAATATTATTTTATTAAGCATTTTCCTATAAATAGGGTGCTTAGTTAGAATTGAAAATCACACCAGAATCATAAGCTTTCTCTCTCTATAATATCGAGCGTATTTTGTGAGTATTTAAATATTTTGAGAGTTGCTATGCAGTACAAGTTTCCTCCAGCGTTATATCCGATATTTCAGACAGAAGTACTATTCTTTTGAGGTAAGTGGTGTTATTTTCTTTGTAAATGATGTTTTTCTTTCAATATCATTATGTCAAAATATTAGTATAAATTTTATTGTGAAATTTTTACCTTTTCATGTCGAGGTTACTATTCACGCATACGGCACTATTCACATATACGGCACTATTCACGAATACGGAGTCACGAGTTCTATTCACGAATACGGAGTCACGAGTTCTATTCACAAAGTATGATTTTTCTTGTGGAATTTCTACCTTTTCGTATCGGGATTACTATTCACGTATACGGCACTATTCATAAAAAAATAAAATTTTCTCTTCTTTGTCCAAGATGTATAGTATGGTTACTATCTTTGATTGTATCCATGTTTTGATCTTCATTCTTGAATTTTATTCAGTTATGATTTATTATGGAGTATTTTTGATTTAGATAAACTGAAGTACGAATCCCTAATCTTTGATTTTTTATCTCACTAGATTCGTTTTCTTTTAAAATATTTTTATCATCTTCAGTCCTAAATGATGATATAACTGAATATCTTTGGCCTGTAGTGCAAAGATGAATGATTACCTGATGAATATCTTTGGCCCGTAGTGTAAAGATGAACAGGTGTTGAGATGAACATGACCAACTAGTAATACAAATGAATATCTTTGGCCCGTAGTGCAAAGATGAATATTTGATTCAAGATGTATATTTATTAATGTTATAGGGATAAACTATTGATGATCGACTTTTAAATTTATAGATGATAGTAGATTTCATTCTCTACTTAAACTCTTCTAATGAATTG
Organism: Panax notoginseng; assembly: GCA_016801055.1. Lineage (NCBI taxonomy): Eukaryota > Viridiplantae > Streptophyta > Magnoliopsida > Apiales > Araliaceae > Panax > Panax notoginseng. Next base: position 94,638,957 of record CM029015.1, on the reverse strand, counting down.
TTATTTTCACTGCGAATATTGATTTAAAACTTGTTGTCCATTATATTTTATCTGATTTATTGAAGGCTAACGATAATTTGTTATATATTATCTTAGTCATAATATTCTTTTTGGGCTAGTTGAGCTCACTATTTTTTTTTGTTCCATTTTTCTTCTCAGGGGGCGAGAATATAGCGGGAACTAGTCAAGGTGTGGAGTGATGGGTCCAGATAGTTATTTTAGCAGTCCTCACTATTTTGTAAAATAGTGTATCAATAATTGTAATGAGGACTTATTTGAGTTTGAATACTGTCTAAATGACAATATTTTTATTTAAACTCATAGCATATATGTTGTCGTATTTTACATGACAATTGTAATAATGAAGTTGTAGTTATTTCTGTACCATGTATTTGGCGACTCAGAATGGATGATGTATACCTATTTTGGGGGCGTCATAGTTGGTATCAGAGCTTAAGGATATGGTCTCTGGCGGAGATCGGGGAATAGAACTAGGAGGGGAGAGACTAGTAAATCCTTCGCTAGTATATCCTACCTAAGCTTATTTGTTAGTCGGTCATAATATAGGGGTATTATGTGGTATGTCAATTTCTTTAATTAACCCTTATTTTATGGCAGTATTTGAGAATGGCAGCTGAGAATGTTAACAATGCAGTGAATGAGACCGTGGAGACACCATTAATCACGAACCAGGAGAACGTGCAACAGGAAGGCAATATTCCTCTTGTAAACAACACTACCGAACAAACGATGAATGATAGGATGTTTAGAAGTTTTTTGCAGTTCATGCAAAATCAGACGAGGGAGACTCGTGTACAAATTATGGGTGGAAATGATAGCAACGCGCGGCTTGCCACAGCCAAGCAGTTCAAAGAGTTGGGACCACCAGAATTTGTGGGAAAGCCAGATCCGATCAAGGCGGAAACGTGGGTTAAGCAAATTACCAAGATATTTGATGTCTTGGGATGTACGGAGGAACAAAAGGTTCCATTCGCTACCTTTATGTTCCGTGATTAGGCAGATTACTGGTGGGAATCTGTGAAGCGTACCCAACCTGCCGCACTTAACATGTCTTGGGAAACATTTCAGAAACTGTTCAATGACAAGTACTTTCCTGAAAGTATTCGTCATATGAAGGAGGTAGAGTTTATTAGACTGGAACAGAACAACATGACTGTGTCCCAGTACTAGGCTAAGTTCGCAGAGTTATCCAAGTTTGTACCTCATTTGGTAGAGAATGAGGAACGTATGACACGGATGTTTCTGAGAGGTCTGAAACCTAAAATTCGGCAATATCTTATCTCTCATAAATTTTCTCTATATTCAGATGTTGTAAACAAGGCTCAATTATTAGAGTGATATAATAAGTATGTTCAACCAAGGGACCACAACCAGGGTCATACCGGTGGCAGTAGTCATCGGAGCAATGACAACCAGCAGGGAGGAAAATATTCGAACAAAAGTGGTAACCACTCTGGTGGTAATCGTGGTCATGATGGTAGAAGAAGCGAGTAGGGGGGAGATTTTAAAAAGAGAAGGTACAACAATGACAACGTGAAGACGTCAGCACCAACATCGACTATTTCTAGGGGAAGAGATCGATCATCGATCGTATGTTATAAATGTGGGAAAGAGGGACACATCAGCACAAACTGCCCACAACAATCTAAGGTGTGTTATAACTGTGGAAATGAAGGCCATATAGCTAGAGATTATCTTGTAGCGAAACCAAGTCCAACAGAGATGGTGACTCCAAAGGCTGTTCCGGACAAGTCGAAGTCAGTGGTTTCTGAAAGAGTGTTTGTCGTGACTACCCAAAACGCGAGGAACTCGAACGAAGTATTCACGGGTAAGTTAATCATAAACTCTTGTGAAGTTTTTACCTTATTAGATATTAGTTCTACCCATTCTTTTATCTCTCTTGCTTGTGCTCAACGTTGAACTTGACTCCAGAGAAATTAGACTTTGACTTATCTGTTGAAACTCCGTTAGGAGAAACTTTCATTACATCTACTGTTTATAAATCTTGCTTGATTCAAGTTGGAACCATCACATTACCTGCCGATCTTATTTCGTTGAAAATACTTGCATTTGATGTGATTTTAGGGATTGATTGGTTAACCACTCATCATGCTAAAATTGATTGTTTTCGTAAGGTTGTTAGTTTTCATATTCCTAACCAACCTGTTATGCGAATTCAAGCAACCAAACCACTAAAGTCAATCACTGTCATATCAAGCCATAAAGCCATTCGTTTATTGAAAAACGGATGTCAAGTTTTCTTAGCCCATGTCATGGACTTGAACAAAAATACGTCAAATTTGAATAATACTTCTGTTGTTAGTGAATTTTTTGACGTATTTCCTGAATAACCTCCCGGTCTACCCCCAGAACGTGAAGTTGAATTCTTTATTGACCTTGAACCTGGTATAAAGCCCATTTCTAAAACCCCATATCGAATGGCTCCTATTGAACTTCAGGAGTTAAAGGTTCAACTACAAGAGTTGTTAGACATCGGTTTCATTCGTCCTAGTACATCTCCTTGGGGTGCTCTTGTTTTATTCATAAGGAAGAAAGATGGGAGTATGCGTATTTGTATTGACTACCGGGAATTGAACCATGTCACCATCAAGACTAGGTATTCGCTACCTCATATTGATGACCTGTTTGACCAGTTGCAAGGAGCACAATTCTTTTCAAAGATCGATCTTCGTTCTGGATATCATCAGCTGAAGATTAAAACTGAGGATATTCTAAAGACTGCCTTTAGAACTCGGTACGGACATTATGAATTCTTAGTCATGTCTATTGGATTGACTAATGCTCCTTCTGCTTTCATAGATATGATGAACCGTGTGTTCAAAGAATATTTGGATCAGTTCTTTGTCATCTTTATTGATGACATCCTCATCTATTCTAAAAGCCGTGAAGATCATGCGCGCCATTTCAAGCTGGTACTTCAAAGGCTTCGTGATAACAGGCTTTATGCCAAGCTGAAGAAATGCGAGTTCTGGCTTGAGAAAGTAGCATTCCTTGGGCACGTAGTGTCAAAAGATGGAGTATCTGTTGACCCGACGAAGATTGAAGTAATACAAAGTTGGGAGCAACCGAAGACAGTGACCGAAGTACGTAGCTTTCTAGGCTTAGCTGGTTATTATCGGAGATTCATGGAAGGATTTTCTTGAGTCGCTACTCCGTTAACTCAGCTGACTCAAAAAGATATAAATTTCGTATGGAGCGAGGAATGCGAGAAAAGTTTTCAAGAGGTCAAGAGGAGACTCATTTCTACACTTGTTCTGACAATACCATCTTGTTCGGATGGATTTGTTATCTACAGCGATACTTCAGGCAAAGGGTTAGGATGTGTTCTCATGCAACATGGAAAAGTCATAGCATATGCCTCGCGACAACTCAAAAAATAAATTAGAATGGCTTAGTTAACTAATAAATTAGAATGGCTTAGTGGTAGCTTAATGACCTAATAACTCATAGTTCTTAGGTTCAAAATCTAGTTGTGATATTTTTGCTTCTTATGTTATATTTTTTGTGTATTAGATAAATTCTATTACCATCTATATATATACACCCATCTTAAATTTCCGCATTAAACTAAATATATATAAAATAACTATGAATATTTATATGAACATTTAGAGATAAATTAAATAACTATGAGTAACTAAATATATATAAAGTAACTGTGATAACCCGAAAATTCATAAAATCTTGTATGATTAGAATAAAAGTTAAATAATAAAACCTAGATGAGGATTTGAAGATTTATTTAAAATTTTCAAGTAAAACCTATATGGTTTGCTATTCGAATGAGAATAGAGAAAATATGGGTTATAAAATTTCAAAACCCTAGAAATGAATTAATAAGTAATTGAAGGAATATCAAGAATAAGGTATTACGATACTTGTAAATTCGATGTGAACTGAATAGTCTAAGAAATGTTATATAAGTACATATAAAAATTTTATTAAGGAGATAAAATTTCACATGAAGAGATGCTATGAGGTTAAACGAAGATGAGTATATGTATAGAAATATATATACTTAGAAAGGTGCTATATATATTTTAGCAAGAGGAGTGATGAATTAAGTTAATGATATAATGATCAAGATAAAATTATGTTAGTACTTAACATAGTTTGACCGTTGGCCTTGACTGGCAAATAAGAATTTGAATAAGTATAAAGTCGTTAGTTAATACGATTAGCAATAAGAAGGGAGTAATTTAAAACTCAAAATTTGAGTTAGAAATAGAATTTTGAAGCACGGACTGCTCGGTTGCGTCCGAAACGTCAAGTTTAGTCAAAAAAGACAATTAACACAAAATGTGTAAGGGTTGACTTTTTGGTCAAAGTCAACAGTTGACTTTTATAGAAAAAGGTCAAAATTGGAGTTAGAAGTGAAATATGTTATGATTATGTGAATTATGCATATTATTAAATAAATATACATTATATAATGTGAATACATTTATTTTGTATATAAAAGTGAATTAAGAATTAAGTTATGTAACCTAATATATATATTAGGTGTGATAATTAAATAACCTAAGAGGTTATAATATGGGAGAATATTAGTATGCAAATATATATACTAACATTAAGAGATTTATTTTATATATCTCAAATAATTAATTTTATAACAAAGTCTAATTGGGTTATGAAATTAAAAAGGCATAAGTAAGGAATTTATTTTCTAGTGTGAGAAATAAAAATCCTAATTAAATGATAAGGGTAGAATGGAATAGAATTAAAAGTAATGGACTATAATAATGTCATAGTCCAATAATTTATTTAGAGTCCAAAAGAATTAGATTTAATGGACTAAGGAGGTTATATTATTTAAACAAGCCCAATTAATTAATTAAGCATGTGACTTGTGGATAAAGTGATTAAGGGCGATTAAATTATTATTCTAGCTCAATATATTATGTGTGGGACAAGTATTATAATGACCCAATTAAATTTTGGGCGAAAGTCCAAATTTATTTTGTTAGTAAGCAAAATAATAAAAGTATTAAGCCCAACTGAGCCCAATTGTTAAGGATAATGTGGGAGAATAATAATATTAAAAATTAATTTAAGTCAAGAGATATATCATTTGTAAGACCCCGAATTTTTTTTTAAAATGGAATTTCCTTTATTTATTATTTTAAAATAGTAAGGGTTTATTTGATTAATGTGGTTAGTTATGGGTAAAATGCGCAAATATTTTTAAATTAGCAAGTGGTTATAAAATACTCATTGTTGTCGGAGAATATTCGTTTGGTCGTGGAATATTCTTGCTGTCGGGGAATATTCGTACGACGGCGCAGTCTTTTGTGGGCCCATAACAGAAAGTGATTGGATGAAGAAAACGACAAGTATAAGTTGTTTACAAATAACGGAGTAGTTGTTACCGTTAACACTGTTGGAATACCCGGTGGTTAAAACACAGTAATACGCGTTGTTGCACAGTAGCACACAATATTGCACCAATTATTGATTCTTACGTAAGAAGGCATTACTCAATAATTGTTACAGTAATTATTGTTCAGTATTTTATTTTATTGATTCAATAATTGCTACGTTGATATTTTATATTATTGTTGTTTCAATAATTGTCACTACACAGTATTTTCCATTATCGAAGTAATAATTCATATTATCTGAATAATATTATTAGATAACATTATTGGCGATATCTAGAAAGTTCTGTTTAAGGAGAGGTTTGGTCACCTAATTGCGCGCCAGTAAGGAGAAATCCTTATTGGAAAGCCCCCTCTTTCCTGGGAACTGCCTGGTTGTCATTGTGATTCTGTAATATTATTTGTGAATAATTAATTATTGATTTATATGATGAGAAATTTTTTTTTAATTTTATGTGGATATAGATGGAGAAAAATTTTAAAGTGACAATTGTAAAAAATTGATATTTTATCTTCTCTAATAAAATAATATTATATTATTATAAATATAATAATGATGATATTTTTACAATGAATGTGAGATATATGAGTATATGAGGAGAAAGAGTATTTTTGTTGTATTAAACGATTAACACGTGTTTTGTGTGTCGGTGGACCCCATTTCTTGACTGAAATTTGATTATAGCTTGTAAAATCGTCCGTTTGTGGATTTCGGTCAATTTCTGTTTGGAATTTAGAAAAACTTTCTTCTGCAAAGTTGTAGATAATGGAATTTCCTATAAAAAATCGCGAGATTCGAATTTTCTAATAAAAGGGCTATTTATTATGAATTATTGAAGTTTTATAATTCTGAAATAATTGATTTTTGGAAGTTTTAATTATTTTAATTAAGAAAAACGTTTTTCATATGTTGTGGGCATCATTAACATGTGCAAGGTGGCTGAATTCAGATTCAAGATGTGGGCGTAGGAATTTTATATATATATATATATATATATATTAATATTATATTAAATTTTCTGCTTTGGTGTTTTAAGCATTTTCCTATAAATAGGGTGCTTACGTTAGAATTGAAAATCACACCAGAAATTGAAGTTTTCTCTCTATTTCTCTCTATATTTGTGAGCGTATTCTTGTGAGTATTTTAATACTTTGAGTGTTGCTATACGGTGCAAGTTCAAGTCATAGCCTATATCCGGTGTTTCAACTAGAAGTACTGTCTTTACGAGGTAAGGGATGTTATTTTTTTCAAAAATGATATTATTTCTTCAATATCATTATGCCGAAATATTGGTTGGAAATTTTTATCAAATTTAAAACTTTTCATGTCGGGGTTACTATTCACGAGTTACTATTCACGAGTTACTATTCACCGAAAAATGAAATTTTCTTCTTTTTGTCCAAAATATCTATTCTGGATACTAGCTTTGATTGTATCCATGTTTTGATCATTCTTGAATTTCACTCCACTATGATTGTTTATGAGGTATTTTTGGACATGGATAAACTGCAATACGAATCCTTAATATTTGTTCTTTTACTTCACTGGATTCGTTTCCTTTAAAATATTTTTCATCATCCTCAGTCCTAATTGATGATATTAATGAATATCTTTGGCCTGTAGTGCAAAGATGAATGATTTCTGATGAATATCTTTGGCCTGTAGTGCAAAGATGAATAGGTGTTGAGATGAACATGACCAACTGATGGATATCTTTGACTTGTAGTGCAAAGATGAATATTGATTGATGTTACAGGGATAAAATATTGATGATGGACTTTTAAATTCATAGATAATATTAGATTTCATTCTCTACGTAACTCTTCTATGAATTATTATTTTCCGCTGCGAATATTGATTTTAAACTTGTTGTCTATTGTATTCTATTATATTTTTTCCTGTTGAAGACTAAGGATAATTTGTTGTATATTATCTTAGTCATAATATTATTTACTAGGCTAGTTGAGCTCACCCTTTTCCTTGTTGTTCCATTTTTCTTCTCAGGAGGCGAGAATGTAGCGAGTACTAGTCGGGGTGTGGAATGATGGTTCAAGACAGTTGTTTTAGTAGTCCTCACTATTTTGTAAAATAGTGTATCAATAAGTATAATGAGGACTTAATTGAGTATGAATACTGTCTAGATGACAATATTTGTATTTAAACTTACAGTATATGTGTTGTCGTATTTTGCACGACAATTGTAATAATAAAGTTGTAGTTATTTTTTGTACCATGTATTTGGCGACTCAGAATGGGTTGGATGGATTGGACCTATTTTGGGGGTGTCACAGTTGGTATCAGAGCTTAGGGATATGATCTCTGGCGGAGATCGGGGAATAGAACTAGGAGGGGAGAGACGAGTAAATCCTTCGATAGTGTGTCCTACCTAAGCTTATTTGTTGGTCGGTCATTATATAGGGGTATTATGTGATTTATTAAATTAACCCTTATTTTATGGCAGTATTTGAGAATGTCGACTGAGAATGTTAACAGTGGAGTAAATGAAACCGTGGAGACGCCTGTACTCACCAACGAGGAGAACGTGCAACAGACTGGCAATGTTCCTCCTGTGAACAACACCACTGAGCAGACGATGAACGACGGGATGTTTAGAAGCTTTTTACAATTTATGCAAAACCAGACGAGGGAGACTCGTGTTCAAAATACGGGTGGAAATGATAGCAATGCACGGCTTGTCACAGCCAAGCAGTTCAAAGAGTTGGGACCACCCGAATTTAAGGGAAAGTCGGATCCGATCATGGCGGAAACATGGGTCAAGCAAATTACCAAGATATTCGATGTCTTGGGATACACGGAGGAACAGAAGGTTCCATTCGCCACCTTTATGTTCCACGGTGAGGCAGACTACTGGTGGGAGTCTGTAAAGCGGACCCAGCCTGCCGCACTCAGCATGTCTTGGGAAACGTTTCAGAAACTTTTTAACGAAAAATACTTTCCTGAAAGTATTCGCCATATGAAGGAGGTAGAGTTTATTAGACTGGAGCAGAATAACATGACGGTGTCCCAATACGAGGCGAAGTTTGCAGAGTTATCCAGGTTTGCACCTCATTTGGTAGAGAATGAGGAACGAATGATGAGGATGTTTCTGAGAGGTTTAAAACCCGAAATTCGACAATATCTTATCTCTCATAAATTTTCTCTCTATTCAGATGTTGTCAATAGGGCTCAATTATTAGAGCAAGATAACGAGTACGGTCAATCGAGGGACCACAGCCAGGATCATACCGTTGACTGCAATCATCAGAATAACGACAACCAGCGGAGAAAGAAGAATACAGACAAGAACGGCAACCACTCTGGTGGTAATCGTGGCTATGAAAATAGAAGAAGCGAGTCGGGAGGAGATTTTAAAAAGAGGAGATTCAACAATGACAATACGAAGACGTCAGCACCAGCAGCAACTGGTTCCAAGGGAGGAGAACGACCACCGATCATATGCTATAAGTGCGAAAAAGAAGGACATATCAGTCCAAACTGCTCACAACAGTTTAAGGTATGTTATAATTATGGAAAGGAAGGACATATCGCTCGAGATTGCACTGTAGCGAAACCAAGTCCAGCGGGGATGGTGACTCAAAAAGCTATCCCAGAAAAGACAAAGTCAACAGTTCCTGGAAGAGCGTTTGTCGTGACTGGTCAACATTCGAAGAACCCAAACGAGGTGATCACGGGTAAGCTAATCATAAATTCATGCGAAGTTCATACCTTACTAGATACCGGTGCTACCCATTCGTTTATTTCTCCTGCTTGTGCTCAACGTTTAAACTTGACTCCGGAGAAATTAGACTTTGATTTATCTGTGGAGACTCCGTTAGGAGAAACTTTCATCACATCCACTGTTTATAAATCTTGTTTGATCCAAGTTGGCACCATCACCTTACCTGTTGACCTTATCTCTTTAAAAATACTTGCTTTTAATGTGATTTTAGGGATTGATTGATTAACTACTTATCATGCCAAAATTGATTGCTTCCGTAAGGTTGTTACTTTTTATATTCCTAAGCAACCTGTTATTCGAATTCAAGCAACCAAACCATTGAAGTCAAACTCTTTCATATAAAACCGTAAAGTCATTCGTTTATTGAAAAACGGATGTCAAGCTTTCTTAGCCATGTCATGGACTTGAACAAAAATACGTCAGATTTGAATGATATTTCTGTTGTTAGTAAAAATTTTGACGTATTTCCTGAAGAATTTCTTGTCTTACTCCCAGAGCGTGATATTGAATTTTGTATCGACTTTGAACTCGGTACAAAACCCATTTCTAAAATCCCATATCGAATGGCTCCTATTTAACTTCAGGAGTTAAAAACCCAACTATAGAAGTTGATAACCGAGCCTCTATCTGGTGACTTCTTTTGTGAAATGCATCGAAGTTAGACTCTCCGTAGGGGACGTCATATTTGTGCGGTAGTAAACTGATAGGTGCCATTGTGATGTGCTATCCAAGGTTGGGATATGAGTCACAGTTGAGAGCAACCTAAGTCAGTAATCGAAATACATAGCTTTCTAGGCTTAGCTGGTTATTATCGGAGATTTGTAAAAGGATTTTGTCGAATCGCTACTCCATTAACTTAGCTGACTCGAAAAGATACAAACTTCGAATGGCCCGAGGAATGCGAGAAGAGCTTCCAAGAATTCAACATGCGACACCGACGTTGGCTCGAGCTGTTGAAAGATTTCGATCATACCATCCAATACCATCCTAGAAAAGCAAACGTGGTAGCTGACGCATTGAGTAGAAGATCATATGCGGGTACGAGTGCGATATTGTCAGCGCAAAATTTTGTACGACTTACAAATGATAGAGATAGAGTTGAAGACTCTAGGTACCCATGTGATGATATACGAGTAGAGTTGATTTTAATCGATAACGTTAAAGCCGCTCAAGCTACAGACCTGGAGCTGATGAATATAAAGAAAAATGTGCAAGAATACGTTATTCTAGAAGTAAGAATCGATGAAGGGAAGAAAGCTCAAGCCTTCGATTTATTTGAAATCCTCGATCGAGTAGGAAATGTGGCCTATAGACTCGCCTTAACGCTAAGTATGTCGCGTGTTCATAACGTTATTCACGTATCGATGTTACGTAAATATGTGGACGACCCGAACCACGTAATTGAGTTAGAACCGAACGAGATAGCCGAAGACTTAACGTACGAAGAGGTACCTGTCAAGATCTTGGATAGGAAGGAGCATGTCCTACGCACGAAGGTCTTACCACAAGTTAAAGTTTTGTGGAGAAACCATGCTATTGAGGAAATGACCTGGGAGTTGGAAACGGAAATAAAAGCGAGGTATCCTCATCTTTTCGAAACATCAGGTACGTACGTCAATTTCGAGGAAGAAATTTTATAAGGAGGGGAGGTTGTAAGACCCCAAAATTTTTTTTAAAATGGAATTTCCTTTATTTATTATTTTAAAATAGTAAGGGTTTATTTGATTAATGTGGTTAGTTATGGGTAAAATACGTAAATATTTGTAAATTAGAAAGTGGTTATAAAATACTCATTGTTGTCGGAGAATATTCGTTTGGTCGTGGAATATTCTTGCTGTCGGGGAATATTCGTACGACGACGCAGTCTTTTGTGGGCCCATAACAGAAAGTGATTGGATGAAGAAAACGACAAGTATAAGTTGTTTACAAATAACGGAGTAGTTGTTACCGTTAACACTGTTGGAATACCCGGTGGTTAAAACACAGTAATACGCGTTGTTGCACAGTAGCACACGGTATTGTACCAATTATTGATTCTTACGTAAGAAGGCATTACTCAATAATTGTTACAGTAATTATTGTTCAGTATTTTATTTTATTGATTCAATAATTGCTACGTTGATATTTTATATTATTGTTGTTTCAATAATTGTCACTACACAGTATTTTCCATTATCGAAGCAATAATTCATATTATCTGAATAATATTATTAGATAACATTATTGGCAATGTCTAGAAAGTTCTGTCTAAGGAGAGGTTTGGTCACCTAATTGCGCGCCAATAAGGAGAAATCCTTATTGGAAAGCCCCCTCTTTCCTGGGAACTGCCTAGTTGTTATTGTGATTCTGTAATATTATTTGTGAATAATTAATTATTGATTTATATGATGAGGAAAAAAAAATTTGATTTTATGTGGATATAGATGGAGAAAAATTTTAAAGTGGTAATTGTAAAAAATTGATATTTTATCTTCTCTGATAAAATAATATTATATTATTATAATATAATAATGATGATATTTTTACAATGAATGTGGGATATATGAGTATATGAGGAGAAAGAGTATTTTTGTTGTATTAAATGATTAACACCTATTTTGTGTGTCGGTGGACCCCATTTCTTGACTGAAATTTGATTATAGCCTGTAAAATCGTCCGTTTGTGGATTTCGGTCAATTTCTGTTTGGAATTTTGGAAAACTTTCTTTTGCAAAGTTGTAGATAATGGAATTTCCTATAAAAAGTCGCAAGATTCGAATTTTCTGATAAAAGGGTTATTTATTAAGAATTATTGAAGTTCTAAAATTCCGAAATAATTGATTTTTGGAAGTTTTAATTATTTTAATTAAGAAAAACGTTTTTCATATGTTGTGGGCATCATTAACATGTGCAAGGTGGCTGAATTCAGATTCAAGATGTGGGCGTAGGAATTTTGTATATATATTTATATATTAATATTATATTAAATTTTCTGCTTTGGTCTTCTAAGTATTTTCCTATAAATAGGGTGCTTAGGTTAGAATTGAATATCACACCAGAAACTGAAGTTTTCTATCTATTTCTCTCTCTATATTATTGAGCGTATTCTTGTGAGTATTTTAATACTTTGAGTGTTGCTATACGGTGCAAGTTCAAGTCATAGCCTATATCCGGTGTTTCAACTAGAAGTACTGTCTTTACGAGGCAAGGGATGTTATTTTTGTCAAAAATGATATTATTTCTTCAATATCATTATGCCGAAATATTGGTTGGAAATTTTTATCAAATTTGAAATTTTTCATGTCGGGGTTACTATTCATGAGTTACTATTCACGAGTTACTATTCACCAAAAAATGAAATTTTCTTTTTTTTGTCCAAAATATCTATTCTGGATACTAGCTTTGATTGTATCCATGTTTTGATCATTCTTGAATTTCACTCCACTATGATTGTTTATGAGTTATTTTTGGACATGGATAAACTGTAATACGAATCCCTAATATTTGTTCTTTTACTTCATTGGATTCGTTTTCTTTAAAATATTTTTCATCATCCTCAATCCTAATTGATGATATTAATGAATATCTTTGGCCTGTAGTGCAAAGATGAATGATTTCTGATGAATATCTTTGGCCTGTAGTGCAAAGATGAACAAGTGTTGAGATGAACATGACCAACTGATGGATATCTTTGACTTGTAGTGCAAAGATGAATATTGATTGATGTTACAGGGATAAAATATTGATGATGGACTTTTAAATTCATAGATAATAGTAGATTTCATTCTCTACGTAACTCTTCTATGAATTATTATTTTCCGCTGTGAATATTAATTTTAAACTTGTTGTCTATTGTATTCTATTATATTTTTCCCTGTTGAAGACTAAGGATAATTTGTTATATATTATCTTAGTCATAATATTCTTTACTGGGCTAGTTGAGCTCACCCTTTTCCTTGTTGTTCCATTTTTCTTCTCAGGAGGCGAGAATGTAGCGAGTACTAGTCGGGGTGTGGAATGATGGTTCAAGACAGTTGTTTTAGTAGTCCTCATTATTTTGTAAAATAGTGTATCAATAAGTATAATGAGGACTTAATTGAGTATGAATACTGTCTAGATGACAATATTTGTATTTAAACTTACAGTATATGTGTTGTCGTATTTTGCACGACAATTGTAATAATAAAGTTGTAGTTATTTTCTGTGCCATGTATTTGGCGACTCAGAATGGGTTGGATGGATTGGACCTATTTTGGGGGTGTCACAGTTGGTATCAGAGCTTAGGGATATGATCTCTGGCGGAGATCGGGGAATAGAACTAGGAGGGGAGAGACGAGTAAATCCTTCGCTAGTATGTCCTACCTAAGCTTATTTGTTGGTCGGTCATTATATAGGGGTATTATGTGATTTGTTAAATTAACCCTTGTTTTATGGCAGTATTTGAGAATGTCGACTGAGAATGTTAACAGTGGAGTAAATGAAACCGTGGAGACGCCTGTACTCACCAACGAGGAAAACGTGCAACAGACTGGCAATGTTCCTCCTGTGAACAACACCACTGAGCAGACGATGAACGACGAGATGTTTAGAAGCGTTTTACAATTTATGCAAAACCAGACGAGGGAGACTCGTGTTTAAAATACGGGTGGAAATGATAGCAATGAGCGGCTTGTCACAGCCAAGCAGTTCAATGAGTTGGGACCACCCGAATTTAAGGGAAAGCCGGATCCGATCATGGCGGAAACATGGGTCAAGCATATTACCAAGATATTCGATGTCTTGGGATGCACGGAGGAACAGAAGGTTCCATTCGCCACCTTTATGTTCCGCGGTGAGGCAGACTACTGGTGGGAGTCTGTAAAGCGGACCCAGCCTGCCACACTCAGCATGTCGTGGGAAACGTTTCAGAAACGTTTCAACGAAAAATACTTTCCCGAAAGTATTTGCCATATGAAGGAGGTAGAGTTTATTAGACTGGAGCAGAATAACATGACGGTGTCCCAATACGAGGCGAAGTTTGCAGAGTTATCCAGGTTTGCACCTCATTTGGTAGAGAATGAGGAACGAATGACGAGGATGTTTCTGAGAGGTTTAAAACCTGAGATTCGGCAATATCTTATCTCTCATAAATTTTCTCTCTATTCAGATGTTGTCAATAGGGCTCAATTATTAGAGCGAGATAACGGGTACGGTCAATCGAGGGACCACAACCAGGATCATACCGGTGACAGCTGTCATTAGAATAACGACAACCAGCGGAGAAAGAAGAATACAGATAAGAACGGCAACCACTCTGGTGGTAATCGTGGCTATGAAAATAGAAGAAGCGAGTCGGGAGGAGATTTTAAAAAGAGGAGATTCAACAATGACAATACGAAGACGTCAGCACCAGTAACAACTGGTTCCAAGGGAGGAGAATGACCACCGATCATATGCTATAAGTGCGGAAAAGAAGGACATATCAGACCAAACTGCTCACAACAGTTTAAGGTATGTTATAATTATGGAAAGGAAGGACATATCGCTCGAGATTGCACTGTAGCGAAACCAAGTCCAGCGGGGATGGTGACTCAAAAAGCTGTCCCAGAAAAGACAAAGTCAACGGTTTCTGGAAGAGCGTTTGTCGTGACTGGTCAACATGCGAAGAACCCAAACGATGTGATCACGGGTAAGCTAATCATAAATTCATGCGAAGTTCATACCTTACTAGATACCGGTGCTACCCATTCGTTTATTTCTCCTGCTTGTGCTCAACGTTTAAACTTGACTCCGGAGAAATTAGACTTTGATTTATCTGTGGAGACTCCGTTAGGAGAAACTTTCATCACATCCACTGTTTATAAATCTTGTTTGATCCAAGTTGGCACCATCACCTTACCTGTTGACCTTATCTCTTTAAAAATACTTGCTTTTAATGTGATTTTAGGGATTGATTGATTAACTACTTATCATGCCAAAATTGATTGCTTCCGTAAGGTTGTTACTTTTTATATTCCTAAGCAACCTGTTATTCGAATTCAAGCAACCAAACCATTGAAGTCAAACTCTTTCATATCAAACCGTAAAGTCATTCGTTTATTGAAAAACGGATGTCAAGCTTTCTTAGCCATGTCATGGACTTGAACAAAAATACGTCAGATTTGAATGATATTTCTGTTGTTAGTAAAAATTTTGACGTATTTCCTGAAGAATTTCTTGTCTTACTCCCAGAGCGTGATATTGAATTTTGTATCGACTTTGAACTCGGTACAAAACCCATTTCTAAAATCTCATATCGAATGGCTCCTATTTAACTTCAGGAGTTAAAAACCCAACTATAGAAGTTGATAACCGAGCCTCTATCTGGTGACTTCTTTTGTGAAATGCATCGAAGTTAGACTCTCCGTAGGGGACGTCATATTTGTGCGGTAGTAAACTGATAGGTGCCATTGTGATGTGCTATCCAAGGTTGGGATATGAGTCACAGTTGAGAGCAACCTAAGTCAGTAATCGAAATACATAGCTTTCTAGGCTTAGCTGGTTATTATCGGAGATTTGTAAAAGGATTTTGTCGAATCGCTACTCCATTAACTTAGCTGACTCGAAAAGATACAAACTTCGAATGGACCGAGGAATGCGAGAAGAGCTTCCAAGAATTCAACATGCGACACCGACGTTGGCTCGAGCTGTTGAAAGATTTCGATCATACCATCCAATACCATCCTAGAAAAGCAAACGTGGTAGCTGACGCATTGAGTAGAAGATCATATGCGGGTACGAGTGCGATATTGTCAGCGCAAAATTTTGTACGACTTACAAATGATAGAGATAGAGTTGAAGACTCTAGGTACCCATGTGATGATATACGAGTAGAGTTGATTTTAATCGATAACGTTAAAGCCGCTCAAGCTACAGACCTGGAGCTGATGAATATAAAGAAAAATGTGCAAGAATACGTTATTCTAGAAGTAAGAATCGATGAAGGGAAGAAAGCTCAAGCCTTCGATTTATTTGAAATCCTCGATCGAGTAGGAAATGTGGCCTATAGACTCGCCTTAACGCTAAGTATGTCGCGTGTTCATAACGTTATTCACGTATCGATGTTACGTAAATATGTGGACGACCCGAACCACGTAATTGAGTTAGAACCGAACGAGATAGCCGAAGACTTAACGTACGAAGAGGTACCTGTCAAGATCTTGGATAGGAAGGAGCATGTCCTACGCACGAAGGTCTTACCACAAGTTAAAGTTTTGTGGAGAAACCATGCTATTGAGGAAATGACCTGGGAGTTGGAAACGGAAATAAAAGCGAGGTATCCTCATCTTTTCGAAACACCAGGTACGTACGTCAATTTCGAGGAAGAAATTTTATAAGGAGGGGAGGTTGTAAGACCCCAAAATTTTTTTTAAAATGGAATTTCCTTTATTTATTATTTTAAAATAGTAAGGGTTTATTTGATTAATGTGGTTAGTTATGGGTAAAATACGCAAATATTTTTAAATTAGCAAGTGGTTATAAAATACTCATTGTTGTCGGAGAATATTCGTTTGATCGTGGAATATTCTTGCTGTCGGGGAATATTCGTACGACGGCGCAGTCTTTTGTGGGCCCATAACAAAAAGTGATTGGATGAAGAAAACGATAAGTATAAGTTGTTTACAAATAACGGAGTAGTTGTTACCGTTAACACTGTTGGAATACCCGGTGGTTAAAACACAGTAATACGCGTTGTTGCACAGTAGCACACAGTATTGCACTAATTATTGATTCTTACGTAAGAAGGCATTACTCAATAATTGTTACAGTAATTATTGTTCAGTATTTTATTTTATTGATTCAATAATTGCTACGTTGATATTTTATATTATTGTTGTTTCAATAATTGTCACTACACAGTATTTTCCATTATCGAAGCAATAATTCATATTATCTGAATAATATTATTAGATAACATTATTGGCAATGTCTAGAAAGTTCTGTCTAAGGAGAGGTTTGGTCACCTAATTGCGCGCCAGTAAGGAGAAATCCTTATTGGAAAGCCCCCTCTTTCCTGGGAATTGCCTAGTTGTTATTGTGATTCTGTAATATTATTTGTGAATAATTAATTATTGATTTATATGATGAGGAAAAAAAAATTGATTTTATGTGGATATAGATGGAGAAAAATTTTAAAGTGGTAATTGTAAAAAATTGATATTTTATCTTCTCTGATAAAATAATATTATATTATTATAATATAATAATGATGATATTTTTACAATGAATGTGGGATATATGAGTATATGAGGAGAAAGAGTATTTTTGTTGTATTAAATGATTAACACCTATTTTGTGTGTCGGTGGACCCCATTTCTTGACTGAAATTTGATTATAGCCTGTAAAATCGTCCGTTTGTGGATTTCGGTCAATTTCTGTTTGGAATTTTGGAAAACTTTCTTTTGCAAAGTTGTAGATAATGGAATTTCCTATAAAAAGTCGCAAGATTCGAATTTTCTGATAAAAGGGTTATTTATTAAGAATTATTGAAGTTCTAAAATTCCGAAATAATTGATTTTTGGAAGTTTTAATTATTTTAATTAAGAAAAACGTTTTTCATATGTTGTGGGCATCATTAACATGTGCAAGGTGGCTGAATTCAGATTCAAGATGTGGGCATAGGAATTTTGTATATATATTTATATATTAATATTATATTAAATTTTCTGCTTTGGTGTTCTAAGCATTTTCCTATAAATAGGGTGCTTAGGTTAGAATTGAAAATCACACCAGAAACTGAAGTTTTCTATCTATTTCTCTCTCTATATTAGTGAGCGTATTCTTGTGAGTATTTTAATACTTTGAGTGTTGCTATACGGTGCAAGTTCAAGTCATAACCTATATCCGGTGTTTCAACTAGAAGTACTGTCTTTACGAGGTAAGGGATGTTATTTTTTTTTAAAAATGATATTATTTCTTTAATATCATTATGTCGAAATATTGGTTAGAAATTTTTATCAAATTTGGAATTTTTCATGTCGGGGTTACTATTCATGAGTTACTATTCACAAGTTACTATTCACGAGTTACTATTCACTGAAAAATGGAATTTTTTTTCTTTTTGTCCAAAATATCTATTCTGGATACTAGCTTTGATTGTATCCATGTTTTGATCATTCTTGAATTTCACTCCACTATGATTGTTTATGAGTTATTTTTGGACATGGATAAACTGTAATACGAATCCCTAATATTTGTTCTTTTACTTCATTGGATTCGTTTTCTTTAAAATATTTTTCATCATCCTCAATCCTAATTGATGATATTAATGAATATCTTTGGCCTGTAGTGCAAAGATGAATGATTTCTGATGAATATCTTTGGCCTGTAGTGCAAAGATGAACAGGTGTTGAGATGAACATGACCAACTGATGGATATCTTTGGCTTGTAGTGCAAAGATGAATATTGATTGATGTTACAGGGATAAAATATTGATGATGGACTTTTAAATTCATAGATAATAGTAGATTTCATTCTCTACGTAACTCTTCTATGAATTATTATTTTCCGCTGTGAATATTAATTTTAAACTTGTTGTCTATTGTATTCTATTATATTTTTCCCTGTTGAAGACTAAGGATAATTTGTTATATATTATCTTAGTCATAATATTCTTTACTGGGCTAGTTGAGCTCACCCTTTTCCTTGTTGTTCCATTTTTCTTCTCAGGAGGCGAGAATGTAGCGAGTACTAGTCGGGGTGTGGAATGATGGTTCAAGACAGTTGTTTTAGTAGTCCTCACTATTTTGTAAAATAGTGTATAAATAAATATAATGAGGACTTAATTGAGTATGAATACTGTATAGATGACAATATTTGTATTTAAACTTACAGTATATGTGTTGTCGTATTTTGCACGACAATTGTAATAATAAAGTTGTAGTTATTTTCTATGCCATGTATTTGGCGACTCAGAATGGGTTGGATGGATTGGACCTATTTTGGGGGTGTCACATCTTTATCATCTCAAGTTTGATAATTTTATAACTTAATTAAAGTAAGTTTAATTTGGTTATAAAATTAAGTGTACAAGAGTAATGACTTAAATTCTAAATGTATGGAATGTATACCCTAATTAAATATTTAGGATGTGATAAGATGGAAAGGAGTGGACTATATAAATATTACATGACCCAAAAATTTAATTTGAAAATCCAAAAGATTAAATAAATTGTTAGGCCCAATTTTTAAACCCAAATTAAAGAAGGGCATATTGGACAATTGTTATATTAATAATAATAATAATAATAATAATAATATATGGCCATAAGAGGGCCAAATAATCGGCAATTAGAAGAAAGAAGAAGAAGAAAGGAACGAATATTAGAGAGGAGAGAAAGATAAGAAGATAAAAAGAGAAAGAAGAAAGAGAAAGGGAAAAGAAAAAGAGAACGGGAAAAAGAGAGAGAGAAGAAGAAGAAGTGGCCGAAGCCTTGAGGAAGAAAAAGGAGGAGAGAGAAAGATCCTCCATGGAAGAAGAAGGAGAAGAAAGATTTTGAGAAAAAGGTAAATTCCTAAACTAATATATATATTTTAGTTGAATTTTTGTAAATCAAAACTTGAATTTATGGTTATAAACTCAAAAACCATGGGTATCCATGTTGATGAGTATTTTATGTTTGGATTTACCCATATTGGGTGTTGATTTGGTTGGAATCAAAAGGAAAAGAAAAATTATTATTTTTTAGTTTAGAAACCCAAAATTCTTTGTACTTTGTAAATCTACCGTTTTAAATCTATAACTCTTTTTTGCGATCCGTCAAAGAGGGGTGCTAGATATATAAGTTATGTAGTAAACTCAAGTGGTAGCACTCAAAAAGGATGAGTTTGCAAGTTGTAGTGACTGATTTTGCTAAAACAGTCCCATTTTTGGTAGAAGGAAATCAACTGTTTTGGGGCAGTCTGAAACGGGGGTAATTTCGTCTACTTTTTGTGCTTTAAAAATTCTGGAAAAATTTGGAGTGTTAATATCAGAAGTTATGAAGGTTTTGTAAAAATTTGAAAATTTTTAGCCATATGGTTTGAGAGTTATGGATTTTACGGTGAAGGGCTATTTTTATGAAGCCACCCCAATAACTCTCTGTGTATGAGTCCAAAAATTATAAAATTTTTACTGGTGGTGCATGTGTATAACAGGAACATACTGTAAAAATGTCAGAATTTGGGAGCTAATCTAGATTTATGAAAAATCCGAGAATATTTGGCTATTATGGACTATTGAAAAATAGTAAATGAATTTTATAAATTCTGAGAAAAATATATGTTCAATATGGGAATATATTATGCTAAATCCCAGAAAAGAAAATTTTTTGGAACTGATTTGATATTTTTCATAGAAATGGTTTAGTTATGAGTAAATGAATTAAATATGTTATGTGAAGTTAAAAATTTAGAAAATAGAATTTTATGGCTTGAAAATCTTATATAGAGTAAGTGCAGATTTTTTATGGAGATTTTGGTCATTGGTGATAAAATCTTATGTGTATGGCATTTTAAAATGATTAAATGCATTATTAGTAAAGTGTAAACAATTAAAATAAATTGTTTATAAGTTTAAGAAATGATTAAAATATTAATACAATATTAATAATATTATATTATGATATTATTAAGTGATTGATAACATTTGGACTAAAGTGTTATTAAATCATTGATTTAAATATTATTTAATGATTAATAATATGAGTAAGTAAATTTAATGTTATTAAATAAATATAATAATATTAAATGGAGTTTAAAATAGGAGTTAAGTTAATTTAACATTCAATAGGTTATATTGAATGTATAATATGATGAATTGGAAATTTAATATGTTGGAAACGAAAACGGCTTGCTGGATTAGAAAACGACTTGCTGAATTGGTGAAAATAGCTTGCTGAATTATAAAATAGTTTGCCGGATTGTAAGTTAGTTTGAATCTAGGTCGCTGGATTTGGAATCTAGTTTGCTTGATTGCAATCTGGTTTGCTGGATTGCAAATCTGAATTGCTGGATTGATATGTTTAAATAATCTATATTATAATATTAGTGTTTGGCCTACTGTATTATAGAAAAGAACTTATAATATGAAATATTAAGTGTTAAATCATAAGGCATATGATATAATGATTTAAGAATTATCAAAGGACGATAATAATACTGAGGTGTTAAGATATTATCTAATATTTGATTTTTGTGATTAAGTGTTAGATAATTTATGGATAAAGAAATAGTATTATGAGCTAACAATATGTTATACTAATTGAAAGATCAATCTTATAATTAATAGGTCTTTCATGAGAGATTAAATTAGATTGTTTAGCGGTAATCAGCGGTTCAGACAAGTTTTCCTAACTCAAACTTGAGTTGTATGTTCCAAGCATGTTAGTGAATAATTGTTGTTGATTATTCACGTCTATACTGATTATTGATTCGCACTTAGTGCATGTTGCATATGTTCATCAGGTATGAAAGGCTGATCACCTTCATTACCATAAGGTTCAGTTAACTTGTTTATGGTCATTATTGACCTTCAAACATTATTGATTCAGTCATGCAATTATTGAAACTTGATTCATGTTATTTCACAATTATTATATTGTTGAAAACTTGAAAGCTTATTCATTCTTTTCAATCATGATATATCTTCCTTGTATTTAAAACTTGCTGGGTAAATTTGATGCTCACCCTTGCTATATCATGATAAAAAATTTTTGATTAAGAGGAAAGCTCGAATAAAGACAGAGGTAAAGGTAAAGTCCAAGATTAAGCTATTACGCAGTTAGAACTATTAATTTTGCTAATGCAAATGATATTGTAAACCTTTAATATATTGAAGGTATGTATTAAGTTAAGGTTGTAGACCTTGGGAATGATGTGTAAAAGTTTAAAATATAAACAATTTATGTTTATATCTTCCGCAATAGTTATAGAAATAGTATACCAGATCCGCAGTGATTAGGACCCAGATTTGGGGATGTTACAATTGGTATCAAAGCCGTAGGTTATAAACCTTAGGTAGGGGTACCTTAGGCTATAACCACAGAGATGATGATAAGGAATAAACTTAGATCGAGTTTAAGGGATAAGAGATGAATTTAAGAAATTCATCATTAAAGTAAAGAGAAAAGATAAAGGAGATTCAAAGAAGAATCTTGAAGAGATATAAGGATAAGAATCCGGAGTTACCTGACTCCAGTAATAAAGATGAAAAGTGAAAATAAATAGACTATGTCTATAAAATGAAAAGTGTTAATAAAATCATAATATAATATGATTAAATAGAAGAATAAGAAGATCGTAGTATAAAATAATCGTGAGTATAAGGAGAAATGATTACAAAATAAGATCACGACGTGATTAGATTAAATCGTTGACTAATATATGATATGTTAAGTAATTGGAATGATATAGGTTGACGCTATAAAGAGAAGGCACTATGAAATGGTACAATGTAAACTCAGAAAAGAGTGGTAAATGTTAAGATGCGGATTAAAGAAAATTCGTATTAAGAAAAGAGAAAGTAAGAATGATGAGGGATTTCAATTGAGGACTCATGTCAGCAGCTGAGTTGTATGATTCTTTGTATGGGGGACGGGGAATTTGTACTTAGTTTTAGAATCACTTAGCTTCCTGGTCGATATAATGGTTAGGTTGACCAATTCTTTGTGTAGGCTGGGAATTGTCTGCTTAGCTTCCTATATTGACTAGTGTCCGAGTTTGGTTTGACAACCACTTAGTTTCTTACATTGATAATCATTGGAACCTGATGTCACGCTATTTGCTATATGCATGTTGATAAGGTGATTCTTTTCTCATGTGTATAACGAATAGGTAGAGAATATAAGGTTAGTTGCGAGTTCTTAAAACTCATAATTATGGTAAGTTCATGACTCATAATCATATGGTATATTTTTGAACTCCTCAGCGAATGGACGCCTATGGTCTGACTAGGATAAGTTCTTAAACCCATATGAATGTGGCAAGTTACTGAACTTATAATGTGTGGTAAGTTTGATGAACTGGGTATGGAAAAGTTGTGAATGGAGAATTGAGAATGATAGAAATAGATAAAATTATTAAGCAATGGATCATTAGAGAAATTAAAGTTGATGATGGAAGCATAGGTATTTCAAATCTTCTAGCTATGCTAAACTTCAAAATTTTTGACATCAAGCTAAATTCACACTGATGTGCCTTTAAAAAATGAATTTTATCATCCTCAACACATGGTAACAAGTGTTTAGGTGTGGACTTCGGGCCACTAACACATCGTTACCTATTGTGGCATGATGACACCAAAGATGATTTTCAAAAGTTTTTGAACAGTTTAAAAAAGAGTCTATGCTAATTGATTCGGCTAGACGAGAATGATTTGAATTATCAAAATATATTTTTATATCATTAATGCATCATGCAACCTGGTGCAAAGATGTAAAAATGATGAAGTTAACAATGCAGAATTACTTAGTGTCAGATGTGATCCAAAGATCGTCAGCCCACTATAGTATGATGTAGTATGACAAAGTCACAAAATGACGTAATCCTCAAACGGACTGTATATACAGTGCGGTATCATGACGTCAAAAAGATTTTAAGAATTTTAAAGAAAAGTTTAGTGCCAATTAAATTTGGACAGACACATGCTTCGATTAAAATTTGAATTATTGGTGTACGTCTAAAGCTATTTGATTCAGCTAGACAAATGTTTATAAAAATTCAAAGTATTTTTGAGAATTTATCCTGAACCAAATTATTTTGGTGCAGAATTCTATGATAAGATTGAGGTGAACTATTTTGATTGGATAAAATAATCCAATCTAGTAGTATAAATATTCGCTAGACGTGATTGATACGTTATGCATGACGTAAGAGTATGATAGGCTAATCACCTAAAGTACTAGCAACGGTAGTTTACCTTCTTTGTGATTGTAAACATACCTAGTAATTTACTGTTTTGCGATATAAATATCGTTAAAACTACGTGTTCATGGTCTATATGACCCCTCAGCATGAT
Source organism: Panax notoginseng (assembly GCA_016801055.1). NCBI lineage: Eukaryota > Viridiplantae > Streptophyta > Magnoliopsida > Apiales > Araliaceae > Panax > Panax notoginseng. The sequence continues at coordinate 94,614,802 of CM029015.1, read as the reverse complement.
TTGAAAAGTTTTAACTCCTTAGACTGAAGTCATAGAAGAATGTGATAGTAACAGAGCTCCTTATAGTAGGAAGCAAGATGTACTCATTAAATTGAGCATGAAAACAAGTAAAGGTTAATTTGAAAACTTAGTTTTGATGAATAAAAGGAGTGGTGATTAGTAGACTGAAATTTTGAGGAAGAAATTCTTAGAAGAAGGGGTGAATATGATAACCTGAAAATTCATAAAATCTTGCATGATTAGAATAAAGGTTAAATAATAAAATCTAGATGAGAATTTGAGGATTTATTTAAAATTTTCAAGTAAAACCTATATGGTTTGCTATTCGAATGAGAATAGAGAAAATATGGGTAACAAAATTCTAAAACCCTAGAAATGAATTAATATGTAATTGAAGGAATATCAAGAATAAGGTATTACGATACCTGTAAATTCGATGTGAACTGAATAGTTTAAGAAATGTTATATAAGTAAATATGAAAATTTTATTAAGGAGATAAGATTTCACATGAAGAGATGTTATGAGGTTAAATGAAGATGAGTATATGTATAGAAATATATATACCAAGAAAGGTGCTATATATATTTTAGAAAGATGAGTGATGAATTAAGTTAATGATATAATGATCAAGATAAAATTATGTTAGTAATTAGCATAGTTTGACCGTTGGCCTTGACTGGCAAATAAGAATTTGAATAAGTATAAAGTCGTTAGTTAATACGATTAGTAATAAGAAGAGAGTAATTTAAAACTCAAAATTTGAGTTAAAAATAGAATTTTGAAGCACGGACTGCTCGGCTGCGTCCGGAATGTCAAGTTTAGTCAGAAAGGACAATTAACACAAAATGTGTAAGGGTTGACTTTTTGGTCAAAGTAAACAGTTGACTTTTATAGAAAAAGGTCAAAATTAGAGTTAAAAGTAAAATATGTTATGATTATGTGAATTATGTATATGATTAAATAAATATACGTTATATAATGTGAATACATTTATTTTGTATATAAAAGTGAATTAAGAATTAAGTTATGTAACCTAATATATATATATATATATATATATATATATATATATATATATATATTAGGTGTGATAATTAAATAAACTAAGATGTTATAATATGGGAGAATATTAGTATATAAATATATATACTAACATTAAGAGATTTATTTTATATATCTCAAATAATTAATTTTATAACAAAGTCTAATTGAGTTATGAAATTAAAAAGGCATAAGTAAGGAATTTATTTTCTAGTGTGAGAAATAAAAATCCTAATTAAATAATAAGGGTAGAATGGAATAGAATTAAAAGTAATGGACTATAATAATATCATAGCCCAATAATTTATTTAGAGTCCAAAAGAATTAGATTTAATGGACCAAGGAGGTTATATTATTTAAACAAGCCCAAATAATTAATTAAGCATGTGACTTTTGGATAAGGTGATTAAATTATTATTCTAGCTCAATATTTTATGTATGGGACAAGTATTATAATGACCCAATTAAATTTTGGGTCAAAGTCCAAATTTATTTTGTTAGTAAGTAAAATAATAAAAGTGTTAAGCCCAAGTGAGCCCAATTGTTAAAGATAAGTGTTAAGTCAAGAGATATATCTTTATTATCTCAAGTTTAATAATTTTATAACTTAATTAAAGTAAGTTTAATTTGGTTATAAAATTAAGTGTACAAGAGTAATGACTTAAATTCTAAATGTATGGAATGTATACCCTAATTAAATATTTAGGATGTGATAAGATGGAAAGGAGTGGACTATGTAAATATTACATGGCCCAAAGATTTAATTTGAAAATCCAAAAGATTAAATAAATTGTTAGGCCCAATTTTTAAACCCAAATTAAAGAAGGGCATATTGGACAATTGTTATATTAAAAATAATAATAATAATAATATGTGGCCATAAGAGGGCCAAATAATCGGCAATTAGAAGAAAAAAGAAGAAGAAATGAACGAATATTAGATAGGAGAAAAAGATAAGAAGATAAGAAGAGAAAGAAGAAAGAGAAAGGGAAAAAAAAGAGAACGAGAGAGAGAGAGAGAGAGAGAGAAGAAGAAGAAGAAGTGGCCGAAGCCTTGAGGAAGAGAAAGGAGGAGAGAGAAAGATCCTCCATGGAAGAAGAAGAAGAAGGAGAAAAAAGATTTTGAGAAAAAGGTAAATTCTTAAACTAATATATATATTTTAGTTGGATTTTTGTAAATCAAAGCTTGGATTTAAGGTTATAAACTGTGACACCACAAAATCCAGGTTCTCTAACCTCAGATTCGGTGCTCACGATCTATCATCATCATAAGCATTCTATAACTATTACGAAATAATAAACATACATTGTTCATTATAATAAAGTTCCATAACATGGTCCCAAGGTCTTCTTAACCTTAACTTAAACACACCATTCATATTACAAAAGGTTTACATAAGAAATCCCATTAGATAATAATAATTAACATTCATTCTAAACTATTCCTGAATCTTGCCCTTGCCCTTGTCCTTGTCCTTGTCCTTCGTATTAGATCCTTCAGGCTTAGCTGAAATAAATGTCATGATATAGCAAGGGTAAGCAACTAATTTGCTTAGCAAGTTTATATACAAGGGAGATATATCATAACTGAAAAGAAGTTTTGCTTTCAATGTTCAACAATAGTATAAGATTGTGAAGGAACATGGATTCATAATCAACAATTGAATATTCGAATAACTGAATAACATGTACTGAGTGGTTTTGAAATAACCATGAACATTTGCCAAGGTTCTCAGTCATTTAAACTGGACCTCTTAATAAGTTTTAGTATTCAAGGGGATCAGCCTTTCATACCCCGTGATTTATGCATAAACACTTAATAATCCAGCATCGATATCATGCCTTAATCAAATTCGTCCTTTTCTCAGTCAAGAGTTCTTATCATATCAATTTAATAAGAACAGCTTTTTAAAACACATTTGATTTAATAAATTTAAACAAGCTTGATCTAGCTGATACAATTAGCATAGATCTATCTCATAAACAGTTCATAAATGAAAGAACTTTAAATTTAATTCACAATTCAATAATAATATAACAGGAATTCAATTGCACAAAGTGCGAATTTCAATAATCAATATAGATGTGAATAATCATCAATAATTATTCACTAACATGCTTTGAAAATAATAACTCGAGTTTGAGTTAGGACACTTGCCTCGTCTGTAGATTACGGTTACGCAATTAATTTATATCCACTATGCAGTTAAATTATCTTCCTTTGAGAGATCTATAGTTAATCTTTCAATTAGTCATAGTATAACATTAGATTATGTAATCAGATAAATATTATACATTACATTTAGTTCTTATAAACATTATCATGTCTTGATAATGTTACTATTAAATAACAACATAATATTATTAATCTTGATAATATTTAATTCACCTCTTAGTATTATTAGTTCCCTAATAATACTTTCATTTGCTTACTAATATTATTAACATCTTAATAATATTTTAATACCTTACTAATATTATTAATCCTCTTAATAATATTTTAATTAATATTATTACTTTAATAATATCTTACTTATGCTTTAGTATCATTAATCATTTAATATTATTTATCATTTAATAATATTTTATTCATTTACTAATATTATTAATCATTTAATAATATTTTATTCATTTACTAATATTATTTATCATTTAATAATATCTTATTCCATTACTAATATTATTAATCATTTAATAATACTTTAATCATTTATCAATGCTTAAATCAAATATTATTAACCATGTAATAATATTTTAAAGAAATTTTAATATTAATATTTTTATTTAGTTATCAATATCATATTCTAATATTATTAATATCATAATAATATTTTAATAATTTATTGGATTAATAAATAATTTATTCTAATTGTTCACCCTTTATTAAACCTCTTATTTAATATCCATAAAAGATCATAAATAATATTTATTATCATAAATTACCAAAGTGCTCTAAGATAGTTATGATATATTATGAGTATTCAAGCATAAAAATCACATTTTTTTATTAAAGACATCATTTAACTATTTATTTCCTTTTATTCATAACTTAATCATTTTTAGGAAAAATAGCAAACTGATTCCAAAAATTCACAGCTTCTGTATATTAACAGAATATGAACCTGCAAGGATCCCCAAATTTTTTTGGAATTTTAGAAAATGATCTAGTATTTTTAAAGTTCCCAAAACACTTGGATCTTGCTTCATTTTTAATAAATTGAGTTTTGCTCAGAAAAATTTGAAAATTTCAAGGTATGCTCTCCTAGCATATATGAATCTACTGTAAAAATTTCGGAATTTTTCAATGTATACACAATGAGATATTCGAAGATAAAGTTTTAGGAGTCCTTTACGGAAATAGTCATTACGCACAATCTATAACTCGAAACGTGTCTGTTATTTTTCTTACATGTAGATAACTTCTCAAGGTACCTCTGTGATTTTTCCCAGATTTTTAAGGGACATGAAACTATCCGAAATAGACCTAAGAAAAACGGGATAAAAACTATTTTAGGGTTTTTGAACCCTTAACATTCCAAGTGAGCTATTTTGGGGAAATCAGTTCCAAAAGTTTCAAAACTTGCTAGATTTATAGGCTATCACTTGGGTTTACTAGATAACTCATGTATCTAGCACACCCTTCGACGGATCACAAATCCAAGTTGTAAAACTTGAGTTACATAAGATTTAGTGGAAGAAAAATAAGAGTTTTCACCCTTGGAGAACATATGCTCATATTCTTCCTCTAAGCCTTTGATCTAGTACTCAAGATACTTAGTTCTATACATGATGATATGTAGTACTAGGGTATTTTAAGTATTTATTCATAAGCCAAACAAATCTCAAGCTAAAAAAAATAAAGTAGAAGAAGAAAATGAAGGTTAGGTTATACCTTGATTTAATGGCAACCTTCCTTGATTTACCAAAGTAAGTGATTAACTTAGGATGCATGAACAAACTAGCACTCCTCTCCCTCTCTCTCAATAGCCGAACCTCTCTCTCTCTTTTCTCTCTCTTGAAGTTGCTAGCTTGGGAGAAAAGAAGAAGAAAGACTGAGAGAAGAAATGAAATGAAAAAATGAAATAAAAGGATACTAGCAAAAAATATAGATACACTTAGTGTATCTAGCTATTATCCCCCATACTTTCTTTAACCCATGGGTAGAAGCTTTGTCTTATCACCTTAATTAGTCTAATCATGATTAAGGATGCTTAATAAAGTGACAACCAATGGGAGTTTGACAACCATGTCCTTTTGTGTAAGAGTTACTACTAATGGACATTGCTTAGCTTAATTAGTTGCCTTAAAAGGCTAATGTGGCCAGCCATATATATGCCCACTAATTCCTTCATTTAGCTTTTATTTTAATGCTTAAATTAGATAAATCAAGTGGGCTAAGTTTGGGTTTACATTTTATTTCTTTTGGGTTTTTCCTTTAATTGTTTTGGGCCATGCAATAAATATAGTCTAACAATTTTAATATATGTTACCCAAATTATTTATTTATGGTTTCCATTCCTAATCTTATGAAATTTAATTACCTATACATGTGACTTTAGCTTATAACCTAATTAGGTTCACAAAAATTAGGTCTAAAATTATTAGTCACTTGAAATAATAAGATTATCCACTTAAGTTAGTATACAATTTAAATACTAACCTCTCCTTATTATCATAACCCTTAGGTTATTTAATTGTCTCACCTAATATATAATTAGGTTACAAAGCTTTCATTTTTAATAAAATCTATAAATGTATATATCCATAACTATAGTATATATGTTAATTGACCAATGCACCACTTCACATATGTTGTCACATATTAACTCACTATATAACACAAAGTTTTAAATATCAATAATGTACATACATATATAGTGACTTAAAATTCACGGTTATTACATAAACTCAAAAACCATGGGTATCCATGTTGATGAGTGTTTTATGTTTGGATTTACCTATACTGGGTATTGATTTGGTTGGAATCAAAAGGAAAAGAAAAATTATTTTTTTCTAATTTAGAAACCCAAATTTCTTTGTACTTCGTAAATCCACCGTTTTAAATCTATAACTCCTTTTTGCAATCCGTGTTAGGTTTGTAATATTCATGAACGCAATCAAATTGCATAAAATAAGCGGAAGCATGAAAATCAGAGTTTTTAAATTTTACAAACCATATACCTGGATCATCCTTTATGCGCAATTATTAATTAAACGAAAAGATAAAGAACAAGAATCATACCCTTGAAGATTCGAGCTTCCTCAGGTATAAGTTCACCTCCAAATCCTTTTCGCATTCAGCTTGAATCCATCGGGTTTGGTTTCTTCCTTTGATCAACGTTAGCCACCCAAGTGTTTGGCCTCTAGAGGTGATCCACCAAGGAAGAACAAAAATTTAAGAAGATTGGTGTTTGGCAAAACCCTAATTTTTGTATCTCTCATAGAAAAGGAGCGTACTCTCCAACAATTGGAACACGTCTGTTGTGAAAAGATTAGCAACAACTATACACCCATAATAATACTCCTCTTATTTATAGATGTAGGCAACCCTCCTTAACAATTAAAGAATTTGACTTTATTTTAATTAATTAAACTCCTTTAATTAATTAGACTCCTAATCTTATTAGGAATAATTAATTAAACTTTTAATTAATTAGACTCCTAATCTTATTAGAAATAAATGAGAGTACTTTTATTAATTAATTTCTAAACTCCTTTAGGAATTAAATAATAATAATAGTAATAATAATAATAAGACTTCTTTTATTAATTTATATTTAATATTTAAAAAATATTAAATAATAAATATTAAGCTATTTAATTTATTCTATCACCATAGATTAAATTAAATATACTTAACTTAGTATTACGATTATGCCATTAACTTCTTAAATAATTATTCTTCCTTTTATGGTGTGACCCTTTAGGTTCTCCATATTAAACCGGTTGTGAAAAAATCAATTAGAACAATTCTAATTTTATTTAAATAAATAAATTAAAATATTAATTTATTTAAATAAATAATATTTATTCTACAATTGGGATAAGCCTCCCTAGCGATCAACGACTTTACAGATAATATAGATTTCAACATTAATCATAAAAGAACCTTTGAGTAAATAGTTACTGTACAATTCAATCCTTCCACCATACAATGTCCTAATTAAAAATAAGACATGGAATTACTGTCAAGTCTTATTTATTTAATTATATATTTTTCGATTCTTAAATGCACAACTCCAAATAATACAAATTCGAAACTCCTTTGTAATTTCATTCTACCTTGGCCAAGGACTACTGGGTTGTCATTTATTGAATCACATAGGACATTTCTCTTCTTTTACTAGAAGCGGTAGATTTTTTATTGATTATACATTATCTCCATGTACAACTTATTATACCCAATCATACCCTTTGATATACCCTAAGAGTATTAAGGAATAAGTCAAAGTATAACTCATCATACATAAGATACTATGATGATCTCAAGTCCAAGGATCACTTGTACTACTATCACTACAAGAATTCCTATTGACAGGCAAGTAAAACTCCATTAAGTATTCCTTAACGAGCCACATTCAGTGAACTTATTCTCTAATAAGCACCTACATACTTGCTTTAGTGTCTCCACACAAATGATTATGAGATCAATCATCCTCATCCAATGAGCGAACAACGTATATACCAATCTATCCGTATTCACTAATCCCCAATTTAGTAATCCATCGATTGGAAACTATTTTAGTTTTAAGATTTCTATGAATTTAGATCTCATTAGAATGATCATCATCATTATTCTAAAAGCATTGCTTATGACTATGGGTTTATCACATATTATAAAATATCATAATGTAGATTATTAAAAGCCTTTAATAGATTAATACTTTTTATTAATAAATGAATAAGATTGTTACAAAGTATATGCTTTATCATCAAACATGATTGGCTTGTGTGCATACTACTTTCATTCTCCCACTTACACTAAAGCGAATCGCCATAGTATCTCATACCCTTCTTCTCTAAGTGACGATTATCCTGCTGTTGGATAAACTTTAGTTAATGGATATGTAATATTGTTCTTGAGAGTCCACTATCTCTATAGTGATTTTCATCTTTCAATGATTCCTATAATCAAATGAAAGTGCCGTAACACATGTTTAGATCCAAGATGAGACTTAGGAACTATTCCTAGTTCTGTAATGAACATTTCATCCAAACAATTAACTTGTAGCTTCATTTATAGCTGTATACTTTGTCTTTATTACTAAACCAACAACTCTTTGCTGTTTGAAACCTTTCCAATTCACTGCACCACTGTTCAAGGTAACGCTTTACCTTAAAGTGGATTTTTTATCTTCTTGGTCTATCTAAAAAACTTGAGTCTGTTAAGCCCTCTAGTTTTAATTTAGACTCACCATAAATTTTAATCACATCCTTAGTGTCGGTTAAGTACTTTAAGATATTTTTCACTGTCTTACAGTGATCTTCTCTAGAATATGACCGATCAACATCAGGTCTCGTATATTTTATTGCATACATGATTGTCACTCATGCGATCTCTCTTTTCAGGAGTCTATGGGGACTATTAAGAGAGATACACTCCATGACTCATCAACATGAGACATCTCTTGAAGTTTGCCATGCTAAACGACTTTAGCATCAAATGAATATACGTTCCTTGGGTTAAGTCGAGCATCCTCTTAAATCTATCTATATAGATTTGTATCCCCAATTAAGATACTCTTCCCAAATCATTCATGGAGGAATGTTTAGACAACTTTATCTTTACTGATTCTAGCATTGGCATGTCATTCCTTATCCGTAGTATATCAACATATAATACTAGGAATGTCACGACGCTCCCACTGACCCTTTTGTACACACTAGGTTGATTCTTATTTGTGATAAAATCAAACTCTTTTGATTTATTTCATTAAAACGAATGTTCTATTTTTGAAAAGCTTGCTTCAATCTATTTCTCTGAGTGTCTACAACTCTTACCTTACCGTATGTAACTGGATTATCATCTTCTATGATACGTACATCATCATCATCATCCATGATGAATCCATACCTCCCAGGGATCTTCGATACTATTCCAGATTTACGATTCGGTTGTGGTACAATAGCTTTATCTACAGGTTTCTCTTATTTGACTTATAGTGTTTTGTGGTTCTTGAACTCTTCAAGATCTATTATCCTCCCACTAGCCCCTTCAATGATAAACACCTTTATCTTAGATAGCAGCGAGTTTCACAATAAACACCTTTTGCTAAATAGAATTATAGAACATATATCCTAAACTTACTTTAGGATGTCCCACAAATCGACACTTGTCAAATCTTGTCCCAAGCTTATCCTTTAAAACCTTTTCACATAAGTTGGACAACCCCTTATCTCAACATACTTAAGATTAAGAATCCTCCTTTTCCATAACTTTTATGGAGTCTTGGGGCCGGATTTTGAGGTTACTTTTTCGTAGATATGCAGCCATTTTTAGGACATTACCCCAGAAGGATACTGGAACGTCGGTAAAATCATTATGAACCGTACCATGTCCAACAAGGTACGATTTTTCCTTTCAGATGCATCAATTAATTATTGTGTATCAGGAGGCGTCCATTGTGAGAAAACCATCTAAGATGATATAGAAACTTATGAAACTTATTGCACAAGTATTCCTTCCTTGATCCGATCAAAGAATTCTAATACTTTGCCAATTTGTTTCACTTCTGAATTCTTTGAACCTTTCAAATAATTCACACTTGTATTTCAGCAAATACACTCATTCAACTCTTTGAATAATCATCTCCTTTTCTTATACTAATTTATTCAATATGCAAAATTATTTTTCACGTAAGTCAAGTATACAAAATCTATTAAGTAATATTTCAGTTCTATACAAAATATTATTATTATAAATAGAACAGTAATTTTTCTTAAATATAATACCAAAGATTTCATTGTCCAACAATAAAATAGAAATAATGTAGAACTGGAATACAATAACAACTTATTGACTTAATAGACTTGCCCGTAGGCAATGCTAAACAATAAGTTTCTATGGCTAATGTGGCAACATTTTCTTCATTTTCCACATGTAGGATTACTTATCCCTTGTTTAGCTTTCTACTTCTGCTCGGTTCCTTCATAAATCTATATTTATGATAACTAAAGTCGGTATCCAATACCCAAGTAGAACCTTGACTTGAAGAAAAATTTATTTCAATCATAAACAAAAAATATATATTTACAATCGAAGCTTCACTAAGCTTCTTCTGGTTAGCCTCTATAAGATACTTCTCCCAGTTTCTTTTTCAGTGTCCAAGCTTATTGCAGTGGAGGCAAAATTCTTTGTTATCCGTATCAGTTTTGTTCTTATTATCCTTTATTTATGCCTTTTCTATTTACCTTCTTAGAATCGTTCTTCATTTTAGAAGATCCTTTGGCCCCTCTCAGTAAGACTTGATCTTTTTTGGTTGGAAAGTGACTCTCAACATTTTTCAACATGTTAAGCAAATCAGCGAGGCTGATATCTAGCTTGTTCATATGAAAAATTCACAACAATTGTGATAGGAGTCCGGGAGTGAGTGCAAGATCAAATCTTGGCTCAACTCTCCATCCATAACAAAACCTGTTGTCCTAATTGATCAATCAAATTGATAATGTTAAGGACTTTTATCTGTACTGTAGTGTCATTAGTCATTCTAGATCGGAAGAGCTCCTTAGATATCTGATAATTAGTCTTACTTTTCTCACCATCAACTACTTGATGTGCAGAAATATAGTAGGAGCATCCATAGTTTTATACTGACACTGAAGCACGTTACTCATGGATGCAAGCATGATGCATTGAGCCAACTGTGCATCATCTTGCCACTTTCTAAAAGTAGCAATCTCTTCCTCAGAGGCATTGTCTGCAACCATTGTAGGGTTAGGCGTATTAAGGACATAAGATAGTTTTTTTCAGTTGTGAGAACTATTCTCAAATTTTTTAACCAATCTGTTTAATTCGGTCCGGTTAAATAACATCTAATAAGCTTCGCAGTGATAATAATTTAGACATTGTAAAATTCTGTAAATGAATTTGTAATTAACAATATTTTAGCATACATTCTTTTATTAATTACCAAAATAATTTAGGTCTTATTTTAAATTGGTATCTCCCACTATTTTTATCAAACTATATTACCCTCACTTATATAGTTCGGCAAAATCTAATTAAAGATTTGCTAGTGAGAATAAGGATCTCATTTTAAATGTATATAGCCTTGTGGTGACACAACAAACTATATATAAATAAATAGGTAGATAACTCTTGTCAATTACATCAACTATGTAACTCCTTGTATTTTGCCTCTTAGATTATTTTGATCAAGTGGTGGCACATCCGAATCAAAGTTATCCAAGTTAAGTCCAACCTAGCACTCCATATATTCAAAAAAGAAAAATATTGTCATTGTGGTGACACAACAAAACAACATTGTTCAATTTTCTTTATAAGCATCAAATGTTATAAAATTAACATCTCAAAGAATTAAGATAAGCCTTGTGGTGACACAATAAACTTATAATAATTAATTGATATTCTATTATTTTTATCATGCTAGAAGGCGACGTTCGATATTCTAAATATCTTTGAACGCTTATGACTTAATATAAAAAAATTGAGGGGTTTGCATGTAATTAATTTGTCTCATCTTGTTTAGCGCGCATGCACACATATATATAAAATACACGTCATATTAATTAACATGCGAAGCATGTTTGCATATATATATATATATATATATATATATATATATATATATATTATAAGCATGCACATATAGAATACTATATTCTACCCAGATTGATTATGAACTTTTATTCTAGTTTGGTTCACTAGAGCCACCAAGTGAACCAAAAGGTCAAACCCTAGGGGTGCAAGGATTAATATTTAAATATAACTATTACATTTAAACCCAGGCTCCATTACAAACGGGTCTTCAAGCGCTCTTTGCTCCTTGCTCTTCAATTCTTCAAAATTTAATTCTAACTATTCATATTACAAAACTATTTAAAATAAATAGAAACCTTGATCAGCAGTCAAGGGGTAGTACATAGGAGGGAGATAGAATTTACATTAAGAAAAATTAAAGAAGACGAGGTACGCAAACTCCATTTAATAAAACTCATACATTCATGCATCCAACTAAAATAAAATCCAATCACATTGTTCAATAGTCCATAATCAATCCCATTTATTATCATACACATCACCATATACATCAATAAATATTATTCATCTCATGAATAATAAATATATTGATATCATTTAATGGGCAAATTTAGTTAGTATAAAATCTAATTTTGAATCAAAATAAACTCCTTTATTCTAATCCAAATTTAAATCAAAATAAATCTCTTTTATTTTAATTTATCTAATTTTGAATAAAATAAATTATTTTATTTTAATCAAAATCATTAATCAAAATAAACTCCTTTATTTTAATTAATTATGGAATCCAATTTCAAGTAAAAAAATAAAACTCCTTTATTTAAAGGAAACACGGATTCTTTTCCTATTCACAAATAAACTCCTTTATTTTGAATAATATGAAATCTTATTCCATATCTAAATAAACTCCTTGATTTAAGGAAATACGAATTCTCTTTCCCATTCACAAATAAACTCTTTTATTTTGAATAACATGGAATCTTATTTCATATCTAAATAAACTCCTTTATTTAAGGAAACATGTAATTCAATTTCAACTCTAATTAGTTATCATGGAATCTAATTCCAACTCTAATTAGTTAGCATGAAATTCTAATTTTAAAATTAAAATAAACTTTTATTTTAAGATTAAAATAAATTTTTTATTTTAATTATAAAATAATTAAAAGTGTGTGTGTGTGTGTATATATATATATATATATATATATATATATATATATATATATATATATATATATATATATGACATCACATGTTTAACTTTTCAAAAAACAGATCATGTAACCATACAAAATGATTCACGCCACATATAAAAGATATATACCAAAAGTGGTTTTTGGTGGTTATCATGTTAAGTTAACAGGATAATGGACCATATATATGATATATACTAATAATTGAATCACATGGATCACTCATGTTTCAGGATTCATTCATGTCACGTGAATCTAGTTATTACTACTCTTCCTGATTCGCAGAATAATAACCGAACCAGTCCCTTTTTTTTCTTTTTTTTAATAACGAAATCAATGCTCATAATTGATTAATTAATAAATAAAAAATCCACGGACTAAACGAATCAAGTACCGATTTTTTAAGCGTTTTTTTTAATTTAATAAATTTTATACAACAAAATTATGTCCAATTAAATTGTTCTAAACACATATCAATATACATATCAAATTAAAACAATTAATAATTCGCATAAATGTTTGGCTCTGATGCTACTATTAAGTTTGTAATATTCATGAACGTAATTAAATTGCATAAAATAAGCGGAACCATGAAAATCAGAGTTTTAAAATTTTACAAACCATATACCCGGATCATCCTTTATGCGCAATTATTAATTAAACGAAAAGATAAAGAACAAGAATCATACCCTTGAAGATTCGAGCTTCCTCAGGTACAAGTTCACCTCCAAATCCTTTTCGCGTTCAACTTGAATCCACCGGGTTTGGTTCATTCCTTTGATCAACGTTAGCCACCTAAGTGTTTGACCTCTAGAGGTGATCCACCAAAGAAGAACAAAAATTCAAGAAGATGAGTATTTGGCAAAACCCTAGTTTTTCTATCTCTCATAGAAAAGGAGCGCACTCTCCAACAATTGGAATCACGTCTGTTGTGAAAAAATCAGCAACAACTATACACCCATAATAAGACTCCTCTTATTTATAGATGTAGGCAACCCTCCTTAACAATTAAGGAATTGAGCTTTATTTTAATTAATTAAACTCCTTTAATTAATTAGGCTCCTAATCTTAATAGGAATAATTAATTAAACTTTTAATTAATTAGGCTCCTAATCTTATTAGGAATAAATGAGAGTACTTTTATTAATTAATTCCCAAACTCCTTTAGGAATTAAATAATAATAATAGTAATAATAATAATAAGACTCCTTTTATTAATTTATATTTAATATTTAAAAAATATTAAATAATAAATATTAAGCTATTTAATTTATTCTATCACCATAGATTAAATTAAATATACTTAACTTATTATTACGATTATGCTATTAACTTCTTAAATAATTATTCTTCCTTTTATGGTGTGACCCTTTAGGTTCTCCATATTAAACCGGTTGTGAATAAATTAATTAAAATAATTTTAATTTTATTTAAATAAATAAATTAAAATATTAATTTATTTAAATAAATAATATTTATTTTACAATAGGGATAAGCTTCCCTAGCGATCAACGACTTTCCAGATAATATAGATTTCAACATTAATCATAAAAGAACCTTTGAGTAAATAGTTATTGTATAATTCAATCCTTCTACCATACAATGTCCCAATTAAATATAAGACATGGAATTACTGTCAAGTCTTATTTATTTAATTATATGTTTTTTGATTCTTAAATGCACAACTCCAAATAATGCAAATTAGAAACTCCTTTCTAATTTCATTCTGCCTTGGTCAAGGACTACTGGGTTGTCATTTATTAAATCACATAGGACATTTCTCTTCTTTTACTAGAAGCGGTAGATTCTTTATTGATCATACATTATCTCCATTTACAACTTATTATACCCAAGCATACCCTTTGATATACCCTAAGGGTCTTAAGGAATAAGTCAAAGTATAACTCATCATACACAAGATACTATGATGATCTCAAGTCCAAGGATCACTTGTACTACTATCACTACAAGAATTCCTATTGACAGGCAAGTAAAACTCCATTAGGTATTCCTTAACGAGCTACATTCAGTGAACTTATTCTCTAATAAGCACCTACATACTTGCTTTAGTGTCTCCACACAAATGATTATGAGATCAATCATCCTCATCCAATGAGCGAACAACGTATGTACCGATCTATCCGGATTCACTAATCCCCAATTTAGTAATCCATCGATTGGGAACTATTTTAGTTTTAAGCTTTCTAAGAATTTAGATCTCATTAGAATGATCATTATCATTATTCTAAAAATATTACTTAAGCATTTAGATCATTACTCAGTGTTGGGAGGAAGTTTTATGGTTGTTCAAATTATGGTGTAAGTTAATATATTTACCTTAAAAAAAATTTAAATTTTTACACATAATCATAACAATTGACTACTGTATGTTTAATTTTCTACAGACCCAAGCATTTTGTAGCTTTTTTCAATGGATTGACTTTATCCAGCCGTTAGAAGATGCTGGGCTAGAGAATGATTCGGGTCTGTTGAATATGAGAAGCATAGAAATTGACCTACAATTGATGAAGGAGAAAGCTCATGAATTGGGAGTGCAAGTATCGAAATTGGAAAAAAAGAAAGTCCAATTGAAGAATGATGTGAAGTGTTTAAAAGAAGAACTAAGGAATTTTCAAACTAGGGAGAAATGGTTCTTACTTATAATTGGGATGCTTCTTGTGCTGTGTTTGGGCATGATAAAAACATCTGTGTAGTTTAAGTTGTGTTGATGTTTGAAAATATTGGATATATAAATCCGATGTGTATAATGTTGTTTGGATAATTAGATTATTTGAAGAATGATTTTGTTTGGATAATTACATTATTTGAAGAATTATTTTAGGGTTAGATAATTGTGTTTATTTGTATAATTATTTAGCAGACCAGAGGCTACTTCACTAATTGGGGACATTCCAAATTATTTGATTTGTACTTTTACAAAACAGAGCATAACAGAGCATATAATATGAACAGGGAGCATACCATTTTCAAACTGCACATAATCATACAATCACATGGTTAAGAAAAGGTCAGAACTGCAGCTAACATAGTGCATAATACACAACCTCTAACCAAAAATTTAACATTATAACTGTAACATTTGTACAAAACACTGGGATAGAAACAGCCTTTTTCATTTAAACAGTAACACCATTGTCATAATTACAAACACAAAAGTAAATATGCCTTGCTAGGATACCATACACCAAATAAACCATCCAGGCCAGTACATACACCAAATACACCAAACAAACCATTCAGTTTTGTGTTTGACATAATACAAACACCAAAAACCACTAATTAACTATTCACACAAAATGATAATATATATTAATAGATTAACTTATTCTACTCCTTGTTCACACTTTCTTGAGTACCACCAGTCTTGTTAGTTGTTCCACTCGACTGACCCTCTTCTGGTCTTCTTCCGCCTCTAGTCTCCTTGAAGCTGTTATACAAAGCTTGAGCCATCTCACGATCTTCTGTTTCAGTCTCTCTAGTAAATGCACCTGCCGCTCTCATAGCACCAGACATCAGTTTTGTTGTGGCCTTAGGTGCAGTTGTCTTTGGCCTTGATGGATGCTGTGCAGGTGCAGTCCTTGTGCCAGATCCAGCTAAGTAACATCTCCCAGGTATGCTCTATATACAACAATGCACCAGACAATAATTAATGCCAGGTACTGAAAAAAGTAATAAGCATTCACACAGACTTACTGAAATATAAGTGTTGCCGGTATTTGGGGAAATGAAACAGCCAACACCAGGTGGGACCCATTCTCTGCGTGCACGATTTCTAGTGACTACACCAGTTTGTCTAACTCCACTAACTCCCTTATTAGCCATGCCATCTTGTACAACTTGTTCACCTTTCGGTCTTTGTTTTCTTTTCTTCCCACTATCTCCTTCCTCTTGTACAACTTGTTCCTGCAAAGATAAACAAAAAATAATGCACAAATAATAATAAGAGTTCAGTCAAAAGAATGCTTAGTTACTCTATGCTCAATCAAAAATACTTACATCTGATGGTGTTGTTTGTGTAGATAACTGGCAGGTAACACGATTGTGGCCAGCTGCCTTGCAGGTACTACATACCATTATTGTGCCTTTCCTAGATAATTTGGTTGACTTGGTTTTAGGAATTTTGTTTCGATTTGCAGCACTTGACTCCTCATGCAGCTCCCTCCTTCGCAACTTTTGTGGTCTTCCCCTCGGTGTCTTGAATGGAGGAGGTAATGGTGGAGTGATATTAACTCTTGGCCAAAATCTCTCCCCTCTAACCACACTCAACATTTCTGAATATGCTCTCAGATACGTATGTACCCTAAACCAGTGTTACACATAGTCTGCAGGATTATATCTCATGTAGAACATGGCTGCACATGCATGTGCACAAGGAATCCCACTAAGTTCCCAAGCCTTACAAGCACAGGTGCGAATTTTTAAATTAACTGTGTACCCATCAGGTACACTCCTAGATGTAACCTCAAACTGCAGATCCCCATTGTATAACACAACATACTGACAGCTATCTTCAATGTTTTTGTCAAGTAATTTTTTTGGTCTTGGACAAATGTCCCATTTCTTCTTAATGGCTATATCTCTCTTCTGTTGTAGTCTAGCCATTAACAACTGTCTGATATCTTCCAATAATTCAATCAATGGTTTTCCTCTTGATTGGATTATGTATCCATTGAAGCACTCACAGAGGTTGTTATCCACGATGTCACACTTTGTATCAACTTTGAAAAAAGCCTTGCACCATTTCCTAGGATTTCTTGCCACCAAATGTGCATAAGCCCCTTCATCTAACCCCTTAATTCTGTCCATTTCATCCTCAAAATCAATGTTAGTTGTGGATTTTGCTGCCCTCCAGAATGATTTCTTCAAAGCTATACCTCTATACCTCTTCCTCAGATTTGCATATATATGCCTTGCACAGTTTCTAGTTTCTGAGAAAGGAAACAGACCCTCTAATGCACCCTCTAATCCCTGCAATACAAATACATACTTATATGTTAGAAACATAACATTTATTACAAATAAAATTTAAATTGAAGCATGCAAATGTATAACAAATAGCAGTTGATGGATAATTACCTTTTGTTGGTCACTAATGAAGGTCCACCCTTCACCATCTTCTAACTTCAGGTCATCTTTAAGCAATGTCAGAAACCACTCCCATGAATCTCTATTTTCTCCCTCTACAACAGCCCAAGAGATTGGAAACATTTGGTTGTTTCCATCCCTACCTACAGCACTTAACAGCTGCCCACTGCAACATCCTTTTAGAAAGCAACCATCCAGACCAATTATTTTCCTACATCCAGCTAGCATACCAACTCTACAAGCCTTAAATCCAATATATAGTCTTCTGAATTCAGGTGCACCACTATGAAATACTTGATACAAGTCAATTGTAATCCCAGAATTTGATCTTCTTAACTCATCAATATATCTATGCAACTTGGCATAATGTTCTTTCATGTTCACCATCAACTCTTGCAAAGCAAACTGTCTAGCCCTGTAACATTTGTCTATTGACACAGAAACTAGAAAGGTCCTTTTCACATAAGACTGGATATCAACCAATCTCCAATTCCTGAATTCTTTAAGTTCTGTATTCAAATTGTTTGCTAACCACTTAGCATTAACCTGCCTACTCACTAAAGTCTTTGAACATCTGTGTTTTTTCCTCAATGTTCTCAGTTGAAAGGTTGGTTGAAACTGCACTTTACTTCCCCATACTTTAACAGGACAATTTTTGAAATTCATACACCTCCCTTTCACCCTATGTTTTTCACTTTTCACAAATTTTAAATCAAAACCTTTTGTTAATGACCAATTAATGACTGCAGATTTGAATTCTTTTTTGTTTGCAAATAACATACCTAACTCTATGTTTGTCCCCATGATTTTGGTGTTGGGATTATATACTGGGAAAGGGTTTTGTCTTCTAACAAGTGTATCATCCTCAGAGTTAGCTTCCTCAGGGCTGTCATTTTCCACATGATCAGAGTCATAAACACTTTCACTTTCACTTTCACTATCTGTTTCACTGTCATTAGAATAATCAGCATCACTGTCACTATCTTTTTCTTCTACAGCATTGCCCTCACCCTCAACATGTTTGTCACCCTCAGCATTTCCCTCACCCTCAACAGTCTTGCCACCCTCAACAGTTGGTTGTTTTAATTTCTTCTTATGTTCTTTATATTCCCTTGTTTTTTTTCTTGCCTCAATTATTTCTTCATCATCAGTTAGAAACATTTCTTCTTCCTCCTCATCAAGAAGAATATCACTATCACTAGAAGAACTGGAGTCCTCATAGTTATTTTCTTCCACCAATACATCACCTTCATGACTAATATCAGTTTGTGTAGGTTGTTTAACCTGTTTACCCCCTTCACAATCATGCTCAAGATATATCTCAACATATTTATAATCTACAACAGCATCTAACATCATATTTAGGTCATCATCATCTTTAAGATTTGAAAAATTCCCACAGAATATAGTATCAGGCATTCTATAATATAACCCAATTACATCCGTGTACCCAAAACTCTCACACATTGTCTTCAGCTTCTCAAAATTCAATTCAAAATACGGGATTTGAAACTTATCAATTTTCGCATAATCATAATGGAAAACAGGATGCAACCCAAATAAACCCCCATGGTGGAGTTCCACTTCCAAGTGTCTACAATAAAAATACCATTAACATTAATTAAAAATATATTTCTCTCCAGCACATGACAAACAAACAAAACTACAGTATAACAGGACAAACAAAACTTTCAATCTCATGTCAGACAAAACTACAGTATAACAAGACAAACAAAACTTTATTACTCTAATTCCAACACAAAGACAAAGACACAAATACAGAAGAGACTACATAATTATTACCCGACAATATTAGGACCACAATATAATAACAACCAATTTTAGTAAAGAGCTCACAAAAGCGCAAGGAAAGGGGATTAAGTTCCAGAAAATAGACATGTAAATAGGGTTTTCGAGACAGAGGGAATAGAATAAAGGTAAATAAAGGGGCTACAGTAGACAGAGGGGATAGAATAAAGGGACAAATCAATAAATAGGGTTTTCGAGACACTTACGCCATCTCCCCCACCACAAAGCACTTTTAGATCCTTCGAAACACTTTCGTATCCCCACTACAAACCTTCGATTTGATGAAATGTTGGAACCCTAGCTTTTCTTTGTGCATGTGAGAGTTAGACTAGAGAGAGAAAGACAGATAACGAAATCGAGGGTTAGTTTGAGAGTTGAATGAATGTTGTCTGTAAATGGCCAAGTGTTTTAATTGTTTTGGGGAAAATATCATTATTTGATATAAAACTTATTCCGTGCAGATTACTAACAGCAAGGCCCGTGGTGCTCGGGTGGTAGAGTGATGGTTTATCAAGCGTTTGGTCGTGGGTTCGAGTCTGACGAGATGCAAGTTTTGATAAAAATTTAAAAAACCTGCCATGTCATCCGCCAGAGATCAAATTTTATTATTAAATACCAGGTCATACCTGGTGACGTGTGCCACGTAGGCGCCACGTGTGCCGCATCACCAAGTCAACGCACATGTGGCGCCTCGGGGTTCAAAGTCCAAATTTCTTACTAGAAAAGGGCTCAGTTTGCGTTGACCGGAAGAAAGGGGCTCAATACCCAAATTTCAGAAAAGTTGAGTGGTCGGTTTTGCATTTAACCCTATCCCACACCCACAATACCTTGGTGATGAAATCCCACTGACTCTAGTGGATATTGAACCTTCCCCAACCTTTTGATGACTATTTTCTTTAGGGTGCTGCTTTCCTCTTTTCATTCCTCGCGAAGTTCAAGATTACAGCAACAGAGGGAGAGACGATGGAACCCTAACCTTTTGCCTCACTTTACTGCAAGAGATAGAGCGACTTCGTGCGAGAGTTGGATGAGAGAGAAAGAGGGAGATCGTTCTGAGAGTTGAATGAATGTTGTTTGTAAATGGCCAAGTGTTTTAATTGTTTTGGGGGAAATATCATTATTTGATATAAAACTTATTCCGTGCAGATTACTAACAGCAAGGCCCGTGGTGCTCGGGTGGTAGAGTGATGGTTTATCAAGCGTTTGGTCGTGGGTTCGAGTCTGACGAGATGCAAGTTTTGATAAAAATTTAAAAAACCTGCCATGTCATCCGCCAGAGATCAAATTTTATTATTAAATACCAGGTCATACCTGGTGACGTGTGCCACGTAGGCGCCACGTGTGCCGCGTCACCAAGTCAACGCACATGTGGCGCCTCGGGGTTCAAAGTCCAAATTTCTTACTAGAAAAGGGCTCAGTTTGCGTTGACCGGAAGAAAGGGGCTCAATACCCAAATTTCAGAAAAGTTGAGTGGTCGGTTTTGCATTTAACCCTATATATATATATATATATATATATATATATATATATATATATATATATATATATATATATATGTGTGTGTGTGTGTGTGTGTGTGTGTGTGTGTGTGTGTGTGTGTGTGTGTGTGTGTGTGTGTGTGTGTGTGTGTGTGTATGTTGATGGGGGGAAACAAACTTGCCTGGGAGAGAAAAAATAAAGGGGGGAGGAATGGGTTTACGTGAGGTAGAGGGAGTATATATATAATTATATTATAATAAGTTTTGTTTTTTTATGAAAAATAGAATATATTATATTTTATTGAATATTATATTAATAAATTGAAAAATGGGCGCCTGATTTTCATTTTCTTCTGCCCGTGATTTTTCGTCTGAGGTCTTATTGTGCAGTCCATGATTTCTAAATTTAAATAGTATCATTTCCATTCTCCTATATATAGGATGCTTATTTAGAATTGAAAATCACACCAGAATCAGAGAATTCTTCTTCTATAATATTAAGCGTATTTCTTTAGAGTTTTAGAAAGCTTTGAGCGTAGAAAACAGTGAAAATTTTCTTCAAGAATATCCTCGCTATACCAGTTGGAATACTCTTCTTTTCAAGGTAAGGGATATTATTTTTGTTCAGTATTCGTATGAAATAATATTTTCTTCCATACTTTGTAGTATGTAAGTAATATTCTTTCGTTTCAGATTTTGAATTCTATACTCATTTTTGTTAAAGTTTTGGCTTCTATACTTCATGAAATTAGTAGAATATCCTTGATATTTGCGCTTCATCCAGTATCTTTTCATGAAAATATTATTCTGAGCATTCTTTATAAGTTTTAACTTTTTCATGCTGTAGTGCTATTCACGGGGTTACTATTTCTGAATTACTATTCACGGGATACTATTCACTTAAGTACTATTCACCCGGGGTACTATTCATGATAAAAATTGATTCGTTTTCGGTCTAAATTATTTTTGGTACAATATTATTCTTGAATTTTACTCCACAAATCAGTATCATGTTGACAATTTGGACATTATCGAATTCTGGATAAATTAAATTATAAATATTTAAAAATTTATCCTTTGCTTTCATTTAATTGAATTGTTATATCATTGTCATCATCCTCATGCTTATATTATTATGAAAGTCATTTTTGGCCTGTAGTGCATAGATGGACTTGGTATGATTATGACCAGGAATTATTCGGTATAATCATGACCGTAATGTTACAAATGATGTGATAGAAGTCCTCATTGGCCCGTAGTGCATTGATAGACAGTTGTTAGCATGATCATGACCATTGATGAAAACACGAATATCCTTGGCCCGTAGTGCATGGATAATTTGTGGTTGTGATACTAATGAATATCCTTGGCCGTAGTGCAGGGATGATGTGGATTTTTTTATTAAGCTTAATCTCAGCGATCAAATTGAAGATAAATTCTTTTAAATCATAGAAGATAGTACATATCATGCTCTACTTGACTCTTCTAATGGATTGCTTGTTTTGCTACAGTTAAACTTGATGTTTATTATATTTTATCAGTTTAACACTGTTGAAGGCTAACGATAATTTATTCTACATTATCTTAGTCATAATATTTCTTATTGGGCTAGTTGAGCTCACCCTTTGCTTTTATTGTTCTCTTCAGGAAATGAGAATATAGCTAGGACTAGTCGGGGAACAGAGTGACGGTCCAAATGTTTGCATTAGTAGTCCTCACTATTCTGTAAAATAGTGTGATAATAAATGTATTGAGGACTTATTTTGAGTTTTAATACTGTCTAGAAGACAATATTTGTATTTAAACTCACAACTCATGTTATATATTTAAGCTTGTATATGTATTCTGTACCATGTATTTGGCGACTCAGAATGGGTGATGTATACCTATTTTGGGGGCGTCACAGTTGGTATCAAAGCTTAGGGATATGATCCCTGGCTGAGATGTGAGACTAGAACTAGGAGGGGAGAGACGGGTAATTCCTTCGCTAGTATGACCTACCTAAGTTTATTTTTATTTAATTGGTCGGTCAGAATATAGGGATAATATGTTGCATGTCAATTAACCCTTGTTTTATGGTAGTACTTGAAAATGACATCCAAGAATGTTGAGAATAGCAATGGAGCACAGGAGATCATTGAGTTACCACAGATCAATACCCAGGATAATGTGCAACAGGAAGACAATAATCCTCAGGTAAACAACAACACCAATCAAATGATGAACGATTAGATGTTTAGAGCCTTTATGCAATTCATGCAACATCAGGCGAGAGCGGCTCCTGTCCAAAATGCAGGTGGAAACATTGGCAACTCTCGGACGGTCACCGCTAAGCAGTTTAAGGAACTGGGACCACCGAAGTTTATTGGGGAGCCAAAACCACTTAAGGCGGAGACGTGGATAAAGTAGATCAACAAGATATTTGATGTCTTGGGATGCTCCGAGGAGAAAAAGGTTCCCTTTGCCACCTTTATGTTGCGAGGAGAGACAGATTACTGGTGGGAATCGGTAAAGCGTACTCAACCTGCCGCACTGAAGATGTCTTGGGAGACGTTCCAAGAACTATTCAACGACAAGTACTTTCCCAAAAGTATTCGTCACATGAAGGAGGTAGAGTTCATCAAGCTGGAGCAGAACAATATGAACATGTTGCAGTACGAAGCTAAGTTTGCCGAGTTATCCCGATTTGCGTCTCACTTGGTTGATAATGAGGAGAGAATGACGCGTATGTTTCTAAGAGGTTTGAAACCTGAGATACGTCAATATCTAATTTCTCACAAACTGTGTTTGTATTCAGATGTTGTAAATAGGGCTCAGTTATTGGAGCGCGATAATGAGTCAACCCAATCAAGAGAAAGCAGCCGACAAAATGATAATACCAGTGGTAGCAGTCATCGAAGTGGTGACAACAAACGTGGAGGGAATCAATATGTCAGAAATGGTAACCACTTTGGTGGTAATCATGGCCAAGACAATAAGAGTGGACATTTTAAGAAGATGAGATTCAACAATGATGAAAAGAAGTCAGCACCAACACCCGTTGTTAAGGAAGGAGAACGGCCACCTATCATATGCTTCAAATGCGGAGGGGAGGGACATATCAGTCCAAACTGTGTGCAGCAGTCCAAAACGTGTTACAATTATGGAAGAGAAGGTCACCTAGCTAGATTTTGTCGTATAGGGTAGCCAAGTCCAGTTGGAATGGTGACATCAAATGCCGTCCCAGACAAGTCAAAATCAGTAGTTCAAAGGAGAGTGTTTGTTGTGACCTCCCAGAAAGCAAGGAACCCGAACGAGGTCATCACGGGTAATCTTATCATAAACTCTAGCGAAGTATATACCTTATTTGATACCGGTTCTACCCATTCTTTTATTTCTCCTACTTGCGCTCAACGTTTCAATTTGACTCTGGAGAAATTAGACTTTGACTTATCTGTTGAAACTCCGTTGGGAGAAACCTTCATTACATCCACTGTTTATAAGTCTTGTTTGGTTCAAATCGGTCCCCTCACATTACCTGTCGATCTTATTTTCTTAAAAATACTTGCGTTTGACGTAATTCTAGGGATTGATTGGTTAACTACTCATTATGCAAAAATTGATTGTTTTCGTAAGGTTGTTAGCTTTCATATTCCTAACCAACCTATTATACAAATTCAAGTAACCAAACCATTAAAATCAATCACTGTCATCTCAAGCCATAAAGCTATTCATTTATTGAAAAACTGATGTTAAGATTTCTTAGCTCATATCACGGATTTAAACAGAAATACATAAGTTTTGAATGATATTTCTATTGTTAATAAATTTCCTGACGTATTCCCTGAAAAACTTCTTGGCTTACTCCCCGAGCGTGAAATTAAATTTTGTATCGACCTTGAACCCGGTACAAAACTCATTTCCAAAGCCCCATATCGAATGACTCCTATTGAACTTCAGGAGTTAAAGACCCAACTACAGGAATTGTTAGACATCGGTTTCATTCATCCTAGTACGTCTCCTTCGGGTGCTCCTGTTCTATTCGTGAAGAAGAAAGATGGGAGTATGCGACTTTGTATTGATTATCGAGAGTTGAACCATGTCACTGTCAAAAAAAGATACCCGTTGCCTCGCATTGATGACCTGTTTGACCAGTTACAAGGCGCCAAATTCTTTTCAAAGATTGATCTTCGTTCCGGATATCACCAATTGAAGATTAAAACTGATGACATTCCAAAGACAGCTTTCAGAACTTGGTACGAGCATTATGAATTTCTAGTTATGTCTTTTGGATTGACTAATGCTCCTGCTGCCTTCATGGATATGATGAACCGAGTATTCAAGGAATATTTGGATCATTTTGTGGTTGTCTTTATTGATGACATCCTCATTTACTCCAAAAGTCGCGAAGATCATGAGTAACACCTGAGGCTGATACTCCAAAAGCTTCGTGAAAACAAGCTTTATGCCAAGTTGAAGAAATGCGAGTTTTGCCTTGAGAAAGTAGCATTCCTTGGGCACGTTGTGACGCCCCCAAAATAGGTATACAACACCCATTCTGAGTCGCCAAATACATGGTACAGAAAGCAAACTACAACTTCAATAATACAATTGTCGTGCAAAATACGACAACACATACTGTGAGTTTAAATACAAATATTGTCTTCTAGACAATATCCACACTCAAATAAATCCTCATTACAATTATTCAAACACTATTTTACAGAAATAGTGAGGACTGCTAAAACATCTTTCTAGAACCATCACTCCATACCCTACTAGATCCTGCTATGTTCTCACCTCCTGAGAAGAAAAATGGAACAAAAAGGAAAAGGGTGAGCTCAACTAGCCCAGTAAAGAATATTATGACTAAGATAATATACAAACAAATTATCGTTAGTCTTCAACAGGGAAAAATCTGATAGAATATAATCGACAACAAGTTTTAGATCAACAACTGCAGCGGAAACAGCAAACCATTAGAAGAGTCAAGTAGAGAAAGAATTCTACTATCTTCTAAGATTTAAAAGTCCATCATCAATATTTTATCCCTGTAACATCAATTAATAATCATCTTTATCCAAATATTCATCTTTGCACTACAGGCCAAAGATATTCTGTATCACCTGTCAGTCATGTTCATCTCAACACCTGTTCATCTTTGCACTACAGGCCAAAGATATTCATCAAGTAATCATACATCTTTGCACTACAGGCCAAAGATATTCATTAATATCATCATTTAGGACTGAGGATGATGAAAAATATCTTAAAGAGAACGAATCCAATGAGACAGAAGGACAAATAGTAGGGATTCGTATAACAGTTTATCCAAGATCAATAATACTTCATAATAATCAATTGTGAAGCAGAATTCAAAAATAAAGATCAAAATATAGATACAATCAAATATAGTAACCATAATAGACATCTTGGACAAAAAGGAAAAATTTTATTTTTCGGTGAATAGTGCCGTATTCGTGAATAGTGCCATATACGTGAATAGTGCCGTATACGTGAATAGTAACCCCGACACAAAAAGTTCTAAATTTGATAAAAACTCATATCAATATTTCAGCATAATGATATTGAAGAAAATAATATCATTTAAGAAGAAAATAATATCCCTTACCTCAAGATATCAGTACTTCTGGTCGGAATACCGGTATAAGGCTGAAAGAAACTTGCTCTGATGAATAGAAACTCTCAAAGTATCTAAATACTCACAAAATACACTCAATAATCTAGAGAGAGAAAGAGAGAAAACTTGTTTCTGGTGTGATTTTCAATTCTAATTTAGCCCTCTATTTATAGGAAAATTTTAGTAGGCTTGACCTGCAACCTGATGGCTTTACCTGCTACTATTTCCACCCACCACATTTGAAATATAATTCAGCACATTTCTTCACTAACCACAAGTGGGGCCCACCAATTCTAGAATTTTCTATCAAAATGATAAACTCCGAAAATTCAACAATTTCTAAACCAGTCATCTCGTAAAATTCATAATAAATCATACGTTCATTTTTAACGGTTCAAAATTTGTGGGCATATACTCAACTTATATATGTATAACATATCCAAAAATCACCACGATCCAAAGGTCGGATTAAAAATTATAACACCCGCAATATTTCTCAAAAACCCTGATTTGATTTTTAATACCTCCATTCCGATAAAAATACTGATAAAACACCTCAACATTAACTCCTTCATTTTTAATCACAATAAATATATCCAACATTTATATCCACATAAAATAAATATTTCCTTATCATATGAATCAATAATTAATTATTCACAAATAATATTACAGAATCACATTTATGACAACCAGGCCGTTCCCAGGAAAGAGGGGGCTTTCCAATAAGGATTTCTCCTTACTGGCGCGCAATTAGATGACCAAACCTCTCCTTAGACAGAACTTTCTAGACATTGCCAATAATGCTATCTAATAATATTATTCAAATAATATGAATTATTGATCTGATAATGGAAAATACTATGCAGCAACAATTATTGAAACAATAATAATATAAAATATCAACGCAACAATTATTGAATCAATAAAATAAAATATTGAACAATAACTACTGTAACAATTATTGAGTAGTGCCTTCTTACGTAAGAATCAATAATTGGTGCAATACCGTGTGCTACTGTATTTTAACCACCGGGTATTCCAACAGTATTAACGGTAACAACTACGCCGTTATTTATAAATAACATATACTTGTCATTTTCTTCATCCAATCGCTTTCCGTTATGGGGCCCACACAAGGCTGCACCGTCGTACGAATATTCCCCGACAGCAAGAATATTCCACGACCAAACGAATATTCCCCGACAAAATGAATATTTTATAACCACTTGCTTATTTTGCAAAATTTGCACATTTCACCCATAACCAAAGTATTATATCAAATTAGCCCCTTATTATTCACAATAATATTTAGAGAAAATTTGATTTTATTCATTAATAAGTTGGGGTCTTACAACCTCCCCTCCTTATGAAATTTCGTCCTCGAAATTGACGTACGTACCTGATGTTTCAAAAAGGTGAGGATACCTCGCTTTCATTTCTGATTCCAACTCCCAGGTCATTTCTTCAATAGCATGGTTTCTCCACAAAACCTTAACTTGTGGTATAACCTTCGTGCGTAGGACATGCTCTTTCCTATCCAAGATCTTAACAGGTACCTCCTCGTACGTTAAATCTTCAGCTATCTCGTCTGGTTCTAACTCAATAATGTGGTTCGGGTCTTTAACATATTTACGAAGCATAGATATGTGAAAAACATTATGAACACGAGACATGCTTGGAGGTAATGCGAGTCTATATGCCACATTTCCTATTCGCTCAAGAATCTCAAATGGACTAACAAATCTTGGATTGAGCTTTCCTCTCTTCCCAAATCTTGTAACTCCCTTCCATGGTGCAACACGTAATAATACATGATCCCCAATATTAAATTCCACGTCCTTCCGATGAAGATCCGCATAACTCTTTTGTCGATCCTGTGCCGTTTGTATACGTTGTCGAATTGTTTGGATCTTCTCTGTAGTAATGCGTACCAACTCTGGTCCCAACAATGTTGCTTCACCCACCTCGTCCCAGCATACTGGAGAACGATATTTTCTTCCATACAACGCCTCGAATGGAGCCACACCTATACTCGCCTGATAACTATTATTGTAGGAGAATTCCACCAATGGTAGGTACTTATCCCAACTCCCTTTGAGATCTAGGACACAAAGTCTTAATAGATCTTCAAGAGTTTGAATAGTCCTCTCTGATTGTCCGTCCGTTTGAGGATGGTATGCCGAACTGAATCGTAAATCCGTGCCCATAGCTTTCTGCAAGCTAACCCAAAATCGTGAAGTGAATCTTGGGTCACGATCCGAAACTATGGATACTGGCATGCCATGCAATCTCACAATCTCGTTCACGTACATACTAGCAAGACGTTCAAGGGAATAAGTCTCACGTATCGGCAAGAAATGAGCAGACTTGGTTAATCTATCAACAATAACCCAAATCGCATCTATACCTTGAGAAACCTTGGGAAGACCCGTAACAAAATCCATAGTAATGTGTTCCCACTTCTATTTCGGAATCTCAAGTGGTTGCAATGGACCCTTTGGTACTTGATGCTCCGCTTTTACACGTTGATAAGTTAAACATCTCGAGATAAACTCCGCGATCTCTCTTTTCATATTGCTCCACCAAAATGTATGTCGAAGATCGTGATACATTTTGGTACTCCCAGGATGGATTACAAACGGTGTGTTGTGTGCCTCCATCATTATTCTATGCTTCAAGTCAAAATCGTTAGGAACACAAAGTCTGGAGTTGGCTCGAAGTATTCCTTCTTCATCGATTCTTGCTTCCGGAATAGTACCTTCTTGTACTTTCTTCTTTATACGCATCAGCTCCCGGTCTGTGGCTTAAGCAAATTTAACTTTATCGATTAAAGTCGGTTCTACTCGTATATTTGATATCATCATGTGGGTACTTGGAGCCTTCATCTCTATCTCCATCCTTTGTAAGTCATACAAAATGGGCCTTTGTGTTAACAATATTGCACTCGTACCCGCATATGATTTTCTACTCAATGCGTCAGCTACTACGTTTGCTTTTCCAGGATGATATTGGATGGTATGATCGTAATCTTTCAACAGCTCGAGCCAACGTCGCTGCCACATGTTGAGTTCCTTTTGGGTGAAGAAATATTTGAGGCTTTTATGATCTGTATAGATCTCCACTTTCTCCCCATACAGGTAGTGTCTCTAGATCTTCAACGCAAAAACGACTGCTGCCAACTCCAAATCATGAGTAGGATAATTCCTCTCATATTCTTTGAGTTGTCGTGAGGCATAGGCTGTGACTTTCCCATGTTGCATGAGAACACATCCTAACCCTTTGCCTGAAGCATCGCTGTAGATAACAAATCTATCCGAACCAGATGGAATTGTCAGAACAAGTGCCGAAATGAATTTTGTATCTTTCCGAGTCAGCTGAGTTAACGGAGTAGCGATTCGAGAAAATCCTTTCACAAATCTTCGATAATAACCAGCTAAGCCCAGAAAGCTACGTACTTTGATTACTGACTTAGGTTGCTCTCAACTGTGACTCATATCCCAATCTTGGATAGTACGTCACAATGACACCTATCAGTTTACTACCACACGAATATGGTATCCCCTACGGAGAGTCTGGCTTCAGTGCATTCCACAAAGAAAGTTACCAGATAAAGGCTCAGGTACAAACTTCTATAGTTGGGTTTTTAACTCCTGAAGTTCAATAGGAGCTATTCAATATGAGATTTTAGAAATGGATTTTGTATTGGGTTGAAGATCAATACAAAAATTAAATATCACGCTCTGGGTTAAGCCAGAAAATTCTTCAGGAAATACGTCAGGAAATTCACTAACAACAGAAATATCATTCAAATCTGACGTATTTTTGTTCAAGTCCATGACATGGGCTAAGAAAGCTTGACATCCATTTTTTAATAAACGAATGGCTTTATGGCTTGGTATGATAGCGATTGATTTTAGTGGTTTGGTTGCTTGAATTCGCAAAACAGGTTGGTTAGGAATATGAAAACTAACAACCTTACGAAAACAATCAATTTTGGCATGATGAGTGGTTAACCAATCAATTCCTAAAATCACATCAAAAGCAAGTATCTTTAAAGAGATAAGGTCAACAGGTAATGTGATTATGCCAACTTGGATTAAGAAAGATTATAAACTGTAGATGTAACGAAAGTTTCTCCTAACGGAGTCTCCACAGATAGGTCAAAGTCTAATTTCTCCGGAGTCAAGTTTAAACGTTGAGCACAAGCAGGAGAAATAAATGAATGGGTAGAACCGGTATCTAATAAGGTATAGACTTCGCAAAAATTTATAATTAACTAACCCGTGCTAACTTCGTTCGGGTTCCTCGCATTCTGACCAGTCACGAAAAACGCTCTTCCAGGAACCGTTGACTTTGACTTTTCTGGGACAGCTTTTTGAGTCACCATCCCCGCTGAACTTGGTTTTTCTACAGAACACTCTCGAGCTATATGACCCTCATTTTCACAGTTATAACATACCTTAGATTGTTGTGGACAGTTTGGGCTGATATGTCCCTCTTTCCCACATTTGTAACATACGACCGGTGGTCGTTCTCCTCCCCTAGAAACAGTTGATGTTTGTGCTGACGTCTTCACGTTATCATTGTTGTACCTTCTCTTCTTGAAATCTCCTCCCGACTCGCTCCTTCTATTATCACGACAACGATTACCATGGTTACCGCTTTTGTCCGAATATTTTCCTCCCTGCTGGTTTTTATTGCTTCGATGACTGCCGCCACCGGTATGACCCTGGTTGTGGTCCCTCAGTTGCACATACTCATTATCTCGCTCTAATAATTGAGCCCTATTTACAACATCTGAATATAAAGAAAATTTATGAGAGATAAGATATTGCCGAATCTCGGGTTTTAAACCTCTCAGAAACATCCTTGTCATTCGCTCCTCATTCTCGACCAAATGAGGTGCAAACCTGGATAACTCTGCAAACTTCGCCTCGTACTGGGACATCGTCATGTTATTTTGTTCCAGTCTGATAAACTCCACCTCCTTCATATGACGAATACTTTCAGGAAAGTACTTGTCATTGAACAGTTTTTGAAATGTTTCCCAGGACATGTTGAGTGCGTCAGGCTGGGTACACTTCACAGACTCCCACCAGTAGTCTGCCTCACCGCGGAACATAAAGGTGGCGAATGGAACCTTCTGCTCCTCCGTGCATCCCAAGACATCGAATATCTTGGTAATTTGCTTGACCCACGTTTCCGCCATGATCGGATCCAGCTTTCTCTTAAATTCTGGTGGTCCCAATTCTTTGAACTGCTTAGTTGTGACAAACCGCGCGTTGTTATCATTTCCACCCGTATTCTGCACACGAGTCTCCCTCGTCTGATTTTGCATGAACTGCAAAAAGCTCCTAAACATTCCATCATTCATCGTTTGCTCGGTAACGTTGTTTACAGGAGGAATATTGCCTTCCTGTTGCACGTTCCCCTGGGTGGTGATCAAAGGTGTCTCCACGGTCTGATTTACTCCATTATTAACGTTCTCAACTGCCATTCTTAAATACTGCCATAAAACAAGGGTTAATAGTCATGTCATATATTATCCCTATACTCTGACCGACCAAATAAACACCAAATAAACTTAGTCAGGTCATATTAGCGAAGGAATTCTCCGTCTCTCCCCTCCTAGTTCTTGTCTCACATCTCAGCCAGGGATCATATCCCTAAGCTCTGATACCAACTGTGACGCCCCCAAAATAGGTATACAACACCCATTCTGAGTCACCAAATACATGGTACAGAAAGCAAACTACAACTTCAATAATACAATTGTCGTGCAAAATACGACAACACAACTGTGAGTTTAAATACAAATATTGTCTTCTAGACAATATCCACACTCAAATAAATCCTCATTACAATTATTCAAACACTATTTTACAGAAATAGTGAGGACTGCTAAAACATCTTTCTAGAACCATCACTCCATACCCCGACTAGATCCTGCTATGTTCTCACCTCCTGAGAAGAAAAATGGAACAAAAAGGAAAAGGGTGAGCTCAACTAGCCCAGTAAAGAATATTATGACTAAGATAATATACAAACAAATTATCGTTAGTCTTCAACAGGGAAAAATCTGATAGAATATAATCGACAACAAGTTTTAGATCAACAACTGCAGCGGAAACAGCAAACCATTAGAAGAGTCAAGTAGAGAAAGAATTCTACTATCTTCTAAGATTTAAAAGTCCATCATCAATATTTTATCCCTGTAACATCAATTAATAATCATCTTTATCCAAATATTCATCTTTGCACTACAGGCCAAAGATATTCTGTATCACCTGTCAGTCATGTTCATCTCAACACCTGTTCATCTTTGCACTACAGGCCAAAGATATTCATCAAGTAATCATACATCTTTGCACTACAGGCCAAAGATATTCATTAATATCATCATTTAGGACTGAGGATGATGAAAAATATCTTAAAGAGAACGAATCCAATGAGACAGAAGGACAAATAGTAGGGATTCGTATAACAGTTTATCCAAGATCAATAATACTTCATAATAATCAATTGTGAAGCAGAATTCAAAAATAAAGATCAAAATATGGATACAATCAAAGATAGTAACCATAATAGACATCTTGGACAAAAAGGAAAAATTTTATTTTTCGGTGAATAGTGCCATATTCGTGAATAGTGCCGTATACGTGAATAGTAACCCCGACACAAAAAGTTCTAAATTTGATAAAAACTCATATCAATATTTCAGCATAATGATATTGAAGAAAATAATATCATTTAAGAAGAAAATAATATCCCTTACCTCAAGATATCAGTACTTCTGGTCGGAATACCGGTATAAGGCTGAAAGAAACTTGCTCTGATGAATAGAAACTCTCAAAGTATCTAAATACTCACAAAATACACTCAATAATCTAGAGAGAGAAAGAGAGAAAACTTGTTTCTGGTGTGATTTTCAATTCTAATTTAGCCCTCTATTTATAGGAAAATTTTAGTAGGCTTGACCTGCAACCTGATGGCTTTACCTGCTACTATTCCCACCCACCACATTTAAAATATAATTCAGCACATTTCTTCACCAACCACAAGTGGGGCCCACCAATTCTAGAATTTTCCATCAAAATGATAAACTCCGAAAATTCAACAATTTCTGAACCAGTCATCTCGTAAAATTCATAATAAATCATACGTTCATTTTTAACGGTTCAAAATTTGTGGGCATATACTCAACTTATATATGTATAACATATCCAAAAATCACCACGATCCAAAGGTCGGATTAAAAATTATAACACCCGCAATATTTCTCAAAAACCCTGATTTGATTTTTAATACCTCCATTTCGATAAAAATACTGATAAAACACCTCAACATTAACTCCTTCATTTTTAACCACAATAAATATATCCAACATTTATATCCACATAAAATAAATATTTCCTTATCATATGAATCAATAATTAATTATTCACAAATAATATTACAGAATCACATTTATGACAACCAGGCCGTTCCCAGGAAAGAGGGGGCTTTCCAATAAGGATTTCTCCTTACTGGCGCGCAATTAGATGACCAAACCTCTCCTTAGACAGAACTTTCTAGACATTGCCAATAATGCTATCTAATAATATTATTCAAATAATATGAATTATTGATCTGATAATGGAAAATACTATGCAGCAACAATTATTGAAACAATAATAATATAAAATATCAACGCAACAATTATTGAATCAATAAAATAAAATATTGAACAATAACTACTGTAACAATTATTGAGTAGTGCCTTCTTACGTAAGAATCAATAATTGGTGCAATACCGTATGCTACTGTATTTTAACTACCGGGTATTCCAACAGTATTAGCGGTAACAACTACGCCGTTATTTATAAATAACATATACTTGTCATTTTCTTCATCCAATCGCTTTTCGTTATGGGGCCCACACAAGGCTGAACCGTCGTACGAATATTCCCCCACAACAAGAATATTCCACGACCAAACGAATATTCCCCGACAAAATGAATATTTTATAACCACTTGCTTATTTTGCAAAATTTGCACATTTCACCCATAACCAAAGTATTATATCAAATTAGCCCCTTATTATTCACAATAATATTTAGAGAAAATTTGATTTTATTCATTAATATGTTGGGGTCTTACACACGTAGTATCAAGTCATAGAATATTTGTTGACCCGGCAAAGATTGAAGCAATTCAAAGCTGGGCGCAACCTAAATTAGAGACCGAAGTACGTAGCTTTCTCGGCTTAGCTGGTTATTATCGGAGATTCGTAGAAGGGTTTTCTCGAATCGCTACTCCATTAACTCAGCTGACTCGAAAAGATACAAAATTTGTTTAGAGCGAGGAATGTGAGAAGAGTTTTCAAGAACTCAAGAGGAGACTCATTTCAGCACCTGTTCTGACAATACCATCTGGCACGGAAGGATTTTTCATCTACAGTGATGCTTCGGGCAAAGGGTTAGGATGTGTTTTCATGCAACATGGGAAAGTCATGGCCTATGCCTCTCGACAACTCAAAGAATATGAGAGAAATTATCCTACTCATGATCTAGAGTTGACAGCTGTTGTCTTCGCACTTAAAATTTGGAGGCATTACCTGTATGGGGAGAAAGTGGAGATCTATACGGATCATAAAAGTTTTAAATATTTCTTCACTCAAAAGGAACTCAACATGCGGCAATGACGTTGGCTCGAACTGTTGAAAGATTATGATCATACTATTCAATACCATCCTGGAAAAGCAAACGTAGTAGCTGACGCATTAAGTAGAAGATCATATGCGGGTACGAGTGCGATATTGTCAACGCAAATGTCCATTTTATATGACTTGCAAAGGATGGAGATAGAGTTAAAGACTCCAGGGACCCACGTGATGATGACAAATATACGAGTAGAACCGACTTTAATCGATGAAGTTTAAGCCGCTCAAGCTACAGACCTGGAGCTGATGCGTATGAAGAAGAAAGTGTAAGAAGGTGCTATCCCAGAAGCAAGAATCGATGAAGAAGGAATACTTCGTGTCAACTCCAGACTTTGTATTCCTAACGATTCTGACTTGAAGTATAAAATCATGATGGAGGCGCACAACACACCGTTTGCAATCCATCGTGGGAGTACCAAATTGTATCGTGATTTTCGACATACATTTTGGTGGAGCAATATGAAGAGAGAGATAGCGGAATTTATCTCAAGGTGTTTAACTTGTCAACGAGTCAAGGCGGAGCATCAAGTACCAAAAGGTCTGTTGCAACCAATTAAAATTCCAAAATAGAAGTGGGAGCACATTGTTATAGTTTATGCCCTAGAGGCCAATTATTTGATATAATTGTTTAACATTTTGATATTATATTTGATTGAATAAATGAATGATTTTATTATGGTTTTATTTACTACGTTATGTAAATGTTAACATAATAAAAGTCCTTAGAATAGTTATACAAATTATATAGCTTCAAGTAAGTGACTTGAACATGAGATTATATAATTACAATTAGTATCATTGCTCTTAAATCTCCCTAGTCAAGTGTCATTGTAAATGGGACTACAATGATACATTGAGACTAGTATGTGGATTGACTGATGACCAAATCTCATTGGTCATAGATATATGAGATATTGAGTCAATACATAGGTGCATGTTAGAGAACGATGTACCGGACAGACCCACCAAGAGAATTCTATGTGGAGAATTATGCGAAGTGTCATTAGTGATTCTCATAGTGACAGTGATGTAATGATCCTCAGACCTGAAATCACTATATTACTACACGAGAATTTATGTACTTTGATATCATCAAAGGTCACCTTTAATAGGGTGGACTATAAAGGTGATTATTGGGTACATCATGAATCGTGTGAGGAATATGAGTGATCTAGATGAGATTTAACCCTCCTATATATTAGGGGTGATATCCATAGGCCTCTTGATTGAGTAGAACTATGAAATGCATGGTCATGCTCAAATAGTGATTTTTTTCATATAGTCTACTCATTGATCAAGAAAACTTAGATTAAATTATGAAGAGTATGACACATTCCATGACTCGAGTTTAATCTAAGATATCAAGGTTAAAAGGATTAAATTACATTGAAACACTGGTCACGAAAAGGTTGCATTGAATCATCGTTCTTATTATTACTTGGGTAGCAGTGATGCATTACTAGATGCCGCTCATTGTTTATAATTTTATAATATAATTTTAAAATTATTGCCAACGTAATAATAACCTATAAGGTTACACACAAAGAACGTAATTAAAAGAGAATTAATTTAAATTGTAAAGATTTAAATATGTCAATATGATTGATAGAATTTAAATTAATAAGATAATTTATATATAGGTATATTAATTAAGTAAGACTTAATTAAGATATATATAAATTCAGATTTTATTTTAATTAGATTAGGGTTTAGATTAATTCCTATTAACTACTATATATATGATATATAGCAGCCATTTTAGATAACGAACCATAACCTAAAAAACCCTAGCCGCTCTTAGAGAGAGACTAGGGAGAAATTTCGAAAATCCATTTCTTTGGTGGCTAGTACCGCAGCTCCCTTCAATTGCAGAATCGTGCGACGGTTCGCGTACGTTCGAGTGGATATCATAGAGACGTAGTTTCATGAGGGATTGCATTAGAGATTCGAAGTGTTTCAAAGGTTTAATCATAATCGGTATAATCTCTTAAACACTGAATTAATGTCTGTTTCGCATGGATCCTGTTTTAGGATTTTCGATTTGGCTTTGTAAATTTTATTTTCCACTGCATTTTCGTGCCGAAATCCCTACACACATTACCATGGATTTCGTTACCGGTCTTTCTAAGGTTTCTCAAGGTATAGATGCGATTTGGGTCATTGTTGATAGATTGACCAAGTCAGCTCATTTCTTACCTATACGAGAAACTTATACACTTGAACATCTTGCTCGTATATACATAAACTAGATTGTAAGATTGCATGGTATGCCAGTATCCATAGTTTCTGATCGAGACCCAAGATTCACTTCAAGATTTTGGGTTAGTTTGCAAAAAGCTATAGGCACGAATTTACGATTTAGTTCGGCTTATCATCCCCAAACGGACGGGCAGTCAGAGAGAACTATTCAAACTCTTGAAGATCTATTAAGACTCTGTGTCCTTGACTTCAAGGGAAGTTGGGACAAGTTCTTACCATTGGTAGAGTTTTCCTACAACAACAGTTATCAAGCAAG
This sequence comes from Panax notoginseng, assembly GCA_016801055.1. NCBI lineage: Eukaryota > Viridiplantae > Streptophyta > Magnoliopsida > Apiales > Araliaceae > Panax > Panax notoginseng. The sequence goes on along the minus strand of CM029015.1, from coordinate 94,576,616 downwards.
TATTGGCATGGCTCTATTCGAGGCGTTGTACGGAAGCAAGTGTCGTTCTCCAGTATGCTAGGATGAGCTGGGTGAAGCAACGTTGTTGGGACCGGAGTTGGTACGTATGACTACGAAAAAGATTCAAACGATCCGACAACGTATAAAAACCTCACAAGATCGACAAAAGAGTTATACTGATCTTCATCGAAAGGACGTGGAATTCAATATTGGAGAACATGTGTTGTTACGTGTTGCTCCATGGAAGGGAGTTATGAGATTTGGAAAGAGAGGAAAGCTCAATCCTCGATTCATTAGCCCATTTTTAATCCTTGAACGAGTAGGAACTGTGGCCTATAGACTCACCTTACCGTCAAGTATGTCTCGTGTTCATAACGTTTTTCACATATCTATGTTACGTAAATATGTGAAAGACCCGAACCACATTATTGAGTTAGAAGGAGCATATTTTATGCTCTAAGGTTATACCTCAAGTTAAAGTTTTGTGGAGAAACCACGATGTTGAGGAAATGACCTGGGAGTTAGAATCTAAAATGAAATCAAGGTATCCTTACCTCTTCAACATACCGGATACATATCCTAATTTTGAGGGCGAAATTTCATAAGAAGGGGAGGTTGTAAGACCCCAATTTTTATGAATAAAGATGAATTTTCTATAAATATTATTTTTGAATATTATGGAGTGAATTTGATATAATGTTATAGTTGTGGGTAATATTTATAAATTTTGAAAAGTACGCAAGTTGTTATATAATATTCGATTGGTCGGAAAATATTCGTTTTAACAGGGAATATTCGTACGACGGCACAATCATTGGTGGACCCCACAACGGAATTATTGTCGGATTGAGAAAACGACAAAAATATCTTTTTATAAAATAACGTCGAAAGTTTTACCGTTAAACTGTTAGAATACCCGATAGTTAAAATATAGTAATATGCGGGGTTGCACAGTAGCACACGGTATTACACAGTATTTTTAAATTATTGATTCTTACGCAAGAAGGCACGACTTAATAATTGTTACACTAATTACTGTTCAATATTTAATTTTGTTGATTCAATAATTGTTGCGTTAATATTTTATATTATTGTTATTTCAATAATTCTCACTGCACAGTATTTCCCATTATCAAATCAATAATTCATATTATTTGAATAATATTATTAGATAGCATTATTGGCAATATTTAAAAAGTTCTATCAAGGAAGGTCACCTAATTGCGCGCTAGTAAGGAGAAAGCCTTATCGAAAAGTACCCTCTTTCTTGAGAACGGCCTGGTTGTCATTATTGTGATTCTGTAATATTATTTGTGAATAATTAATTATTGATTTATATGATAAAGAAATATTTATTTTATGTGTACATAAGTGTTGGATAGAAAAATATTTATTTTATGTGATTATAAATGAAGGAATTAATGTTGAGATATTTTATCAGTATTTTGTCGGATTGGAAGTATTAAAAAATCAAATCGGTGTTCTTAAAGCTCTATTGCGTGAGTTATAATTTTAATCTGACCGTTGGATCGTTGTAATTTTTGGATATGATATGCATATATAAGTTAAGTATACGTCCACAAATTTTGAACCGTTAAAAAATAACACATGATTTGTTATGAATTTTAAAAGGTATTAAAAATCATCCGTTTGTGGATTTCGGATATTTTTTGTCTGAAATTTGAAAAAATTTAAAACTACAAAGTTGTAGAGAATTCGATTTCGTGTGGAATGGACATAAAATTCGTATTTTTCTGATAAAAGGGCTATTTTATATGAATTGTTGAAGTTTTAGAAATTAAATATTTTTATTAAAATTGTGGGTAGGACCCACTTTTGTTTTGAAACATGTGGGCTGCAAAAATGTTCCAAGATGGTATGCTTGGCTTTTTCAACAAAGTAGGTTACGTAGAAAGAAAGAAAAAAATATATTATTTTATTATTTAGTCTCCTATGGCGTTCTAGCATTTTCCTATAAATAGGCGCTTAAGTTAGAATTGAAAATCACACCAGAATCAGAGAATTTTTCTTCTATAATCTTGAGCGTATTTCTTTAGAGTTTTAGAAAGCTTTGAGCGTAGAAAATAGTGAAAGTTTTTTTCAAAAATATCCCCGCTATACCAGTTGGAATACTCTTCTTTTCAAGATAAGGGATGTTATTTTTGTTCAATATTCGCTTGAAATAATATTTTCTTCCATATTCTGTAGTATGTAAGTAATATTATTTCGTTTCAGATTTCGAATTCTATACTCGTTTTGTTAAAATTTTGGCTTCTATACTCCATGAAATTAGTAGAATATCCTTGATATTTGTGCTTCATCCAATATCTTTTCATGAAAATATTATTCTTAGCAATCTTGATAAGTTTTTAACTTTTTCATGCCGAAGTACTATTCATGGGATTACTATTCCCTAAGTACTATTCATGGGGTACTATTTATTAGAGTACTATTCACCCGGGGTACTATTCATGATAAAAATTAATTCGTTTTCGGTCCAAATTATTTTTGGTATAATATTATTCTTGAATTTTACTCCACAAAGCAGTATCATGTTGACAATTTGGACGTTATTGATTTCTGGATAAATTAAATTATAAATCTTTAAAAATTTATCCTTGAACTTGTTTTATTGAATTCTTATATCATTATCATCATCCTCATGTTTATATTCTATTGAAAGTCATCTGTGGCCTGTAGTGCATAGATGAACTTGGTATGATTATGACCAGGGATTATTCGGTATAATCATGACCGTAATGTTACAAATGATGTGGTAAAAGTCCTCATTGGCCCGTAGTGCATTGGTGGACAGTTGTTGGCATGATCATGACCATTGATGAATACACGAATATCCTTGGCTCGTAGTGCATGGATAATTTGTGGTCGTGATACTAATGAATATCATTGGTCGTAGTGCAGGGATGATGTGGATTAGTTATTAAGCTGAGTCTCAGCGATAAAAGTGATGAAAAACCTTTTAAATCATAGAAGAAAGTAGATTTTATTCTCTACTTGACTCTTCTAATAGATTGCTTGTTCCGCTGCAGTTAAACTTGATGTTTGTTATTTTTTATCAGTTTAACACTGTTAAAGGCTGACGATAAATTATTCTGCATTATCTTAGTCATAATATTTCTTACTGGGCTAGTTGAGCTCACCCTTTTGCTTTCATTGTCCTCTTCAGGAAATGAGAACGTAGCTGGGACTAGTCGGGAAACGGAGTGACGGTCCAGATGATAACATTAGTAGTCCTCACTATTCTATGAAATAGTGTGATAATAATTGTATTGAGGACACCATTTGAGTTGAATACTGTCTAGAAGACAATATTCGTTTTAAAACTCTCAGTTTATGTTTTGTCGTATTTTACACGACAGTTGTATTATTAAGTGTATTTGAATTTTGTACCATGTATTTGGCGACTCAAGATGGGTGATGTATACCTATTTTGGGGGCTTCATAGTTGGTATCAAAGCTTAGGGATATGATCCCTGGCTGAGATGTGAGATAAGAACTAGGAGGGGAGAGACGGGGAATTCCTTCTCTAGTATGACCTACCTAAGTTTATTTGGTATTTAATTGGTCGGTCAGAGTATAGGGATAATATGTGACATGTCAATTAACTCTTGTTTTGTGGCAGTATTTGAAAATGACATCTGAGAATGTTGAGAATAGCAATGGAGCATAGGAGACCGTTGAGTCTCTACAGATCAACAATCATGATAATGTGCATTAGGAAGGCAACAATCCTCATGCAAATAACAACACTGATTAAATGATGAACGATGGGATGTTCAAAGCCTTTCTGCAATTCATGCAACATTAGGCAAGAGAGACTCCTGTCCGAAATACAGGTGGAAACACTGGCAACTCTCGGACGGTCACTACTAAACAGTTCAAGGAGCTGGGACCACCAGAGTTTTTTGGAGAGCCAAAACCAGTTAAGGCGGAGACGTGGATAAAGCAGATCAACAAGATATTTGATGTCTTGGGATGCTCTAAGGAGCAAAAGGTTCCCTTTGCCACCTTCATGTTGGGGGCTGAAGCAGATTACTGGTGGGAATCTGTAAAGCGTACTTAACCTGCCACACTGAAGATGTCTTGGGAGAAGTTCCAAGAGCTGTTCAACGACAAGTACTTTCCCAAAAGTATTCGTCACATGAAAGAGGTAGAGTTCATTAAACTGGAGCAAAACAACATGACCGTGTCACAGTACGAAGCCAAGTTTGCTGAGTTGTCCCGGTTTGCATCCTACTTAGTTGATAATGAGGAGAGAATGACACAGATATTTCTTAGACGTTTGAAACCCGAGATTCGTCAATACTTTATCTCTCACAAACTTTACTTGTATTCAGATGTTGTGAATAGGGCTCAGTTATTGGAACGTGATAATGAGTCAACCCAACCAAGAGAGAGCATCCGGCAAAAATGATAATACCAGTGGTAGCAGTCATCGAAGCGGTGACAACAAACGTGGAGGGAATCAACATGCCAGAAACAGTAACCACTTCGGTGGTAATCATGGCCAAGAAAATAATAGTGGATATTTCAAGAAAAGGAGATTCCACAATGATGGAAAGACGTCAGCACCAGCACCCGTTGTTAAGAAAGAAGAACGACCACCTATCATATGCTTCAAATGCGGAGGGGAGGGACACATCAGTCCAAATTGTGCGATGCAGTCTGAAGAGTGTTATAATTATGGAAGAAAAGGTCACCTAGCCCAATTTTATCGTGCACCGAAGACAAGTCCAGCTGGGATGGAGGCACCAAAGGCCGTTCTAGAAAAGTCAAAGCCGGTAGTTCTAGGGAGAGCGTTTCCCGTGACCTCCCAAAAAGCAAGGAACCCGAACGAGGTCATCACGGGTAATCTTATCATAAACTCTAGCAAAGTCTATACTTTATTTGATACCGGTTCTACCCATTCTTTTATTTCTCCTACTTGCGCTCAATGTTTAAATTTGACTCCGGAGAAATTAGACTTTGACTTATCTGTTGAAACTCCGTTGGGAGAAACCTTCATTACATCCACTGTTTATAAGTCTTGTTTGGTTCAAATCGGTACCCTCACATTACCTGTCGATCTTATTTCATTGAAAATACTTGCATTTGATGTAATTCTAGGGATTGATTGGTTAACTACTCATCATGCAAGAATTGATTGTTTTTGTAAGGTTGTTAGTTTTCATATTCCTAACCAACCTATTATGCGAATTCAAGCAACCAAACCATTAAAATCAATCACTGTCATCTCAAGCCATAAAGCTATTCGTTTATTGAAAAATGGATGTCAAGCTTTCTTAGCTCATGTCACGGATTTAAACAAAAATACATCAGTTTTGAATGATATTTCTATTGTTAATACATTTCCTGACGTATTCCCTGAACAACTTCCTGGCCTACCCCTAGAGCGAGAAATTGAATTTTGTATCGACCTTGAACCTGGTACAAAACCCATTTCCAAAGCCCCATATCGAATGACTCCTATTGAACTTCAGGAGTTAAAGACCCAATTACAAGAATTGTTAGACATCAGTTTCATTCGTCCTAGTACGTCTCCTTGGGGTGCTCCTGTTCTATTCGTGAAGAAGAAATATGGGAGTATGCGACTTTGTATTGATTATCGGGAGTTGAATCATGTCACCATAAAGAATAGGTACCCATTGCCACGTATTGATGACCTGTTTTACCAGTTGCAAGGTGCCAAATTCTTTTTAAAGATCGATCTTCGTTCCGAATATCATCAGTTAAAGATTAGAACTGATGACATTCCAAAGACGGCTTTCAGAACTCGGTACGGGCATTATGAATTCCTAGTCATGTCTTTTGGATTGACTAATGCTCCTGCTGCCTTCATGGATATGATAAACTGAGTATTCAAGGAATATTTGGATCACTTTGTGGTCGTCTTTATTGATAACATCCTCTTATATTCCAAAAGATGTGAAGATCATGAGCAACACTTGAGGCTGATACTCCAAAAGCTTCATGAAAACAAGCTTTATGCCAAGTTGAAGAAATGCGAGTTCTGGCTTGAGGAAGTAGCATTCCTTAGGCACATAGTATCAAGTCATGGAATAACTGTTGACCTGGCAAAGATTGAAGCTATTCAAAGCTGGGAGCAACCTAAATCAGTGATCGAAGTACGTTACTTTCTCAGCTTAGCTGGTTATTATTGGAGATTCGTAGAAGAGTTTTCTCGAATTGCTACTCCATTAACTCAGCTAACTTGGAAAGATACAAAATTCGGTTGGAGCGTGGAATGTGAGAAGAGTTTTCAAGAACTCAAGAGGAGACTCATTTCAGCACCTGTTCTGACAATACCATCTGGCTCGGAGGGATTTGTCATCTATAGTGATGCTTTAGGATGTGTTCTCATGCAACATAGGAAAGTCATAGCCTATGCCTCTCTACAACTCAAAGAATATGAGAGGAATTATCCTACTCATGATCTAGAGTTTACAGCTGTTGTCTTCGCACTTAAAATTTAGAGGCATTACTTGTATGGGGAGAAAGTGGAGATCTTTACGGATTATAAAAGCCTCAAATATTTCTTCACCCAAAAGGAACTCAACATGCGACAACGACGTTGGCTTGAACTGTTGAAAGATTATGATCATACCATTCAATATCATCCTGGTAAAGCGAACGTAGTAGCTGACGCATTGAGTAGAAGATCATATGCGGGTACGAGTGCGATATTGTCAACACAAAGGCCCATTTTATATGACTTGCAAATGATGGAGATAGAGTTAAAGACTCCAGGGACCCATGTGATGATAGCGAATATACGAGTAGAATCGACTTTAATCGATAAAGTTAAAGCTGCTCAAGCTACAGACCTGGAGCTGATGCGTATGAGGAAGAAAGTGCAAGAAAGTGCTATGCCGGAAGCAAGAATCGATGAAGAAGAAATACTTCGAGTCAACTCCAGACTTTGTGTTCCTAACGCCCCTGATTTAAAGTATAAAATCATGATGGAGGCGCACAACACACCGTTTGCAATCCATCCAGGGAGTACCAAAATGTATCATGATCTTCGATATACATTTTGGTGGAGAAATATGAAGAGAGAGATCGCGGAGTTGTCTTACTTGTCAACAAGTTAAGGCGGAGCATCAAGTACCAAAAGGTCCATTGCAACCACTTAAAATTCCAGAATGGAAGTGGGAGCACATTACCATGGATTTCGTTGCCGGTCATCCCAAGGTTTCTCAAGGTATAGATGCGATTTAGGTTATTATTGATAGATTGACCAAGTCGGCTCATTTCTTACCTATACGAGAAACTTATACACTTGAACATCTTGCTCATATGTACATAAACGAGATTATAAGATTGCATGGTATGCCAGTATCCATAGTTTCTGATCGAGACCCAAGATTCACTTCAAGATTTTGGGTTAGCATGTAAAAAGTTATGGGCACGAATTTACGATTTAGTTCGGCTTATCATCCTCAAATGGATGGGCAATCAGAGAGGACTATTCAAACTCTTGAAGATCTATTAAGACTCTGTGTCCTTGACTTCAAGGGAAGTTGGGACAAGTTCTTACCATTGGTGGAGTTTTCCTACAACAACAGTTATCAAGCAAGTATTGGCATGACTCCATTCGATGTGTTGTATAGAAGAAAGTGTCATTCTCCAGTATGCTGGGATGAGGTGAGTGAAGCAATATTGTTAGAACCGGAGTTGGTACGTATGACTACGAAAAAGATTCAAACGATCCGATAACGTATAAAAACCTCACAAGATCGACAAAAGAGTTATGATGGTCTGCATCGAAAAGACGTGGAATTCAATATTGGAGAACATGTGTTATTACGTGTTGCTCCATGGAAAGGAGTTACGAGATTTGAAAAGAGAGGAAAGCTCAATCCTCGATTCATTGGCTCATTTTTAATCCTCAAACGAGTAGGAACTGTGGCCTATAGACTCGCATTACCGCCAAGTATGTCTCGTGTTCATAACGTTTTTTACATATCTATGTTACATAAATATGTGAAAGACCCGAACCACATTATTGAGTTAGAACCGGACGAAATAGCGGAAGATTTAACGTATGAAGAGGTTCCTATTAAAATCTTGGATAAGAAGGAGCATATTTTACTCTCCAAGGTTATACCTCAAGTCAAAGTTTTGTGGAGAAAGCACGATGTTGAGGAAATGACCTGGGAGTTAGAATCTAAAATAAAATCAAGGTATCCTTACCTCTTCGACATACCAGGTACGTACCCTAATTTCGAGGGAAAAATTTCATAAGGAGGGGAGGTTGTAAGACCCCAAATTTTATGAATAAAGATGAATTTTCTATAAATATCATTTTTAAATATTATGGAGTGAATTTGATATAATGTTATAGTTGTGGGTAATATTTATAAATTTTGCAAAGTACGCAAGTTGTTATATAATATTCGATTGGTCGAGAAATATTCGTTTTAACAGAGAATATTCATACGACGGCACAATCATTGGTGGACCCCACAACGAAATTATTGTCGGGTTGAGAAAACGACAAAAATATCTTTTTATAAAATAACGGTGAAAGTTTTACCGTTAAACTGTTAGAATACCCGGTGGTTAAAATATAATAATACGCGGGGTTGCACAGTAGCACACGGTATTGCACAATATTTTTGAATTATTGATTCTTACGTAAGAAGGCACTACTTAATAATTGTTACATTAATTACTGTTCAATATTTTATTTTATTGATTCAATAATTGCTGCATTGATATTTGAGGCTCAAGCCAACGCAATCGTAATGGTAATCTTTCAACAGCTCAAGCCAACGTCGTTGTCGCATGTTGAGTTCCTTTTGGGTGAAGAAATATTTGAGGCTTTTATGATCTGTATAGATCTCCACTTTCTCCCCATACAGGTAGTGTCTCCAGATCTTCAACGCAAAAAACGACTGCTGCCAACTCCAAATCATGAGTAGGATAATTCCTCTCATATTCTTTGAGTTGTCGTGAGGCATAGGCTATGACTTTCCCATGTTGCATGAGAACACATCCTAACCCTTTGCCTGAAGCATCGCTGTAGATAACAAATCCATCCGAACCAGATGGTATTGTCAAAACAGGTGCCAAATGAGTCTCCTCTTGAGTTCTTGGAAACTCTTCTCGCATTCCTCACTCCATACGAATTTTGTATCTTTCCGAGTCAGCTGAGTTAACGGAGTAGCGATTCGAGAAAATCCTTCCACAAATCTCCGATAATAACCAGCTAAGCCCAGAAAGCTACGTACTTCGGTTACCGACTTCGGTTGCTCCCAACTTTGTATGGCTTCAATATTCGCCGGGTCGACAGATACTCCATGTTTTGACACCACGTGCCCAAGGAATGCTACTTCCTCAAGCCAGAACTCGCATTTCTTCAGTTTGGCATATAGCTTGTTTTCACGAAGCCTTTGCAGTACCAGCTTCAAATGGCGCTCATGATCTTCACGGCTTTTGGAATAGATGAGGATGTCATCAATAAAGACAACAACGAACTGATCCAAATATTCTTTGAATACACGGTTCATCATATCCATGAAGGCAGCAGGAGCATTAGTCAATCCAAAAGACATTACTAAGAATTCATAATGCCCGTACCGAGTTCTGAAGGCAGTCTTTGGAATATCCTCAGTTTTAATCTTCAGCTGATGATATCCAGAACGAAGATCGATCTTTGAAAAGAATTGTGCTCCTTGCAACTGGTCAAACAGGTCATCAATGCGAGGTAGCGGATACCTATTCTTGATGGTGACATGGTTCAATTCTCGATAGTCAATACAAAGTCGCATACTCCCGTCTTTCTTCTTTACGAATAAAACAGGAGCACCCCAAGGAGACGTACTAGGACGAATAAAACCGATGTCCAACAACTCCTGTAGTTGGACTTTTAACTCCTGAAGTTCAATAGGAGCCATTCGATATGGGGTTTTAGAAATGGGCTTTGTACCGGGTTCAAGGTCAATAAAGAATTCAATTTCTCGTTCCGGGGGTAGACCAGGAAGTTCTTCAGGAAATACATCGGAAAATTCTCTAACAATAGAAATATTATTCAAATCTGACTTGTCTTTGTTCAAATCCATAACATGGGCTAAGAAAGCTTGACATCCGTTTTTCAATAAACGAATAGCTTTGTGGCTTGATATGACAGTGACTGATTTTAGTGGTTTAGTAGTTTGAATTCGTATGACAGGTTGGTTAGGAATATGAAAACTAACAACCTTACGAAAACAATCAATTTTAGCATGATGAGTGGTTAACCAATCAATTCCTAAAATCACATCAAAAGCAAGTATCTTTAAAGAGATAAGATCAACAGGTAATGTGATAGTGCCAACTTGGATCATGCAAGATTTATAAACTGTAGATGTAACGAAGGTTTCACCCAACGGAGTTTCAACAGATAAGTTAAAGTCCAATTTCTCCGGAGTCAAGTTTAAACGTTGAGCACAAGCAGGAGAGATAAAAGAATGGGTAGAACCGGTATCTAGTAAAGTATAAACTTCGCAAGAATTCAAGATTAGCTTACCCGTGATCACCTCGTTCGGGTTTCTCGCGTTTTGGCCAGTAACGACAAACGCCCTTCCAGGAACCGCTGATTTCGACTTATCCGGGATAACTTTTGGAGTCACCATCCCCGCTGAACTTGGTTTTGCTACAGAACACTCTCGAGCTATATGACCTTCCTTTCCACAGTTATAACATACCTTGGATTGTTGTGGGCAGTTTGGGCTGATATGTCCCTCTTTCCCACATTTGTAACATACGACCGGTGGTCGTTCTCCTCCCCTAGAAACAGTTGATGTTTGTGCTGACGTCTTCACGTTATCATTGTTGTACCTTCTCTTCTTGAAATCTCCTCCCGACTCGCTCCTTCTATTATCACGACCACGATTACCACCAGAGTGGTTACCGCTTTTGTCCGAATGTTTTCCTCCTGCTGGTTTTCATTGCTTCGATGACTGCCGCCACCGGTATGACCCTGGTTGTGGTCCCTCGGTTGCACATACTCATTATCTCGCTCTAATAATTGAGCCCTGTTTACAACATCTGAATATAAAGAAAATTTATGAGAGATAAGATATTGCCGAATCTCGGGTTTTAGACCTCTCAGAAACATCCTTGTCATTCGTTCCTCATTTTCGACCAAATGAGGTGCAAACCTGGATAACTCTGCAAACTTCGCCTCGTACTGGGACACCGTCATGTTGTTTTGTTCCAGTCTAATAAACTCAACCTCCTTCATATGACGAATACTTTCAGGAAAGTACTTGTCATTGAACAGTTTTTGAAATGTTTCCCAGGACATGTTGAGTGCGTCAGGCTGGGTACGCTTCACAGACTCCCACCAGTAGTCTGCCTCACCGCGGAACATAAATGTGGCGAATGGAACCTTCTGTTCCTCCGTGCATCCCAAGACATCAAATATCTTGGTAATTTGCTTGACCCACGTTTCCGCCATGATCGGATCCGGCTTTCCCTTAAATTCTGGTGGTCCCAATTCTTTGAACTGCTTAGCTGTGACAAACCGCGCGTTGTTATCATTTCCACCCGTATTCTGCACACGAGTCTCCCTCGTCTGATTTTGCATGAACTGCAAAAAGCTCCTAAACATTCCATCATTCATCGTTTGCTCGGTAACGTTGTTTACAGGAGGAATATTGCCTTCCTGTTGCACGTTCCCCTGGGTAGTGATCAAAGGTGTCTCCACGGTCTGATTTACTCCATTATTAACGTTCTCAGCTGCCATTCTTAAATACTGCCATAAAACAAGGGTTAATAGTCATGTCATATATTATCCCTATACTCTGACCGACCAAATAAACACCAAATAAACTTAGTCAGGTCATACTAGCGAAGGAATTCCCCGTCTCTCCCCTCCTAGTTCTTGTCTCACATCTCAGCCAGGGATCATATCCCTAAGCTCTGATACCAACTGTGACGCCCCCAGAATAGGTATACAACACCCATTCTGAGTCGCCAAATACATGGTACAGAAAGCAAACTACAACTTCAATAATACAATTGTCGTGCAAAATACGACAACACATACTGTGAGTTTAAATACAAATATTGTCTTCTAGACAATATCCACACTCAAATAAATCCTCATTACAATTATTCAAACACTATTTTACAGAAATAGTGAGGACTGCTAATACATCTTTCTAGAACCATTACTCCATACCCCGACTAGATCCTGCTATGTTCTCACCTCCTGAGAAGAAAAATGGAACAAAAAGGAAAAGGGTGAGCTCAACTAGCCCAGTAAAGAATATTATGACTAAGATAATATACAACAAATTATCGTTAGTCTTCAACAGGGAAAAATCTGATAAAATATAATCGACAACAAGTTTTAGATCAACAACTGCAGCGGAAACAGCAAACCATTAGAAGAGTCAAGTAGAGAAAGAATTCTACTATCTTCTAAGATTTAAAAGTCCATCATCAATATTTTATCCCTGTAACATCAATTAATAATCATCTTTAACCAAATATTCATCTTTGCACTACAGGCCAAAGATATTCATTTGTATCATCAGTCGGTCATGTTCATCTCAACACCTGTTCATCTTTGCACTACAGGCCAAAGATATTCATCAAGTAATTATACATCTTTGCACTACAGGCCAAAGATATTCAGTAATATCATCATTTAGGACTGAGGATGATGAAAAATATCTTAAAGAGAACGAATCCAATGAGACAGAAGGACAAATAGTAGGGATTCGTATAACAGTTTATCCAAGATCAATAATACTTCATAATAATCAATTGTGAAGCAGAATTCAAAAATAAAGATCAAAACATGGATACAATCAAAGATAGTAACCATAATAGACATCTTGGACAAAAAGGAAAAATTTTATTTTTCGGTGAATAGTGCCGTATTCGTGAATAGTGCCGTATACGTGAATAGTGCCGTATACGTGAATAGTAACCCCGACACAAAAAGTTCCAAATTTGATAAAAACTCATATCAATATTTCAGCATAATGATATTGAAGAAAATAATATCATTTAAGAAGAAAATAATATCCCTTACCTCAAAATATCAGTACTTCTGGTCGGAATACCGGTATAAGGCTGAAAGAAACTTGCTCTGATGAATAGAAACTCTCAAAGTATCTAAATACTCACAAAATACACTCAATAATCTAGAGAGAGAAAGAGAGAAAACTTGTTTCTGGTGTGATTTTCAATTCTAACTTAGCCTTCTATTTATAGGAAAATTTTGGTAGGTTTGACCTGCAACCTGATGGCTTTACCTGCTACTATTCCCACCCACCACATTTGAAATATAATTCAGCACATTTCTTCACCAACCACAAGTGGGGCCCACCAATTCTAGAATTTTCCACCAAAATGATAAACTCCGAAAATTCAACAATTTCTGAACCAGTCATCTTGTAAAATTCGTAATAAATCATACGTTCATTTTTAACGGTTCAAAATTTGTGGACATATACTCAACTTATATATGTATAACATATCCAAAAATTACCACGATCCAACGGTCGGATTAAAAATTATAACCCCCGCAAAATATCTCAAAAACCCTGATTTTTAATACCTCCATTCCGACAAAAATACTGACAAAAACCTCAACATTAACTCCTTCATTTTTAACCACAAAAATATATCCCTCATTTATATCCACATAAAATAAATATTTCCTTATCATATGAATCAATAATTAATTATTCACAAATAATATTACAGAATCACATTTATGACAACCAGGCCGTTCCCAGGAAAGAGGGGGCTTTCCAATAAGGATTTCTCCTTACTGGCGCGCAATTAGATGACCAAACCTCTCCTTAGACAGAACTTTCTAGACATTGCCAATAATGTTATCTAATAATATTATTCAAATAATATGAATTATTGATCTGATAAATGAAAATACTGTGCAGCAACAATTATTGAAACAACAATAATATAAAATATCAACGCAGCAATTATTGAATCAATAAAATAAAATATTGAATAATAACTACTGTAACAATTATTGAGTAGTGCCTTCTTACGTAAGAATCAATAATTGGTGCAATACCGTGTGCTACTGTATTTTAACCACCGGGTATTCCAACAGTATTAACGGTAACAACTACGCCGTTATTTATAAACAACTTATACTTGTCGTTTTCTTCATCCAATCGCTTTCCGTTATGGGGCCCACACAAGGCTGCGTCGTCGTACGAATATTCCCCGACAGCAAGAATATTCCACGACCAACCGAATATTCACCGACCAAAAATAAATATTTTATAACCACTTACTTATTTTGCAAAATTTGCACATTTCACCCATAACCAAAGTATTATATCAAATTAAACCCCTTATTATTCACAATAATATTTAGAGAAAATTTGATTTTATTCATTAATAAGTTGGGGTCTTACAACCTCCCCTCCTTATGAAATTTCGTCCTCGAAATTGACGTACGTACCTGATATTTCAAAAAGGTGAGGATACCTCGCTTTCATTTCTGATTCCAACTCCCAGGTCATTTCTTCAATAGCATGGTTTCTCCACAAAACCTTAACTTGTGGTATAACCTTCGTGCGTAGGACATGCTCTTTTCCTATCCAAGATCTTAACAGGTACCTCCTCGTACGTTAAATCTTCAGCTATCTCGTCTGGTTCTAACTCAATAATGTGGTTCGGGTCTTTTAACATATTTACGAAGCATAGATATGTGAAAAATATTATGAACACGAGACATGCTTAGAGGTAATGCGAGTCTATATGCCACATTTCCTATTCGCTCAAGAATCTCAAATGGACCAACAAATCTTGGATTGAGCTTTCCTCTCTTCCCAAATCTTGTAACTCCCTTCCATGGTGCAACACGTAACAATACATGATCCCCAATATTAAATTTCATGTCCTTCCGATGAAGATCCGCATAACTCTTTTGTCGATCCTGTGTCGTTTGTATACGTTGTCGAATCGTTTGGATCTTCTCTGTAGTAATGCGTACCAATTCTGGTCCCAACAATGTTGCTTCACCCACCTCGTCCCAGCATACTGGAGAACGACATTTTCTTCCATACAACGCCTCAAATGGAGCCATACCTATGCTCGCCTGATAAACTGTTGTTGTAGGAGAATTCCACCAATGGTAGGTACTTATCCCAACTCCCTTTGAGATCTAAGACACAAAGTCTTAATAGATCTTCAAGAGTTTGAATAGTCCTCTCTGATTGTCCGTCCGTTTGAGGATGGTATGCTGAACTGATCGTAAATCCGTGCCCATAGCTTTCTGCAAGCTAACCCAAAATCGTGAAGTGAATCTTGGGTCACGATCCGAAACTATGGATACTGGCATGCCATGCAATCTCACAATCTCGTTCACGTACATACTAGCAAGACGTTCAAGGGAATAAGTCTCAGTATCGGCAAGAAATGAGCGGACTTGGTTATCTATCAACAATAACCCAAATCGCATCTATGCCTTGAGAAACCTTGGGAAGACCTGTAACAAAATCCATTGTAATGTTTTCCACTTCCATTTCGGAATTTCAAGTGGTTGCAATGGACCCTTTGGTACTTGATGCTCCGCTTTTACATGTTGACAAGTTAAACATCTCGAGATAACTCCGCGATCTCTCTTTTCATATTGCTCCACCAAAATGTATGTCGAAGATCGTGATACATTTTGGCACTCCCAGGATGGATTGCAAACGGTGTGTTGTGTGCCTCCATCATTATTCTATGCTTCAAGTCAAAATCGTTAGGAACACAAAGTCTGGAGTTGACTCGAAGTATTCCTTCTTCATCGATTCTTGCTTCTGAATAGCTCCTTCTTGCACTTTCTTCTTCATACGCATCAGTCTTATCCGTAGCTTGAGCAGCTTTAACTTTATCGATTAAAGTCGGTTCTACTCGTATATTTGTTATCATCATGTGGGTACTTGGAGCCTTTATCTCTATCTCCATCCTTTGCAAGTCATACAAAATGGGCCTTTGTGTTAAAAGCACTGCACTCGTACCCGCATGGATCTTCTACTCAATGCGTCAGCTACTACGTTTGTTTTTCCAGGATGGTATTGGATGGTATGATCGTAATCTTTCAACAGCTCAAGCCAACGTCGTTGCCGCATGTTGAGTTCCTTTTGGGTGAAGAAATATTTGAGGCTTTTATGATCTGTATAGATCTCCACTTTCTCCCCATACAGGTAGTGTCTCCAAATCTTCACGCAAAAAACGACTGCTGCCAACTCCAAATCATGAGTAGGATAATTCCTCTCATATTCTTTGAGTTGTCGTGAGGCATAG